>CM060919.1:205331891-206643141 GCA_030737875.1 Allium sativum
AAACATGATAACACTGTTTCTTCTGTAACTAAGAAAATTATGACATTTTCGAACATTACAAAAATGAGTTTCAGGTATATAAATGAAATCGTATGGCAAAACAATTTTTTTTAGTCTTGGTTTCATGATTTTTAAGAGAGTAGTTGCTGTGATAATTTGAGATGAACGGAAAATGCTTTTTGGGCTAATACCATTGATCGAGGCATCCGGAATTCATGGCGTGAGGTAGGAAGCGACGTGAAGGGTAGGATATCATGGGAAAAATAGCAAATATTTTTTCTATTGAGTAGATTTCATGAACGAGCCCAAAATATGGTTATGGGTTCCTTTTTGTGACCGCCGTGATTAAGGCGAAACTGCATTACCACGATGGCAACTAAAGGTTGCGCACAGGGGGTTCAATGCCAGAGGTTGCCACCATGGTGTGGTTCAATGTGGACGAGGTCCGGTTGAGGGATGAGGTAGCAGCAAGGAGATTCTTGGTTGAAGGTGATGGCGTGGCGAGTTATGTATTTACTATGTGTTTCAGTTGAATACCCAGATCAGACTTGTGTGATTCGGAGTTGGAGGTGAAGGCGGGGACGGGGTCAGGATGCAACGAGTGACTTGTTTGGATGATCACGAAGGGTAGGCGGTGGCTATACAGTCTGTGCACATGCACAATGCACAGGCCGTGCATTGATAGGAAAAGAAGTGGTACTTGGCAAATGAGAAGTGGTTCTTGGCAAAAGAAGAAGTGGTCCTTGGAAAATGAAAAGTCGTACTTGGCAAAACAGTAAAGAAAGAGATCGGAAGTGTGGATTTGGAGTGGTTCAACATGTGCGGCACCAGTTTTTGGAGTGGAAATCATGATCTGGAAAATGAAAAGAGGAAGGGGAAATTGGGCCAAAAGGTTTTTGGGCCGATTTTTTCTAAAATGAAAACAAGTTTTAAAATAGAAATTGAAATATTAAATAAAGAAGAAAGGTAAAAAAATAAAGAAGAAAAATGTAGAATAAAAAGAAGAGATTTTAAATTTAATAGGATTAAAGAAGAAAAAAGGCCAAACATCTTAGGCCGATGGAAGGAAGATAGGAGGAGGAAGATAGGAGGAGGAAGATGGGCCGTAGTAATCAGGCGTTAAAGGATACAACAAGTTTAAAAAATCAAACAAAATAGAAAATTTGTATAACTTAAATTATTAGTGTTTGATTAGAAATAAATAACGATGCACAAAGTGAGACAAAGGTATACATTGCAAATAATTGTCTTATAAACGAACTAACATTTTTGTATAAATTAATGTGTGCAAAGTGCATGTTGTAGTTGTTCATTTATAATAGATAGTCAAATATCTAAATTTTTAACAATACAGGGATATGCTACTTTGTTTGGTCAAAGCTTATGATTTAAAGAGTATATGGGATGAATTAATCAAATTATAGTTGACATCGACTACCCGAGTAATTCATTTCTATTGAGCCTTGAAGTGTATCTAATTCAATCATTTTGAGTTTATAACTATTTCCTTTGAAATAAGAAATGTTATGAGATAAAATATTGAAATCAGTTTCCTTAAGTATCGACTAACCGTAAAAGATATTACACTAATCATTTCGAAGAGTCCGGGATTAATATTCCACTTCGATTTGATTTATACGTCTTGTTTTATAGAATAGTGCCTTCTGTTTGTCAAGTCCCAGAACGACTTGTACGGTCGGATGTTTGACAACGTATATACAACAGATCTTACACATCGACTTTTCGTAAGTATATTATGTTGGTGGCAGAGGAATTCATTTCTCTTAACTTTATGCCCATAATATGTTTGGGAAAGTAAATGAGTGTTCTGATAGATATGACAATGTGGCATCCAAAGTAATTGAAGAAATGATTTGTCAAAAAGGTAAACATGACCTTAAGCCTCACAATTGGGAAATGAAAAAAAAAAATGGGCAGGCAGCATGGCTAGGTTGGTCATTCCCAAGCAGGGTGTATTATCACCATCTAGAGAAATTACTTTTTGTCTTCTTAATCTATTTTCGTTCCTGCAGCATTCGGTAATGGTTGGCTAGCTACCACCATGGGTGATAATACATTTGCTACACTCAAGCTAAACGAGTGGGTGGTCATGTGTGGCAGGATTGCATGATGTTCTTGTTGAACCCCAGTGTATTCCCTCTAGAATACACTGATTGGTAGGTGATCCCATACCTTGTCATAGTTGTAATCTAATCTCCAATAAGCGCCCGTGGTTTTTGATTTTATATTATATATATCGAGTGTGAGATGCAAGCTTTCCGCTAGATGGTTATTTATTTGATAATAAATATTATAATATCAGATGATTCTGATATCAAAAATGTTTTAGATTATAGTAAGGTAAAAACCGTCCATGTTTATGTGTTAGACTGGTCTTACTCTTATCTTTTCTTTTGAAAGGTTTTCTAAAGTTAAATCGATATGTTCCCACAAGAGAAAAACCCCAGTCTATATTTCTTTCTTTCAAACTATTTTAAAATTGTTTACTCACACCAGTCCTCTGACTGACCTTGAGTTTGTTTTTCTATGTTTCTCATAAACTCTTGGGTACTCATAACAATTGTTATGAGTATACAAGTGATCCAGGTAGTCAACCGAAATCTAATGGAGTATTTTGGACTGGAAATCATGGAGTCAGCTAACTAGTTATATCTATATCTATGTGTCAAGTTTGTACGACGTAACAGACTCTAATATGTGATATATTAAGTGATATTATACTTGGTTAAAATTCCGATGTGAGATTCTGATGTTTATGTTAGTTCTATTCTCTATCTATTCTATTTCTTAAATAATGACTCGACTTCCGAGGTCATCGAAAGTCGGGCCGTTACAGTTGGTATTAGAGCATAAGGTTTACTGTAACACCCCACGTCCATTAATGTCACTCTCAAGGGGAATGCATTAAATTTCATGGGGTATTATTGGTGAATAGAAAAGAATATAACAAGACAGATACATATATTGGTACTTGAAAATTTTAAAACAACTTTTATTGCAGCGGAGAAATAGTTTGATTACAACAACATCATAAACCAACAGTCAAACCAAGTACACTTAATATCCATCTTGACAAATTGTTTTCTGAGTACATAAAATAAAAAGCATAACCCCAAAATAAATAGCCATAAAAGGGATGAGTTGAACTTTACTTTCAGCAATCCAAGCACTTCCAAAGAGAGAGAAAGATCCAAATAAACCTCCACTAGCACTAGTCCCACCCTGAGAACCTAGAGGGGGAAAGGAAGAAAAGAGGCGAAAACAAAGGGGTCAGACATAAAGTCTGGCAAGTACCATAACTTTAACAATATAATTATTAAAGTAATTAGGATAAGGCATAAACTGGTAAAATAAGGAATGACTATGAAACAAGTGGGCAAGACAAAACGAACAAGAGGAATATTCTGGCGTTAACCTCGCTCCTAATCACTATAGATAATTACTATATTGCACCATTACTAGTCACCGTAAAAGTTGATCCTGTCTACTGAACATAATAATCATAATGGTAGTTTCGTGTACCCCTAGTTGTCTCCATAGGTGCCGCCTACCCTATCTCCACTAGTTGTACCCATTACCCCCATGCGATCGGCTCCCTAACTGGTATATACCCGTGCTGGTCCCACAGTGGGGTGTATCACTCCCCAAAGTGGTAACCCGATACCACTAAAGATGCACGGCTTATATCTACATGATGCAACAACGTCTTACCTACCAGCCCAGGCCCACGCAAGCACATGACCCCGTTGGACTTGCGTTGCCACCGTTAACCCGTTTTGACCTCTTATAATCAAACCTAGTAAGCGTGTTCCGTCCTCGATATAACTCGAGCTCACAAAGATACTTAATGGTTTACTGGTTTGAAATGGGTCCCCCATGCTTGACACAAGCTTTCCACATATGCTTGGTCCCCACTAGAATTTTCCACTTAACCCCTTCTTACTCATGTCTTCTTACATGTTTAAATTTGGTTAAGTGTTTCTAATCATATTTCACATGTCACCCATGTCACAAACTTAACCCCCATGTCCCACCACATGTTTATCTTGGTTAAGTGTTACTTAATTCATTATAACCATAACCTTGTAAGACCTCTCACGTTAGACTACCGTTTGCGGTTGCTGGATTTGTCGGGCGGGTCCGGGCAGTCTCATACCGCAAACGTGTCTAATGTCGTGTCTTTACAATTGTTACGCATTTAATTTATGCCATCGACCTCTCACATTAAACTACAGTTTGTGGTTGCTGGATTTGTCGGACGGGTCTAGGTTGTCTTACAACACAAACGAGTCTAACCTCGTGTCTTAGGCGTTTATTATTACACATTATTTCACATTATTTCACCGTAATTTGAATTAATTATCCCTATTAAAATTTCCAATAATTTCCAAATTAATTATTGCCATAATTGTCACCTAAATTATGTCCATAATTTTTAGGTATAAAAATTATATCAATGAATGTCTCAATTTAATTATATGCTTTTAAAACCATTTTATGCCAATTCACAATTTACATAATTAATATTTTCACAATTTTTCCCACGCTATTCGTACGTTCCAATATGAAATATGTTAGACTCACAAATAGTATAACTTGTAAAAAAAGAAACATCACAACTTGCATAACACAAAAAAATAGATCTAACTTGCAAATAGGAATTGTAACATAAATTTGCATAGACAATGGTCATATAGAATCATATATTTGCATAAACTACGATGGATCTAAATATAGATCTAAACATGAAATTGTGAACTTGCATATACGAATATAATTTTCACCTAAAAATGTGAATATAATTTTCACCTAAACTTGCATATGGATTTCTACAACTTGCATATGGATTTATCGCATGTTTTTGCATATAAACTAGCATATGTATTTACTTGATTCACATATAAACTTGTGTACAATTCACATATAGACTTGCATAAGATTCATATTCAAACTAACATACAATTTAACATCCCAAACTTGCATAAAATTCACATACGATTTAGTATATGATTTAACATCCCAAACCTGCATAAGATTCACAAACGAATTAACATATGTAAAAACGGACTTGCATAAGATTTACATACAAACTAGCATATGATTTAACATCCCAAACTTGCATAAGGTTTCACATACGAACTAGCATATGATTTACATCCCAAACTTGCATAAAATGAATCAAGTTAAACATGTATAATTGGACATATCAAATAAATATACCAACATAAGATAACAAAGTTAACTAACATCACGTGATTCAACAAACATGTTCTCATAATCCAATTACAAATCATCATAATTAAATTATTAATTATATTGTGAAAGAAATAGTACTCACAAATATATGTTAGAGAAGAGAATGATTTATTCGTCTTTTGAATTAGAATTCTCACTTGCAAATACCTAAGCTTTAGAAAGGAGAACTATCCTAGCAGCAGCATGTGGCCAATAGACAAATTTTGTTTAGGTTTAGGGTTTGAGTCTAGGCACTCTTTTATAGAAGTTTAAATCAACCTAAGCCGTTAGATTATCATAGGAGCAAATCCAACCATCCAAACTAGATAGAGTTATCTTGAACTGCCACATCAGCCCTAATGACTCAGCAGAAGTCAGAAATCGTCATATTTCAGATCTCCCCCGGGGGGGGGGGGGGAGGAAGGGGGATGGGTCGGTCGACCCCCTGGTCGACCTGTATAGGGGAGTTCGATCTGGTCCTTGGGCGGGATAATTCCTGCCTAGCCTCTTCCCTGTTTAAATTTGAATTTCGAATTTATTATTCTGAACTGTTTTAATTTATATAAAATTACTGAAACTTCCGAGGGCCATAACCTTTTCATACGAAGCCCGATTTATGAAAATTTGGACTTATTCCAAGAAGAATTTCAAGACAAACGCAATGGCGTAACCCGCTTCCTTTAATTCTCACTTTAAAGATTAAGTATTCTTAGGATTTTTAATTTTAATATTTAAAATTACGGGGTGTTACATTCTCCCCTCCTTAAAGGATTTCGCCCCAGAAATCCCCAAGTTAAGGAGAATGTATATCCTAACATCCAATCATCCATCTACTCAACCATCAAACACGGGCGTCTATTGTCCTTACAAGATTTCTAATGCCATATGAACGTATGCAAAAAGTGTGTGTATATATTCCTTTTCTAGTGCAAAATCAGGCGGTTCACTAATTCAGTTGACCTCCTTAATGCAAATCATGATAGTGCCATGCGTCCATTATGCATGCAAAAGAATCCTAACAGTACAAATTACCTCTACATGTGTGCACAACCAATCATCAGAATGCAGCACCCATATGATAACACAACCATTATACACCCATTAATTTAAATATGCACACACATTTATATGCAATATGAAAGAGATTGAGACGATCTAGTGCCTAAAGTGAGTGTACATGCATCCACAAGCAACCACTTGCAACCACTCGCAACCATCAATCATAACATGTTTCAAATACATGTTTACGTCCACTGGTTTCTACCTAAGGATAAAGAGTAGGACCGAGGAGATATACTTAAAAGGTAGATATAAGCATGAATAAACTTATGGAAAAAGAGATCAAGGAGGTACCCTCAAAAAGAAAATGGTAGGCTGCGCGTATTTTCCTCTTAGTTTCCTAAGTCGTGTCTTCCTCCTCGTCACATTTTCCTCTCAGTTTCCTAAGTCGCGTCTTCCTCCTCGTCACTCCATTGAAATTTAACAAGCTTGACGTCACGGTTGCATAGCTTTTTGACTTCCTACCCAAGATACGAGTTGGAACTCTTCTCATAGTCGCTTCTCGTTCCACTTCTACTTCCTCTTGTATACTTGGCTCCACCACTTCTGCAGATTCATGTAAGCGCTTTCCTAGTTGAGAAACATGAAAAACATTATGAACTCCAGCCAGTCTCTTGTGTAGCTTTACTCTGTAAGCCATTGTCCCAATCCTTTCAATGATAGGAAATGGACCTACAAATCTTGATGCTAGCTTTCCTACGGACCCAAAGCGAATGACATTCCTTAAAGGAGATACTTTAAGGAACACACTATCTCCAACCTTAAACTCAAGGTCGGTCCTTCTTTTGTCTACATAGGACTTCTGTCTATCTTGTGCAGCCTTCATCCGTCTTCTTATCAAGTCCTCCTTTTTTGAGGTCTCTCTAATCATGTCTGGCCCAAGTACGAGCTTGTCTGTAGACCCCCACCAACAAGTTGGTGATCGGCATGGTCTTCCATATAAAGCTTCGAAGGGCGCCATGCTTATGGTGGCTTGGTAGCTATTGTTGTAGGAGAATTCCACCAGAGGAAGATGATCCTCCCATGTCCATCCAAATTCAAGAATGCACAATCTCAAGAGGTCTTCCAATACTTTGTTCACCCTTTCCGTCTGACCATCCGTTTGGGGGTGATAGGCCGTGCTTAAGCATAACTGTGTGCCTACTGCCTCTTGCAAACTCATCCAAAACTCGCTCGTAAAGATAGGATCTCGATCACTCACTATGCTGGAGGGTATCCCATGGAGTCAAACTATTTCTTTAAGATAAATGGATGCTAGGGACGAGGCAGTCCTTCTACTTTTAACAGGTATAAAGTGAGTGCTTTTAGTGAGCCCGTCCACTATTATCCAAATACTGGTATTAGCCCTTCTTGACCTAGGCAACCCATCAACAAAATCCATTGAAATGCTATCCCACTTCCACTATGGGACCTCTAGAGGCTGAAGCAGACCACCAGGCTTCTTCTGCTCCGCTTTGACTTGCTGGCATATCAAACACTTAGCGACGAACTCAGCTACATCACTCTTCATGCCGTTCCAAATGAAAACCCTTTTATACATCTTGTCTCTGCCTGGGTGTATGGTCAGCTCAGAATGATGTGCTTTTTTGAGGACCGTCTTCACTAAATCCCTTACTTGTGGGACGCATAGCCTTCCATCCTGTCTCAACCAACCTTTATCATCGATGGAGTATCTAGTGAGGTGACTAGAAGTCTCACCCCTAACTAGCTTATCCATCATGTCAACTAGCTGAGGGTCTTCTCGTTGCGCGGTTCATGTTGAGTCCAAAAGAGTAGGCCGCACCTCTAGCGATGCTAACAGACCAGGCATAATTTCAGAAGAGGGTCAAAAGTTAAAGTTTGCTATATACTCCAAGCTTTTCCTTTCTACAAAGAGAGGACTCAAGGTCAGCTTCTTCCTACTTAAGGCGTCTGCTACCAGATTACCCTTGCTAGGGGTATAGGAAATCTTGAAATCGTAGGACGCCAAGAACTCCATCCACCTTTGTTGCCTCAAGTTTAGATCTTTCTGCAAGAAAAAGTACTTCAACGATTTATGGTCAGTATACAATTCAAACTTCTCACCTAGGAGATAATGGCGCCAAGACTTAAGCGCAAATACGATGGCAACCAACTCTAGATCGTGGGTTGGGTAGTTTTTCTCATGTACTTTCAACTGTCCGCCTCCATAAGCTACTACCTTCCCTTCTTGTATCAAGACAGCACCTAGTCCCGTACCACAAGCATCCGTGTATACGGTAAACATCTTGCTCCCATCCGGTAATGTCAGAACTGGGGTTGTTTTTAGAGCCCTTTTCAAATGTTGGAAAGCAATATCGCAATCCAAATCCCAAGCAAAAGTTAGGTTCTTCTTCATTAATTTTGTGAGTGTGGCTAAGATTTTTGCAAAGTCTTTAATGATTTTTTGGTAAAAGCCCGCAAGCCCGAGGAAGCTTCGAACTTCGGTTGCATTCCGTGGAACCTTCCAATCTTGCACCGCAACTACTTTTGCAAGGTACACAGCTAACCCCTCTTTGGACACCACATGTCTAAGAAACCTCACTTCTTCTCTCCAGAAATGGTATTTGGAGAATTTGGCTTTCAGCTGATGTGCACGAAGAGTATCCATGATTTCCCTTAAATGCAAAGCATGCACTTCTTCATTCTTCGATAAAATCAAAATGTCGTCTATGAAGACCACTACAAACTTATTAAGGAATTATCTAAACACCCTGCTCATCAAGCAACGAAGTAAGCGGGTGCGTTTGTCAAGCCGTAAGGCATGACAAGCCATTCGAAGAAATCGTCCGGGGTTCTGAACGCGGTCTTATCAATATTGTCTTCAGCCACTCTTAGCTGATGGAACCCGGTAGCCAAATCTAGTTGGGAGAAAACCGATGCACTTACAAGTTGATCAAACAAGTCGTCTATTCGTGGAAGTGGGTGCCTATTTTTCTTGGTCAGCTTGTTTATCTCCCTATGATCAACGCATAGGCGAAGTGAACCATCCGCTTTGGTTGCGAATACTACTGGAGCACCCCATTCAGACATACTCTGCCTTATAAACCCCTTTTCGAGCAGCTCTTTGACTTGCTTACTGAGCTCTTTTCTTTCCCTTGGAGCCATGTGTCTAACGGGTAGAGCTATGGGTTTTGCATTATCAACAAGGTATATGCGGAACTCTATCTCCCGCTTTGGAGGTAAGCCCTTCATCTCTTCAAATACATTTAAGTATTCACGGACTACTCTAATAGACTGCAAGTTTTCAACAGACGCATCAAGAGATTCTAGGTAACTAAGCATAACAGAATGTATTGGATTACCAGAGATTTCGAGAGTGTTGCCGAGGCGATTCATAAGTCTAACCACTCTCTTTTCACAATCGAGGATGGCACCATTACTGGATAACCAATCCATGCCTAGAACCAATCCATAGCCCTTGAAGCCAAGAACGAAGCCGTTGCATTCAAACTCAACGCTCAAGAAGGACACTCTCAAATCTCGACAAATCATTGAAAGATGCCGAACCACTAGTAGGATTTGAGACTACTATGGATCCGTAACTAGACTAGTATTTAGGTGCAGTGTTTCAACTAAGGAAGCAGACACAAACGAGTGTGAAGCGCTAGAATCAAACAAAGTACGAACAGGATGATCAAACAGAAAAAAACCAAACTTTCAACAGAAATGTTTCTACCTCTCTCCTCTCCTGGTGCCATGAGAGCATGAATCTTCCCTCTTGCCTTCCCTGGTGCCATGAGAGCCTAAACCTGCCCTCTAGAAGTAGACCCTTCCCTCTACCCTTGCCCTTGTCTTCTCGGGCAGTCTTTGATCAGATGTCCTTCCTCACCACAGTTGAAGCAGTCGGTCTTCTTCTTCTTCCAACAATCCTTTCTTAGATGGCCTGGTGTTCCACAATTAAAGCATCTTTTCTTTCCTTAGCTATTGTTGTCCTTACCACCTTTCTTAGATTGTTATTGTGACTTCTTTTGATCCCCTTTCTTTTCTGGTGCCTTATTAGCATTAGCGCATTTCTACTCTTCATGCATAAGCGCCATGTCAACCAGTTTCTCAAAGGTAGCCCCCATAGGAATGTGGGTCATAGCTAACCCATGTAGCGGCTCATTCAAACCTTTAACCAATCTCAAGGCCTTCTTTTCAGGTGTGTTCACCAAGTCTAAGCCAAACCTCGCCAACTGATTGAACTTGTTGACGTACTCCTTTACTGATAAATTCCCCTGCTTCAATGCCAAAATTCTTTCCATGTATAAATTCTCTTCTGCTCGTGAGAGAAATTTCATCTCAAACATATGTCTAAAATCCATCCATGTCTCCTCTGGACGCTCTCCATTCATGACCTCCCACGAAAACGAGGCTTCGTCCTTCATTAACCAAGAAGCCAATTGGACTTTCCTTCCATCTTCTACCTCGAAGATACGAAACAAATCTTTTACCTCCGTAGCCAATTTCGAGCTTCAACAAACGTCTATGATCCGTGAAAAGGTTTTCCACCCATTGCTCGGAAGTCTTTGCATATCTTTGAAAAAGTGTCAACACGAGGAAGGGGAGGAGGAGGAGCGGCTGCAGCTGGGGGAGGACGGATGTCTGCTGGGCCTGTGGCGGTGGCCCTAGCTTCCAGATACCTTCTGAACCATGTTGGTATCGGTATTCCCTCTGGTATCTCGGGTAACCCAAACATGATGAAAAGAAAAAGAAGTGATTCAAAACGGAGAATTCGAAAGAAAGATATATGGCTCTTGGGGGTTATGTTTTTCAAACAAACTTTTCTATTGAAAATACTCTCCTTAAAACATACTTTTGAAAGTATTTCTTTATAAAATGCTATTGAAAAATAGTTTTTCAAAATCTCTTATCTGTTCTATTAACCTTCAGCTCTAATACCACGTGTAACACCCCACGTCGATTAATGTCACTCTTAAAGGGAATGCATTAACTTTCATGGCGTATTATTGGCGAATAGAACAAAATATAACAACACAGATACATATATTGGTACTTGAAAATTTTAAAACAAATTTTATTGCACTAGAGAAATAGTTTGATTACAACAACATCATAAACCAATGGTCAAACCAAGTACACTTAATATCCATCTTGACAAATTGTTTTCTGAGTACATAAAGTGAAAAGCATAACCCCAACATAAGTAGCCATAAAAGAGATGAACTAAACTTTACTTTCAGCGATCCAAGAACTTCCAAAGAGAGAGAAAGATCCGAATCAAGCTCCACTAGCACTAGTCCCACCCTGAGAACCAGGGGGAAAGTAAGAAAAGAGGCGAAAACAAAGGGGCCAGACATAAAGTCTGGCGAGTACCATAACTTTAACAATATAATTATTAAAGTAATTAGGATAAGGCATAAACTGGTAAAATAAGGAATGACTGTGAAACAAGTGGGCAAGACAAAACAAACAAGAGGAATATTCTGGCTTTAACCTTGCTCCTAATCACTATAGGATAATTACTATACTGCACCATTACTAGTCACCCTAAAAGTTGATCCCGCCTACTGAACATAATAATCATAATGGTAGTTTTGTGTATCCCTAGCTGTCTCTATAGGTGCCGCCTATCCTTATCTCCACTAGTTGTACCCACTACCCCCATGCGATCTTCTCCCTAACTCGTATATACCCGTGCTGGTCCCACAGTGGGGTGTATCACTCCCCAAAGTGGCAACCCGATACCACTAAAGATGCACGGCTTATATCTATCCGATGCAACAACGTCTTACCTACCAGCCCGGGCCTACGCATGCACATGACCCCATTAGACATGCGTTGCCACCGTTAACCCGTTTTGACCTCTTATAATCAAACTCAGTAAGCATGTCCCGTCCTCGATCTAACTAGAGCTCACAAAGATACTTAATGGGCTACTGGTTTGAAATGGGTCCCCCATGCTTAACAGAAGCTTTCCACCTGTGCTTGGTCCCCACTAG
This sequence comes from Allium sativum, assembly GCA_030737875.1. Classification (NCBI taxonomy): domain Eukaryota; kingdom Viridiplantae; phylum Streptophyta; class Magnoliopsida; order Asparagales; family Amaryllidaceae; genus Allium; species Allium sativum. Next base: position 205,344,149 of record CM060919.1, read on the forward strand.
AATTTTCCACTGAACCCCTTCTTATTCATGTCTTCTTACATGTTTAAATTTGGTTAAGTGTTTCTAATCGTATTTCACAAGTCACCCATGTCACCCACTTAACCCCCATGTCCCACCACATGTTTATCTTGGTTAAGTGTTACTTAATTTATTATAACTGTAACCTTGTAAGACCTCTCACATTAGACTACCGTTTGCGGTTACTGGATTTCCCGGGCAGGTCCGGGCAGTCTTATACCACAAACATGTCTAACCTCGTGTCTTTACAATTGTTACGCATTTAATTTATGTCTTCGACCTCTCACATTAGACTACCGTTTGTAGTTGCTGGATTTGCCGGGCGGGTCCGGGCAGTCTTACACTATAAACGAGTCTAACCTCGTGTCTTAGGCGTTTATTATTACACATTATTTCACCTCAATTTGAATTAATTATCACTATTCAAATTTCAAATAATTTCCAAATTAATTATGTCCATAATTGCCACCTAAATTATGTCCATACTTTTTAGGTATAAAAATTATTCCAATTAATGTCTCAATTTAATTATATGCTTTTAAAGCCATTTTATTCCAATTCACAATTTACATAATTAATATTTTCCCATTGTCTCCACTCTATTCGTACGTTCAAATATGAAATAAGTTAGACTCGCAAATAGTCTAGCTTATAAAAAAGAAACATCATAACTTGCATAACACAAAAAATAGATCTAACTTGCAAATAGGAATTATAACACAAATTTGCATAGCCAATAATTTGCATAGACAATGGTCATATAGAATCATATATTTGCATAAACTACGATGGATCTAAATATAGATCTAAACATGAAATTGTGAACTTGCATATATGAATATAATTTTCGCCTAAAAATGTGAATATAATTTTCACCTAATCTTGCATATGGGTTTCTACAACTTGCATAAGAATTTAACGCATGGTTTTGCATATAAACTAGCATATGTATTTACTTGATTCACATATAAACTTGTGTACAATTCACATATAGACTTGCATAAGATTCATATTCAAACTAACATACAATTTAACATCCCAAACTTGCATAAAATTCACAAACGAATTAGCATATGATTTAACATCCCAAACTTGCATAAGATTCACATACGAATTAACATATGTAAAAACGGATTTGCATAAGATTCACATACAAACTAGCATATGATTTAACATCCCAAACTTGCATAAGGTTTCACATACGAACTAGCATATGATTTACGTCCCAAACTTACATAAAATGAATCAAGTTAAACATGTATAATTGGACATATGAAATAAATCTACCAACATAAGATAACAAAGTTAACCAACATCACATCATTCAACAGACATGTGCTCATAATCCAATTATAACTCATAATAATTAAATTATTAATTATATTGTGAAAGAAATAGTACTCACAAAGATAGGTTAGAGAAGAGAATGATTTGTTCGTCTTTTGAATTAGAATTCCGACTTGCTAATACCTAAGCTTTAGGAAGGAAAACCATCCTAGCAGCAGCATGGTGGCCAAGAGACAAATTTTGTTTAGGTTTAGGGTTTGAGTCTAGGCACTCTTTTATAGAAGTTTAAATCAACCTAAGCTATTAGATTATCATAAGAGCAAATCCAACCATCTAGACTAGATAGAGTTATCTAGAACAGCCAAATCAGCCCTAATGACTCAACAGAGAGTCAGAAATCGTCACATTTCAGATCTTCCCGGGAGGTGGGGGGTAGGTCAACCCCCTGGTCGACCTGTGAAGAAGAGATCGACTCCCTGGTCGACCTGGCCCTTAGGCGGGATAATTCCCGGCCAGCCTCTTCTCTGTTTGAATTTGAATTTCGAATTTATTATTCTGAACTGTTTTAATTTATATAAAATTACTGAAACTTCCGAGGGCCATAACTTCCTCATACGTAGTCTGATTTACAAAAACTTGGACTCTATTCCAAGCAGAATTTCGAGACAAACGCAACGACATAACCCGTTTCCCTTAATTCTCAATTTGAAAATTAAGTATTCTTAGGATTGTTAATTTTAATATTTAAAATTATGGGGTGTTACATTTACTGAATTCCTAGGCTCTAGGTGAGTATTGAGAGAGCATATTTGTAAATTTAAACTATAAAATAAATTATTATATATATACTTAGTATAGATCGACCCAAGTTATCGTCTTAAGTCATATTTAAAAATATTCTTCGATTAAGTTTTGATTATCAAACTATTATACTCAGAAAGTTGAAAATGAGTTCTCATGGAAGAAAGGGTCAAGGAGTGAGTAGGACGACCACAAAAACTAATGGGCATATCGTAACTCCGAATTCGGCTGATACTCCAGAAGTAGTCCCAACCCAAACTCAGTCAAACTTTGCAAGGATCTGTAAGAATTACAACAATATGGGAGGAATTTTTATGGGTACTGAATCACTGATTGAAGTTCAAGCCTGGATAAGGACTTGTGAGAAAATATTAAAGGGTTGAAGTGGGATGATGAGCAAAAGCTCCTTTTGGCTTCATAGAAACTTGAGGAAGCCACAGCTATCTAGTGGGATGCCCAAACTGCTAATACTCCGAAAGAAGAATTTACTTGGGCAAAGTTTAAAGAAGCATTTGAAGCACATCATCTACCAGCCACTGGAAAAACAAGAATGGACCAAGACTTCATTGATCTAAAGCAAGGAAACATGATGGTAACTGAATATGAGAACAATTTTAATGCACTCTCAAGTGTTGGACCGGAGCTGGTCAACACTCCATTGAAGAAAAATGAGATGATTTTAGCTAGCCTGAAGGATAGTCTACAAGGAAGAATGATGGGACATTTGAAGGATCCGTTTGTCGAATTAGTGCACTTAGCACTTAGGTATGAAGCTTTAGAAGCTAATAAGCCTATAGAAAAGGTTCAGACTGGAGAAATCAGTGGAGAGAATCCCCGAAAGAGGAAATTCAATCCAAATTGGGAGAACAAGGAAAAAGGAAATACAGGGGAAGAGAAGTATGAAAATCGTTTCAAGAAAAAGATATGTCACAACTGCAAACAAAAAGGACATATCGCTAGATTTTGTAAGAATTCGGAGGACAAGAAACCAGAACAGCCCCAACAGCAATAGGAACATGCTAGTGCTATAGTCTTGAAGAATTTATGCTATAAGCATCATCAGCACGGACACATGATTAAAGATTATCCGCTTATGAAGCAGGCGCAACAAGCTAAGGTCCATGCCGTCATGAATGAGCTGTCAACTTCTGAGGAAGTTAAAGGAAAAGGAATTCTAGAAGGTACCTTAAATTTTGATTAAATGAGTTAAATGAATTAGGGTCAGCCCCAGGATAAGCTAAATAAAGTTGAATTAAATTTAGAATAACATCTAGTGATGAAAATTTGTTTTCCTAGAAATAAGAACCAGATTTGAGTTATTAATTAGATATGAACTCATGTGAGTTAAGTAAACTGGTTTTGTAATAAAATCAGATTTTTGAAATAAAGATAACTAATTTTTTTAAAGAAGAAGTCCATCCAGAATGTGTGGCAAATAGTCAGGTAGGTATTTAACAAAAGCTGAAATCTACTCGCGACTCTTTAATTTCGGGGACAAAATTCATTTAAAGGGGGTGGATTGTTATATCCCGGTTTTAACCAACAGTATTTAATAATAAACGTTCATTACAAATGGGTTAATTAAAATCAAATCAAATTAGCGAACATATTTAAATAACTTCTATCTAAGAAACTTATTTGTGTATATATATGTGTAAAGATGTACAAATGCATATATAGATATTATAGGAAATTAAATTATGTATACTTTGGCTCATACTTTAGCATTTGATTAAAAAATATATAATCTTTTATATTAAATCCTATGTAGACTGCTAGGTGAAACCATATGTATGGACATATGTTTGAAAATAATGCAACTTGTATATGGTCTTGAGCTAAGCCAAAAGTTAGAGTTGCAGCATAGGATATAGGTTAAAGCAATATACCATGTATGCACATTCTTCTTTAACCATAATAAGATATTCGTACTAATATAAGACAAAATCTGCTACCAGAAAACAAAGCCAACTTAATGAGATTGAATACTTGAAATGGCAACAAATATAAGAAGGAAATGGCTGCAAAATATGTTTTCCATTTTCTAATCAATATTACAATATATATGTACTTTCATGTTATTTGGCCGTGGCTTATGTGCATAACGAATTTTTATTCAACTAAATACTAAGCTATTTTACACCATCAAACTTAGGTACAGCTAAATTATGTATATTTGCTTTCAATAAAACTCTTACATAGTTGAAACTATTGCTGTGTATTAACTGTTATACTAGCTTGAAACAGGAGCCCAGTTTTTAAATAATTTCTTGCATGAGCCGTGTACAAATCTTTGTACTCCATCTTTTTCCCGACTGTATACGCCTGAAAGTGAAAATAAAAAAATTGAAAAGCATAACATAATATTGCTTCAATCAAAACATCCATTAAATAAAACCAGACATAGATGCCTGGATTGCTTAGGAACCAAACACCACTTTGAAATGAATATTCATGCTTGTGCTGCAAATAAGGACCGGCCATACATAGCTGGAAAATCACAACTAAACTATAGGTATGTTCTACTACACAGCTAATTCATTAGCACATTCTTTTCAAATCGAAATGAAGCAGTTTTTATATCAATCAAACCTGCAAAGTTGAGTAACTTAAGGACAAAGCACCATTTTTAAATGATTTTTCTTGGATGTGCTTTGTACAAACTGTTGTTGCTTTACCATACGTACCTGAAGAGTGAAATCAGAAAACTCAAAAAGCCTACACACATATATTTATCAACCAGATTTTACAGCTTTGAAGCATACTAGACTAACCCGTTTCAATCAAAGAAAACTGCAGCTAACTGTCCCTAGTCTACCCAACAAGAATTAAATGACCCAAAATATCTTAATATGAAATTCACCTATAAATACATGCCTACACCTCACTTTTCACTCACCGAACGAAAGTAAGTAATCTGTAGAGAGGAAACCAGGCAAAATAGAAAGTACAGAGAAGAACAAAACTGGTGAGTAAACTAAAATTATACAATCTTTATTTTAGATTGGTGTTTTCACTTATAAGTTAATACCAGTATTTGTATTAGTTTAACTATATGTATGAATCATAATGCTAAGATTTAAAAACTAATACAGGATGATAAACTTTCCTATAAACCTTTCTTTTATATTCTCTGATAAACTCCTATGCTAGTGATCGTATAGATTTAGCTATGGATATTTATATCTATATGTATATATTACATTGGGCCGATCAGATTGTTCTATTGTTTGGATTAGGACCAGTTTTATAGATTAGAACTGTGTAAGCATCCTGTTACTATGTTGTAAACATAAGGATACATCATACTCAAAACACCCTGTTTTCCTAGAAAGAAATGATCGGAAATCTTATATTGGGTTCTAAGGAATGCAAGGACCTAATGCATCCTTTAAGCGTTATATACTTTAGTAATCTAACAAAAACAAATAACTCTATAAAACATGATAACACTGTTTCTTCTATATCTAAGGAAATTATGACATTTTCGAATATTACATAAATGAGATTTAGGTATATAGATGAAATCGTATGGCAAAACGATGATTTCTAGTCCTGGATTCATGATATTTAAGTGAGCAGTTGCTGTGATAATTTGAGATGAACGGAAAATGTTTTTTTGGGCTAATACCTTTGATCAAGGCAACCAGAATTCGTGGCATGAGGTAGGAAGCAACATGAAGGGTAGGGGATCATTGGAAAAATGGTAAATAATTTTTCTATTGAGTAGATTTCATGAACGAGCCCAAAATAGGGTTATGGGTTCCTTTTTGTGACCGCCGTGATTAAGGCAAAACTGCATCACCACAATGGTGACTAAGGTTGAGCACAGGGGGAATTCGATGCGGAGGTTACCACCATGGTGTGGTTCAAAGTTGACAAGGTTCGATTGAGGGATGAGGTAGTAGCAAGGAGATTCTTGGATTGAAGGTGATGGCATGGAAAGTTATGTACTTACTGTGTGTTTCAGTTGAATACCCAGATCGGACTTGTGTGAATCGGATATGGAGGTGAAGGTGGGGACGGGGCAAGATGCGACGAGTGACTTGGGTGGATGATCGCGAAGTGTAGGAGGTGGCTCGACAGTCTATGCACGTGCACAATGCTCAAGTCGTGCATTGACAGGAAAAGAAGTGGTGCTTGGCAAATGAGAAGTGGTACTTGGCGAAAGAAGAAGTGGTACTTGGCAAATGAAAAGTGGTGCTCGGAAAACTAGTAAAGAAAGAGATCAAGCAAGTGGATTTGGGGTGGTTTAACATGTGTGGCACCAATTTTTGGAGTGGAAAGCATGATCTGTAAAATGAAAGGAAGAAAGGGAAATTGGGCCAAAAGGTTTTGGGCTAGGTTTTTGTAAAAATGAAAACAAGTTTTAAAATAGAAGTGGAAATATTAAATAAAGAAGAAAGGTAAAAATAAAAAATAAAAAGAAGAGATTTTAAATTTAATAGGATTAAAGAAGAAAAAGGGCCAAACATCTTGGGCCGATGGAAAGAAGATAGAAGGAGGAAGATAGGCCGTAGTAGTAGGGCTTTAAGGGATTCAACAAGTTAAAAAAATCAAACAAAATAGAAAATTATAAAATAGAAAATTAGTATAACTTAAATTACTAGTGTTTGATTAGAAATAAACAACGATGTACAAATTAAGACAATGGTATAAATGGCAAATAATTGTCGTATAAACGAACTAACATTTTTGTATAAATTACTATGTGCAAAGCACATGCTTTAGTTGTTCATATATAATAGTCAGTCAAATATCTTGATTTTTAACAGTACAGAGATATGCTATTCTATTTGGTCAAAGCATATGATTTAAAGAATATATGGAATGAATTAATCAAACTATAGTTGAAATCGACTACTTGAGTAATTCATTTCTGTTGAGCCTTGAAGTGAATCTAATTCAACAATTTTGAGTTGATAACTATTTCCTTTGAAATAAGAAATGTTTTGAGATAAAATATTGAAATTGGTTTCCTTAAGTATCGACTAACCGTAAAAGATATTATGCTAATCATTTCAAAGAGCCCGGGATTAATATTCCACTTCGATTTGATTTATACATCGCGTGTCAGAGATTGATGAAGATAATTGAAGATGGAGATATGCAAGGGCTATTTTGTTTTGCAGAATAGTGCCTTCGGTTTGTAAAGTCCCAGGACGACTTGTATGGTCAGATGTTTGACAACGTATATATATCAAATCTTACACATCGAATTTTCGTAAGTATATTATGTTGGTGGCGGAGGAATTCGTTTCTCTTAGCTTTATGCATGTAATATGTTTAGGAAAATAAATGAGTGTTCTGACAGATATGACGATGTGGCATCCAAGGTAATTGAAGAAATGATTTGTCAAAGAGGTAAACGTGAACTCAAGCCTCACAACCGGGAAAGGACAAAAATCGGGCAGGCAACATGGCTAGGTGGGTCATTCCCAAGCAGGGTGTATTACCACCATCTAGAGAAATTACTTTTTTCTCTTCTTAATCTATTTTCACTGCTGCAGCATTCAGTAACAGTTGGCTAGCTACCACTGTGGGTGATAATACATTCGCTACACTCAAGTTAAATGAGTGGGCGGTCATGTGTGGCCGGGTTGCAAGATGTTCTTGTTGAACCCCAGTATATTCCCTCTAGAGTACACTGGTCGGCAGGTCGGCCCATACCTTGACATAGTCGGAATCTAATCTCCTATAATAAGCACCCGCGGTTTTTTATTTTATAATATATATATGGAGCGTGAGATGCAAGCGTTCCTCTAGATTGTTATTTATTTGATAACAACTATCGTAATATCAGACGATTTTGATATCAAAAATGTTTTGGATTATAGTAAGGTAAAAACCATCCATGTTTATGTGTGGGCTAGTCTTACTATTATCTTTTGTTTTGAAAGGTTTTATAAAGTTAAATCAATTTGTTCTCATAGAAGAAAAACTGTTCCATATTTCTTTCTTTCAAACTATTTTAAAATTGTTTACTCACACCAGTCCCCTGACTGACCCAGAGTTTATTTTTCTGTGTTTTTCATAAACTCTTGGGTACTCATAACATTTGTTATGAGTAGACAAGTGATCCAGGTAGTCAATGGAAATCTATTGGAGTATTTTGGACTGGAAATCATGGAGTCAGCTTACTAGTTATATCTGTATCTAAATATCAAGTTTGTACAATGTAACAGACTCTGATATATAATATATTAAGTGATATTATATTTTTTTTAATTCCGCTGTGAGATTTTGATGTTTGTGTTAGTTCTATTCTCTATCTATTCTATTTCTTAAATAATGACACGACTTCCGAGGTCATCGAAAGTCGCGCCATTATAGTTTTAAACAACATTAGTTCTTAAACCCAATTAATAGTGAAGTTAAGATTCGGAATTTACAAATCTTTATTCTAAGACTTAATGGAAATTTTCCGAAGTAAAGTTTTCCAATTTAATAAAATAAATTGGAATTGAATGGAATTCGATTTAGTGATAATCGAGATGAGCTTTTTTGAAGGAAGACGTTTACTATCTATGTATTTTAAAAGGCTTTGTCGTTATTTCGTTTATAGTATTAGTCAGATATGGAAATTTATATCGATTCTATACTGTTATGATTTCCGTGAAGATTCCATTTTGATGGAAGAGGATTTTGGGTTTATTGTGAACTGTGTTTTAAGTGACATTGGTTCTTTAACCCAAGTAAAAACAAGATTAATTTCCAGAAAGTTGAATAATCATTAAGTAATGATTTTTGGAGATTAAAACTAAGTAGATTTTTAATGAATCTTTATATATATTGAAAGGGGAATGAGGTAAGAAAATTTACCGAATTCAAGAAATGTCGAGAATGGAGAACCGTTAGTTTTACTCCAAGCGATAGTTAACTCGTTAAATAGATTTAAAACGTTGAATGGTAATTAATTTTACCAATAATACAATGGGTGTTAAATATGGGGTACCACCAGTTTTACCCCATGGGATGAATAGGTTGGGATTGGGATAATAAAATAATGGATTACTTTGATAAGATTCACTAATCCCGACTACCTGACAAACCTTAATTTGGTTTAAGTTGTGGAAATATGAAATAAAGTCTTTTGAAATGATATCCAAATGAAGATTAAAGAAATAGTTTAAAAGAACTTATCTTTGACAAAATTAACGGGAACCTTTCCCTAAAGATGCGAATATTTGAATAAAAGAATATTCTTAATTGGAATGAGGCGTAAGATGGGTTTTTATTGCACTTGATTATAAGATATGCGAGTTATTCGAAAAAACGAGTTTAACCCATTCTGAGTAACATTTCGATGATTGAAAGTCAATGATGAAGACGGTGGTTGAAGACAAGAGATCTTTACATCGTTTGGATGATTACCGATGTCTTGATTGGGTTGTACACCCAAGACAAGGTAATAGGTGGTGATCGTCCAGACGTACTTGGAGATCGACTGGATATGTGAGGACCTCTCTCCTATATTGGACATACTGGATGAGGAATAAGGTGCCTCCGTTTTCGTTCTGACCCAGAACAGACTTGTGAATGGATTATGTCTGACGTTGTATTGTATGCTATATTCGTTGATCTCTACTAAACATATATTTGTTTGGTGGCGGAGAATTTATTCTCTTGCTTAACATGCTTCTCTGAGAGGTACAAGCTTAGAGGTTATATATTTGCTGAAATCAATGGTATGGTATAGATTGACAATGTGGCATGTTTAGATGCAAATGATCAAGGCTTTTGTTGAAAAGCCGGGTCTTGTGGATGATGATCAAAGCACGGCTTTAAGTATCTTAGCTTTGTGTATAGAGTTAATTTGCGAGCCTTACACATCGGTGTAAGTCAAAAACGGGATAGTGACTACAGCGAGTGCATGTGTTTCTTTCTAGCTGGAAGTGGTATCGTGGTATGGAGCATAAACATTTTTACTTGGGTGGATGATGGATTATGAGGAGCCTCGGAATAGAGCCGACTAAAAGGCTCATGTGATAGGTCCGATAGGACCGAGAAATGTATTGTTCAGAAATAACCAATCCACAAACATTAGGTGTTGACTGGCCCTAAAGATCCAAGGGTTGCCCATAGGTGTGATACTGAGGCATTTGCTAGAGTGTCTCGAAACTGGTAAGAAGACATCCCTTGCCTTGACTCATGACGGAAATCCAATTTCCAATACGCGACCGTTTGGTTTTAGTTGTAGGCCTATGTATGGCGACATAATATATGGTACCTATGCCGTCTATGATCGATACACTTATGTTTGAAGTTGTTTTGACACTATGCACTTATAGTAATATCGAAATGATTTGTTTTAAAGCGTATCAAGCATGTTTGGCTATTATAAGGGAAAATTCTATCCTTCGGCTTGCGTTGCATTGTGTGATGGGACCTAAGTCTTATAATAGCTTCATTTTTCCAAAAGCATTTCATTGTTTACAAATTGTTTATTTTAGGGTACTCATGGGTGTGAACCCGTTCCGGGACATGTGGCATGGTCCAATGATTTACCCTATTATAAAGTAAAAGTTTAATAATTGTTTTGAGTTCTCACACCAGTGCCATGACTGACCTTGAGTTTATTATTTTAGCGTAAACTCTGGGTGCCCATATTTTCCACATAGGTAGCTAGTAGTTTTGGTTTATAGATATTTCTTTTTCCAGGATCCCAGATTACAGCTGGAGCTATATTCGGAAAGCTCTGTATCTGTGTATTCCCTTCAGTTGTGTTAGTTGAAGAATTTCCATTGTGCTTTGTATTTACACATTTTTATTTCCGCTGCTATGTAATTTAATCTCAGATATTATTTTTCCACTGTGTAATATTTATTCGTACTCTAATATTCTTGTACTCTGGTGTAATTGTTGTAATAACAATGAAATGTTCTATTGTTTGTGTTCTGATGAGTCGTCTTCTCAACAAAATCTGTGTTTCCCGTCTCTTCGGATGCCGGGCAGTGTTTCCCGTCTCTTCGGAGATCGGGGGATTTCAGATCGTTAAAGGTGGTACCAGAGTTTTGGTTAACAAAGCACGAGAATAGGACACATTAGAACTAAACGAAAGAATTCATCGGAGATTGGGTTAGTAATATCCTATAAGAATAACTCGTTAGAGATAGGGTTAGTAATACCCTAGAATGAGTTTGAAGAGTTTTTGTTTATATGAAAAATGAGTTTAGATTTGAAAATTATATCTTATTATAAAGACTTAAATATTATATTTGATAGTTAATTTTGGACTATCGGGTATAAGACGATTTTGCATATACACGTCATGAACGTTTATTCGAAGTCTTAAGTATACTGGGTAGATATAGAATCACACTCTAGTCGCCCGGGGAGGATTCTATTGCTGACTACATAGCATCAGTATTTTATTTTTGAGTTTCGAAAGTGGGATATCTATTGCTGAGAACCAAAACTTTGTTAGGGTTTATGTTTGTGCCATGGCATTAAAATATGATTTTTTAGTACATGTAAAAGTTAGGTATTTGAAAATCTAATCAACTAATTGATTGCTGGTTGTGATGTGTGATTATTAGTTAACTAATAAAAATATAGGAACAATGAATCCCATATGAAAATGAAAGGCAAATTAAGCCAAATCGAATCAAATATTGAACTGAATTGAAAATGGATCGGAATTGTATACATATACATGTATATATATTGAACAGGTCATATCATGGAAGCTAAGAAGAGGAATAAAATTGTATGCCTGACAAAAAGGTGCATATTTACTATGTTGATGGGGGGTTTGACGATTTTATGAGCCGACTAGCTAGTCGCTTGGCTTGTGGATTTTCTTTTGATATATGAGAGCATGTAGAGGCCATTTATGGTTGTACCGATCAACCCGTACAAAGGAAGTTATGGTGAAATTTTTAAAAAATTTAAGGCGTTAGCCAAATTTTGAGAAATTAGAAAGTTCTTAGAAACTGAAAAGTTGAAGAACTGGAGCCAAGTGAAGGTTTAGTTGGTTAAGTAAACGACCATCGGTTCCGTCTTCCTTTTCGAGGACGACAAGATTTTAAGTTGAGGAGATTGTAACAACCCATATTTTTTAAGCCAATTTAAAATTTTATTTTTAATTGATTTTCATAGAAATAAATATTTTAGATGAATTATTTTGAGAATAAACAATTTTAAATTTATTTAAGTCGAAGTTAGAACATATAAATTTAAAATTTAATTAAAACGAGCTTGAAATGGCATGGTAGTTTAAAATTTCTTTAAACTTTGAATGAATATATAGGATTCAATATAATTTAGAATTTGATAGAACAAGAAACGTTGGGATGTTCCAAATTGTAATTTTCTAACGAATGTAAGAAATTGAGATTTCACTTTATAGATTGTAAGTTATGTCTAAATTAAAATTTAGAATAGTCGTTATGGAAATTAAATATAATTTTAAAAGGTATATATAGCCCGTAGAAAACTCACATTTTGCATACGGATGAATTTGGACTCGAAACCCCTTCCATTGAGTTCAAAATGTCGTTTGCGTGTTCGTAAACTATAAGCATCGATATCTTTGGAGTTGGAGAAATTTTGGTCTTCTTTATAGGATATGAGACCAAAATATCACTTCTTGCATATGGACGAATTTGGACTCGAAACCACTTCCATTGTGTTCGAAATGTCATTTATGTGCTCGAAAAGTATAAACTTCGATATTTTCTGAACTTCGGAATTTGGGCACTTTTACTGGGTCTTGGTTTAGCTATCCTAGCTCACCATTTAGCCCCAAAATCATCCCTTTCCTTCTATTCATTCAAACACTTAGCCAAAAAAAGAAAAATCGGGTTAGGGAATTTGAAATTAAAATTCACTAAACCTATTTTGATCCTTGGAGCTCCATTCTTCTTGAAATCAAGTGTTAATCGAAGGTGAAACTCAAGTAAGCTCCATCTCCATCTTTTCCAACTCAATTCCTCTTTGATTTTTGAGATTTCTTATGACCTAATTCTTAGGAAATGTGTTCACATGATCATTGGTTGCTGATTCTAGTGTTTTTATCGAAGAGAGGATGTTCTAGATCGCTATTAGATTGATTCATAGCTTTTGACCATCGAAGGTGAGTTTTTTATGAGTTCTTCATTAATTCACATCTATTCCACAAGTCTAGAGGCTTGTAAAGTGTAAATTAGGTTCATTTAGAGTTGTGTATATGCATATGAATTGGTTAGATAAGTATACACTTTCCGGTTCACTAGTTTTAGCTTCATTCAATTGGAAATTCTCGTCTGGATTGTTCATACAATCGAATGCACATGCCATGAGTTGTTTTGGTGATATTGTTTAAGTTCCGTTGTCCCACCGGCAAGTTCTAAGACTTCACAATTCGCATATATTGCATTTGATTTGCTTTGGTTAGAAAATTTGTCTGCTTTGGAATTTATAATCAAAAATCATTGCAAATATCTTATATGAATGTTTATGCATGTAGATTTGGTATTATAAGTCATTTTGGCTAGTCTTAAAAACCTCATATACATGTATATAACATCATAGGCCTTCGAGCATTTGTCAATATCGTTTTAAACACGTTTCAAGGCTAATTGTGCTCAGGAACAGGATTCAGATGTTTGAATTTTTTGGGGCGGACGTCTGACCTGCTCCAAATAATTCTATAAACAAGCAGAGCAATTCAGACATTTGAAAATTTTAATTCAGATGTCTGAATTGAAATTCAGACGTCTGACTAAAAAAAATCATACGTCTGAAATATCTCAAAAATGAACTAAATCCTTGCTGGTTCAAATTCAGACATATGAATTTTTCATTCTGACGTCTGAATCTTTTTTTTAACTTTGACTGGTGGAGACCACGGTCAATAGTTTAGATCCATCCAGGCTGTTTTCCGGTCGGGTTTCGGCCCATTTTTACTTCATTTGTGACTTGTCAGTTTTACTAATTCGTAGATTACAACAGCCTGATTCGTGCGAAAACGTTTTTATAAATCATCAATTAAAGAATGGCGGAGTGGAAATCACTGGTGAGAACTCCCCCACTCAAATATTTTGTACAGTTATTTATATATTTTTATAATTGAATATATGTTAATTACCGGTGATTGCAATATTTGTTTGGTGGATGATGGATGCTACGGTTTTAAATGTTATCATTATTAAACTGTGAAAATAATAAATAAGTCACATGGATTGTGATGTAAACCCCACACCGGTATTGGGACGATAATTTTCCACATCGCCCAAGTATGCAAATAATAATCATTTGATGTTGATTGGAAAACCCACATGGGTCTGGGGATGATAATAACTTCATTCATCTCCCTTTTTTTAGTTTTACATCAATCGATTGATCGACAGACTGTAGTAAGCGTTATTCAATTATTTAACGCTTATACAGTTGTAGGTTTCACTCTGGATGTGAATTGGATGTCTAATAGTTGTTCATCACTATTTATGAATACATGCGAGGTATGGAATCCATATAATTAAAATTATATGGTAATTGATTGAGTCACATTCCTATTCAGAGTATATACAAGCATTTTAAAACAATATTCAGTGAAGAAGCAAAATATGGTTTTGATGTTCAATTTTGGATGGACAAAAAAATATTAAAGATTTGTTTTGATGTCCGATTTTTGATGGACACAAAAATATTAAAGATTTGTTTTGATGTCCGATTTTGGATGGACGCGAAAAGGAACTGAAATGAATTGAAATGGTTTTAATAACCAGAATTTTTCCAATGTATGAATTGGTATAGATTTAAATGGAAATAATCTTTGGAATATTTCGATATTGGATTCCATGATTATATGGATATTGTTGAGGAATTTGGAAGATACAAATATCATTATTCCCAATATGATATCTGTAGATCTCTGAATTTGATATTGAAGATAAGTCGATATGATTTCTATTTAGAGCCTTATATTTAATATCAAATTGGATTTTGGGTTGGTCGTGAATGGAGTCTTCAACAACATTGTTCTTAAACCCAAATGAGAAAAGAATAAATCTTTTAATTAAGATTTAAGGAGGTTTTCTAATTAATAAATATAATTAGAATTAAATGGAAGTTGATTTTGGGTTGATTGTGAACAATGTTTTAAACAACATTAGTTCTTAAACTCGATTAATAGTGAAGTCAAGTTTTGGAATTTATAAATACTTATTCTAAGATTTAATGTGAATTTTCCAAAGTAAAGTTTTCCAATTTAATAAAAGAAATTGGGATTGAATGGAATTCGATTTAATGATAATTGAGATGATCTTCTATGAAGGAAGGCATTTACTATTTATGGAATTTAAAAGGCTTTTCCATTATTCCATTTATAGTATTAGTCCGATACGGAAATTTATATTGATTCTATACTGTTATGATTTCCATGAAGATTCCATACTGATGGAAGAGGATTTTAGGTTTGTTGTGAATTGTGTTTTAAGTGACATTGGTTCATTAAACCAAGTAAAAGCAGGATTAATTTCCAGAAAGGTGGATAATCATTAAGTAATGATTTTTGGAGATTAAAACTAAGTAGAGTTTTAATGCATCCTTAATTAGATTGAAATGGGAATAAGGTAGGAAAAAATTTCGCAAGAAATGTTGAGAATGGAGAACTGCCAGTTTTACTACATGTGATAGTTAAATCTTTAAATATATTTGAATCGTTGAATGGTAATTAATTTTATTGATAAAACAATGGGTGTTAAATATGGAGTACTACCAGTTTTGCTCCATGGGATGAATAGGTTGGGATTGGGATAATAGAATAATAAATTATTTCGATAAGGTTCGCTAATCCCGACTACTTGACTAACCTTAATTTGGTTTAAGTTGTAGAAATATGAAATAAAATCTTTTGAAATGATATCCAGAAGAAGATTAAAGAAATAGTTTAAAAGAACTTATCTTTGATAAAATTTGTAATGACCCGTGTTTCCAGCGATATAATAATTACTTTATTTAATTATTTATAAAGTGATTCAGAGAATTAAATGGTTATTTAATTAAATTATATAGAATTTTTAATTAATTAAATAATAGAACAATATATTTAATTCAGAAATAATCAAAAATATTGGAATCAACAATATTCTGTGAACTGGATTATTACTAAGATTTAATTCAGCTTAGAGTTGAGTTGGAATAACGAATATATTTAAATAACGTCAGTTTGAATGTAGAATTATAATATAATTAAAATCGAGCTCGAAATGGCGCAGTAGTTCGTAATTTGGCGATTTGAACTTCAACTGAATGTACAGGGTTCGTTTTAATTTCAATTTCCGTGATTTTTGAAGTCAGTATGTGGTTGCATGGGATTTTAATGTGAAAAACAGTCGATAATTCGACCTTTAAAAATACGCTGTGTGAGCAAAAGGGGTCGGAATTCAACGAAACCAGTCTCATTGGGTCCGTAAGGTCAAACTCTAGTTGTATACCCATTTTCATGATTTTTGGGTATCATACGTGATCGTACGGAATTTTAGAAGTCAAATACAGGAAAGTTAACAAAATAAAATAAATAAAATAATCTTAAAAACTACCCCTATAAATACCCAAATCCCACCCAACAATAAACCTAAATACTTCATTTCCATGATCTTCGTTCTTCCGCCTCCATCCATTTCACTCAGAAAACCAAAATCGCAACTTCTAAATTCAGAAACAAATAGAACAAAATCTCATAAATCCAATAATACATATAGAGGATATCGTATGCTGATTCTCTGTATTCTGTTGTAACTTTTGGGGGATTCGAAGACTAGAAGTGTTGCAGGTTTTAACGGGTGGTTACGACAGATGAAATGGCGAAGGAAGATGGAGGTGGGCGGTTCTGCTTTGCGTTAAGAAATGGGGGAGGCAAACAAAAGTTTAAGTTTGGAGGATGGTGAGATTTCAATGTAAATCTGTTTAGTGATTTCGGTTTTTAAATTGGTGAAAGTTTTGTTTGATCCTGGCTAATGCTTACGTACAGAGCTGAGCGCCGGAAATTGTTTAGAGTAGGAAGTCGGCGTTAGTTAATCGAAGTGGAGTTAAGACGGGGCTCGCAGGTATTCAGCAAGAGGGAGAAGCAGGTTGCTTAGTTGAACCTTTGTTTGAATTTGTGGAACATGAAATGGCAGTGTAAATACAAGGAGAATCTCCTCATTCCTTTTTGTGTGCACGAGAGTCTGAAGTGGGATATTATGATAAGCATTGAGGCTTGAATGGTTGAAAATGGTGATGTTGTCATGTATGGACTGTCATGGATGGTAGCGGGTATATGTTTTCTTCTTTTCAGGAATTGGAGAATGAAGAAAGGAGGACAACCGTGAGTTATAAGACGTTGTAATGACCACTGTAACCTTGTTGGAGTGGATTTGGAAATGGGTTTGAAGAAGAAGCAGGGAGAAGGTTGGAATGTAAATGGGCTGGGTCTTCATCGTGGGTTGATTGGGCCATCGAATAAAGGTTAAGCCCAAATACAGGAAATAAATCAAATTATATTAAATGTAAAAATTGTACGTTAACTTATAACATTCATGTCTGCATCATATATTATCAGAATTTCACAAACTGTATCCGATAGGGTCATACTAACGAATACTACAACATGGAACCCGTTGGAGTGATTTGGAGCTTGCCTCCATTTATGGAAAAATCAAACGTCTAAATGGACAAATCAACCGTAAATCGTTGTTTAATGATTACGGACAATGTGAGTAAAACTCGCTAACGCTGCTCAGTTTATATTTTTATAAATTGTACTTTAATTTTGATTGTTGTGTATTGATTATTTGGACTGTTAAATAGATTCGATTGAAAACGTAAATCTAGTTATAGATAAAAATCGACAATCAATATTTTATCCTATATCAGTATATTTCATGTTAGAATGAAATTGATGTATATTATACTGTGTAACATCTATGGATGCAAGGAAACAGGTTGGAGGGACCCAACTGGGTTCCTCGACATTTATTTTACTGTTTTTCATATATTGTAATATATGATGTGATATATAATCTGTTGTGGATTATGTTTGTTTGAATGATATAGATCACTGTTGGTTGGTATTTTAAATACCGTGAGAAATACTGGGATGTAAAAAGGGGATTTTCAAAGTATATTTTGAAAATAAATTATTATATAAAATCAATGGATTTTATATATAAAAGGAGATAATTATAAAATCAAAGAGTTGAAAAGGAAAAACATTTATAAAACAAATATAAAGGAAATTATTTGTAAAACAAAGATAAGGGAAAATATTGTAAAACAAATGTGAAAATTGAATATTTATTTGTTGAACAAATAAAATAGAAAGAGAAATATTTGTAAACCATTTACAAGTAGAATCGAAAAGGAATTTATTTATTTGGTAAATAAATAAAGTGTAAAAGGAAATATTTATTTGTAAAATAAATATGATATTGAATAAGGAAATATTTATTTAGGAAATAAATAAAAGTATAAAGGAAATAATTATTTAGTAAATAAATAGAATTGAAATGGAATAGTTATTTGTTAAGTAAACAAATAGAAAAGGAATAAATCAAAGGAGTTAATTCAAAGGAATAAATCAGTCAGAGTTAATCAGTTAGAGTTAATCAGTTAGGGTTGACCAGTCAGAGTTAACCAGTTAGAGTTAACCAGTCAGAGTTAATTAGTTAGGGTTGATCAGTCAGAGTTAATCAATTAGAGTTGATCAGTTAGAGTTAACCAGTCAGAGTTAATCAATTAGAGTTGATCAGTTAGAGTTAACCAGTCAGAGTTAATCAGTTAGAGTTAACCAGTTAGAGTTAACTAGTCAGAGTTAATCAGTTAGAGTTGACCATTCAGAGTTAACCAGTTAGAGTTAACCAATCAGAGTTAACCAGTTAGGGTTGATCAATCAGAGTTAATCAATTAGAGTTGATTAGTTAGAGTTAACCAGTCAGAGTTAATCAGTTAGAGTTAACCAGTCAGAGTTAATCAGTTAGGGTTGATCAGTCAGAGTTAATCAATTAGAGTTAGTCAGTTAGGGTTGACCAGTCAGAGTTAATCAATTAGGGTTGATCAGTCAGAGTTAATCAATTAGAGTTGATCAGTTAGAGTTAACCAGTTAGAGTTAGAATTAACCAATAGAGAATTTAAATAGAATTAATCGAATTAGAATAAATCGATTAGAGTTGTTCGAAAAAGGAGTAATCGAATTTAGTTATTCGAAAAGAGTTATCGAATATTAGTTAATTCGAATCAAGTTAAAAGGAGTTATCGAATATTAGTTATTCAAATCAAGTTAAAAGGAGTTATCGAATATTAGTTATTCGAATCGAGTTGAAAGGAGTTATCGATTAGTTTAATCGAAAGGAGTTAATCGAATTTAGTTATTCGAAAGGAGAGTTATCGATTAGTTTAATCGAAAGGAGTTACTCGAATCAAGTTGAAAGGAGTTATCGATTAGTTTAATCGAAAGGAGTTAATCGAATTTAGTTATTCAAAAAGAAGAGTAATCGAATATAGTATTCGAAAAGAGAGATTATCGAATATCGTTTATTCGAAGGAAGAGTAATCGAATATTAGTTATTTGAAGTGAGTTAATCGAATATTAGTTATTCAAAGAGAGTTAATTGTCGAATTTGATTATATCGAATTCAGGGAAGTACCTATACTTTCCGGTGTTTAAATCAAGATTTATTTATTTATAAATTAGGGGTTTATTATTTATTCTCATTAAAGAATAAAAGTTATAATTGAAGTTAGATATTTCGAAAGTAGGGATTATAACGTTATCGTTATAACCAATGTTTTCAATAAAGAAGTGGATTCGTAAATTGAATCCGAGAGAGACGTAAGGAAGTTGTTAAAGGTTTAAAAGATAAACTTCGACTATTTCAAAGTTAAAACGTTGTTCAGTTAAGGTCTGAGAGGTAATTATACCCCAACTTGATTGACTTCCTTCTTAACTAAGGAATGGTAAGGTTTGATCGTGATGGAGATCAGAAATGTTTTCCAAATAAGGATCAGAAATGTTTTCTAAGAATAGAAAATAAGAATTTAGAATATATGGAAACATGAGATAAGTAAATTAATGAAATAAAGAGATAAATGTTAAATGATGATTGATCGATATGATTTCCATCTGGAAATGATATCGTTGTTTGCACACGTGTTTTTCTTTGATAGGTAACTCACTGACTATCGAAGTTTTTGACCATTTTAACGTTGTTAATATGGAGAGACCGGTTGGATTATTATCCAAAGAACCACTCTGTATTGGCATAAGAGTTGCGAATCATATATGCCAAAGATGATTGAAAGACGGAGTAAAGTGAAAGGGCTGTTGTATAAATCTTAGATAACAATTGCCTAAGATGGATGTACTGAGTAATGCCTTCGGTTTGTCCAGTCCCAGGACGACCTGTATGGAAGAATGTATGACAAAGTATATTTAATAGATCGCATAAGTTGATCTCTTCAAACGTATTTACGTTTGGTGGCGGAGGAATTCGTTTCTCTTAGCTGTATACCCGTGGTATTTTTAGGGAAATCAATTTGTGATTTGGCGGGTATGACGATGTGACATTCAATGTCAAAAAACATGTAATATGTCAGAGATAAGCGTGGCCTCTAGCCTCACAAGCGGGAAATGACAGAAATCGGGCAAGTAGCATGGCTATATAGGTCGCACCTATTAGGGTGTATAATCACCTGATCTAGAGTTTCATTTACTTCTAAAAATCTATTGTTAATGTTGTCCCTTTCGGGAAAAGGCTGCTGATCCCAACCGTTGGTGATATACATTCGATACACTCAAGCGAAATGAGTGGTCGGTCATGTGTAGCCAGGTTGCAAGATGTTCTTGTTGAACCCAGTGTATTCCTCTCTAGAGGTACACTAGCGAAAGGTGGTTCCATACCTTTTCATAGTTGGAAATCCATTACCCAATACGTGCTTGCGGTTTTGATTGTATACTACATATGTAGAACGTGAGATGAAAGCATTTATGCTAGATGATTATTATGTTGTGGTTGATAGACATTATTATAATATCAAAAGGTTTTTTTCATATAAAGATATTTTGGATTCTCATAAGGGAGAAACCCATTCCGTTATACGGAGTGGTCTTATGAAATATCGTTTACTTTTTTGAACTGTTTTACTCATACCAGTCCCATGACTGACCTAGAGTTTATTTTGTTTTGTTTTCCCTAAACTCTTGGGTGCCCAATTTTGTATGGGCAGTCAAGTAATCAGGATTTACAGATCTTGAAGAGTTGGAGCAGGAGGCTTCAGGATCATATAGCTATTATTTATTTCCGCTGTGTTGTAAGTGCTGTACTTTGATAATGATGCGTATTCAAATACAAATTTATATTTCAAAGTTATGTTATATGTCATTCGTTCCGCTGTGAGATTCGTGTTACTCTGATGTTGTGTTCTTCTTCTTCTTCTATTCTTAGTTTCTATCTTATCTATTCTCACCCACTAACTTCTTTCTATTAACTTTCCGGTTATTTTCGATCGTTGGATGTTCGATATGTGTTGTATATCGGATAACCAAGATCGCCAATTTTCCGGGTCGTTAAAAATTAATGGGAACTGAGAGGACCACGAACTTCCCCGGTCTCCGAGGAGAGGAGGAAGAATGGATTGCCTTGAGGACAAGACGAATCAGAACACAAACAAAAGAACATTTCATTGCTTATTACAACAATTTCATCAGAATACAAGAATATAACAGAGTATGAATAAATCATATACATTTGATCAATATGAGATATTTAAATTACATTTAAATACATAGTAGCGGAAAACAATACAAAATACAACTGAAAGTAATACACAGATACAGAGCTTTCCGAATATCGCTTCAGCTGTAAATCAGGATCGTGTGAATATAAATCTGCAAAACCAAAACTACTAGCTGCCCGTGCGGAAAATAGGGGCACCCAGAGTTTAGGTTAAAACAATAAACTCCAGGTCAGTCATGTGACTGGTGTGAGAACTAAAACAGTTATTAATCTTTATTTTAAAGTTAGGTAAATCCAGGGACCAAGCCGTATAACACGGAACAGGTTTTCCTTCCAAGAATACCAGTGCATAAAAATAACAGCGCAATGCTAAATAAAGAATAATGAAGCTATTATATGACTCAGGTCCCATCACACAATGCAACGCAAGCCGGAAGATAGAGTTTTTACCTTATAATAGCCAAGAATGTTTAGTGCGTAAAATTTCATGTTTTATTATTACTATATAGAGTCAAAACAATTTCAATCATAAGTATCAATGGTAGACGACGTAAGTGCCCCATACCACTATGTCGCCATATATAGGTTTACAATTAAAACCGCAAAATTCTCGTATTGGAAGTTGGATTTCCATCTGTGAACCAAGGCAAGGGATCGTCCTTACCGCTTCGAGACAATCTAGCCTACCATGTCTCAAGAACAGCCGCAACTACACCTTGGATCGTTAGGGCCGGTCCACAAAGAGTGGATTAAAATGCCTGAACAATGCGTTGCCCCCACCCTATGGGGCGTAAACTAGTCATATACCGACTAGACCATTGGCCCCAGAGCGACCGATATAAACGAGGCGCCTCGCAATCCATCATCCACATAATAAAATGTCCGGGCATGTAAAACCCAAAACACCACTCCTAGCTAGAAAGAAACGCATGCCTTCCTTGATGTACACTCCCATTTCTGGTTCACACCAGGGTGTGAGGCTTGCGAATTAATGCTACACAAAGCTACGCTATATTAAAGTCATGCTTTGATCGTCAACCGCAAGACCCTGCTTTTCAATAGAAGCCTTGATCATTTGCATCTCATCATTCCACACAGGCAATTCACGTTATGCAACCGATTTTTATCAATCACACAAAATGAAATCCGATGTCAGACACACATCCATTTACAAATTCGTTCTGGGTCTGAACGAAACCGGAGGCACCTTATTCCTCCCCCATATGTCCAATATAGGGAGAGGCCCTCGTATATCCATCGATCTCCAAGTACGTCTGGATGATCACCACTTATTACCTTGCCCTGGGGTGTACAACCCAATCAAGACATCAGTAATCATCCAAATGATGTGAAGAACTCCGATCTTCAACCACCGTCTTCATCCTCGACCTATCGTCACATCAGTTATTCAGAATGGGATAAACCCGGTCTTTCCAAATAGCTCGCGTATATAATAAACAAGTGTTATAAAGACACAACATACGCCTCACTCCAATCCAGAAAATTCCTTTATTCAAATATTCTTATACTTTGGAAAGGTTCCCATTAATTTTATCAAAGATTAATTCTTTAAATTTATTCTTTAATCTTCTTTTGGATATCATTTCAATCTAATTGAAGATGCATTAAAACTCCACTTGGTTTTAATCTTCCCAAAAATCAATATTAATGATTATTTAACTTGGGAAATCATATCCTGTCTTTAACTGGGTTAAAGAACCAATGTCATTTAAAACATGGTTCACGATAAACCCAAAATCATAGTCCATTCCATCAGCCTTTAACTGTAAATTAGCAAGTGAACAATTCCCTAAGTATTAACCCCGAAGGCTTAAACCAACATCAGATCAATGCCCAGGAAACCATTCAACTTAACTAATCTCCAGTTATCTTCTGATTTTCTTAACTCCATTGGGTTTAAGAAAAATACTATTAAAGATACCATTCACGAAAAAAACAAATCACATTCAATTAATTATGGAATTTTCACGGAAGAACAAATCAATATATAATCGATCTCAATTTCCGTATCCGACCAATAATTTAAATGGAATATCGGTGACGCATTTTAAAACCCATCTGTATTAACAGTCTTCCTCCACAGAGTTTCATTTCGATTATTATCAAATCGAATTCCATTCAATTCCAATTTAATATATATTAAATTAGGAAACTTTATTTTGGAAAATTCCTGTTAAATCTTAAAAAAAAAAAGATTTATAAATTCCCAATCACATTTCACTGTAAATCAGGTTAAAGAATGAATGTCGTTAAAAACACAATTCACAACAAACCCAATTAACATTCCATTAATCCCTAACCGTAAATTAGTAAGAGAACAATTCCCTAAGTATTACCCCGAAGGCCGAAACCAACATCAGATCAACACCCAGGAAACCATTCAACTTAACTAATCTCCAGTCAGTTTCTAATTTTTTTAATTCCATTCGGTTCAAAAATAGTATTATTAAAAATACCATTCATGATGAACCCGAAATCCAATTTGATATTAAATACAAGGCTCTAAATAGAAAATATATCGGCTTATATTCAATACCAAATTCTGAAATCAACAAATATCGTATTGGAATAACAATATATATATATATATATCTTCCAAATTCCTCTAAAATATCTGTACAGTCACGGAATACAATATCGAAATATTCCAAAGATAATTTCGATTCAAATCCATTCCAATTCATATCTTGGAAATCCTGGTTATTTTTAAAACCATTTCAAATCCAATTTATTTATTTAAAAATATTGGAATATAATTCTAGTCAAAACTAGTTCATTTCGATAAAAATCTTTTTTTACCTTTTCAAATATGGATTTTTTCATCCAAATTATTTCCAAATCATTTCTTATGATTTTACGCTAATTATTGGTATTTTTAATAATTTTATCAAGGCCCGTACAGTCGATTTCCATAAACGGCCATCGAACTGCACTTACAACGACCTTTTCAAAATTTGAATTGGACACAATTCCAAATCCAACCGTTAGATTTCAAAACACTAATATTCGTTAGAAAGATCTTTTCGATACGAACCTAACGGTTCTGGTTTTAGGAGAATCCCGACGGTCGGATCTCCCGTAATTTCCGTTCGAATTTAATGGTCAAAATTCGCGAACTACCGCAGCGCGGCGCGTTCTTTTCAGGCCATTATATATAATATAATATAATATATATTCTGTCGATTTCCTTTTAAAACGTATTTTATAAATCGTGTTCAATTTGTTTTCAAAACGATTTCAACTTCATATTCAATTTCAAATCAAAATTGAATATTCCATATCATCGATATATAAATGATAAAATTTTCAAAACATTATATTTCGAAATCATATCCTTTTTGATATTCATTATAAAAATAAATAAAATTGATATAAATATCGATCACGTCAAAATGGCGTTAATCTAATCAACACGGCTTTATATATTTAAATATATTCGTGTCCATCCTAAGTCGGACATCAAAATCAGATTTTGATCTTTTACTGAATATAATTTTAAAATATTCATTATTTTAAAATATTCATTATTTTAAAATATTCATTATTTTAAAATATTTATTCTTTCTGAACTGCAATCAGACACAGTCAATCAACATATAATGTGATTTATATGGATTTCATACACACATGTACACAGCAACAATTAAAAGCATTCAACCATCATCCAGAGTGCATTCTACACTGCATAAGCATTAAATATAAATATTCAATGCTTACACATCCTGTCAATCAATTGATCGACATACAGATAATTATTGGGATTAGTGTATGTTATATATTATCCTTATACCCGTGTGGGATTTCAATCAACAAATGATGAATTTTATTTGTGTAGTTGGGCGATGTGTAAAATTTATAATCCCAATCAGTATCAGTCAAATCAGTGTACATAAACAAATCATCCGATTTGTTTATGGATATTTATTTTATTCGTTTACACATTAAAAATTATATTTTTAACTATAAAATATTTTTAACCATAAATATTTTTATTCCATTCTGCATCACACAATCAATTTTCTCAACATAAACAAACAAACAAACAAGTCGTCCGTGGTCTGTGGACAACGGGTGTCGGGTGCTGCTAAGCACCGTCTGCATCCTAGTATGTATTTCAACTAGAAATAAAATTAAAGTGAGAAGTTCTCACCTTTAGGATCCACTCCATTATTCTTTATCTCTGAACGGTTCAGATTTGCCTAAAATTCCAATGCGATCCTTCCTCGCTGTTCGTAGTAAAAATCATATTTTCATCGTTTCATACAAATAGGTAAAAAAATCATATTTTTATCGCTTCATCTAAAATAAAAATCACATTTCTACTTCACTTTATATATAATAACAATCAGTTTTTTATTTCGATACATATATAAAAAACCTATTTTTAATTTGCTACTCATATAAAAATTATATTTTTATTCGCTAGAAATATAAATAAAAATCCTAACCTTTCGTGCATATTTAAAAACCTAATCCTTTCATATTCCAAAATATTATATTTTATTATCTTTTCATACTCGAAAATATTATCTTTTCCTATTTTAACGTCAAATCTCTTTTCTGAAGCTAAAAATCCTATTTTTACATACTTCTTTGTACAATAAAAAAAACATTTTTATATGTGTTTCATATACATAAAAATCCAACCTTTTTATTTGATAAAAATCTAAGCTTTTCTTTTTTTAAAATCTAATTTTTCTCGCATATAAAATCTCATCTTTAAATCCATGTTATATATATATATATATAAACAATTTTAAAATCAATGTTTTTAATTCAATTAAGCTAACTAATTAAATTAAATTAAATTAGAAACTTACAGGGTGGTGGAGGCAGGCTATGGTGCTCAGGGCGCGGCTGGTTGTGGGTGGTCGGAGGAGTGGAGGGCGGTGGAATCGGAGGTGGTCTGGGGGAGAGGTCGTTTAGGGGGTAGCAGTTCGAGAAGGGGAGAGAAGGGAGTTAGAGGGGGCGGAGGCGTCGACCTCCAGCGCGGCGGTCGGTGGCAAACGACGGCGGCGAGGAGCGAAGCGCGACGACAGCTAGGGCAGAGCGTGGTTCTTCCCCGCATTTTTTATTTCGTTTATGTTCTTAGAGATGGTGGAGTAAAGGGAGTTATATAAAAATATGTATATATTCAATTATTTATTTATCTCCAAAAAGTAACTTTTTATTTCGACCTCCAAACGAGACCCACCGACTATCATCTTTAACCAATTACCCCCATTTCGAACACAATGGGATATGTATCGTGAGCCAGTTCTGTTGTTACAATCAATTTCTACTAAATTTAAAATTTAAATCTATATATTTAACATTAAACGTACATTTCAATTTACTGGGGTCACATAATGACTCTAAAAATTCCATAAAAATTATTTCCAACTTCGTATTGACGATACGGTCCTAACAAAACTAATTTCGTCAAATTTGGAGACATTTCGAAAAATGCCCATTTTCTGGTTGATCCAAATTGACTGAAACTATCAAAACACGTTTTCCTTTGCTACGCTCACATATTAATCCCAAAAATTATGAATTTTGAAATCTAGTAATAACTTGGCATCCCGGATCCAGCGAAAGTGGTTTCGTCGAAAACGGAGGTCGTTTGCTAAATGGCTATTTTTAAGGGCCAAAATTCCATAGCGACTATTCTAAATTTTCATCTGGGCCTAACTTCTTATTCCCGCTATGAAATTTTGATTTTTCGGACTCGTTGGAAAGATATTTTCATATAGATTCTAATATTTTTGGTTTCGCTAAAATTCGGTTTATTTTGAATCCTGTACATTCATTTGAAATTTTGAAATCGAATTTTCAAACTAGCACGCCATTTCCAATTCCTTTTATAATTAAAAATAAATATTTATATTCCAACGTCAATTCAAATAAATATATACGTTCTAATTATATTCAAAATAAATTTCTCGTCGTTACTATTTAAAATAATTCATTTTAAATATTCAAAATTCATCAAGATTGCCAAAATAAAAATTTTAAATTGGTTCGGATTTTCCGGGTTGTTACAATCTCCCCAAATTAAAATCTTTTCGTCCTCGAAACAAAGATGAAAGTTGTTTTACAAACCAACTCAACATTCATTATTTTAATTATGGCCTAAGTTCTTCAACTTTTCAGTTTCTAAAAACTTTTCAAATTCTTCAAAAATTTGGCTAAAATTTTCGAAAAGTTTCGCCATAACCTCCCCTGTACAGGTGTACCGGGAAAATCCCGAAATCGCCATACAGGCCTCTCCAATCCAAAAAGAAAAAGAAACAGCCAAGCGGCTAGCCAATCGGCTCATAAAATCATCAAAAACCCTAACAAATACAATAAACATGTACGTATTTGTCGGGAAAACAATTTTATTCCTCTGCTTAGCTTCCCTACTATGACATGTTCACACATATATACGTACATGCATGCATTTGCAATCAGTTCTTAAGTCAGTTCAACCTTTGGTTCAATTTGGCCTAAATTTACCTTTCTTTCACATAATGGTTTAAATGAATAATCACATAACACAATCAACAATCAGCAATCAATTAGTTGATTATCTTTTCAAATTCATAATTTTAATACATATACAGAAAATCATGTTTTTGATGCCAATTCACAATAATAAGCCCTATCTAGTTTTGGTTCTCACACCAGTCAATTGGAAATGTATAAAAATCCCACTTTCGTAACTCGAACACAAACATTAATGATGATATATCAATCATCAATGTCATCTCCAGGCGACTAGAGTGTGATTCTATATTTATCCAGTATATTAAAACTTCGAATACACGTTTGCAAGGCGTATATGCAAAATCTTTATATGTTGGATTGTCCAAATTCAATACAAATAAAATATTCAGATACGTATAAAATGGTTTAAATTTCAAAACAAAATTTGTTTTCATTTTTATTTTAAAAAATAACACTCTTCAGACACATTCTAGGAGACTACCGATCCTATCTCTAACGAGTCATTCTCATTGGATATTACTAATCCAATCTCCGATGAATTCTTTCGTTTGGTTCTAATGTGTCTTGTTCTCGAGCTCTGCAAACCAAAGCTCAGGTACCAAACTGAGAGGACCCCGAACTTCCCCGGTCTCCGAGGAGAGGAGGAAGAACGGATTGCCTTAAGGATAAGACGAATCAGAAAACAAACAGAAGAACGTTTCATTGCTTATTACAATAATTTCATCAGAATACAAGAATATAACAGAGTATGAATAAATCATAAACATTTGATTAATATCAGAGATTTAAATTACATTTAAATACATAGTAGTGGGAAACAATACAAAATACAAATGAAAGTAATACACGGATACAGAGCTTTCCGAATATCGCTTCAGCTGTAAATCAGTATCCTATGAATACAAATCTGCAAAACCAAAACTACTAGCTGCCCGTGCGGAAAATAGGAGCACCCAGAGTTTAGGTTAAAACAATCAACTCCAATCAGTCATGTGTCTGGTGTGAGAACTAAAACAATTATTAATCCTTATTTTAAAATTAGGTAAATCCAGGGACCACGCCGTATAACACGGAACGAGTATTCCTCCCAAGAATACCAGTGCATAAAAATTACAGCGCAATGCTAAATAATGAATAATGAAGCTATTATAAGACTCAGGTCCCATCACACAATGCAACGCAAGCCGGAGGATAGAGTTTTTACCTTATAATTGCCAAGAATGCTTGGTACGTAAAATTTCATGTTTTATTATTACTATAAGTGTATAGTGTCAAAACAATTTCAATCATAAATATCAATCATAGACAGCATAAGGGCCCCATGCCACTATGTCGCCATATATAGGTTTACAATTAAAACCGCAAAATTGTCGTATTGGAAGTTGGCTTTTCATCTGTAAACCAAGGCAAGGGGTCGTCCTTACCGCTTTGAGACATTCTAGCCTACCATGTCTTAGGAACAGCCGCAACTGCACCTTGGATCATCAGGGCCGGTCCACACGGAGTGGATTAAAATGCCTGTACAATGCGTTTCCCGACCCTATGGGGCGTAAACTAGTCATATACCGACCAGACCATTAGCCCTGGATCGACCGATATAACGGAGGCGCCACGCAATCCATCATCCACATAAGTAAAATATTCGGGCGTGTAAAACCCAAAACGCCACTCCTAACTTGGAAGAAACGCGTGCCCTCCTTGATGTCCTCTCCCGTTTCTGGTTCACACTGGGGTGTGAGGCTCGCGAATTAACGCTACACAAAGCTATGCTATATTAAAGTCGTGCTTTGATCATCAACCACAACACCCTTCTTTTCAACAGAAGCCTTGATCATTTGCATCTCAGTATGCCACACAGGCAATTCACGCTATGCAACCGATGTCTATCAATCACACAGAATGAAATCCGATATCAGACACACATCCATTTACAAGTTCGTTCTGGGTATGAACGAAACCGAAGGCACCTTATTCCTCCCCTATATGTCCAATACAGGGGAGAGGCCCTTGTATATCCGTCGATCTCCAAGTACGTCTGGACGATCACCACTTATTACCTTGCCATGGGGTGTATAGCCTAACCAAGACATCAGTAATCATCCAAACGATGTGAAGACCTCCGGTCTTCAATCACCGTCTTCATCCTCGACATATCGTCTAATCAGTTATTCAGAATGGGATAAACCCGGTCTTTCTGTATAACTTGCGTATATAATAAACAGGTGTTATAAAGACACAACATACGCCTCATTCCAATCCAGAATATTCCTTTATTCAAATATTCTTATACTTTGGGAGGTTCCCATTAATTTTATCAAAGATTAATTCTTTAAATTTATTCTTTAATCTTCTTTTGGATATCATTTCAATCTAATTGAAGATGCATTAAAACTCCACTTGGTTTTAATCTTCCCAAAAATCAATATTAACGATTATTTAACTTGGGAAATCATATCCTGTCTTTAACTGGGTTAAAGAACCAATGTCATTTAAAACACGGTTCATGATAAATCCAAAATCATAGTCCATTCCATCAGCCTTTAACTGTAAATTAGCAAGTGAACAATTCCCTAAGTATTAACCCCAAAGGCTGAAACCAACATCATATCAATACCCAGGAAACCATTCAAATTAACTAATCTCCAGTTATCTTCTGATTTTCTTAACTCCATTGGGTTTAAGAACAATACTATTAAAGATACCATTCACGACAAAACCAAATCACATTCAATTAATTATGGAATTTTCACGGAAGAACAAATCAATATATAATCGATATCAATTTCCGTATCCGACCAATAATATAAATGGAATATCGGTAACGCATTTTAAAACCCATCTGTATTAACAGTCTTCCTCCACAGAATTTCATTTCGATTATTATCAAATCGAATTCAATTCAATTCCAATTTAATATATATTAAATTGGAAAACTTTACTGTGGAAAATTCTTGTTAAATGTTAATAAAAAGATTTATAAATTCCCAATCACATTTCACTGTAAATCGGGTTAAAGAATGAATGTCGTTAAAAACACAATTCACAACAAACCCAATTCACATTCCATTAATCTCTAATCGTAAATTAGTAAGAGAATAATACCCTAAGTATTAACCCCGAAGGCCAAAACCAACGTCAGATTAATACCCAGGAAACCATTTAACTTAACTAATCTCCAGTCAGTTTCTAATTTTCTTAATTCCATTCGGTTCAAGAATAGTATTATTAAAAATACCATTCACGATGAACCCAAAATCCAATTTGATATTAAATACAAGGCTCTGAATAGAAAATATATCGGCTTATATTCAATATCAAATTGTGAAATCAACAAATATCGTATTGGAATAACGATATATATATATATATATATATCTTCCTAATTCCTCTACAATATCCGTATAATCACGGAATACAATATTGAAATATTCCGAAGATAATTTCGATTCAAATCCATTCCAGTTCATATATTGGAAATCCTGGTTATTTTTAAAACCATTTCAAATCCAATTTATTTATTTAAAAATATTGGAATATAATTCTAGTTCAAAACTAGTTCATTACGATAAAAAATCTATTTTAACCTTTTCAAATATGGATTTTTTCATCCTAATTCTTTCCAAATCATTTCTTATGATTTTACGCTAATTATTGATATTTTTAATAATTTTATCAAGGCTCGTACAGTCGGTTTCCATAAACAGCCATCAAACTGCACTTACATGGATCTTTTCCAAATTTGATTTGGACAAAATTCCAAATCCTACTGTTAGATTTCTAAACTCTAATATTCTTAGAAAGCTCTTTTCGATACGAACCCAATGGTTTCGGTTTTAGGAGAATCCGACGTTTGGATCTCCCGTAATGTACGTTCGAAGTCAATGGTCGAAATTCATGAACTACCGCAGCGCGTTCTATTCAGGCCATTATATATATATATATATATATATATATATTCCGTCGATTTCCTTTTAAAACGTATTTTATAAATCGTGTTCAATTCGTTTTCAAAACAATTTCAACCTCATATTCAATTTCAAATCAAAATTGAATATTCCATATCATCGATATATAAATGATAATATTTTCAAAACATTATATTTCGAAATCATTTCTTTTTCGATATTCATTATAAAAATAAATAAAATCAATATAAATTTCGTTTACATCAAAATGGGGTTAATCTAATCAACATGGCTTTATATATTTAAATATATTCGTGTCCATCCCAAATTGGACATCAAAATCAGATTTTGATCTTTTACTGAATATTATTTTAAAATATTCATTATTCTATAATATTCATTATTTTAAAATATTTATTCTTTCTGAACTGGAATCAAACACAGTCAATCACCATATAATATGATTTATATGCATTTCATACACACATGTACACAACAACAATCAAAAGCATTCAACCATTATCCAGAGTGCATTCTACACTACATAAGCATTAAATATAAATATTCAACGCTTACACAGCCTGTCAATCAATCGATCGACATACAACTAATTATTGGGATTAGTGTATGTCATATATTATCCCAATACCCATGTGGGGTTTCAATCAACAAATAATGAAATTTATTTGTGCAGTTGGGTGATGTGTAAAATTTATCGTCCCAATCAATATCAGTCAAATCAATGTACATAAACAAATCGTCCAGTTTGTTTATGGATATTAATTTTATTCGTATACACGTTAAAAAATATATTTTTAACCATAAAATATTTTATTCCATTCCGCATCACACAATCAATTTTCTCAACATAAACAAACAAACAAGTCGTCCATGGTCTGTGGACAACGGGTGTCGGGTGCTGCTAAGAACCGTCTGCATCATAGTATGTATTTCAATTAGAAATAAAATTAAAGTGAGAAGTTCTAACCTTTGGAATCCACTCCGCTATTTTTATCTCTGAACGGTTCAGATTTGCCTAAAATTCCAATGCGATCCTTTCTCGCTGTTCATAGTAAAAATCATATTTTCATCGTTTCATACAAATAGATAAAAAATCATATTTTTATCGCTTTATCTAAACTAAAAATCACATTTCTACTTCTATATATATATAATAAAAACCAGATTTTTATTTCGATACATATATAAAAATCATATTTTTAATTTGCTACTCATATAAAAATTATATTTTTATTCGCTAGAAATATAAATAAAAATCCTATCCTTTCATGCATATATAAAAATCTAACCCTTTCGTATTCAAAAATATTATCTTTTCATATTCAAAATATTATCTTTTCCTATTTTAACATCAAATCTCTTTTCTGAAGCTAAAAATCCTATTTTTACATACTTCTTTATACAATAAAAATCACATTTTTATATGTGTTTCAGATACATAAAAATCCAACCTTTTTATTTGATAAAAATCTAAGCTTTTCTTATTTAAATTTTTCTCGCATATAAAATCTCATCTTTAACTCCATGTTATATATATATATATATATAAATTTAAAATCAATGTTTTTAATTCAATTAAGCTAACTAATTAAATAAAATTAAATTAGAAACTTATAGGGTGGTGGCGGCGGGCTGTGGTGCTCAGGGCGCGGCGGGTTGTGGGTGGTCGGAGGAGTGTAGGGTGGCGGAATCGGAGGTGGCTAGGGTGAGAGGTCGGCTAGGGGGTTGCGGTTCGAGGAGGAGAGAGAAGGGAGCGATAGGGGGCGAGGGCGGAGGCGTCGACCTCCAGCGCAGTAGTCAGTGGAAAACGACGGCGGCGAGGAGTGGAGCGTGACGATGGCTAGGGCTGAACGCGGTTCTTTCCCCCTTTTTTTTATTTCGTTTCAGTTCCGAGAGATGGTGGAGTAAAGGGAGTTATATAAAAATATATATATTTAATTATCTATTTATCTCCAAAAAGTAACTTTTCATTTCAACTTCCAAACGAGACCCGCCGACTGTCGTCTATAACTAATTACCCTCATTCCGAACACAATGGGATATGTATCGTGAGCTAGTTCGGCTGTTATGATTAGTTTATGCTAAATTTAAAATTTAAATCTAAACATTCAATATTAAACGTACATTTCAATTTACTGGGGTCACATACTGACTCTAAAAATTCTAGAAAAATTATTTCCATCTTCGTACTGACGATACGGTCCTAACAAAACTAATTTCGTCAAATTTGGAGACCGTTTGAAAAATGGCCATTTTCTTGTCGATCCAAATTGACTGAAACTGTCAAAACACGTTTTCCTTCGCCACGCTCACATATTAATCCCAAAAATTATTAATTTTGGAATCTAGCAATAACTTGACATCCCGGATCCAACAAAAGTGGTTTCGTCGAAAACGAAGGTCGTTTGCAAAATGGCTATTTTTAAGGGCCAAAATTCCATAGCGACTATTCTAAATTTTCATCTGGGCATAACTTCTTATTCCCACTATGCAATTTTGATTTTTCGGACTCGTTGGAAAGATACTTTCATATAGATTCTAATATTTTTGGTTTCGCTAAAATCCAGTTTATTTTGAATCTTGTACATTCATTTGAAATTTGCAATCGCATTTTCAAACTACCACGCCATTTCCAATTCTTTTTATAATTAAAAATAAATATTTATATTCCAACTTTGATTCAAATAAATATATACGTTCTAATTCTATTCAAAATAATTTTCTCGTCGTTATTATTTTAAATAATTCATTTTAAATATTCAAAATTCATCAAAATAAAAATTTTAAATTGGTTCGGATTTTCTGGGTTGTTACAGGAACCTTTGCCTAAAGATGTGAATATTTGAATAAAATATATTCTGAATTGGAATGAGGCGTATGATGGGTTTTTATAGCACTTGATTATAAGATATGCGAGTTATTCGAAAAGATGGGGTTTAACCCATTCTGAATAACAGTTGCGACGATTGAAAGTCAACGATGAAGATGGTGGCTGAAGACCGGAGATCTTTACATCGTTTGGATGATTACTATTGTCCTGATTGGGCTGTACACCCAAGACCAGGTAATACGTGGTGATCATCCAAACGTACTTGGAGATCGACCGGATATGCGAGGACCTCTCTCCTGTATTGGATATATGGGACGAGGAATACTCCGGTTTCGTTCAAACCCAGAACAGACTTGTGAATGGATTATGTCTGACATTGTATGTTATATTCGTTGATCTCTACTAAATATATATCTGTTTGGTGGCAGAGAATTTATTCTCTTTTGCTTAACACCCTTCTCTCAGATGTACGATATTAGAGGTTATATATTGGCAGAAATTAATGGTATGGTATGGATTGACAATGTGGCATGTTAAGATGAAAATAATCAAGGCTTTTATTGAAAAGCAGGGTCTTATGGATGATGATCAAAGCACGATTTAAGTAGCACATCTTTGTGTATAGCATTAATTCGCGAGCCTCACACCTCGGTATGAGTCAAAAATGGAATAGTGACTATATGGAGTGCATGCGTTTCTTTCTAGCTAGAAGTGGTGTCATGGTATGGAGCCCAGACATTTTTACTTATGTGGATGATGGATTATGAGGCGCCTCAGAATAGAGCTGACTAAAAGGACCATGTGATAGGTCTGATAGGACCGGGAAACATATTGATCAGGAATAACCAATCCACAAACGTTAGGTGTGGACCAACCCTGAAGATCCAAGGGTTGCCCATAGGTGTGATATTGAGGCATCTGCTAGAGTGTCTCGAAACTGGTAAGGAGACATCCCTTGTCTTGACTCATGACGGAAATCCAATTTCAAATAAATGACCTTTCGGTTTTAGTTGTAAACCTATGTATGGATACATAATATATGGTACCTATGTCGTCTATGATTGATATATTTAAGTTTGAAGTTGTTTTGACACTATGCACTCATAGTAATATCAAAATGATTTGTTGTAAAGCGTATCAAGCATGTTTGGCTATTATAAGGGAAAACTCTATCCTGCAGCTTGCATTGCATTGTGTGATGGGACTTGAGTCTTATAACAGCTTCATTTTTTCAAAAGCATTATGTTGTTTACAAATTGTTTATTTCAGGGTATTCATGGGAGCAAACCTGTTCCGTGACATGCGGTGTGGTCCCGTGATTTAACTTATGTTAAGGTAAAAGTTTAATAACTATTTTGAGTTCTCACATTAGTCCCATGACTGACCAGGAGTTTATTGTTTTAACCTAAACTCTGGGTGCCCATATTTTCCACACGGACAGCTAGTAATTTTGGTTTGCATATATTTCTTTTCCCAGGATCCTAGATTACAGCTGGAGCTATATTCAGAAAGCTTTGTAGCAGTGTATTCCCTTTAGTTGTGTAATTTGATGTATTTCCAATGTGCTTTGCATTTATACATTTTTATTTCCACTGCTATGTAATTTAATCTCAGATATTATTTTTCCGCTGTGTAATATTTATTCGTACTCTGATATTTGTGTACTCCGATGTAATTGTTCTAATAGCAATGTAATATTATTTTTCGACATAATTCACATTTCCCGTCTCTTCGGATGCCGGGCGGGGTTTCCCGTCTCTTCGGAGAACAGGGGATTTCGGATTGTTAAACGTGGCATAGTTCATACCATATTAGCCTTAAACCATTAATGCTAATATAGTTTTGTCAATCAACAGATTAATTGCAATACACACAATTACCAATCAACATATGAATTCAATACCAAATGGGGTTCATATCCATATCCACGAACCAATAAGTTAATTTCCCATTCAATGATCATTTAAGGTTTAAACCATTTCAATGTCCACAAATTCAGTTTTATGTATCATATGTGCAAGTGACTATAAAATATTTTGTATCAAACATCATTTCTATTGGAATGAATCAATGAATTATATATTAAATTATAATACGGTTTGAATGGGACGTGTCGCACAATGATAGTTCGTGAATTTCAACAATGAATTTCAAACGACCATAACTAATGAAGCTTAAATCGAATTTTTGTGAAACTGAAAATGTTTGATTTCTATTGATATGATCTTTCAAATGAAACAATAAAGTTTGAATTTCAACTTATAGATTTCAAGGTATGTTTAAATCTATTTTTGAAAAGGTCATTGTAAACGTAGTTCGATGACCGTAATTGGAAATCGAACGAAATAGCCGTATAAAAATTATTTAAAATTATGATAAATCATAATAAGTGATTTAAGGAGATTTGGAAAAGAACTATGAATTTTCAAACTATGTTTCTACATTGGTGTTTTCAGCCTAACCTGGTAAATACGGTAAACACTATTTTTGACGTTTAAAGTAGAATATGGAGTATATAGTTTTTAAAAGCTATTATATTATATATGGTATATATAATTAATAAGTCATTTGGAAAGTAATTTGACTTAATTTTAATATATGAGTCAAAGTATTGTAGGGTAATCAAAATCCGGAATAAAAATAGTAAATTTCGTGTCAATTGGAGCATTTTTTATTTGATTCAGAGTAGTAAATTATTGTAGGGTATTCAAAATCCTAGTTTTATATTAGAACTTAACGTCATTTTCCACTTCTTGCATAATTTCCGAAGTAGATGGTTCTTTTCCTTTGAGTCCCATATCTGCCCGCTTTATTCTTTTTGGACAATCTTTCCGTATATGTCCTTTTTCAAAACATCTAGCATAAGTCACAGTGGGTGATGTTGTTTTATATCCTGCTTTAGCTGGCCACTCCTGCTTCTTTAGATGGCATTTCTGGACTACATGCCCTACTTCTTTACACCGGAAGCATTTCTCCTCTTTCCCTAGATTATTGGGTTTCTTCTTTACTTTTGAACAATTATTGACAAAATGCCCCTTCTATATGCACTTGAAACAAACTATGTCCTCTCGTACCCTTTTCTTTTCGTTCTTAGTTTTATCTGGGTACAGAACTACGTAATGGCCTTCTTTACCGCATTTGTAGCAATAAATACCCACATAATTTCATAATTCCAACTTTCTTTCTTCTTCTCGCTTATGAACCCTTATTACTTGTTTTGGAGCCATCGTCCAAAATTCAATCCCTGATAGGCCATACGTATTCCTATCCTACACAATATTTTAGGATTTCTGTGATGGCCCACAAATCTGTACAATCTGAGATGACTAATACAACACACGTCCAACTCAAATAATATAGAAATACGAGTCATTAGGGTTAAAGAAATAGAAATAGACAGAAGATAGAATAATAGAAAATGTCAGAATCTCACAGCGGAACGAAAAAAATATACTATATAACATATTCTTTGAAATACAAAATTTGGTACCATATATACATATCATCATCAGAGTACAATACAACATTTGATACAGCGGAAAATAACTCTAAAATAACTAACAGTGAAGCCTGCTGCTTCAAGCTCCTCTAAGTGTATCTGTAAAACCCTGAAACACTTAACTATCTGTACAAATTTGGGCACCCTAGAGTTTAGTGAAAAATAAACAAAATAAAATCTGGTTCAGTCATGGGACTGGTGTGAGTAAACCGTAACCATACTGTTTAAATTTTGAAAATCCTTTTGAAAGAAAGGGTAATAGTAAGACCAACCCACATATAAACATGGATGGTTTTTACCTTGCTATAATCAAAACATTTTTGATACCAAAATCTAGTGATATTATAATAATGTTGTGACGGCCCACCCCGCACCAACCAACATTTACTCCAAAGGTGTGCTGTACACATGTCCAGTTAGCACGGGACGGTTTGTCAGAAGAAAAGGGAAGAAGGAAATGAACTAACAAGGAACCTGTAGAATGTCTCACAGCGCATAGAACAAAATATAATAATAACATACTTGACATAAAATAGGCGAGACAGTGCATAAGCCGAAACAACTAACATAGCAGCGGAAAAATCCAAGCACAGCTTGTGATCCAAAGTTAACATTATTACAACTTTTCAAACTGTCTCAAAAAGCAAAGCAAGACAAAGGAGGTACGCTACTAATGCCCAAGTAGCGACCACCAATGACACAGGGAGAATATCTATGTATCATACGAGGAAGCCTCCTGTTCGCCTCCGAATCAGCTACTCGCGCATCACTAGCTAACCTGTCTCTAGTCTGCTCGTGTGAGCACCCAGAGTAATAAGAAGAGACATAAAACTCTGGGTCAGACATAAAGCCTGGTATGAGCGATAAGCATCTAAACAAAACAATAACAGGTAGACTAAAAACATACCTGAACCTAGACCTACAACCAAAGAGTTAACACTACATACTGTACAACACTCTAAGGTGCCATTTCAATAGGTGTAAAGATAACGGGGGTGGGGGTGTGCATGTCATAGTGATGGCAAACAATCAAACATAGCAACCATCCTCACATCTCTCACTCAGTGCATAAAGCATACGATATTCACCACTTCGATCACCCAATGTACCTTGCTATGATCACTTTGCCCCCATGAAGTCATAAATGGTTTCACTGCACTGATAACGTAGCCACTAATCCTTTGCTATGTCCACTTTGCCCCATGGAGTCGCAATGACCTCACTGCACTGGCTCATAGCCTCACTAATCCTTTACTATGTCCACTCTGCCCCATGGAGTCACAATGACCCCACTGCACTGGCTCATAGTCTTACTACGCATCACTTTGCCCTCGAGTCGTAATGACTCTACTGCACTGATAACGTAGTCTTGCTACCATCACCTTGCCCCTCGAGTCGTAATGACTCTACTGCACTGATAAATAGCCCATCATCCATTTTCAGTGGTGAATCGAAGTTATGAACGTCGACAACTCCTTAGCACACGTCTCGCAGCAAAGCCCAACCATGAAGTGAACTTATTGGTTCCCAACTGGATCCTGAGCTCTAACTTCCCACTTGGACTACCTTTGCATCTCGGGTTATGGGTCATCACCGGATCGGTTCGGATCTACCCCTAGTCATCAATTCAGTTCAGATCGGAGTGCTCCTCCTTCGCTGGATCGGATCAGGTCATCTTCACCTCCGCGGGTCGGATCGAGTCTCCATGTCCAATCACCATCATCGGTTCGGGTCGGAGTCCTCCAATGTGCCACAGTTCGGATCGGCTTCTTCTAATCGACTCTACATCGGTTTGGGTCGGGTGCCATGGCGGATTGGGTCGGAGAACACCAGATGGGTCGGATCGGATGGTGCGTGCCACAAGTAGAGCGAATAGATCGAAGAATGAAGTATGGGGAGCGGATCGGGTCCTCCCTCCGTTCCGATCCGGATCGGTCTATTTTCCTGCACTTCTTCCAGCAAGCAGTTTACGCCACTCGATGGCGTTTTCGACCATTCTACCTATTCTAATCAATCACAAAGCATACCATACAGTCATAGCAACAAGTAGAAGTGACCTCAAACACCAAAACAACAATCATACCATGTAAAATGGATCAAACGTACCCCAAAAACCCCATATTTCCCCTTAAGCATGTATAGGTGAAACAAATGATATTATTAGCAAAACTTAACCAAATTAACCCAAATTCATATTAGAGGTCTAAAACATCATTTCGGATTTTATAAATATTTTCCAGAATTTTATCATGTTTAAATTCGCTAATTAACACTAATTACCCTTAATTAGCCATAATTAGTGAGGAACTATGCAAATCACTCACCTTAG
This sequence comes from Allium sativum, assembly GCA_030737875.1. NCBI lineage: Eukaryota > Viridiplantae > Streptophyta > Magnoliopsida > Asparagales > Amaryllidaceae > Allium > Allium sativum. Next base: position 205,385,028 of record CM060919.1, read on the forward strand.
CCACAAATAAACTAAGATCTGGAATAAATCTCTGATTTGGTGTGAATCCCGATGCGAAACAGCAGCTCTAACGTTGATTTGGTGTAGATCTCCCTTGATTTGATGTTGCTAAGCTTAATCCTTGATTAGAAGATGATTTGGAGGTGATTTAGAGGTTGGAGGCCATTTTTAGGGTTTCTAAGAGGTAAGTGGAGGCTAGAAAACTGAAATGGAATGGTTCTCTAACTCTTTTCAGCCTCCCGATAACCCTAATCCCGAAATGGGTTATGGGCCCATTCACTAATCATCCTATTTGGCCCGGTTAAGCAGTTTTTCACCTTCCAAACCTTATTTCAGCCATATCTCCTAAACGGTAAGTCCGTTTGGCTATTATGACCACTCTACAGAAAGGTAAACTATCAAACAAATCTAAAGGAAGTGGTTTTTGGTCAAAATTCCTTTCCAGTCAAAAGCTATGGCCAAAACAAGATTAGCTAGGGGCAAAATGGTCATTTAAAAATCGACAAAAATCATGAACATGGGAAATGAGTCAAATGGTTGTTTCCCAAAGTTACATGACCATACAACTTCATATGGAAAGAAATAAATATTCTACGATCCTCCGATGCGTAGAATGCGGGTTGTTACAAATGTCTAGTCAAATAAATAATCTAGTAGAACGCTTGCATCTCATGCTCTACATACATAGTATAAAATCAAAAACCGCAGGGCACTACTAGAGATTTGCTTCCAACTATGACAAGGTATGGGACCACCTCCCGATCAGTGTACTCTAGAGGGGATACACTGGGGTTCAGCAAGAACATCTTGCAACTCGGCCACACATGACCACCCACTCATTTAGCTTGAGTGTAGCGAATATATTGTCACCCACGGTTGTCGGCCGTCCAACCATAATACGTAAGAAACAAAATTGAAAGAAGAATAAATAATGAATTTTCTCTAGATCGGTGACAAATATACCCTGCTTGGGTATGACCCAACTAGCCATGCTACCTTCCCAATTTTTTTCGTTTCACAGTTGTAAGGCTTGAGGCTATGTCTATCTTTTTAGAACATCTGGCCAACGTTCACTTGAATGGCACATTGTCAAACCTGTTAAATCACTAGTTGATCTTCCCAAAAAATTATGAGTATAAAAAGCTAAGATAAATGAATTCCTCCGCCACCAGACGTAATATCTTGAAAAGATCATCTTATGTGATCCGTTAGGAATACTCTATCAGACATTCGTCCATACAAGTTGTTTTGGGATTAGACAAGCAGAACATCACTTGCACTTACTCCATCTTCGATTATCTTCAAATAATCTAATTTGTAATGCCTATGCCTATACGGAGTGGTTTTTCAGATAATAATTCCAACCGGTCTCTCCGTATTGACAACGATGTCAAAAATCTTGGATAGCCGGTTAAATATCAAAGGAAAACAAAACAACCATTTAAATTTCTAACAACAAACAATCACTGGCCCTTTCTAATATTTCACGTTTGTTTCCTTATCGGGTTTTCTATATTGATTTCTAGTTACCAACTTTCTTAAAAAAATTCTAGCTCATTAAATTTTCAGAAAAATTCGCCAGCATCTCATTTGTAATTGTCAATAGCTCAAACTCCAACTCGCCTCTCTAGGCCATTTCCATTCAAAAAGAAAATCAAAAAGCCAAATGGCTTGCCCAGTAGGCTCATAAAATCTCATATGGAAATTTAACCATGTACCTTTTTGTTGGGCGCTCAAAATATAATCTTCTTTATCTTCATTACATACCTATTTCAAATATAGACGACCATTTCCAATTCATTTTAATCAATTCATCCCATTTCACACAACTCGCTTTCCATTCGATAATTAAAATTTCTAATTAGCTTCTTAGTTTCATTTTACTTTTAATTTGAACATATTCCATTCAAATATGTTTGTATTCACTTATTGCCAATCCAAACTCAATTTTCTTGCTTATTTCCAATTTCAAATCCAAGTTTTATATTTGAATTCCCAATCTCGATTTACAAATTCAATTCACTTAAACTAAGTTAAACTTGAATCAAAACTCTATTAACCAATTCCTTTTGGAATTAGTTAACCTCATTCGATAAATAATAAAAATTTGATTTTTTTTCCAAAAATCACTTCATCTATTCCACTTGAGTTCATATTTAATTAATAACTCAAATCTGGATTTTTCCTATTGGAAATTCAGATTTTTATTCACAAAAATCCCTTTATTTTATTAAATAAACCGTTATGGTTTTAAAACGATTATAGCACTATTTTTCTGAAAATTTGATTTTTATATAACTCAAAATCTATAAAACGAAATTCATGTTTTTCTCTTCCATTAGAAAACTATCATTCAATAGGTCCGGGAGTTTCTTGTTTCATCGAATTCCGACTTATATTGAGTTATATACACCCAATTAAAGTTTGAAACGTCAAACTGCGAATTACCATGCCGCGACGAGTTCATTTTAATTATAATTTAAATATAAACGTTTTAAAACTTCGTTTACTAAATAAATTCCATTCTTCGATAAATAAATAAAAGTTAAACCATTCTTAAAACTCTGATTATCCAAAATCATTGATTATTTCATCAAATACTCATGTAAATTTATTTATAACTCAAATCTCTATATTAAATTCCAATTCACCTGGAATTAAATTATTTATAAAATTTGATATAGTTGAATTCCAATTAAAAAAAATCTCTTATGGGAATAATCAATTGGTTCAACATCCTTTACCATTACAAACTAGTATCATCCCTCGATAATAGTGAAGCCGTTCAAGTTGGAATATTTAATATACCTCTCAGGCCTTGATCGACAACGTTCTTATCTTGTGACGGATAAAAGTTTTTAATAAAAACCGACCTTACTTATCACAGAAATCCCCTCTTTCTATCTCATTTAAAAATATGATTTTTAAATGCCATCTCTTATATTTGGAAAAAATCTATTTTCGAATTTACCAAATAAAAATCACTTCATTATATTTATAAACCTGGTGTACAAATCACTTCCTTATTTTATATTAAACAAACTTCCATATTTAAACTCCATTGAAACTATCTTTCAAATTGTCCGTTGTAACAACCCGGAAATTCGGAACCAATTTAAAATTTTCATTTTGGCAATTTTAATGAATTTTGAATATTTAAAATGATTTATTTTAAATAGCAACAACTAGAAATTTATTTTGAATAGAATTAGAACGTATAAATTTATTTAAATGGGAGTTAGAATATAAATATTTATTTTAAAAGGAATTGGTAATGGCACGGTAGTTTGAAAATTCGATTTCAAATTTCAAATGAATGTACAGGATTCAAAATAAACAGGGTTTCAATAAAACCAGAAATATTTGAATTTGTTTGAAAATATCTTTCCAACGAATGTGAAAAATCCAAATTTCATATCGGGAATAAAAAGTTATGTCCAGTTGAAAATTCAAAATAGTTGTTATGGAATTTTATATAATATATAGTCCTTAAAAATAGCGATTTTGCAAACGACCTCCGTTTTCGATGAAACCACTTTTGTTGGATCTAGAATGTCAAATTATTGCTAGATTCCAATTTTCATAATTTTTGGAATTAATATGTGAGCATGGTGAATTTAAACGTGTTTGGTAATTTTAGTTTGAATTTAATCAACTGGAAAATGACCGTTTTTCAAACGGTCTCCAGATTAGACGAAATTAGTTCTATTAGGAATGTAACTTCAAAACATAGCCAGATTTATTTTTCTGGGATTTTTAGGTTCCGTATGAGGCCTGTGTAAATTAAAATGTACGTTTAAATTAAATATATACTGATTTATATTTTAATTTCAATGAAAACTGGTTGTAACAATCAAATTAGATTACCGGGCATATCCTGTTGTTTTCGTAATGAGGGTAATTAGCTAGGGGCAACAGTCATTGGGTTTAATTTGGAGTTTGTATCGTTAAACATGAATTTTGAAATTAAAAGAATTAAAATAAATAAAATATTAAGTTATATAATATAACCCCCTAATTTTCTCCCTCCTCCCTCATAAACCCGTCGTTCAAAACTAGGTTAGAATAAAAGTCGTGAGCTGTCTGCCCTCCCTCCCCACCATGGCCCTCCACCGCCGCGCCCCAACGCTGGCCACCGCCACCTCCGACGAGGCCCCCTAGTCACGATGTTAGTCCTTCTCCCCTCCTGAAATCGCGAATCCCCAAAACCAAACCGCCCATCGCCAGTTCGGCGCCTCGCCCCCAAACACCTCTGACTTCTCCACCACCCTCCATTCTCGCTCTTCCCTTCTAACTCCGACCAAAACCCCCAAACCTGCCACCAAATCAGCCCCCTCCTCCATCGCGAGGCACCCCGCTACTCCGGCGACTGCCACTGCTACTTGAGCGCACAACAACCCACCTCCGATCGAAAAATTGGTGAGTGTTTATTTACATTTTTATTTATTTAAGCAATTTAAAATGTTATCTTTAAATGTAAACATCTTTTTGAAAATAGGATTTTTATTTATAGAATAGGGAGATAAAAATACGATTTTTATATATGTAAAGATACAATTTTTATATATGAAAAGATATGATTTTTATTATTTGAATAGAGAAATAAAATATAATTTATATATTTATATATTGTAACACCCCGTGAATTCTATAACGTTATGCCTCACGAATTAAAGCATAATTAATTATAAATGATGAAATCAAGGGAAATGGGTTACGCCATTGCGTTCGCCTCGAAATTCTGCTTGAGATAGAGTTCAATTTTGCGGAAAACGGATATCGTATGAAGAAGATATGGACGAACGAAGTCGGGCAGAAGAACCGGAAAACGGGTCAGAATGCACTGGCGCACTTGTGAAGTGCGCCAGAACAAAGTTGAACTGGCGCACTTGGGAAGTGCGCCAGTACAATTTTGGCCTGGCGCACCTGCCAAGTGCGCCCAGGTCAGAAAGACCTGCTGGTCAGGTCCTGGCTAGCCTGGTCAGGGTCTGGTCGAATTCTAATGCTTGGCTGAGTCACTAGGGCTTACGTGTCACCTTTTGAATGGCTCTTTAAACTTTGTATGGTCTAGATTCCTCCTATCTCCATCCGACGACTCAAAACAATTTAAAATTCTATAAATACAACTCAAGTCTAACCCTAAATTCACACAAATAATAGAATACAAAAGCCGTCATGTTGTTGGAGAGGAACTAGGAATGGCCGTCAATTAGGAAGCCTAGAGACAAGCCAACAAGCCTAAGAGACGAATCAAATTAAAAGAAGATCAAAGCTTAATCAAATCATTCAACGCAACTTTGCTACCCAAAGGAGAGCACCTCCAAATCAGAATAACAGAAATCAGAAAACAAGAATTCATCACACGTTGTAAGTATAGTGACCTTTCAGAATATGAATAAAAACCGTGATGTGATTCGCTGTAAATGAAAATAGAATCATGTTGTTATAATCTTTGCGTATTGTGATGGTTCTATCATGACTTCTTTATTGATGTTTGTGGCATAAATTAATTGATGCAAGCCTATTGAAGAATTGTGTATGAAAAACAATGGCACTTGCAAGCTTGTGGCAAAAACTAGAAATTTATCCCTTTTTTCGATGGCATGGACTATGTATATTTCCTTAGTCTATATTAGAATTTGTGTAAACATGTTATAGACCTTTTATGCCTACATGACCCAAAACCTATGATATCATCCTTATGTTTATTGGTAAGTATAATTAGATCTATGTTTGGAAGTATAATTGGATCTATGTTTCATAAACTATCTAAGTTCATGTTTATTTGCAAAATATAATTGGTTCTATGACAAACATCGTTTGGGTTTCATAAACTATGCAAGTTCATGTTGAAATAGGCTATATTATTAGATGTAAAAATTGTACATTTTGATGAATATATAACATGCTAGTTTTGTGGTCGATATTATGCCAAGTTAACATGTTTAAACACAAGTTTGTATTTGCCTAAACTATGCCATTTCATATGTCACCTACTTAGTCATACTTTGATTCAAATGCAAGTTCACATGACCCATGTTATATGTTAGTTGAATCGCCAAATTGCAAGTTCATGCGCAACACACCTTTATGTATTACATGTTCATGATTTCCCCTTTTCCTCACATTTATAAAGTTGGGCTGAATTGTGACAAGCCCAACACATGTTATAACGTTGCGAACAAACGGGGGTAATAACGTTGGGTGTAAAATATGAAAATATATGTTGGAATGTTTGGCACATGCCAATGATTATGACACATAAGCTGTATGAATTGAAATACCCAAAAAATAAAGGATATGTCATTTACATGTAGTTGAAAAGTAATAAAATATGTAAATTTAGAAAACACGATATGCTTAACCCGAGGTTGGATTGAGTTGTGATGTAAACCTGCCCGGACCCGCCCGGTTGTCCAGTAGTCACAACAATACCTATCCAATGTGGGTGGTTAAGATTTGAGCCCAACAAGGACCCGAGGTTAGACTGAGCTACGGTGTAAACCTGCCCGGAACCGACCGGCACATCCAGTAACTGTAGCAATACATGTCCAATGTGAGTGCTCTGGTGCTCCTAAGACGCTAAGGACAGATGGTAGGGTTAAGTCAACTATAACACTTAACCATATTCAACATGTTAACAAGAATTGATGGGTGGGGTTAGGTAAATACAGACACTTAACCACTTAACATGTTTGACTAGAAAATCCTGGTAATGAGGGACCCGTTTCAGCAGTAACCCAAAGTTAGGTATCAACGGTACCCTGAAACTAGGTTGGGTGGGCACGATTACTGGGCTGATTGTAAGCGGTCAAACGGCGGCGGTGGGTGCACAGTGCAGGTCTAACGGGGTGCGGGCGTGCACACACTCCAGAGCAGACAACCAGGGCACTGAGGACACCAGTAGTATAACCTATGTCTTCTAGTTTTGTGTCGGGGCCGCCACCATGGGTCTTGATACACCCCATGGTGGGACCAGCATAGGTATCTAAAATTCTTGGGGGCCGTATGACACATGTTAACGCGAGTAGGAGCCGATCTTTAATAAGAATGGGGATCACTTCACGCTCACCATGGGGTGCCAGTTAGAATAAACTCGAGTATGTGCAGAGATATAGTATGGGTGTGATAGTACATTTGGCACTTCCTTAGCCTGTGACACTTTCCTATTTTTAGTTTATATCCATCATATCCTTTTCTTATTCACATATTGAAGGGTTACTAGATTTACTCAGGCTTTATGTCTGACCCTATTTTCTTTTCGTCTTCTTTTCTTTCGTCCCCCCCCCCTCAGGTCCACAGTGAGGAACCAGCTCAACTCAGTCAGGCTCTTTACAAGCACCAAGAACGTAGATGTATGATTTGGATCTTTCTTGCTCGGATAATGGCTTTGGATATCACTATGGGGATTTTTGTCACTTTATTTATGTTTTCATGCTTCTTTAATAATCAAGGCAGTAATGAGGTTGTAATGTTGAAAGTATTTTGAGACAATTATGGAAATCTTTGTTTGATACACGTATTGATGAAATAAAAGTTTGTTTGGTTTCCGCTGTTTAAAATATGTGTATTCATATCTGTCTTGAGTTCATCTGTGGCTTTTACTTATAAACCTCCACCAAAGTTAAGGCATTCCCTTTGTGAGTGACCTTAATGAAGGTGGGGTGTTTCACTTGCTATCAGAGCATATGTTTACTAGACAGGATAAAAGTTTTTGAAAATTGTTTTCAAAAAGAAAGTTTGAAGAAGATTTTTTTTTAGAAAAAAAAATGTTATATTTACAAAAAGACAAAATCCCCCAAAGCCATGTGCCCTATCTATCCTTCTCTATCCTTCGTTTTGAATCTTTCCTTTCTGTTTCAGCATGTCTGAAGCCTTCCGGAAGGAGTGCCAATTCCCGGCTGGTTTAGGAGGTACTTAGAAGCAAGGGCCAATGGTGCAGGCCCAGCAGACATCCCTTCTCCAGTGGCCGTGGTTCCTCCTCCTCCGCCGCCTCCTCTTGGAAATGCCTTCGCAAAACATGTAGAGACTTCAAGGCTATGGGTGGGAAAGACTTTTATGGGACATAATCTTTTGTTGGAGCAAGAAACTGGTTAAAGGAGACTGAGGATTTGTTTGTCATCTTTGGAGTGGATGACAGGCAAAAGATACAACTTGCGGTGTGGTTACTTAAGGATGAAGCTTCCTATTGGTGGGAAGTTGCTAATGCTCAGAGGGCGGTGGAAACATGGGAAGACTTCAGGACAAGGTTTGAGATGAAATTCCTCTCCCAAACCGAAAGAAGCCTGCAAATGGAAAAGTTTCTAACTCTGAAACAGGGAAGCATGACGATCAGGGAATATGTTAATCAGTTTAATCAGCTGGCCAGATTTGGGCTAGACTTAGTAATAACCCAACACAAGAAGGCACTTCGCTTCGTCAAGGGTTTGAATGAGCCTCTACACAGCCTTGCCATGACCCATGTATCCACGGGTGCGACTTATGAAAGTCTAGTGGACATGGCGTTGCTACACGAGGAAGACCATGGCAAGAAAGAAATTAAGGGGGAAGAGAAGAAAGAAGGTCTACAAGCAAAGAAAGCAGAAAAAAAGACTTCAAGAAAGGAGGGAAAAACAATAAGCCCCGTGAGAAGAGAAGGTTCAATTTCTGTGGCATTGTGGGACATATATCAAAAGACTGCTGGAAAAGGAAGGCGAAGATGGATGGTTGCTTCCATTGTGGAGAAACTGGGCACCAAGCTAAGGACTTACCAAAGAAGAAAGGGCAGGGACAGAAAGCCGGATCCACTTCAAGGGGTCAGGTTCATGAGCTAGTGGCACCTCAGCAGGAACAAGGTAGTAATATTTGCGTAGAAAGTATAGTCTATCTTTATGATCATCCAGTTCGTACACTTTTTGACTCTGGCGCATCACACTCTTTTATTTCATCTGCCTTAGTAGAATCTCTGCATCTAGACACTTGTATGGTAGAAGATCCCTTAGTAGTTTCAAATCCAATTGGGGGCTCCGCTTACTTGTCAATGGTTTGTTTGGGTTTGAAAATCTCTATTCTCAGCGTTGAGTTTAGTTGTAATGCCTTTGTTTTGGGCTTCTCGGGATATGGTTTGATCTTAGGCATGGACTGGTTATCCAGTAATAGTGCCATTCTTGACTGTGAGAAAAGAGTAGTTAGACTCTTGACTCGGCTTGGTAACACTCTAGAAATTTCTTGTAATCCCTTGAATGCTGTTATACTTAGTTATCTAGAGTCGCTTGATGCCTCTGATGAGAATTTGCAATCAGTTAGAGTAGTCCGGGAATATCCGCATGTCTTTGAGGAAGTGAAAGGCTTACCCTCGAGGTGGGAAATAGACTTCTGCATATATCTTGTGGATAGCGCAAAGCCTGTAGCTTTACCTGTCAGACACATGGCTCTAAGGGAGAGAAAGGAGCTCAGTAAGCAGGTTAAAGAACTTCTCGAAAAGGGGTTCATTAGATGGAGCATTTCGGAATGGGGTGCTCCAGTGGTGTTCGCAACCAAAGCAGACGGTTCGCTTCGCCTTTGCGTCGACTATAGGGAGTGACCAAGAAAAATAGGCACCCTCTTCCCTGAATCGACGATTTGTTTGATCAGCTTGTAGGTGCGACGGTCTTCTCCCAACTTGATCTGGCAACTGGGTTCCATCAGCTAAGAGTAGCTGAAGACAGCATTGATAAGACAGCGTTCAGAACCCCCGACGGTTTCTTCGAGTGACTTGTCATGCCTTTCGTCTTGACAAACGCACCCGCTTATTTCGTAGACCTAATGAGTAGGGTGTTCAGAGAATTCCTCAACAAATTTGTGGTTGTCTTCGTAGATGATATCTTAATCTTCTTAAAGAGTGAGGAAGAACATGCTCAGCATCTGAAAAAAAATCATGGATACTCTCCGTGCACATCAACTAAAAGCCAAATTCTCCAAGTGTCACTTCTGGAGAAAAGAAGTAAGGTTTCTTGGGCATATAGTGTCCAAAGAAGGGTTGGCTATGGACCCCGCTAAAGTGGTGGCGGTACAAGATTGGAAGACACCAAGAAATGCAACCGAAGTTCGAAGCTTTCTTGGGCTAGCGGGTTTTTATCAAAAATTTATTAGGGATTTCACGAAAATCTCAGCCCCACTCACAAGGCTAACCAAAAAGAATCTGGCGTTCGCTTGGGATTTGAACTGTGACATTGCTTTCCAACGATTAAAAAGGGCTCTCACAACAGCCCTAGTTCTAACTCTGCCTGACGGAAGCAAAATGTTCACAGTATACACGGATGCATGTGGAACAGGACTAGGCGCTATTCTAATGCAAGAAGGAAGGGTAGTAGCTTATGGCGGAAGACAATTGAAAGTTCATGAAAAGAACTACCCAACCCACGATCTCAAGTTGGCCGCCATTGTCTTTGCACTTAAGTCTTGGCGCCATTATCTCCTAGGTGAGAAGTTTGAATTATACACTGACCATAAATCGTTGAAATATCTCTTCTCCCAGAAGGATCTTAACTTGAGGCAGCAAAGGTGGATGGAGTTTCTTGCCTCGTATGATTTTGAAATTTCCTATACTCCCGGAAAAGGCAACGTGGTAGCAGACGCGTTGAGCCGAAAGAAACTGACCCTAAGCCCTCTCTTTGTGGAAAGGCAAAACTTGGAGTATATAGCCAGTTTCAACTTTAGGCCCTCCTCGGATTTTGTACTGGGATTGTTAGCATCTCTCGAAGTACGCCCTACTCTCTTAGACTCAATAGGGGCAGCACAACGTGAAGACCCTCAGCTTGTTGATGAGATTGATAAACTTATTAGGGGAGAGACTTCTAGTCACCTCAGTAGGTACGCCATCGATGATAAGGGTTGGCTGAGACGAGATGGAAGATTATGCATCCCACAAGCAAGGGAGTTGACAAAGAAGGTTCTTGAGGAAGTGCATCATTCCAAGATGACTATACACCCTGGCGGTGATAAGATGTACAAGGATATAAAAAGGACTTTCTTTTGGAGCGGCATGAAGCAAGACGTGGCAGATTTCGTTTCTAAGTGCATGACCTGCCAACGGGTCAAGGCGGAACAAAAGAAGCCTGGAGGACTACTTCACCCTCTAGAGGTCCCACAGTGGAAGTGGGATAGCATTTCAATGGACTTCTTTGATGGACTGCCAAGGTCGAGGAGAGGCAACACTAGCATTTGGGTAATAGTGGATAGGCTTACTAAAAGCGCCCACTTTATACCTATACAGAGTAGAAGGACTGCCTCATCTCTAGCATCTCTTTATCTCAAGGAAATAGTTCGACTCCATGGGATACCCTCCAACATTGTTAGTGACCGAGACCCTATTTTCACAAGTGAGTTTTGGCGGAGTCTGCAAGAAGCTGTAGGCACACAGCTATGTTTGAGTACGGCCTATCACCCCCAAACAGATAGCCAGACGGAAAGGGTGAATAGAGTTTTAGAGGATCTTTTAAGACTTTGCGTTCTTGACTTTGGAGGGACGTGGGAGGATCACCTTCCTTTAGTGGAATTTGCCTACAACAACAGCTACCAAGCTACCATCGGCATGGAACCCTTCGAAGCCTTGTATGGAAGACCGTGCAAATCACCAACTTGTTGGTATGAGTCTACATATAAGCTTATACTTGGACCAGATATGATTCGAGAGACTTAGGAGAAAGTGGACTTGATACGTAGGAGAATGAAGACTGCCCAAGACAGACAGAAATCCTACGCCGACAAAAGAAGGACCGACCTTGAGTTTGAGGTTGGGGACAGGGTTTTCCTTAAGGTATCCCCTTTAAGGAACGTCGTTCGCTTTGGATCCGCAGGAAAGCTAGCACCAAGATTTGTAGGACCGTTCCTATCATCGAGAAGATTGAAAAAATGGCATATAGAGTAGATCTGCCTGAAAGATTGGCTGGAGTTCACAACGTCTTTCACGTTTCTCATCTCCGGAAATGTCTACATGAATCAGCGGAAGTGGTGGAGCCAAGCATTCTAGAAGAAACCGAAGTGGAACGCGAAGCAACTGTGAGGAGAGTTCCAACCCGCATCATAGGAACTGAAGTGAAAAGGCTACGCAACCGCGAAGTCAAACTCGTTAAAGTTCAGTGGAGTGACGCCGAGGAAGACGCGACTTGGGAAACTGAGGACAGAATACGCGATGCCTACCCTCTTCTTTTTGAGGGTACGTCTTTAACCTCTTTTTTTTCTTAAGTTGTGCTTGTATCTATCTTTTTAGGTATATCACCTCGATATTATCCATTATCCTTAGGTAGAAAACCCTTTGGATGTAAATATGTATTTGAAACATGTTATGGTTGATTGCTGCAAGTGGTTGCTAGTGGTTGCTCGTGGATGCATATACACACACAACCTAGGTCTTAGATCGGCTCAATCACTTCATGTTGCATATGCATATATGTATTCTTATTCGTATATGGTTGTAAACTTGATATGTTGTCATATAGTCGTCGCATTTGTATGAATAGTTGTGCACTCATGTAGAATTATGAGTAGGAAGAATTTGCATACATAATGGATTCATGACACTTACATGATTCGCATTAATGAGGTCAACTGAATCAGTAGACCGCCTGATTTCTGCAATAGATAAGGACATGTACACACACTATGCATATGATCATGAAGCATTAGAAGTCTTTTAAGGACAGTGGATTCCAGTGTTTGTTGGTTGAGTAGATGGACTGTTGGATGGTAGGATATACATTCTTCCTAACTTGAAAATTTCGGGGATGAAATCCTTTTAAGTGGGGGAGAATGTAACACCCCGTGAATTCTATAACGTTAAGCTTCACGAAATAAAGCATAATTAATTATAAATGATGAAATCAAGGGAAATGGGTTACGCCATTGCGTTCGTCTCGAAATTCTGCTTGAGATAAAGTTCAAGTTTGCGTAAAACGGATAACGTATAAAGAAGATATGGACGAACGAAATCGGGCAGAAAAACCGGAAAACAGGTCAGAATGCACTGGCGCACTTGTGAAGTGCACCAGAACAAAGTTGAACTGACGCACTTGGGAAGTGCGCCAGTACAATTTTGGCCTGGCGCACCTTCCAAGTGCGCCCAAGTCAGAAAGACCTACTGGTCAGGTCCTGGCTGGCCTGGTCAGGGTCTAGTCGAATTCTGATGCTTGGCTGAGTCACTAGGGCTTACGTGTCACCTTTTGAGTGGCTCTTTGAACTTTATATGGTCTAGATTCCTCCTATCTTCATCCGACGGCTCAAAACAATTTAAAATTCTATAAATACAACTCAAGCCTAACCCTAAATTCACATAAATAATAGAATACAAAAGCCGTCATGCTGCTGGAGAGGAACTAGGAATAGCCGTCAATTAGGAAGCCTAGAGAAAAGCCAACAAGACTAAGAGACGAATAAAATTAAAAGAAGATCAAAGCTTAATCATATCATTCAACGCAACTTTGCTACCCAAAGGAGAGCACCTCCAAATCAGAATAACAGAAATCAGAAAACAAGAATTCATCACACGTTGTAAGTATAGTGAACTTTCAAAATATGAATAAAAACTGTGATGTGATTCGATGTAAATGAAAATAGAATCGTGTTGTTATAATCTTTGTGTATTATGATGGTTCTATCATGACTTGTGTATTGATGTTTGTGGCATAAATTAATTGATGCAAGCCTATTGAACAATTGTGTATGAAAAACAATGGCACTTGCAAGCTTGTGGCAAAAACTAGAAATTTATCCCTTTTTGTCGATGGCATGGACTATGTATATTTCCTTAGTCTAAATTAGAATTTGTGTAAACATGTTATAGACCTTTTATGCCTACATGACCCAAAACCTATGATATCATCCTTATGTTTATTGGCAAGTATAATTAGATCTATGTTTGCAAGTATAATTGGATCTATGTTTCATAAACTATGTAAGTTCATGTTTATTTGCAAAATATAATTGGTTCTATGACAAACATCGTTTGGGTTTCATAAACTATGCAAGTTCATGTTGAAATAGGCTATATGATTAGATGTAAAAATTGTACATTTTGATGAATATATAACATGCTAGTTTTGTGGTCGATATTATGCCAAGTTAACATGTTTAAACACAAGTTTGTATTTCCCTAAACTATGCCATTTCATATGTCACCTACTTAGTCATACTTTGATTCGAGTGCAAGTTCACATGACCCATGTTATATGTTAGTTGAATCGCCAAATTGCAAGTTCATGCGCCACACACCTTTATGTATTACATGTTCATGATTTCCCCTTTTCCTCATGTTTATAAAGTTGGGCTGAATTGTGACAAGCCCAACACATGTTATAACGTTGCGAACAAACGGGGGTAATAACGTTGGGTGTAAAATATGAAAATATATGTTGGCATGTTTGGCACATGCCAATGATTATGACACATAAGCGGTATGAATTGAAATACCCAAAAAATAAAGGATATGACATTTACATGTAGTTGAAAAGTAATAAAATATGTAAATTTAGAAAACACGATATGCTTAACCCGAGGTTGGATTGAGTTGTGATGTAAACCTGCCCGGACCCGCCCGGCTGTCCAGTAGTCACAACAATACCTATCCAATGTGGGTGGTTAAGCATTGAGCCCAATAAGGACCCGAGGTTAGACTGAGCTACGGTGTAAACCTGCCCGGAACCGACCGGCACATCCAGTAACCGTAGCAATACATGTCCAATGTGAGTGCTCTGGTGCTCCTAAGACGCTAAGGACAGATGGTAGGGTTAAGTCAACTATAACACTTAACCATATTCAACATGTTAACAAGAATTGATGGGTGGGGTTAGGTAAATACAGACACTTAACCACTTAACATGTTTGACTAGAAAATCCTGGTAACGAGGGACCCGTTTCAGCAGTAACCCAAAGTTAGGTATCAACGGTACCCTGAAACTAGGTTGCGTGGGGCACGATTACTGGGCTGATTGTAAGAGGTCAAACGACGGCGGTGGGTGCACAGTGCAGGTCTAACAGGGTGCGGGCGTGCACACACTCCGGAGCAGACAACCAGGGCACTGGGGACACCAGTAGTATAACCTATGTCTTCTAGTTTTATGTCGGGGCCGCCACCATGGGTCTTGATACACCCCATGGTGGGACCAGCATAGGTATCTACAATTCTTGGGGGACGTATGACTCATGTTAACGCGAGTAGGAGCCGATCTTTAATAAGAATGGGGATCACTTCACCCTCACCATGGGGTGCCAGTTAGAATAAACTCGAGTAGTTGCAGAGATATAGTATGGGTGTGATAGTACATTTGACACTTCCTTAGCCTGTGACACTTTCCTATTTTTAGTTTATATCCATCATATCCTTTTCTTATTCACATATTGAAGGGTTACTAAATTTACTCAGGCTTTATGTCTGACCCTGTTTTCTTTTCGTCTTCTTTTCTTTCGTACCCCCCCGGTCCACAGGGAGGAAACAACTCAACTCAGTCAGGCTCTTTACAAGCAACAAGAACGTAGATGTATGATTTGGATCTTTCTTGCTCGGATAATGGCTTTGGATATCACTATGGGGATTTTTGTCACTTTATTTATGTTTTCATGCTTCTTTAATAATCAAGGCAGTAATGAGGTTGTAATGTTGAAAGTATTTTGAGACAATTATGGAAATCTTTGTTTGATACACGTATTGATGAAATAAAAGTTTATTTGGTTTCCGCTGTTTAAAATATGTGTATTCATATCTGTCTTGAGTTCATCTGTGGCTTTTACTTATAAACCTCCACCAAAGTTAAGGCATTCCCTTTGTGAGTGACCTTAATGGAGGTGGGGTGTTTCATATATAGTAGTGAAATAAAAATACGATTTTAATATATATATAGATTTGAAATAAAAATATGATTTTTATGACATAAGTAGCTTTGTAAAAATATGATTTTTATTACATAATTAGCGACCCAGAAATATGATTTTTATATAAGAAATAACGATATAAAAGTTAGATTTATATATATATATATATATATATATATATATATATATATATATATATATATTGCAATGTAAAAATGCGATTTTTAAATATATAAACATCATATAAAAAATGTGATTTTTACTATGAACAGCATGAAAAGGGCTGCGTTGGAATTTCAAGAAAATCCAAGGTATTCAGAAAATCAGAAATAAAGCTGGAGGAGTGGATCCCAAAGGTGAGAACTTCTCACTCTAATTTATTTTCTAGTTAAATATATACTAGGATGTAGAAGGTGCATAGCAGCACTCGACACCTTTGTTTGAAACCATATTTGTTTGGTTGGTTGGTTGTTTGATTGGTTTGTTTGTTTGAATTTGGTTTGGATGTGAAATGAATTGATTAGAATTTGGTTTATATATGGCGCGAGCCATTATTACGCGAGGGATAAGGCTAGACCTTATTCCGGTTCTAGTATTGTGCCGTTATGCTGCTGAAATTTTCTAAAAATGTTAGAACAATAAAAATATCATATTTATTGTATAAATGAACTGTACAAAATATTCATGTACTGAAATAAATATTTTATTGTTAAAAATATAATTTTTAACGAGTATGTGAATGAAAATAAATATTCATTTACAAATCAGACGATTTTTTATTTACACTCATTTGACTAATATTGATTGGTACAATATATTTTACACATCACCCAACTGCACAAATAAAAATTGGTGTGTGTTGATTGAAACCCCACACGGGTATTGGGATGATATTGGACATACACTAATCCAAATATTTAGTTGCATGTCAATCGATGGGTTGACAGACTGTTGTTTGCTTTAATTATTTATATTTAACACTTATGCAGTTGTGTAATGCACTTTGGATGATGTTTGACTGTGTTTGATTGTTATTATATACATGTGTTGTATGAAATCCATATAAATAAATTATATGGTAATTGACTTTGTCTGATTCCAACTCGGAAAGAACAAATATTTTAAATTAACGAATATTTTAAAACGACGAATAATGAATCATTAAAATTAACTAATATTTTAAAATAATATTCAGTAATGGATAAAAATATGATTTTGATGTCCGATTTGGGATGGACACGAAAATATTGAAATATATGAAGCCATGTTGATTAGATTAACGCCATTTTGACGTGAACGACGTTTATATCGATTTTATTCATTTTTATAATGAATATCAAAAAGGAAATGATTTCAAAATCAGATATTTTGAAAATATTATCATTTATATATTATAATGATAAGGAAAATTCAAATTTGATTTAAAATTGAAAATGAAGTTGGAATCGTTTTAAAATGAATTTATAAAATACTTTTTAAATGGAAATCGACGAAATATATATATAATATATATATTATATATATTTAGTGGTCGGAATAGAATGCACCGCACGACAGCATTTCGCTAATTTCGACCATTGACGTCGAATTGACATTACAGGAGATCCGACCGTCGGATTCTCTAAAACTGGAGATGTTGGGTTCGAATCGAAAAGATCTTTCCAACGAATATAAGAGATTTGAAATCTAACAGTTGGATTTGGAATTATGTCCAAATCAAATTTGGAAAAGGTCGGTGAAAGTGCAGTTCGATGACCGTTTTTGGAAATCGACTGTACGGGCCTTGATAAAATTATTAAAAATACTAATAATTTGTGTAAAATAATAATAAATGATTTGGAAAGAATTTGGGTGAAAATTTACACGTTTGTAAAGATAAAAATATATTTTTATCAGAATGAACTAGTTATGAACTAGAATTATAATCCAATATTTTTAAATAGATAAATTGGATATGAAATGGTTTTAAAAATAACCAGAATTTCCAGTATATGAATTGGAATGGATTTGAATCAAAATTATCTTCGGAATACTTCGATATTGGATTCCGTGATTATACGGATATTGATATGGGAATTTGGAAGATATATATATATCGTTATTCCCAATACGATATTTGTTGATTTCAGAATTTGATATTGAATATAAGCCGATATAATTTCTATTCAGAGCCTTGTATTTAATATCAAAAGAGATTTTGGGTTTGTCGTGAGCGGTTTCTCAAATAACACTATTCTTAAACCCAATTGAGAAAAAGAATAAATCTTTAATTAAGATTTAGTGAAGTTTTTCCAATTAATCAATATTTAATTGGAATTGAATAAAAGAATTGAATGTTTGTTTTGTCGTGAATGGTGTCTTAAATAACACTGTTCTTGAATCCCATGTGAAAATAATAAATCTTTTAATTATGATTATTAGAGTTTCCAGTTAATTAGCATTTAATTGGAATAAAATGGGATGTGAATTGGGTTTATTGTGAATTGTGTTTTTAACGACATTCGTTCTTTAACCTGATTTACAGTGAAATGTGATTTGGAATTTATAAATCTTTTATTAAGATTTAACGGGAATTTTCCAAAGTAAAGTTTTCCAATTTAATATATTAAATTGGAATTGAATGGCAGTTGATTTGGTAATAATCGAAGTGAGCTTCTATGGTGGAAGGCTGTTAATATATATGGAATTTAAAAGGCTTTGTCACTATTCCATTTATATTATTAGTTGGATATGGAAATTGATATCGATTATATATTGATCTATTTTCCGTGAAGATTCCATAATTAATGGAATGTGATATGGGTTTATTGTGAACAGTGTTTTAAATGACATAAGTTTTTTACCCCAGTTAAAGACAGGATTACATGTCTAACATTGTATTTCAAACTGTATGGTTGATCTCTGCTAAATATATATTTGTTTGGTGGCGGAGAATTTATTCTCTTGCTTAACACCCTTCTCTAAGAGGTACGAGCTTAGAGGTTATATATAGGCAGAAATCAATAGTACGGTATAGATTGTCGATGCGGCATGTTTGGTTTTCCAAAGTTAAATAATCATTAATAGTGATTTTTGGAAAGATTAAAACTACGGGGAGTTTTAATGAATCTTTAATTAGACTGAAATATGAATTGATAATTTAAACTACCAAATTTGGGAAATGATCGAGAAGGGAGTAACCAGCTTTTCTGCAAGCGATAGTTAAATCTTTAATTAGATTTGAATGTGAAATGGTAATTAAATTTACCGATAACACCGTGGTGTTAGATACAGAGTATTACCGGTTTTGCTCTATGGGATGAATAAGTTAGGATTGGGAAATAAAATAAATGATTACTTCGGTAAGGATCGCTAATCCCGACTAGTTTGGATAAATCTTAATTTGGTTTGAATTAATATCCAAAGGAAGATTAAAGAATAAATTTAAAGAATTTATCTTTGATAAAATTAATGGGAACCTTTCCCAAAGGATATGAATATTTAAATAAAAGATTATTCAGAATTGGAATGAGGCGTATGTTGTGTTTTATAGCACTTGTTTATAATATACGCAAGTTATTCGGAAAGGTCGGGTTTATACCGATTCTGAGTAACTGATTCGACGATAAGTCGATGATGAAGACGGTGGTTGAAGATCGGAGGTCTTCACATTGTTTGGATGATTACTAATTTCTTGATAGGGCTATACACCCAAGACAAGGTAATAAGTGGTGATCGTCCAGACGTACTTGGAGATCGACCGGATATGCGAGGACCTCTATCCTGTATTGGACATATAGGTCAAGGAATAAGGTGCCTTTGGTTTCGTTCGGACCTAGAACGAACTAGTAAATGGATGTGTGTCTGACATTGGATTTTATTCTGTGTTGATTAATCTCTATTAAATATATATCTGTTTGGCGACTGAGAATTTATTCTCTTTCTTAACGCCCTTCTCTAAGATGTACGATCTTAGTGGTTATACATCGATAGACATCAGTCGCATGGCGTGAATTGCCTGTGTGGCATGCTGATATGCAAATGATCAATGCCTCTGTTAAAAAGCAGAGTCTTGTGGTTGATGATCAAAGCACGACTTTAATATATTATAGCTTTGTGTATAGCGTTAATTCGCGAGCCTCACACCTCGGTATGAGTCAAAAACGGGATTAGGACTGCAGGGAAAACACGACATTTCTTTCTAGCTATGGGTGGTGTCATGGTATGGAGCCCATACATTTATTATACTTTTACCTATGTGGTTGTTGGATTGCGAGGGGCCTCGGATATATCAGTTACTACGGAGCTGATGGATATAGGTCTTATAGGACAGGGAAACGTGTGTTTAGGAATTGCCAATCCACGAACGTAATTGTGGACCAGCCCTGAAGCATCCAAGGGTCTTCTGCGGGAGATCCTAAGGCATTTGCTAGAGTGTCTCGAAGCCAGCGAGGAGTACATCCCTTGCCTCGACTCATGTCAGAAATCCAATTTCCAGTATGTGACATTTTGGTTTTAGTTGTAAACCTATATGGCGACATAGTAGCATGGGATACTATGCTGTCTATGATTGATACATTTATATTTAAAGTTGTTTGATACACTATGCACTTATAGTAATATCAAAATGATTTGTATTAAAATGTACCAAGCATGTTTGGCTATTATAAGCTCAACCTCTATCCTCTGGCTTGAGTTGCATTGTGTGATGGGACCTGAGTCTTATAATAGCTTCATTTTTCGAAAAGCATTGCGTTGTTTACAAACTATTTATGCACTGGTATTCTTGGGGGTAAACCCATTCCGTGTTATACATCGCGGTCCCTTGATATATCTGATTTTAAAATAAAAGATTTAATAACTGTTTTAGTTCTCACACCAGTTACATGACTGACCTGGAGTTTATTGTTTTAACCTAAACTCTGGGTGCCCCTATTTTCCACACGGGAAGCTAGTAGTTTTGATTTTGCAAATATTATATTCGTAAGATTCTGGTTTACAGCTGGAGCTATATTCGGAACACTCTGTATTTGTGTATTAATTTTAGTTGTGTTTTGTATTATTTTCAGCTACATAATAATTCGTAAATCTCTGATATTTATCAAATGTATATGATTTGTTCATACTTTGTATATTCTTGTACTCTGATGTAAATTGTTGTAATAAGCAATGAAATGTCCTTCTGTTTGTGCTCTGATTTGTCGTGTTTCATCTCAATCCGGGCTTTCCGTAAGGGCGTGTTTGGGTCGTTTCATTTTGGTATCAGAGCTTTGGTTTTACAAAGCTCGAGAACAAGACACATTAGAACCAAACGAAAGAATTCATCAGAGATTGGATTTGTAATATCTAATAAGAATGACTCGTTAGAGATGGGATCAGTAGTATCCTAGAACGAGTGTGAAGAGTATTATTTTCAAAATAAAAGTAAAAACAAATTTTGTTTGAAAATTTAAACCTTATTAAGCATATTTGAATATTTTATTTTAAATTTATTTGTACAATCTAGTACAAGAAGATTTTGCATATACACCTTGCAAATGTTTATACAAAGCCTCAAATATACTGGATAGATATAGAATCACACTCTAGTCGCCCGGGCATGGTTCTGAAGATAGCGATCGCATCATCAACATTTATGTTTGAGTTTCAAAAGTGGGATATCTATATGATTCCAATTGATTGGTGTGAGAACCAAAACTTGATAGGGTTATTGTTGTGATTTGGCATCAAAAAGTGGATTTTTGAATATATAAAAAAATTATGAATTTGAAAAGCTAATCAACTAATTGATTGTTGATTGTGTTGTTTGATTATTGGTTTGATTAATTAAAATTTTGAACCATGAAGCCAAATTGAATCAAATATTGAACTGACTTGAAAATTGATTACAATTGTGTAACGACCTGCATTCCACGCATCACGGGATCGTAGAATATTTATTTCTTTCACATGCGAAGTCGTATAGCCACGTGACATTGGGAGACGACTATTGGGGTCATTTCCCAGGTTCATGATTTTTGTCGATTTTTAAATGACTGTTTTGCCCCTAGCTGATCTTGTTTCATTTATAACTTTTGATTGGTAAGGAGTTTTGACTTGAAATCACTTCCATTAGATTCAGATAATGGTTTACCTTTCCGTAGAGTGGTCACATTAGCCAAACGGACTCACCATTTGGGAGATATAGCTGAAACAATGTTTAGAAGTTGAAAAACAACTTAATTGGGTAATTAACAACTAGACCCAGTGGGGGATTTCGCGATTTAGGATATTTAAGGGCTGTTCGGGTCAGGTATTTCGGTTTTTTGTCACTTTCCAGCCGCCACATACATCATAGAAACCCTAACAATGGCCTCCAACATCTAGAATAATCTCTAATCACCGTTTAATCAAGGATTAGGCTTAGCAACACCAAATCAAGGAAGATCTTCACCAAATCAGTATTAGAGCTGCTGTTAGACATCAGTATTCGCCCAAATCAGAGGAGTTTCAGTTCTAAAAGTTTTATTTGTGGCAAAGGTGGGTGATTAGCTTTGTTTTTCACTAATTATGGCTAATTAGGGTAGTTAGCGTTAATTAGCGAAATTAGGTGTTGTAAAAATTTGGAAAATTTGTAAAAATTCTTAAATATTATTTTAGGTCTTTGTTAGAAATTTGGGTTAATTTGGATAATTTTTGTTAGTCCTATCATTAGTTATGCCTAAACATGATTAAGGGGAAAATATGGGTTTTTGGTATGTTTGATCCGTTTAAACTTGTCATATTGTTATTTTTGTGTTTATGGTTGATTATACATGTTGCTATGACTGTTGGAAATGATTTATGGTTGTTTAGAAAAAGTTAGATTGGTTGAAAACACTGTCGTATGGCGTAAATAGCTCGTTGGAAGTGTTGCAGGAAGTTGGATCGGATCAGATCGCCCCCCCCACCCCCACACCCCGATCGTGGGGAATGACCACGAACCCCACACCCCGATCGTGGGGAATGACCACGATCCGCACACCTTGACCGTAAGGGAAGATCACGATCCGCACATCGCGACCATGAGGAAAGACCACGATCCGCACACCTCGAGCGTGAGGGAAGACCACAATCTGCACATCGCGACCGTGAGGAAAGACCACGATCCGCACACCTCGACCGTGAGGGAAGACCATGATCCGCACACCTCGACCGTGTGCAAGATGACGATCTGCACACCTTGACCGTGTGGAAGATGATGAATCCTCACACCACAACTTTGAGGAATATGGCGAACCCTAGGAGGGCGATCGTGAGGAAGAGGATTGTAACACCCCACCTCCGTTAAGGTCACTCACAAAGGGAATGCCTTAACTTTGGTGGAGCATTTTAGTAAACAGAACAGAAAATTTCAAGACAGATAAACAATACTTGAAATATTATAACTTTATTACAGCGGAAAACAGAAACCAAAATGGTTACATCTTTACCAAAAACTCGAGTACATACATATCAGCCTTGTTCAAAAACATTAGAGTAAAAAACTTTTAAAATCATAATCCCCACGGGACAGAAGCTACAAAAGAGCCAAGCCATACTTCAAGTACTTCAAGCAGAAGGAATCCGGATCAAGCTAAAGTATTCCCTCCTTGGATAACCTGGGGGGAATGGAAGAAAAGAGCCGAAACAAACTAGGTCAGGCATACGTCTGTTGAGTCCAGTAACTTTTAGCCAGTAAATAAATAAAGGTAAATATGACAGGCACACAAAGTGGATAAGAGGATTCATGGTACAGATGGCAGGTATGACAGGACAAATAAGGTAAGATGAATGGTTCACTACAAACTACTCTGCACTATTACTAGTATAACAGGATTAGGTGCTACCCTAATGTCTAAACAGAAATAGAAATAGAATAATGGGCCTTTACCACCCTAACAGAAGGTATAGAAAAATAATGCTAATAATGGGCCTTTACCATCCGAATAGAAAGTACAGAAACAGAATGCTAGTAATGGGCCTTTACCACCCGAACAGAGACAGAAACAGAAACAGAATAATCCCTATGGAAATAGAATGTTAGAATTAGGTGTACACTAGTAGATGGGCCTTTACCACCCCAACAGACGGTACCACGCAGAAACAGACAGGTGTTACCACCCAACAGAAACAGACGGTACCCCACAGAACAGATAGAACTAAGTGTACCCTAAATCCTACCCCACGCGATCGGCTCCCTAATACATAAATACCCTGTGCCATCCCCACAAAAGGGTGTATCATTCCCTAAAGTGGCAACCTTTGAATGACATAGACCTATTTATAGATGTCACGGCGTCTTACATCCTCAGAGGCAGACCGGGATCCATGCACGCACATGACCCGGTTGGAACGCACCATCAACACCCCTCGCCATTATCATAATGAACCGCTTATAATTAGTTCAGTAAGTGTGCCCGGACCCTACCTACTGTTGGGTTATAGTTTTGATACCAGAAAGGGTTACAGACTATTATGGGTCCCACATAACAGATGACACAAGTAATTACCCATCCTAACCTTGTGTCCCCAGACTAACAGATTTCAGATTTTAGATTAACTTGTTTACAAGTTTCAGACATACAGAGTTCAGATTTACTAGTTCACATATCAGACAATCAAGTTAACAAGTTTTCAGACTAACGAATCAGATGTACAGATTTAACAGACTTACAGATTGTCTAACTTTGTATTGGGTCTACAAATTCACGAAACGGGTTGTAAAATTCATCGGTCCAGTTGGTTTAACCCCATCCACCCAACACGTTTTAGACATCATATTTATCTCATATTTGCATTAATTAATTATTAAAATATCTAATCGTATTTCACATGCCACCCCAGGCACCCACTTAATTTCACATGCCACCCAAGGCACCCACTTAACCCCCTCATGTCCCTCTACATGCTTATCTGGTTAAGTGTTTCTTAATTCATTAAGGCCGTAACCTTATAAAGACCTCTCACATTAGACTGGCATTTGTGGCAGCTGGATTTGCCGTGTGGGTCCGGACAGTCTTACACCACAAAAGAGTCTAACCTCGTGTCTTTACAACTGTCACGTATTTAATTTATGCCTAAGACCTCCCACATTAGACTGGCATTTGTGGCAGCTGGATTTGCCGGGCGGGTCCGGGCAGTCTTACACCACAAAAGTGCCTAACCTCGTGTCTTAGGCGATTAATTACTCCTAATTAATCTTTCCCCAATTTGAATTTCTTTCCCTATTCAGATTATCAATCAATTCCAAATTTAACGATGTCCATAATTGACTCTATTATGTCCATCCATTTATGGTATGTAAAATCATACCAATTCTCACCACAATTATATTTTATGCCTTTTAAGGCATTTATGCCAATTAAATCTTTTTAAATCTTCAGACTTTAATTGCTTAAACATTCCTCTTTTGATTAATTAAATTAATTAATCCTTTCCTCCTTTTATAGGTGTCAATACCTATCTATTAACAATTTGAATTTCCTATCCATAAATGGTCATATTCAAATTGTACCATTTTTACCCAATTTTACCTATGTCATAATAGGTAGTTATCTATGTGTTTCCCTACTAGAATCATGTGTCCAATTTACATGATCACTATGTAAATTATGCCTATTACAAATTCCCCTTTTTCCCCGTTTCTTAACTAGCGTAACCGTTTGCATTTTGGTGTCATCGAGGCTACTAAATAGTCTCGCCATAACAATAAAATAAAGGGAATGACAAGGTGATCGTTTTCAGTACAATTTTTGGCATAAGCATGACAACTAGGGAAATGACATGATAACTTCGCATATAATTATGATTCACCACATAATTAACAACTTGCATAGATTCATAACAACTTGCATAGGTTCGTGAATTAACAACTAAAATAGGTTCATGATTCTCATCATAGTCAACAACTTACATAGGTTCAAGATTCACAATATAACAACTCGCATGATTTGTAACATAACTTCTTACATAGGTGACTTACATAGGTTCATGATCCACAACATAACAACTAGCATAGGTTCATGAATTCATCACACAATAACTTGCATAGGTAACTTGCATGATCTCATAATAATTTGCATAGATTCATGATAAAAACTTGCCTAATAACGACTTGCATAGATTCATGAAAACGACTTGCATAGATTCATAGTAACCACTTGCATAGATTCATGATAACGACTTGCATAGATTCATCATAACGACTTGCATAGATTCATAGTTTCTCAACATAATAACTTGCATCATATCATGATTCACAACAATAATAAACTTGCATCATATCATGATTCACAACAATAATAAACTTGCACCATATCATGATTCATAACAATAATAAACTTGCATCATATCATGATTCATAACAATAATAAACTTGCATAACTACAAACAACATATACCCAAATTATAGTCTACCCCAATTCACTTTTATTTATTTAAACCTAAAAGTGACTAGAACTCACCGAATAAGGGGTCTTGAGTTCTGGCTTCTGAATTCTGTAATTGATTAGCGTTCCCTTGTTGTAGACAATTACATTGTTGTAGTTTTAGGCTTGATTTGATTTGTATTGAGTTGCTTTACTTTGCTTCTAGTTGGTGGCGGCTACTCTAGGGTTTGGAGTGACAACATGACGGCTACTGATCTAATTTTTGATTCGATTCTAGGGTTTGGGTC
Source organism: Allium sativum (assembly GCA_030737875.1). Taxonomy (NCBI): domain Eukaryota; kingdom Viridiplantae; phylum Streptophyta; class Magnoliopsida; order Asparagales; family Amaryllidaceae; genus Allium; species Allium sativum. The sequence continues at coordinate 205,411,504 of CM060919.1, forward strand.
TACACATGTTTATATAGAATTTCAATTTAATTATAGCCGTCGGATGATCTTAGGGTTAATCAAAACCACTCAGTCCAGATTAGAACTATCCAGAAACCCTAATGACTCATTAACTATTCAGAAATGACTCAGCACTGACTCACCGTTCGAACCAGAAGGCTGTGTAGGTTTTCCCTCGGCCTGGGCGCACTTGGGAAGTGCGCTAGTGCATTCTTGTTTTTCCAAACTTCGTTCGTTCATATCTTCTTCATACGGTATCCGTTTTACGCAAACTCGGACTCTATCTCAAGTAGAATTCCGAGACGAACGCAATGGAACGACCTGTTTCCCTTAATTCCCACATTTGAAATTAAGTATTCTTAAATTTAGTTAATATGATTATTCAAAAATTCGGGGTGTTACAAGGACCACGAGCTGATGTAGAAGAGGACCACGAGCCGTCCATGGATCACGACCTGAATAGGAGACCCATGAGTTGCGCATGACTAGGAACCGCGAACCGCTGACGAATCACGAACCATGCACATCTGAACTGAAGTATGGACATGAATGGAAGCTTGGAGCTACGAACCGAATGGAGATCGAACCGAGATGATGATGACTAAAACCCGAGATGAAAAGGTTTTTCAATTGAGAAGTTAGAACTCAGGGTCCAGATGGGAACCAACGAGTTAACTTCATGACTGAGCTTTGTTGCGGGACGTATGCAAAGTGGTTATCGATATCAATAATTTTGGTTCACCACTAAGAGATGGATTAGGGGCTTGTAGTGATAGTTATACGGGGTTGGACTCCGTCATGGCCCGAAGGATTAGGTGAACACAATAATGGGTATCATATGCTTTACGCACTAAGTGAGAGATGTGAGGATGGTTTCTATGCTTGATTTCTTTGTTATCACTGTGGCATGCACACCCCCTTCCCCATTATCTTTGCACCCTATGCTAGTGTTAACTTAGAGTATTGTACGGTATGTTGTGTTGATTCTTTGGTTGCAGGTCCAGGTGTAATTGGATTATACCCGTTATTGTTCTGTTTTGTTGCTTATCACTCATACCAGACTTTTTGTCTGACCCAGAGTTTTATGTCTCTTCTTATTACTCTGGGTGCTCCTAAACGAGTAGACTAGAGACAGGTTAGGTGGTATGCACGAGTAGCTGATCCGGAGACGAGCAGGTGGCTCCTACGTACTATTACATATATTCTCCCTGTGTTGTTGCTAGTCACTGCTTGGACATTAGTAGTGTACCTTTCCTTTCTTTTTCTTTAGAGACAGTGAATTTGAAATTGTAATAATGATGTTGGATCATAAGCTGTATTTTGGATTCCGCTGCTATGATGGTTTAGTTTTCAGCTTATGCACTATCTCTCATGTTCTATGTCAAAGTTATGTTATTATTATATTTTATCCCATGCGCTGTGAGACATTCTACAGGTTCTTTGTTAGTTCACCGTAAATTTTCCTTCCTTTTCCTTTCTTTGGCGACCATCCCGTGCTAGTCGGGCATTAGCATGGCGCACTTTCAAGGGAAATGTCGGCTGGTGCGAGGCGGGCCGTCACATTTGGTATCAGAGCTCTAGCTTGCGTAGTTAACCTAGGGAAGTCATCAAGGAGAGATAGTATATGTATATGAGAGCGCGTATTTGTGATATTTTGGTTTTCAAAAGCTATATATATATACACACTATTAGTATATAAGGAAGAAGTCGTACTGCACGGTAACCCCAAAGGAGATGGTTAATCGTTTTCTCTTTACAGATTGAACGATGAGCCGATATCTGAGGATTATGGGTTCAGGAGCAAACAATAGGAATGTTCCTGATATGAGGACGATGTTTTCTACCTTCATGCGAGAGATGCTTACGGATGCTCGGGGAGTAGTTCCTAATGCTGCGAATGGTAATGGTGCAGTAGTGCAGGCGCCTAGGGCCGATTTCGCCAAGCTAAACAAGGGTTATACTAGTCTTGGTGGGAAGCCGTTCCACAGAACGCAGTCGGCTACAGGATTTCAATATTGGCTAGATAGTTGCGAGCGCATCGTCGAAGATCTGGGAATCGAGGACGCAATGAAGAGGAAGCTAGCATCGCGTCAACTGCAAGGACGGGCTATGAATTGGTGGAATGTTATTCAGGCAACTACCCCAGAGGAACATATTACTTGGAACCAGTTTAAGACTCGCTTTTGTGATAAGCTTATCCCAGCTGCTCAGAAATCAGAATTGTTCGGGAAGTTCTTGGAGCTTAAGAAGAATGGTAGGGCAGTCTCGGAGTACATCGCGGAATTTGAAACTTTATCGAAATATGGATTGTCCCTCATCGATACAGTCGAGAAGAAGAATGAGAAGTTCGTAACTGGTTTTGATGGGTACTTGGGGGAAAGACTTATAAACCATATCGATGAGACATTCGAGTCTATTGTAGGAAAGGCATTAAGGTCAGAGAGCCTTTTTCCTAAGTCGAAGACTGAGGTTGCTATTGCATCTACAAAGGTGTCAAAGCCGCAAGCAGGCGATGAAGGGAAGAAGAATTCCCAGAACAAGAGGAAGCAGAACCCGACCAAGGATGGTCAGAATAATAAGAATAAGAATGGTGGCGAGTGCTTTAGTTGTGCAAGAAGGGCCACTATGCCAGAGATTGTCGAGAAAAGCCTGGGGAAAAGAAGTGCTTTAACTGCGGCCAGGTGGGACATCACAAGGATGGTTGTCCACAACCCCTTAAAGAGAAGGAGGTTGCGAGAGCATATGCTATCAACATTGTTCCTTCTTCGTCGAATGCTCCAACTATGGCGCAGAAGGGAAAGAGCGTCGTTATTAAAGGTATGCCTTCCATTTATGATGTTCCTGTTAGAGTGTTGTTTGATATTGGGGCTTCCCTTTCCTTTATATCTGGTGACCTAGTAGATAGGTTGGAATTGGAATCCAAGATAGTCGATAGACCTTTACTAGTAACGAACCCGATAGGTGGTTCGACTGGTCTTAGTATGATTTGTTGTAATTTGGTCTTATCGAGTCATGGATGTATGTTAGCTTTGTTTAGGCTTTACTGGGTTTAGCATTATTTTGTGGAGTCAATCTACTCCAAAGGTATATGATGGTATTAGGTACCTACCTAGTAATGGCGATAGTAACTGGAGTTACGGAAGCTGAGTGGTTATCGATGTAATAAGTTCTAGTTGTCTCCGGGAGGCAAATGAGTGCTTCAGTGCTGGGTTTTTTTGCTAGTATTACCTCACGTGGATTGTCTGAATTTGGAGGAGATATTCCTTGGGTGCTTGTATGATATTGGTTTAGGCGTTTGGAGCTTGTGCTTGGGGAATGTCGAGTTTGATTAGGATGGTTCGGGTGAGAGAAAAATAGTTGTTGCGATTTTTCATTGGATGATATCTTGGTTTACTTGAGGAGTGATTGGCAGCCGTGACATGATAAGACTATTCGATGGTATGGACTGCCCCGAGTAAGATTCGATAGGGTTATGAGTTGACTCGAATGGGACTCGAGAAAGATGCAAAGTAATGGATTGTTTAGGACCCGATGTTGATGTACTCTTTGGATAGTAGAACTTTGAAGGAATAGGATGTGTCCGTTGTTCATGGAAGATGCAACGAAGATTAGGACGATTCAAGTTGGTCCTGAACTCGTAAAAGAAAATGGGTGTTCGTTGATCTTGGAGATGCAACGAATAGGGAGATGACTCACGTTGGACTAGAGTTTGACGGTAATGGATACTCAAGACTGGGTCTGAGTTATAGATTGACTCAATTTAGACTCGAGAAGGCTGCAAGGAATTGGATTTGGCTCGAGTTGGACTCTAGAGGGCAGCAAGATAATGGATAGACTTGGGTTGGACTCAAGTATTTTAGGCGGACTTAAAGTAGGAGCATCTGGGGACGCCCGTTACCTTGGATCCGTAGGATGTGACCTAGTTATCCTTGGAGGATAAACATGCGTTGGACATACGGTAGTCGTTTGGAGGCTGGGCTTCCATTAGTTATTGATGTTGGTTGGACCAGACATACAAGTATCGACATATTTATGGCTTTAGCAGGTGATAGATAGAACTTGTTTGATGGATGCTATGGTTGCCATGTTTGTCTCTTTTTTTCTTATATCAGGTAGACTATCACCTATGGGGTTCTAGCGATGGAGCAGAGAGATCGTAGTAAGGCTATGAGTCAGTGAAGTGAAGTTGTCATGACTTCATGGGGTAGCGTGGACATAACAAAGGATTTAGGTGCGGTAACAGTTGCATTGAGTAGGAGACATGCCAGTTTAGGGGTTATGTTTCTAGGATGGAAGCCATTAGAGTATATTGCGAGATATGATTTCATATCTAAGTATGGATTGGATCCAGAAATGTTAGCAAGTTTGACGATTAGATCGATTTTTATTGAGTGGATTAGTTCCAGTTAGAGGAACGACCCTAACCTATTGGAAACCACCTCTAAGGTAGAATTGGATATCGATGGCTAGAGATTGATCAAGTAAGGACTTGATCGAGAAGGATGGCTTCAAAAGAACGAAAGGCTGGTTGTACCCAACATAAAAGGATTGAGTGATGGAGAGAGACGTTGGGAAGTTATCTCCAAGTGCATGGATTGCCAGTTAGTTAAAGCTGAGCAAAGGAAGCCTAGTGGTTTGTCACAATCGTTGAAACAAGTCTCAATGGATTTCATTGATGGTTTATCAAGGATTAGATCAAGTAGTGGTGGTATTTGGGTGAATCGTGTATTAGAGGATCTTTTGAGGATTTGTATATTGGATTTTGAAGGGTCATAGGATGACCATTTGCATTTGGTTGAGTTTGCATATAACAATAGTTATTAGTCCAGTATTGGTATGGTTCCAATTGACGCTTTATACGGAAGACCGTGCAACTCACCATCATGTTGGTTGGAGACTGGTGAGAAGTTTACGCTTGGACCAGATATGATAAGAGAAACTTCAGATAAGATCAAGATTATCCAACAATGAATGAGGGACGCTCAAGATTTGTTGGTCCATTTCCATTTCTCGAACGAGTTGGAAATTCGACATATAAGGTTGAGTTACCAAACAAGATGGCGGGAGTTCGCAACTTATTTTATGTTTCCCAGTTAAAGAAGTTTATGCATGACCCTAGTGTTGCTATTTCACCAGAACAGTTTGATGATGTCGAGGTTGAACCCGAGGCGGTTGGGAACCGCAAGCCTATGTGTATTGTTGGGAATGATACGAAGCAGCTTCGAAGGAAGGTGGTGAAACTAGTCAAAGTTCAGTGGGGTGATGATGAGAAAGACTGTACTTGGGAAACAGAGGAGGACATAAGGAGGAAGTATCCAGAACTCTTTGCCTGGTAAGGTTTTATATTGATATAGTACTCCCTTGTTAGTAAAACCACATGCTAGGATAGGCTGGTTGTGTTGTATGCTTTATTGTTTTGTTAATGATTGGTAGGCATGCAGGATCTTTTGTATGTTTTGGTTAAGGAATTTCGGGGACGAAATTTCTTAAAGGGGGAAGAATGTAACGACCCGTATTCTATGCATCAGGGGGTAGTAGAATATTTATTTCTTTCTCACGCGAAATCGTATAGCCATGTGACTTTGGGAGATGACTTTTGGGGTCATATCCCATGTTCATGATTTTTGTTGATTTTTAAATGACCGTTTTTCCCCTAGCTGATCTTGTTTCATCCATAACTTTTGATTGGTAAGGAGTTTTGACCCGAAATCACTTCCATTAGATCCGAATGATGGTTTACCTTTCCGTAGAGTGGTCACACTAGGCAAACGGACTCACCGTTTGGGAGATATGGCTGAAACGATGTTTAGAACGTGAAAAGCAGCTTAACTGGGCTTAGTTGGGTTATTAACAGCTAGGCCCGGTGAGGGATTTCAGGATTTGGGGTATTTAAGGGTTGTTAGGGTTAGGAATTTTGGTTTTTAGTCACTTTCCACCAGCTGCATACATCAAAGAAACCCTAACAATGGCCTCCAACATCTAGAATCATCTCTAATCACCGTTTTACAAGGATTGGGCTTAGCAACACCAAATCAAGGAATATCTTCACAAGATCAGTATTAGAGCTGCTGTTAGACATCATTATTCGCCCAAATCAGAGGAGTTTCAGTTCTGAAAGTTTTACTTATGGCAAAGGTGAGTGATTAGCTTTGTTTTTCACTAATTATGGCTAATTAGAGTTAATTAGCGAAATTATGTGTTGTAAAAATCTAGAAAAATTTGTAAAAATTCTTAAATATTATTTTAGTTCTCTGTTAGAAATTTGGGTTAATTTGGATAATTTTTGTTAGTCCTATCATTAGTTATGCCTAAACATAATTAAGGGGAAAATAGGGGTTTTTGGTATGTTTGATCCATTTAAACTTGTCATATTGTTATTTTTGCGTTTATGGTTGATTATACATGTTGCTATGACTGTTTGAAATGATTTATGATTGTTTAGAAAAAGTTAGATTTGTCGAAAACGTCGTTGTATGGCGTAAATAGCTCACTGGAAGAGTTGCAGGAATTTGGACCGGATCGGATCGCCCCCCACACCCTGATCGTGGGGAATGACCACGAACCCTACACCCCGCACACCTTGACCATGAGGGAAGACCACGATCCGCACACCTCGACCGTGTGGAAGATAATGATCTGCACACCTCGACGGTGTGGAAGATGACGAATCTTCACACCACGACCGTGAGGAATATGGCGAACCCTAGGAGGGCGATCGTAAGGAAGAGGACCACGATGTGATGCAGAAGAGGACCACAAGCCGTCCATGGATCATGACCTGAATGGGAGACCCATGAGTTGCGCATGACCAGGAACCGCGAACTGCTGGCAAATCACGAATCGTGCACATCTGAACTGAAGTATGGACATGAATTGAAGCTTGGAGCTACGAATCAAATGGAGATCGAACCGAGATGATGATGACTAAAACCCGAGATGAAAAGGTAGTTCAATTGAGAAGTTAGAACTCAGGGTCCAGATGGGAACCATCGAGTTAACTTCATGATTGGGCTTTACTGCGGGACGTGTGCAAAGGGGTTATCGATATCCAAAATTTTGGTTCACCACTAAGAGATGGATTAGGGTCTTGTAGTGATAGTTATACGAGGTTGGACTCCGTCATGGCCCGAAGGATTAGGTGAACACAGTAATGGGTATCGTATACTTTACGTATTGAGTGAGAGATGTGAGGATGGCTTCTAGGCTTGATTTCTTTGTTATCACTGTGACATCAACACCCCCTCCCCCGTTATCTTTACACCCTATGCTATTGCTAACTTAGAGTATTGTACGGTATGTTGTGCTGACACTTTGGTTGCAGGTCTAGGTGTGATTGGATTATACCTGTTATTGTTTTGTTTTGTTGCTTATCGCTCATACCATACTTTTTGTCTGACCCAAAGTTTTATGTCTCTTCTTATTACTCTGGGCGCTCCTAAACGAGTAGACTAGACACAGGTTAGGCGATATGCACGAGTAGCTGATCCGGAGATGAGCATGTGGCTCCTACGTACTATTACATATATCCTCCCTGTGTTGTTGCTAGTCACTGCTTGGGCATTATTAGTGTACCTTTCCTTTCTTTTGCTTCAGAGACAGTGAATTTGAAATTGTAATAATGATGTTAGATCATAAGCTGTATTTTGGATTCCGCTGCTATGACGGTTTAGTTTTAGCTTATGCACTGTCTCACCTGTTCTATGTCAAAGTTATGTTATTATTATATTTTATTCCATGCGCTATGAGACATTCTACAGGTTCTTTGTTAGTTCACTGTAAATTTTCCTTCCTTTTACTTTCTTTGGCGACCATCCCGTGCTAGTCGGGCATTAGCATGGCGCACATTCATGGGAAATGTCTGCTGGTGCGAGGTGGGCCGTCACATTTGGTATCAGAGCTCTAGGTTGCGTAGTTAACCTAGGGAAGTCATCAGGGAGAGATAGTATACGTATATGAGAGCGCATATTTGTGATATTTTGGTTTTCAAAAGCTATATATATATTCTATTAGTATATAAGGAAGAAGTCGTACTGCACTGGCACCCCAAAGGAGATGGTTAATCGTTTTCTCTTTACAGATTGAACGATGAGCCAATATATGAGGAGTACGGGTTCAGGAGAAAATAATAGGAATGTTCCTGATATGAGGACGATGTTTTCTATCTTCATGCGAGAGATGCTTAGGGATGCTCGGGGACCAGTTCCTAATGTTGCGAATGGTAATGGTGTAGTAGTGAAGGCGCTTAGGGCCGATTTCGCCAAGCTAAACAAGGATTATACTAGTCGTGGTGGGAAGCCATTCCACGGAACGGAGTAGGTTCCAGAAGTTCAAGATTGGCTAGATAGTTGCGAGCGCATCGTCGAAGATTTGGGAATCGAGGACGCAATTAAGAGGAAGCTAGCATCGCGTCAACTGCAAGGGCGGGCTATGAATTGGTGGAATGCTATTCATGGAGCTACCCCAGAGGATCAGATTAGTTGGAATCAGTATAAGACTCGCTTTTGTGATAAGCTTATCCCAGCTGCTCAGAAATCAGAAATGTTTAGGAAGTTCTTGGAGCTTAAGCAGAATGGTAGGGCAGTCTCGGAGTACATCGCTGAATTCGATACTTTATCGAAATAAGGATTGTCCCTCATCGATACAGTCGAGAAGAAGAATGAGAAGTTTATAACTGGCTTGGATGGGTACTTGGGGGAAAGACTTATAAACCATATCGATGAGACGTTCGAGTCTATTATAGGAAAGGCATTAAGGTCAGAGAGCCTTTTTCCTAAGTCGAAGACTGAGGTTGCTATTGCATCTACAGAGGAGTCGAAGCCGCAAGCAGGCGGTGAAGGCAAGAAGAATTCCCAGAACAAGAGGAAGCAGAACCCGACCAAGGATGGTCAGAATAAGAATGGTGGCGAGTGGTTTAGTTATGGCAAGAAGGGCCACTATGCCAGAGATTGTCGAGAAAAGCCTGGGGAAAAGAAGTGCTTTAACTACGGCTAGGTGGGACATCACATGGATGATTGTCCACAACCCACTAATGAGAAGTAGGTTGTGAAAGCATATACTATCAACATTGTTCCTTCTTCGTCGAATGCTCCAACTATGGCGTAGAAGGGAAAGGGCATCGTTATTAAAGGTATGCCTTCCATTTATGATGTTCCTGTTAGAGTGTTGTTTGATATCGGGGCTTCGCGTTCCTTCATATCTGCTGACCTGGTAGATAGGTTGGAATTGGAATCCGAGATAATCGATAGACCTTTAGTAGTGACGAACCTGATAGGTGGTTCGCCTGGTCTTAGTATGATTTGTTGTAATTTGGTCTTATCGAGTCATGGATGTATGTTAGCTTTGTTTAGGCTTTACTGGGTTTAGCATTATTTTGGGGAGTCAATCTACTCCAAAGGTATACGGTGGTATTAGGTACCTACCTAGTGATGGCGATAGTAACTGGAGTTAAGGGAGCTGAGAGTTTATTGTTGTAATAAGTTCTAGTTGTCTCTGGGAGGCAAATGAGTGCTTCAGTGCTGGGTTGTTTTGCTTGTATCACCTCACGTGGATTGTCTGAATTTAAAGGAGATATTCCTTGGGTGCTTGTATGATATTGGTTTAGGCCTTTGGGGCTTGTGCTTGGGGAATGTCGAGTTCGATTAGGATGGTTCGCATGAGAGATAAATAGTTGTTGCGATTTTTCATTGGATGATATCTTGGTTTACTTAAGGAGTGACGGGCGGCTGTGACATGATAGACTATTCGATGGTATGGACTGCCCCGAGTTAGACTCGATAGGGTTATGAGATGACTCGACTAGGACTCGAGAAAGAGGCAAAGTAATGGATTGTTTAGGACCCGATGCTGATGTACTCTTTGGATAGTAGAACTTTGAAGAAATAGGATGTGTCCGTTGTTCATGGAAGATGCAACTAAGATTAGGACGATTCAAGTTGGACTTGAACTCATAAAAGAAAATGGGTGTTCGTTGATCTTGGAGATGCAATGAATAGGGAGACGACTCACGTTGGACTAGAGTTTGACGGTAATGGATACTCAGGACTGGGTCTGAGTTATAGATTGACTCGAGTTAGGCTCGAGAAGGCTGCAAGGAATTGGATTTGGCTCGAGTTGGACTCTAAAGGGCAGCAAGATAATGGATAGACTTGGGTTGGACTCAAGTATTTTAGGCAGACTTAAAGCAGGAGCATCTGGGGACGCCCTGTAACACCCCACCTCCGTTAAGGTCACTCACAAAGGGAATGCCTTAACTTTGGTGGACATTTTAGTAAATAGAACAGAAACTTACAAGAGAGATAAAATAGTACTTGAAAAATTTATAACTTTATTTCAACAGAAACCGAAATAAACTTGGTTACATCCTTTCAAATCACATTATCAAAATTCAAGTACAAAATATCAGTCTTGTACAAAAGCCTTCAGAATGCATAGTTTAAAATCATAATCCCTATAGAACGGAAGCTATACAGAGCCAAGCCATACTTTAAGCACTTCAAGCAGAAGAAATCCGGATCAAGCTAAAGTATTCCCTCCTTGGATAACCTGGGGGAAACGGAAGAAAAGAGGCGAAACAACAAGGGTCAGACAAAAAGTCTGGCAAGTCCAGTGATTTTTAGTTATGAACAGATAATAATAACATGACATGAAAATAAAACTGGATGAGAGATAACTGTAACAGGTGTAACAGATATAACAGAAGAATAGAATGATATAAGCTATTGTTTTACACTTCTCTGCACTAATACTAGTATAACAGAATTAGGTGTCACCCTAATGTCTAAACAGAAACAGAAACGGGTACATAATAATTTAACAGAAACAGAATGCTAATAATGGGCCTTTACTACCCGATCAGAAACAGACAGAAGCAGAAACAGATTAATCCCTATGAAAACAGAATGTAGAATTAGGTGTACACTAGTAATGGGCCTTTACCACCCGAACAGACGGTACCACGCAGAAACAGACAGGTGTTACCACCCAACAGAAACAGACAGAACTAAGTGTACCCTATAACCCTACTCCAAGAGATCGGCTCCCTAATACATAAATATCCTGTGTCGGCCCCACAGTAGGGTGTACCACTCCCTATAGTGACAACCAATTGGCACAGACCTATTTACAGATGTCACGGTGTCTTACATCCTCAGAGGCAGACCGGGATCCATGCACGCACATGACCCGGTTGGAACGCACCATCAACACCCCTCGCCATATCAGAATGAACCGCTTATAATTAGTTCAGTAAGCGTGCCCGGATCCTACTTACTGTTGGGTCAAAGTTTTGATACCATAAAGGGTTACTGACTAATATGGGTCCCAAACAAAAGATGACACAAGTAATTCCCCTCCTAACCTTGTGTCCCCAGACTAACAGATTTCAGCTTAACTTGTTTACAAGTTTCAGACATACAAAATTTAGATTAACTATTTCACAGATCAGACAATCAAGTTAACAGGTTTTCAGACTACCGGATCAGATGTTCGGATTAACAGGCTTACAGATTAACTGGTTCCAGATTATCTAACTTTGTATTGGGCCTACGGATTCACGAAACGGGTTTATCAGATTCATTGGTCCAATTGGTTTAACCTTACCCAACACGTTTTAGACATCATAATTATCTCAGGTTTTCATTAATTAAATATTAATGCCCAAACCTCTCACATTAGACTGACAGTTTGCGGCTACTGGTTAGGCCGGTTGGTTCCGGGCAGGTTTCTGTCGCAAACTGAGTCTAACCTCGGGTTTCAAGCACATTATGACTAACTTCTCACATTAGAACCTATTGTTTGCGACCAATGGAATATGTCGGGCGGTTTCGGGAAGAATTACGCCGCAAACTCATTCTAACCTCGAGTTAGCCATGTTTATCTTTGCGGTCAATTAATTAATGATTTACCATTTATACCCACGCCTAATATACATGTCAATTATTCATAACTATAGCCAATACAGATTATGTCAATAGCGGACTAATTATATCAACTCAACAGATATTGGAGATAACAAAATTTTCAGATTAGGTGACTTAACGGATTTAGCAGATTAAGCAAACTAGCAGATCTAGCATTTTCAACAAACTTAGCAGATGATAGATTTGGCAGATGAACAAATCTAGCAGACTAGGCAGTAGAGCAGAACTAGCAGATTAAGCAATATAACCGAACTAGCAGATTAAGCAATATAGCAGAACTAGCAGATTAGGCAAATATAACAGATTTTAATCATTCCTTAAAGTTTCACAAACATATCTTGCCTAATTTTAAATTTGGCCTAAGCATGCCTAAATAATTGTCATGATTCACACTATGATCATATACCAAATATAACCATCGATTACTATGCATGTCATATATCCCAAAGATCCCTTACTTAGGTGTTTATTTACATTTAATAGATGTCCTACCTTAATGTAAATCTGTATACCTAAGCCATATTTTCTTTGTCTCAAGTCATATGTTAACATAACATGGTTCCTCTTCTTCCAATTCACAGAATATGCATAGATCTAAATCTAGTTTACAACCTATGTCCTTTTTCTTAAATCAGTCACAGATTAACCATGTCCAATTATTCTGTAATGACCCAGATTTCCGTAACATCAGAGTTGACTATATACATCATACGTCCAACCCAAATATCACGAAAATACGAAACATTTTTTTTAGAAGAAAGAGATAGAAGAAGAACAGAAATAACAACACAGAATCTCACATCGCAGCGGAACAAAATATAATATATTATAACTTTTGAAATACAAAATCTCAACTGTATAACATACACTTATCAGAATACAATACTTACAATACATCGGAACAAACTCTATATAACTAACGCTGAAGCCTCCTGCTCCAAGCTCCTTTAGATATATCTGAAAATCCTGAACTACTTGACTGCCCGTACAAATTTAGGCACCCAAGAGTTTAGGTAGAACAAAACAAAATAAACTCCGGGTCAATCATGGGACTGGTATGAGTAAATAGTTTTAAACAGTTTCAGAAAACTAAATGATATCTCATACGACCACGCCGTATAACACGGAACGGGTTTTTCCCTTATGAGAATCCAAACACTTGACTTATCTTTATATCAAAACTCTTTTGATATTATGATAATGTCTAAATCAAGTAAATAACAATCTAGTGGAACGTTTTCATCTCACGTTCCACCTATATAATATACAATCAAAACCGCAAGCACGTATTGGGTATTTGGTTTTCCAACTATGACAAGGTATGGAACCACCTTCCGCTGGTATATCTCTAGAGGAGAATGCACCGAGTTCAACAAGAACATCTTGCAACTCAGCCACACATGACCGACCACTCATTTTGCTGGAGAGTATCGAATGTATATCACCAACGATTGGGATCAGCAACCGTTTCCCGAATGGGACAGCAACGACAATAGATTTTTAGAAGTAAATGAAACTCTAGATCAGGTGATTAAACAACCTAATAGGTGCGACCTACATAGCCAGGCTGCTTGCCCGATTTCTGTCATTTACCGGTTGATGAGGCTAGAGGCTACGCTTTATCATCACACCAGATTTACTTCGAATGCCACATCGTCAAATCCATTAAATCACTGATTGACGTCCTCAACAGTACATTACGTGTTAGCTAAAAGAAGTTTCCTTCTCCGCTTCCACTCTTGATACGGTTTAAGAAATCAATGTACGTGACCTTTCTGGAAATACTCTGTCAAACATTCATCCATACAAGTCACCCAGGAACAGGATGAATCGAAGGAACAATTTCTATTAATAGAAAAAGTCCTTGCACTCTACTCCGTCTTCGATTATCCTTATATAATCTGATTCGCACACTACTGCCAATACGGAGTGGTTCTTCGGATAATAATCCAACCGGTCTCTCCATATTGACAACGATGGTCAAATCTTCGATAGTTTGTGATTTAACTATCGAATAAAAACAAGTGTTTCGATATTCGATGATTCAACTATCGAATAAAACAAGTGTTCATCCAAACATCCAACAATCACTGAGCCTTTAATTAATATTCCATTAATTAAATCTCTTCTCTATTTCTTTATCAATATTTGTTAACCAAATATTTTCAATAACCATATTGGCCTGTTACGTTATTTGGAAAACATTTCCGAATATCGCCTTCCTTTTATTTTCTAAACTTAGAAAATATCTTCTATTTATAATTGGAAAATATTCCAATTACTTATCTCTTTTCCAATCTCGTTTATTTCTATACTTAGGAAATATTCTATATTCTATTTCCAAGCTTACATTTCATTTGGGTTAAAACGGATGTTGTGTAAAACATCGTTACAACAACCCAAATACTATATTCAATTAACTCTTATTCAACATTGATCTTCGAGCCTGAAATCTTACTATTTATTTGTTAATAATGAAATCAATCAAGTTGGGGTATAACTACCTCTCAGACCTTGACTAAATAACATTTATAACGTCAAAACAGATTTGACTACTTACTCGAAAAACCAATACCATACAACTACTTCTTCACTTTTAAACACATATACACCTTCTCTTTTATCCTTACGAGGTTTTATTCTTATACTTCCTTTTTGATTATACTATTCTATTTCTAAGTTCGTTTTCTTATCGACTTCTATATATTTTGATATGTTAATTTCTAACTATCAAATTATCTTAAAAATATTTTATCTCCTTAAATTCTCGGAAAAATTCGCCATAACCTCCTTTGGACCGGGAGCATCGGGAAATTTCAAATAGCTTTCCCGGTCCTTCTCATCTCAAAAAGAAAAAGAAAAAGCCAAGCGGCTTGCCGATACGGCACATAAAATCTCATATATGAATTAAATACGTACCTTTTTGTCGAGCAATCTATTTATTTCACTTCTATACTTTATTCCATACCTGTCTCCTGTATATTTATGCCTGTCCAATCTATTTTAACTATACCAATCGTTTTAACTCAAATTGTTAATTAAATTTGTTACTTAACTTTTCAGTCTATTTCACCTTCATATTTGAACATGACATGTTCAAATATATTTTAACTACATATTAACCAATTCTAATTATACTCATACTCTCGTTTCCTTATCGACTTCTCTATTCAAATTCCAATTCAATTCTATTTGAATTCTCTTTATTTAAACTTCATTGGAATTCTATTTGCATCCCTATATTTAAACTCCATTTGAATTCTATTTTCAAACTCTATGGTTAACTTCATTTGAATTCTATATTCAAATTCTATAGTTAAACTCCATTTGAATTCTATTATTCAAATCTATTCAAATTCTATTGTTTACATTCCAATTGAATCCTATATTCAAATCGTTTAAAGTCCATTTGAATTTCTATATTCAAATCTATAGTTTAAAGTCCATTTGAATTTCTATATTCAAATCTATTCAAATTCTATTTTAATTCTCTGCATTTATTTATAAACAACGTTTATAACTTTACTTAAAATCCCCCATTAAATATTTATAAACAAAGTTTATAAATTTAATTCAAATCCCATATTTTCCTTTATAAACAGAGTTTATAAATTCGATTCAAAACCCACCTTTTCATTTATAAACAGAGTTTATAAATTCGATTCAAATCCCATATCTAAATTTATAAACAGAGTTTATAAATTCCATTCAAACCCCATATCTAAATTTATAAACAACGTTTATAAATTCAATACTCGTTTTATATATCTTCAAAACAAGTAAATACTTTCTATAGTTCATTAAAAATTCAATTTCTATTTATAAAAATAGAATTCCCTTTTTAAATATCAAATACCCTTTTCGATATTTTTATAAATCCATATTCAAGCCCCAGGGATATTTTAAACAATCAAATCAACCAATTTTCAATCATTTGATTTTTAACACATCATATATGAATATATATGAAATCAAACAAACAACAGATAATATATATTTTTGAGGAATCCAGTTGGATTACTCCAACCTGTTTTCTTGCATCCACAGATGTTAGTTAACATTTTAATACCGATCCTGCTTCGAGGCAGGATATCGTGGTATAGAAGGTCATCCACTAATCATAGCGTGGGGCGTATAGGGTAATCATCCGCTAATGAAACCGCGGGCATCCGCTAATGAAACTGCGGGAATCCAACCAATCATCAACCGAATATATATATATATATATATATATATCCTAAATAACTAATATATATTTTAAAACAATCAGACAGCATTCAAACAAGCACAAACGATTATTTTTAACAACATAAAAATAATTCAATAAAAGGTGAGATTTACTCACCGTGTATTTTTATTTGCCGAATATCCTGTGAAATTCAAATCTTACTGCTCTGAATCGCCTCGAATGAATTTTATTGTGTACCTACGATAATTTTATTTAAATTTACAGGTTAAACATCTATTCATTTAAATTTACTATTTAAACGAATAACTAATTTTCCTATATATTTTAAATTAACCAAGTTAAACATTAATTTGCATACTCAACTATTAGTCTATGGATTTTATTTCTATACAAATTAATTTCTTTATATAAACTGATTTTATAAATTAATTTTCTTTAAATAACATGACAAACTAATTCTCTATTTAAATTAATTCTCACAAATTTTCTATTTAAATAAGTTCTCTATTTATATTTATGACACACTAATAAATTCTTTAACTAGACTAACTAAATAAATAAATTATTAACTAATTTTTTTTTATTAAATTACCTAAATCCATTCTCTTCACTTCATCAGCCCCTAAAACCGCTATCCTCCATTATGACAATTCATCGAACGCTTTGCAAGCATCTCTATTTCCTTTACCACTATCAAGTGATGCGACCAACTGAATGGAGCTGCAGCTCTCGCCCTGGATCTGAACGCAACAGCTATCGCCATCAATGAGACTCGTCGGATCCTCATCGCTCGAGTTCCTGCCATCGCGTCTCCTCTTCGACCCCTTATCCCTTCATCGAAGTATCGACTTCAACCATCTGGCAACCGCGACTCATTCTTACCATTCCAAATTATCGTGACTTCGTTTGTCGCTCCTTAAATGTCATCGCGACCCTCAACTCGCCTCATCCAGTATATCGATTGATTCCCGAGCCCTGACACGACTTCGCACACCACACGACAGAACCCGTTGAACCCAACGTCGAACATTTGAACCCTCAGCAGTCGTTTAGATCTCGATTTCATGGTCTAGGATTACTTCGAATTAACTTGCGATGTTTGTTTTTGATTTTCCCTTTTTCTGGTAATTTCGATTTGGTTTGAGGATTTCTGAGGAGTGAAAAGGAAATAAGGGGTTGTCGGCTGTTTTGTAATGGGAAGAAGGGGTCGACTTTGAAGGATTTAAATTGGTCAGTGGCCATTTCTTGTTTTCTAATCTGAAGCTTTGCGTTTTGAAATGAACAGAAAGGGGAAACTGTCATGATTTATATACAGAGAAGGGAACATCGTGGCCTTATCTTCCTTTGTTCGTTACTGAATGGTAAGGAAAGGGGACACATATTTATGACGTGAAAGAAGAAGGCATGGACGTGGGTTAATTCCATCCTCAAACCAATATAAACATTTATATATGTATATATATATTATTTTGATTCTAAACCGATATCCGTTAATCCACCATACTCTGTGATTCAGAACCCCTTTTTGAACCAAACAACTGACATTCCTAGGGTAATACCCTTATCTCGGACACACTGGGATAGATCACGAGGTCCAATCCGATCATCCGTGGAAGATATAAATTTAAACTGATATAAATTTAATTTAAAACAATTAATTAAATTTCAAACTATTTATTCTCCTCGATAATATTCAAATATTATTACCGTTAAAATTTCATATTAATTATTTGAACTGTTTTCAATTCAAATAAAAATTTGAATTCAACTAAATCCATTTTCTTATTCTGATAATTTAATATTTTCAATATTAAATTGAAATTGATTTTTTAAATCGATAACTCCCTATAAAAATTGATTTATTTACTTAATTCAATATTTAAATCCATATTAAATATTTAAAATTAACCCCTAAGAGTCCGGGTCATTATAATCTTCCTCACTTAAAATAATTTCGTCCTCGAAATTGCTAAGGTAGAAAAAGTGCTACAAACCCATTAACTTTTCAAAACTTATTTATGTTGATACTCAACATTTCAAACTTCCTTACGTAACTCTCCTTCGACTAAATCCCTATTCGATAACTCCTCCCTTCAAATAACTATATTCGATAATCTCTCTTTCGAATAACTAGATTCAAAAACCTTTCTTCGAATAAACTATATTCGATCAACGTTAACTGAATAACTAACATTCAGTTAAATCCTAATTCGATTAACTATGTTCAATTAACTCTATCTGGTTAACTCTTAATTTGAATAACAAATATTCGATAAATTCTAATTGAATAACTAATATTCAACTAACTCTACGGATTAACCCTAACTGATTAACTCTAATTGGTTAATTCTTACTCTAATCGATTTATTCTAACTCTAATCGACTTCTCCTATTCGAATAACTCCTATTGGATAATATTTATTCATTTATAAAGATTTACTTTTAGTAACGGTTCTTCACTTTATAAATGTTCTCTTTAATAACGTTACTTCAATTATACAAGTGTTGTGCACCCCTTCTATTTAAAACTATCGGTGTTAAAAACCAATATCTCTTCTCTATATAAGTTCAGACTTATATATTCCATTTATCGAATGATAAATATTTAATTTAATTTATAAACTGTTATTTATAAACTAATCTTTTCTATTTATCTGTTAAAAACAGATGTCCATTTTCTATTCATCTTCTAAATATTCCTTTGATCAATTCTATTTATTTAACTAATAAATATCTCATTTATAACATTCTATTTATTTTCTATAAATAAATATTTCCATTTAATCTATTTGTAAATGTTTTACAAATATTTCCCTTTAAATTCTATTTGTAAATGTATTTACAAATATTTCCTTTTAAATTCTATTTGTTTGCACATAACTTCCTTTGTATTTGTGTTACAAATATATTTTCTTTTTAACTCTTTTGGTTTTTCCTTTATTCAAACCCAATTCATATTTCATTCACATGATTTTACTCAATTTATTCGTTTCGATCCATTTAACTTACTTAAGTTAAATTTAATTTCAACCATTCGAATTCCCATTAACTAGTTGCTAATTAACCGTTTTTCCTATTTCACCCTTTTTATGTGAATATAACTTGTTCAAATATATGTCAACTTAATTATAACCTAATCTAATTATATTTTCAACTCGAGTTATATATTCGATTTCGAATATAAATTCTCAATCTCTTTCACTTATCAAAAACCCAATTTCGATTCAAATTTCCTTTAACTAATTATTCACCAATTTAGTTAATTCTATTTAACCATTTAAAATATGATTTTTGTTTTAAAAATCATTTCCCTTACTTCACTGGAGTTCATATTTATTTTATATCCCCAGTCTGGATTTTTCTAATGCCAATTCGGATTTTATTTTCTTAAATCCTTTTATTTATTTAATTAAACCGTTATGGTTTTATAATGGTTCTGGCGCTGCTTTTCTAAAAATTTGATTTTGATATAACTCAAAATCTATACGACGAAATCCAGATTTTTCTCTTTCATTACAAAACTATTGTTCAACCGGTCCCGACGATTCTTGTTTCAAAGAATTCCGACTTCAATTGAGTTCTGTATACTAAATTGAAGTTCGAATCGCTAATTTTCGAACTGCTGCGCAACGGCGAGCTTGTTTTAATTATATTTAAAAATATAAACGTTTTAACTTTGTTTATAATAAATTCCACTCTATTCTGATATATTTTTAATATATATCAAATCCATTTTTTTTCATTTCAACATAATATTCCCGATCTATTTCACTTCAAATATTCAAATCCTATATATTTACAATATTCAAATTCCATTTGAATTTCTTTATTCAAACTCTATATTATTTCCTTCTATTCAATTTCTATTTGAATTTTCTTCTATTAAAATTCTATTTGAATTCCTTTGTTCAATTTCTATTTGAATTTCTTATCTTCAATTCCTATTTGAAATCCTTTATTCAAAACCCATTTCAAATCCCTTATTCAAATTTCATTTGAAATCCTTTATTCGGTTTCTATTTAAATTCCTTTGTTCAATTTCAATTTGAAATCCTTTGAATTCAAATTCTATTTTAACTCCTTTGAATTCAAATTCTGTTTCAAACTTTATATTTTCTTGAATTCTAATATTCAACCTCCACTTTATATTCTCTTTGAAATTCTATTTAACCAAATTCCATTTGAATTCTAATATTCAAATCTCTATTTGACTTTTCTTTATTCAAATCCATTTGAATTCAAATTCCATTTCAATTTTTCTTATACATTTTCTATTTGAATTTTCTTTATTCAAACTCATTTGAATTCCTTTGAATTCAAATTCTATTTCACTTCTATTTGAATTATATATATATTCAAATACCTTTTCACTTCTATTTGAAATCTATATTCCCATTTCCCATTTCAAAATTCCTCTGAAGTAATATAAATATATACATATATTTATATCTATACCAAATTCAAAACATTTGAATTTTCAAACAACTTGTTTCTTTTCAAACAAATTTCCATCAAAACTTTTCTAAGGCAGCAATTTATCACTTAGAAACTCGAAAATGAACACTGGTGATGTTGCGACCATCATCAGAATTATTTCCCATCCACTGAAGTGAGTCCAGTGCTATATCACTTGACATTAATTTTGAAAAAATATTTTCCCAAACTCCCAGGATTTTAAATTCTGAATTCTGGTTGGAATTCAATTTCAATTTATCACATTTGTATATTTGATTTCATATACAAATCCTATTGGTTATACATAACTATTTCTGTTTTTATAATCTAATTCGATTATAATCCTAACAATCAAATCAACTATTTAAAAACAATATCGTGTCCAATCTTCTGTTCAAGTGTTTATAAACTCCTATCGAAATCATGGCGTCCCCCGATCCGACCAAAATTTATAATCCACTCAACAGACTAGTCAACACAATATAAAACAGTTTTTTATATCAAATAACAAATACGCTCTCTCGTATATATACACACTCAACTCATTCTAGGATACTACTGATCCTATCTCTAATGAGCACAATTCCACAAAGCCTAGGTATTCGCTCAACCTAAGCTCTGATACCAACTGGAATGACCCTGATTTCCGTAACATCAGAGTTGACTATATACATCATACGTCCAACCCAAATATCACGAAAATACGAAACATTTTTTTTTAGAAGAAAGAGATAGAAGAAGAACAGAAATAACAACACAGAATCTCACATCGCAGCGGAACAAAATATAATATATTATAACTTTTGAAATACAAAATCTCAACTGTATAACATACACTTATCAGAATACAATACTTACAACACATCGGAACAAACTCTATATAACTAACGCTGAAGCCTCCTGCTCCAAGCTCCTTTAGATATATCTGAAAATCCTGAACTACTTGACTGTCCATACAAATTTAGGCACCCAAGAGTTTAGGTAGAACAAAACAAAATAAACTCCGGGTCAGTCATGGGACTGGTATGAGTAAACAGTTTTAAACAGTTTCAGAAAACTAAATGATATCTCATAAGACCACGCCGTATAACACGGAACGGGTTTTTCCCTTATGAGAATCCAAACACTTGACTTATCTTTATATCAAAACACTTTTGATATTATAATAATGTCTAAATCAAGTAAATAACAATCTAGTGGAACGTTTTCATCTCACGTTCCACCTATATAATATACAATCAAAACCGCAAGCACGTATTGGGTATTTGGTTTTCCAACTATGACAAGGTATGGAACCACCTTCCGCTGGTATATCTCCAGAGGAGAATACACCGAGTTCAACAAGAACATCTTGCAACTCAGCCACACATGACCGACCACTCATTTCACTTGAGAGTATCGAATGTATATCACCAACGATTGGGATCAGCAACCGTTTCCCGAATGGGACAGCAACGACAATAGATTTTTAGAAGTAAATGAAACTCTAGATCAGGTGATTAAACACCCTAATAGGTGCGACCTACATAGCCATGCTGCTTGCCCGATTTCTGTCATTTACCGGTTGATGAGGCCAGAGGCTACGCTTTATCATTACACCAGATTTACTTCGAATGCCACATCGTCAAATCCATCAAATCACCGATTGACGTCCTCAACAGTACATTACGTGTTAGCTAAAAGAAGTTTCCTTCTCCGCTTCCACTCTTGGTACGGTTGAAGAAATCAATGTACGTGACCTTTCTGGAAATACTCTGTCAGACATTCATCCATACAAGTCACCCAGGAACAGGATGAATCGAAGGCACAATTTCTATTAATAGAAAAAGTCCTTGCACTCTACTCCGTCTTCGATTATCCTTATATAATCTGATTCGCACGCTACTGCCAATACGGAGTGGTTCTTCGGATAATAATCCAACCGGTCTCTCCATATTGACAACGATGGTCAAAACTTCGATAGTCTGTGATTTAACTATCGAATAAAAACAAGTGTTTCGATAGTCGATGATTTAACTATCGAATAAAACAAGTGTTCATCCAAACATCCAACAATCACTGAGCCTTTAATTAATATTCCATTAATTAAATCTCTTCTCTATTTCTTTATCAATATTTGTTAGCCAAATATTTTCAATAACCATATTGGCCTGTTACGTTATTTGGAAAACATTTCCGAATATCGCCTTCCTTATATTTTCTAAACTTAGAAAATATCTTCTATTTATAATTGGAAAATATTCCAATTACTTATCTCTTTTCCAATCTCGTTTATTTCTATACTTAGGAAATATTCTATATTCTATTTCCAAGCTTACATTTCATTTGGGTTAAAACGGATGTTGTGTAAAACATCGTTACGACAACCCAAATACTATATTCAATTAACTCTTATTCAACATTGATCTTCGAGCCTGAAATCTTACTATTTATTTGTTAATAATGAAATCAATCAAGTTGGGGTATAACTACCTCTCAGACCTTGACTGAATAACATTTATAACGTCAAAACAGATTTGACTACTTACTCGAAAAATCAATAACATACAACTACTTCTTCACTTTTAAACACATATACACCTTCTCTTTTATCCTTACGAGGTTTTATTCTTATACTTCCTTTTTGATTATACTATTCTATTTCTAAGTTCGTTTTCTTATCGACTTCTATATATTTTGATATGTTAATTTCTAACTATCAAATTATCTTAAAAATATTCTATCTCCTTAAATTCCCGGAAAAATTCGCCATAACCTCCTTTGTATCGGGAGCATCGGGAAATTTCAAATAGCTTTCCCGGTCCTTCTCATCTCAAAAAGAAAAAGAAAAAGCCAAGCGGCTTGCCGATACGGCGCATAAAATCTCATATATGAATTAAATACGTACCTTTTTGTCGAGCAATCTATTTATTTCACTTCTATACTTTATTCCATACCTGTCTCCTGTATATTTATGCCTGTCCAATCTATTTTAACTATACCAATCGTTTTAACTCAAATTGTTAATTAAATTTGTTACTTAACTTTTCAGTCTATTTCACCTTCATATTTGAACATGACATGTTCAAATATATTTTAACTACATATTAACAAATTCTAATTATACTCATACTCTCGTTTCCTTATCGACTTCTCTATTCAAATTCCAATTCAATTCTATTTGAATTCTCTTTATTTAAACTTCATTGGAATTCTATTTGCATCCCTATATTTAAACTCCATTTGAATTCTATTTTCAAACTCTATGGTTAACTTCATTTGAATTCTATATTCAAATTCTATAGTTAAACTCCATTTGAATTCTATTATTCAAATCTATTCAAATTCTATTGTTTACATTCCATTTGAATCCTATATTCAAATCGTTTAAAGTCCATTTGAATTTCTATATTCAAATCTATAGTTTAAAGTCCATTTGAATTTCTATATTCAAATCTATAGTTTAAAGTCCATTTGAATTTCTATATTCAAATCTATTCAAATTCTATTTTAATTCTCTGCATTTATTTATAAACAACGTTTATAACTTTACTTAAAATCCCCCATTAAATATTTATAAACAAAGTTTATAAATTTAATTCAAATCCCATATTTTCCTTTATAAACAGAGTTTATAAATTCGATTCAAAACCCACCTTTTCATTTATAAACAGAGTTTATAAATTCGATTCAAATCCCATATCTAAATTTATAAATAGTGTTTATAAATTCCATTCAAACCCCATATCTAAATTTATAAACAACGTTTATAAATTCAATACTCGTTTGATATATCTTCAAAACAAGTAAATACTTTCTATAGTTCATTAAAAATTCAAATTCTATTTATAAAAATAGAATTCCCTTTTTAAATATCAAATACCCTTTTCGATATTTTTATAAATCCATATTCAAGCCCCAAGGATATTTTAAACAATCAAATCAACCAATTTTCAATCATTTGATTTTTAACACATCATATATGAATATATATGAAATCAAACAAACAACAGATAATATATATTTTTGAGGAATCCAGTTGGATTCCTCCAACCTGTTTTCCTGCATCCACAGATGTTAGTCAACATTGTTATACCTATCCTGCTTCGAGGCAGGATATCGTGGTATAGAAGGTCATCCACTAATCATAGCGTGGGGCGTATAGGGTAATCATCCGCTAATGAAACCGCGGGCATCCGCTAATGAAACTGCTGGAATCCAACCAATCATCAACCCAATATATATATATATATATCTTAAATAACTAGTATATATTTTAAAACAATCAGACAGCATTCAAACAAGCACAAACAATTATTTTTAATGATATAAAAATAATTCAATAAAAGGTGAGACTTACTCACCGTGTATTTTTATTTGTCGAATATCCTGTGAAATTCAAATCTTACTGCTCTGAATCGCCCCGAATGAATTTTATCGTGTACCTACGATAATTTTATTTAAATTTACAGGTTAAACATCTATTCATTTAAATTTACTATTTAAACGAATAACTAATTTTCCTATATATTTTAAATTAACTAAGTTAAACATTAATTTGCATACTCAACTATTAGTCTATGGATTTTATTTCTATACAAATTAATTTCTTTATATAAACTGATTTTATAAATTAATTTTCTTTAAATAACATGACAAACTAATTCTCTATTTAAATTAATTCTCACAAATTTTCTATTTAAATAAATTCTCTATTTATATTTATGACACACTAATAAATTCTTTAACTAGACTAACTAAATAAATAAATTATTAACTAATTTTTTTTATTAAATTACCTAAATCCAGTCTCTTCACTTCAGCAGCCCCTAAAACCGCTATCCTCCATTATGACAATTCATCGAACGCTTTGCAAGAATCTCTATTTCCTTTACAACTATCAAGTGATGCGACCAACTGAATGGAGCTGCAGCTCTCGCCCTGGATCTGAACGCAACAGCTATCGCCATCAGTGAGACTCGTCGGATCCTCATCGCTCGAGTTCCTGCCATCGCGTCTCCTCTTCGACCCCTTATCCCTTCATCGAAGTATCGACTTCAACCATCTGGCAACCGCGACTCATTCTTACCATTCCAAATTATCGTGACTTCGTTTGTCGCTCTTTAAATGCCATCACAACCCTCAACTCGCCTCGTCCAGTATATTGATTGATTCCCGAGCCCTGACACGACTTCGCACACCACACGACAGAACCCGTTGAACCCAACGTCGAACATTTGAACCCTCAACAGTCGTTTAGATCTCGATTTCATGGTCTTTGATTACTTCGAATTAACTTGCGATGTTTGTTTTCGATTTTCCCTTTTTCTGGTAATTTCGATTTGGTTTGAGGATTTCTGAGGAGTGAAAAGGAAATAAGGGGTTGTCGGCTGTTTTGTAATGGGAAGAAGGGATCGACTTTGAAGGATTTAAATTGGTCAGTGGCCATTTCTTGTTTTCTAATTTGAAGCTTTGCGTTTTGTAAATGAACAGAAAGGGGAAACTGTCATGATTTATATACAGAGAAGGGAACATCGTGGCCTTATCTTCCTTTGTTCGTTACTGAATGGTAAGGAAAGGGGACACATATTTATGACGTGAAAGAAGAAGGCATGGACGTGGGTTAATTCCATCCTCAAACCAATATAAACATTTATATATGTATATATATATATTATTTTGATTCTAAACTATATCCGTTAATCCACCATACTCTGTGATTCAGAACCCCTTTTTGAACCAAACAACTGACATTCCTAGGGTAATACCCTTATCTCGGACACACTGGGATAGATCACGAGGTCCAATCCGATCATTCGTGGAAGATATAAATTTAATTCAAAACAATTAATTAAATTTCAAACTATTTATTCTCCTAGATAATATTCAAATATTATTACCGTTAAAATTTCATATTAATTATTTGAACTGTTTTCAATTCAAATAAAAATTTGAATTCAACTAAATCCATTTTCTTATTCTGATAATTTAATATTTTCAATATTAAATTGAAATTGATTTTTTAAATTGATAACTCCCTATAAAAATTGATTTATTTACTTAATTCAATATTTAAATCCATATTAAATATTTAAAATTAACCCCTAAGAGTCCGGGTCATTGCATATTCCACATTCATTATTTGTCCCAAACATTAGCGTTCGTGCGTTAATCTCTTAGGAGATTGGCGCAGGCTCGTAGTAGCCTGGCTATAGAACAGAAAGAAGAAGAGATGTAGAATAAAATAGATCAGAACAGAACATACACAATCTCAAATTCAGATTTACAATCATGTCACAATTATGATTAAAGTTTATATCGGAAAATAACTGCACTTGCCTTGGTTGGATTAAAGAAAGAACTTTAATTGTTGCAGAATCGTTGCAGAAGCTTTAATCTCTAATTTGAATTGAGTTGCTTAGGTTGATGTTGATTAGCTTCTAGTTTTGATTCCATAAGAGTAGCGACGCCATTTTTAATTTTATTTAGAACAGAAACAGAGAAAAAGCAGAATAGAATTGTGTGTAGAGAAGGCTAGGTCTTAGGTTGTTTTTATAGGTGTAGCAATTCATTTCAGCCATCAGATTAACCCTAAAACCAATCCGGACCATCAAAAATCGTCCCTGGGCTTCAAAAATGTGTTCTGGACCGAAACAGGCCGACCAGGTCGACTTGTATGGGGGGGAGGTTGACACTATAGTCGACCCCCATGGGGGAGGTCGACTCCCAGGTCGACCTGCCCAGTTCTGTGCTGACCAAAACCTTCTGAATCTTCTACAGGCCATAACTTCTTCATTCGAACTCCGATTTTCGGAAACTCGGACTCTATTTCATGTAAAATTTTGAGAGGAACGCAATGGTGATGTCCATTTTACCTAATTCCTGATTCTTAAATTAATTATCCTCATTTTACTATCTTTTCCGTTACACACACCGTTATCGAACTAATTTTTCTTCTCTTTCATGTATTAATTAATTCTTCTTATGCATCACCATTATTTACCTAACATAAGCATATTTTCATATATTTTATTTCATTTTTAATTATACTTAAAAATGCAGGGTGTTACACGCCCGTTACCTTGGATCCGTTGGATGTGACCTAGTTATCCTTGGAGGATAAACGTACGTTGGACATACGGTAGTCCGTTTGGAGATTGGGCTTCCATTAGTTACTGATGTTGGTTGGACCAGACATACAGGTATCGACGTATTCATGGATTTAGTAGGTGACAAATAGAACTTGTTTGATGGATGCTATGGTTGCTATGTTTGTCTCTATTTTTCTTCTATCAGGTAGACTATCACCAGTGGGGTTCTAGCGATGGGGCAGAGTGATCGTAGCAAGGCTATGAGTCAGTGAAGTGAAGTTGTCATGACTTCATGGGGTAGAGTGGACATAACAAAGGATTTAGGTGCGGTAACAGTTGCATTGAGTAGGAGACATGCCAGTTTAGGGGTTATGTTTCTGGGATGGAAGCCATTAGAGTATATCGCGAGATATGATTTCATATCTAAGTATGGATTGGATCCAGAAATGTTAGCAAGTTTGACGATTAGATTGATTTTGATTGAGTGGATTAGTTCCAGTTAGAGGAACGACCCTAACCAATTGGAAACCACCTCTAAGGTAGAGATGGATATCGATGGCGAGAGATTGATCAAGTAAGGATTTGATCGAGAAGGATGGCTTCAAAAGAATGAAAGGCTGGTTGTACCCAACGCAAAAGGATTGAATGATGGAGAGAGAAGTTGGGAAATTATTTCCAAGTGCATGGATTGCCAGTTAGTTAAAGCTGAGCAAAGGAAGCCTAGTGGTTTGTCACAACCGTTGAAACAAGTCTCAATGGACTTCATTGATGGTTTACCAAGGATTAGATCAGGTTGTGGTGGTATTTGGGTGAATCGTGTATTAGAGGATCTTTTGAGGATTTGTATATTAGATTTTGAAGGGTCATAGGATGACCATTTGCATTTGGTTGAGTTTGCATATAACAATAGTTATTAGTCCAGTATTGGTATGGTTCCATTTGACGCTTTGTACGGAAGACCGTGCAACTCACAATCATGTTGGTTGGAGACTGGTGAGAAGTTTACGCTTGGACCAGATATGATAAGAGAAACTTTAGATAAGATCAAAATTATCCAACAACGAATGAAGGCCGCTCAAGATTTGTTGGTCCATTTCCAGTTCTCGAATGAGTTGGAAAATCGACATATAAGGTTGATTTACCAGGCAAGATGGCGGGAGTTCACAACTTATTTCATGTTTCCTAGTTATGGAAGTTAATTCATGACCCTATTGTGGCTATTTCACCAGAATAGTTTGATGATGTCGAGGTTGAACCCGAGGCGGTTGGGAACCGCAAGCCTATGTGTATTGTTGGGAACGATACGAAGCAGCTTCGAAGGAAGGTGGTGAAACTAGTCAAAGTTCAGTGGGGTGATGATGAGAAAGACTGTACTTGGGAAACAGAGGAGGACATAAGGAGGAAGTATCCAGAACTCTTTGCCTGGTAAGGTTTTATATCGATATAGTACTCCCTTGTTAGTGAAACAACATGCTAGGATAGGTTGGTTTTGTTGTTTTGTATGCTTTAGTGTTTTGTTAATGATTGGTAGGCTGCGGGATCTTTTGTATGTTTTGGTTAAGGAATTTCGGGGGCGAAATTTCTTAAGGGGGGAAGAATGTAACGACTCGCATTCTACGCATCAAGGGATCATAGAATATTTCTTTCTTTCTCATGCGAAGTCGTACAGCCATGTGACTTTGGGAGACGACTATTGGGGTCATTTCCCATGTTCATGATTTTTGTCGATTTTTAAATGACCGTTTTGCCCCTAGCTGATCTTGTTTCGTCCATAACTTTTGATTGGTAAGGAATTTTGACTCAAAATCACTTCCATTAGATTCGTATGATGGTTTACCTTTCCGTGGAGTGGTCATAATAGCCAAATGGGCTCACCGTTTGGGAGATATGGCTGAAACAATGTTTAGAAGGTGAAAAATAGCTTAACTGGGCTTAATTGGGTAATTACCAGCTAGGCCCAGTGGGGGATTTCGAGATTTGGGGTATTTAAGGGCTGTTTGGGATAGGAATTTTGGTTTTTAGTCACTTTCCAGCAGCTACATACATCAAAGAAACCCTAACAATGGCCTCCAACATCTAGAATCATCTCTAATCACCGTTTAATCAAGGATTAGGCTTAGCAACACCAAATCAAGAAATATCTTCACAAGATCAGTATTACAGCTGCTGTTAGACATCAGTATTCGCCCAAATCAGAGGAGTTTCAGTTCTGAAAGTTTTATTTGTGGCAAAGTTGAGAGATTAGCTTTGTTTTTCACTAAATATGGCTAATTAACGTTAATTAGCGAAATTATGTGTTGTAAAAATCTGGAAAAATTTGTAAAAATTCTTAAATATTATTTTAGGTCTCTGTTAGAAATTTGGGTTAATTTGGATAATTTTTGTTAGTCCTATCTTTAGTTATGCCTAAATACGATTAAGGGGAAAATATGGATTTTTGGTATGTTTGATCCGTTTAAACTTGTCATATTGTTATTTTTTTGTTTATGGTTGATTATACATGTTGCTATGACCGTTTGAAATGATTTATGATTGTTTAGAAAAAGTTAGATTGGTCGAAAACGCCGTTGTATGGCGTAAATAGCTCACTGGAAGAGTTGCAGGAACTTGGACCGGATCGGATCGCCCCCCATACCCCGATCGTGGGGAATGACCACGAACCCCACAACCCGATCGTGGGGAATGACCACGATCCGCACACTCGACCGTGAGGGAAGACCACGATCCGCACACCTCAACCGTGTGGAAGATGACGATCCGCACACCTCGACGGTATGGAAGATGACGAATCCTCACACCAAGACCGTGAGGAATATGGAGAACCCTAGGAGGGCGACCGTGAGGAAGAGGACCACGATCTGTTGCAGAAGAGGGCCACGAGCCGTCCGTGGATCACGACCTGAATAGGAGACCCATGAGTTGCGCATGACTAGGAACCGCGAAACGCTGGTGAATCACGAACCGTGCACATCTGAACTGAAGTATGGACATGAATGGAAGCTTGGAGCTACAAACCGAATGGAGATCGAACCGAGATGATGATGATTAAAACCCAAGATGAAAAGGTAGTTCAATCGAGAAGTTAGAACTCAGGGTCCAGATGGGAACCAACGAGTTAACTTCATGATTGGGCTTTGCTGCGGGACGTGTGCAAAGGGGTTATCGATATCCAAAATTTTGGTTCACCACTAAGAGATGGATTAGGGGCTTGTAGTGATAGTTATATGGGGTTGGACTCCATCGTGGCCCGAAGGATTAGGTGAACACAGTAATGGGTATCGTATGCTTTACGCACTGAGTGAGAGATGTGAGGATGGCTTGTATGCTTGATTTCTTTGTTATCACTGTGACATGCACACCCCCTCCCCCGTTATCTTTACACCTTATACTAGTGTTAACTTAGAGTATTGTACGGTATGTTGTGCTGACTCTTTGGTTGCAGGTCCAGGTATGATTGGATTATGCATGTTATTGTTCTGTTTTGTTGCTTATCGCTCATACCATACTTTTTGTCTGACCCAGAGTTTTATGTCTCTTCTTATTACTCTGGGTGCTCCTAAACGAGTAGACTAGAGACAGGTTAGGTGGTATGCACGAGTAGCTAATCCGGAGACGAGGTGGTGGCTCCTACGTAGTATTACATATATTCTCCCTGTGTTGTTGCTAGTCACTGCTTGGGCATTAGTAGTGTACCATTCCTTTCTTTTGCTTTAGAGACAGTGAATTTGAAATTGTAATAATGATGTTGGATCATAAGCTGTATTTTGGATTCCGTTGCTATGATGGTTTAGTTTTCAGCTTATGCACTGTCTCGCATGTTCTATGTCAAAGTTATGTTATTATTATATTTTATTTCATGCACTGTAAGACATTCTACAGGTTATTTATTAGTTCACCGTAAAGTTTCCTTCCTTTTCCTTTCTTTGGCGACCGTCCCGTGCTAGTCGGGCATTAGCACGACGCATTTTCATGGGAAATGTCGGTTGGTGCGAGGCGGGCCGTCACAAATTGTATGCCTATATACATGTATATACATTGAACAAGTCACAGTAAGGAGGCTAAAGAAGAGGAATAAAATTGGATGCCCGACAAATAGGTACATGTTTACAAATTTATTGGGTTTGGATGATTTTATGAGCTAATTGGTTAGGCACTTGGATTTTTCTTTTTGGATGATGAGGGCCCTGCGTGGCTAGTTGCGGTTTTAAATGTCTCCTCGTACAAAGGGGGTTAAGGAGAATTTTTTCAAAAAATTAGGGTGTTAGCCGAATTTTTGAAATTCTTAGAAACAAAAAAGTTGAAGAATGAAAGCTAGAATGAATGTTGAGTTGATTAGTATAACAACTTTTAGCTCTGTTCCTTTTCGAGGACAAAAAGATTTTAAGTGGGGGAGATTGTAACAACCCGGAAAATCAGAACCAATTTAAAATTTTTATTTTGGCAATTTTAATGAATTTTGAATATTTAAAACGATTTATTTTAAATAATAACAACTAGAAATTTATTTTGAATAGAGTTAGAACATATAAATTTATTTAAATTGAAATTAGAATATAAATATTTATTTTAATTATAAAAGGAATTGGAAATGGCGCGGTAGTTTGAGAATTCAATTTCAAATTTCAAATGAACGTACAGGATTCAAAATAAACTGGATTTCAATAAAACCAGAAATATTTGAATCTGTTTGAATTCCAACGAATGTGAAAAATCCAAATTTCATAACGAGAGTAAAAAGTATGTCCAGTTGAAAATTCAGAATGGTCGCTATGGAATTTTATATGATGCATAGCCCTTAAAAATAGAAATTTTGCAAACAACCTCCGTTTTCAATGAAACCACTTTTGTTGGATTCGGAATGTCAAATTATTGCTAGATTCCAATTTTCATAATTTTTGGAATTAATATGTGAGCGTGGTGAATTTTAACATGTTTGGTAATTTGAGTTTGAATTTAATCGACTAGAAAATGACCGTTTTCCAAACGGTCTCCAAATTCAACGAAATTAGTTTTGTTAGGACCGTATCATCAAAACCTAGCCAGATTTATTTTCTGGGATTTTTGGGGTCCGTACGAGGCCCCTGTAAATTAAAATGTACGTTTAAATTAAATATATACTGGTTTATATTTTAATTTCAATGAAAAATGATCGTAAAAATCGAATTGGCTTACCGGGCATATCCCATTGTGTTCGAAATGGGGGTAATTAGCTAGAGGTAATAGTCGTTGGATTTGATTTGGACATACACTAATCCCAATATTTAGTTGTATGCCAATTGATGGGTTGGCAGACTGTTGTAAGCGTTAATTATTTATATTTAATGTTTATGCAGTTGTGTAATGCACTCTGGATGATGTTTGACTGTGTTTGATTGTTGTTGTATACATAAGTTGTATGAAATCCATATAAATAAATTATATGGTAATTGATTGTGTCTGATTCCAATTCGGAAAGAACAAATATTTTAAGTTAACGAATATTTTAAAATGACGAATAATGAATATTTTAAAATAACTAATATTTGAAAATAATATTCAGTAATGGATAAAAATATGATTTTGATGTCCGATTTAGGATGGACACGAAAATATTGAAATATATAAAGCCATGTTGATTATATTAACACCATTTTGACGTGAACGATATGTATATCGATTTTATTCATTTTTATAATGAATATCGAAAAAGAAATGATTTCAAAATTAGATATTTTGAAAATATTACCATTTATATATTATAATGATAAGGAAAATTCAATTTTGATTTAAAATTGAAAATGAAGTTGGAATCGTTTTAAAACGAATTTATAAAATACGTTTTAAATGGAAATTGATGAAATATATTATATATATTTAATGCTCTGAATAGAATGCGCCGCACCGCCGCAGTTCACAAATTTCGACCATTGACGTCGAATTGACATTACGGGAGATTTGACTGTCAGATTCTCCTAAAACCAGAACCGTTGGGTTTGTATCGAAAAGAGCTTTCCAAAGAATATAAGAGATTTGAAATCTAATGGCTGGATTTGGAAATATGTCCAAATCAAATTTGGAAAAGGTCGTTGTAAGTGCAGTTCAATGAACTTTTTTGGAAATCGACTGTACGGGCCTTGATAAAATTATTAAAAATACTAGTAATTTGTGTAAAATCATAATAAATGACTTGGAAAGAATTTGGGTGAAAAATTCCACGTTTGTAAAGTTAAAAATATATCTTTATCAGAATGAACTAGAATTATAATCCAATATTTTTAAATAATAAAATTGGATTTGAAATGGTTTTAAAAATAACCAGAATTTCCAATAAATGAATTGGAATGGATTTAAATTGAAATTATCTTCAGAATATTTTCGATATTGGTTTCCGTGATTATACTGATATTAATATGGGAATTTAGAAGATATATATATCGTTATTCCCAATACGATATTTGTTGATTTCAAAGTTTGATATTGAATATAAGCCGATATAATTTCTATTCAGAGCCTTGTATTTAATATCAAATGAGATTTTTGGTTTGTCATGAACGGTGTATTTAATAACACTGTTCTTAAACCCTGTTGAGAAAAAGAATAAATTTTTATTTAAGATTTAGTGAAGTTTTTCCAATTAATTAATATTTAATTAGAATTGAATAAAAGAATTGAATTTTGGGTTTGTCGTGAATGGTGTCTTAAATAACACTATTCTTGAACCCCATGTGAAAAGAATAAATCTTTTAATTAAGATTATTAGAGTTTCCAGTTAATTAACATTTAATTGGAATAAAATGGGATGTGAATTGGGTTTATTGTGAACAGTGTTTTTAATGACATTCGTTCTTTAACCCGATTTATAGTGAAATGTGATTTGGAATTTATAAATCTTTTTATTAAGATTTAACGAGAATTTTCCAAAGTAAAGTTTTCCCATTTAATATATTAAATCGGATTTGAATGGAATTCGATTTGGTAATAGTCGAAGTGAGCTTCTATGGAGGAAAACTGTTAATATATTTGGAATTTAAAAGGCTTTGTAGTCGGATACAGAAACTAATATCGATTCTATATTGATCTATTTTCCGTGAAGATTCCATAATTAATGGAATTTGATATGGGTTTATCGTGAACTATGTTTTAAATGACATTAGTTCTTTAACCCTGTTAAAGACAAGATTACATGTCTAACATTGTATTTCGAACTGTATGGTTGATCTCTGCTAAATATATATCTATTTGGTGGCGGAGAATTTATTCTCTTGCTTAACCCCCTTCTCTAAAACGTACGAGCTTAGAGGTTATATATAGGCAGAAATTAATAGTACAGTGTAGATTGTCGATGTGGCATGATTGTTTTTCCAAAGTTAAATAATCATTAATATTGATTTTTGGAAAGATTAAAACTAAAGGGAGTTTTAATGAATATTTAATTAGATTGAAATGTGAACTGATAATTTAAACTATCCAATTTGGGAAATGACCGAGAAGGGAGTATCACCAGTTTTGCTTCAAGCGATAGTTAAATCTTTTATTAGATTTGAACGTGAAATGGTAATTAAATTTACTGACAACACCGTGGTGTTAGATATGGAGTATTACCAGTTTTGCTCCGTGGGATGAATAGGTTGGGATCGGGAAATAAAATAAATGATTACTACGGCAAGGATCGCTAATCCGGACTAGTTTGGATAAACCTTAATTTGGTTTGAATTAATATCCAAAGGAGGATTAAAGAATAAATTTAAGGAATTTATCTTAGATAAAATTAATGGGAATCTTTCCTAAAGGATATGAATATTTTAAATAAAAGAATATTAAGAATTGGAATGAGGCGTATGTTGTGTTTTATAGCACTTGTTTATAACATACGCGAGTTATTCGGAAAGGCCAGGTTTATACCCATTCTGAATAACTGATTCGACGATAAGTCGACGATGAAGATAGTGGTTGAAGATCGGATGTCTTCACGTCATTTGGATGATTACTGATGTCTTGATTAGGCTGTACACCCAAGACAAGGTAATAAGTGGTGATAGTCCAGACGTACTTGGAGATCGACCGGATATGCGAGGACCTCTACCTGTATTGGACATATGGGATGAGGAATAAGGTGCCTCCGGTTTTGTAACACCCCACTTCCTTTAAGGTCACTCACAAAGGGAATGCCTTAACTTCGGTGGAACGTTATAAGTAAACAGAACAGAAATTTACAAGACAGATATGTAAAGTAGTACTTGAAAAATTTATAACTTTATTACAGCAGAAAAAATAAGTTTGGTTACATCACAATACCAAAACCCAAGTACACAAATATCAGTCTTATACAAAATCCTTCAGAATGCATAATTTTAAAGCCATAATACCCAACAGAGAATGCCATAAATAGGTAGAATCAAAGCCAAGCAATATTTCAAGCACTTCTAGCACTTCAAGCAGATGGAACCTTGTGAAAACCCGTAACTTCCCCGTAAAGGAAAGCGGCGGATAGTTCGAGAACAAGCCACATCAAAACGCATACAGAAGAACTTTTCATTGTGTATCACAACAATGCATCAGATTACAAGAATATACAGAGTATAAATGAATAAATATTACACAGAAATATCAGAGATTACAATAAATTACATAGTAGCGGAAAATAATACAATACGCAACTAGAAGAGATATACGGATACAAAGCTTTCCGGATATCATTCCAGCTGTAAACCAGGATCCTGTGAATATAAATCTGCAAAACCAAAACTACTAGCTGCCCGTGCCAAAATGGGGGCACCCAGAGTTTAGGTTAAAACAATAAACTCCAGGTCAGTCATGTGACTGGTGTGAGAACTAAAACAGTTATTAATCTTTATTTTAAAGTTAGGTAAATCAAGGGACCACGCCGTATAACACGGAACGGGTTTCCTCCCAAGAATACCGGTGCATAAAACAAACAGCGCAATGCTAAATAAAGAAAAATGAAGCTATTATAAGACCTAGGTCCCATCACACAATGCAACGCAGCCGAGGATAGGGTTTTCCCTTATAATAGCCAAACATGCTTAGTACGTTTAAAACAAATCATTTGATACTACTATAAGTGTATAGTGTATAAAACAACTTCAAATCATAAGTATCAATCATAGGCGACATGAGAGTCCCATGCCACTATGTCGCCATATATAGGTTTACAAATAAAACCGCAAAGTCACGTATTTGGAAATTGGATTTCCATCTATGAACCGAGGCAAAAGATAGTCCTCAACCGATTCGAGACAATCTAGCCCATGTCTCAGGCAAGTACTCAGTCAAGCCTTGGAGCGACAGGGCCGGTCCACCGATGTGGATTAAAATGCATGAACACTACGTTTCCCCGCCCTTTGGGGCGTAAGTGAGCCAACTAAACGACTCCATCGGTTCGAGAACGACCGATCAATCCGAGGCGCCTCGCAACAGCAACAACCACATAATTCAAACTGGTCAGGGCGTGTAAAACCACTAACGCCACTTTTTTAGCTAGAAGGAAACGCATGCCCTCCCTGAGGTCCGTCTCCCGTTTTTGGTTCATACCGGGTGTGAAACTCGCGAAGTAAACGTTACACAAAGCTACGCCACAAAGGCCGTGCTTCGATCATCAACCACAAGACTTTGCTTTTCAACAGAAGCCTCGATCAATTGCCACTTAGGTATGCCACACAGGCAATTCACTCCATGCGTTTGATATCCATCAATATATAACCCTTGAGCTCGTACGTCTCAGAGAAGGGCGTTAAGCAAGAGAATAAATTCTCCGCCGCCATACAGATATATATTTAATAGAGATCAATCACACGGACTAAAATCCAATGTCAGACACACAGTCCATTTACAAGTCCGTTCTGGGTCTGAACGAAACCGGAGGCACCTAGTACCCCGCATATCCATCGATCTCCAAGTACGTCTGGACGATCACCAACTGTTTCCATCTTCTTGGGTGTACAGCCCAATCAAGATCATCAGTAATCACCCAAACGACGTGAAGACTTCCGGTCTTCGACCACCGTCTTCATCTTCGACTTATCGTCGTATCAGTTATTCAGAATGGGATAAACCCGGCCTTTCCGAATAACTCGCGTATATTTAAATTAGTGTTACACAAACACAACATACGCCTCATTCCAATTCATCAGTCACTAACCGTAAATTAATCAAGAGAATAATTCCCCAAATATTAACCCCGAAGGCCGAAACCAACATCAGATCAATATCCAGAAAACCATTCTGCTTGGCTAACCGACAGTTAGTTTCTAAATTTCACATTCATAGGGAAAGGTTCCCATTAATTTTATCCAAGATAAATTTCTTGAATTTATTCTTTAATCTATTTTTGAATATCAATTCAAACTAGTCGGGATTAGCGAACCTTACCGAAGTAATCATTTGTTTTAATTTCCCAATCCCAACCTATTCATCCCATGAAGTAAAACTGGTTATACTTCATATCTAACACCACGGTGTTATCGGTAAATTCAATTACCATTTCACGTTCAAATCTAATTAAAGATTTAACTATCGCCTGGAGCAAAACTGGTGATACTCCATTTCGATTATTTCAATCTAATTAAAGATTCATTAAAACCCCACTTAGTTTTAATCTTTGACTGGGTTAAAGAATCAGTGTCATTTAAAAACACGGTAAACCCAAAATATCATTCCATTAATTATCGGGTTAAAGAACAAGTGTTATTTAAAAATACTGTTCACGATAAACCCAACAATCAATATCAATTCAATTCCAATTAGATATTATTTAATTGGTACACTTCATTAAATCTAAATAAAAAGATTTAATCTTTTCTCAATTGGGTTCAAGAACAGTGTTAATGAAGACACCATTCACGACAAACCCAAATCACATTTGATATTAAACACAAGGCTTTGAATAGAAAATATATCGGCTTATATTCAATATCAAATTTTACGATTAACAAATGTCGTATTGGAAATAACGATATAAATATATATCTTTCAAATTTCCATAACAACATCTGTATAACCACGAAACCCAACATCGAAATATTCCGAAGACAATTTCGATTCAAACCCATCCCAATGCAATCACTGGAAAATCTGGTTATTTTCAAAACCATTTCAAATCCAATTTATTTATTTAAAAATAAATAGAATTATAATTCTAGTTCAAAATTAGTTCATTTCGATAAAAATCTATTTTTATCTTTTCAAATATGGAGTTTTTCATCCCAATTCTTTCTAAATCATTTCTTGTGATTTTACACAAATTATTGATATTTTTAATAATTTTATCAAGGCCCGTACAGTCGATTTCCATCAACGGTCATCGAACTGCACTTACAACGACCTTTTTCGAATTTGATTTGGACGTATCTCCAAATCCAACCGTTAGATTTCTAATTTCTAATATTCGTTAGAAAGCTCTTTTCGATACGAACCCAACGGTTCCGGTTTTAGGAGAATCCGACGGTCGGATCTCCCGTAATGTCCGTTTGAAATAAATGGTCGAAATTCACGAACTACCGCGGCGCGGCGCGTTCTATTCAGGCCATTATATTATA
The DNA here is from genome assembly GCA_030737875.1 of Allium sativum. NCBI lineage: Eukaryota > Viridiplantae > Streptophyta > Magnoliopsida > Asparagales > Amaryllidaceae > Allium > Allium sativum. The sequence continues at coordinate 205,450,670 of CM060919.1, forward strand.
TATATAATATATATAATATATATTTCGTCGATTTCTATTTAAAACGAATTATATAAATAGTTTTAAAATTCGTTTCAAAAGCAATTTCAACTTCCATTTCAATTCAAATCAAAATTTAATTCTTCTTTATAAATTCGTTTTAAAATTCATTTCTATTCAATTCAAATTTCAATTCAATTTGAATTCATTTCAATTCGCTTTCAATTCAATTTGAATTCGTTTTCAATTCATTTCGAAATCGTTTTATATTCAATTCATTTCGAAATCATTTTCAATTCAATTCATTTCGAAATCGTTTTATATTCAATTCATTTCGAAATCGTTTTCAATTCATTTCGAAATCGTTTTATATTCAATTCATTTCGAAATCGTTTTCAATTCAATTCATTTCGAAATCGTTTTCAATTCAATTCATTTCGAAATCGTTTTCAATTCATTTCGAAATCGTATAAAATCGATATAAATATCGTTCACGTCAAAATGGCGTCAATCTAATCAACACGGCTTCATATATTTCTAATTTCAAATATTCTATTTCAAATATTTCTATTATTAAAATATTTCGTTCAACACATGACCAATCTCAATGGATGAGTACTGTCAACACATGAACCTTTATTTTATATTGATAAAGATGTAAATTTTATTACTAAAATATTTCGTTCAACACATGACCAATCTCAATGGATGAGTACTGTCAACACATGAACCTTTATTTTATATTAATAAAGATGTAAATTTTATTACTAAAATATTTCGTTCAACACATGACCAATCTCAATGGATGAGTACTGTCAACACATGAACCTTTATTTTATATTAATAAAGATGTAAATTTTATTACTAAAATATTTCGTTCAACACATGACCAATCTCAATGGATGAGTACTGTCAACACATGAACCTTTATTTTATATTATTCTTTATTTTCTAAATTGGAATGAGGCCCAATCAATCACCATATAATGTTAATTATATGGATTTTCATACATTACACACATATAATAGCATTGAAAATAATCAACCATCAACCAAAGTGCACTACACTGTATAAGCATCAAATATAGATATCTAACGCTTATAACAGCCTGTCAATCAATCGATCGACATATTTAATCAATCAGGATGAGTGAACTTCATATTTCATCCCAACACCCGTGTGGGGTTTCAAACAATCAAACACAGATTTTATTTGTGCAGTTGGGCGATGTGTAAAATTTATTGTCCCAATCAATGTCTTTCAAATAGGTGTACATAAGCAAACCGTCCGGTTTGTAAATGATTATTTATTTATTCACATTCACGTTAAAAATTATATTTTTAACGACTAAAATATTTTATTCAAACTATGAATATTCTATTTGGTTCATTTATTCAATAAAATGATATTTTTATTTTTCTAACATATCTTAGAAAATTTCGGCGGCATAACGGCACGATACTAGAAACGGGACAAGGCCTAGCCTTATCCCCAGTCTAGTGAAGGCCCATGTCATTCACACATCAATCAATTCTATTTCACCAAACAATTCAATTTCAATCAAATATTCTAACTAATTTCACAACCAAACAATTTAACAAACAAGCCATCCATGGTCTGTGGATGACGGGTGTCGGGTGCTACTAAACACCGTCTGTATCCTAGTATATATATATAACTAGAAAATTTAAATTGAAAGGTGAGAAGTTCTCACCGATAGCTATCCTAATCTTCACAGCACTTCATTGATAGAAATCCTCAGCGTTCTCGCCTTTTTGTCATCTTTGTTGCCCGTAGCCACTACATATGTAAAAATCGAATTTTTACCTCGCTATCATATAGATAAAAATGGAATTTTTACTTTGTTGTTCAATATATAAAAATCACATTTTTACTTCGATGTTCAATATATAAAAATCATGTTTTTACTTCGATGTTCAATATATAAAAATCATGTTTTTACTTCGATGTTCAATATATAAAAATCATATTTTTACTTCGATGTTCAATATATAAAAATCATATTTTTACTTCGATGTTCAATATATAAAAATCATATTTTTACTTCAATGTTCAATATATAAAAATCATATTTTTACTTTGCTATTCAATATATAAAAACGAATTTTTTCTTTGCTATTCAATATATAAAAACGAATTTTTACTTTGCTATTCAATATATAAAAACGAATTTTATATTGTTGTTATCTATATAAAAAAAATCACATTTTTACACTGCTACTTTATAGATAAAAATTCTATTTTTATACCGCTACTATATAGATAAAAATTCTATTTTTATAACGGTGTTATATAATAAAGATTATATTTTTATCACACAATTCTCTATATAAAAATTATATTTTTATATTATTAAAAATCATAACTTTCATATATTTAAAACAAAAAAAAGAATATCTAAACTTTTTCATATATATATAATCGCCTTTTTATCTTTCTAAAAATATTTCCATATATATACGATAAAAATTCTATTTCATATTTCAAAAACAAAGTATATTTTTTTTCCTTTATCAAAATCCTATCATTGTATTTATATTTTCAAATCCTCTCTTTATATTTTAAAAACTAATTTTATTTATATTCTAAAATCATACTACTACTTATATATTTTAAACACAGCCTATATATTTTAAAAACAAATTTAAACTGATTTTCAAAACAATTTTAAACTGAATTAAACTGTATTTTAAACTGAATTTAAACTGTATTTTAAACTGAATTTAAACTGTTAAAAACTGATTTTAAAAACTGCTTAAAACTGATTTTAAAAACTGCTTAAAACTGATTTTAAAAACTGCTTAAAACTGATTTTAAAAACTGCTTAAAACTGAATTTAAAAACTTAAGAAGAATAAATAAAAATAAAACCTTTTCTCTGTTTGTATTCTAGTCTCTTCTGAAATGTAGAATTTTTCATTGCGAATCCAACGCATTTCGTTTCGTCTCGTTCTGTTTCCGTATGGAAAAGATATGTTATGTTAAACATTTAACACTTTACTGAATTAATTAAACTAATTAAGAAAATTAATCACCTTAGTTAACCTTAACCATTTTCTCTTTCACCGTCGTTAACTCCAGGAAACAACGCAATACCGAAACCCATCTTCCACCGAACTCTTCCCCAATCGCGCGCCACCGTGGTGATCCAGACCACGATCAACATAGCTCATGCCGAAGCCCTTCACTCCTCCTTCCTTCGCCTACAACAGCAGTCACCGCGGCCTTTACCAGTGCTGGAAAAACACGTTGAAACCGCAGCCGTTCATGGCTCAAATTCTCACAAAATACATCGTTAAATTCGATCTGGACTGTTGGAATTCAAGAGCTCTCGAACCTCTTCATTTTTCTCTTTAGAACTCTCGAATTTTATTGGGTATAGAAGGAGATCGAAGAGGAAGAAAATAGGGCTATTTCTGCCCTTGGTTTGGAAGTCGGCGGCTCTAAAGGATTATGAGGGAATAGGGTTTTAAAATCCCTTTGTACCATATTTTCAAATATTATTTAATTTAATTTAATCCTTTAAAGGTGAATTTTATATCCGAACTCCAAATCAAATCCAACGGCTATGGTCTCCAGCTAAATACCCTCATTCCGAACACAATGGGATGTGTTTCGCAAGCCAATTCGACTGTTTGAATCAATTTTTATCAAAATTAAAATATAAATCATTATATATTTAATTTAAACGTACATTTCAATTTACTGGGGCCACATACTAACTAGAAAAATTCCAGAAAAATATTTTCTAGCTTCGTATTGACGATACGGTCCTAACAAAACTAGTTTCGTCGAATTCTGAGACCGTTGGAAAAATGGCCAATTTCCAGTCGATTAAAATCAACTGAAACCGGTCAAACGCGTTTTCCTTTGCCACGCTCACATATTGATTCAAAAAATTATGAAATTTGAAACCTAGCAATAATTTGACATCACGGACCCAACAAAAGTGGTTTCGTCGAAATCCGAGGTCATTTGCAAAATGGCTATTTTTAAGGGCCTGAATTCCATAGCGACTATTCAGAATTTTCAACTGGACATATCTTTTGATTCCCGCTATGAAATTTCGATTTCTCGGATTCGTTGGAAAGATATTATCAATTAGATCCCATTATTTTTGGTTTCACTAAAATCCGGATTGTTTTGCACCCGGTACATTCAATTGAAGTTTGAAATCGAATTATCGAACTACCGCGCCATTTTCAATTCTATTTTATAATTATAAATAAATATTTATATTTTAACGACGACGTATATAATATATACGTTCGAATTATATTCAAAACAAATTTCTCATCGATATTATTTAAAATTATCTATTTTAACTATTCAAAATTCGCTAAAATTGCCAAAATAAAAATTTTAAACTGGCCCAGATTTTCGGGTTGTTACAATCTCCCCCACTTAAAACTTTTCGTCCCCGAAAAGGAACAAAGTCGAAAGTGGTTTGATTAATCAACTCTACGTTCGATTTGGCTTCCATTCTCCAACTCTTTAGTTTCTGAGAATTTTCAAAATTTCAAAAAATTTGGCTAACACCCTAAATTTTCGAAAAATTTCGCCATAACCTCCCCTGCACTGGGAGCATCGGGAAATCTCAAATAGCTTCCCCGGTCCTTCAGATCTCAACAAGAAAAAGAAAAAGCCAAGCGGCTAGCCAATAGGCTCATAAAATCATCATCACCCAAACAAAACAGGAAATTATGTAGTAAACATGTACCTATTTGTCGGGCAAACAAATTTTATTCTCTGCTCTAGCCTCCTTGCTATGACCTGTTCAATGTAAGTATATGTATATGCAAGCAAATGCTACCAAATTTCAATACAATTCAATATTTGTTTCAATTAGGCTAAATGGTTCAAAATTTCAATTAATCAAAACAATAATCAAACAATCAACACAAACATCAATCAATTAGTGGATTAACGTTTCAAATTCATAATTTTGATACATATACAAAAAAAAATCATGTTTTTGATGCCAATCCACAACAATGTGTTCTAACTATATTAGTTTTGGTTCTCACACCAGTCTGATGGAAATATATAGAAATCTTACGTTCGAAACACGAAAATAAATTCTAATGATGACGCGTCAATCATTAGAATCATGTCCGAGCGACTAGAGTGTGATTCTATATCTATCGAATATATTTGAGGCTTCAATACACGTGGATCAGACGTATACTAAAATCTCTATATATTTGATTGTCCAAATCAATATAAATAAATAATCAAATACGTATAATTGATTTAAATTTTCAAAACAAAATTTGTTTCATTTTAAAAATATACTCTTCACACTCGTTCTAGGATACTACTGATCCCATCTCTAACGAGTCATTCTCATTGGATATTACTAATCCAATATCTGATGAATCCTTTCGTATGGTTCTAATGTGTCTTGTTCTCTGAGCTTTGTAAACCAAAGCTCTGATACCAACTGTGAAAACCCGTAACTTCCTCGTAAAGGAAAGCGGCGGATAGTTCGAGAACAAGCCACATCAAAACGCATACAGAAGAACTTTTCATTGTGTATCACAACAATGCATCAGATTACAAGAATATACAGAGTATAAATGAATAAATATTACACAGAAATATCAGAGATTACAATAAATTACATAGCAGCGGAAAATAATACAATACGCAACTAGAAGAGATATACGGATACAAAGCTTTCCGGATATCATTCCAGCTGTAAACCAGGATCCTGTGAATATAAATCTGCAAAACCAAAACTACTAGCTGCCCGTGCCAAAATAGGGGCACCCAGAGTTTAGGTTAAAACAATAAACTCCAGGTCAGTAATGTGACTGGTGTGAGAACTAAAACAGTTATTAATCTTTATTTTAAAGTTAGGTAAATCAAGGGACCACGCCGTATAACACGGAACGGGTTTCCTCCCAAGAATACCGGTGCATAAAACAAACAGCGCAATGCTAAATAAAGAAAAATGAAGCTATTATAAGACCCAGGTCCCATCACACAATGCAACGCAGCCGAGGATAGGGTTTTCCCTTATAATAGCCAAACATGCTTAGTACGTTTAAAACAAATCATTTGATACTACTATAAGTGTATAGTGTATAAAACAACTTCAAATCATAAGTATCAATCATAGGCGACATGAGCGTCCCATGCCACTATGTCGCCATATATAGGTTTACAAATAAAACCGCAAAGTCACGTATTTGGAAATTGGATTTCCATCTATGAACCGAGGAAAATGATAGTCCTCAACCGATTCGGGACAATCTAGCCCATGTCTCAGGCAAGTACTCAGTCAAGCCTTGGAGCGACAGGGCCGGTCCACCGATGTGGATTAAAATGCATGAACACTACGTTTCCCCGCCCTTTGGGGCGTAAGTGAGCCAACTAAACGACTCCATCGGTTCGAGAACGACCGATCAATCCGAGGCGCCTCGCAACAGCAACAACCACATAAGTCAAACTCGTCAGGGCGTGTAAAACCACTGACGCCACTTTTTTAGCTAGAAGGAAACGCATGCCCTCCCTGAGGTCCGTCTCCCGTTTTTGGTTCATACCGGGTGTGAAACTCGCGAAGTAAACGTTACACAAAGCTACGCCACAAAGGCCGTGCTTCGATCATCAACCACAAGACTTTGCTTTTCAACAGAAGCCTCGATCAATTGCCACTTAGGTATGCCACACAGGCAATTCACTCCATGCGTTTGATATCCATCAATATATAACCCCTGAGCTCGTACGTCTCAGAGAAGGGCGTTAAGCAAGAGAATAAATTCTCCGCCGCCATACAGATATATATTTAATAGAGATCAATCACACGGACTAAAATCCAATGTTAGACACACAGTCCATTTACAAGTCCGTTCTGGGTCTGAACGAAACCGGAGGCACCTAGTACCCCGCATATCCATCGATCTCCAAGTACGTCTGGACGATCACCAACTGTTTCCATCTTCTTGGGTGTACAGCCCAATCAAGATCATCAGTAATCACCCAAACGACGTGAAGACTTCCGGTCTTCGACCACCGTCTTCATCTTCGACTTATCGTCGTATCAGTTATTCAGAATGGGATAAACCCGGCCTTTCCGAATAACTCGCGTATATTTAAATAAGTGTTACACAAACACAACATACGCCTCATTCCAATTCATCAGTCACTAACCGTAAATTAGTCAAGAGAATAATTCCCCAAATATTAACCCCGAAGGCCGAAACCAACATCAGATCAATATCCAGAAAACCATTCTGCTTGGCTAACCGACAGTTAGTTTCTATATTTCACATTCATAGGGAAAGGTTCCCATTAATTTTATCCAAGATAAATTTCTTGAATTTATTCTTTAATCTATTTTTGAATATCAATTCAAACTAGTCGGGATTAGCGAACCTTACCGAAGTAATCATTTGTTTTAATTTCCCAATCCCAACCTATTCATCCCATGAAGTAAAACTGGTTATACTTCATATCTAACACCACGGTGTTATCGGTAAATTCAATTACCATTTCACGTTCAAATCTAATTAAAGATTTAACTATCGCCTGGAGCAAAACTGGTGATACTCCATTTCGATTATTTCAATCTAATTAAAGATTCATTAAAACCCCACTTAGTTTTAATCTTTGACTGGGTTAAAGAATCAGTGTCATTTAAAAACACGGTTCACGGTAAACCCAAAATATCATTCCATTAATTATCGGGTTAAAGAACAAGTGTTATTTAAAAACACTGTTCACGATAAACCCAACAATCAATATCAATTCAATTCCAATTAGATATTATTTAATTGGTACACTTCATTAAATCTAAATAAAAAGATTTAATCTTTTCTCAACTGGGTTCAAGAACAGTGTTAATGAAGACACCATTCACGACAAACCTAAATCACATTTGATATTAAACACAAGGCTTTGAATAGAAAATATATCGGCTTATATTCAATATCAAATTTTATGATTAACAAATGTCGTATTGGAAATAACGATATAAATATATATCTTTCAAATTTCCATAACAACATCTGTATAACCACGAAACCCAACATCGAAATATTCCGAAGACAATTTCGATTCAAACCCATCCCAATGTAATCACTGGAAAATCTGGTTATTTTCAAAACCATTTCAAATCCAATTAATTTATTTAAAAATAAATAGAATTATAATTCTAGTTCAAAATTAGTTCATTTCGATAAAAATCTATTTTTATCTTTTCAAATATGGAGTTTTTCATCCCAATTCTTTCTAAATCATTTCTTATGATTTTACACAAATTATTGATATTTTTAATAATTTTATCAAGGCCCGTACAGTCGATTTCCATCAACGGTCATCGAACTGCACTTACAGCGACCTTTTTCGAATTTGATTTGGACGTATCTCCAAATCCAACCGTTAGATTTCTAATTTCTAATATTTAGAAAGCTCTTTTCGATACGAACCCAACGGTTCCGGTTTTAGGAGAATCCGACGGTCGGATCTCCCGTAATGTCCGTTTGAAATAAATGGTCGAAATTCACGAACTGCCGCGGCGCGGCGCGTTCTATTCAGGCCATTATATTATATATATAATATATATAATATATATTTCATCGATTTCTATTTAAAACGAATTATATAAATAGTTTTAAAATTCGTTTCAAAAGCAATTTCAACTTCCATTTCAATTCAAATCAAAATTTAATTCTTCTTTATAAATTCGTTTTAAAATTCATTTCTATTCAATTCAAATTTCAATTCAATTTGAATTCATTTCAATTCGCTTTCAATTCAATTTGAATTCGTTTTCAATTCATTTCGAAATCGTTTTATATTCAATTCATTTCGAAATCGTTTTCAATTCAATTCATTTCGAAATCGTTTTATATTCAATTCATTTCGAAATCGTTTTCAATTCAATTCGTTTCAAAATCGTTTTATATTCAATTCATTTCGAAATCCTTTTCAATTCAATTCATTTCGAAATCATTTTCAATTCAATTCATTTCGAAATCGTTTTCAATTCAATTCATTTCGAAATCGTATAAAATCGATATAAATATCGTTCACGTCAAAATGGCGTCAATCTAATCAACACGGCTTCATATATTTCTAATTTCAAATATTCTATTTCAAATATTTCTATTATTAAAATATTTCGTTCAACACATGACCAATCTCAATGGATGAGTACTGTCAACACATGAACCTTTATTTTATATTGATAAAGATGTAAATTTTATTACTAAAATATTTCGTTCAACACATGACCAATCTCAATGGATGAGTACTGTCAACACATGAACCTTTATTTTATATTAATAAAGATGTAAATTTTATTACTAAAATATTTCGTTCAACACATGACCAATCTCAATGGATGAGTACTGTCAACACATGAACCTTTATTTTATATTAATAAAGATGTAAATTTTATTACTAAAATATTTCGTTCAACACATGACCAATCTCAATGGATGAGTACTGTCAACACATGAACCTTTATTTTATATTATTCTTTATTTTCTAAATTGGAATGAGGCCCAATCAATCACCATATAATGTTAATTATATGGATTTTCATACATTACACACATATAATAGCATTGAAAATAATCAACCATCAACCAAAGTGCACTACACTGTATAAGCATCAAATATAGATATCTAACGCTTATAACAGCCTGTCAATCAATCGATCGACATATTTAATCAATCAGGATGAGTGAACTTCATATTTCATCCCAACACCCGTGTGGGGTTTCAAACAATCAAACACAGATTTTATTTGTGCAGTTGGGCGATGTGTAAAATTTATTGTCCCAATCAATGTCTTTCAAATAGGTGTACATAAGCAAACCGTCCGGTTTGTAAATGAATATTTATTTATTCACATTCACGTTAAAAATTATATTTTTAACGACTAAAATATTTTATTCAAACTATGAATATTCTATTCGGTTCATTTATTCAATAAAATGATATTTTTATTTTTCTAACATATCTTAGAAAATTTCGGCGGCATAACGGCACGATACTAGAAACGGGACAAGGCCTAGCCTTATCCCCGGTCTAGTGAAGGCCCACGCCATTCACACATCAATCAATTCTATTTCACCAAACAATTCAATTTCAATCAAATATTCTAACTAATTTCACAACCAAACAATTTAACAAACAAGCCATCCATGGTCTGTGGATGACGGGTGTCGGGTGCTACTAAACACCGTCTGTATCCTAGTATATATATATAACTAGAAAATTTAAATTGAAAGGTGAGAAGTTCTCACCGATAGCTATCCTGATCTTCACGGCACTTCATTGATAGAAATCCTCAGCGTTCTCGCCTTTTTGTCATCTTTGTTGCCCGTAGCCACTACATATGTAAAAATCGAATTTTTACCTCGCTATCATATAGATAAAAATGGAATTTTTACTTTGTTGTTCAATATATAAAAATCACATTTTTACTTCGATGTTCAATATATAAAAATCATATTTTTACTTCGATGTTCAATATATAAAAATCATGTTTTTACTTCGATGTTCAATATATAAAAATCATATTTTTACTTCGATGTTCAATATATAAAAATCATATTTTTACTTCGATGTTCAATATATAAAAATCATATTTTTACTTCGATGTTCAATATATAAAAATCATATTTTTACTTTGCTATTCAATATATAAAAACGAATTTTTACTTTGCTATTCAATAAATAAAAACGAATTTTTACTTTGCTATTCAATATATAAAAACGAATTTTTACTTTTCTATTCAATATATAAAAACGAATTTTATATTGTTGTTATCTATATAAAAAAAATCACATTTTTACACTGCTACTTTATAGATAAAAATTCTATTTTTATACCGCTACTATATAGATAAAAATTCTATTTTTATAACGGTGTTATATAATAAAGATTATATTTTTATCACACTATTCTCTATATAAAAATTATATTTTTATATTATTAAAAATCATAACTTTCATATATTTAAAACAAAAAAAAGAATATCTAAACTTTTTCATATATATAAAATCGCCTTTTTATCTTTCTAAAAATATTTCCATATATATACGATAAAAATTCTATTTCATATTTCAAAAACAAAGTATATTTTTTTTCCTTTATCAAAATCCTATCATTGTATTTATATTTTCAAATCCTCTCTTTATATTTTAAAAACTAATGTTATTTATATTTTAAAATCATACTTCTACTTATATATTTTAAACACAGCCTATATATTTTAAAAACAAATTTAAACTGATTTTCAAAACAATTTTAAACTGAATTTAAACTGTATTTTAAATTGAATTTAAACTGTATTTTAAACTGAATTTAAACTGTTAAAAACTGATTTTAAAAACTGCTTAAAACTGATTTTAAAAACTGCTTAAAACTGATTTTAAAAACTGCTTAAAACTGATTTTAAAAACTGCTTAAAACTGAATTTAAAAACTGCTTAAGACTGAATTTAAAAACTGCTTAAAACTGAATTTAAAAACTTAAGAAGAATAATTAAAAATAAAACCTTTTCTCTGTTTGTATTCTAGTCTCTTCTGAAATGTAGAATTTTTCATTATCGAATCCAACGCATTTCGTTTCGTCTCGTTCTGTATCCGTATGGGAAAGATATGCTATGTTAAACATTTAACACTTTACTGAATTAATTAAACTAATTAAGAAAATTAATCACCTTAGTTAACCTTAACCATTTTCTCTTTCACCGTCGTTCACTCCAGGAAACAACGCAATACCGAAACCCATCTTCCACCGAACTCTTCCCCAATTGCGCGCCACCGTGGTGATCCAGACCACGATCAACATAGCTCATGGCGAAGCCCTTCACTCCTCCTTCCTTCGCCTACAACAGCAGTCACCGCGGCCTTTACCAGTGCTGGAAAAACACGTTGAAAACGCAGCCGTTCATGGCTCAAATTCTCACAAAATACATCGTTAAATTCGATCTGGACTGTTGGAATTCAAGAGCTCTCGAACCTCTTCATTTTTCTCTTTAGAACTCTCGAATTTTATTGGGTATAGAAGGAGATCGAAGAGGAAGAAAATAGGGCGATTTCTGCCCTTGGTTTTGAAGCCGGCGGCTCTAAAGGATTATGAGGGAATAGGGTTTTAAAATCCCTTTGTACCATATTTTCAAATATTATTTAATTTAATTTAATCCTTTAAAGGTGAATTTTATATCTGAACTCCAAATCAAATCCAACGGCTATGGTCTCCAGCTAAATACCCTCATTCTGAACACAATGGGATGTGTTTCGCAAGCCAATTCGACTGTTTGAATCAATTTTTATCAAAATTAAAATATAAATCATTATATATTTAATTTAAACGTACATTTCAATTTACTGGGGCCACATACTAACTAGAAAAATTCCAGAAAAATATTTTCTAGCTTCGTATTGACGATACGGTCCTAACAAAACTAGTTTCGTCGAATTCTGAGACCGTTGGAAAAATGGCCAATTTCCAGTCGATTAAAATCAACTCAAACCGGTCAAACGCGTTTTCCTTTGCCACGCTCACATATTGATTCGAAAAATATTGAAATTTGAAACCTAGCAATAATTTGACATCACGGACCCAACAAAAGTGGTTTCGTCGAAATCCGAGGTCATTTGCAAAATGGCTATTTTTAAGGGCCTGAATTCCATAGCGACTATTCAGAATTTTCAACTGGACATATCTTTTGATTCCCGCTATGAAATTTCGATTTCTCGGATTCGTTGGAAAGATATTATCAATTAGATCCCATTATTTTTGGTTTCACTAAAATCCGAATTGTTTTGCACCCGGTACATTCAATTGAAGTTTGAAATCGAATTATCGAACTACCGCGCCATTTTCAATTCTATTTTATAATTATAAATAAATATTTATATTTTAACGACGACGTATATAATATATACGTTCGAATTATATTCAAAACAAATTTCTCGTCGATATTATTTAAAATTATCTATTTTAAATATTCAAAATTCGCTAAAATTGCCAAAATAAAAATTTTAAACTGGCCCAGATTTTCGGGTTGTTACAAACCTGAATCAAGCTCCTATGTTTCCACCCTTAGAACCTGGGGGTAAGGGGGAACGGAAGAAAAGAGGCGAAATAAACTTGGTCAGACATAAGTCTGGTGATTCCAGTGACTTTCAACATATAAACAGATAATAGTATCATGACATGTAAATAAAACTGGATGAGAGATAACCATAACAGGAGTAGCAGGTTAACAGAAGAGATAGAATGACATAGGCTAAACTAAGCTTCTTACTTGGTTTTCACTTCTCTGCACTAATACTAGTATAATAGAATTAGATGTTGTCCTAATGTCTAAACAGAAAACAGAACAATCTCTTCAGAAACACGATGCTAGTAATGGGCCTTTACCACCCTAACAGAGATAGACGGTACAGTAACAGAATGCAAGTAATGGGCCTTTACCACCCGAACAGAGACAGACGGTATAGAAACAGAGGCAGAAACGGAATCAAAGACGTAAATAGAATATTCCCTACGGAAATAGAATATTATAATTAGATGTACACTAGTAATGGGCCTTTACCACCCCAACAGACGGTACCACACAGAAACAGACAGGTGTTACCACCCCAACAGAAACAGACGGTACCCCAACAGGAACAGACAGAACTAAGTGTACCCTAAATTCCACCCCAAGTGATCCGCCCCTAATACATAAATACCCTGTGCCGGCCCCATAGAAGGGTGCATCACTCCCAAAAGTAGCAACCTATAGACACAGACCTATTTACAGAAGTCACGGTGTCTTACATCCTCAGAGCAGACGGGATCCATGCACGCACATGACCCGGTTGGAATGCGCCGTCAACACCCCTCGCCATTATCAAAGTGAACCTCTTACAATTAGTTCAGTAAGCGTGCCCGGACCCCTCTTATTGTTGGGTCATAGTTTTGATACCAGAAAGGGATACTGACTAATATGGGTCCCAAACAACAGATGACACAAATAATTACCCTTCCTAACCTCGTGTCCGCAAACTAACAGATTTTAGATTAACTTGCTTACAGATTTCAAATGTACAAAGTTCAGATTAACTAGTTCTCAGATCAGGCATACAGGTTAGCAAGTTTCAGACAAACGGATCAGATATACAGATTAACAGACTTACAGATTGTTTCACCTAACCTTGTATTGGGCCTACAGATTTACGAAACGGGTTTATTAGATTCATCAGTCTAGTTGTTTTAACCCTATCCACCCAACACGTCATAGGTGTCACATTTATCTTGGATTTGCATTAATTAAATATTAATGCACAGACCTCTCACATTAGGTCGGTAGCTTGTGGCCGCTGGATGTGCCGGGTGGTTCCGGGCAGACTTTTGCCACAAGCCAGACCTAACCTCATGTCTAATCATCTTTATGCCTGTGACCTTTCACATTAGACTAACAGTTTGCGGTTGCTGGTTAAGCCAGTTGGGTCTGGCAGGCTTCTACCGCAAACAGAGTCTAACCTTGTGTCTCAGCATTCTTATTTAAGCTAAAGTACATAGATTATGTCAATATCAGACTAACTATGCCAATTCAACAAATTATTACAGCAGATATCTCAAAGTTCTATTAACATGTCTTGCTCAATGTTAGATTGAGCCCATAGATTTCCATACCCAAATTATCGTATTCAGTTTCAATAGATTTAGCAGAGTAGGCAATTTAACAGATTTAATTATCCCTTAAAAATTCCATTGACCTACCTCGCCTAATCATAAAATTAAGCCTAATTTTACATGCCTAAATTATGGTTACAATTCACAATATAACATACATCCCAAATTTTAGTTAAATTTGCATCGTACAGAATATTCTCTAAAACCCCAAATCATGATGCACAATATAAATTATGCCAAATTATAGCCGTTGATTACCGCGTATGTCAAATATCCAAAAATCCGAATTAGGCGTATTCACATTTATAATTATCCCTATTATAATATAGGTTTTTCAGGCCTAAGTCACATATCCTTTTCTTCCAAATCATAGATTGTCATATAAAATACGCCCCAAGCCTAGATCTTAAATTATAACATGTATTATGTCCTTAAAATCAGATCATGAATTATAACATGCATTATGTCCCCAAATTACAAGTCATATGTTGTTATACAGTAATTCTTCTTCTTCCAAATTATAAACCGTTATATATAGTATGCCTAGATTTGAATCTAAAAATACAACATATACCTTTTTCTTAAATCAGTCACAAATCAGTCATGTCCAATTATGCATCATTCATTATTTTCCCCGAATTTAGCATTCGTACGTCACTCTCTTATGAGATTTGGTTCAGTCTTGTGGTAGCCTGGCTATAGAACAGAAGGAAGGAAGAGATACAGAATTGTTATAATAATATTAATAAGATAGATTTACATAGAAAAACAGATCTGATAAAAAAGAATATGCATAATCTCCAATTCAGATTTATGACCATGTCAAGATCATAATTAAATTTCATATCTGAAAATAACTGTACTCACCTTGGTTGGATTCTAAAAGAAAAAGGGTTGTAGTTGTTCTCTTTTAATCCTATTCAGATTGGAAGAAGAAGGAGTACTTGTTCTAGCTTAGGTTTCAGCAGAGTTGCGACACCATTAATTTATTTTATAAGAATTAGTGCAGAGTATAGGCGTAATGAAATTGTGTAGAGATAAAGTGAGGTTTGGGGGTGCTTAAATAGCTTAGGAGCAACGAATCTGGTAAGAACGGGCGTTTAAATGAAGAAAAACGAATTTGTCCACGGATCTGAAAAAGAGGGGAGGTCGACCCCCAGGTCAAACCCATGGTCAACGTCCTACCCAGGTCGACCCCCTGGTCGACCTGGGTCCTGGGCGGGAAATTTCCCGCCCAGCCCGGGTGTCTGTTTTGAATTTCGAACTTTGAATTTTGAATTCGGGCTGGTTTTTATTTTAAATTCCTGAAACTTCTAAGTGTCATAACTTCTTCATACGAAGTCCGATTTACGCAAACTCGGACTCTATCTCAAGTAGAATTCCGAGACGAACGCAATGGCGTAACTAGTTTTCCTTAATTATTCTCTTAAAAATTAATTATACTTTATTTTGTTACTTTATGTTCATACAAAATACAAGGTGTTACATTCTCCCCTCCTTAAAGGATTTCATCCCCGAAATCTTTAAGTTAAGAAGAATGTGTCCTACCATGCAATCACCCATCTACTCAAATATCACCCACAATCATCCATTGTCCTTTGAAAACTTCTAATGTTGTATGAACATATGCAAAAGTGTGTGTATATGTCTCTTATCTATTACAAAGATCAGGCGGTCTACTGATTCAGTTGACCTCCTTAATGCGAATTATGTTAGTGCCGTGAGTCCACTTATGTATGCAAGAAATCTTATTTGATACACATCATTTCTATATAAGTGCATAACCATTCATCTAAATGCAACATCCATGTGATGAGTCAATCATTTTGCATCCACAAAAATCGAAAAATGCACACACATCCATATGCAGTATGAGAGTGCTTTTGAGCCGATCTAGTGCCTAGTGTGTATATGCATCCACGAACAACCACTAGCAACCACTTGCATCCACTTGAAACCATCAAACATAACATGTCTCAAACACATGTTTACACCAATTAGTTTCTACCTAAAGGTCGAAGACTCGATCGATAGGATACAACCGAGTGATAGAAGCAAATACAAAAGTTCTATTCCCGTTGGACATCGGTTAAGAGAATAAATCCCTAAGTATCAAACCCGAAGACCGAAATCAACATCAGATTGACACTCAGAGGAATTACTCCCATTAAACAATGTCAAAACTGGAAATCTACTTCACGCTTCGAGTAAAAACCCTTATCCTTTTCACAAATATTCAGATACTTACAGACTACTGGTACTTATCAGATTATCAAATAATTCTTAGGAAACTAAGCATGATAAAATCCCACCATACCCTACAAAACTAGAATGTATGCGTCATAGTCAACTTAACGCCTAACACAGATACCCTCAAGCCCTAACTTATCACAAACAGATGAGTCGTAACCCTTATAGGGTTTGAGACCGTAGCGGGATCAGAAACAAGACTAGTATTAAAGTGTAGAGTCTCAATTACAGAATCAAAATGCCAGAATAAAAGAGTTTTATCTCAATAATCAGATAAGGAAATTGTAACGACCCGCATTCTACGCATCATAGGATCGTAGAATATTTATTTCTTTCACATACGAAGTCGAATGGTCATGTAACTTTGGGAGACGACTATTGGGGTCATTTCCCATGTTCATGATTTTTCCCGATTTTTAAATGACCATTTTACCCCTGGTTGGCACTGTTTTGGCCATAACTTTTGACTGGAAAGGAATTTTGACCTGAAACCACTTCCATTGGCTCCGGATGATGGTTTCTCTTTCCGTAGAGTGGTCACATTAGCCAAACGGACTCACCGTTTGGGAGATATGGCTGAAACAAGTTTCAGATGGTGAAAAACAGCTTAATTGGGCTTAACCGGGTGATTAGCAGCTAGGCCCAGAGGGGAATTTCGGGTTTAGAGGTATAGGAGGACTGATTAGGGTTAGGTTATCACTTTCATTTCAGTTTTGAGCCGCCACAAACCTTCTTGAAACCTTAGTAATGGCTTCCATCCTCTAAAACCATCCCAAAACACATTTTTAGTGAAGATTAAGCCTAAACTACATCAAAGCAAGGCCAAATAGCAACAAAGCAAGGTTGGAGCTGCTGCTATACATAGGAATTCGACCCAAACAGAGAGTATTTCAGATTTGGTGTTTCATTTGTGGCCAAGGTGAGTGATTTGCATAGTTTTTGCACTAATTACGGTGATTAAGGGTAATTAGTGAAGATTAGCGAATTTATACGTAAATAAATTCTGGAAAAATTCTTAAAATTCTAAAATAATGTTTTAAGGCTCTGTTAGAAATTTGGGTTAATTTCGATATGTTTTGCTAATCGTATGCTTAAATCATGATTAAGAGGGATTATAGGAAAATGTGAGGTTTTAGCCACTTTTGATCCATTTTGGTTCATTTGAATTGTTGTTAGCTGTTTGTGGTTGTTCTTACATGTTGCTATGACTCTATGGTATGTTCTATGATTGATTAGAATAGATAGATTGGTCGAAAATGCCGTCGAATGGCGTAGAAAGCTCGCTGGAAAGTTGCAGAAGTGTGCAGGTTCCGAACCGGTTCGGATCGGAGAAAGGGGTCGGATCGGATTTGTGAACTGACCAAGGGAATTCGAACTGGATTGGAACTTGTCACTGGAGGAGGCTTGGCGAGAAGGAAGGCCGTTTACTTGGAGTTGGAGTGGACAAGGGGATCGGATCGGAAGAATAATTGGAGGCCAAATCGGATTGACTTGGAGATGCAGGGCTCGGATCGGAAGTAAACATTTGGGAGAACTAGCAAGAGGGAAGGCCACGCGGATCAGATGGCAAGGAGGAATCGGATCGGAATACGTGAAGAAATAAGGGAGCGGATCGGAGCGCTGGAAGGAAGGACACCCGACCCGACCCGGAGGAGGACACCGACCCGACCTGAAGTGGAATGCCCGACCCGAACCGAATGGAAAGATGACAAGGAAGGAGGACCGAACCGAACCGACGAGGGTAATGACCACCGAACCGAACCGTATTCTAGGGCTGCTACTGCACGACAACTCTTCAGAAGACCCACTCCAATTCGATCAAAACCCGAGATGCAAAGGAAGTCCAAATGAGAAGTTAGAGCTCAAGATTTAGATGGGAATCAATGAGTTCGCTTCATGGTTGGGCTTTGCTGCGGGACGCGTGCTAAGGAGTTATCGACGTCTATAGCTTTGAACCACTATGGTAGGAGGTACGAAGACGGATTCAGGGCCATTATGGCATAGGTAGAACCAAGGGCTACGACCAATGTGGTGGGTCATTGAAATGTTTGGTCATGACTCCATATGTTTAGCTTGGTTATAGCAGGGTTTCTACAAGTCGGGATTCGTCGTTACCTCATTTTGTCTAGTGTCCCAAAGTGGTAGATATCGTACACTTTATGCACTGAGTGAGAGATGTGAGGATGGTTGCTATGGTTGGTTTGTTTGCTATCATTATGACATGCACACCCCACTCCCGTATTCTTACACTATTCATTATGGCGCCTTGGAGTATTGTACGGTATGTGGTACTAACTCTTTGGTTGCAGGTCCAGGTTCAGGTATGGTTTAGTATACCTGTTATTATTCTGTTTAGATGCTTATCGCTCATACCAGGCTTTATGTCTGACCCAGAGTTTTATGTCTCCTCTTATTACTCTGGGTGCTCACACGAGCAGACTAGAGACAGGTTAGCTGGTGATGCACGGGTAGATGATCCGGAGACGAGCAGGAGGCTTCCACGTACTATATACATAATATTCTCCCTGTGTTGTTGAAGTTCACTGCTTGGGCATTGTTGGTGTATCTTCTACTTTAGCTTTCTTTTGTTTAGAGACAGTAAATTTGGAAAATTGTAATAAGCTGTATATGGATTTCCGCTGCTCTGATGATTGATGTTGATTTTAGTTATCAGCTTATGCACTGTCTCGCCTATTTTATGTCAAGTATGTTATTATTATATTTTATCCCATGCGCTGTGAGACATTCTACAGGTTCCTTGATTAGTTCATTCTCTTCTTTCTTTTCTTCTGACAACCGTTCTGTGCTAGCTGGGCATGTGTACAGCGCACTTTCGGAGGAAATGCAGGCTGGTGCGGGACGGGCCGTCACACTTGGTATCAGAGCTCTAGGTTGCATAGTTAACCTAGGGAAATCATCAGGGAGAGATAATATACGTATACGAGAGAGCGTATTTGTGATTACTTTGGTTTTGAAAAGCTATATATATATATACTATTAGTAGTATAAGGATGAAGTCGTACTGCACTAGCACCACTATGGAGTCGTTAATCGTTTCCTTTTTCAGATTGACGATGAGCCGAGATACTAGAGGTGCTGGTAGGGGAGCCAATAATGGGAATGCTGCTGACATGAGGACGATGTTTACTGACCTCATGAGAGAGATGCTTAGAGATGTACAGAGGGCAGCTCCCAATGGTGGAAATGGTGGTGGTCCAATAGTGCAGGCGCCAAGGGTCGACTTCGCCAAGTTGAATAAGGATTATACTAGCCTTGGTGGGAAGCCGTTCCACGGAACGGAGTCGGCTACGGATGTTCAGGATTGGGTGGATAGTTGCGAACGTATCTTCGAGGATTTGGGTATCGAGGATGCGATGAAGAGAAAGCTAACGTCCCGTCAGCTGCAAGGGCGGGCAATGAATTGGTGGAATGCTATAAAGGCAGCTACTCCCGAAGATCAGATTACTTGGGAGCAGTTTAAAGCTCGCTTTAGCGAGAAGTTCATTCCAGTTGCTCAGAAGTCAGTGCTGTTCAAGAAGTTCTTGGAGCTCAAGCAGAATCGCAGAGCTATCTCGGAGTATATTGCTGAATTTGACACTTTGTCAAAACATGGGTTATCTCTCATTGATACTGCCGAGAAAAAGAATGAGAAATTCATAACTGGTTTGGATCAGTACTTGGGGGAAAAACTTATTAACCACATCGATGAGACGTTTGAATCGATTGTGGGGAAAGCGTTAAGATCAGAAAGTCTCTACCCTAAGTCGAAGACTGAGGTTGCATCCGCAGATGAGCCAAAGCCACAAGCAAGTGGTGGAGGCAAGGGTGGTTACCAGAATAAGAGAAAGCAGAACCAAGCTAAGGATGGCCAGAAGAAAAAGAATAAGCAAGATGTTGAGTGCTTCAGCTGTGGTAAGAAGGGCCATTATGCTAGTAATTGTCGGGCCAAGCCAGCGGATAGGAAGTGCTTCAACTGTGGCCAAATGGGACATCACAAAGTGTCCACAGCCCCCTAAAGAAAAGCAAATGGTGAAAGCATATGCCCTTAATGCTATTCCTTCTTCGTCGAATGCCCCAACTGCGGTGGAGAAGGGAAAGAATGTCGTCATTCAAGGTATGCTTTCTGTTTATGATGTTCCTGTTAGAGTTTTGTTTGATACCGGAGCTTCCAGTTCTTTCATATCTAGTGACCTGGTAGATAGGTTGGGATTGGAGCCCGAGATTGTCGATAGACCTTTAGTAGTGACGAACCCGATTGGTGGTTCGACTAGCCTTAGCATGATTTGTCGTAATGTGGTCTTATCGAGTCATGGATGCATGTTTGTTTGTGATTGCTTTGTTTTGGGCTTTACTGGGTTTGGCATTATTTTGGGAGTAGATTGGCTCCAAAGATACGGGGTGGTGGTAGACTGTGAGGGCTTTTTGGTGACAGCTTGAGCGGATGATGGGCGGAGGATAGTGTTTGGTGGTCTACCCAGTAAGGGGGTATTGGCTAGTTTTCTAAACTCCCTCGACATTCCGCATAGTGAGTTGTCAGGTTTGCCCGTGGTTGGCCAGTATCCGGAGGTTTTCGAAGAAGTGACTGGACTTCCACCACACCGAGAGATTGAGTTTCGTATTGATTTGGTAAAGGATGCTAGGCCTATAGTGATGCCACTTCGTCGTATGGCACCAAGAGAGCAGCGAGAGCTCGAGGTGCAAGTCAGCGATCTTTTGAAGAAGGGATTTATCAGAAGGAGTGTTTCTGAATGGGGAGCACCAGTTGTGTTTGCTACCAAGGCGGATGGTTCCCTTCGTTTGTGTGTAGACTACCGCGAGTTGAATAAAGTGACGAGGAAGAACAAGTATCCTCTACCGCGGATAGATGATTTGTTCGATCAGTTGAGTGGCGCGAGAGTATTTTCTCAGTTGGATCTCGCGACAGGTTTTCATCAGCTTAGAGTGGAAGCTGAGAGTATAGCTAAAACGACATTTCGAACGCCGTCTGGATTTTATGAATGGTTGGTTATGCCATTTGGGCTGACCAATGCCCCAGCATATTTTGTGGATCTTATGAATAGGGTATTCAGAGATCAGTTGAATAAGTTCGTCCTTGTGTTCGTTGATGATATTTTGGTCTATTCGAAGACAGAGGAAGAACACAAGGAACATCTAAGAGTAGCGATGGAGGTGTTGAGAAAACACCAATTGAAAGCCAAGTTTTCTAAGTGTCACTTCTGGAAGAGGGAAGTGAGGTTCTTGGGCCATGTTGTATCAGAGAACGGTATTGCCGTGGACCCAGCAAAGGTGGCTACGGTACAAGATTGGCCTACGCCCAAGAATGCAACAGATGTGAGAAGTTTCTTGGAATTAGCTGGATATTATCGTAAGTTTATCCAAGGTTTCTCCAAGGTAGCAGCACCATTGACCCAGTTGACCAAGAAGAATCAAGCTTTTGTCTGGGATGAAAGGTACGAGGATGCATTTAAAAGTCTAAAGGACAAGTTGACAAGCGCACCAGTGTTAGTCATTCCTAAAGGGGATGAAGTGATGACGGTATACACGGATGCCTGTGGTACCGGACTGGGAGCTGTATTGATGCAAGGCGGTAGGGTTGTAGCTTACGCAAGTCGGCAATTGAAACCGCACGAGAGAAGATACCCTACCCATGATTTAGAATTGGCAGCGATCGTGTTCGCGTTAAAGATGTGGAGACACTATCTCTTGGGAGAAAGATTTGAGCTGTTTACAGATCATAAGTCGTTGAAGTATCTATTCTCCCAGAAGGATTTAAATCTCCGTCAGCAGAGATGGTTAGAGTTCTTAGCTTCCTATGATTTTGACATCGCATACACACCAGGAAAGGGCAATGCGGTGGCTGATGCATTGAGTAGAAGACATGCCAGCTTAGGGGCTATGTTCCTTGAATGGAAGCAACTGGAGTTTATCGCGGGGTTTGATTTCAGACCAAAGTGCGAATTGGATCCAGAAATGTTAGCAAGTTTGACGATCAGACCCATTTTGGTTGAACGGATCGGCTCTAGTCAGAGGGACGATCCTAACCTATCGGAAATCATCTCCAAGTTAGAGATGGACATCGATGGGGAGATGAACAAGTATGGGCTTGATCGAGATGGATGGCTTAGGAAGAATGGAAAGCTTGTTGTACCCAATGTCAATGGATTGAAAGATGAAGTGCTTAGAGAATGTCATCACTCGAAGCTGACTATACACCCCGGTGGTAACAAGATGTATCGAGATATGAAGCAGACTTACTACTGGGAAGGGATGAAAAGAGACGATGGGAAGTTTATATCCAAGTGCATGAATTGCCAGCTAGTTAAAGCCGAGCAAAAGAAGCCTAGTGGGTTGTTACAGCCCTTAGAAATTCCCGAATGGAAATGGGAGCAAGTCTCGATGGATTTCATCGATGGATTACCAAGGACTAGATCGGGATATGACAGCATTTGGGTAATTGTAGATCGACTGACTAAAAGCGCAAGATTTATACCAGTCAAATCGACCAGAACGGCAGCTAAGTTAGCAGAATTGTATATGAAGTGGGTAGTGAGATTTCATGGAGTACCTAAAAGCATTGTGAGCGACCGAGACCTGTTGTTCACTAGTGGATTTTGGAAGAGCTTACAAGAGGCTTTAGGGTCAGAGTTACATCTCAGCACCGCATATCATCCTCAGACCGACGGTCAGACGGAGAGGGTGAACCGTATTTTGGAAGATCTCTTGAGAGCATGTATATTGGATTTTGGTGGATCATGGGATGACCATTTACATCTAGTAGAGTTTGCATATAATAATAGCTACCAATCCAGTATCGGTATGGCTCCGTTTGAAGCTTTGTACGGAAGACCATGCAACTCACCATCATGTTGGATAGAGACTGGCGAGAAGTTTATGCTTGGACCAGATGTGGTGAGGGAAACTTCAGGTAAAATCAAGACCATTCAACGACGAATGAAGAAAGCCCAAGATAGGCAGAAGAGTTATGCCGATAAGAGAAGAAGAGACCTAAAATTCTCCGTTGGTGACTTGGTGTTTGTCAAGACTTCTCCGTTGAAGAGCGTAATACGATTCGGTAGGAGAGTCAAGTTGGCACCAAGATTCGTTGGCCCATTCCCTGTTCTTGAACTAGTCGGGAATTTGGCATATAGAATTGACTTACCAGAGAAGATGGCGGGAGTTCACAACGTATTTCATGTTTCCCAACTAAGGAAGTTCGTTCACGACTCAGATATGACTATTTCACCTGATCAGTTAGAGGACTTCGAAGTAGAACCCGAGGCGGTTGGGAACCGTAAGCCGGCCCGTATTGTCGTGCACGACATGAAGCAACTTCGAAGGAAGGCGGTGAAGCTAGTCAAGGTACGGTGGAGCGAGGACGAGAATGATTGTACTTGGGAAACAGAGGAGGACATAAGGAAGAAGTACCCAGAACTCTTTGCCTGGTAAGATTTTTGGCTTCGATTTAGTTTCCGCATGCTAGGATAGACTTGTTTGCTTATTTTGCATGATTGATTGTTGTATGTGGTTGTTAGGCATGCGGGATCCTTTGTATGTTTTGGGTTAAGGAATTTCGGGGGCGAAATTTCTTAAGGGGGGAGAGTGTAACGACCCGCATTCTACGCATCATAGGATCGTAGAATATTTATTTCTTTCACATACGAAGTCGTATGGTCATGTAACTTTGGGAGACGACTATTGGGGTCATTTCCCATGTTTATGATTTTTCCCGATTTTTAAATGACCATTTTACCCCTGGTTGGCACTGTTTTGGCCATAACTTTTGACTGGAAAGTAATTTTGACCTGAAACCACTTCCATTGGCTCCGGATGATGGTTTCTCTTTCCGTAGAGTGGTCACATTAGCCAAACAAACTCACCGTTTGGGAGATATGGCTGAAACAAGTTTCAGATGGTGAAAAACAGCTTAATTGGGCTTAACCGGGTGATTAGCAGCTAGGCCCAGAGGGGAATTTCGGGTTTAGAGGTATAGGAGGACTGATTAGGGTTAGGTTATCACTTTCATTTCAGTTTTGAGCTGCCACAAACCTTCTTGAAACATTAGTAATGGCTTTCATCCTCTAAAACCATCCCAAAACACATTTTTAGTGAAGATTAAGCCTAACCTACATCAAAGCAAGGCCAAATAGCAACAAAGCAAGGTTGGAGCTGCTGCTATACATAGGAATTCGACCCAAACAGAGAGTATTTCAGATTTGGTGTTTCATTTGTGGCCAAGGTGAGTGATTTGCATAGTTTTTGCACTAATTACGGTGATTAAGGGTAATTAGTGAAGATTAGCGAATTTATACGTAAATAAATTCTGGAAAAATTCTTAAAATTCTAAAATAATGTTTTAAGGCTCTGTTAGAAATTTGGGTTAATTTCGATATGTTTTGCTAATCGTATGCTTAAAACATGATTAAGAGGGATTATAGGAAAATGTGAGGTTTTAGCCACTTTTGATCTATTTTGGTTCATTTGAATTGTTGTTAGCTGTTTGTGGTTGTTCTTACATGTTGCTATGACTCTATGGTATGTTCTATGATTGATTAGAATAGTTAGATTGGTCGAAAATGCCGTCGAATGGCGTAGAAAGCTCGCTGGAAAGTTGCAGAAGTGTGCAGGTTCCGAACCGGTTCGGATCGGAGAAAGGGGTCGGATCGGATTTGTGAACTGACCAAGGGAATTCGAACTGGATTGGAACTTGTCACTGGAGGAGGCTTGGCGAGAAGGAAGGCCGTTTACTTGGAGTTGGAGTGGACAAGGGGATCGGATCGGAAGAATAATTGGAGGCCAGATCGGATCGACTTGGAGATGCAGGGCTCGGATCGGAAGTAAACATTTGGGAGAACTAGCAAGAGGGAAGGCCACGCGGATCAGATGGCAAGGAGGAATCGGATCGGAATACGTGAAGAAATAAGGGAGCAGATCGGAGCGCTGGAAGGAAGGACACCCGACCCGGAG
This sequence comes from Allium sativum, assembly GCA_030737875.1. Lineage (NCBI taxonomy): Eukaryota > Viridiplantae > Streptophyta > Magnoliopsida > Asparagales > Amaryllidaceae > Allium > Allium sativum. Next base: position 205,476,534 of record CM060919.1, read on the forward strand.
GAGGACACCGACCCGACCTGAAGTGGAATGCCCGACCCGAACCGAATGGAAAGATGACAAGGAAGGAGGACCGAACCGAACCGACGAGGGTAATGACCACCGAACCGAACCGTATTCTAGGGCTGCTACTGCACGACAACTCTTCAGAAGACCCACTCCAATTCGATCAAAACCCGAGATGCAAAGGAAGTCCAAATGAGAAGTTAGAGCTCAAGATTTAGATGGGAATCAATGAGTTCGCTTCATGGTTGGGCTTTGCTGCGGGACGCGTGCTAAGGAGTTATCGACGTCTATAGCTTTGGACCACTATGGTAGGAGGTACGAAGACGGATTCAGGGCCATTATGGCATAGGTAGAACCAAGGGCTACGACCAATGTGGTGGGTCATTGAAATGTTTGGTCATGACTCCATATGTTTAGCTTGGTTATAGCAGGGTTTCTACAAGTCGGGATTCGTCGTTACCTCATTTTGTCTAGTGTCCCAAAGTGGTAGATATCGTACACTTTACGCACTGAGTGAGAGATGTGAGGATGGTTGCTATGGTTGGTTTGTTTGCTATCATTATGACATGCACACCCCACTCCCGTATTCTTACACTATTCATTATGGCGCCTTGGAGTATTGTACGGTATGTGGTACTAACTCTTTGGTTGCAGGTCCAGGTTCAGGTATGGTTTAGTATACCTATTATTATTCTGTTTAGATGCTTATCGCTCATACCAGGCTTTATGTCTGACCCAGAGTTTTATGTCTCCTCTTATTACTCTGGGTGCTCACACGAGCAGACTAGAGACAGGTTAGCTGGTGATGCACGGGTAGATGATCCGGAGATGAGCAGGAGGCTTCCACGTACTATATACATAATATTCCCACTGTGTTGTTGAAGATCACTGCTTGGGCATTGTTGGTGTATCTTCTACTTTAGCTTTCTTTTGTTTAGAGACAGTAAATTTGGAAAATTGTAATAAGCTGTATATGGATTTCCGCTGCTCTGATGATTGATGTTGATTTTAGTTATCAGCTTATGCACTGTCTCGCCTGTTTTATGTCAAGTATGTTATTATTATATTTTATCCCATGCGCTGTGAGACATTCTACAGGTTCCTTGATTAGTTCATTCTCTTCTTTCTTTTCTTCTGACAACCGTTCTGTGCTAGCTGGGCATGTGTACATCGCACTTTCGGAGGAAATGCAGGCTGGTGCGGGACGGGCCGTCACAGAAATTAAACCTTCTACAGAAATTTTCCTATCTCTACCCTATCCACCAGTCATATGAGCATTCGCCTGCCCTCCAGAAGTAGGTTCTGCCCTTGCCCACGTTTCTTCGGGCAGTCCCTAGTGAAGCGTCTCATTTCTCCACAGTTGAAGCAAGTGCCTTTCCCCTTTCTACAATCCTTATTCAGATGAGTCAAGCTTCCACAAGTAAAGCACTTTTTCTCCTTCTTATCTTCATGCTTTTCATTCTTCTTTTGTGTTTCCTTTCTGGGCCACTCTTTCTTGTTCTGTGGTCCTTCGAGCTTTTCTTCTTTCTTCCCACTTTTGGCTTCCTCTTCATGCATTAACACCATGTCAACCAATTTCTCGAAAGTTGCCCTCATGCGAATGTGGGTCATAGCCAACCCATGTAGTGGCTCATTCAAACCTTTAATGAATCTCAGGGCCTTCTTTTCAAGTGTGTTTACCAAGTCTAAGCTGAATCTTACCAACTGATTGAACTTGTTGACGTACTCATTTACTGATAAATTCCCTTGCTTCAATGCTAAGAACCTCTCCATGCATAAATTCTCTTCTGCTCATGAGAGTAATTTCATCTTGAACTTGTGCCTGAAATCCCTCCATGTATCCATTGGGCGCTCTCCATTCGTGACCTCCCACCAAAACGAGGTTTAATAACCCAGAAATCTGAGCTAATTTAAATTTTTTATTTTGGCAATTTTGATGAATTTTGAATATTTAAAATGAATTATTTTAAATAATAACAAAGAGAAATTTATTTTGAATAGAATTAGTATGAATATATTTATATAGATCGACCGTAGAATATAAATATTTTATTTTAAATATAAAAGGAATACAAAATAGTGCGGTAGTTCGAAAATTCGATTTCAAAGTTTAAATGACTGTACAGGATTCAAAATAAACCGGATTTTAGCAAAACTAAAAATAGTATAATCTATTTGAAAATAGCTTTCCAATGAATCCAAAAAATAAAAATTTCATAGCGGGAATAAAATGTTATGCCCAATTGAAAATTCAGAATAGTCGCTATGGAAATATAGGCCTTAAAAATGGAAATTTTGCAAACGACCTCTGTTTTCGACGAAACCACTTTTGTTGGACCCGGGATGTCGAGTTATTGCTAGATTCCAAAATTTGTAATTTTCTGAATCAATATGTGAGCGTGGCAAAGGAAAACGTGTTTTGACAGTTTCAGTCAATTGGGATCAACCAGAAAATGGCCATTTTTCAGAAGGTCTCAGAATTTGACGAAATTAGTTTTGTTAGGACCGTATCATCAATACGAAGTTAGAAATAATTTTTCTGTAATTTTTAGAGTCTGTACGTGGTACCGGTAGATTGAAATGTACATTTAAATTCAGTATATACCGATTAATACTTTGAATTCAACAAAAACTGATCGTAACAGCCGAATTGGCTTACGAAACACATCCCATTGTGTTCAGAATGGGGGTAATATGTTATGGGCGACAGTCGGTGGGTTCAATTTTGGGTTCAAACGAAAGTCAACTTTATTGGAGAAAAATAATAATTAAATTATATTATACATATTAGGCCCCTTTTCCCTCTTCTCTCTCTTCCTTTCAGATCGAAAATTAATAAAAAGAAAAAAACAATCGCGAAGCCAAAACCGCAGACCGGCGCTCACCACCACGCTGGAGTTGACGCCCCTCCCTCAGCTCCGCCGCCATGGACGGATCCGCACCCCCCTCCCTCTCCGATCCACCCTCCCTCCAACGAAGAAACCCCATGCCAATCACCCCCAAAACCGACTAGTTGTACTCAAATCCACCACCCCTTGGCCACCTCCGGCCGCCGCAGCCTCAGGCGCGCCACCCCGACCTTCGGAGACCCGGCGCCACCATCCTCAGCCACCACCTCTGGCTGAGCGCCCTCAACCATTCGAAAAGGTGATTTTTACTCTATTTTATTTTATTTATTTAGTTTAAATAGATTTTAGTGATGAAATAAAATTAGTTTTATAGATATTATGACATCGATAAACATATATGATTTTTATTTATATATTTAGAATATAAAGAAATGATTTTTAGTATATAAAGTTAGGATTTTTATAAAGAAAACTAGTCATAAATATGTAATTTTTAAATATATGAAGTTATGATTTTTATTCTATAATGTTAGGATTTTTAAATACATAAAGATGTGATTTTTATATATGAAGTGGTAAAATAAAAAAATACGATTTTTTTTATGAATAAAGGTTTGAAATAAAAATGTGATCTTTATTATCAAGAGAACGATATAAAGGTGAGATTTCTATTATCATAGAGGCAGAGTAAAAATACGATTTTTATATTACAGAGATAATAAAAATATGATTTTTATAATGCAAACATCGATATAAAAATATGAACTTTATTTTTATCATGAAGTAGCGAGAATAAAAATTCGTTTTTTATATGAATAGCGGATTAAAAATAGAATTTTTATATACTAGAGAATATAAAATTGTGATTTTTAAATATGTAGCGAATACGGACGACGAAAGTGGCAAATGGTGAGCACGGCGAAGATTTCCTACATACGAAGAGTCACGGAGTTGGGTTTAGCTCTTGGTGAGAACTCCTCGCTTTTATTCTAATTTCTAGTTTAAAATATATACTAGGATGCAGACGGTGCTTAGCAGCACCCGACACCCTTTGTCCACAGACCATGGACGACTTGTTTGTTTGTTGTTTGTGATGTGAATATTGATTATGTGATGTGGAATGGAATAAGTTATTTTATCGTTAAAAATATAATTTTGAATGTGTATATGAAATAATATTTATAAACAAATCGGACGATTTGTTTATGTACACACATTTGAAGGATATTGATTGGGACGATAAATTTTACACGTCGCCCAACTACACAAATAATATTCAGTTTTTGTGGATTGAAACCCCACACGGGTGTTGGGATGATATTTGGCGTACACTAATCCCAATTATTAAATTGTATGTCGACCGATTGGTTGACAGACTGTGTAAGCGTTAATTATTTATATTTAATGCTTATGCCGTTGTGTGGTGCACTCTAGATGATGGTTGATTATCTATCGTTGCTATTATATACATGTGTTGTAGGGAATCCATATAATTAACATTATATGGTAATTGATTGGGCCTCATTCCAATCTGGAAAATAAAGAATATTATAAAATGAAAATTCTTGTGTTGAATAAAAGAATATTCATGTGTTGAATAAAAGAAAATTCATGTATTAAAGAAAAGAATATTCATGTGTTGAATAAAAGAAAATTAATGTTTTGAATAGAATATATATTCACGTGTTGAATAAAAGAAAATTCATGTGTTGAATAAAATATATATTCATGTGTTGAACAAAATATTCATTTGTTGAATAAAATAACGAAGTTATTGAAATACATAAAGCCATGTTGATTAGATATGCGCCATTTTGATGCAAACCATATTTATATCGATTATATTCGTTTTTATAATGAATATAGAAAGGGAAGTGATTTCAAAATATAATATTTTGAAAATATTATCATTTATATATTAATGATATGGAATATTCAATTTTGATCTGAAATTGAATATGAAGCTGAAATCTTTTTGAATACGAATTTAAAACGATTTATAAAATACGTTTTGAAAGGAAATCGGCAAAATATATATATATGATATATATTATATATATAATGGCCTGAATAGAACGTGTCGTGCTACGGCAGTTCGTGAATTTCGGCCATTGACTTCGAATAGACATTACGGGAGATTCGACCGTCGGATTCTCCTAAAACCGGAACCGTTGGGTTCGTATCGAAAAGAGCTTTCTAAAGAATATTAGAGATTTGAAAACTAACGGTTGGATTTGGAATTATGTCTAAATCAAATTTGGAAAAGGTCGCGGTAAGTGCAGGTCGATGGCCGTTTATGGAAATCGACTGTACGGGCTTTGATAAAATTATTAAAGAATAGCAATAATTTGTGTAAAATCATAAGAAATGATTTGGAAATAATTGGGATGAAAAATTCCATATTTGAAAAGATAAAAATAGATTTTATCGAAATGAACTAGTTTTGAACTAGAATTATAATTCGTTTATTTTTGAAATAAATAAATTGGATTTGAGAGGATTTTAAAAGTTACCAGAATTTCCGATAATTGAATTGGAATGGATTTGAATCGAAATAGTCTTTGGAATATTTCGATGTTGGATTTCATGATTATATAGATATTGTTATGGTAATTTGAAAGATATATTTATATCGTTATTTCCAATACGATATTTGTTGGCCGTAGAATTTGATATTGAATATAAGCCGATATATTTTTGAAACACCCCACCTCCGTTAGGGTCACTCTCAAAGGGAATGCCCTAATTTTGGTGGAGGTTTATAAGTATAAGTCACAGATATACAAGACAGATATAATAACACATATTTTTGAACAGCGGAAAACAAGAACTTTTATTTCATCAAAATACGTGTTACACAAACCATGCCATAATTGTCTTACAATACTTCCAAAATCATAACTGTCTTGATTACATTATTTAAAGAAGCATAAAGAAAACATAATAAAATGCAAAAGTCCCATAATTGCTGTCCAAAGCCATAGTCCAAAACGGAAAAGATCCAAGCAATACATTCTTCCTCTTCCAGCTGGATGTGAAATCTGGTCAAGCTGCGGTATTCCCTCCCTGTGGACCTTGGGGGGGAACGAAAGAAAAGAAGGCGAAAGAAAAGTAGAGTCAGACATAAAGCCTGAGTAAGTCTAGGACTATTCAATCTATGAATAAAGAACTGGGTATGATAAGCATAAACTGGAAATGGGAAAGCATTATAAACTAAGTTAAGTGGTCTAGGGTCGAATATTGCCGTACCCCATGTTAATCTCTGTACCCATATAAACTAGTTCCCAACAGGCACCCCATAATCAGGGTGAAGTGATCCTTTTTCTGATGATCGGATCCTACTCGCATAGTTACGTGTGTCTTACAGTCCCCGATGTTGTAGTTACCTATGCTGGTCCCACCATGGGGTGTATCAAGTCCCATGGTGGCGGCCCGACACAATCCTAGAATGCACAGGTATGCTACTGGTGCCTAGTGCCTTATTTTTTTGCGTCGGGGTGTGTGCACGCCCGCACCCCGTTAGAACCTACACTGCTGCACCACCGCCGTCGATTTGACCGCTTACAATCAGCGCAGTAATCGTGCCCCACCCTGCCTAGTTTCAGGGTATCATGATACCTTATAGGGTTGCTGCTGAAAAGGGTCCCCCGCTACTAGGTTTTCTATTTCTAGCCAACATGCTAAGTTAGTTAAGTGTTTTATAAACCTAACCCCCAATCAGTCTGTTTAGTTTAGCATGTTCCATTCTGATTAAGTATTAATTTAGTTTACTTAATCTTATCAATCCAGAATCAGCCTTAATTGTCTTATTAAAGCCTTGACCTCTCACATTAGACAGGTATTGTTGTGGCTGCCTGTTGCCGGTTGGGTCCGGGCAGTCTTACGCCACAACTCAGTCTAACCTCGGGTCCTTATTGGGCTCCGTGTTTAACCACCCACATTGGATAGGTATTGTGACTACTGGACAGCCGGGCGGTTCCGGGCAGGTTTACATCACAACTCAATCCAACCTCGGGTTAAACACATCGTATTTTCTACATTTACATATTTTGTCTCTTTTCTTTTTATATGTAAATATTTGTGGCCCATTATTCAAGTTCATCTTTATTGGTTAAAATTTTATTTATGCCACTTAATTGCTTTTCAAGATTGTTGGCATGCGTTAAACATGCCAATACATATGTTCTATATTTTAGCCCAAACGTCATTACCCCCGTTTTACACGTTCGCTCCAATGTAAGGTGTGTTGGGTTTAATACTTAAACCCAATTTAGCCAAATGAAAAGGGGAGGCTTATAACATGGTGTTTATAAGATAACATGAAAAAGGGGAGTGTGAACGCATGAACTTGCAACGAACGATTCAATTAACATAAAGTAGGCAAATGTGAACTTGCAATTGTAACATCATGGCATAACAATACTTAAACATGAATCGTTTTATTCATATAATCATGGCATAAACAATACTTAAACATGAATCATTCTATTCATATGATTATGGCATAAACAATACTTAAACATGAATTATTCTATTCATATGATTATGGCATAAACAATACTTAAACATGAATCATAGGTTCAACTAACCATGTAAACTTGAAATTAAGAATCTAACTAAATTAGATATCATTATTATTGGCACATGGTCTTGACTAGAAATATAAGCCTATATTTTTATTTAGGCATAATATAAACTAATCATGTTCATAAAATCACTATATGCTAACAAAAAGGTACTTACTTTTGTCACTAATACAAAAGTATGGTTCAACTAGAATTATCCCAACCTAATTCTTATATGAATCATGGTTTTTAATCCATTTATAGGATTATAGCATAAACATACCCAAACTTAAATCATGGTTTTTATTCTATCTATGTAAACTTGCAAGTGGAATGTAATTCTAATGTAATTCTAATGTAACTTATGTGTCACATATATTATCATATGATTATGATAACAACATAAGCCTAAAAACATGTTTTCAACTAGGCATAATAACAAACATAGTTTAGTCATGTTCATAAAATTAATACGAGCTTACAAAGATGCTTGCTTTTGTCACTATCACAAAAGCATGATTTTTATACTCAACATAACTTCATATGAATCATAATACTCAAATGGACCAAATTACACTAAAGATGACCATAGAATTATACATCATGTTGGCATAACAATAAATCATATACTTGCATGAATTTCAAATAAACTATTACAACACATAGTTGTTATTTTCAACATGAATCATATATTTGCAATTATCAAATGGGTGTTGTAAATAACTACCACAAACATGTAGTTTTCAATATGAATCATATGCTTGCATGAACCCCAATTAAAATTCCACAACATGTGGTTCTCAACATAAACCATACACTTGTATGAATCCAATCGTACACCATAGCATTGCCAAATCGTTTAGAATCAAAATAACATACAAATATAGGTTATTATCCCCACAATTCCATTTCATTGTTAACTTCCAACGCAAATCACGAACTTGCAAATATCCAATCGTATACCATAATATTCCCAAATCGTTTAGCATCAAAGCAACATACAAATATAGATTATTATCGCCACAATTCCATTTCTTACTTTACACAAATCAACACAGTTATTTAATTCACATCGGAATAACACTCTACTTACAACGTATGACGAATCTTCAATTCAGCAATCTGAATTCTGAATTTGGAGATGCTATCCTTTGTTGTAGGCGTTGATTCGATTAACGTTGCTTTAAGCTTTGAATTATCTCCTAATTGTCTCTCTATTTCTGACGGCTATCCTCAGTCTCTCCTCAGCAGCATGACGGCCTCATCTCCATTTTAGTTTGTGTGAATTAGGGTTAGTCTTAGGTCCTTTTTATAGAGTTTGTGAGTTGATTTAGATCGTCGATGAAGCTTGGTTTAATAATAGCCGTTCGTTCAAAGGAGAGGCCAATCAGGAGTTGAGGCTCAGAAAATCGACCAAACACAGACCAGGCCAGCCAGGGTGGGCTGGGTTCGACCTGGCTCAGGGGCTAGGTCGACTCCCCAGTCGACCCCCAGGTCGACTCTAGAGTCGACCTGCCTGGGGCAGGTCGACACCTAGGTCGACTCCCAGGTCGACCTGGCCTGGCAGGTCGACCCTAGGGTCGACCCCCAGGTCGACCTGGTGGGTTGGGCGGGAACTTTTCCCGCCTACTCTGATTGGGCTGAAATTTAAATCTGTTTTCGAATTTTGAATTTTCTGAAACTTCCTCGGCCCATAATTTGGTCATACGGGCTCCGTTTTTCGAAAACTCGGACTCTATTTCGCGTATTTTTCCGAGACGAACGCAATGGAATATCCCGTTTCCCTTAATACTTTGATTTGAAATTTATTATACTTTAATTTGTGAATTTCACTGTTATAAAATACACGGGGTGTTACATTCTCCCCCACTTAAAAGGATTTCGTCCCGAAATCTTCAAGTTCAGGAAGAATGTACATCCTAACATCCATCTACTCATTCATCAAACACGAACATCCATTGTCCTTAAAAGACTTCTAATGCTTCATGATAATATGCGAAGTGTGTGTGTACATGTACTTATCTAATGCAAAATCAGGCGGTCTACTGATTCAGTTGACCTCCTTAATGCGAATTATGTAAGTGCCATGAATCCATTATGTATGCAAATCCTCCTATTCATGATTCTACATGAGTGCACAATCATTCATACAAATGCAACATCCATATGACAACACATTAAAGTTCAACCATATACGAATGCAAACACATATGCATATGCAATATGCAGTGATTGAGCCAATCTAAAACCTAGATTTGTGTGTGTATATGCAACCACGAGCAACCACTAGCAATCACTTGCAACCACTTGCAATCATCATCCATAACATGTTTCAATTACATGTTTCCATCCAAAGGGTTTCTTCCTAAAAGATAAGGTCGAGGAGATATACCTAAAAAGATAGATAAAAGCGCAACTTAAGGAAAAAGGAAAGATCAAAGATGTACCCTCGAAAAGAAAAGGGTAGGTTGCGCGTATTTTAGCTTCAGTTTCACAAGTTGCATCTCCTTCGGCGTCGCTCCACTGAACTTTGACGAGCTTGACTTCGCGGTTGCGTAGCTTCTTCACTTCCGTTCCTAATATGCGGGTTGGAACTTTCCTTATGGTTGCTTCACGTTCCACTTCAGCTTCTTCTAGGATATTTGGCTCTACCACTTCAGCAGACTCATGTAGACATTTTCGGAGATGTGAAACGTGAAAGACGTTGTGAACTCCGGCCAATTTTTCGGGTAGCTCTAATCTATAGGCCATTTTCCCAATTTTCTCAATGATAGGGAATGGCCCTACGAACCTTGGTGCTAACTTTCCTGTGGTTCCAAAACGAACAACGTTCCTTAGCGGAGATACCTTAAGAAAAACTCTGTCTCCAACCTCAAATTCTAGGTCGGTCCTCCTCTTGTCGGCGTAGGACTTTTGTCTGTCTTGGGCCGTCTTCATCCTTCTTTGTATTAAGTCTACTTTCTCTGAAGTCTCTCGGATCATATCTGGTCCAAGTATGAGCTTATCAGTAGACTCCCACCAACAAGTGGGCGATCGGCACGGTCTTCCATATAAAGCTTCGAAGGGCGCCATTCCGATGGTTGCTTGATAGCTGTTGTTGTAGGCAAATTCCACCAAAGGAAGATGGTCTTCCCACGTCCCTCCGAAGTCAAGGATGCACAGTCTTAAAAGGTCCTCCAAAACTCTGTTCACTCTTTCTGTTTGGCCGTCGGTTTGGGGATGATAGGCTGTGCTCAAGCATAACTGTGTGCCTACCGCTTCTTGCAGACTCCGCCAAAACTCACTGGTGATGATAGAGTCTCGGTCGCTAACAATGCTGGATGGTATTCCATGGAGTCGAACGATTTCCTTGAGGTAAAGAGATGCTAGGGATGAGGCAGTTCTTTTACTTTTGACGGGTAAAAAGTGGGCGCTTTTAGTAAGCCTATCCACTATTACCCAAATGCCAGTGTTGCCTCTCCTAGAACTAGGCATCCCATCGATGAAGTCCATTGAGATGCTATCCCACTTCCACTGCGGGACCTCTAGAGGATGTAGCAGACCGCCAGGCTTTTTCTGTTCCGCCTTAACCTGTTGGCACACCATACACTTAGAAACGAATTCTGCCACGTCCTTCTTCATGCCGTTCCAAAAGAAAGTTCTTTTTATGTCCTTGTACATTTTATCTACGCCTGGGTGTATCGTCATCTTGGAGTGATGTGCTTCCTCGAGAACCTTCTTTACTAAATCCCTTGTCTGTGGGACGCATAGTCTTCCATCTCGCCTTAGCCAACCCTTATCGTCGATGGAGTATCTATTGTGGTGACTTGAAGTCTCACCCCTAATTAGCCTATCAATCGTCTCCACAAGCTGAGGGTCCTCGCGTTGTGTTGTCCCTATCAAGTCCAATAAAGTCGGGCTTACTTCGAGAGATGCTAGCAAGCCTGGTACAAAATCGGAGGAAGGCCTAAAGTCGAAGCTGGCTATAAACTCTAGGCTTTGTCTTTCAACAAACAGCGGGCTTAGGGTCAGTTTCTTTCGGCTCAACGCGTCTGCCACTACGTTGCCTTTGCCCGGAGTATAGGAGATCTCGAAATCATACGAGGCAAGAAACTCCATCCACCTCTGTTGCCTCAAGTTAAGGTCCTTCTGCGAGAAAAGGTATTTCAACGATTTATTGTCAGTGTAAAGTTCAAACTTCTCACCTAGGAGATAGTGTCGCCAAGACTTGAGTGCAAAGACGATGGCAGCTAACTCAAGATCGTGGGTCGGGTAGTTCTTTTCGTGCACTTTCAATTGTCTCCCGCCATAAGCTACTACCCTTCCTTCTTGCATTAAGACGGCGCCTAACCCTGTCCCACATGCATCTGTATAAACTGTGAACATCTTGCTTCCATCTGGCAACGTTAAAATCGGGGCTGTTGTAAGAGCCCTTTTCAGTCGCTGGAAAGAAAACTCGCAATCCAAGTCCCAATTGAACACAAGATTCTTCTTGGTCAACTTTGTGAGCGGAGCTGAGATTTTCACAAAATCCCTTATGAACTTTCGATAGAAACCTGCTAGTCCTAGAAAACTTCGGACCTCAGTTGCATTCCTTGGTGTCTTCCAATCCTGTACCGCCACTACCTTAGCAGGGTCCACTGCTAACCCTTGTTTGGATACTACGTGCCCAAGGAACCTCACTTCTTCTCTCCAAAAGTGGCATTTGGAGAATTTGGCTTTTAGCTGATGGACTCGCAGAGTTTCCATGATTGCCCTTAAGTGCTGAGCATGTTCCTCTTCACTCTTTGAGAAGATAAGGATATCGTCTACGAAGACCACTACGAACTTATTGAGGAAATCTCTGAATACCCTACTCATCAGGTCCACGAAGTAAGCAGGTGCATTTGTCAAGCCGAAAGGCATGACAAGCCATTCAAAGAAGCCATATGGGGTTCTGAATGCCGTTTTATCGATACTATCTACAGCCGCCCTTAGCTGATGAAAACCGGTTGCTAAATCGAGTTGGGAGAAAACAGACGCTCCTACAAGCTGATCAAACAAATCGTCAATTCTGGGGAGAGGGTGCCTATTCGTTTTCGTTAGCTTGTTGAGCTCCCTATAGTCAACACATAGACAAATGAGTTGGGCCCCCAATTGGGTTTGAAACAATTAAGGGATCCTCTACCATACTAGTTTTTAGGTGCAGAGATTCTACTAAAGCAGACGAGATAAAGGAGTGTGATGCGCCAGAATCAAATAAAGTGCGAATGGGGTGATCATAAAGATAAACTACACTTTCTACAGAAGTACTTATACCTCGCTGTTGCAGAGGTGGCGCCTCTAGCACATGAACTTGTGCCCCTGAGGTGGATCCAGCCCTCTGCCCCTGTCCTCGTTTCTTTGGGCAGTCCTTAGCCATGTGGCCTGTCTCACCGCAAGAAAAGCACCCACCATTCATCTTGGCCTTCTTTTTCCGGCAATCTTTCACTAAGTGCCCCACTTTGCCACAGAAATTACACTTCCTCTTCTCTTTGTTGCCTTTCCCGCCCTTCTTAAAGTCTGTCTTCTTAGGCTGCAAACCCTCTTTCTTCCCTTGAGAGTTTTCTGCCTTTGTCTCCTTCTTGCCCTTATCCTCTTCGTTCAGCAACGCCATCTGTACCAACCTTTCATACGTAGCTCCCATGGGTATATGGGTCATGGCCAAACTGTGTAATGGGTCATTCAACCCTTTGACAAAACGGAGAGCCTTCTTGTGCGGGGTGTTGACTAGGTCCAGTCCGAACCTAGCCAGCTCATCGAACTGATTAACATACTCTTTGACTGTCTTGTTCCCTTGCTTAAGAAATAAGAAATTTTCCAACTGCAAACTCCTTTCCGCGTCTAAGAGAAATTTAGCCTCAAACCTTGCCCTAAAGTCCTCCCATGTTTCCACTGGTCTTTCTGCATTAGTGACTTCCCACCAGTAGGAAGCCTCGCCTTTAAGTAGCCATATTGCCAGTTGTACTTTCTGTCTATCCTCTACCTCAATGATGATGAATAAGTCCTCGGTTTCTTTCAGCCAATTTCTAGCTGCCACGAAGGACTCAGTTCCATGAAAATCCTTTCCTCCCATAGCTTTAAAATCTTTACACATCTTAGCAAAGGTGTTTCCCCACGGAGGAGGTGGAGGAAGAGGTGCTGCTGCAGCTGGATGATTTCCTGCAGCTGGGGGAGGAGGAACGGTAGGACTTGGCTGAGTGGCCCTTGCTTCTAAGAACCGTCTAAACCAACCAGGTATTGGTACACCCTCTGGCAAGTTAAGTTCTTCGGACATGCTGAAACAAAAAGGATAGATTCAAAACGAAGGATAAGAGATAGTACCTATGGCTTTGGGGGGACTTTGCCTTTTAAAATAAAATAATATTTTATCTTTTAAAATGCTTTTTTAAATTTCTTTTTGAAAAATAAATTTTCAAAACTTTTTATCTTATCTGGTAAACCTATGCTCTGATACCAAGTGAAACACCCCACCTCCGTTAGGGTCACTCTCAAAGGGAATGCCCTAATTTTGGTGGAGGTTTATAAGTATAAGTCACAGATATACAAGACATATATAATAACACATATTTTTGAACAGCGGAAAACAACAACTTTTATTTCATCAAAATACGTGTTACACAAACCATGCCATAATTGTCTTACAATACTTCCAAAATCATAATTGTCTTGATTACATTATTTAAAGAAGCATAAAGAAAACATAATAAACTGCAAAAGTCCCATAATTGCTGTCCAAAGCCATAGTCCAAAATGGAAAAGATCCAAGCAATACATTCTTTCTCTTCCAACTGGATGTGAAATCTGGTCAAGCTGCGGTATTCCCTCCCTGTGGACCTGGGGGGGAACGAAAGAAAAGAAGGCTAAAGAAAAGTAGAGTCAGACATAAAGCCTGAGTAAGTCTAGGACTATTCAATCTATGAATAAAGAATTGGGTATGATAAGCATAAACTGGAAATGGGAAAGCATTATAAACTAAGTTAAGTGGTCTAGGGTCGAATATTGTCGTACCCCATGTTAATCTCTGTACCCATATAAACTAGTTCCCAACAGGCACCCCATAATCAGGGTGAAGTGATCCTTTTTCTGATGATCGGCTCCTACTCGCATAGTTACGTGTGTCTTACGGTCCCCGATTTTGTAGTTACCTATGCTGGTCCCACCATGGGGTGTATCAAGTCCCATGGTGGCGGCCCGACACAATCCTAGAATGCACAGGTATGCTACTGGTGCCTAGTGCCTTATTTTTTTGCGCCGGGGTGTGTGCACGCCCGCACCCCGTTAGAACCTACACTGCTGCACCACCGCCGTCGATTTGACCGCTTACAATCAGCCCAGTAATCGTACCCACCCTGCCTAGTTTCAGGGTATCATGATACCTTATAGGGTTGCTGCTGAAAAGGGTCCCCCGCTACTAGGTTTTCTATTTCTAGCCAACATGCTAAGTTGGTTAAGTTTTTTACAAACCTAACCCCCAATCAGTCTGTTCAGTTTAGCATGTTCCATTCTGATTAAGTATTAATTTAGTTTACTTAATCTTATCAATCCAGACTCAGCCTTAATTGTCTTATTAAAGCCTTGACCTCTCACATTAGACAGGTATTGTTGTGGCTGCCCGTTGCCGGTTGGGTCCGGGCAGTCTTACGCCACAACTCAGTCTAACCTCGGGTCCTTATTGGGCTCCGTGTTTAACCACCCATATTGGATAGGTATTGTTGTGACTACTGGACAACCGGGCGGTTCCGGGCAGGTTTACATCACAACTCAATCCAACCTCGGGTTAAACACATCGTATTTTCTACATTTACATATTTTGTCTCTTTTCTTTTTATATGTAAATATTTGCGGCCCATTATTCAAGTTCATCTTTATTGGTTAAAATTTTATTTATGCCACTTAATTGCTTTTCAAGATTGTTGGCATGCGTTAAACATGCCAACACATATGTTCTATATTTTAGCCCAAACGTCATTACCCCCGTTTTACACGTTCACTCCAATGTAAAGTGTGTTGGGTTTAATACTTAAACCCAATTTAGCCAAATGAAAAGGGGAGGCTTATAACATGGTGTTTATAAGATAACATGAAAAAGGGGAGTGTGAACGCATGAACTTGCAACGAACGATTCAATTAACATAAAGTAGGCAAATGTGAACTTGCAATTGTAACATCATGGCATAACAATACTTAAACATGAATTGTTTTATTCATATAATCATGGCATAAACAATACTTAAACATGAATCATTCTATTCATATGATTATGGCATAAACAATACTTAAACATGAATTATTCTATTCATATGATTATGGCATAAACAATACTTAAACATGAATCATAGGTTCAACTAACCATGTAAACTTGAAATTAAGAATCTAACTAAATTAGATATCATTATTATTGGCACATGGTCTTGACTAGAAATATAAGCCTATATCTTTATTTAGGCATAATATAAACTAATCATGTTCATAAAATCACTATATGCTAACAAAAAGGTACTTACTTTTGTCACTAATACAAAAGTATGGTTTAACTAGAATTATCCCAACCTAATTCTTATATGAATCATGGTTTTTAATCCATTTATAGGATTATAGCATAAACATACCCAAACTTAAATCATGGTTTTTATTCTATCTATGTAAACTTCCAAGTGGAATGTAATTCTAATGTAATTCTAATGTAACTTATGTGTCACATATATTACCATATGATTATGATAACAACATAAGCCTAAAAACATGTTTTCAACTAGGCATAATAACAAACATATTTTAGTCATGTTCATAAAATTAATACGAGCTTACAAAGATGCTTGCTTTTGTCACTATCACAAAAGCATGATTTTTATACTCAACATAACTTCATATGAATCATAATACTCAAATGGACCAAATTACACTAAAGATGACCATAGAATTATACATCATGTTGGCATAACAATAAATCATATACTTGCATGAATTTCAAATAAACTATTACAACACATAGTTGTTATTTTCAACATGAATCATATACTTGCAATTATCAAATGGGTGTTGTAAATAACTACCACAAACATGTAGTTTTCAATATGAATCATATGCTTGCACGAACCCCAATTAAAATTCCACAACATGTGGTTCTCAACATAAACCATATACTTGTATGAATCCAATCGTACACCATAGCATTGCCAAATCGTTTAGAATCAAAATAACATACAAATATAGGTTATTATCGCCACAATTCCATTTTTTTGTTAACTTCCAACGCAAATCACGTACTTGCAAATATCCAATCGTATACCATAATATTCCCAAATCGTTAAGCATCAAAGCGACATACAAATATAGATTATTATCGCCACAATTCCATTTCTTACTTTACACAAATCAACACAATTATTTAATTCACATCGGAATAGCACTCTACTAACAACGTATGACGAATCTTCAATTCAGGAATCTGAATTCTGAATTTGGAGATGCTATCCTTTGTTGTAGGCATTGATCCGATTAACGTTGCTTTAAGCTTTGAATTATCTCCTAATTGTCTCTCTATTTCTGACGGCTATCCTCAGTCTCTCCTCAGCAGCATGACGGCCTCATCTCCATTTTAGTTCGTGTGAATTAGGGTTAGTCTTATGTCCTTTTTATAGAGTTTGTGAGTTGATTTAGACCGTCGATGAAGCTTGGTTTAATAATAGCCGTTCGTTCAAAGGAGAGGCCAATCAGGAGCTGACACCTAGCCCTAGTGACAAGGCAAGGCTCAGAAAATCGACCAAACACAGACCAGGCCAGCCAGGGTGGGCTGGGTTCGACCTGGCTCAAGGGCCAGGTCGACTCCCCAGTCGACCCCCAGGTCGACTCTAGAGTCGACCTGCCTGGGGCAGATCGACACCTAGGTCGACTCCCAGGTCGACCCGGCCTGGCAGGTCGACCCTAGGGTCGACCCACAGGTCGACCTGGTGGGTTGGGCGGGAACTTTTCCCGCCTACTCTGATTGGGCTGAAATTCAAATCTGTTTTCGAATTTTGAATTTTCTGAAACTTCATCGGCCCATAATTTGGTCATACGGGCTCCATTTTTCGAAAACTCGGACTCTATTTCACGTATTTTTCCGAGACGAACGCAATGGCATATCCCGTTTCCCTTAATACTTTTATTTGAAATTTATTATACTTTAATTTGTGAATTTCACTGTTATAAAATACACGGGGTATTACAATTTTCTATTCAGAGCCTTGTATTTAATATCAAATAAGATTTGGGTTTGTCGTGAATGGTGTCTTCATTATCACTGTTCTTAAACCCAGTTGAGAAAAAGATTAAATCTTTTTATTTAGATTTAATGAAGTATACAAATTAAATGATATTTAATTGGAATTGAATTTGAATTGATTTTTGGGTTTATCGTGAACGGTGTTTTAAATAACACTTGTTCTTTAACCCGATAATTAATGGAATGTGAATTGGGTTTATCGTGAACTATGTTTTAACGACATTCATTCTTTAACCCGATTTACAGTGAAATGTGATTTGGAATTTATAAATCTTTTGTTAAGATTTGAAGGAGATTTTCCAAAGTAAAGTTTTCCAATTTAATAAAATAAATTGGAATGGAATGGAATTTGATTTGGTAATAATAGAAGTGAATTTCTGTGGAGGAAGACAACTAACATATCTGGAATTTAAAAGGCTTTGCCATTATTCCATTTATATTATTAGTCGGATATGGAAGTTTATATCGATTATATATATCGATTTGTTTTCCATGAAGACTCCATTGTAAATGGAATGTGATTTTGGATTTATCATGAACCGTGTTTTAAATGACATTGGTTCTATATCCTAGTTAAAGACAGGATATGTTTTCCTAAGCTAAATAATCATCGATAGTGATTTTTGGGAAGATTAAAACCAAGTGGAGTTTTAATGAATCTTTAATTAGATTGAAATGATAGAGAATGGAGTATCACCAGTTTTGCTCCAAGCGATAGTTAAATCTTTAATTAGGTTTGAACGTGAAATGGTAATTGAATTTACCGATAACACCGTGGTGTTAGATATGAATTATTACTTCATGGGATGAATAGGTTGGGATTGGGAAATTAAAACAAATGATTACTTCGGTAAGATTCGTTAATCCCGACTAGTTTTGATAAACCATAATTTGGTTTGAATTGATATTAAAAAGAAGATTAAAGAATAAATTTAAAAGAATTTATCTTTGGTAAAATTAATGGGAACCTTTCCCAAAGTATATGAATATTTGAATAAAAGAATATTCTGAATTGGAAAAGGCTTATGTTGTGTTTGTGTAACACTTGTTTATTATATACGCGAGTTATTCAGAAAGACCGGGTTTATCCCATTCTAAATAACTGATTCGACGAGGTGTCGAGGATGAAGATGGTGGTCAAAGACCGGAGGTCTTCACATCGTTTGGATAATTACTGATGACCTTGATTGGGCTGTACACCCAAGAGGAGGGAATCAGTTGGTGATCGTCCAGACATACTTGGAGATCGATGGATATGCGAGGTACAAGGTGCCTCCGGTTTCGTTCAGACACAGAACGGACATGTAAATGGACTGTGTGTCTGACATTGGATATCATTCTATGTGATTGATGGATATCGGTTGCATGGAGTGGATTGCATGTGTGGCATGCTAAGATGCAAATGATCAAAGCTTCTATTGAAATGTAGAGTCTTGTGGTTGATGATCAAAGCACCACCAGTGTGGCACAACTTTGTGTAGCGTTAATTTGCGAGCCTCACACCCCAGTGTGAACCAGAAACGGGAGAAGGACCTCAGGGAGGACATGCGTTTCCTTCAAGCTAGGGTGGTGTTAGTGACCTACCAGCCCTGACATTTATATTATTTTCACCTGTGTGGTTGTTGGATTGCGAGGCGCCTCAGATTTATCGGTGAATACGTGGGGCTGATGGAGTCATAAGACTCATTTACACCCCAAAGGGCGGGGAAACGGAGTGTTCAGGCATAATAATCCACATCAAGTGGACCGACCCTGACGATCCAAGGCTTGCCTACGTGCTTGCCTGAGACTCGGGCTAGACAGTCTCGAAACGGTGAGGACGATCCCTGGCCTCGGTTCACAGACGGAAATCCAATTTCCAATACGTGACAATTGCGGTTTTGATTGTAAACCTATATATGGCGACATAGTGGTATGGGGCACTTATGCCGTCTATGATTGATACTTATGATTGAAATTGTTTTGACACTATACACTTATAGTAATAATAAAACATGAAATTTCACGTACCAAGCATTCTTGTCTATTATAAGGTAAAAACCTTATCCTTCGGTTTGTGTTGCATTGTGTGATGGGACCTGAGTCTTATAATAGCTTCATTGTTCTTTATTTAACATTGCACTGTTGTTTTATGCACTGGTATTCTTGGTAGGAAACCCGTTCCATGTAATATGGCGTGGTCCATTGATTTACCGAACTTTAAAATAAAGATTAATAACTGTTTTAGTTCTCACACCAGTCACATGACTGATTTGGAGTTTATTGTGTTAACCTAAAATCTAGGTGCCCTTATTTTGACACGGGCAACTAGTAGTTTTGGTTTTGCAGATTTATATTCACGGGATCCTGATTTACAACTGAAGCGATATTCGGAAAGCTCTGTATCCGTGTATTACTTTTAGTTGTGTATTGTATTATTTTCCGCTGCTATGTAATTTATTGTAATCTCTGATATTTTATGGTGTATAATATTTATTTATACTCTGTATATTCTTGTATTCTGATAGAATTGTTGTAATAAGTAATGAAATATTCTTCTGTATGTGTCCCGATTTGTCATGTTCTCAAAACAATCAGGGGTTTCGAACGGTCTTGGTCGGTTTAGCGATCGATTCGGATCGAGCGAAATTCCCAATTGTTACATGTGGTATCAGAGCTTTGGTTTACAAAGCTCGAGAACAAGACATATTAGAACCATACGAAAGAATTCATCAAAGATTGGATTAGTAATATCCAATGAGAATGACTCGTTAGAGATAGGATCCGTAGTATCCTAGAATGAGTGTGAAGAGTAGTGTTTTCGAAATAAAAATGAATTTTTTTTTTTTTGAAAATTTAAACCTTATTCAACGTATCGGAATATTTATTTTAAATTGATTTGGACAATCCAGTATATAAAGATTTTGCATATACGTCTGATCCACGGGTATTCGAAGTTTTTATTTACTGAATAAATATAGAATCACACTCTAGTTGCCCGGAGATGACACTGATGATAGCAGCTGCATCATCATTGGATATACGTTCGAGTTTCGAGAGTGGGATTTCTACATGATTCCAATTGACTGGTGTGAGAACCAAAACTAGATAGGGTCTATTGTTGATATTAGGCATTAAAAATCTGATTTTTGGACTATGTATCAAAGTTATGAATTTGAAAAGCTAATCAAATAATTGACTGCTGACTGTGTCGTTTGATTATTGTTCAATTAATTAAATGTTGAACCTTTAGCCAAACTGAACCAAATAGTGAGTTGTATTGAAAATTAGCCGCATTTGCATGTATGTACATGTACTTACATTGAACAGGTCATAGCAAGGAGGCTAGAGCAGAGGAATAAAATTGTTTGCCTGACAAATAAGTACATGTTTATTGTATTTCTTTGGTTTTGGATGATTTTATGTGTAACAACCCTGATTTTTGGGGCCAATTTAAAATTTTTATTTTAAGTGATTTTTATGAGTTTTGATATTTAAAATAATCTATTTTAAATAATAATGATCACAAATTTGGTTTAAATCGAAGTTAGAAGGAATAATTTAATTTTAATTATAAAAAGAGTTAGAAATAGCGCGATAGTTTGAAAAGTCAAACTTGAACTTTGACTGACCATACAGGACGCAAAATTTAATGGATTTTAGTGAAACCGAAAATATTAGGATCTATTTAAAAATATCTTTCCAACGAATCCGAAAAATTGAAATTTCATAGCGGAAATCAAAAGTTATGCCCAAATTAAAATTTAGGAAGGTCGCTATGAAATTTATAAGGGTCAAAAATGCTACTTTTTGCATATAAAGGAATTTCGACTCGAAACCACTTCCATTGAGTTCGGAATGATGTTTCTGCATTGAAAAACAGTAAACACTTATATATTTCGAGTTTCGGAAATTATTTGTTTAAAAATGTATTTTTAATATTATATATACTGGCCTTAAAAGTAGTCATTTTTCAAACGACCTCTGTTTTCGACAAAACCACTTTTTTTGGAACCGGAATGTCAAATTATTGCTAGGTTTCAATTTTCAGAATTTTTCGAATTAATATGTGAGCATGGAAAAAGAAAATGTGTTTTCACTATTTCAGTTAAATTTAAACGCTTTGAAAATAGACATTTTTCAAATAGTCTTAGAATTCGATGAAAATAATTTTGCTGGATTCGTATTGACATAAGAAAGCCAAAAATAATTTTTCTGGATTTTTCTGAGTTAGTATGTAGTCCCGGTAAAATTATTTGTACGGAAAAATTAAAAATAAAGGAATTAAATTTTAAAACTGAAAAACGGAGGCCAAGATGACAATTTGGGCTGATGAGACA
This sequence comes from Allium sativum, assembly GCA_030737875.1. Classification (NCBI taxonomy): domain Eukaryota; kingdom Viridiplantae; phylum Streptophyta; class Magnoliopsida; order Asparagales; family Amaryllidaceae; genus Allium; species Allium sativum. Next base: position 205,498,534 of record CM060919.1, read on the forward strand.
TATCCAGATGAGTTCGGAATGGGGGCTAAATGGTAGGAACGGTAGTCGTTGGGCCTAAATCGGAGTTCGGACCAAAACGGGCTTTAACGGGCTAATTAATTAATTAAATAATATATAAATAAGGGGTACGGGTCTTCTTCCCCGATAGAACACGTCGAATTAAACCCATTGCCGCCCCCTTTTTCTCAACTTGTCTCCTCCTTCTCTCCCAATCCGCAAAGAATTAGACTTAGGCTATGTGGAACTTTTTGAAGCTCTTCTCTTCCTCTTCCTTCTCCAACAAGTCTCACATCAAACCGCGCCCCGTAGCTCTCGAATTTAGAGCCCCAACCCGCGCTGAACGGACCCCCGCCGCACCTCCTCCTTGCAGCCGCACCTTCCCATCTTCCCGGTGAAGATAGCCCTCTCGTAGCTCTCCAATCTCCCGCAAACCGTTCGTAAAACCGTCGACTACAGCTCCCGAAATCCGCATTTGAAGATTTGAACATTTTCTGAAAATAAAGGTAAATTCATTTCAGATTTTGTCACGCTTTGTAGCGTCGCTGTGTCAGTTGTTAAAGGGCTGAATTTTGATTTTTCATATGAATTTGAATTTGAATCATTTCAGATCCGAAATCGTTATGAATTCAAACACAAGATCTGATCAAAGTTGACAATTCATTTCAAATCCGTCCTAGGTGAGAATTTATTTTTAATTTAATTTAATTTATTTAATTATTAATTCTTTGTTATTAAAAATATTTATTGATAGATCTGCTATGTCTAGTATTTTAAATATGGATCTGAATCGTTCATATCGTATGATGTTAGATCTGCAAATCAAAATATTAGATCTGAATTTATTGATTAATTAGAATAAATTATTTGTTAATTTTATTGAATCATGCCTCGTTGATTTGTCATATGCCAACATAAACATCACCCTATATATTACTTTGATGTGAATTGTTAGATTTAGACCTGTTGGGTTATTTGAATGTTGTTGTTGATTGGATGACATGAAATTTACATTTTATTATGTAAAATTAAAATAAGAATTTGCGATGACATGAAATTTACATTTTCTTTTATGTAAATAAAGTATTTTCACCGCATGTATAAATTTACATTATTTTTAATGTAAATTAAAAAGAATAACACCGTAGGATGTCATTAACATTTTTAATGTTAATATTAAAAAGAAATTTAAACGTAGGATTAGTTAACATTATCTTTAATGTTAATATATATGAATTTCACCGTAGGAAGATTTACATTATTTTTAATGTAATAAAAAGAATGGACTTTACATTGTAATTAAAGAATAAATTTTACATTGAAAAGAAAGAATGGATTTTATATTGTAATTAGAGAATGGAAGTTTACATCTTGTTTAATGCAAATTAAATAAAAATTTGACAAGAATGAAAATTTACATTTTTTCTTAATGGAAATATAACAGAAATTTCACCGTATGTGAAATTTACATTTTTCTTAATATAAATATATAGAATTTCACCGTATGTTGAAAATTACATTTTCCTTTGTAATTAAAAGGTGAAATTCATCGTTTGTCAAAATTTACATTTTTATATGTTAATTATAAAGTGAATTAACGTTGAATGTTGAAAATTACATTTTTCTTTGTAATTAACAAGTGAATTTCATCGTATGTTAAAATTTACATTTTTATATGTAAATTATAAAGTGAATTAATGTCGTATGTTGAAAATTACATTTCCCTTTGTAATTAAAAGGTGAAATTCATCGTTTGTCAAAAATTACATTTTTATATGTAAATTATAAAGTAAATTAACGTTGAATGTTGAAAATTACATTTTTCTTTGTAATTAACAAGTGAATTTCATCGCATGTTAAAATTTACATTTTTATATGTAAATTATAAAGTGAATTAACGTTGAATGTTGAAAATTACATTTTTCTTTGTAATTAACAAGTGAATTTCATCGTATGTTAAAATTTACATTTTTATATGTAAATTATAAAGTGAATTAATGTCGTATGTTCAAAATTACATTTTCCTTTGTAATTAAAAGGTGAAATTCATCGTTTGTCAAAATTTACATTTTTATATGTAAATTATAAAGTGAATTAACGTTGAATGTTGAAAATTAGATTTTTCTTTGTAATTAACAAGTGAATTTCATCGCATGTTAAAATTTACATTTTTATATGTAAATTATAAAGTGAATTAACGTTGAATGTTGAAAATTACATTTTTCTTTGTAATTAACAAGTGAATTTCATCGCATGTTAAAATTTACATTTTTATATGTAAATTATAAAGTGAATTAACGTTGAATGTTGAAAATTACATTTTTCTTTGTAATTAACAAGTGAATTTCATCGTATGTTAAAATTTACATTTTTATATGTAAATTATAAAGTGAATTAATGCCGTATGTTGAAAATTACATTTTTCTTTGTAATTAACATGGAAATTTCATCATATGTTAAGATCTACATTTTTATATGTACATCATATAGGGAATTACACCGTAGGATAAAATTTACATTTTTTTATATGTAATTAAAACATGAATTTACATTGTGTGTTAAATATTACATTTTTATATGTAATGTCTATAGGAAAGTATACCGTACGACAAAACTACATTTTTCTATGCAATTAAAGGATGCAATTTCATGGTATGATAGAATTTGCATTTTTCTTATATATATATGTAACATAAATGAGAATACACATTAGAAATAAAATTGATTTATTTCATATGTAATTTAGATGTAGAAATGTGACATTGTAATTAAAAATTATATTTTTACAATGTGAAGTAGATGTAATGTTTGCATTGTAATTAAAAATTATATTTTTACAATGTGAATTAGATGTAGTGTTTGCATTGTAATTAAAAATTATATTTTTACAATGTGAATTAGATGTAGTGTTTGCATTGTAATTAAAAATTATATTTTTACAATGTGAATTAGATGTAGTGTTTGCATTGTAATTAAAAATTATATTTTTACAATGTGAATTAGATGTAGTGTTTGCATTGTATTTAAAAAATTATATTTTTACAATGTGAATTAGATGTAGTGTTTGCATTGTAATTAAAAATTATATTTTTACAATGTGAATTAGATGTAGTGTTTGCATTGTAATTAAAAATTATATTTTTACAATGTGAATTAGATGTAGTGTTTGCATTGTAATTAAAAATTATATTTTTACAATGTGAATTAGATGTAGTGTTTGCATTGTAATTAAAAATTATATTTTTACAATGTGAATTAGATGTAGTGTTTGCATTATATTTAAAAAATTATATTTTTACAATGTGAATTAGATGCAGTGTTTGCATTGTAATTAAAAATTATATTTTTACAATGTGAATTAGTTGTAGTGTTTGCATTGTAATTAAAAATTTATATTTTTACAATGTGAATTAGATGTAGTGTTTGCATTGTATTTAAAAATTATATTTTTACAATGTGAATTATATGTAGTGTTTGCATTGTAATTAAAAATTATATTTTTACAATGTGAATTAGATGTAGTGTTTGCATTGTATTTAAAAAATTATATTTTTACAATGTGAATTAGATGTAGTGTTTGCATTGTATTTAAAAATTATATTTTTACAATGTGAATTATATGTAGTGTTTGCATTGTAATTAAAAATCATATTTTTACAATGTGAATTAGATGTAGTGTTTGCATTGTATTTTAAAATTATATTTTTACAATGTGAATTAGGTGTAGTGTTTGCATTGTAATTAAAAATTATATTTTTACAATCTGAATTAGATGTAGTGTTTGCATTGTAATTACAAATCATGTTTTCACAATGTGAATTAAGAGTAGAGTGTGCATTGTCACTAGAAATTATATTTTTATATGTAATGTAAAGATTTTGAGTGTATCAAAATTTACATTTTCAATGTAAGGAAAGAATGAATTTAGGATGCGGTAATATTATCTTCATTTTCAAATGAATTAAAATTTAGTAAGTATCGGTAATTGTGTGGAGTGTTCTTTTAATCAAACGACGTTATTACGATTCAATGATTATATATATAATCGAAATTGAACGAATAGGGTGTGGTAGTTCGCGTTTTGAAATCGTACTTTTAAATGACTATACAAGAAGATCCGACCGTCGGATTTTCTTGAAACTGAAACCGTTAGGACCGTCTTGGAAAAATCTTTCCAATGATATATATTACGTTAAGATCCAACGGTTAGATTCTGAGAAATGTAAAAATCAAAATTGGTTGAATGCAGCGCCATAGTCGCCCATGGACTTAAGGCGTCGTTATATAAAAAATTTATTATTTTAAACAATTAAAATAGGAATGAATCGTTAATAAAAATAATCATTAATGTGTAAGAAGGATTTTCAATATATATATATATACGAGGATTATTTGGAAAGTCCGAGTTTATCTCATTCGAAATAATTAAACGACGTTTAAAAATCCAAGATTGGAAGACGGCGATTGAAGACCGTCAAATCTCCACATCGAATGGACGATGATGACTGTTGCCTTAGAATGGCTCGCTACCATGATAAGGTAATAGTAGGAGTTGCCCAGACGTAGTGTTGATTTGTACGGATTTGGCTTTCGCTCAGACCCAGAGCATAAGCTTATAAATGGATTGTGTGTCTGACATCGTACTCCATTATATATTATGTTATTAATCTTCTGTCGAATGTATGGATGTTTGGTGGTGGAGAATTTATTCTCTTGCTTAACACCCATTCATATATTTCGGCAAAGGATTGGTAGTGTGATATGGAGTGATGATGTGGCATGCTAAGATGCATATGATCAAGGCTTTGTTGAAAAGCAGGCCTTGTGGGACGATCAAAGCATAGTCTGTTTAGGCATAGCTTTGTGTATAGCGTGATTTCGCAAGCCTTACACACTGGCGGAGTCTAAAACGGGAGAAGGGAACGCAGGGAGAGCAGCACGTTTCTTTCTAGCTAGAGTGGTGTCAGTGACCTACCAGCCCTGACATTTTACTTATGTGGATGATGGAATGAGGCGCCTCGGATGATAGGTCCTATAGGACTGGGAAACGTGTGTTCAGGAATAACTAATCCGCAACTTGTATGGCGGACCGGCCCTGCAGCTTTCCAAGGGTTAACTGCGGGGAACCCTGAGACATTAGCTAGAGTGTCTCGAATCAGTAAGGAGCTCCTCCCTAGCCTTGACTCATGATGGAAACTCAATTTCCAATACGCGCCATTCGGTTTTGTTTGTATTACTAGTACGGAGGCATATCATATGGTACCTATGCTTCCTAGGATTGATACATTATGATTGAAATTGTTTTTAAAACATATACACACTAATAATAATATCAAATTCGTTTTTAACGTATCAAGCATGTTTAATCACCATAAGGTAAAACTCTATCCTCTGGTGTGCGTTGCATTGTGTGATGGGACCTGAGTCTTATGGTGATTTCATTTTTCTAAAAAGCATTGCGTTGTTTTACGATTTAATTTAAGTTATGCACGACAATCCATTGGAATAAAACCCGTTTCGCGTTAGCGGCGTGGTCTTTGGATTTGTCCTATTAATAGTGATTAATTAATTAAGAATTCTCACACCAGTCCTTGTTTGGCATGCCTGGTAATAGGATGCATCATGATGGGGGGTTCTCGCTTTGCGGTTTGGTGGCGAACGGGAGACTCTTACCCCCACATGTCCCTTTTTAGGGTTGGTAGGCTGCGGCCGGGGATCCCGAAAGGGTCGCCGTAAAACAAGGTGTCTGGGGTACCAATGTAAGCCACGGTGGGTTTTACCTGCTGCTTTGGGGGATGAAGGGATGGTTGCAAAGCCTACCGGATTTTGTCAGCCGTTACAGTTGGTATCAGAGCTTTGGTTAGCTCAAATCTTTGGGATACAACTCATTAGAACTGAACAAAAGGCTCATCAGAGATTGGATTAGTAATATCCAATAAGAATACTCATTAGAGATAGGATCAGCAGTATCCTAGAATGAGAAAACTCATTAGAGATAGGGTTAGTAATGCCCTAGAATGAGTTGAGAGTAGCAAGCCTATAATATACGTATTTGTGATTAATTATACTCTATTTTGGAAAATATGATTTTGAATATATAAAAAGTTATATATTTGAAGGTTAATCAACTAATGAAATTATTTAAACCAATGGAGAAAATAAATATATATAAATTAGTTAGTTAATTAATCAACTTTTAGCTTCGTCCCTTTTCGAGGACGAAAAGTTTTTAAGTGGGGGAGACTGTAACAAACCTGATTTTTGGGGCCAATTTTAAAATTTATTTTAAGTGATTTTAATGAGTTTTGATATTTAAAATAATCTATTTTAAATAATAATGATCACAAATTTGGTTTAAATCGAAGTTAGAAGGAATAATTTATTTTTAATTATAAAAAGAGTTAGAAATAGCGCGGTAGTTTGAAAAGTCAAACTTGAACTTTGACTGACCATACAGGACGCAAAATTTAACGGATTTTAGTGAAACCAAAAATATTAGAATCTATTTAAAAATATCTTTCCAATGAATCCAAAAAATTGAAATTTCAAAGCGGAAATCAAAAGTTATGCCCAAATTAAAATTTAGGGACGTCGCTATGAAATTTATAAGGGTCAAAAATGCTACTTTTTGCATATAAAGGAATTTCGACTCGAAACCACTTCCATTGAGTTCGAAATGATGTTTGTGCATTGAAAAACAGTAAACACTTATATATTTCGAGTTTCGGAAATTATTTGTTTAAAAATGTATTTTTAATATTAAATATACTGGCCTTAAAAATAGTCATTTTTCAAACGACCTCTGTTTTCGACGAAACCACTTTTGTTGGAACCGGAATGTCAAATTATTGCTAGGTTTCAATTTTTAGAATTTTTCGAATTAATATGTGAGTGTGGGAAAAGAAAATGTGTTTTGACTATTTCAGTTAAATTTAAACGCTTTGAAAATAGCCATTTTTCAAACAATCTTAGAATTCGATGAAAATAATTTTGCTGGATTCGTATTGACATAAGAAAGCCAAAAATATTTTTTCTGGATTTTTCTGAGTTAGTATGTAGTCCCGGTAAAATTATTTGTACGGAAAAATTAAAAATAAAGGAATTAAATTTTAAAACTGAAAAATGGAGGCCAAGATGACAATTTGGGCTGATGAGACATATCCAGATGAGTTCGGAATGGGGGCTAAATGGTAGGAACGACTGTCGTTGGGCCTAAATCGGAGTTCGGACCAAAACGGGCTTTAACGGGCTAATTAATTAATTAAATAATATATAAATAAGGGGTACGGGTCTTCTTCCCCGATAGAACATGTCAAATTAAACCCATAGCCGCCCCCTTTTTCTCAACTTCTCTCCTCCTTCTCTCCCAATCCGCAAAGAATTAGACTTAGGTTATGTGGAACTTTTTGAAGCTCTTCTCTTCCTCTTCCTTCTCCAACGAGTCTCACATCAAACCGCGCCACGTAGCTCTCGAATTTAGAGCCCCAACCCGCGCTGAACGGACCCCCGCCGCACCTCCTCCTTGCAGCCGCACCTTCCCATCTTCCCGGTGAAGATAGCCCTCTCGTAGCTCTCCAATCTCCCGCAAACCGTTCGTAAAACTGTCGACTACAACTCCCAAAATCCGCATTTGAAGATTTGAACGTTTTCTGAAAATAAAGGTAAATTCATTTCAGATTTTGTCACGCTTTGTAGCGTCGCTGTGTCAGTTGTTAAAGGGCTGAATTTTGATTTTTCATATGAATTTGAATCATTTCAGATCCGAAATCGTTTTGAATTCAAACACAAGATCTGATCAAAGTTGACAATTCATTTCAGATCCATCCTAGGAGAGAATTTATTTTTAATTTAATTTAATTTATTTAATTATTAATTCTTTGTTATTAAAAATATTTATTGTAACACCCCACATCCGTTAGTGTCACTCACAAAGGGAATGCACTAAGTTCTGTGGAGCATTTGGGGTAAAAGATGCAGATAAATTACAAGACAGACAGAAATTAAACAGCGGAAAATAAAACTTTGCTTTATTGATAAAATAGTTTGTACAAAGATTTCTTTACAATATCAGAGTGTCATCTGTCTTACAAAATAAAGAAGCATAAAAACAACATTTATATCCCCCGATTTTAGTAAGAGCAAGCCATAGCATCTGAAAAGAGAATCCAAGTAAACTTCGACAAATCTTCAAGCTGGGAAAAAGTGGCAGTCCAACTTAACCTGAGCTAAACTATTCCCTCCTTTACTACCTTGGGGGGGGGGGGGAACGGAAGAAAAGAAGACAAAAGAAAAACAGAGTCAGACATAAAGCCTGAGTAAGTTCAGTAACTTCTAGCATGTGAACATGGAAAAACAAAATGACATGAATTAACTGAATACAAGATTACACCATGCCGATAGGGTCAGCAAGATTAGACAAGATAATCACAAGATATGCTAAGATAAGATAAACTGGATATGCTCTAATACTTTCGCTGCTTCGCTATTTCCTTGTTATACAGATTTCTATTATCTCTGCACCACCTAACTAGTGTTCCAACTAGTAACGATAACGTGATCCCAATCCCTGTATTTTCCCTTGCCTTCGAGCATCCATTTATTATTTATTACTTAGATCTAATCTAGGGTTTTCTATCCAGTGCTTTCTAGATTCAACTTGAGTTTTACGCTGTCTGCTGAACGCTTCTCGGATTCAGGATTTATGCCACCTAGTTCAACTAGGGATTATGCTACCTGTCGAATGATGCCCCCAAGTCTAGGACACACTACCTAGAGTGGTACATGTTCCTATACTTCCCCACGCATGTATCGCGAATCGTTATCGCTTGTCTAGATGCACATGTCCTGTAATGTGCGGTCCGAGTCCTGTGACAGGGCAAATCAAGGAATACAGAACTCGGTCGGGAGCTTTCAGATATCTGCCGATGCAGATGCTAAGGTCTGTTTTTATTCCAGTGGCTATGGTCCCACTTGACCCCTCCCTCAACTAATGAAAGGCACACCTTGTAAAATGAGAACTATACGTCGGCCCCCGGTGCCCCACTATCCTATGGCCATCCGCAACCATAACTAGATAGCAAGTATATGGTCTTTTGGAGTTCTCCGCCTTTCTGCTTCACGTATCTCGATTGACTCAAGATGGATGGTAGACGACGAGTTGCTATCACAAGGCTACTGTTTTCTCGCCGAATCACGTCGGTCCATCCTAGTCTTTAGGTTGCCATATATATATATATATTGCAACCAAGGCATACCCCTGGTTCTTCTACGCAGACCTTAACCTCTGTGGGCCCAGGCGGATCATCTGCAGCCTCACAGAGGGATACCAAGAGTACCCTCACGTCCCCTCGAAGCCTCGGGCTTCGTAACCCAATTCGTTGGATCCTTCTCTCTACTCAGACGGATATTCGCTCCTTCCCGTGTTATACTAAGAATTACTACTTAGTTTTACTAACTAAGATTTACCACTTAGTTTCCAGAATCGTTGTTTTCTAAGGTTTACTACTTAGTCCCCTTTCCAGTTAATTTGGATTGGTTAAGTGTCATTAGTCAATACAAGCTAACTTAACCCTCTTCATTTATCCTGTTAAGCTGGTTAAGTGTCATTAGCAATTCACGTTGACTTAACCCTACCACAAACCAAGTTATATTGGTTAAATATTTCTTATTACTTAACCCTACCCCTTCATCCTGTTTTGGTTAAGTGTTCCTTTTTAACTTAGCCTTGCCCGTCTGTTTTAACTAACATGTTATTAATGGTTAAGTATTATCCCTTCATGTTTTAGACTTAACCTTATTCCTTTATCATAACCTGATGGTTAAGTGTTCAGGTTTACTTAACCCTATGGTCTAGCCCAAATAACGTATCAAAATTGGTTAAGTGTATTAGATTTTTCTTAACCCCAACTTCTGGTCTAGTTAACATGTTAATTTGGCTAAGTGTATTAAACTTTACTTAACCCCAACCTCTAGCCTAGTTAACATGTTAATTTGGCTAAGTGTATTAAACTTTACTTAACCCTAACCTCTAGCCTAGTTAACATGTTAATTTGGCTAAGTGTATTAAACTTTACTTAACCCTAACCTCTAGTCTAGTTAACATGTTAATTTGGCTAAGTGTATCAACAAATCTTGTCTTGCTACCTTGAGTTTGGTTAAGTGTCTCTATGGACTTAGCCCTCCCATTCTAGCTTAACCGTGTTAAGTGAGTCTGAACCTAACCCCATCCATCAGTCTAGTTATCATGTTGAACTGGTTAAGTGTCTTAGTTAACTTAACCCTACCATTCTTGTTCTAGCTTTAACTAAATAGATTAAAGCCGCGACCACTCACATTAGACAGATATTGTTGCGAATACTGGATGTGCCGGTTGGTTCCGGGCAGGTTTACATCGCAACTCAGTCTAACCTCGGGTTAGGCATATTCGTGTTTTCTAAGTTCAAAGGGTTTTGATTAATTTTCAAATCAGGTTTTGAAAGTAACCATCCCGTCCGTCGGATCAGTTAGGGATAGCCAGGGAGAGCAGGAAACTTGTATTTTCCAAACCCAAGCCTAGACACTTTCCTCTCTGTCACCCTAGAACTTTCTGGTTTATTATTAAAAGAGATGTCGTTAACAAACCTTTAATTTGTCTAAATTAACATTTCCTCATTTAGGACAAATTATATAAGTAAATTAATCCTAATTTACTTATTTCCCAATTACTCTTTTAATGTAAATTGTCAACATTTATTCTTACGGCCCATTTTCCCCTCTATATCATGTTTATGCTTTTTGGTATGTAGACCACACCAAATGAAGTGTCACTAACCATGATTTTTGCTAATCCTGACAATTACTCCCAATTATGGCCAATTTCAAGTTTATGCCAATATACTTATCGAGCCAAATTAGTTAATCCAATTCTGATTTAACATTCTAATTCACATCAAACTAGACTTATTACTCTAGTTCACTATTCATGTAAATACTAGATTTACACGTCAATACAAGATTCAAATTATACATCTTATAATTCATGTCAAATTTATCCAATTTGCATTTCTATGAACATGCCATAATACATGTTCCCAATTTATGCCAATTTCCAAGTTAAACTACGTTTTAGTAAATTTCATATTTTGCCCCAAATCGCATTCCCACCGTTCGTACAATCATGTTTCAATCTAGATTATAGATAAATCTGGATTCGTAGCAAATAGGGAATGAACCAAAGATTGCTATGAAAAGGATAGATATAACAACTGGCATAAAATGGTTTTGAATAACGACGTAGGTTCAAGAACATGGGTAGACCTAACTTAATAGGTAAATTCCCAAGGTCTAAAACCAAGAATAGACAGAGTAGGTTCAAGAACATGGGTAGACCTAACTTAATAGGTAAATTCCCAAGGTCTAGAACCAAAGAAAACCAAGGACAGGCAGAATAAATAATCGGGTTTAGACCCAATCTCATAATCAAAAAACTTAAGCAACACTTTTCTAGTCATGAATCATAGGTGTTTAATCACAGACGTCCTTGTTCTGTCATAGGTAATAGTTTATGTTTTCTAATCAAAGGCATAGGTTTAGTCAAGGAAATAATCCTCATCGTCACAGTCACAGTCATAGGCAATGTTCGTAGTCATAGGCAATGTCCATAGTCATAGTCAATGTTCGTAGTCATAGGCAATGTCCATAGTCATAGGCAATGTTCATAGTCATAGGCAATGTTCATAGTCATGAGCAATGTTCATAGTTCCAAGGCATATGGTTCCAAAATCCATAGTTTCACAGTTACAGTCTTATTGGTCATCGAATCTCAACAGTTCTTAATTAGGTCCAAAGGTACAAGCACTGATTCAAGTAGAAAGATTAGGCATAGTCTTTTATCCCTTTAATTTCATGTCACGAATAAAAACAAAACGTTCAAATCTAAAAATAACTGACTTACAGAGATTAGAATAGAACAGAAAGATGGTGTTGCTAAGATTCGTAGAAAAACAGTCGTTGAAGTCGTTTGAACCTCCTCTTGAATCCTAGCTTGACTTGAACCTCTTCTTGAAAATCTTTAGCAGCATTTCCTCGTCTTGGTTTATTATATATATATATTATTATTATTTTATTTATATATTTTAGAGGAGGAGGAGAAGCCATGTCTAACAAGAATCTTTGCAGCATAATGGTAGAAAAGAATTGTGAATAGAGAAGAAGACCAGGGCTGTTTATATAGTGTTAGGCGGACGAAACTGGTCAGAAAACGTGACCAAATACAGCAGAACGAACCAGGTGCAGAAAGCTGGAAAAAGCGGGCAGGTCGACACCCATGTCGACTGGGCAGTCGACATGGGGGAGTGGTGTCGACTGCGCAGTCGACACCCCTGTCGACTTGACCTGGGCGGGAATTTTCCCGCCCTCCGCCCTGTGTGTTTGAATTCGAATTTGGCCCTAGTTTAAACTGTTTTGAACTTGGAATTTTCTGAAAACTTTGACGGGCCATATTTTGGTCATACAGACTCCGATTCTCGAAAATTCGGACTCTATTTCGCGTATTTTTCCGAGATGAACGCAACGGCGCAGCCGGTTTCCCTTGATTTTGATTTTAACTTTTAATTCTGCCTTGATTTGTGAATCTTAGCGTTACAGAATCACGGGGTGTTACATTCTCCCCCACTTAAAAGGATTTCGTCCCCGAAATCTCCAAGTTAGGAAGAATGTGTCCTACCATCCAATCACCCATCTACTCAACCATTCAATCACAGGCATCCACTGTCCTTAAAAGATTTCTAATGCCTTCATGTTCATATGCATAGTGTGTGTATATGTCTTTATCTAATGCAAAATCAGGCGGTCTACTGATTCAGTTGACCTCCTTAATGCGAATCATGTCAGTGCCATGCGTCCAATCATGTATGCAAGCATCCCTAGTTATGTAAATACTTTATGCGTGCACGGCCATTCATCCATATGCAACATCCATATGATAACATATCAGGCTCAACTTAAATACATATTTATAAATGCAATATGAAAATGTCCGAACTGAGCTAGTGCCTAATACGTATGCATATGCATCCACGAGCAACCATTAGCAACCACTGTCCATAACATGTTTCAAACACATGTTTACATCCATTGGCTTCTACCTAAGGATCGAGGATACGACCTAAGTGATATACTTTGGAAAGAGAGAAACAATTATGCATAAAGCTCCTACACAAAGAAATCAAGGATACAACCTTAAGAAAAAGGGTATGGCGCTAGTATCTAGCCTTCTTGAGCCTTACTCCACTGTATCTTAACTAATTTAACTTCACGATTGTGAAGTTCCAGATCTCCATTTCCATAACAGATTTCAATCATGGTACCAGGTATAAGTACTAAGATGATCAGAGGTCTCCCTCTTATCTGCCATGCCATAACTATAAGAATCGAAAGGTCACTACGCGCTCTTTGGAGTGCCTGCAACAACTATTCTTCTCTCACGTAAACCATCGAACTTGACATTCCTCAAGTACAAGCCCCAAAGGCCTAAACCAATATCAGACAAGCACCCAAGGAATATCTCCTTTGAATTTAAATGATCTACGTGAGATGATATAAGCAAACTCGATAGCTATTCTCAAATCCCTACTAACCAAAAATAAACTGGTCGGACAACTAATTGGAGTTGAGACTCTAGTGGGACCTTTCTACTATACAAGTACTATGGTGCAGAGACTCAACTATGGAAGTGGATATGAACAAATGCGAAGCGATAAAACCAAAGGAAATAGTACGAATAGCAAAACTAGACTCTTCCAAGAGAACTTTTACTACCTTTCCCCTAGGTACGCTTGGTGGCGAAAGCAGGTTCTTGCCCTTATGAAAATCTTGTTCCTCGTTCTTGCTCTTGTCCTTAATTATATGCCCTATTATATCATAGAAAAGCTACTTCCTCCTATCTTACGCTTTATAATTCCTTCCTTCTTGGTGAGCCAAGTCCCTATCCATGAATTCCTTATCCTTGGGTTGTGCTCCTTAGCCAAACTCCTCATCCCCTTCCGTATGTAGTCATGTTGACAAATCTCTCGAAAACTGCCTCCACCGTCCGGAAAACCCTATAAGCTTCGAAAGAAAACTGCCCGTAGATGAAACAACTACGGCTATGGATGGAAGTCGGGCACTATTTTGCCCTTCGATGAGGTTACCTCCCAGAAAGCCAGGAGCCCCAGGCACTCAAGAAAGAAGGAGACAAGAATTTAAACAGAGGAAGAGAAGATAGTGCGTATGACTTCGGGGAATATGTCTTTAAAACAAATCTTTTCTCTTGAAAATGCTTCTTTAAAAACCGTTTTGAAAATAATTTTTCAAATCCTTTATCTGATCTGGTAACCTTCATCTCTGATACCACGTGTAACACCCCATATCCGTTAGTGTCACTCACAAAGGGAATGAACTAAGTTCTGTGGAGCATTTAGGGTAAAAGATGCAGATAAATGACAAGACAGACAGAAATTAAACAGCGGAAAATAAAACTTTGCTTTATTGATAAAATAGTTTGTACAAAGATTTCTTTACAATATCAGAGTGTCATCTATCTTACAAAATAAAGAAGCATAAAAACAACATTTATATCCCCCGATTTTAGCAAGAGCCAGCCATAACATCTGAAAAGAGAATCCAAGCAAACTTCGACAAATCTTCAAGCTGGGAAAAAGTGGCAGTCCAACTTAACCTGAGCTAAACTATTCCCTCCTTTACTACCTTGGGGGGGGGGGGGGGGAAACGAAAGAAAAGAAGACGAAAGAAAAACAGAGTCAGACATAAAGCCTGAGTAAGTTCAGTAACTTCTAGCATGTGAACATGGAAAAACAAAACGACATGAATTAACTGAATACAAGATTACACCATGCCGATAGGGTCAGCAAGATTAGACAAGTTAATCATAAGATATGCTAAGATAAGATAAACTGGATATGCTCTAATACTTTCGCTGCTTCGCTATTTCCTTGTTATACAGATTTCTATTATCTCTGCACCACCTAACTAGTGTTCCAACTAGTAACGATAACGTGATCCCAATTCCTGTATTTTCCCTTGCCTTCGAGCATCCATTTATTATTTATTACTTAGATCTAATCTAGGGTTTTCTATCCAGTGCTTTCTAGATTCAACTTGAGTTTTACGCTGTCTGCTGAACGCTTCTCGGATTCAGGATTTATGCCACCTAGTTCAACTAGGGATTATGCTACCTGTCGAATGATGCCCCCAAGTCTAGGACACACTACCTAGAGTGGTATATGTTCCTATACTTCCCCACGCATGTATCGCGAATCGTTATCGCTTGTCTAGATGCACATGTCCTGTAATGTGCGGTCCGAGTCCTGTGACAGGGCAAATCAAGGAATACAGAACTCGGTTGGGAGCTTTCAGATATCTGCCGATGCAGATGCTAAGGTCTGTTTTTATTCCAGTGGCTATGGTCCCACTTGACCCCTCCCTCAACTAATGAAAGGCACACCTTGTAAAATGAGAACTATACGCCGGCCCCCGGTGCCCCACTATCCTATGGCCATCCGCAACCATAACTAGATAGCAAGTATATGGTCTTTTGGAGTTCTCCGCCTTTCCGCATCACGTATCTCGATTGACTCAAGATGGATGGTAGACAACGAGTTGCTATCACAAGGCTACCGTTTTCTCGCCGAATCACGCCGGTCCATCCTAGTCTTTAGGTTGCCATATATATATATATATATATATATATTGCAACCAAGGCATACCCCTAGTTCTTCTACGCAGACCTTAACCTCTGTGGGCATAGGAGGATCATCTGCAGCCTCACAGGGGGATACCAAGAGTACCCTCACGTCCCCCCGAAGCCTCGGGCTTCGTAACCCAATTCGTTGGAGCCTTCTCTCTACTCAGACGGATATTCGCTCCTTCCCGTGTTATACTAAGAATTACTACTTAGTTTTACTAACTAAGATTTACCACTTAGTTTCCAGAATCGTTGTTTTCTAAGGTTTACTACTTAGTCCCCTTTCCCGTCAATTTGGATTGGTTAAGTGTCATTAGTCAATACAAGCTAACTTAACCCTCTTCATTTATCCTGTTAAGCTGGTTAAGTGTCATTAGCAATTCACGTTGACTTAACCCTACCACAAACCAAGTTATATTGGTTAAATATTTCTTATTACTTAACCCTACCCCTTCATCCTGTATTGGTTAAGTGTTCCTTTTTAACTTAGCCTTGCCCGTCTGTTTTAACTAACATGTTATTAATGGTTAAGTATTATCCCTTCATGTTTTAGACTTAACCTTATTCCTTTATCATAACCTGATGGTTAAGTGTTCAGGTTTACTTAACCCTACGGTCTAGCCTAACTAACGTATCAAAATTGGTTAAGTGTATTAGATTTTTCTTAACCCCAACCTCTGGTCTAGTTAACATGTTAATTTGGCTAAGTGTATTAAACTTTACTTAACCCCAACCTCTAGCCTAGTTAACATGTTAATTTGGCTAAGTGTATTAAACTTTACTTAACCCTAACCTCTAGCCTAGTTAACATGTTAATTTGGCTAAGTGTATTAAACTTTACTTAACCCTAACCTCTAGTCTAGTTAACATGTTAATTTGGCTAAGTGTATCAACAAATCTTGTCTTGCTACCTTGAGTTTGGTTAAGTGTCTCTATGGACTTAGCCCTCCCATTCTAGCTTAACTGTGTTAAGTGAGTCTGAACCTAACCCCACCCATCAGTCTAGTTATCATGTTGAACTGGTTAAGTGTCTTAGTTAACTTAACCCTACCATTCTTGTTCTAGCTTTAACTAAATAGATTAAAGCCGCGACCACTCACATTAGACAGATATTGTTGCGAATACTGGATGTGCCGGTTGGTTCCGGGCAGGTTTACATCGCAACTCAGTCTAACCTCGGGTTAGGCATATTCGTGTTTTCTAAGTTAGGTTTTGATTAATTTTCAAATCAGGTTTTGAAAGTAACCATCCCGTCCGTCGGATCAGTTAGGGATAGCCAGGGAGAGCAGGAAACTTGTATTTTCCAAACCCAAGCCTAGACACTATCCTCTCTGTCACCCTAGAACTTTCTGGTTTATTATTAAAAGAGATGTCGTTAACAAACCTTTAATTTGTCTAAATTAACATTTCCTCATTTAGGACAAATTCTATAAGTAAATTAATCCTAATTTACTTATTTCCCAATTACTCTTTTAATGTAAATTGTCAACATTTATTCTTACGGCCCATTTTCCCCTCTATATCATGTTTATGCTTTTTGGTATGTAGACCATACCAAATGAAGTGTCACTAACCATGATTTTTGCTAATCCTGACAATTACTCCCAATTATGGCCAATTTCAAGTTTATGCCAATATACTTATCGAGCCAAATTAGTTAATCCAATTCTGATTTAACATTCTAATTCACGTCAAACTAGACTTATTACTCTAGTTCACTATTCATGTAAATACTAGATTTACACGTCAATACAAGATTCAAATTATACATCTTATAATTCATGTCAAATTTATCCAATTTGCATTTCTATGAACATGCCATAATACATGTTCCCAATTTATGCCAATTTCCAAGTTAAACTACGTTTTAGTAAATTTCATATTTTGCCCCAAATCGCATTCCCACCGTTCGTACAATCGTGTTTCAATCTAGATTATAGATAAATCTGGATTCGTAGCAAATAGGGAATGAACCAAAGATTGCTATGAAAAGGATAGATATAACAACTGGCATAAAATGGTTTTGAATAACGACGTAGGTTCAAGAACATGGGTAGACCTAACTTAATAGGTAAATTCCCAAGGTCTAGAACCAAAGAAAACTAAGGACAGACAGAATAAATAATCGGGTTTAGACCCAATCTCATAATCACAAAACTTAAGCAACACTTTCCTAGTCATGAATCATAGGTGTTTAATCACAGACGTCCTTGTTCTGTCATAGGTAATAGTTTATGTTTTCTAATCAAAGGCATAGGTTTAGTCAAGGAAATAATCCTCATCGTCACAGTCATAGTCATAGGCAATGTTCGTAGTCATAGGCAATGTCCATAGTCATAGGCGATGTTCGTAGTCATAGGCAATGTCCATAGTCATAGGCAATGTTCATAGTCATGAGCAATGTTCATAGTTCCAAGGCATATGGTTCGAAAATCCATAGTTTCACAGTTACAGTCTTATTGGTCATCGAATCTCAACAGTTCTTAATTAGGTCCAAAGGTACAAGCACTGATTCAAGTAGAAAGAGTAGGCATAGTCTTTTATCCCTTTAATTTCATGTCACGAATAAAAACAAAACGTTCAAATCTAAAAATAACTGACTTACAGAGATTAGATTAGAACAGAAAGATGGTGTTGCTAAGATTCGTAGAAAAACAGTCGTTGAAGTCGTTTGAACCTCCTCTTGAATCCTAGCTTGACTTGAACCTCTTCTTGAAAATCTTTTAGCAGCATTTCCTCGTCTTGGTTTATTATATATATATATATTATTATTTTATTTATATATTTTAGAGGAGGAGGAGAAGCCATGTCTAACAAGAATCTTTGCAGCATAATGGTAGAAAAGAATTGTGAATAGAGAAGAAGACCAGGGCTGTTTATATAGTGTTAGGCGGACGAACCTGGTCAGAAAACGTGACCAAATACAGCAGAACGAACCAGGTGCAGAAAGCTGGAAAAAGCGGGCAGGTCGACACCCATGTCGACTGGGCAGTCGACATGGGGGGGTGGTGTCGACTGCGCAGTCGACACCCCTTTCGACTTGACCTGGGCGGGAATTTTCCCGCCCTGCGCCCTATGTGTTTGAATTCGAATTTGGCCCTAGTTTAAACTGTTTTGAACTTGGAATTTTCTGAAAACTTTGACGGGCCATATCTTGGTCATACGGACTCCGATTCTCGAAAATTAGGACTCTATTTCGCGTATTTTTCCGAGATGAACGAAATGGCGCAGCCCGTTTCCCTTGATTTTGATTTTAACTTTTAATTCTGCCTTGATTTGTGAATCTTAACGTTACAGAATCACGGGGTGTTACATTTATTGATAGATATGCTATGTCTAATATTTTAAATATGGATCTGAATCGTTCATACCCTATGATGTTAGATCTGCAAATCTAAATATTAGATCTGAATTTATTGATTAATTAGAATAAATTATTTGTTAATTTTATTGAATCATTCCTCGTTGATTTGTCATATGCCAACATAAACATCACCCTATATATTACTTTGATGTGAATTGTTAGATTTAGACCTGTTGGGTTATTTGAATGTTATTGTTGATTGGATGACATGAAATTTACATTTTATTATGTAAAATTAAAATAAGAATTTGCGATGACATGAAATTTACATTTTTTTTATGTAAATAAAGTATTTTCACCACATGTATAAATTTACATTATTTTTAGTGTAAATTAAAAAGAATAACACCGTAGGATGTCATTAACATTTTTAATGTTAATATTAAAAAGAAATTTAACCGTAGGATTAGTTAACATTATCTTTAATGTTAATATATATGAATTTCACCGTAGGAAGATTTACATTATTTTTAATGTAATAAAAAGAATGGACTTTACATTGTAATTAAAGAATAAATTTTACATTGAAAAGAAAGAATGGATTTTATATTGTAATTAGAGAATGGAAGTTTACATCTTGTTTAATGCAAATTAAATAAAAATTTGACAAGAATGAAAATTTACATTTTTTCTTAATGGAAATATAAAAGAAATTTCACCGTATGTGAAATTTACATTTTTCTTAATATAAATATATAGAATTTCACCGTATGTTGAAAATTACATTTTCCTTTGTAATTAAAAGGTGAAATTCATCGCATGTTAAAATTTACATTTTTATATGTAAATTATAAAGTGAATTAACGTTGAATGTTGAAAATTACATTTTTCTTTGTAATTAACAAGTGAATTTCATAGTATGTTAAAATTTACATTTTTATATGTAAATTATAAAGTGAATTAATGTCGTATGTTGAAAATTACATTTTCCTTTGTAATTAAAAGGTGAAATTCATCGTTTGTCAAAATTTACATTTTTATATGTAAATTATAAAGTGAATTAACGTTGAATGTTGAAAATTACATTTTTCTTTGTAATTAACAAGTGAATTTCATCGCATGTCAAAATTTACATTTTTATATGTAAATTATAAAGTGAATTAACGTTGAATGTTGAAAATTACATTTTTCTTTGTAATTAACAAGTGAATTTCATCGTATGTTAAAATTTACATTTTTATATGTAAATTATAAAGTGAATTAATGTCGTATGTTCAAAATTACATTTTCCTTTGTAATTAAAAGGTGAAATTCATCGTTTGTCAAATTTACATTTTTATTTGTAAATTATAAAGTGAATTAACGTTGAATGTTGAAAATTACATTTTTCTTTGTAATTAATAAGTGAATTTCATCGCATGTTAAAATTTACATTTTTATATGTAAATTATAAAGTGAATTAACGTTGAATGTTGAAAATTACATTTTTCTTTGTAATTAACAAGTGAATTTCATCGCATGTTAAAATTTACATTTTTATATGTAAATTATAAAGTGAATTAACGTTGAATGTTGAAAATTACATTTTTCTTTGTAATTAACAAGTGAATTTCATCGTATGTTAAAATTTACATTTTTATATGTAAATTATAAAGTGAATTAATGCCGTATGTTGAAAATTACATTTTTCTTTGTAATTAACATGGAAATTTCATCATATGTTAAGATCTACATTTTTATATGTACATCATATAGGGAATTACACCGTAGGATAAAATTTACATTTTTTTATATGTAATTAAAACATGAATTTACATTGTGTGTTAAATATTACATTTTTATATGTAATGTTTATAGGAAAGTATACCGTATGACAAAACTACATTTTTCTATGCAATTAAAGGATGCAATTTCATGGTATGATAGAATTTGCATTTTTCTTATATATATATGTAACATAAAATGAGAATGCACATTAGAAATAAAATTGATGTATTTCATATGTAATTTAGATGTAGAAATGTGACATTGTAATTAAAAATCATATTTTTACAATGTGAATTAGATGTAATGTTTACATTGTAATTAAAAATTATATTTTTACGATGTGAATTAGATGTAGTGTTTGCATTGTAATTAAAAATTATATTTTTACAATGTGAATTAGATGTAGTGTTTGCATTGTAATTAAAAATTATATTTTTACAATATGAATTAGATGTAATGTTTGCATTGTAATTAAAAATTATATTTTTACAATGTGAATTAGATGTAGTGTTTGCATTGTAATTAAAAAATATATTTTTACAATGTGAATTAGATGTAGTGTTTGCATTGTAATTAAAAATTATATTTTTACAATGTGAATTAGATGTAGTGTTTGCATTGTATTTAAAAAATTATATTTTTACAATGTGAATTAGATGTAGTGTTTGCATTGTAATTAAAAATTATATTTTTACAATGTGAATTAGATGTAGTGTTTGCATTGTAATTAAAAATTATATTTTTACAATGTGAATTAGATGTAGTGTTTGCATTGTAATTACAAATCATGTTTTCACAATGTGAATTAGATGTAGTGTTTGCATTGTATTTAAAAAATTATATTTTTACAATGTGAATTAGATGTAGTGTTTGCATTGTATTTAAAAATTATATTTTTACAATGTGAATTAGATGTAGTGTTTGCATTGTAATTAAAAATTATATTTTTACAATGTGAATTAGATGTAGTGTTTGCATTGTATTTAAAAAATTATATTTTTACAATGTGAATTAGATGTAGTGTTTGCATTGTATTTAAAAATTATATTTTTACAATGTGAATTAGATGTAGTGTTTGCATTGTAATTATAAATTATATTTTTACAATGTGAATTAGATGTAGTGTTTGCATTGTATTTAAAAATTATATTTTTACAATGTGAATTAGAAGTAGTGTTTGCATTGTAATTAAAAAATTTATTTTTACAATGTGAATTAGATGTAGTGTTTGCATTGTAATTACAAATCATGTTTTCACAATGTGAATTAAGAGTAGAGTGTGCATTGTCATTAGAAATTATATTTTTATATGTAATGTAAAGATTTTGAGTGTATCAAAATTTACATTTTCAATGTAAGGAAAGAATGAATTTAGGATGCGGTAATATTATCTTCATTTTCAAATGAATTAAAATTTAGTAAGTATCTGTAATTGTGTGGAGTGTTGTTTTAATCAAACGACGTTATTACGATTCAATGATTATATATATATAATCAAAATTGAACGAATAGGGCGTGGTAGTTCGCATTTTGAAATCGTACTTTTAAATGACTATACAAGAAGATCCGACCGTCGGATTTTCTTGAAACTGAAACCGTTGGGACCGTCTTGGAAAAATCTTTCCAATGATATATATTACGTTAAGATCCAACGGTTAGATTCTGAGAAATGTAAAAATCAAAATTGGTTGAATGCAGCGCCATAGTCGCCCATGGACTTAAGGCGTTGTTATATAAAAATTTAATTATTTTAAACAATTAAAATAGGAATGAACCGTTAATAAAAATATTTATTAATGTGTAAGAAGGATTTTCAATATATATATATATATATATATATATATATATATATATACGAGGATTATTTGGAAAGTCCGAGTTTATCTCATTCCAAATAATTAAACGACATTTAAAAATCCAAGATTGGAAGACGGCGATTGAAGACCGTCAAATCTCCACATCGAATGGACGATGATGACTGTTGCCTTAGAATGGCTCGCCACCATGATAAGGTAATAGTAGGAGTTGCCCAGACGTAGTGTTGATTTGTACGGATTTGGCTTTCGCTCAGACCCAGAGCATAAGCTTATAAATGGATTGTGTGTCTGACATCGTACTCCATTATATATCATGTTATTAATCTTCTGTCGAATGTATGGATGTTTGGTGGCAGAGAATTTATTCTCTTGCTTAACACCCATTCATATATTTCGGCAAAGGATTGGTAGTGTGATATGGAGTGATGATGTGGCATGCTAAGATGCATATGATCAAGGCTTTGTTGAAAAGCAGGCCTTGTGGGACGATCAAAGCATAGTCTGTTTAGGCATAGCTTTGTGTGTAGCGTGACTTCGTGAGCCTCACACACCGGCGGAGTCTAAAACGGGAGAAGGGAACGCAGGGAGAGCAGCACGTTTCTTTCTAGCTAGAGTGGTGTCAGTAACCTACCAGCCCTGACATTTTACTTATGTGGATGATGGAATGAGGCGCCTCGAATGATAGGTCCTATAGGACTGGGAAACGTGTGTTCAGGAATAACTAATCCGCAACTCGTATGGCGGACGGGCCCTGCAGCTTTCCAAGGGTTAACTGCGGGGAACCCTGAGACATTAGCTAGAGTGTCTCGAATCGGTAAGGAGCTCCTCCCTAGCCTTGACTCATGATGGAAACTCAATTTCCAATACGCGCCATTCGGTTTTGATTGTATTACTAGTACGGAGGCATAGCATATGGTACCTATGCTTCCTAGGATTGATACATTATGATTGAAATTGTTTTTAAAACATATACACACTAATAATAATATCAAATTCGTTTTTAACGTATCAAGCATGTTTAATCACCATAAGGTAAAACTCTATCCTCTGCTGTGCGTTGCATTGTGTGATGGGACCTGAGTCTTATGGTGATTTCATTTTTCTAAAAAGCATTGCGTTGTTTTACAATTTACTTTAAGTTATGCACGGCAATCCATTGGAATAAAACCCGTTCCGCGTTAGCGGCGTGGTCTTTGGATTTGTCTTATTAATAGTGATTAATTAGTTAAGAATTCTCACACCAGTCCCACGACTGACCCGTTGTTTGTTTCCACCTTTTTGCAAACTCGGGTGCCCTCTTTCGACACGGGCAGTTGAGAAGTTTGTCTACAGGTTTATCTCTTTAGCAGGATCCTGGATTGAAGCTTAAAGCTGTGTCCAGAACATTAGAAGTCTTCCGCTGCCTTAGTTATTTTATTTCCGCTGCAATGTATTGTAATATCGTAATTTACCTTCCGCTGTATTATTAGTCAATATACTTTGATATTCTGTACTCTGATGTAACATTTATTATTGATGTTATAAAAGTCTGTTGTTGTTGTTCTGATGCATTGTATTCCCAAAGTTAACGTAGGCGGGATTTGAACGGTTTTGGTCGATTTTGCGATCGATTAAGGCCGGGCAAAATCCGACTCGTTACATTATGAGCCAATTGGCTGTTTCTTTTTGTTTTTGGATTTGATAGGCCTGTATGGCAATTTCGGGTTTTCCCGGTGCTCTCGTGCACGGGAGGTTATGGCAAAAAAATTCGAAAATTTAGGGTGTTAGCCAAATTTTTGAAAAATTTGAAAAGTTCTTAGAAACTGAAAAGTTGAAGAACTTAAACCATATTGAAAAGAATGAAAGTTGAGTTGATCAGTAAAACAACTTTCAGCTTCGTTCCTTTCCGGGGACGAAAAGTTTTAAGTGGGGGAGATTGCAATAAACCGGAAATCTGAGCCAATTTAAATTTTTTATTTTGGCAATTCTGATGAATTTTGAATATTTTAAATAAATTATTTTAAATAACAACGACGAGAAATTTATTTTGAATAGAATTAGAATGAATATATTTATATAGATCGACTGTAGAATATAAATATTTTATTTTAAATATAAAAGGAATTCAAAATGGCGCGGTAGTTCGAAAATTTGATTTCAAGGTTCAAATGACTATACAGGATTCAAAATAAACCGGATTTTAGCGAAACCAAAAATATTAGAATCTATTTGAAAGAGGCCCTTAAAAATTTAAAATAGTCGTTATGGAAATATAGGCCCTTAAAAATGGAAATTTTGCAAACGACCTCTGTTTTCGACGAAACCACTTTTGTTGGATCCGAGATGTCGAGTTATTGCTAGATTCCAAAATTCGTAATTTTATGAATCAATATGTGAGCGTAGCAAAGGAAAACGTGTTTTGACAGTTTCAATCAATTGGGATCGACCAGAAAATGGCCATTTTTCAAACGGTCTCAGAATTTGATGAAATTAGTTTTGTTAGGACTGTATCGTTAATACGAAGTTAAAGATAATTTTTCTGAAATTTTTAGATTCTATATGTGGTCCCGGTAAATTGAAATGTACATTCAAATTCAATATATACTGATTTATACTTTGAATTCGATAAAAACTAATCGTAACATCCGAATTGGGCTAGGAAAAAAATCCCACTGTGTTCAGAATGGGGGTAATATGCTACGGGCGACAGTCGGTGGGTTCGATTTGGGGTTCAAACGAAAAGTCAACTTTATTGGAGAAAAATAATAATTAAATTATATTATATATATTAGGCCCCCTTTCCCTCTTCTCTCTCTTCCTTTCAGATCGAAAATTAATAAAAAGAAAGAAAAAAATCACGATGCCAAAACCGAAGATCGGCGCTCAGCACCACGCCGGAGCTGGCGCCCCTCCCTTAGCTCCACCGCCATGGACGGATCCGCACCCACCTCCCTCTCTGATCCACCCACCCTCCAACAAAGAAACCCCATGCCAATAACCCCCAAAACCCAATAACCGCGCCCAAATCCGCCACCCCCTGGCCACCTCTGGCCGTCGCAGCCTCAGGCGCACCACCCCGACCTTCGGCGACCCGGCGCCACCATCCTCAGCCATCACCTCCGGCCGAGCGCCCTCCTCCATTCGAAAAGGTGATTTTTACTCTATTTTATTTTGTATATTTAGTTTAAATAGATTTTAGTGATTAAATAAAATCAGTTTTATAGATATTATGACATCGATATACATATATGATTTTTATTTATATATTTAGAGTATAAGGAAATGATTTTTAATATATAAAGTTAGGATTTTTATAGAGAAAACTAGTCTATAAAGATGAGATTTTTAAATATATGAAGTTATGATTTTTATTACATAAAGTTAGGATTTTTAAATACATAAAGATGTGATTTTTATATATGAAGTGGTAAAATAAAAAAATACGATTTTTTTTATCTATAAAGATTTGGAATAAAAATATGATCTTTATTATGAAGAGAACGGTATAAAGGTGAGATTTTTATTGTCATGGAGGCAGAGTAAAAATATGATTTTTATATTATAGAGATAATAAAAATATGATTTTTATAATGCAAACATCGATATAAAAATATGAACTTTATTTTTATCATGAAGTAGCGAGAATAAAAATTCGGTTTTTATATGAGTAGCGGATTAAAAATAGAATTTTTATATACTAGAGAATATAAAAATGTGATTTTTAAATATGTAGCAAATACGGACGACGAAAGTGGCAAAGGGCGAGCACGGCGAAGATTTCCTACATACGAAGAGTCACGGAGTTGGGTTTAGCTCTTGGTGAGAACTCCTCACTTTTATTCTAATTTCTAGTTTAAAATATATACTAGGATGCAGACGGTTCTTAGCAGCACCCGAGACCTGTTGTCCACAGACCATGGACGACTTGTTTGTTTGTTGTTTGTTGTTTGTGGTGTGAATATTGATTGTGTGATATGGAATGGAATAAATTATTTTATCGTTAAAAATATAACTTTGAACGTGTATATGAAATAAATATTTATAAACAAATCGGACGATTTGTTTATGTACACCCATTTGAAGGATATTGATTAGGACGATAAATTTTACATGTCACCCAACTACACAATAATATTCAGTTTTTGTGGATTGAAACCCCACACGGGTGTTGGGATGATATTTGGCGTACACTAATCCCAATTATTTAATTGTATGTCGACCGATTGGTTGACAGACTGTGTAAGCGTTAATTATTTATATTTAATGCTTATGCCATTGTGTGGTGCACTATGGACGATTGTTGATATCTATCGTTGCTATTATATACATGTGTTGTATGGAATCCATATAGTTAACATTATATGGTAATTGATTGGGCCTTATTCCAATCTGGAAAATAAAGAATATTATAAAATGAAAATTCATGTGTTGAATAAAAGAATATTCATGTGTTGAATAAAATAAAATTCATGTGTTGAATAAAATATATATTCATGTGTTGAATAAAAGATTATTCATGTGTTGAATAAAAGAAAAATTCATGTGTTGAATAAAATATATATTCATGTGTTGAAGAAAATATTCATTTGTTGAATAGAATAACGAAGTTATTGAAATATATAAAGCCATGTTGATTAGATATGCGCCATTTTGATGCGAACGATATTTATATTGATTATATTCATTTTTATAATGAATATAGAAAGGGAAGTGATTTCAAAATATAACGTTTTGAAAATATTATCATTTATATATTAATGATATGGAATATTCAATTTCGATCTGAAATTGAATATGAAGTTGAAATCATTTTGGAAACGAATTTAAAACGATTTATAAAATACGTTTTGAATTGAAATCGACGAAATATAATATATATATATATAATATATATATATATATATATTAATGGCTTGAATATATTGCGCCGCGCTGCGGCAGTTCGCGAATTTGGACCATCGACTTCGAATTGACGTTACGGGAGATCCGACCGTCGGATTCTCCTAAAACCGGAACCGTTGGGTATCGAAAAGAGCTTTCTAACGTATATTAGAGATTTGAAAACTAACGGTTGGATTTGGAATTATGTCCAAATCTAATTTGGAAAAGGTCGATGTAAGTGCAGTTCGATGGACGGGCCTTGATAAAATTATTAAAATTAGCAATAATTTGTGTAAAATCATAAGAAATGATTTGGAAAGATTGGGATGAAAAATTCCATATTTGAGAAGATAAAAATAGATTTTTATCAAAATGAACTAGTTTTGAACTAGAATTATAGTCCATTTATTTTTTAAATAAATAAATTGGATTTGAAAGGGTTTTAAAAGTAACCAGAATTTCCGATAATTGATTTGGAATGGATTTGAATCGAAATTGTCTTTGGAATATTTCGATGTTGGATTTGGTGATTATATAGATATTGTTATGGAAATTTGAAAGATATATTTATATCTTTATTTCCAATACGATATTTGTTGGTCGTAGAATTGGATATTGAATATAAGCCGATATATTTTCTATTTAGAGCCTTGTATTTAATATCAAATGAGATTTGGGTTTGTCGTGAATTGTGAAAACCCGTAACTTCCCCGTAAAGGAAAGCGTCGGATAGTTCGAGAACAAACCACAACAGAACGCATATAAAAGAACATTTCACTGTATATTACAACAATGCATCAGATTACAAGAATATACAGAGTAAAAATGAATATATATTACACAGAAATATCAGAGATTTAAATTACATTTAAATACAACGCAGCGGAAAATAATACAATACACAACTAGAAGGAGATATACGGATACAAAGCTTTCCGGATATCGTTCCAGCTGTAAACCAGGATCCTGTGAATATAAATCTGCAAAAACCAAAACTACTAGCTGCCCGTGTCAAAATAAGGGCACCCAGAGTTTAGGTTAAAACAATAAACTCCAGGTCAGTCATGGGACTGGTGTGAGAACTAAAACAGTTAATCTTTATTTTTTAAAGTTCGGTAAATCAAGGGACCACGCCGTATAACACGGAACGGGTTTCCTCCCAAGAATACCAGTGCATAAAACAAACAACGCAATGCTAAATAAAGAAAAATGAAGCTGTTATAAGACCCAGGTCCTATCACACAATGCAACGCAAGCCGGGGGATAGGGTTTTCCCTTATAACAGCCAAAGAATGCTTGATACATTTTAAAACACATTATTGATACTATAATAAGTGCATAGTGTATAAAACAACTTCAAATCATAAGTATCAATCATAGGCGGCATGGGTACCATATATCATGTCACCATATATAGGTTTACAAATAAAACCGCAAAGTCACATATTTGGAAATTGGATTTCCGTCTATGAACCGAGGCAAAAGATAGTCCTCAACCGATTCGAGACGCTCTAGCCCGTTTCTCAGGAACAGAACGCATCGTCCCTTGGAGCGACAGGGCCGGTCCACCGATGTGGATTAAAATGCCTGAACACTGCGTTTCCCCGCCCTATGGGGCGTAGGTGAGCCAACTAAATAACTCCATCGGACCCGGATCGTCCGATCAAACCGAGGCGCCTCGCAACAGCAACAACCACATAAGTCAAACTCGTCAGGGCGTGTAAAACCACTGACGCCACTTTTAGCTAGAAAGAAACGCAAGTCCTCCCTGAGGTCCGTCTCCCGTTTTTGGTTCATACCGGGTGTGAAACACGCGAGGTAAACGTTACACAATTCTACGCCACAAAGGCCGTGCTTTGATCATCACCACAAGACTTTGCTTTTCAACAGAAGCCTCGATCAATTGCCACTTAGGCATGCCACACAGGCAATTCACTCCATGCGTTTGATATCCATCAATATATAACCCCTGAACTCGTACGTCTCAGAGAAGGGCGTTAAGCAAGAGAATAAATTCTCCGCCGCCAAACAGATATATATTTAATAGAAATCAAACACACAGACTAAAATCCAATGTCAGACACACAGTCCATTTACAAGTCCGTTCTGGGTCTGAACGAAACCGGAGGCACCTAGTACCCCGCATATCCATCGATCTCCAAGTACGTCTGGACGATCACTAACTGTTTCCATCTTCTTGGGTGTACAACCCAATCAAGATCATCAGTTATCACCCAAACGACGTGAAGACCTCCGGTCTTCGACCACCGTCTTCATCTTCGACTTATCGTCGTATCAGTTATTCAGAATGGGATAAACCCGGTCTTTCCGAATAACTCGCGTATATATTATAAAAGTGTTACACAAACACAACATACGCCTCATTCCAATTCATTAGTCACTAACCGTAAATTAATCAAGAGAATAATTTCCCAAATATTAACCCCGAAGGCCGAAACCAACATCAGATCAATATTCAGAAAACCATTCTGCTTAGCTAACCGACAGTTAGTTTCTAATCTTCACATTCATAGGGAAAGGTTCCCATTAATTTTATCCAAGATAAATTTCTTGAATTTATTCTTTATTCTATTTTTGAATCTCAATTCAAACTAGTCGGGATTAGCGAACCTTACCGAAGTAATCATTTATTTTAATTTCCCCATCCCAACCTATCCATCCCATGAAGTAAAAACTGGTAATACTTCATATCTAACACCACAGTGTTATCGGTAAATTCAATTACCATTTCACGTTCAAATCTAATTAAAGATTTAACTATCGCCTGGAGCAAAACTGGTGATACTCCATTTTCGATCATTTCAATCTAATTAAAGATTCATTAAAACTCTACTTAGTTTTAATCTTTGACTGGGTTAAAGAATCAGTGTCATTTAAAACACAGTTCACGATAAACCCAAAATCACATTCCATTAATTATCGGGTTAAAGAACGAGTGTTATTTAAAACACTGTTCACGACAAACCCAAAAATCAATATCAATTCAATTCCAATTAAATATTATATAATTGGTACACTTCATTAAATCCAAATAAAAAGATTTAATCTTTTCTCAACTGGGTTCAAGAACAGTGTTAGTGAAGACACCATTCACGACAAACCCAAATCACATTTGATATTCAATATAAGGCTCTGAATAGAAAATATACCGGCTTATATTCAACATCAAATTCTACGATTAACAAATGTCATATTGGAAATAACGATACCAATATATATCTTTCAAATTTCCATAACAACATCTGTATAATCACGAATTCCAACATCGAAATATTCCGAAGACAATTTCGATTCAAATCCACTCCAATGCAATCATTGGAAACTCTGGTTATTTTTAAAACCCTTTTCAAATTCAATTTATTTATTTAAAAATAAATAGAATTATATTTCTAGTTCAAAACTAGTTCATTTCGATAAAAATCCATTTTTATCTTTTCAAATATGGAGTTTTTCATCCCAAATCTTCACAAATCATTTCTTATGATTTTACACAAATTATTACTATTTTTAATAATTTTATCAAGGCCCGTACAGTCGATTTCCATCAATGGCCATCGAACTGCACTTACAGCGACCTTTTTCAAATTTGATTTGGACGTATCTCCAAATCCAACCGTTAGATTTCAAATTTCTAATATTCGTTAGAAAGCTCTTTTCGATACGAACCCAACGGTTTCGGTTTCAGGAGAATCCGACAGTCGGATCTCCCGTAATGTCCGTTTGAAATAAATGGTCGAAATTCACGAACTGCCGCGGCGCGGCGCGTTCTATTCAGGCCATTATATTATATATATAATATATATAATATATATTTCGTCGATTTCTATTTAAAAACGAATTTTATAAATAGTTTTGAATTCGTTTCAAAAACAATTTCAACTTCCATTTCAATTCAAATCAAAATTGAATTCTTCTTTATAAATTCGTTTTAAAATTCATTTCTATTCAATTCAAATTTCAATTCAATTTGAATTCATTTCAATTCGCTTTCAATTCAATTTGAATTCGTTTTCAATTCAATTCATTTCGAAATCGTTTTCAATTCAATTCATTTCGAAATCGTTTTCAATTCAATTCATTTCGAAATCGTTTTCAATTCAATTCATTTCGAAATCGTTTTCAATTCAATTCATTTCGAAATCGTTTTCAATTCAATTCATTTCGAAATCGTTTTCAATTCAATTCATTTCGAAATCGTTTTCAATTCATTTCATTTCGAAATCGTTTTCAATTCAATTCATTTCGAAATCGTTTTCAATTCATTTCATTTCGAAATCGTTTTCAATTCAATTCATTTCGAAATGAATAAAATCGATATAAATATCGTTCACGTCAAAATGGCGTCAATCTAATCAACATGGCTTCATATATTCCTTTATTTTCAAATATTCTATTTCAAATATTTCTTTTTCAAAATAGTTGTTATTATCAAAATATTTCGTTCAACACATGACCAATCTCAATGGATGAGTACTGTCAACACATGAACTTTTATTTTATAATATCCTTTATTTTTCAAATTGGAATGAGGCCCAACCAATTACCATATAAAGTTAATTATATGGATTTTCATACAACACATGTATAATAGCATTGAAAAATAATCAACCATCAACCAAAGTGCACTACACTGTATAAGCATCAAATATAGATATCTAACGCTTATAACAGCCTGTCAATCAATCGATCGACATATTTAATCAATCAGGATGAGTGAACTTCAAATTTCATCCCAACACCCATGTGGGATTTCAAACAATCAAACACAGATTTTATTTGTGCAGTTGGGCGATGTGTAAAATTTATCGTCCCAATCAATGTCCTTCAAATAGGTGTACATAAACAAACCGTCCGGTTTGTAAATGAATATTTTATTTTATTCACTTTCACTATATTCATATTCACGTTAAAAATTATATTTTTAACGATAAAACATTTTATTCCAACATATGAATTTCTATTATTCATTTAAACAATAAAATGATATTTTTATTTTCTAACATATTTTAGAAAATTTCGGCGGCATAACGGCACGATACTAGAAACGGGACGAGGCCTAGCCTTATCCCCGGTCTAGTGAAGGCCCACGCCATTCACACATCAATAAAATCAATTTCAATTCACCAAATAATTCAATTCAAACCAATAACCTAACCAACTACACAATCAAACAATTTAACAAACAAGCCATCCATGGTCTGTGGATGACGGGTGTCGGGTGCTACTAAGCACCGTCTACATCCTAGTATATATATATATATAACTAGAAAATGAAATTGAAAGGTGAGAAATTCTCACGCATAGCTATCCAATTATCTTGAATCTTCTTTTGCAGAATTCTTCGTCGACCTCGCCTTTTTGTCGCTTTCGCCCGTATTCTCTACATATGTAAAAATCGAATTTTTATGATGCTATTCAATATATAAAAATATGATTTTTACTTCGCCTTTCAATATATAAAAATCTGATTTTTATTTCGAAGTTCAATATATAAAAATCATATTTTTATTTCGAAGTTCAATATATAAAAATCATATTTTTATTTTGAAGTTCAATATATAAAAATCATATTTTTATTTCGAAGTTCAATATATAAAAATCATATTTTTATTTCGAAGTTCAATAT
The DNA here is from genome assembly GCA_030737875.1 of Allium sativum. Classification (NCBI taxonomy): domain Eukaryota; kingdom Viridiplantae; phylum Streptophyta; class Magnoliopsida; order Asparagales; family Amaryllidaceae; genus Allium; species Allium sativum. The sequence goes on from CM060919.1 coordinate 205,531,647, forward strand.
ATAAAAATCATATTTTTATTTCGATGTTTCTATTTTAAAAACAATGTCAATTTTATTTTCAAAATCAATGCAAAATTCATTTTTGTTTCTAAAGCAAATTCAATTTTGTTTCTAAAGCAAATTCAATTTTGTTTCTAAAGCAAATTCAATTTTGTTTCTAAGGCAAATTCAATTTTGTTTCTAAAGCAAATTCAATTTTGTTTCTAAGGCAAATTCAATTTTGTTTCTAAAGCAAATTCAATTTTGTTTCTAAAGCAAATTCAATTTTGTTTCTAAAGCAAATTCAATTTTGTTTCTAAAGCAAATTCAATTTTGTATATATTTTTGAACCAAAGTTCAAAACAAAGTTACAAGTAAAAGAAAATCATATATATATATATATATTTTTATAAGCAACAATGTATATTCATAAAATAAATAAATAAAATAAAAATAGTAAAAAAACAAAGGGAGGGCTCACTGTTTAAAACACTGGAATCCCATCTCTCCTTCAGCAAACCCTCGACGTCAGAAAGACACCGCCGCCCCCAAAATACTTCGTCGGAGCCACATCGCCGTACCCCACCTGACGCGCCAACACCAAAGCTTCTTCCACCCACTAGCGCTCGCCACTCGGTGGCCTCCAGCCCTCCAAAAACTGCTGCCAACGACCACCGTTTGCGCTCGAAATTCGAGCAGGCCGCCATACCAACCTTGATCAAAACCATATCACCTTGAAGATGTCCTGATGCTCTGTATTTTTGGTCTAGAAATTATAATCTAATTCTAAGCCGATTTGAAGAGATTTAGAGGAAATGAATCGAAGAATCTCGGTCGCCGGTTTTGAATTGGGGGCGCAGAAAAAAAGTTGACCGCGGGTTTGGAAATGTTTAGGGTTTGACTTGTTTATGTATTTATATAATTTAATTATTTCAATTTTCAAAAATACATGCCTGCCGTTACGAACTTCAAAATCACACCTAACGACTGCCGCCCTTAGCTAATTACCCCCATTCCGAACACAATGGGATATGCCACGTAGGCTGATTTGATCGTTTGAATCAGTTTCCGTTGAAATTTACATTTAAATCACTATATTGAATTTTAAACGTACTTTTCAATTTACCGGGGTCACATACGAACTTTATAAATTCCATAAAAATATTTTCTAGCTTCGTATTGACGATACGGTCCTAAAAAAACTAGTTTCGTCGAATTCCGAGACCGTTTGAAAAATGGCCAATTTCCAGTCGATTAAAATCAACTGAAACCAGTCAAACGCGTTTTCCTTTGCCACGCTCACATATTGATTCGAAAAATTATGAAATTTGAAACCTAGCAATAACTTCACATCCCGGACCCAACAAAACTGGTTTCGTCGAAATCCGAGGTCGTTTGCAAAATGTCCATTTTTAAGGGCCTGAATTCCATAGCGACTATTCAGAATTTTCAACTGGACATATCTTTTGATTCCCGCTATGAAAATTTGATTATTCGGATTCGTTGGAAAGATATTATCAATTAGATCCCGTTATTTTTGGTTTCACTAAAATCCGGATTGTTTTGCACCCGGTACGTTCAATTGAAGTTTGAAATCGAATTATCGAACTACTGCGCCATTTTCAATTCTATTTATAATTATATATAATTATTTATATTCTAACGACGACGCGTATAATATATATGTTCTAATTATATTCAAAATAAATTTTCCGGTCGATATTATTTAAAATAATTCATTTTAAATAATCTAAATTCGCTAAAATTGCCAAAATAAAAATTTTAAACTGGCCCAGATTTTCGGGTTGTTACAATCTCCCCCACTTAAAACTTTTCGTCCCCGAAAAGGAATAAAGTCGAAAGTGGTTTGATCATTCAACTCTACATTCGATCTGGCTTCCATTCTCCAACTTTTCAGTTTCTGAGAATTTTCAAATTTTCAAAAATTTGGCTAACACCCTAAATTTTTGAAAAATTTCGCCATAACCTCCCCTGCACCGGGAGCATCGGGGAATTTCAAATAGCTTCCCCGGTCCTTCAGATCTCAAAAAGAAAAAGAAAAAGCCAAGCGGCTAGCCAATAGGCTCATAAAATCATCATCACCCAAACAAAACAGTAAATTATGTAGTAAACATGTACCTATTTGTCGGGCAAACAAATTTTATTCTCTGGCTCTAGCCTCCTTGCTATGACCTGTTCAATATAAGTATATGTATATGCAAGCAAATGCGACCAATTTTCAATATAGTTCAATATTTGATTCAATTAGGCATAATGGTTCAAAATTATCAAACAAATAAACAAACAACACAAACATCAATCAATTTGTGAATTAACGTTTCAAATTTATAACTTTGATATCTATATATAAAGAAAATCATGTTTTTGATGCCAATTCACAACAACAAGCCCTATCTAAATTTGGTTCTCACACCAGTCTAATGGAAATATATAGAAATCTCGCTTTCGAAACTCGAATACCAATTCTGATGATGTCTAGACTATCATCAGAATTGTCTCCGGGCGACTAGAGTGTGACTCCATATCTATCCAGTATATTGAAATTTCAAATACACGTGGATCAGACGTATACGCAAAATCTTTATATACTGGATTGTCCACATCAATATAAATAGATAATCAAATACGAATAAGTGATTTAAATTTTCAAAACAAAAATTTGTTTTCATTTTAAAAATATACTCTTCACACTCGTTCTAGGATACTACTGATCCCATCTCTAACGAGTCATCCCCATTGGATTTTACTAATCCAATCATCTAATGAATTCTTTCGTTCGGTTCTAATGTGTCTTGTTCTCTAAGCTTTGTAAACCAAAGCTCTGATACCAACTGTGAAAACCCGTAACTTCCCCGTAAAGGAAAGCGTCGGATAGTTCGAGAACAAACCACAACAGAACGCATATAAAAGAACATTTCACTGTATATTACAACAATGCATCAAATTACAAGAATATACAGAGTAAAAATGAATATATATTACACAGAAATATCAGAGATTTAAATTACATTTAAATACAACGCAGCGGAAAATAATACAATACACAACTAGAAGGAGATATACGGATACAAAGCTTTCCGGATATCGTTCCAGCTGTAAACCAGGATCCTGTGAATATAAATCTGCAAAAACCAAAACTACTAGCTGCCCGTGTCAAAATAAGGGCACCCAGAGTTTAGGTTAAAACAATAAACTCCAGGTCAGTCATGGGACTGGTGTGAGAACTAAAACAGTTAATCTTTATTTTTTAAAGTTCGGTAAATCAAGGGACCATGCCATATAACACGGAACGGGTTTCCTCCCAAGAATACCAGTGCATAAAACAAACAACGCAATGCTAAATAAAGAAAAATGAAGCTGTTATAAGACCCAGGTCCTATCACACAATGCAACGCAAGCCGGGGGATAGGGTTTTCCCTTATAACAGCCAAAGAATGCTTGATACGTTTTAAAACACATTATTGATACTATAATAAGTGCATAGTGTATAAAACAACTTCAAATCATAAGTATCAATCATAGGCGGCATGGGTACCATATATCATGTCACCATATATAGGTTTACAAATAAAACCGCAAAGTCACGTATTTGGAAATTGGATTTCCGTCTATGAACCGAGGCAAAAGATAGTCCTCAACCGATTCGAGACGCTCTAGCCCGTGTCTCAGGAACAGAACGCATCGTCCCTTGGAGCGACAGGGCCGGTCCACCGATGTGGATTAAAATGCCTGAACACTGCGTTTCCCCGCCCTATGGGGCGTAGGTGAGCCAACTAAATGACTCCATCGGACCCGGATCGTCCGATCAAACCGAGGCGCCTCGCAACAGCAACAACCACATAAGTCAAACTCGTCAGGGCGTGTAAAACCACTGACGCCACTTTTAGCTAGAAAGAAACGCAAGTCCTCCCTGAGTTCCGTCTCCCGTTTTTGGTTCATACCGGGTGTGAAACACGCGAGGTAAACGTTACACAAAGCTACGCCACAAAGGCCGTGCTTTGATCATCACCACAAGACTTTGCTTTTCCACAGAAGCCTCGATCAATTGCCACTTAGGCATGCCACACAGGCAATTCACTCCATGCGTTTGATATCCATCAATATATAACCCCTGAACTCGTACGTCTCAGAGAAGGGCGTTAAGCAAGAGAATAAATTCTCCGCCGCCAAACAGATATATATTTAATAGAAATCAAACACACAGACTAAAATCCAATGTCAAACACACAGTCCATTTACAAGTCCGTTCTGGGTCTGAACGAAACCGGAGGCACCTAGTACCCCGCATATCCATCGATCTCCAAGTACGTCTGGACGATCACTAACTGTTTCCATCTTCTTGGGTGTACAGCCCAATCAAGATCATCAGTTATCACCCAAACGACGTGAAGACCTCCGGTCTTCGACCACCGTCTTCATCTTCGACTTATCGTCGTATCAGTTATTCAGAATGGGATAAACTGGGTCTTTCCGAATAACTCGCGTATATATTATAAAAGTGTTACACAAACACAACATACGCCTCATTCCAATTCATTAGTCACTAACCGTAAATTAATCAAGAGAATAATTTCCCAAATATTAACCCCGAAGGCCGAAACCAACATCAGATCAATATTCAGAAAACCATTCTGCTTAGCTAACCGACAGTTAGTTTCTAATCTTCACATTCATAGGGAAAGGTTCCCATTAATTTTATCCAAGATAAATTTCTTGAATTTATTCTTTATTCTATTTTTGAATCTCAATTCAAACTAGTCGGGATTAGCGAACCTTACCGAAGTAATCATTTATTTTAATTTCCCCATCCCAACCTATCCATCCCATGAAGTAAAAACTGGTAATACTTCATATCTAACACCACAGTGTTATCGGTAAATTCAATTACCATTTCACGTTCAAATCTAATTAAAGATTTAACTATCGCCTGGAGCAAAACTGGTGATACTCCATTTTCGATCATTTCAATCTAATTAAAGATTCATTAAAACTCTACTTAGTTTTAATCTTTGACTGGGTTAAAGAATCAGTGTCATTTAAAACACAGTTCACGATAAACCCAAAATCACATTCCATTAATTATCGGGTTAAAGAACGAGTGTTATTTAAAACACTGTTCACGACAAACCCAAAAATCAATATCAATTCAATTCCAATTAAATATTATATAATTGGTACACTTCATTAAATCCAAATAAAAAGATTTAATCTTTTCTCAACTGGGTTCAAGAACAGTGTTAGTGAAGACACCATTCACGACAAACCCAAATCACATTTGATATTCAATATAAGGCTCTGAATAGAAAATATACCGGCTTATATTCAACATCAAATTCTACGATTAACAAATGTCATATTGGAAATAACGATACCAATATATATCTTTCAAATTTCCATAACAACATCTGTATAATCACGAATTCCAACATCGAAATATTCCGAAGACAATTTCGATTCAAATCCACTCCAATGCAATCATTGGAAACTCTGGTTATTTTTAAAACCCTTTTCAAATTCAATTTATTTATTTAAAAATAAATAGAATTATATTTCTAGTTCAAAACTAGTTCATTTCGATAAAAATCCATTTTTATCTTTTCAAATATGGAGTTTTTCATCCCAAATCTTCACAAATCATTTCTTATGATTTTACACAAATTATTACTATTTTTAATAATTTTATCAAGGCCCGTACAGTCGATTTCCATCAATGGCCATCGAACTGCACTTACAGCGACCTTTTTCGAATTTGATTTGGACGTATCTCCAAATCCAACCGTTAGATTTCAAATTTCTAATATTCGTTAGAAAGCTCTTTTCGATACGAACCCAACGGTTCCGGTTTCAGGAGAATCCGACGGTCGGATCTCCCGTAATGTCCGTTTGAAATAAATGGTCGAAATTCACGAACTGCCGCAGCGCGGCGCGTTCTATTCAGGCCATTATATTATATATATAATATATATAATATATATTTCGTCGATTTCTATTTAAAAACGAATTTTATAAATAGTTTTGAATTCGTTTCAAAAACAATTTCAACTTCCATTTCAATTCAAATCAAAATTGAATTCTTCTTTATAAATTCGTTTTAAAATTCATTTCTATTCAATTCAAATTTCAATTCAATTTGAATTCATTTCAATTCGCTTTCAATTCAATTTGAATTCGTTTTCAATTCAATTCATTTCGAAATCGTTTTCAATTCAATTCATTTCGAAATCGTTTTCAATTCAATTCATTTCGAAATCGTTTTCAATTCAATTCATTTCGAAATCGTTTTCAATTCAATTCATTTCGAAATCGTTTTCAATTCATTTCATTTCGAAATCGTTTTCAATTCAATTCATTTCGAAATCGTTTTCAATTCATTTCATTTCGAAATCGTTTTCAATTCAATTCATTTCGAAATGAATAAAATCGATATAAATATCGTTCACGTCAAAATGGCGTCAATCTAATCAACATGGCTTCATATATTCCTTTATTTTCAAATATTCTATTTCAAATATTTCTTTTTCAAAATAGTTGTTATTATCAAAATATTTCGTTCAACACATGACCAATCTCAATGGATGAGTACTGTCAACACATGAACTTTTATTATATAATATCCTTTATTTTTCAAATTGGAATGAGGCCCAACCAATTACCATATAAAGTTAATTATATGGATTTTCATACAACACATGTATAATAGCATTGAAAAATAATCAACCATCAACCAAAGTGCACTACACTGTATAAGCATCAAATATAGATATCTAACGCTTATAACAGCCTGTCAATCAATCGATCGACATATTTAATCAATCAGGATGAGTGAACTTCAAATTTCATCCCAACACCCGTGTGGGGTTTCAAACAATCAAACACAGATTTTATTTGTGTAGTTGGGCGATGTGTAAAATTTATCGTCCCAATCAATGTCCTTCAAATAGGTGTACATAAACAAACCGTCCGGTTTGTAAATGAATATTTTATTTTATTCACTTTCACTATATTCATATTCACGTTAAAAATTATATTTTTAACGATAAAACATTTTATTCCAACATATGAATTTCTATTATTCATTTACACAATAAAATGATATTTTTATTTTCTAACATATTTTAGAAAATTTCGGCGGCATAACGGCACGATACTAGAAACGGGACGAGGCCTAGCCTTATCCCCGGTCTAGTGAAGGCCCACGCCATTCACACATCAATCAAATCAATTTCAATTCACCAAATAATTCAATTCAAACCAATAACCTAACCAACTACACAATCAAACAATTTAACAAACAAGCCATCCATGGTCTGTGGATGACGGGTGTCGGGTGCTACTAAGCACCGTCTACATCCTAGTATATATATATAACTAGAAAATGAAATTGAAAGGTGAGAAATTCTCACGCATAGCTATCCAATTATCTTGAATCTTCTTTTGCAGAATTCTTCGTCGACCTCGCCTTTTTGTCGCTTTCGCCCGTATTCTCTACATATGTAAAAATCGAATTTTTATGATGCTATTCAATATATAAAAATATGATTTTTACTTCGCCTTTCAATATATAAAAATCTGATTTTTATTTCGAAGTTCAATATATAAAAATCATATTTTTATTTCGAAGTTCAATATATAAAAATCATATTTTTATTTCGAAGTTCAATATATAAAAATCATATTTTTATTTCGAAGTTCAATATATAAAAATCATATTTTTATTTCGATGTTTCTATTTTAAAAACAATGTCAATTTTATTTTCAAAATCAATGCAAAATTCATTTTTGTTTCTAAAGCAAATTCAATTTTGTTTCTAAAGCAAATTCAATTTTGTTTCTAAAGCAAATTCAATTTTGTTTCTAAGGCAAATTCAATTTTGTTTCTAAAGCAAATTCAATTTTGTTTCTAAGGCAAATTCAATTTTGTTTCTAAAGCAAATTCAATTTTGTTTCTAAAGCAAATTCAATTTTGTTTCTAAAGCAAATTCAATTTTGTTTCTAAAGCAAATTCAATTTTGTATATATTTTTGAACCAAAGTTCAAAACAAAGTTACAAGTAAAAGAAAATCATATATATGTATATATATATTTTTATAAGCAACAATGTATATTCATAAAATAAATAAATAAAATAAAAATAGTAAAAAAACAAAGGGAGGGCTCACTGTTTAAAACACTGGAATCCCATCTCTCCTTCAGCAAACCCTCGACGTCAGAAAGACACCGCCGTCCCCAAAATACTTCGTCGGAGCCACATCGCCGTACCCCACCTGACGCGCCAACACCAAAGCTTCTTCCACCCACTAGCGCTCGCCACTCGGTGGCCTCCAGCCCTCCAAAAACTGCTGCCAACGACCACCGTTTGCGCTCGAAATTCGAGCAGGCCGCCATACCAACCTTGATCAAAACCATATCACCTTGAAGATGCCCTGATGCTCTGTATTTTTGGTCTAGAAATTATAATCTAATTCTAAGCCGATTTGAAGAGATTTAGAGGAAATGAATCGAAGAATCTCGGTCGCCGGTTTTGAATTGGGGGCGTAGAAAAAAAGTTGACCGCGGGTTTGGAAATGTTTAGGGTTTGACTTGTTTATGTATTTATATAATTTAATTATTTCAATTTTCAAAAATACATGCCTGCCGTTACGAACTTCAAAATCACACCTAACGACTGTCGCCCTTAGCTAATTACCCCCATTCCGAACACAATGGGATATGCCACGTAGGCTGATTTGATCGTTTGAATCAGTTTCCGTTGAAATTTACATTTAAATCACTATATTGAATTTTAAACGTACTTTTCAATTTACCGGGGTCACATACGAACTTTATAAATTCCATAAAAAATATTTTCTAGCTTCGTATTAACGATACGGTCCTAACAAAACTAGTTTCGTCGAATTCCGAGACCGTTTGAAAAATGGCCAATTTCCAGTCGATTAAAATCAACTAAAACCAGTCAAACGCGTTTTCCTTTGCCACGCTCACATATTGATTCGAAAAATTATGAAATTTGAAACCTAGCAATAACTTCACATCCCGGACCCAACAAAACTGGTTTCGTCGAAATCCGAGGTCGTTTGCAAAATGTCCATTTTTAAGGGCCTGAATTCCATAGCGACTATTCAGAATTTTCAACTGGACATATCTTTTGATTCCCGCTATGAAAATTTGATTATTCGGATTCGTTGGAAAGATATTATCAATTAGATCCCATTATTTTTGGTTTCACTAAAATCCGGATTGTTTTGCACCCGGTACGTTCAATTGAAGTTTGAAATCGAATTATCGAACTACCGCGCCATTTTCAATTCTATTTATAATTATATATAATTATTTATATTCTAACGACGACGCGTATAATATATATGTTCTAATTATATTCAAAATAAATTTTCCGGTCGATATTATTTAAAATAATTCATTTTAAATAATCTAAATTCGCTAAAATTGCCAAAATAAAAATTTTAAACTGGCCCAGATTTTCGGGTTGTTACATGAATGGTGTCTTCATTAACACCGTTCTTAAACCCAGTTGAGAAAAAGATTAGATCTTTTTATTTAGATATAATGAAGTATACAAATTAAATGATATTTAATTGGAATTGAATTTGAATTGATTTTTGGGTTTATCGTTAACGGTGTTTTAAATAACACTTGTTCTTTAACCCGATAATTAATGGAATGTGAATTGGGTTTATCGTGAGCTGTGTTTTAACAACATTCATTCTTTAACCCGATTTACAGTGAAATGTGATTTGGAATTTATAAATCTTTTGTTAAGATTTAAAGGAGATTTTCCAAAGTAAAGTTTCCAATTTAATAAAATAAATTGGAATGGAATGGAATTCGATTTGGTAATAATCGAAATGAATTTCTATGGAGGAAGACAACTAATGTATCTAGAATTTAAAAGGCTTTGCCATTATTCCATTTATATTATTAGTCGTATATGGAAGTTTATATCGATTATATATATCGATTTGTTTTCCATGAACATTCCATTGTAAATGGAATGTGATTTTGGGTTTATCGTGAACTGTGCTTTAAATGACATTGGTTCTTTAACCCTGTTAAAGACAGGATATGATTTCCCAAGTTAAATAATCATTAATAGTGATTTTTGGGAAGATTAAAACCAAGTGAAGTTTTAATGAATCTTTAATGAGATTGAAATGATAGAGAATGGAGTATCACCAGTTTTGCTCCAGGCGAAAGTTAAATCTTTAATTAGATTTGAATGTGAAATGGTAATTGAATTTATCGATAACACCTTGGTGTTAGATATGAAGTATTACCAGTTTTAATTCATGGGATGAATAGGTTGGGATTGGGAAATTAAAACAAATGATTACTTCGGTAAGATTCGTTAATCCCGACTAGTTTTGATAAACCATAATTTGGTTTGAATTGATATTAAAAAGAAGATTAAAGAATAAATTTAAAAGAATTTATCTTTGATAAAATTAATGGGAACCTTTCCCAAAGTATATGAATATTTGAATAAAAGAATATTCTGAATTGGAATAAGGTGTATGTTGTGTTTGTGTAACACTTGTTTATTATATACGCGAGTTATTGAGAAAGACCGGGTTTATCCCATTCTGAATAACTGATTCGACGAGGTGTCGAGGATGAAGATGGTGGTCAAAGACCGGAGGTCTTCACATCGTTTGGATAATTACTGATGATCTTGATTGGGCTGTACACCCAAGAGGAGGGAATCAGTTGGTGATCGTCCAGACGTACTAGGAGATCGATGGATATGCGAGGTAGAAGGTGCCTCCGATTTCGTTCAGACACAGAACGGACATGTAAATGGACTGTGTGTCTGACATTGGATATCATTCTATGTGATTGATGGATATCAGGTTCATGGAGTGGTTTGCCTGTGTGGCATGCTAAGATGCAAATGATCAAGGCTTCTGTTGAAAAGCAGAGTCTTATGGTTGATGATCAAAGCACCGCCTGTGTGGCACAGCTTTGTGTAGCATTAATTCGCGAGCCTCATATCCCGGTGTGAACCAGAAATGGGAAAAGCACCTCAGGGAGGACATGCGTTTCCTTCTATCTATGGTGGTGTCAGTGACCTACCATCCCTAACATTTGTATTATTTTCACCTGTATGGTTGTTGGATTGCGAGGCACCTCGAATATATCAGTGACTACGTTGAGCTGATGGAGTCATGTGAAAACCCGTAACTTCCCCGTAAAGGAAAGCGACGGATAGTTCGAGAACAAGCCACAACAGAACACATACAGAAGAACATTTCATTGTATATTACAACAATGCATCAGATTACAAGAATATACAGAGTATAAATGAACATATATTACACAGAAATATCGGAGATTTAAATTACATTTAAATACATAGCAGCGGAAAATAATACAATACATAACTAGAAGGAGATATACGGATACAAAGCTTTCCGGATATCGTTCCAGCTGTAAACCAGGATCCTGTGAATATAAATCTGCAAAACCAAAACTACTAGCTGCCCGTGTCAAAATAAGGGCACCCAGAGTTTAGGTTAAAACAATAAACTCCAGGTCAGTCATGTGACTGGTGTGAGAACTAAAACAGTTAATCTTTATTTTAAAGTTAGGTAAATCAAGGGACCACGCCGTATAACACGGAACGGGTTTCCTCCCCAGAATACCAGTGCATAAAACAAACAGCGCAATGCAAAATAAAGAAAAATGAAGCTGTTATAAGACCCAGGTCCCATCACACAATGCAACGCAGCCGAGGATAGGGTTTTCCCTTATAACAGCCAAAGAATGCTTGATACGTTTAAAACAAATCATTTGATACTATTATAAGTGCATAGTGTATAAAACACTTCAAATCATAAGTATCAATCATAGGCGGCATGAATGGCCCATAACACTATGTCGCCATATATAAGTTTACAATCAAAACCGCAAATGTCGTATTGGAAGTTGGGTTATCATTTATGGTATGAACCGAGGCTAGGGGCAAGATCCTCTACCGATTTGTGACTCTCTAGCCCGAGCCACAGGCAAGTACTCTGTCAAGCCTTTGAATCGTCAGGGCCGGTCCACCGATGTGGATTAAAATGCCTGAACACTGCGTTTCCCCGCCCTTTGGGGCGTAAGTCTGGCCCGTCAGCCGACCAGAAGCATCGGCCGAAACCGATATCACGAGGCGCCTCGCTTTTCAGCAAGTAATAATAAGTAACATCCACATGAGTCAAACTCGTCAGCCAGTTCAAGCACTGACGCCACTCCTAACTAGAAAGAAACGCATGTCCTCCCTGAGGTCCATCTCCCGTTTTTGATTCATACCGGGTGTGATACTCGCGAATCAACGTTACACAAAGCTACGCCACAAAGGCCGTGCTTCGATCATCAACCACAAGACTTTGCTTTGCAACAGAAGCCTTGATCATTTGCATCTTAGCATGCCACACAGGCAATTCACTCCATGCGATTGATATCCATCAATATATAACCCCTGAGCTCGTACGTCTCAGAGAAGGGCGTTAAGCAAGAGAATAAATTCTCCGCCGCCAAACAGATATATATATATATATATTTAATAGAGATCAATCACACGGACTAAAATCCAATGTCAGACACACAGTCCATTTACAAGTCCGTTCTGGGTCTGAACGAAACCGGAGGCACCTAGTACCCCGCATATCCATCGATCTCCAAGTACGTCTGGACGATCACCAACTGTTTCCATCTTCTCGGGTGTACAACCCAATCAAGATCATCAGTAATCACCCAAACGACGTGAAAACCTCCGGTCTTCGACCATCGTCTTCATCTTCGACTTATCGTCGTATCAGTTATTCAGAATGGGATAAACCCGGTCTTTCTGAATAACTCGCGTATATCTTAAGTAAGTGTTACACAAACACAACATACGCCTCATTCCAATTCATTAGTCACTAACCGTAAATTAATCAAGAGAATAATTCCCCAAATATTAACCCCGAAGGCCGAAACCAACATCAGATCAATACCCAGAAAACCATTCTGCTTGGCCAACCGACAGTTAGTTTCTAAATTTCACATACATAGGGAAAGGTTCCCATTAATTTTATCCAAGATAAATTTCTTGAATTTATTCTTTAATCTATTTTTGAATATCAATTCGAACTAGTCGGGATTAGCGAACCTTACCGAAGTAATCATTTATTTTAATTTCCCCATCCCAACCTATTTATCCCATGAAGTAAAACTGGTAATACTTCATATCTAACACCACAGTGTTATCGGTAAATTCAATTACCATTTCACGTTCAAATCTAATTAAAGATTTACCTATCGCTTGGAGCAAAACTGGTGATACTCCATTCTCGATTATTTCAATCTAATTAAAGATTCATTAAAACTTCACTTAGTTTTAATCGTTAACTGGGTTAAAGAATCAGTGTCATTTAAAACACGGTTCACGATAAACCCAAAATCTCATTCCATTAATTATCGGGTTAAAGAACAAGTGTTATTTAAAACACTGTTCACGATAAACCCAGAAATCATTCCATTAATTATCGGGTTAAAGAACAAGTGTTATTTAAAACACCGTTCACGATAAACCCAAAAATCAATACCAATTCAATTCCAATTAAATATCATTTAATTGGTACACTTCATTAAATCTAAATAAAAAGATTTAATCTTTTCTCAATTGGGTTCAAGAACAGTGTTAGTGAAGACACCATTCACGACAAACCCAAATCACATTTGATATTCAATATAAGGTTCTGAATAGAAAATATATCGGCTTATATTCAATATCAAATTCTACGATTAACAAATGTCGTATTGGAAATAACGATATAAATATATATATCTTTCAAATTTCCATAACAACATCTGTATAATCACGAATTCCAACATCGAAATATTCCGAAGACAATTTCGATTCAAATCCACTCCAATGCAATCATTGGAAATTCTGGTTATTTTTAAAACCCTTTTCAAATTCAATTTATTTATTTAAAAATAAATAGAATTATATTTCTAGTTCAAAACTAGTTCATTTCGATAAAAATCTATTTTTATCTTTTCAAATATGGAGTTTTTCATCCCAAATCTTCACAAATCATTTCTTATGATTTTACACAAATTATTACTATTTTTAATAATTTTATCAAGGCCCGTACAGTCGATTTCCATCAATGGCCATCGAACTGCACTTACAGCGACCTTTTTCAAATTTGATTTGGACATCATTCAAAATCCAACCGTTAGATTTCAAATTTCTAATATTCGTTAGAAAGCTCTTTTCGATACGAACCCAACGGTTCCGGTTTCAGGAGAATCCGACGGTCGGATCTCCCGTAATGTCCGTTTGAAATAAATGGTCGAAATTTACGAACTGCCGCGGCGCGGCGCGTTCTATTCAGGCCATTATATTATATATATAATATATATTTCGTCGATTTCTATTTAAAACGAATTATATAAATAGTTTTAAAATTCGTTTCAAAAGCAATTTCAACTTCTATTTCAATTCAAATCAAAATTGAATTCTTCTTTATAAATTCGTTTTAAAATTCATTTCTATTCAATTCAAATTTCAATTCAATTTGAATTCATTTCAATTCGCTTTCAATTCAATTTGAATTCGTTTTCAATTCAATTCATTTCGAAATCGTTTTCAATTCAATTCATTTCGAAATCGTTTTCAATTCAATTCATTTCGAAATCGTTTTATATTCAATTCATTTCGAAATCGTTTTATATTCAATTCATTTCGAAATCGTTTTCTATTTAATTTGATTTCGAAATCGTTTTATATTCAATTCATTTCGAAATCGTTTTATATTCAATTCATTTCGAAATCGTTTTATATTCAATTCATTTCGAAATCGTTTTCTATTTAATTTGATTTCGAAATCGTTTTCTATTTAATTTGATTCAAATTTCATTTCAAAATATTCGATTTCGAATTCACTTTTCAATGTCATTTTAAAATGAATAAAATCGATATAAATATCGTTCACGTCAAAATGGCGTCAATCTAATCAACACGGCTTCATAAATTTCTATTTTCAAATATTCTATTTCAAATATTTCTTTTTCAAAATAGTTGTTATTATCAAAATATTTCGTTCAACACATGACCAATCTCAATGGATGAGTACTGTCAACACATGAACTTTTATTTTATATCGATAAAGGTGTAAATTTTTTACTAAAATATTTCGTTCAACACATGACCAATCTCAATGGATGAGTACTGTCAACACATGAACCTTTATTTTATATTATTCTTTATTTTCTAAATTGGAATGAGGCCCAATCAATCACCATATAATGTTAATTATATGGATTTTCATACATTACACACATATAATAGCATTGAAAAATAATCAACCATCAACCAAAGTGCACTACACTGTATAAGCATCAAATATAGATATCTAACGCTTATAACAGCCTGTCAATCAATCGATCGACATATTTAATCAATCAGGATGAGTGAACTTCAAATTTTATCCCAACACCCGTGTGGGGTTTCAAACAATCAAACACAGATTTTATTTGTGCAGTTGGGCGATGTGTAAAATTTATCGTCCCAATCAATGTCATTCAAATAGGTGTACATAAACAAACCGTCCGGTTTGTAAATGAATATTTTATTCTATTCACTTCACGTTAAAAATTATATTTTTAACGATGAAAACCTTTTATTTCAATATATGAATTTCTATTCAGTTCATTCTTTAAATAAAATGATATTTTTATTTTTCTAACTTATTTTAGAAAATTTCGGCGGCATAACGGCACGATACTAGGAACGGGACGAGGCCTAGCCTTATCCCCGGTCTAGTGAAGGCCCACGCCATTCACACATCAATCAAAATCACCAAACAACCAAATTCAAATCAAATCATATAACTAATCTATGCAACCAAACAAACAAGTCCATGGTCTGTGGACGATTGTGTCGGGTGCTACTAAGCACTGTCTGCATCCTAGTATATATATATAATTAGAAAAGAAATTGAAAGGTGAGAAATTCTCACCAATAGCTATCCAACTTCACGGCACTTCTTATGTAGGACATCTTCACCGTGCTTTCACTTGGTCCCCTCGCACTCTGTTTCACACGGTATGCGTTAAAAATCACATTTTTATTTCAACGCTATATATATAAAAGATTATATTTTAACACGCTTTTAAAGTAGACAAAGATTATATTTTTACAACGCTATAAAATATATAGTTTCCGCCCTTTTAAATATAAAGTTCACTCCTTTTAAAATATAAAGGTTTCGCCTTTTAACTTCTAAAGTTTTCACCTTTTTAATTATAAAGTTTTCACCTTTTAAAATATAAAGTTTTCACCCTTTAAAATATAAAGTTTTCACCTTTTAAAATATAAAGTTTCCACCTTTTAAAATATAAAGTTTCCACCTTTTAAAATATAAAGTTTCCACCTTTTAAAATATAAAGTTTCCACCTTTTAAAATATAAAGTTTCCACCTTTTAACTTCTATTTTAAAAACGATGCGATATATATTTTCATAACAATGCGATATATATTTTCATAACAATGCGATATATATTTTCATTCTGCTACTGTATAAATAAAAATCAAGCTATATATTTTTAAAAATCGATTCTATTTATATATTTTTTACAAAAAATATTTCCTAAATAAAAAGATCACATTTCTATTTATCATCTTTAAAAACAATGCTTGTTCTATTTTCAAAAGCAATTCTAATTTTATTTTCAAACTTTGCTAATTTTATAAAAAAACAAGGTATATATATATTATGAAACAAATATATATATACATATATAAAACAATCCCATTTGTATTTTATTCATATAATAAAATTCATGTTTAAATTTTTAATTAACTAATTAATATACTTAAGATAATTTAATTCCTCACCCCTTAATCACGTTCAAGAAAAAGTGTTGCCTCCTCTTCTCGTTCAAAGCCCCTGTACAAGACTGAACCGTGAAACCCAATTCTCGATTAGCTTCTGCCGTTGCCGCTCCTGCCAGAGAGCGCTAGCCGTCGATCAGTCACTGTCACGTTGAAGACCATCACGAGCTCCACCAACGCCAGGTGGCGCAGCCACCTCGGAGGCCTCCACCGATCTGAAATCGGTCGCGAACGGAAGGGTTTTGCGCTCAAAATTCCCACCTATTACTTGTTGATTCTCGATCTGACCCACACCAAAAGAGCGATCCCCCCTAGCTCTAAAGATTGGCCTTCAACACCTTTTAATTTTGATGGGAGGATCGAACGAAAAATTGGGGGAAAGCATCGAGATGTTTGGATCGTCGGTTAAGCAAGGAGGCGGGTTTTTAATTCTGCATTGACTAGGGCGTTGTTTGACTAGGGCTTCTTTAGAGGATAGGGCCTTATATATATTTATATATTTTATTTTATTTTAATTCGAAATTGCTTGTCCATCGATCCAAATCCCAAATCAACCACAACGACTGTCACCCCAAGCTAATTACCCCCCTTCCGAACACAATGGGATATGTCCCGCAAGCCAATTCGACCGTTTGAATCAGTTTTTATCAAAATTAAAATATAATTCTATATATATTCAATTTGAACATACATTTTAATTTACCGGGGTCACATATTAACTCGAAAAATTCCACAAAAATATTTTCTAGCTTCGTATTGACGATACGGTCCTAACAAAACTAGTTTCGTCGAATTCTGAGACCGTTGGAAAAATGGCCAATTTCCAGTCGATTAAAATCAACTAAAACTGGTCAAACGCGTTTTCCTTTGCCACGCTCACATATTGATTCGAAAAATTATGAAATTTGAAACCTAGCAATAATTTGACATCACGGATCCAACAAAACTGGTTTCGTCGAAATCCGAGGTCATTTGCAAAATGTCCATTTTTAAGGGCCTGAATTCCATAGCGACTATTCAGAATTTTCAACTGGACATATCTTTTGATCCCCGCTATGAAATTTCGATTATTCGGATTCGTTGGAAAGATATTATCAATTAGATCCCATTATTTTTGGTTTCACTAAAATCCGGATTGTTTTGCACCCGGTACATTCAATTGAAGTTTGAAATCGAATTATCGAACTACCGCGCCATTTTCAATTCCTTTTATAATTATATATAAATATTATATTCTAACAACGACGTATATAAATATATTCGTTTTAATTCCATTAAAAATAAATTTCTCGTCGATATTATTTAAAATAATTCATTTTAAATAATCAAAATTCGCTATAATCGCCAAAATAAAAAAATTTAAACTGGTCCAGATTTTCGGGTTGTTACAATCTCCCCCACTTAAAACTTTTCGTCCCCGAAAAGGAACAAAGTCGAAAGTGGTTTGATTAATCAACTCTACTTTCGATCTGGCTTCCATTCTCCAACTTTTCAGTTTCTGAGAATTTTCAAAAATTTCAAAAATTTGGCTAACACCCTAAATTTTCGAAAAAATTCGCCATAACCTCCCCTGCAATGGGAGCATCGGGGAATTTCAAATAGCTTCCCCGGTCCTTCAGATCTCAAAAAGAAAAAGAAAAAGCCAAGCGGCTAGCCAATAGGCTCATAAAATCATCATCACCCAAACAAAACAGTAAATTATGTAGTAAACATGTACCTATTTGTCGGGCAAACAAATTTTATTCTCTGCTCTAGCCTCCTTGCTATGACCTGTTCAATGTAAGCATATGTATATGCAAGCAATTGCGACCAATTTTCAATACAGTTCAATATTTGTTTCAATTAGGCTAAATGGTTCAAAATTATCAAACAAATGAACAAACAACACAAACATCAATCAATTAGTGAATTAGAGTTTCAAATTCATAAATTGATACATACACAAAAATCATGTTTTTGATGCCAATTCACAACAGTGTGTAACACCCCACACCCGCTACGGACACTCACTAAGGGAATGCCATAACATTGGTGGAGTATTTTAAGTGAATATAGAACAGAAAAATTACAACAAGACAGATATAAGTAATACTTGAAAATTTAAATCATCATTTCATTTCAGCGGAAAGTAAAACATGTTTGGTTACATCACAAAACCATAACAAGAGTCAAGTACATAATATCCATCCTGATAAAATAGAAGTACATAATCCCACTACATAGACAATAGCCATAATAGAAAAGATAAACCGAGCTTTACTTCTACGATCCAAGCCCAAAAGATAGATATAGCGGTCTGATCCAAGCCCACTAGTGCTAGGCCCACTCTGATAACCTGAGGGTTGGGAAAAAGATAAAAACAACGGGGTCAGACATAAGTCTGAGTGAGTCCTATAACCCTAACAATACAACCATTAAAGTAATTAGGGTATGACATAAATAAGGTACGGTACCTCCGGGGATAATGACTACGTTAAGTAGCCCACAAAACACAGGATGTACTACGATAACCGCAACAACGTATTTATCCACCCAAGGATAATTACTAGCTTACACCACCCCAGACCTACCCACCCAAGGGTAATTCCTACACTGCACCACACCAGTTCTACCCACCATTGAGTAATTCCTACTTAAAGGTTGATCCCATCTAAAGACTTAGAAAATATAACTAGTAGTTTCTGGTACTTCTATCTGACCACGTAGGTGCCGTCTGCCCCTACCTCCACTAGGTGTACCTAGTAATCTTACCCAGTAGTTTCGTGTACCCCTACATAGGTGCCGTCTGCCCCTATCTTTACTAGGTGTACCCACTACACCCAAGCGATCGGCTCCCTAACGTAGATACCCGTGCTGGTCCCACAGTGGGGTGTATCACTCCCCCAAAAGTGGCCACCTGATAATATCAATGGTGCACGGCTTTATATCTACACGATGCAACAACGGCTTATCTACCAGCCCGGGCCCACACACGCATATGAAACCCGTTGGACTTGCGTTGCCACCGCTACCCCGTTTTGGCCTCTTATAATCAAGCCCAATATGCGTGTCCCGTCACTCGACATGGGTCGAGCCCACAAAGATACGTTTGGGATATTGGTTGAAATGAGCCCCCACAAGCTACTACTTAAGCTTGCCGTTTAATCTAGTGCATCCCACTTAACCCCTTTTTATAATCATGCCCCCTTACATGTTAAGGTTTGGTTAAGCCATCTAATTATATTTCAATTGCCACTTAAGGCACCCACTAGATTTCCATATGCCACCCAAGGCACTTACTTGATTCCCACATGCCACCCAAGGCACTTACTTAACCCTTTAATCATGTTTAATTACATGTTCCACTTTGGTTAAGTATTCTAATCGTATTTTCTATTGCCACCCAAGGCAACCCACTAGTTTCCTCATGCCACCCAAGGTACCCCTACTAGTTACTACATGCCACCCAAGGCACCCACTTAACCCCTCATGTCCCACTACATGCTAATATGGTTAAGTGTTTCTTAATTAATTAAGACCGTGATCTCCCATAAAGACCTCCCACATTAGACTGGCTGTTATGACCGCCTGGTTAAGCCGGTTGAGTCCGGGCAGTCTTACGTCATAACAGAGTCTAACCTCGTGTCTTTACCTTAATCACGTATTTAATTTATGGCTAAGACCTCCCACATTGGGCTAACATTTGTAGCAACTGGTTAAGCCGGTCGGGTCCGGGCAGTTTTACACTACAAATGAGTCCAACCTCGTGTCTTAGTCGATTAATTACACCTAATTAATCACCCCCATATTAATTATCCCTAATTAATATCAAGTTTTCCATAACATGGGTAGACCTAACTCAATAGGTAAATTCCCATGGGGTAGACCTAACTCAATAGGTAAATTCCCACTTATGGTAATTTATTTTTTTATGGTATGCTTAATCATACCCAACCATACTTTAACTAACATATTTACCAACCCCATCGTTCCCCACGTAAATCGTTCTCATTTCATGACATAAATAAGGGGAAGATCATCACAAATATCATGGGTTTAGCATACAACTTTGTCATGGGTTAAGAGGATGTCAACTTGCATATATGAACATGTATTAACCCAACTACATATAACCCAAACTTGCATATAAGCATTCTCATAACTTGCATAACATATTAAACATGCATTTAAGCATACACATAACTTGCATAAGCATTCATATACTTGCATAAGCATTCACATACTTGCATGAGCATTCACATACTTGCATGAACATGCATAACTTGCATATCACATTAAACTTGCATTTAAGCATATACATAACTTGCATAGCATCATGCACATAACTTGCATAATCTCATACACATAACTTGCATAACACCATTCACATAACTTGCATATGAACTTGCATCTTAAAGGAGGGTAAACATGCATAGCATATAAGGGTATCATCTTGCATATGTACGCATCATATTTAAAAGGGTAAACTTGCATGTTATGATTTATGCATAATACCAAACACTTAGCATGCATAAAACCACTTACTTATCATGCATGAAATCAAATACTTATTATGCATAAAACCCACCACTTAACTTGCATAAACCCAATACTTAGTTTGCATACAATCAAATACTTAGCATGCATAACGTCAAATACTTTAGCATGCATAACATCAAATACTTAACATGCATAACACCAACTACTTAGCATGCATAAAATCACATGCATAACTTGCATATCATGTTACATATAACTTGCATATATTCTCACATATAGTTTGCATAACATGTCACATATGCATAAATGTTTAACATGGTGTTTTGCATCATAAAACATGGCCTTAAACTTGCATTTAACATAAAACTTGCAAATCACATATCATACAAACTTGCATAAATACATTTATCCACAAACATAGCCATGTCTTATCACATCCTACCATAATCAATTTAACAATTGATTATTAAAGCCATAGAAACTCACCAAAACTAAGATTAGCAAACTTATGAAGTAAAACTAGTTGCCAAATATGAAGAAGAAGATGATTAGGGGTTGATTAGCTTGCAACTCTCTTCATTGATTTGTGGAGGCCATGACCAAGTTTCATTTTGCCATAGTTTAGTTACTAGATTTAATTATGAATGAATTAGGATAGGGTTAGGGTCTTATTTATAGGATTAGGTTGCATTTTAGACCCTTAGATTAACCCTAGATTGGATTAGGACCCTTAGATTTAGGAAATCTCTAGAACCAGCCCTCCAAGCCAGCCTAGAACCCAACCTGGTGCAACCTGGTGCACCCAGGTTCAATGGACGGCGCACCCTGTCGACAGGCAAGTCGACAGGCAAGTCGACACCCCCTGTCGACAGGCCTGTCGACAGCCCTGTCGACATGGGTAGGGCGGGATTTTTCCCGCCTGACCCCACTTGTCCAATTTAAAATCTGAATTTTAAATTCTTAATTCTGTTTTTAGTTTTGAATTTTCTGCAATCTTCATCGGGCCATAACTGGGCCATACGGACTCCGATTCTCGAAAACTCGGACTCTATTTTGCATATTTTTCCGAGACGAACGCAATGACGCAGCCCGTTTCCCCCGATTCCCACATCTGAGATTATTTATTCTGCAATTAGTGAATTTTAGCATTAACCCAAAATACGGGGTGTTACACAGTGTGTCCTAGCTATATATAGGTTTTGGTTCTCACACCAGTCGAATGGAAATATATAGATATCACACCTTCGTCACTCGAAAATAAATGCTGATGATGTTTCGAACCACCATCAGAACATTGTCGGGCTACTAGAGTGCGGTTCTATATCTACCCGGTATATTAAAACTTCGAATATACGTTCATGACGCGTATATGCAAAATTTTTATATATCAGATTGTCCATATTCAAAATAAATAAATATTCAAATACGTTTAATTGATTTAAATTTTCAAAGCAAAATTTGTTTTCATTTGAAAATTATACTCTTCACACTCGTTCTAGGATACTACTGATCCCATCTCTAACGAGTCATTCTATTGGATATTGCTAATCCAATATCTGATGAATTCTTTCGTATGGTTCTAATGTGCCTTGTTCTCTGAGCTTTGTAAACCAAAGCTCTGATACCAACTGTGAAAACCCGTAACTTCCCCGTAAAGGAAAGCGACGGATAGTTCGAGAACAAGCTACAACAGAACACATACAGAAGAACATTTCATTGTATATTACAACAATGCACCAGATTACAAGAATATACAGAGTATAAATGAACATATATTACACAGAAATATCAGAGATTTAAATTACATTTAAATACATAGCAGCGGAAAATAATACAATACACAACTAGAAGGAGATATACGGATACAAAGCTTTCCGGATATCGTTCCAGCTGTAAACCAGGATCCTGTGAATATAAATCTGCAACCAAAACTACTAGCTGCCCGTGTCAAAATAAGGGCACCCAGAGTTTAGGTTAAAACAATAAACTCCAGGTCAGTCATGTGACTGGTGTGAGAACTAAAACAGTTAATCTTTATTTTAAAGTTAGGTAAATCAAGGGACCACGCCGTATAACACGGAACGGGTTTCCTCCCCAGAATACCAGTGCATAAAACAAACAGCGCAATGCTAAATAAAGAAAATGAAGCTGTTATAAGACCCAGGTCCCATCACACAATGCAACGCAGCCGAGGATAGGGTTTTCCCTTATAACAGCCAAAGAATGCTTGATACGTTTAAAACAAATCATTTGATACTATTATAAGTGCATAGTGTATAAAACACTTCAAATCATAAGTATCAATCATAGGCGGCATGAATGGCCCATAACACTATGTCGCCATATATAAGTTTACAATCAAAACCGCAAATGTCGTATTGGAAGTTGGGTTATCATTTATGGTATGAACCGAGGCTAGGGGCAAGATCCTCTACCGATTTGTGACTCTCTAGCCCGAGCCACAGGCAAGTACTCTGTCAAGCCTTTGAATCGTCAGGGCCGGTCCACCGATGTGGATTAAAATGCCTGAACACTACGTTTCCCCGCCCTTTGGGGCGTAAGTCTGGCCCGTCAGCCGACCAGAAGCATCGGCCGAAACCGATATCACGAGGCGCCTCGCTTTTCAGCAAGTAATAATAAGTAACATCCACATGAGTCAAACTCGTCAGCCAGTTCAAGCACTGACGCCACTCCTAACTAGAAAGAAATGCATGTCCTCCCTGAGGCCCGTCTCCCGTTTTTGATTCATACCGGGTGTGATACTCGCGAATCAACGTTACACAATCTACGCCACAAAGGCCGTGCTTCGATCATCAACCACAAGACTTTGCTTTGCAACAGAAGCCTTGATCATTTGCATCTTAGCATGCCACATAGGCAATTCACTCCATGCGATTGATATCCATCAATATATAACCCCTGAGCTCGTACGTCTCAGAGAAGGGCGTTAAGCAAGAGAATAAATTCTCCGCCGCCAAACAGATATATATATTTAATAGAGATCAATCACACGGACTAAAATCCAATGTCAGACACACAGTCCATTTACAAGTCCGTTCTGGGTCTGAACGAAACCGGAGGCACCTAGTACCCCGCATATCCATCGATCTCCAAGTACGTCTAGACGATCACCAACTGTTTCCATCTTCTTGGGTGTACAACCCAATCAAGATCATCAGTAATCACCCAAACGACGTGAAAACCTCCGGTCTTCGACCATCGTCTTCATCTTCGACTTATCGTCGTATCAGTTATTCAGAATGGGATAAACCCGGTCTTTCCGAATAACTCGCGTATATCTTAAGTAAGTGTTACACAAACACAACATACGCCTCATTCCAATTCATTAGTCACTAACCGTAAATTAATCAAGAGAATAATTCCCCAAATATTAACCCCGAAGGCCGAAACCAACATCAGATCAATACCCAGAAAACCATTCTGCTTGGCCAACCGACAGTTAGTTTCTAAATTTCACATACATAGGGAAAGGTTCCCATTAATTTTATCCAAGATAAATTTCTTGAATTTATTCTTTGATCTATTTTTGAATATCAATTCGAACTAGTCGGGATTAGCGAACCTTACCGAAGTAATCATTTATTTTAATTTCCCCATCCCAACCTATTTATCCCATGAAGTAAAACTGGTAATACTTCATATCTAACACCACAGTGTTATCGGTAAATTCAATTACCATTTCACGTTCAAATCTAATTAAAGATTTACCTATCGCTTGGAGCAAAACTGGTGATACTCCATTCTCGATTATTTCAATCTAATTAAAGATTCATTAAAACTTCACTTAGTTTTAATCGTTAACTGGGTTAAAGAATCAGTGTCATCTAAAACACGGTTCGTGATAAACCCAAAATCTCATTCCATTAATTATAGGGTTAAAGAACAAGTGTTATTTAAAACACTGTTCACGATAAACCCAGAAATCATTCCATTAATTATCGGGTTAAAGAACAAGTGTTATTTAAAACACCGTTCACGATAAACCCAAAAATCAATACCAATTCAATTCCAATTAAATATCATTTAATTGGTACACTTCATTAAATCTAAATAAAAAGATTTAATCTTTTCTCAACTGGGTTCATGAACAGTGTTAGTGAAGACACCATTCACGACAAACCCAAATCACATTTGATATTCAATATAAGGTTCTGAATGGAAAATATATCGGCTTATATTCAATATCAAATTCTACGATTAACAAATGTCGTATTGGAAATAACGATATAAATATATATATATATATATCTTTCAAATTTCCATAACAACATCTGTATAATCACGAATTCCAACATCGAAATATTCCGAAGACAATTTCGATTCAAATCCACTCCAAGGCAATCATTGGAAATTCTGGTTATTTTTGAAACCCTTTTCAAATTCAATTTATTTATTTAAAAATAAATAGAATTATATTTCTAGTTCAAAACTAGTTCATTTCGATAAAAATCTATTTTTATCTTTTCAAATATGGAGTTTTCATCCCAAATCTTCACAAATCATTTCTTATGATTTTACACAAATTATTACTATTTTTAATAATTTTATCAAGGCCCGTACAGTCGATTTCCATCAATGGCCATCGAACTGCACTTACAGCGACCTTTTTCAAATTTGATTTGGACATAATTCCAAATCCAACCGTTAGATTTCAAATTTCTAATATTCGTTAGAAAGCTCTTTTCGATACGAACCCAACGGTTCCGGTTTCAGGAGAATCCGACGGTCGGATCTCCCGTAATGTCCGTTTGAAATAAATGGTCGAAATTTACGAACTGCCGCGGCGCGGCGCGTTCTATTCAGGCCATTATATTATATATATAATATATATTTCGTCGATTTCTATTTAAAACGAATTATATAAATAGTTTTAAAATTCGTTTCAAAAGCAATTTCAACTTCTATTTCAATTCAAATCAAAATTGAATTCTTCTTTATAAATTCGTTTTAAAATTCATTTCTATTCAATTCAAATTTCAATTCAATTTGAATTCATTTCAATTCGCTTTCAATTCAATTTGAATTCGTTTTCAATTCAATTCATTTCGAAATCGTTTTCAATTCAATTCATTTCGAAATCGTTTTCAATTCAATTCATTTCGAAATCGTTTTATATTCAATTCATTTCGAAATCGTTTTATATTCAATTCATTTCGAAATCGTTTTCTATTTAATTTGATTTCGAAATCGTTTTATATTCAATTCATTTCGAAATCGTTTTATATTCAATTCATTTCGAAATCGTTTTATATTCAATTCATTTCGAAATCGTTTTCTATTTAATTTGATTTCGAAATCGTTTTCTATTTAATTTGATTCAAATTTCATTTCAAAATATTCGATTTCGAATTCACTTTTCAATGTCATTTTAAAATGAATAAAATCGATATAAATATCGTTCACGTCAAAATGGCGTCAATCTAATCAACACGGCTTCATAAATTTCTATTTTCAAATATTCTATTTCAAATATTTCTTTTTCAAAATAGTTGTTATTATCAAAATATTTCGTTCAACACATGACCAATCTCAATGGATGAGTACTGTCAACACATGAACTTTTATTTTATATCGATAAAGGTGTAAATTTTATTACTAAAATATTTCGTTCAACACATGACCAATCTCAATGGATGAGTACTGTCAACACATGAACCTTTATTTTATATTATTCTTTATTTTCTAAATTGGAATGAGGCCCAATCAATCACCATATAATGTTAATTATATGGATTTTCATACATTACACACATATAATAGCATTGAAAAATAATCAACCATCAACCAAAGTGCACTACACTGTATAAGCATCAAATATAGATATCTAACGCTTATAACAGCCTGACAATCAATCGATCGACATATTTAATCAATCAGGATGAGTGAACTTCAAATTTCATCCCAACACCCGTGTGGGGTTTCAAACAATCAAACATAGATTTTATTTGTGCAGTTGGGCGATGTGTAAAATTTATCGTCCCAATCAATGTCATTCAAATAGGTGTACATAAACAAACCGTCCGGTTTGTAAATGAATATTTTATTCTATTCACTTCACGTTAAAAATTATATTTTTAACGATGAAAACCTTTTATTTCAATATATGAATTTCTATTCAGTTCATTCTTTAAATAAAATGATATTTTTATTTTTCTAACTTATTTTAGAAAATTTCGGCGGTATAACGGCACGATACTAGGAACGGGACGAGGCCTAGCCTTATCCCCGGTCTAGTAAAGGCCCACGCCATTCACACATCAATCAAAATCACCAAACAACCAAATTCAAATCAAATCATATAACTAATCTATGCAACCAAACAAACAAGTCCATGGTCTGTGGACGATTGTGTCGGGTGCTACTAAGCACCGTCTGCATCCTAGTATATATATATATAATTAGAAAAGAAATTGAAAGGTGAGAAATTCTCACCAATAGCTATCCAACTTCACGGCACTTCTTATGTAGGACATCTTCACCGTGCTTTCACTTGGTCTCCTCGCACTCTGTTTCACATGGTATGCGTTAAAAATCACATTTTTATTTCAACTCTATATATATAAAAGATTATATTTTTAACACGCTTTTAAAATAGACAAAGATTATATTTTTACAACGCTATAAAATATATAGTTTCCGCCCTTTTAAATATACAGTTCACTCCTTTTAAATATAAAGTTCACTCCTTTTAAAATATAAAGGTTTCGCCTTTTAACTTCTAAAGTTTTCACCTTTTTAATTATAAAGTTTTCACCTTTTAAAATATAAAGTTTTCACCCTTTAAAATATAAAGTTTTCACCTTTCAAAATATAAAGTTTCCACCTTTTAAAATATAAAGTTTCCACCTTTTAAAATATAAAGTTTCCACCTTTTAAAATATAAAGTTTCCACCTTTTAAAATATAAAGTTTCCACCTTTTAAAATACAAAGTTTCCACCTTTTAAAATATAAAGTTTCGACCTTTTAACTTCTATTTTAAAAACAATGCGATATATATTTTCATAACAATGCGATATATATTTTCATAACAATGCGATATATATTTTCATTCTGCTACTGTATAAATAAAAATCAAGCTATATATTTTTAAAAATCGATTCTATTTATATATTTTTTTCAAAAAATATTTCCTAAATAAAAAGATCACATTTCTATTTATCATCTTTAAAAACAATGCTTGTTCTATTTTCAAAAGCAATTCTAATTTTATTTTCAAACTTTGCTAATTTTATAAAAAAACAAGGTATATATATATTATGAAACAATTATATATATACATATATAAAACAATCCCATTTGTATTTTATTCATATAATAAAATTCATGTTTAAATTTTTAATTAACTAATTAATATACTTAAGATAATTTAATTCCTCACCCCTTAATCACGTTCAAGAAAAAGTGTTGCCTCCTCTTCTCGTTCAAAGCCCCTGTACAAGACTGAACCGTGAAACCCAATTCTCGATTAGCTTCTGCCGTTGCCGCTCCTGCCAGAGAGCGCTAGCCGTCGATCAGTCACTGTCACGTTGAAGACCATCACGAGCTCCACCAACGCCAGGTGGCGCACCCACCTCGGAGGCCTCCTCCGATCTGAAATCGGTCGCGAACGGAAGGGTTTTGCGCTCAAAATTCCCACCTATTACTTGTTGATTCTCGATCTGACCCACACCAAAAGAGCGATCCCCCCTAGCTCTAAAGATTGGCCTTCAACACCTTTTAATTTTGATGGGAGGATCGAATGAAAAATTGGGGGAAAGCATCGAGATGTTTGGATCGTCGGTTAAGCAAGGAGGCGGGTTTTTAATTCTGCATTGACTAGGGCGTTGTTTGACTAGGGCTTCTTTAGAGGATAGGGCCTTATATATATTTATATATTTTATTTTATTTTAATTCGAAATTGCTTGTCCATCGATCCAAATCCCAAATCAACCACAACGACTGTCACCCAAAGCTAATTACCCCCCTTCCGAACACAATGGGATATGTCCCGCAAGCCAATTCGACCGTTTGAATCAGTTTTTATCAAAATTAAAATATAATTCTATATATATTCAATTTGAACATACATTTTAATTTACCGGGGTCACATATTAACTCGAAAAATTCCACAAAAATATTTTCTAGCTTCGTATTGACGATACGGTCCTAACAAAACTAGTTTCGTCGAATTCTGAGACCGTTGGAAAAATGGCCAATTTCCAGTCGATTAAAATCAACTGAAACTGGTCAAACGCGTTTTCCTTTGCCACGCTCACATATTGATTCGAAAAATTATGAAATTTGAAACCTAGCAATAATTTGACATCACGGATCCAACAAAACTGGTTTCGTCGAAATCCGAGGTCATTTGCAAAATGTCCATTTTTAAGGGCCTGAATTCCATAGCGACTATTCAGAATTTTCAACTGGACATATCTTTTGATCCCCGCATTGAAATTTCGATTATTCGGATTCGTTGGAAAGATATTATCAATTAGATCCCATTATTTTTGGTTTCACTAAAATCCGGATTGTTTTGCACCCGGTACATTCAATTGAAGTTTGAAATCGAATTATCGAACTACCGCGCCATTTTCAATTCCTTTTATAATTATATATAAATATTATATTCTAACAACGACGTATATAAATATATTCATTTTAATTCCATTAAAAATAAATTTCTCGTTGATATTATTTAAAATAATTCATTTTAAATAATCAAAATTCGCTATAATCGCCAAAATAAAAAAATTTAAACTGGTCCAGATTTTCGGGTTGTTACAAGTCATAGGACTCATTTATGCCCCAAGGGTGGGGAAACCCAGTGTTAAAACATAATAATCCGCATCGATTGGACCAGCACTGATGATCCAAGGCTTGCTTGCGCGCTTGCCTGAGACTCGGGCTAGACAGTCTCGAAACGGTGAGGACGATCCCTGGCCTCGGTTCACAGACGGAAATCCAATTTCCAATATGTGACAATTGCGGTTTTGATTGTAAACCTATATATGGCGACATAGTGGTATGTAGCACTTATGCCGTCTATGATTGATACTTATGATTGGAATTTTTTTGACACTATAAACTTATAGTAATAATAAAACATGAAATTTCACGTACCAAGCATTCTTGGCTATTATAAGGTAAAAACCCTATCCTCTGGCTTGCGTTGCATTCTGTGATGGGACCTGGGTCTTATAATAGTTTCATTGTTATTTATTTAACATTACGCTGTTGTTTTATGCACTGGTATTCTTGGGAGGAAACCCGTTCCGTGTTATACGGCGTGGTCCCTTGATTTACCGAACTATAAAATAAAGATTAATAACTGTTTTAGTTTTCACACCAGTCACATGACTGACCTGGAGTTTATTGTTTTAGCCTAAACTCTGGGTGCCCTTATTTTGACACGGGCAGCTAGTAGTTTTGGTTTTGCAGATTTATATTCACATGATCCTGATTTACAGCTGAAGCGATATTCAGAAAGCTCTGTATCCGTGTATTACTTCTAGTTGTGTATTGTATTATTTTCTGCTACTATGTAATTTATTGTAATCTCTGATATTTTATGATGTATAATATTTATTCATACTCGGTATGTTCTTGTATTCTGATGGAATTGTTGTAATAAGCAATGAAATGTTCTTCTGTATGTATCCCGATTTTTCGTGTTCTCAATACAATCAGGGGTTTCGAACGGTCTTGGTCGGTTTAGTGATCGATTCGGATCGATCGGAATTCCTAATTGTTACACGAGGCTTCGTCCTTTATTAACTAAGCAGCTAATTGGACCTTCCTTCCATCTTCTATCTTGAAAATACCAAACAAATCTTCCACCTCCTTGAGCAAATTTCGAGCTTCAACAAATGTCTCTGACCCTTGAAAAGGTTTCCCGCCCATTGCCCAAAAGTCCTTGCATATCTTAGAAAAAGTATACACGCGGGGGGGGGGGGGGGAGGAGGAGCAGGAACGTCTGCTGGGACTATGGCGGTGGCCGTTGGTTCCAGATACCTTCTGAACCAAGTTGGTATCGGTATGCCTTCGGGTATCTTGGGTACCCCAGACATGCTGAAAAGAAAAAGGAAGAGATTCAAAATGGAGAATCAAAGGAAAGATATATGGCTTTTGGGGATTTTGTTTTTCAAAATAAACTCTACTTTTAAAAATACTTCCTTTTTAAAACCTTTTTGAAAACAGTTTTCAAAATCTTTTTATCAAATCTGGTAACCTTCAGCTCTGATACCAAGTGTAACACCCCACTTCCGTTAAGGTGACTCACAAAGGGAATGCCTTAACTTTGGTAGAACATTATAAGTAAACAGAAAAGAAATTTACAAGACAAATATGTAAAGTAGTACTTGAAAAATTTATAACTTTATTATAGCAGAAACAGAAATAAGTTTGGTTGCATCACAATACCAAAACCCAAGTACACAAATATCAGTCTTATACAAAATCCTTCAGAATGCATAATTTTAAAGCCATAATCCCCAACACAAAATGTCATAAATAGGTAGAATCAAAGCCAAGCAATATTTCAAGCACTTCTAGCACTTCAAGCATATGGAACCTGGATCAAGCTCCTATGTTTCCACCCTGAGAACCTGGGTGGGGAGGGGGGGGGGAGAAAAGAGGAGAAACAAACTAGGTCAGACATAAGTCTGGTGAGTCCAGTGACTTTCAGCATATAAACAGATAATAGTATCATGACATGTAAATAAAACTGGATGAGAGATAACCATGACAGGAGTAGCAGGTTAACAGAAGAGATAGAATGACATAGGCTAAACTAAGCTTCTTACTTGGTTTTCACTTCTCTGCACTAATACTAGTATAACAAAATTTGGTGTTGTCCTAATATCTAAACAGAACGATCTCTTCAGAAACACGATGCTAGTAACAGGCCTTTACCACCCTAACAGAGATAGACAGTACAGTAACAGAATGATAGTAATTGGCCTTTACCACCCGAACAAAGACAGACGGTATAGAAACAGAAACAAAATATTCCCTACGGAAACAGAATATTAGAATTAGGCGTACACTAGTAATGGTCCTTTACCACCCCAACAGACGGTACCACATAGAAATAGACAGGTGTTACCACCCCAACAGAAACAGACGGTACCCCAACAGGAATAGATAGAACTAAGTGTACCCTAAATTCCACCCTAAGCGATCGGCTCACTAATACATAAATACCCTGTGCTGGCACCACAGAAGGGTGTATCACTCCCTAAAGTGGCAAACTATAGACGCAGACCTATTTACAGATGTCATGGTGTCTTACATCCTCAGAGCAGACCGGATCCATGCACGCACATGACCCGTTTGGAATGCGCCATCAACATCCCTCACATTATCTGAGTGAATCTCTTACAATTAGTTCAGTAAACGTGCTCGGACCCCTCTTAGTGTTGGGTCATAGTTTTGATACCATAAAGGGTTACTGACTAATATGGGTTCCAAACAACAAATGACACAAGTAATTACCCTTCCTAACCATGCGTCCCGAGACTAACATATTTCAGATTAACTTGCTTACGGGTTTTCAGATGTACAAAGTTCAGATTAACTAGTTCTCAGATCAGACATACAAGTTAACAAGTTTTCAGACTAATGGATCAGATATACAGATTAACAGACTTACAGATTGTTTCACCTAAACTTGTATTGGGCCTATAGATTTACGAAACAGGTTTATTAGATTCATCAGTCCAGTTGTTTTAACCCTATCCACCCAACACGTCTTAGGTATCACATTTATCTTGGATTTGCATTAATTAAATATTAATGCACAGACCTCTCACATTATGTCGGTAGCTTGTGGCCGCTGGATGTGCCGGGCTGTTCCGGGCAGACTTCTGCCACAAGCCAGACCTAACCTCATGTCTAAGCATCTTTATGCCTATGACCTCTCACATTAGACTGACAGTTTGCGGTTGTTGGTTAAGCCGGTTGGGTCCGGGCATGCTTCTACCGCAAACAGAGTCTAACCCGTTGTCTCAGCATTCTTATTTTAGCTAAAGTATTCATTCACAGATTGTGTCAATATCAGACTAATTATGCCAATTCAACAAATTAGTTACAGTAGATATCTCAAAGTTTTATTAACATGTCTTGCTCAATTTTAGATTGAGCCCACAGATTTCCATACCCAAATTACCGTATTCGGTTTCAACAGATTTAGCAGATTAGGCAATTTAACAGATTTAATCATCTCTTAAAAATTCCATTGACATACCTCGCCTAATCATAAAATTAAGCCTAATTTTACATGCCCAAATTATGGTCATAATTCACAATATAACATACATCCCAAATTTTAGTTAAATTTGCATCGTACAGAATATTCTCTAAAAACCCCAAATCATGATGCACAATATAAATTATGCCAAATTATAGCCGTTGATTACCGCGTATGTCAAATATCCAAAAACCCGAATTAGGCGTATTCACATTTATAATTATCCCTACTATAATATAAGTTTTCCAGGCCTAAGTCACACATCTTTTTCTTCCAAGTCATAGATCGTCATATAAAATACGCCCCAAACCTGGATCTTAAATTACAACGTGTATTATGTCCTCAAAATTAGATCTTAAATTATAACACGCATTATGTCCCCAAATTACAAGTCATATGTTGTCATACAATAATTCTCCTTCTTCCAAATCATAAACCGTCATATATAGTATACCCAGATCTAAATCTTAAATTACAACATATACCCTTTTCTTAAATCAGTCACAAATCAGTCGTATCCAATTATGCATCATTCATTATTTTCCCCAGATTTAGCATTCGTGCGTCAATCTCTTATGAGATTTGGCTCAGGATCGTGGTAGCCTAGCTATAGAACAGAAGGAAGAAAGAGATACAGAATAGTTACAATAATATTAATAAGATAGATCTACATAGAAAAACAGATCTGATAAACAAGAATATACATAATCTCCAGTTCATATTTATAGCCATGTCAAGATCATAATTAAGTTTCATATCTGAAAATAACTGTACTCACCTTGGTTGGATTCTAAAAGAAAACGGGTTGTAGTTGTTCTCTTTTAATCCTATTCAGATTGGAAGAAGAAGTACTTGTTCTAGCTTAGGTTTCAGCAGAGTAGCGACGCCATTGATTTATTTTATAAGAATTAGGGCAGAGTATAGGCGTAATGAAACTGTGTGGAGAGAAAGTGAGGTTTGGGGGTGTTTAAATAGCTTAGGAGCAACGAATCTGGTCAGAATGGTCGTCTAAATGCAAAAAAAAAACCGAATATGTCCACAGATCTAGAAAAGGGAGGGAGGTCGACCCCCAGGTCGTCCTGTTCTACCTAGGTCGACCCCCAGGTCGACTTGGGTCCTAGGCGGGAAATTTCCCGCCCAGCCCGGGTGTCTGTTTTGAAGTTCGAACTTTGAATTTTGAATTCGGACTGGTTTTTATTTTAAATTCCTGAAACTTCTAAGTGCCATAACTTCTTCATATGAAGTCCGATTTATGCAAACTCGGACTCTATCTCAAGCAGAATTCAAAGACGAACGCAATTGCGAAACCCGTTTTCCTTAATTCTTCTCTTAAAAATTAATTATACTTTGTTTTGTTACTTTATGTTCATGGAAAATACGAGGTGTTACAGGTTTCGTTCAAACCTAGAACGAACTAGTAAATGGATGTGTGTCTGACATTGGATTTTATTCTATGTTGATTGATCCCTATTAAATATATATCTGTTTGTCGGCGGAGAATTTATTCTCTTGCTTAACGCCCTTCTTTGAGACGTACGAGCTCAGAGGTTATATATCGATAGACATCAGTCGCATGGCGCGAATTTCCTGTGTGGCATGCTAAGATACAAATGATCAAGGCCTTTGTTGAAATGCAGAGTCTTGTGGTTGATGATCATAGCACGACTTTAATATAGCATAGCTTTGTGTATAGTGTTAATTCACGAGCCTCACACCTCGGTATGACTCAAAAATGGGATAAGGGACTACAGGGAGAACACGACGTTTCTTTCCGGCTATGGGTGGTGTCATGGTATGGAGCCCAGACATTTATTATATTTATACCTATGTGGTTGTTGGATTGCGAGGCGCCACAGATATATCGGTTACTGTGAAGCTAATGGATATAGGTCCTATAGGACTGGGAGATGTGTGTTCATGAATTGCCAATCCACGAATGTAAGTGTGAACCGGCCCTAAAGCATCCAAGGGTCTTCTGCGGGAGATCCTGGGGCATTTGCTAGACTGTGTCGAAGCCGGCGAGGATTACATCCCTTGCCTCCACTCATGACGGAAATCCAATTTCCAATACGTGACATTTCGGTTTTAGTTGTAAACCTATATGGCGACATTGTAGCGTGGGATACTGTGCCGTCTATAATTGATACATTTATATTTGAAGTTGTTTGATACACTGTGCACTTATGGTAATATCAAAATGATTTGTTTTAAAACGTACTAAGCATGTTTGGCTATTATAAGGTAAAACTCTTTCTCCGGCTTGCATTGCATTATGTGATGGGACCTGAGTCTTATAATAGCTTCATTTTTCGAAAAGCATTGCGATGTTTACAAACTGTTTATTTACTGGTATTCTTGGGGGTAAATCCATTCCGTGTTATACGGCATGGTCCCTTGTTATATCTGATTTTAAAATAAAAGATTTAATAATTGTTTTAGTTCTGATACCAGTCACATGACTGACCAGGAGTTTATTGTTTTAACCTAAACTCCGGGTGCCCCTATTTTCCACACGGGCAACTATTAGTTTTGGGTTTGCAGATATTGTATTCACAGGATCCCGGTTTACCACTGGAGCTCATTCGGAAAGCACTGTAACCGTGTATTACTTTTAGTTGTGTTTTGTATTATTTTCCGCTGCATAATAATTCGTAATCAGATATTTATCAAATGTATATTATTTGTTCATACTCTGTATATTCTTGTACTCTGATGTAAAATGTTGTAATAAGCAATGAAATGTCCTTTTGTTCCTACTCTGATTTGTCGTGTTCTCAACTCAATCTGGGCTTTCCCGTAAGGGCGAGTTTGGGTCGTTTCATCCAATGACAATAAATATTGATTATAAATTAACTTCCTTGTTTTATAATTTTAAACAAGCTTTAATTTAAAAAGTCCATTTTTGAATTCAATTCCTATTTGGGATATTTTATTATCATAGCTTATATAGATATAAACATAACATCTATTTTCCTTTTTAATATGATATTTTAGTATTTATCTAAAACAAATTCCAGTATTCTTTCTGGAAATAATTTATTTCATATATTCGACATAGTCGAATTCAAACCATAATCCATATGGACTTGTTCCAATTTTATTTATATTTCCAACATCGGAAATGATTTTATCGTTTCCTTTTGAAATTATTCCCAATTCCCCTTTTTCAATTCATCTTTTAATTTATATAATCCAATATCCCATGATAATTATTCATTTCCATCTATAACCATTCTTTATAAATTTTATTTCTTATTTTAAATATTTAAACAAGTTTCGATTTCTAATTCCATTAGAAATTCAATTTCTACTATGGAAAATAAACTTCCTTTTTTAAAATCATATTTGAATTTACATTTTTAAATTATCAAATGATAATTTTAATATCATTTATAAATTCAACTGCTTATTTTTATTATCAAAATAAGTTAATTTTTCTCAATTCATTCAAAATTCCATTTCTATTTTGAAAATTAAACTTTCCCTTTTTAAATCTAAAATAACCCTTTGTATAATAATTTTAAATATCAATATCTAGGGCCAGTGACATTTAAATATCAAAAACACACAATTTCCAATCACAAGTTTCAAACACATCACATATGACAATATATATGGAAAACAAACAATTATAAATTTTATGGAATCCAGTTGGATCCCTCCAACCTGTTTTCGTGCATCCACGGATGTCAGACAACATAAGTAATACCAATCCTGCTTCAAGGCAGGATATCGCGGTATAGAAGGTCATCCACTCATATATTGTGGGGCGACAGGGTCATCCGCTAATGAAACTGTGTGCATCCGCTAATGGTACCGCGGGAACATCCAATATATGTATATATATATAATAGCCACAATTGTCAAGCTTAATAACTAATATATATAATAACCATAATTCATCAATAAAAGGCAATGCAACCAATCAACCAACATTTAGCATATAAATAATTTTATCAAACAAAAATTCGATTATAATAAATTATAATCGAACCAGAGAGTTAGTTTACTCACCTTGATTTTTATTTGTCCAATATCTCGTT
This sequence comes from Allium sativum, assembly GCA_030737875.1. Lineage (NCBI taxonomy): Eukaryota > Viridiplantae > Streptophyta > Magnoliopsida > Asparagales > Amaryllidaceae > Allium > Allium sativum. The sequence continues at coordinate 205,569,302 of CM060919.1, forward strand.
TAATTCTATATTGTCTTTGCTATGAACTGTCTCGAATCGTCTTGAATAAATCCATTGTATGCCTATGGTTATTTATTTATGTAAATCGATTAAATGATTATTTATTTAAATAACGAAATAAATTATTCCAACTACTTTTAGACTTTATAAAGACGTATACCTTATTGCCCTTCAAATATACTCAATCAATCCATGTAGTATGACTCCGAACAGCTCCCAAAATACACTACAGTCAGCTCTAACTCTGCCTAAACCATTTTGGCATATCATCGAACAGCTTACTGGCAATCCAATATCTCCTTTTCCAAAAATCTAAACCACTTCCTGGTTAATAGCTGCACCACCAAACTCTTCCCCGCAACACTGTATACTCCAGCACCTAGCCTTAACGTCCAGTCCGAACTCTCCAAATCAATACAGACTGAACTAACAAGCTTCAACCCCTAAACAGTCCTCCTCAATCTACATCAAACATACAAACTCCGCCTAGTTCTACCTAGTATAGCCGCCCCTTCAAAATCACAGTTCAACTTCAATATCAACACAACGCACCAATCCAGAAATTTCAACGACCACCTAGTTCAACCATTAGCAATTCTAACTCCTTTGAAGCCCTCGATAACAGCTCCAACTTCCTCCGACATCTCAGCGTACCCCTCATCACATCGCCCCCTTCAACATATTGAAAATCTGTCAGCAATCTTTGAACAGACTGAAGATCGAATCCCCATTCTCAACTTGCCCAAACCCACGACTTCGACCACCCTCTTTAACCATTGTCGCACTCTTTCCTGAACCCGCGACGGTCGCCGTTCACTCAAACTTTGACCTTAACCTTCAGTGTCCCACACCCTTTACCAATTCGACATCGACCCCCTTCTTCAGCATGAATGGAAACAGCGGCAACCCATTCCCCTTTCTAAATCGTGCGTGCCTCCGGGTTAGACTCGAGCTTTTGGTGTCCATCGCGATTTTGATTTGCAAGCAAATTTATATTCTTTTTTATTAGAAGACAGATTTTGATCGGAAAAAACGAATGAAGAGGGAAAGACTTGAAATGGGGTTTCATGTTTTAGAATGAAATTAACGAAGGCGATGTGTTTATATAGAAGTAAACGAGAGATAGAAAGGTATGAGGCCATTAATCAATCTTTAGTTGATATTCAAAGTGAAGAAAGAATTTTGGCTTAAGGAAGGAAATGTTGTGTGTTGTACAAATAATATGTCGGCTTCATTTAAGTCTTAAGGTGGCTGATTTGAAGATTAATTATGTAAAATATTCCGAATATCTCGGGATCCCTAACTTAAAGTCTTAAACCGTTATTTTAACGTAACGACCAATTTAAAAGATTATAACATTCTTCTAAGCTCAACAGAACCGATCTGAAATTTAATTCCAATGTATATATGGAGTAACACTATTAAATTGACATTTTATATCAAATTACTAATTGATTTCAATTAATTTGATTCATCGAAAATAATTTTTTTTTAATCATTTCTACTTCATTACAGATTTTATTTCAAATCAGCTGAACTGTTCCGATTTAGTTTCAATTGTGTTTTCTATTATATTTTGTCTTCATATTACTATAATCCAATATATTTGAAACAAATCGTATATCGATTATTAAATCGATAAATTCCATATAAAATCCATTTAAATTTTCAATTAACCATTTCAAATAAATTTAAATGTTTAAAATCAAACAGCTAAAATATGGGATGTTACATTCCTTGTCCCTTAAAAGAATCTCGTCCCTAAAATTACTATGGTAGAAGAAATGCTACACACCCGTTAACTTTTCAAAAGCCCATTTCAATTTGATTCGAAATCACTTTATTCATTTCAATTCATTTAACTTGCTTAAGTTAAGTTCCAAAATTCAAATTTTTGGGTTTCTATTTCAAATCTTTTCGAAATCATATAAATATATTTATAATCATCTCAAATTTAAACATTTGAATTTTACAAACAACTTGGTTTCTTCCAACCAATTTTCATCACAAACTTTTCTAAGGTAGCAATCCGTCACTTAGAAACTTGAAAATGAACACTGATGATGCCGCGGTTCATCATCAGAATTATTTTCCAGTGACCGAAGTGAGTTCAATGCTTTATCACTTTCAAAATTAATTCAATATGATTTTACTCAAAAATCCTTTCAAAACAATGCTATATTATTTTAATATACCTTGAAAAAAATACTTGCCAACTTTCCCGGATTTAAATTCCAGTTCTGGTTTGAGTTTGATTTTAGTTCATCTCATTTGGATCCTTATATAAATTCTATTTGGTTATCATTTCAATTTTATAATCCCATTCAACCAACACATCCATATAAAATTTTAAAAGATTATTCACTTTTATATCAAAATATAATTTTGAGTAAAATTATCTCATTTACCCATCTTTTAAAATATACCGTGTTGAATTATTCTGCTCTAGTGTTTAGAAATACCTATCGATACAATTGTACATTATGTACCGACCAGAATTCATAAGCCACTCGACAAACCAATCAACACAATATAAAACATTTTTTATATCAACTTACAAATACACTCTCTCATATATATACACTCAACTCATTTTAGGGTGCTACTGACCCTATCTCTAATGAGTAAACCCCCACCAAAGCCTAGATGTTCGCTCAACTTAAGCTATGATACCAAATGTGATGGCCCACAAATCCATACTATCTGAGCTGACTAATACAACCCACGTCCAAATCAAATAATATAGAAATACGAGTCATTTGGGTTAAAGAAATAGAAATAGACAGAAGATAGAATAAAAGAAAACATCAGAATCTCATGATGGAACGAATAATTTATATTATATAACATAATCTTTTAAATACAAAATTTTGTACCATATATACATATCGTCAAAATTTTGTACCATATATACATATCACCATCAGAGTACAATACAACATTTGATACAGCGGAAAACAACTCTAAAATAACGAATTGTGAAGCCTCCTGCTTCAAGCTTCTCCAAATATATCTGTAAAATCCTGAAACACTTGACTGCCTGTACAAATTTGGGCACCCAAGAGTTTAGGGAAAAACAAACAAAATAAACTCTAGGCCAGTCATAGGACCGGTGTGAGTAAACTCCAACCATATTGTTTAACTTTTGAAAATCCTTTTGAAAGAAAGGGCAATCAAATAAACATGGATAGTTTTTGCCTTACTATAACCAAAACATTTTTGATATCAAAATCCAGTGATATTATAATAATATCTAATCAAATAAATATTCTAGTAGAACACTTGCATCTCACGCTTTGCACACATAGTATAAAATCAAAACCGCAGGGCACTTACTAGAGATTGGATTCCAACTATGATAAGGTATGGGACCACCTCCCGATCACTGTACTCGAGAGGGGGTACACTGGGGGTTCAGCAAGAACATCTTGCAACCCGTCCACACATGTCCGCCCACTCATTTAGCTTGAGTGTACCGAATATATTGTCACCCATGGTTGTCGGTTGTCCAACTGTAATCTGTAAGACAGAGAATCGAAAGAAGAATAAATAATGAATTTTCTCTAGATCGGTGATAAATATAACTTACTTGGGTATGACCCAACTAGCCATGCTGCCTGCCCAATTTTTGTCATTTTCCGGTTGTGAGGCTTAAGGCTATGTCTATATTTTTAGAACATCTGGCCACCATTCACTTTGAATGATACATCGTCAAACCAATCAAATCAGTATTTGATATTCCCAAAAAATTACGCATAAAAAAAGCTAAGAGAAACGAATTCCTCCACCACCAGATGTAATATATTGAAAAGATTGTCTTATGTGATCCGTTAGGAATACTTTGTCAGACATTCGTCTATACAAGTTGTTGTAACGACCCAGATTTTTTGACATTAAATTCAGAACATTTAAATTATATTAAATGTTGAAATGGAATAATATAATGTATTATAATAACGATTATTAAATGAATGGTGCACGTATTAAATTTATTTAAATTTAAAACGAGCTCAAAATAGTCGCGGTAGTCCGTAATTTACGATTTAAACTTCAACTGAATATACAAAATCCAATATAAGTCGGAATTCAATGAAACAAGAAATTTAAGGATCTATTTGCTTATATTTTTCTAACGAAAGTAAAAATATCGAGATTTCGTCTTATAGATAGTAAGTTATGTCCAAATTAAATTTTCAAAAAGTCGTCGTGGAGTCATGTATAAACCATAACGGCTTATTTAATATAATTAAATATTTGTTTCGAATTTGGATAAGATTTTTGAGATGTAGTTATAATTTAATTTATAGAATTTTTCTGTAATTTTTATTTTTAAAAATAAGCAACTTTTTTTTGAAGTATTTTACATCCTATATCAACGGTTTGGGATATCACGATATAAGTTAACTTGTCTATATTATTATATTTTTGGGATCCTAACACAACGCTTAACACGATAATATTTTTATTTTTGTCTATAACAGTTCGTAAGTAAAAGATATTTTGTGTAGCGGGGTACGCTAATCTTTAAATAAGTAATAAAATAAACATGAAGCTTCTATGGAAAGCTATTGTGTTCCTTCCCACTAAAGCCTACCACAATTTTCTGCGCGAAACCAACACTTCTTTTATATATCCCCAATTCACTCTTTCACCCGTTTCTTTCTTCAAAATAAAACCCATCTCGTCTAGTGAAAACGTAAGCTTTTGGCAACAATTAAAAATTTGATCTTCAATAAAAACTTCCTGTAAATTCCCTGTCCCCTAACACAATCCAAACCACTAAATTCCGTTTCCCCCCAAATCTTCAATACAAGCGCGGATACTAATAACTTTCGTAAAAAAAATTGAAAATAAAAAGCCAAATAAAATTAAATGAATTTAGATTCATTTGCATCTTTTAATAAAGAGCGTCAAGATGATATTGCAGATAGTGGGTGCGGCGTGCTTTGGAGCATTCGACTTCAACCACAGTAAACCTAGGGGTGCAAATCGAGTAAGAATGATGTTGTAATTCATGAAATCAGTATTATATTTGGATTTGTTGGTTCAAACAGCACCTAACATGAAATTTTTAGTGGATTTGGTGAGTAAAATTTTCACAATATTTCCGTTAGGCTTTCAGATGGCCGATGAACGCAACAGTAGGGGGATGGATCGCAGTTCGAAGTAGGGGGCCGACCTCGATGTGGTGGTGCTTCGATTGAAGTGGAGGCATAAGCGAGTTGTTTGGTGTTACTGGCTTTGGAAACAATGACACGTGGAGGAGTTAATGCCTTCGCAGTTGACTATTTGGAGCAGGATATAGCAGTTTTGAACTGGGTTTATTGGAGAGGAAGGATCAATGTGTTAATGAGGGAAGGTAGCGAACTGATGTCGAGATGGGTTTCTGCGTATAGGATTTAGAACGATGGAATTAGGATTTATTAAACACCAAATTAAGGATTTCTAAAACAAGGCTAAAGGATGAGTCAAATGGGGAACACGTTGGTGTCAATGTCGAGAGAAGTTTTTGAACTGGTACATCGCGTATGAAGAAGGAACAAACTAGTGCTGATTTTTGAAGGGTGAAGTTCAGTTTATTTTTACTGTGAGATGAATGTATGCCTGGAATCGTTGGAAGTCGCTTTTTGGAGTATTAGGAAGGGTTATTGAAAGTTTTTATAGCATTAATCATATGATTTTGGTAATGTTAATGAAGGAGGGGTGGTGTTTATTTAGCCAGTTAAATGTTGGACAGAGTTTGTAAAGGAAGACAAGCCGTGATTTTTTTAGTATAATGTTGGGTTGATTACTAGAGCTGTTTCACTATTGAGAAGAGGAATTTGAAGGCATTTGTAGTTGTGGATTTAAGCCATTATGTGTGAACAAGAAAGTACTAGTATCGATGTAGAGTGAACGTGTAAAAGAAATTCAATGTCAGTGGGTTTGGGCTTGTATAAGGGTTTCTGGAATTTACTGAAGGTAGAAAAGGAATCCATGGAAATAAAATGATAGTGAAGTGGCAGAGGGATTATCATGCTTGCTAAACCTGAAAGAAATATTTAAATGTTTAAAACATGGTAATTAAAAAGTTAATGACAATTAGTTAATTATATATTATTTCAAATTAAATTAAATCTCGCAACGTCAATATGTTGTTCACATGCGAACAGAATTCAACGGAACAAGGAGCGTTGGGATCATGGTGGAAAATACTACGAGTACATGTTGGTTCGGGAAGATTTGGAGACAACCAGAATTTCATGAGATTTCAAAAGTATGGTTGAAATTATATGGAATAGTGCAGAATCGTCAACTGCAAAACTAGGTGAGTAAACTCACTAGCTCTGACTCGTTTATATTTTTATATAAATGAGTTTTAAATTTATTTATAGTAATTTTATGCTGTGTGATGATTGTTTAGATTAATGGTTGATAAAATTGGTTGAAATGGTTGATATAATTATATCGTTGATCGATTATTAGTTCTGTTACTGTGACATTTCATATTTATGTGAAATTAATGTTGATTAACATTTGTGAATGCAGGGAAACAGGCTGAAGGGATCCAACTGGATCCCTTAACATTTATATTATTGTGTATTATTTACTGTGATATATGTTGTGATTGATTATGTTGTGTTGAATTACCCTGGCCGTAGAATTTTGGTATTTAAATACTGTAAAATATTTTCAAATATAGAAAATGAAATTTGGGGTTTTAAAAGGAAATTTATTTCGAAAAATTGAAAGTTAATTTCAAATAGAGTTGAAATTTAAAACATGTTAATGGAGAAAACAAGAAGTTGTTTATAAAAGAGTGTATAAATTAAGTGAATTATTTATCATGGGATAAACTGAAATATAAATTTGAATTTGAATTTATATATAAAAAAAGTGGAAATCGATTTTGAAACCAATATTCGAAATGAGATTTGAACTTAGCTATTATTAAGGAAATTTAAACGAGATTTTAAATGATTGAAATAAAAAGAGATGAGGCTTGTAAGAATAATTATGAATAGAAGTTATAAATAAAATTTTGGGTTTAAGATATGTTTATAATTATGAAATCAAACTATATATAAAAAATATATATTCACGATTAAAGTGAATAATGGTTTAAAGAAAATATTTTACAGATGAAATATTGCAAAAGTAAATTTAGATTTAAAATATGAATCCATATTGGAAATTGAGTGAAAAAGGGAATAGGTAATCGTTTTAAAAGAAAATGATGAGTTTAGTTCAAAATTTGGAATATAAAATAAAGTGTGATAATGTTTCATAGACTAGAATGGTTATAAAGAAATCTGGTAATGATTTGGAAAGAATAAATTCAAAAGTGAATTTGGAATTTGAATTAACCTGAAATGGTAGATAAATTCCGAAGTTCGGAATATAAATCGAATATATATTATTCGAGAGAGAGTTATTTATTGTAATTCAATTATATCGAAGTTAGGGAAGTAGTTATTTTTACTTTCTGTTTGAATCAAATTTAATTATTTATTTGCATACTTATTAATTTATTTATTGAAATTAATAAGTACAAGTTCCATTTTTATAAACCAAATATTTGGAAACAACGATTCTAACGATACCGTTATAATAAATGTTTTATAAATCTAAACAGCGATTTTGACGCTGCCATTATAATTAATGTTTTATAAATCAAATATTTGGAAATAGCGATTATAACGCTACCGTTATAATCAATGTTTTTCTGTAAAAGAAGCGTTCTTAGACTGAATCAAAGAGTCGCATAAGCGATGTTTTGTGTGAAGTTGTGAGCTTTGACTATTTCAAAGTTGAGAATGTTGTCCAATTAAGGTCTAAGAGGAAATTATACCCTAACTTAATTGACTTCATGATTGATGGAGGAATGGTTAAGCTTCGATAGTGAAGATTGGTTAGTAATATGGTTAGTTAATAAATGATTAATGGTTTGAGTTATAATAACAATGTATAACATCACGAAATATTTGAAAGGATTTTGAAATGTTTCCCCAAATAAAATGAGAGATAATTTCTTTATATAGAAAATGAAATGAATTGGTCAACGAGGAATTAATAAATAGAATATGGAAACGCTTTCTGATATTAATAAGGTATATTTCCTAAATATAGAAAATAAGGGTTCGTGAATATTTAGAAATGTTTTCTAACTGGAGTAAGAGATATTTTCTCGAATAAAGAAATTAAGATATTAGAAATGTTTTTTCCAAGAATCGAGAGAGAAAATAGAGCTTTGAAAGGATAAAAAAGATGGGAAATGGGAAATGGGAATTGGAAATGATAATATTATAAGGAATTTATTTAAAAAGGGGATAGTGTTTTTTGATGGTTGATCGATAAAATTTGCATTTGGAAATAGGATCGTTGGTTGTATAGATGTTTTCTTTAATAGGTAAACCACCGACTATCAAAGTCTTAATTTATTTTATACCTCCGTTGGAAATACGGAGAGACCGGGATCAAATTTATTATCTGAAAAACCACTCCGTATTAGCATAAGCATTACGAATCAACTTATGCTGAAGATAATTGAAGACGGAGTAAAGTGCAAGGGATGTTCTACTAACCCTAGGTAGAAATTGCCCAAGACAGATTAATAGAATGGTGCCTTTGGTTTGTCTAGCCCCCGGACAATGTATATGGATGAATGTTTGATTATGTGGCATTCAAAGTAAATGGTGACAATATGTTCTAAAAGAATAATCGTGACCTCAAGCCTCATCACCCAGGAAATGACAAAAATTGGGCAGGCAACATAGCCATATGGGTCATTCCCATTAGAGGTATGATCACATGATCTAGAGAAATTTCATTTGCTTCTTATTCTATTTGTTGTTGTATGCTTTAGTAACGGTTGCTGATCACAACCGTTGGTAATAATATGCTCGGTACACTCAAGTTAAATGAGTGGCCAGCCATGTGTGGTCGGGTTGTAAGATGTTCTTGTTGAATCCCAGTGTATCCCCTCTAGAGTACACTGATCGAAAGGTGGTTTCATACCTTGTCATAGTCAGAATCTAATCTCTAATAAGTGCCCTGTGGTTTTTGATTTTATATTATATATGGAGCGTGAGATGCAAGCGTTACGCTAGATTCTATTCATTTAAAGTAGACACTATTATAATATCACCGGATTTGATATCAACAATATTTTGGGCCATCGTAGGGTAAAAACCATTCGTGTTTATGTGTAGATTGGTCTTACCATTATCATTTCTTTTGAAAGGATTTTGGAAGTTAAATCAAATGGTTGGAGTTTACTCACACCAGTCCCATGACTGACCCAGAGTTTATGTTGTTTGGTTTTCCCTAAACTCTTGGGTGCCCAAATTTGTATAGGCAGTCAATTAGTCAAGATGTTACAGATTTACCTGGAGGAGCTTTAAGTAGAAGGCTTCACCAGTTAGTTAGAGACTATCATATCTTTCGCTGTGTATTATGTTTGTATCTGGAAACAGGTGTTTATAACTGTTCCAGAAATAGTAGTTGTGCTCTGATGATGGTATGTATATACAGATACTGATTTGTATTTCAAAAGTTATATTATATAATATATTTTATTCTTTCCGCTGTGAGATTTGTGTTCTTCGTTTTCTTCTGGTCTGTTTCTTTCTTTTTATTTCTCATCCTCTAACCACTTTCTATTAATGATTCATATTTTTATGCAATTTGAGTTGGACGTGAAGTGTAATTAGTCAACTCAAAGGGTACGAAAATTCAAGCTATTACATTTGGTATCAGAGCTAAAGGTTGAGTAGTAACTTTGGCTCTGTGGCGTAACTCTATAGAGATAGGTTTAGTGATACCCTAGATTGAGTTTGAGTGTATATATATAAGCGCGTATTTGTATATTTTATATAAAATTGTTTTATATTGTGTTAGCTGGTTTGTTGAGTGGTTTATGAATTCTAGTCGATACAGAATGTACAACTATATCGATAGGTGTGTCTATACCCTCAAACAAAGAAATCCTATACAGTATTGTTTTAAAATGGGTAAATGAAATAATTTTACCTAGAAATTATTTTGATATAAAAGGAATCATTTCTGAATTATTATAGCATATGGATATGTTGATTATTATTACAATCAAATGAAATTATAAAATATTGAAATGGTTATATATAACCAAATTTGATTTGCATATGGATAATGTGTACAAATGAGATGAAAAAAGATTTAATTTCAAACCAGAATTTGAGAATTTGAATCCCGGATGATTTAGAAAATATTTTTGAAATATTATAAGTATTATAACATTTTGGGAGAAAGTTTTAAATAAAAAACAATTTTAAAAGATTTTTAAAGTAATTAAGCACTGAAATCACTTCAGTGGCGAGAAAATAATTCTGATAATGGATCGCGACATTGTCGGTATTAATTTTCAAGTTTTTGAGTTATGGATTGCTACCGTAATAATTCGTTAATGGAAAATTGGTTTGGAAAGAACACGTTATTTTTAGAAATCCAAGTGTTTTGAATATGCAAATGATTATAAATATATGTATACAATTATATGATTTCAAAACTGATTTGAAACAATAGCTAGGAATTTAAACTTTGAATTTAAACTTAACTTATGTTAGTTAAATAAATTGGAATGGTATAAGTAAATCAAATAGATTAAAAATTTAACTTAAGTTAAATAGAATAATATTCAATTGGAAGTTAAATTGAATAACTTATAAATTCAAAGTGAATAATTTGATTTAAAGTCAATCTGGATAAACATGGATGTTCGTATGTGGATTATAAGTTGGATGTGAATGAACATGGATGAAATATGATATGGATACGAGGTCATTGATTGAAAATTATATGGTAGTATTGGTTAAACGAATTAATAATTATTTAAACCCAAGTTATTGTAACTCGCTTGTTGAATTGAGTAAGTACAGGTAAAAGGAGCAACTTGGCTTGACTTTGGCTGCGTAAACAATATATAAAATAAGCAAATTGACTTATTAACGCTTATATAAGGTACGCTTACGCAGGAAAGGCAAAAATTGGGTTTTAAATTTTGTTTTCCTACCGAATCGGTTGACGTATATATATTCGTTGTTCATGCGATATCGATGAAGTCCCTTCTTATAGGGAAGACTCTACCGAAAATTTAAGTATTTAGAAAATTTTCAGAATTTTTGAAAATTATCGTTAGCAGGAATAAATTAATATTTTAATTGAAATTAATTTGTTCAGTCAAAATTTGATATAAGAAGTAAACTAAAGGATTTTTACCTTAGTTAATTAGGTTTGTAACATTTTTCCTACCACAGTACTTTCGGGGACGAAATTCTTTTTAGGAGGAAGGAATGTAACGACCTAGATTTTTGGACATTAAATTCAGAATATTTAAATTGTATTAAATCTTAAAATGGAATAATATAATGGATTATAATAAATAATTTAATTATTAAACGAATGTTGTACGTATTAATTTTTATTTAAATTTAAAAGGAGCTCAAAATAGTCGCAGTAGCTCATAATTTACGATTTAAACTTCAACTAAATATACAGAATCCAATATAAGTCGGAATTCAATGAAACAAGAAATTTAAGGATATATTTGATTATATTTTTCTAATGAAAGTAAAAAATCGAGATTTCGTCTTATAGATAGCAAGTTATGTCCAAATTAAATTTTTGGAATGTCGTTGTGGAGTCACGTATAAACCATAATGGTTTATTTAATCTAATTAAATATTGGTTGCGAATTTGGATAAGATTTTTGAGACGTAGTTATAATTTAATTTATAGAATTTTTCTATTATTTTTATTTTGAAAAATAAGCAACTTTCTTTTTGAAGTATTTTACACCCTATGTTAGCGGTTTTGGATATCACGATATAAGTTAACTTGTTTATAGTATTATAATTTTGGGATCCTGACACATCGCTTGAGACGATAGTATTTTTTATTTTTGTCTACAAAAATCCGTAAGTGAAAGAGATTCGTGTAGCGGGGTATGCTAATCTTTAAATAAATCATAAAGTAAACGTGAAGCTTCTACGGAAAGCAATTGTGTTCCTTCCCACTAAAGCCAACCCGAATCTTCTGCGCAAAGCCAATACTTCTTTTATATTTCCCCAATTCACTCTTTCATCATGTTTCTTTCTTTGAAATCGAACCCATCTCTTCCAGTGAAAACGTAAGCTTTTGGCAAAAATTAAAAATTTATGTTGAAGAGGAAATATAGGATTAATTGCCAAGTTGCGCTCAATTGAAATAAAAGAGGAATTTATAAATAAGAGAAATAATGGAATAAATAACATTTCCCTGTAAAAATAAGTATTCTACGAAGAGTAATAGGATAAAGATAGAAGCTACCATTAGTTACTCCAAATAAATAAATTCTGTAATTTATGGCTATTAAATGAATTTCCAAAAGCATTTTTGGAAATGTAAATAAATTAGAATGAATGGTTATGTTTTAGAAACATTCATGAATAATAAAACTCTTTCAAAATTCCAAACATAAATTGGTGTGAGATTTAAAATACACATGGCAATAAAAGTAATAATATATATAAAGAAGTTACCAAGCTTTATTGATAAAAGATATACAGATCTTGACTAATGTTCAAAAGGTATTTTCGAATAAGTAACAACATATTTTGAGAATGTAGCAATAAATGTCACTTGACATTCTAAGAGAATTGATTGTCGCATAATTCCATTATGGATGTTTAATTAAGATTTTATTTTCAAAAAATAAAATAAGCATTTTTTACTAGCCATTAAGAAGTTTTTGTGTAAACCTTAAAACGTTTATCGTTCTTAAAAGTGTTACTGACTGACATTCAAAAGTTAATAAATATAAGTGTTAGAAAGAAATGGAATTTTTATTAAATTCTTCCAAACTTGAAAAGTTTGAAAAGTGGAAACTAATTTCTTATTGTAGCATTATGAAATGAATGGAATTTCTAATAAAGGATGTTTTTTTAGAAAAAAGCATGTATTGATATTTAGCACAATAAGCATTAAAATCTTCACAAAGATTTATATTTTGGAGGAAAATGCAAAATTTAACCTTTTAGGTTTTGATGAAATATTAGACACCTATTTCTGAATTTGTGCCTGTTTGAATAATAACAACGACATAAACAACGGTCTGAAAAATATATTTATTTTTTGTAACTGCTAAAATCTCACTATATAAAAATAAATAATCCTGGAGAAAATAAGGATAGAAAATTAGGTGAATCAGAATTAGGTTCTAGGACTAATCAAGGATAATTTGTACAACCTAATCCCAAAATTTTAACGTTAGCCCCAGAGGTTTATATTGGAATAATTGGTGAAGTGTAAGGATTTCCAGAATCAAGATTTGGTTGTAAACTAGGTTGCCCTAGATAGTTTGTTTAGAAATTAGTACGACTATGAATGTATCTAGCGATTAGCTATATATATAATAATAGGTATAACATAAGTAATGTAATCTACGATTTTTGAGTTTAGGATTTATGGATATTAATTGCAAATTTAATAGGCAATAAATTTGTAATTAATAAGAAAATTTATAGGGACTGACTTGAACAAAGTTTAATTTGAGGAAATAGGTGTATTTCCAAACTTGGAAGAACTTGAGAAAAAAAATTAATTTGGAGAAACTAATATATCTTCAAAGTGGTTAAAGGAATTTAGTAAGGATTAGTTAAATGGTCCAAAATTCGACTATTATGGATATTAAGATTATGGAAGGGCTACATTTTTGAGAAAAGAGAAAATGGAAAATTAAGGAGAGTAAAAATATTGGGATGATATTTCAAGCTTGAAATAAAGGATTAAGACATCAATGTTGTTACCCGGCCTTTTGGTCTGGTTACCAAAAGTAGTTCAAACCCACACTACCCAACCCATCACGTGGATCATTAGCCTAGATGCGTTGCCAAAGTACGTGTGTAACAACATGATGGAATTTGAGGTTTGAATTTCAAGGGTACCAAAAGTCCATGTCGTTACTATGCGAGACTCAAGCACAGATGAATTCGTGCAAGAATAGTTGTCTTGGCTCGAAGACCAAACTGCTCCATAATGAACCGAACTTCGGGATCAGATTGAGCCTCATCATGAATTCGTATCCCGACCTCACAACTCTTCAAAATCCCACTAACACAAAATTTGTATCCCCAAAACTTTATTCCGCTTCCTGCTTCTCATTTTCGTATCCTGCACTAACCTATATTTCGTATCCCAAAGTCTTCATCCGCACTTCATATCCCACCTTATTCTCCCCATTTTTGTATCCTAATATCTCCTCATCATGATTCTGTATCCTCCTTACATGCCATATTTCGGATCCCCAGACATGAAATCTCGGGATCAGTGCAAGCATGATGGCCCTTAGATACGAAATCGTCGAGGAAGTTCCTGGGTATGAAATCACGGAGAATTTCGGGCTATGAAAGCCATAAATCTTCAGAGATACGAAGTTGACCAAGAAGGAGGCAACTTAGAAAAGAAGGCAACTACCGGGTTCGGTATTGATCCCCAGATCGGTACCAATCTCGGAATACGAAATGTGGGATATGGGCCCCAATTCCTCATCTACGCTACCTGCCTCACCTCACCTATAAATATTCACAATTCTGCAGCATAAAAGGTGTAATGACCTACATTTTTGACCGTTTAAGTCGAAATAAGTTGCACATGTCAATCCAAACAAATGAAAAATACATATAGTTATTGTGGTAAATATAAGAAAAGAAGAAGAACATTCACAGAACCTCACAACGGAAGGACAAAATATAATAAACAAATAATAGTCCATGAATCTGTCAAACATACATTGGATTATACTTTACAGCAGTTATAATTGTTATACATACCAAACATAATACAATAATGCAGTGGAACATAAATGATTTAGTGGGAAAATATAGTTGATAATATACTAAACTCTGTCTTCAACCTGCAAATATAATGTGATCTTCGATAACGGAAAAACTCAGGCTGATCGAAGAACCAATGAAAAGACAAAAATACTCGGATCAGAACTAAAATATTCCCATATTAGTCAAATCAAAATGGGGTAATAATATGAGTGTCAAGGCATTAAAGATGCTTACTGAAATTCATATCTCCTATGCATTGTGTTCATGAGTGCAATAACTCAAGAGATGTTACGGAAATTTCCATCTCCTAAGGATCCGTCAAAGGAGATACTATATAATATAAGTTCTCTATTGTAATAGTGTTTACTCAGCAAAGTAAATTATCAAAACAGCGTAAGCAGGATTACCATTATTACCCTTACACCATTTATATATTCTTGTAGTCTATACAGTACTGTACTCAAGGAGCACTCCATAGATACGGCACTAACCATACTCATAGTAGGCTCGTATATGGCATGTGACAAGGCACGCAAGGAATGTCAGGGTAGATACACCGTTTGCACAGCCGGACTGGTGGTAACGCATAGCAACTACTACTGCCCACCTCGAGACATATTCCTATAATCAAAATCAAAGGGTGGCCACCAAATCACATCACGAAGGTAATAAAAATGTATCGAAGAAGTATGCTCGATATGAGGAATGACCTCACTTGGTCTCGCGCGTAGCTCCTGTTTTAGTCACATCAAGCTGACTCACGGGAGTCAAGGTCACGTAAATACCATGTATCAGAATTGTTCGCCAAGCCATCCTACTTCATTCTGGATTCTCCACCTCATGCACAATTATTAAAGTGGTTTTTGGTATTGGTAGAGAGTACGACAATAACCGATCCCGGTCTTTCTGACAACCAAACATTTACATTTTTCACACCAGTTGGATTTTACATTTCAAACCGTTTATACTTCATATCAAAAATATCAGATATGCTTTCAAATCATTTTATATCCAAACAGAATATATTTTCGTATTAAATCACTATTTAAATCAATTTCAGAATTGAAACAATTTTAATCTTAAAATAGTTAAATTTGTATACATATATTGAAATAGTCTAAATGTATTTGAAATATTTTGAAATAAATAATTTGTATGTAAAATAAAATTATCAAAATTTAGTAAAACCTATAGATAAAATATTAATGTATTTAAAAAATAAATAGTTGATTATTAAATAGTTTATTAAAGGTATTTAATATATATAATTTAAAAAAATAGTTATAAAGTAAAATAGTTATTATTTAAAGTAGTTTAAATTATTTACAATTATATATTTCTATGTTAAGAACAAAGTAATTTATAAGTAAAATAGTTATCTACTAAAATAGTTTATAAAAATGGTTTAAATTAATATTGTTGGAATTAGAATTGTTTCTTCCAAATTTTAATTAAACTTGAAGTCATATTCTCATTTCAAATCGATTCACTTCGATATTTTAATTCGATTCAACTTCCAATTTAAATTCAATTCAATTCAAATATTTTAAATTTCAATTATATTCTGACTTTGAATTATTTAAATTTATAAAAATATTGAGTTTTAAATATCACTTTAAATCAAGATAACTTAAAGTAAATTTCAAAGATGGTTAAATAATTCAGTTCATATTCAATTCATTTTTAACTTCAGTTGACAACATTGACAAATTTCATTAAAATTTCAAATTTCAAAGTTCAAATTCAAAAGGAATCAATTTATAAACATCATTTATATTATCTTAAAACAATATTTCCAAGTTCAGGGTTGAAATAAATTTTTATTTAACCAACCGGTGTCAATATATAATTTTATGTCTTGTGGCCAAGTAATACTTGAAATTAAATTTTAGTATTTTGGGAATTAATATATATCATTTCAATACAAATCAGAGGTAATAGGTATTTATCATTTCAACCTATGTTCTTAATTCATTTTAATGATTAATCCCAGGTTTATTTGATGCCCGTAACATCTAGGGTAAATTATTGGGATTATCTAACACAAATAATGGTCATATATAATCAAGGTGAATAACGGGTAAATTCACACAATTAAACGTCAATATGTCAAACATGTCAAATCCAAGTCATCCATCACATCAATACATACAAAAATTTCAATATCATACAAATTTACTAGTTATTACATATCGGGTTTTAAATTGGCAATTAAATGTCGAATATTTAAGTTAACTGTAAAATTTAAACTAATAGTCTAATTAAATTACACTAATTATACCAATCAACATAAATATGCCATTCTAACTACAAAACACCAAACCTCATATTATAACATGATTTTAATTTAAATAATAATCAAATATTTAGTTAATGTAAGTGAGTTTAATCACTCACCTTAGGTTTCAAACGCACTTAAAATTCAAATGAAGGCCCCAAATTGAATGGCCTCCAAATTTAAGTAAATTGGCTCTGTGTCGTCCAAAATTTTGATACGATCCTAACAAAACAAACCAAGTTCGTATGCAAAAGTTATTAATGTTTGAACATATGGATTTTAAATGAAAGACAAAAAAACAACCTCACAAACTCTCTCTGCCACGCCAGCAATCCTCTTTCCAGCCTCATCTTCTTCTTCCAAACCGGTAACGCACGCTCTACGTATTTGAAAACACCATAGTTGAATATTTAAGCACTCACAACTCACTCATATTAGCACCAAAATTCACGAAACCACCACCAAACTTCATCTCTTCGGATGCACCATCTATCCAACACCACCCGGGTCAACTCGCATGCCACCACCAGAACACGTCAATTAGCCCAACGGGGACGACATAGCTATAGACGTTGACATTTTTTTCCATCGATTCACCTTAAATTTTGCCAGTCAACGCCATTTCACCCACAAATCAGAATACGATAATGAAAACGCAAATCAATCCCTGCGAGAAACAAAAATCCCAAACTAAGCTTACTTATGCTTCGTTGTAAAAAATATCCAGTCCACAAAACTCATCGCACTTAGAATTTTGCATACAGATGCAAAGCACTTCTTAATACGGGTTCAACGAATCTAGATTTGTGTGATTTCATTGAGAAATGGTTCTTTAATAAATTTTTGAAGATGAAAAGCAAAAAAAAAAGAACATGGCGGCCATTAGTTTTTGTTACTGGAAGAAATGTGTTAATAAATAAGGTTAGGAGTTGTAAACATGGTGTAATGTCCCGTATTTGTACGATCAAATAATTTATTTATCTAATTATTTAAATAATGGTTTAGAGAATTTAATGGTTGTTTAATTAAATAATATTGAATATTAATTAATTTAAATAATAGAATAATATATTTAATTTCTGAAATAATCAGAAATAGTGAAATTGACAATATTGTGTAAATTGAACAATTCAAAATATATAATTCAGTTTGGAGTTGAATTATATTAACGAATATATTATATAAACAACTGTTGAACGTATAATTATATAATTGAGCTAGAAACGGTGCGGCAGTTCGCTGTTTGGCCATTCGAACTTTAAATGAATATACAGAATTCATTTTAAATCGGATTTCTATGAAATAAGAAACGTTCAGAGCTGGTGAAGTATATTTTTCTAATGAAAGAGAAAAATCGGGATTTCATTATGTAGATTTTGATTTATATCCAAATAAAATTTTAGAAAAGTAGCTATGGAATTCCTTTATAATTTATATCGATTTATTTATATTTTAAATGGGTTTTAAATATAAATCGAATACCCATGCAACACTGCATTTGGAATATCGAGTTGTATATCCCGATTTGGAGCTGTGTGATATTCTATTGTGAATATATACGGTAATGTTTATTTTTAAATATTTAATTTAATTATTTTTAAATATATTTAAATGGGTTATTTAGAGCTTTAAAAATAGCCAGTTTTGCAAACGAACTCCGTTTTCGATGAAACTAATTTTGTTGGATCCGTAATATCAAATTATTGTTAGATTTCAACGGTTAAAAATATTCAGTATTTCGACGGTTAAAAATATGCTATGTGAGCAAACAGAGTCGGAATTCGACGAAACCAGTTTCATTGGGTCCGTAATGTCGAACTGTAGCTGCATGTCCAGTTTCGTATTTTTGGATATTGTATGAGATCATAGGAATTTTTAAGGACAAATGTGGACAACGATAGCTTAAATATTAATTAAATAATTAAATAATTAAATATTAAAACCTACCTATATAATACCCTCAACCTCCTAATCCTAACCTAATTTCCTTCTGGTCAAAGAATGCACCGCGTTCTTTTTTTTCTTCATCTCAGGAAAAGGTCGGATATTTTCAAAATCAAATTAAAAATCAAGTACTTGTTGAAAAAATCCAATCTTGGATCCATTGTCTTTCTTTTCGAAAGGGCTTCTACCCTATATACATATTATTGGGTGCAATTTATGTTGATGGCACTCCTCAACTGAACAGCGAGCCTAGGGTTAGGTTAATTCGAGATTTGGGGCATCGTTTGAGGAATTGGAGTTTTTGGTTGTACTTGTGGTAGTGAGGTGATTCGTTTGTGATAGTTTGAGGAACTTCCATGCTTAAAAGTGTCATTCCTTTTTACTGTGCTTGCGCCAAAAACTAGAACGAGGCGGTGTATTTGTGGAGGGTGAGTCCGAGTTGGAGGATATATGAGGATGGAGTTTTCGACGAGAAGCAGTTTGGTACTCTCAGTTTGTGTGTTGGTGAACGAATGGAGGAGTGTGGATCGAAGAAGTGCGGCCATGACGTGTTACGGGTTAGTAGAGTCACTGCGTGGAGGATGGAATTGGGGAAGAAGGAGTTTGTGCGGCCTGGGCTTTATAGGATTGAAGTGGGCCGATTTTTAAAGGTTAAGCAATTTAGAGAACAAGGAATTTAATTAATTTCTATTTAAATTAGTATGGGCTTGTAAAATGTATATCTCTCACATACGTGATCAGAATTGGACGCAACTGGATCCGTTAGGATCATACGGACGACGCCAACAAACTGGAACTAACTGAGAGTGAATTGGAGCTCGTGACAATTTATTGCAAAATAAATTGTCCGTCTGAATCAAAGATAGTTAATCGTTATTTAACGATAACTATCCAGTGTGAGTAAAACTCACCAAATCTACCAGTTTATATTTTTATAACGTATTTTTTTGAACTTGTAGATGATGATTGATTGCTGTATGTTGACTGTTTGATTGAACTGCTAATTGATTGGTTGAAATTATAGATAACGATATTTATATATAAATCGTTAATCAAATATTGATTCTGTTTAGCAGAATATTTCATATTGAAATGAAATCGATGTTATTATATTATTCAACATCTGTGATGCTGGGAAACAGGTCGGAGGGATCCAACTGGATTCCTCAATATTTATAATATTGTTTTTCATATATTGTAATATATGATGTAATATATATTCTGTGTTGATTATGTGTGTTTGAATGATATCAATCATTGTTGTTTGGTGTTTTTAATACCGTAAGAAATACTAGAATGTAGAAAAGGGGATTTTCAAAGTATATTTTGAAAATAGATTATTTATATAAAATCAATGGATTTTATATATAAAAGGAAAAGGATTTTAAAAAAGAAAATAATTATAAAATCAAAGGAGTTATAAAAGGAATATTTATTTGTTAAATAAATATAATTGAAAACGAATATTTATTTGTCGAACAAATAGAATTGAAAACAAATATTTGTTTGTTGAGTAAATAGAATAGAAAGGAAAATATTTGTAAAACAAATATAAAAGGAACATATTTGTAAAACAAATATAAAAGGAAAATATTTGTAAAACAAATATAAAAGGGAAATATTTGTAAAACAAATTGAAAAAGGAAATATTTGTATAACATTTACAAATAGAATTGAAAAGGAAATATTTGTATAACATTAACAAATAGAATTGAAAAGGAAATATTTGTATAACATTTACAAATAGAATTAAAAAGGAAATATTTATTTAGAAAATAAATATATTATAAAAGGAAATATTTATTTAGAAAATAAATAGAGTTATAAAAGGAACTCATTGGAAAATGAAAAGAATGTTATATAAGGAAGTATTTGGCAAATGAATAGAATTTTACATCAGGAAAGTTTAGACCCGTGCTTCGCACACGGGTATAACATGACATGGATTTAAAGCAAAGAGTTTAAATAGAATCTGTTTTAATCGATAGATTGAGAAGATTAATTTATAAATAATATTTTATAAATTAATTAAAATACTTATCATTGGATAAATCAAATATATAAGTCAGGACTTATATAGAGAAGTAAGAATCGATTTCAACATCGATATTTGAAACTGAATATGGAAGTAGAGTTAATCAAAGGAGTTAATCAAAATGTGTTAATCAAATAGAGTAGAGTTAATCGATTAAGTTAAATAAATCGAGAAGGAGTTAATCGATTAGAGTTATCGAATAATAGTTATTCGAAAGGAGTTACCAAATATTAGTTATTCGAAAGGGGCTAATCGAATATAGTTTATTCGAATAGAGAAAGGGGGTAATCGAATATAGTTTATTTGAATAGAGAAAGGGGTTAATCGAATATAGTTTATTCGAATAGAGAAAGGAGTTAATCAAATATAGTTTATTCGAAAGGAGATTAATCGAATGTAAATCATTCGAAGAGAGTTAATCGAATGTAAATCATTCGAAGAGAGTTAATCGAAAGTAAATCATTCAAAGAGCGTTAATCGAAAGTAGTTAATCGAAGAGAGATTATCGAATATAGTTATTCGAAGAGAGATTATCGAATATAGTTATTCGAAGAAAGAGTTATCGAATATAGTTCATTCAAAAAGGAGTTATCAAATAGAGATTATTCAAAAGAAAGTGAAATTCGATCATATCGAATTCGGGAAAGTACACTTTTCATTTTTAATCAAGATTTAATGATTTCTTCATAAATTGTTATTTAGTTATTTTGTTAAATTAAGGAATAAAGGTTATATTTTGAAGTTAGATATTTTAGAAGAAGGGATTATAACGCTATAGCTATAATCAATGTTTTAAAATAAAAAGTGGATTCGTAAATAGAATCCGAGAGTTACGTAAGGAAGTTTGTTAAAATTTTGGAAGGTGAACCTTGTCTGTTTCGAAGTTAGAAATGTTGTTCAGTTAAGGTCTGAGAGGTAGTTATACCCCAACTTGATTGACTCCATTTTTAACTAAGGAATGGTTAAGGTTCGACAATGAAGATTGGTTAAATGAATTTAGTTAATAAGTGTTAATGGTTTGAGTTGGCATAGCAAAGCTTTATTTAAACGTCTGTTTAAATCCAATGAATAAGTTTGGAAACATTTTACAAATACAAGCAGGGATATTTTCTAATCATAGAAAGTGAAAAGTTTGATGATAAAGAATACTGGAATGACAGTGATACGTGAAAAAAGATGGAAATGTTTTCTAATGATTAATAACGTATATTTTCTAAATTTAGAAAATAAGGAATGTTGAATATAGGGAAAGAGGAAATGAATAAATTAACGATAAGTTAATAAATTTAAGAGATAATTGATGATTGATGATGATCGATAGAATTTCCATATGGAAGTAATATCATTGGTTGTACACATGTTTTTCTTTGATAGCTAAATCACCGACTATCAAAGTTTTTGACAATTTTTCCGTTGTCATTATGGAGAGACCGGTTGGATTATTATTCGAGAACCGCTCTATGTTGGCATAAGCGTTGCGAATCAAATATGTTGAGGATAATTGAAGGCGGAGTTTATGCAAGGGTTGTTTGTTAATCCTAGGTAGAAATTGCCTAAGATGGATTTACATTATAGTGCCTTCGGTTTGTCTAGTCCCAAGACGACTTGTATGGAAGAATGTCAGACAGAGTATATTTAATAGATCGCAGAAGTTGATCTCTTCAAACATATTTACATTTTGTGGCGGAGGAATCGTTTCCCTTAGTTTTATACCCATGATATTTTTGAGGAAATCAATTTGTGATTTGGCGGGTATGGCGATGCGACATTCGAAGTAAATGGAGGAGTGATCTGTTAAAAGATACGTTTTGACCTCGAGCCTCATCAACTGGGAAATGACAAAAATCGGGCAGGCGGCATGGCTAAGTGGGCCGCACCCAATTAGGGTATGTTGTCACCATCTGAAGAATATTCATATTTGTATTTCTTTCAATTCTGTATCTTCGGGAACAGTTATGTTGTAACACTAACCGAAGGGTGGCAATATATTTGGTACTCTCAAGAGAAATGAGGGGTCAGCCATGTGTGGCTGAGTTGCAAGATGTTCTTGTTCAACTCTAGTGTATCGCTTCTAGAGTACACTGATCGGAAGGTGAATCCATACCTTGTCATAGTTGGAATCCATTCCCCAAATAAGAGCCCACGGATTTGATTATATAATATATATGTAGAACGTTAGATGCAAGCATTTCTGCTAGATTTCTATTTACTTGATCCAGACATTATTATAATATCAGACAAGTATCATTTTAGAAATATTTTGGTTTATCGTAAGGTAAAAGCCATCCGTGTTTATGTTTGGATCTGTCTTACGATTATCATTTCTTTATAAAGGATTTTAATAGTTAAACAAATGATTGGAGTTTACTCACACCAGTCACATGACTGACCCAGAGTTTATTTTGTTTTGTTTTCCCTAAACTCTTGGCTGCCCAATTTTGTACAGGCAGTCAAGTAGTCGGAATTTACAGATACTTGAAGAGCTAGAGTAGGAGGCTTCAGGATTATATAGCTATTTTTATTTCTGATGTGTTGTAAGTGTTATACTCTAATAATGGTATTGTATACAGATACTGTTTTATTTCAAAGTTATGTTATAAATATATATTTATTCGTTCCGCTGTGAGATTCATGTTTACTCTGATGTTGTATGTTCTTCTTCTTCTTCTTCTTCTATTCTAAGTTTCTATCTTATCTATTCTCACCCTCTAATTTCTTTCATTAACTACCGGTATTTCCGATGCTTGAATAGTCGACATTGAGTTTATGTCGGTTACACAGGATCGCAAATTCCCCGGGTCGTTGCAGTGGTATCAGAGCTTAAGGTTAAGTAATTACCTTGGCTCTGTGGCGTGACTCAGTAGAGATGGGGTTAGTAATATCCTAGATTGAGTTGAGTGTATATATAAGAGTGAATGTATTTGTTATCCAATATAAAATGATTTTATATTGTGGAGCTTTGTTGGTTGAGTTGTTTATGGGTTCTGGTCGATCAGTTTGATCGACTGTATCGGTAGGAGTTTCTAAACACCTGAATATGATGGGTCGACACGATATGTTGTGAAAAGAGGGTAAATGAAAATAATTTTACCCAAGGTATATTTTGATATAGAGAAAATATATATATATTGGAATTATAATATATTGGATATATTGGTTGTTATTATAATCGAGTAAGATTATAAATTGAATGGTTATATAAATAACCAATCAGAATTCATATAAGTGAAATACTTGAAATCAGAGGAATTAAATCTGAATTTAAATCAGAATTGGAATTAAAACCCTGGAAGGTTATAAAAATGTTTGTAAATAAATCACGGGTTAAATATATGTGAATTTTAAAATCTTGGTAGATTTTAAATTTGTTACAAGCATTGAAAGGGATATTTTGAAATGAGTTTCAAAATTGAGGTATTTTAAATGGTTTTGAAAGTGATATAGTATTGAACTCACTTCGATCGCTGGAAAATAGATTCCGATGATGACAACTACATCATCGGTATTCATTTTCGAGTTGCTAAGTGACGGTGTGACGACCCCAAACCCCGTACTGACGGTGGCAAGGGTAATCGTTGGAATATAACACAGAAACAAATAATAGCAGAACAGAATTAAATAGATACACCAGATAATGAACAAATAATACACTGGATAAACATAATCATCAGAGTTACACAGTATACAGGATCATACTTAGTACAAATACAGTTCATCTATACATAAATGTCTACAGCGGAAAACAAACATAATATGTACAATAGGAGCTGAACAGCATAAAAAGAGATAAATGATAGAATCCATCTTCAGCTCCAGCTATCCAGAGAAAGCCAGCTAAACCTAAATACAAGGCTGCCCGTGTAGAAAAAGGGGCACCCGAGTTTGAAAGTGAAACAAACTACGAGTCAGTCATGGGACTGGTATGAAAAATCTACTCAACACATTCAAAATATGGCTAATCACAGGACCAAGCCACTTTCGTGGAACGGGTTTACTCCATTGGATTGCCAGTGCTTTTAAAACAAATCATTCATTTAAACATCGCAATGCTTCTTATAAAAATGAAGCCATTATAAGACTCAGTTCCCATCACACAATGCAACTCAAACCGAAGGATAGAGTTTTACCTTATAATAGCCAAAATATGCTTGATACGAATAAAACAAAAGCATTTGATATTATTACTAGTGCTTACATGTTTCAAAAACAATTTTGAATCATAACTATTAATCATAGACGACATGGGTACCATATATCATGTCGCCATATATATATATATATATATATATATATATATATATACAAGCAAAACCGCACGATGTCGTATTTGGAAATTGGATTTCCGTCATGAACCAAGGCAAAAGATAGTCCTTACCGAATTCGAGACGCTCTAGCCCGTGTCTTAGGCACAGCCGCAAGCGTACCTTGGATCGTCAGGGCCGGTCCACACGAAGTGGATTATAATGCCTGAACAATGCGTTTCTCCACCCTATGGGGCATCAATGAGCCAACGAATGACTCCATCGGACCCAGATCGTCCGATCTAACCGAGGCGCCTCGCAACAGTAACAACCACATAAGTCAAACTCATCAGGGCGTGTAAAACCGTTGACACCACTTCTAGCTAGAAAGAAACGCATGCCCTCCCTGATGTCCTCTCCCGTTTCTAGTTCATACCGGGGTGTGAGGCTTACGAATTCACGTTATACACAAAGCAACGCCACACAGGCGGTGCTTTGATCATCACCACAAGACTTTGCTTTTCAACAGAAGCACTGATCACTGCATCTTAGCATGCCACATAGGCAATTCACACCGTGCAACTGATGGCTATCAATCACACAGAATAAACTCAAATGTCAGACATACTGCCCATTTGCAAGTCCATTCTGGGTCTGAACGAGACCGGAGGCACTATATACCTTGCAAACCCATCGATCACCACGTACTTCTGGGCGATCACCACTCATTATCCCTATTTCGGGATGCCTCCCAATCAGGACCTCGGTTACCATCCAAACGAGGTGAAGATCTCCGGTCTTCGACCACCGTCTTCATCTTCGATTTCTTATCGTCGATTCAGTTATTCAGAATGGGATAAACCCGGTCTTTCTGAGCAACTCTCGTATATGATAAACAAGTGCAACACAAATACACATACGTATCATTTTAATTCATTAGTCACTAACCATCAATCAGTAAGAGAACGATTTCCCAAATATTAACCCCGAAGGCCGAAACCAACATCAGATCAATACCCAAGAAACCATTCGACTTAGCCAACCTTCAGTCAGTTTCCAAATTTCACATCTATATCGTTTATAAAATTTTATAACGATTTATCGCTATTTTTATTTATTTTAAAATGGCCAATTTATTAAAAACGACGCTTCAGGCCATAACGCTGCCGTGGCGCTGTTTTTCTTCAGATTTGATTTACACATATATGAAAATCTAACTGTTGGATCTTCACAAAATTTACATCATTAGAAAGATCTTTTCAAAACGAATCCAACGGTTCCAGTTTCAGGAAAATCCGACGGTCGGATCTCCCGGTATAATCGTTTGAAGTTTCGATTTCAAAATACGAACTGCAGCGTCGTTATTCGATTTAATATAATTATTTTATATATATATAAATATAATCGATTCTGGCGCTGTTTTTCTTCAGATTTGAATTAAACATTCCATACAATCCAACCGTTGGATTTTTACAAAGTTGGTGCCGTTGGAAAGATATTTCCAAAGCGAACCCAATGGTTGCGGTTTCGGGAAAATCCGATGGTCGGATCTCCCGCACTAATCGTTTGAAATCACGGTTTCAAAATACGAACTGCAGCTTCGTTATTCGATATATTTCAATTCTATTTATATATATATATATATATATATATTGTGATGACCCCATTTCTCGTACTGACGGAGTCAAGGGTAACCTTTGGAATATAACACAGAAACAGATAATAGTAGAACATAATTAAATAAATACACCAGAATGAACAATAAAATATACTGGATAAACGTAATCATCAGAGTTACACAGTTTACAGGATCATACTTAGTACAAATACAGTTCAACTATACATATATGTCCACAGCGGAAAATAAACATAATGTACAATAGGAGTTGAACAGCATAAAAAGAGATAAATGAGAGAATCCATCTTCAGCTCCAGCTATCCAGAAAGAACCAGCTAAACCTGAATACAAGGCTGCCCGTGTAGAAAAGGGGCACCCGAGTTTGAAAGTGAAACAAACTACGAGTCAGTCATGGGACTGGTATGAGAAATCTACTCAACACATTTAAAATATGGCTAATCACAAGACCACGCCACTTTCGTGGAACGGGTTTACTCCATTGGATTGCCAGTGCTTTAAAAAAATCCTTCTTTTAAACAACGCAATGCTTTTTATAAAAATGAAGCCATTATAAGACTCAGTTCCCATCACACAATGCAACGCAAACCGGAGGATAGAGTTTTTACCTTATAATGGCCAAGATATGCTTGATACGAATAAAACAAAAGCATTTGATATTATTACTAGTGTTTATATGATTCAAAAACAATTTCAAATCATAACTATCAATCATAGACGGCATGGGTACCATATATCATGTCGCCACATATATATATATATACAATCAAAACCGCACAGTCACGTATTTGGAAATTGGATTTCCGTCATGAACCAAGGCAAAAGATATTCCTTACCGAATTCGAGATGCTCTAGCCCATGTCTCAGGATCAGAACGCATCGACCCTTGGAGCAACAGGGCCGGTCCACCTATGTGGATTAAAATGCCTGAACACTAAGTTTCCCCGCCCTATGGGGCGTAAGTGAGCCAACGAAGGACTCCATTGGACTCAGATCGTCCGATCAAACCGAGGCGCCTCGCAACAGCAACAACCACACAGGTGAAAAGTATATAAATGTCAAGGCTGGTAGGTCACTGACACCACCCTAGCTAGAAAGAAACACATGCCCTCCCTGAGGTCCTTCTCCCGTTTCTGGTTCATACCGGGGTGTGAGGCTCGCGAATTCACATTATACACAAAGCTACGCCACACAGGCGGTGCTTCGATTATCACCATAAGGCTTTGCTTCTCAACAGAAGCCCTGATCATTTGCCACTTAGGCATGCCACACTAGCAATTCATGCCATGCGACTGATGTCCATCGATATACAACCTCTGAGCTCATGCGTTTCAGAGAAGGGCGTTAAGCAAAAGAATAAATTCTCCGCGGCCAAACAGATGTATATTTAATAGAGATCAATCGACACAGAATAAAATCTAATGTCAGACACACAGTCCATTTACAAGTCCGTTCTGGGTCAGAACGAAACCGGAGGCACTATATACCTCGCAAACCCATCGACCACCACGTACGTCTGGACGATCACCACTCATTATCCATATTTCGGGATGCCTCCCAATCAGGACCTCGGTTACCACCCAAACGAGGTGAAGATCTCCGGTCTTCGACCACCATCTTCATCTTCGACTTTCAATCGTCGATCAATTATTTGAAATGAGAATTAACTCAGCCTTTTCAAATAATTCACGTATATTTAGAATTTCAAACCAATTTATTTCAATGGTTAAATCATTCGACAACACAAATTTTGCTCTTTAATGTAATTTTCACACCAAACACATTCAACCATCAAATACCACATAAATCGAGCAAATTCAGTTTATTTCCATTCCATATCGTTTATGATATTTTATAACGATTTATCGCTATTTTTATTTATTTTGAAATAGCCAATTTATTTAAAACGACGCTTCGGGCCATAACACGGCCGTGGCGCTGTTTTTCTTCAGATTTGATTTACCCATATCTGAAAATCTAACCGTTGGATCTTCACCAAATTTACATCATTAGAAAGATCTTTTCAAAACGAATCCAATGGTTCCAGTTTCGGGAAAATCTGACTGTCGGATCTCCCGGTATCATCGTTCGAAGTTTCGATTTCAAAATACGAACTGCAGCGTCGTTATTCGATTAAATATATTTATATTTATATATATATAAATATAATCGTTTCTGGCGCTGTTTTTCTTCAGATTTGAATTAAACATTCCAAACAATCCAACCGTTGGATTTTTACAAAGTTGGTGCCGTTGGAAAGATATTTCCAAGGCGAACCCAACGGTTGCAGTTTCGGGAAAATCCAATGGTCGGATTTCCCGCACTAGTTGTTTGAAATCACGGTTTCAAAACACGAACTACACGGCCATGTTTCG
The DNA here is from genome assembly GCA_030737875.1 of Allium sativum. Taxonomy (NCBI): domain Eukaryota; kingdom Viridiplantae; phylum Streptophyta; class Magnoliopsida; order Asparagales; family Amaryllidaceae; genus Allium; species Allium sativum. The sequence goes on from CM060919.1 coordinate 205,598,642, forward strand.
TTTTAATTTTATTTATATTTATATATTTATATAAATATAGTTCATTCAACAATTTCAATATCGTTTCCACTTCAAATATTTCACTAACGCCTTTAAATTTTGGAAAATTTCGCCATAACCTCCTTTGTACGGGAGGGGCTGGGAAAATTCCCAAATAGCCACATGGGCGTCTCATGTCAAAAAGAAAAAGAAAAAGCCAAGCGGCTAGCCAACAGGCTCATAAAATCATCACCCAAACAAAACAGTAAATGTGTACCTATTTGTCGGGCACAAAATTTTATTCCTCTTCTCTAGCCCCTTTGCTATAACCTGTTCAATAAATATGCACGTACATATATACAATTTTTATCACTTATCATTTTCCATTCAACTTCATATTTGATTTACTTTGGTTTAAAAACACCATTCATTCCAATGTTGCATGCATAGGCTAAAATCATATCATTAGCTAATTAATGTATATTTCAACTCATGCATATTTTATTTGAACAAGTGGCTATTTTTAACACTTCACATTTCAAAGATGATAATTTTGGCGAACTAAAACACATTTCAACACATGACTATTTTCTTTAGTTCCTATGCATGTTGAAAATAATATTTCTTCACAAATATTTATTTCAACGTCCGCATATCTTTAGCATATCACATAGATGATAAAAATGATATTTTTATCATTTAAAATATTTATTCGACAAATAGATGTTTTCAACACTTCATAGTTTCAATAAAAATGTAATTTTTATTGTTCGATCTTTTTATTCAACACATGAACTTTTCCACTACACGCACTTCTCAACACAAGAGCATTTCCACACATGGATATTTTATTTATGTTGTTCATATAAGAAAGATAGAATTTTTGTTGTTGAAACTATTTGTATATAAGGCGAATATTTTACATACTTCATATATATTATAAAAATGTGATTTTTATTGTTTAGACACTTCATTCATTCACAAATGAATTTAATTTTCATACATCACTTTTCAACACATGAACATTTCCACACATGGATATAGTTTCAACATAGGACTTTAATTTCAACGCATGAAAATAATTTCAACATATGAAAATTATTCTAACACATAGAGATTATTCAAAATTTCGGCAGCATAACGGCAGGGTAGTTAAAACCGGCACCGTCTCTAGTACGGCTCCTCGCTCTACCTTAAAACCTCGCGGTTTTTGACAATGGGAATTCATGCATCTAATTCGCACGCAGGCGGCATGTTTTATTTTTATTTCCACATATATTTCCAATTCATTTCAATCACCAATGGGTATTTTTCAACCACAATCAACCAATATCAACCACAAACAATCACAACCAACCATTCGCTATCAATCAATTTTCACACCAATCACAATCAATAAATATCGTCCATGGTTTGTGGACGAGGGGCGTATATATATATAGCAATTCACTTCTATTTCAACACATATATAATTTTTACAACGCATATATAACTTATACATTGAACGTACAACTTATACAATGCTTATACAAGAGGCGTACAACGCTTATATAACTCATACATCGACTATATAGTTTATACATCGTCGTTTTCCATATCGTTTATAAATTAGAAATCTCACATTGGGTTCCACTCCACCAAAAATAGCAGAAGGCTCAGAAAAATACGCGGTCTCTTCTAGAAGGTAGATGACGTCCACACGAGTCCACTGTCTCTTGTTTCACTGAATTTCGTCAACACAGCAAAAAGATATGATTTTTCAAAGTTTGCAACGGTTTAAAGGTGTTAAAACAGCTGAAAATAAAACAAGCCGTATACCTTTCTGAAACGTTCAAAACTAGGTCACGCGATTTCGTGTAATCCGTGAATCGATAGAATGATCGGGGTACGCAGTGTTGAAGAGGGAGGAGAGGCGCTCAGGCGCCGGGGGGAGATGGCCAGTTCGACGCTGGCAGGAGGCGGCGGCGGCGGTTGGAAGTCGCCAACTTCCAGGCGTCGATTCAGGCGCTACAGGCCACGAAAAAATCCAATCTTTATATGGATGTGAAGATCGTGAGGAGCTCTACAAAATCTTCAACTGGAGGAGGGGATAATTTTGTGCGGATTAATCAGAAAGTGGACGGGAAGATTTCGAACGGTTTCCGCCTTTGACCGGGGAGAGAGAAAAAAGATTTTTTTTTTTTGTTATAAAAATTTTGATTGGTCGGGGAAGTTTTAAAGGGGCTTTCTGACACGACCACCAATCTAAACCTGACACGACCACCAATCTAAACCCAACGACTGTCATCCCTAGCATTTTACCCCCATTCCGAACACAATGGGATATGTTTCGTAGGCCCATTTGACTGTTTCAGTCAGTTTCCATTCAAATTAAAATATAAAACATTCAATATTCAATTTGAACGTACATTTCAATTTGCCGGGGCCACAAACCGATTCGAAAAATTCCAGAAAAATAAATCTAGCTATGTTTTGACGATACATCCCAACAAAACTAGTTTTGTCGAATTCTGAGACCGTTTGCAAAAAGGCCCATTTCTGATCGATCCAATTTAACTGTAATTGACCAAAACACGTTTTCCTTTGCCACGCTCACATACTAGCTTCAAAAATTATGAAATTTGAAACCTAGCAATAACTTCACATCCCGGATCCAACAAAAGTGGTTTCGTCGAATTCCGAGGTCATATGCAAAATGGCCATTTTCACGGGCTATATAAATTCCATAGCGACCTTTCTGAAAATTCATTTGGCCATAACTTTTGCTTTCCTCTATGAAAAATCGATTTTTCAGATTCGTTAGAAAGGTATTCACTAACAGATTTAAATATTTTTGGTTTCACTCAAATCCGTTTTGTGTTGCACCCGGTACAGTCCGACAAAGTTTGAATTCAAATTTTGAAACTGCAGCGCCATTTCAGGCCTTGTTTATAATTAGAATTAATTATATTCGTTTTCAATTGGCGATTCAAACTCAGTTTTCATTGCTATTATTTAAAATATTTATTTTAAATATATAAAATCCATTATTTTAGCCAATTTAAAAATTTTAAATTGGTTCAGATTTTCCGGGTCGTTACATATATATATCGATTGTTCGATTTCAAAAACTATTTTCTTTTCATACATTGGATAAAAATGATATTTTTATCTAACTGTCTTCTATTTCAACACTTCACTATTTTTAACAATTCATGTATATAATAAAAATGTGATTTTTAACGTAAAACAATTTATTTCAAAACTCGACTATTTTATATAGTTAATATAGGTGACAAAAATAGGATTTTTATTGTAAAACAATTTATTTCAAAACTAGATTATTTTATATAGTTCATATCAATGATAAAAATTGGATTTTTATTATAAAACACTTTCTTTCAAAATATGAATACCATTCAACACATGAATTTCAATTCAACGAATGAATTTCGATTCAACACATGAAGGTTTTCTATAATTTATATAAATAGATAAAAAGGTGATTTTTATATTTAAAAACACGAATACTATTCAACACATGAATTCTATTCAACGAATGAATTTCAATTCAACACATGAAGGTTTTCTATAGTTTATATAAATAGATAAAAAGGTGATTTTTATATTTAAAAACACAAATACCATTCAATACATGAATTCTATTCAACGAATGAATTTCAATTCAACACATGAAGGTTTTCTATAGTTATATAAATATATAAAAAGGTGATTTTTATATTTAAAAACACGAATACCATTCAACACATGAATTCTATTCAACGAATGAATTTCAATTCAACACATGAAGGTTTTCTATACAACAGACGAATATAGTTTCAATATAGGAAAATAATTCTAACACATGAATATTATTCAAATTTCGGCAGCATAACGGCAGGGTAGTAAAAACTGGGACCGTCCCTAGTACGGCTCCTCGCTCTACCTTAAAACCTCGCGGTTTTTGACAATGGGGATTCATGCATCTAGTTCACACGCAGGCGGCATGTATTTTTTTTTTCATTTCCACAAACTAATCCTATGTGGTTTCAACCAAATATTTCTCAACCACAAACGGGTATTTTTCAAACACAAACAATCAATTCCAACCACAAACAATTTTAATCAACCATTCGCTATCAATCAATTTTCACACCAATCACAACCAATAAATATCGTCCATGGTTTGTGGACGAGGGGCGTATATATATATAGCATTTCACTTCTATTTCAACACATATATAATTTTTACAACGCATATATAACGAAAAAGATATAATTTTTCAAAGTTTGCAATGGTTTAAAGGTGTTAAAACAGTTGAAAATTAACTAGGCCGTATACCTCGTTTTGATGTTCAAAACTAGGTTTTGAATTTTCGCTCGATCCGCGAAGTGTTGTCTCGATCAGGTGCTGCAGCATCGAAGAGCTACGAATGGCGCTCAGATCGGTGGTGGAGCGGCCTACTCCAGTGGTCGGAGCTGACGTCAGCGGCGCTTCGAAGACCCGAACTTCCGTGCCACGATTCTCGAGGTAGACGTGGCGACAGGGGCGAGGAAGGTATGGATTTGAAGGTGGAGAGGAGATCTACAATTTCTTCAACTGGAGGTGGGGCTGATGGTGGCTGTGGCGATCGGAAACGGGGAGGGAAGCTTCGAAGATCAGTTGCCGTCGAGATCAGGGAGAGATAAAAAGGGTTTTTTTTATATAAAAAAATATGATTGGCCGGTGGGTTTTAAAAGGGGTTTTCTGACACGACCTCCAATCCAAACCCAACGAGTGTCATCCCTAGCGTTTTACCCGCATTCTAAACACAATGGGATATGTTTCGTAGGCCCATTCGACTGTTTCAGTCAGTTTTCATTCGAATTAAAATATAAAACATTCAATATTCGATTTGAACGTACATTTCAATTTGCCAGGGCCACAAACTGATTCGAAAAATTCCAGAAAAATAAATCTAGCTATGTTTTGACGATACGGTCCCAACAAAACTAGTTTCGTCGAATTCTGAGACTGTTTGCAAAAAGGCCCATTTCTGGTCGATCTAATTTAACTTTCATTGACCAAAACACGTTTTCCTTTGCCACGCTCACATACTAGCTTCAAAAATTATGAAATTTGAGACCTAGCAATAACTTCACATCCTAAATCCAACAAAAGTGGTTTCGTCGAATTCCGAGGTCATTTGCAAAATGGCCAATTTCACGGGCTATATAAATTCCATAGCGACCTTTCTGAAAATTCATTTGGCCATAACTTTTGCTTCTCGCTATGAAACTTCGATTTTTCAGATTCGTTAGAAAGGCATTCACTAACAGATTTAAATATTTTTGGTTTCGCTCAAATCCGTTTTCTTTTGCACCCGGTACAGTCAGTCAAAGTTTGAATTCAAATTTTGAAACTACCACGCCATTTCAGGCCTTGTTTATAATTAGAATTATCTATATTCATTTTTCAAACGTCGATTCAAACTCGCTTTTCATTGCTATTATTTAAAATATTTATTTTAAATATTTAAAACCCACTACTTTAGCCAATTTAAAAAATTTAAATTGGTTCAAATTTTCCGGGTCGTTACAGACGGATTAGTACCAAAGTTTTTGTTTTTGAATTTTTCTAAGAAAACAAGTTGTTTTAATATCTCAAATGAATATTTTGATTTTTGGAAAAGGCTAAGCTATTTAAAACTCCCAGAAATAAACTATTTGAATTAAAAAGAATTAAAGTAGAATTTGTAAAAGCAAACAGAAATAGAAATTGAATTAAAACCAGTTAAGTGGAAGATGAATTGAGACAGAGAATATCGAATTAGATTGGATTAAAGATAATCCGAAATGGAGTTGGACTGGTAAGTTAAGAGTGGAAAATAAAAATGGAATCCAAGCTGAGAACAGGATTTGGCTTGGGTATAAGCGAATGATTGGAATGACATTGATATATATTGAATTGGTAATAGATGCAAATGATATAATGATATGCCCGACAAAAAGGTACAAGTTTATATTTCTATTGGATATGAGATTTATGAGCCGAATTGGCAAGCCGCTTGGCTGTTTGATTTTCTTTTGGGATGGAGAAGGCCCAGAGAGGCGAGTTGTAGTTGTACCGATTGACCAGTACAAAGGAGGTGCTGGCGAATTTTTTCGAAAATTTCGGGTGTTAGAAAATTTTCAGGGTTTTTGAAAATTTTCGTTGATAAGAATTAATTAATACCTAATTGAAATTAAATTGGTTCAGTTGAAACTGAAGTTAAGAAGTGAACAAATAAATTTTGACCAGTTAGTAGGGTTTGTTTCCTACCTTAGCAATTTCGAGGACGAAATTATTTTAAGGGGGAAGAATGTAATGTCCCGTATTTGTATGATAAAATAATTTATTTATTTATTTATTTAAATAATAGTTTAGAGAATTAAATGGTTGTTTAATTAAATAATATTGAATATTTAATTAATTTAAATATTAGAATAATATATTTAATTTCTGAAATAATCAGAAATAGTGAAATTGACAATATTGTGTAAATTGGACAATTCAAAATATATAATTCAGTTTGGAGTTGAATTATATTAACGAATATATTATATAAATAACAGTTGAACATATAATTATATTATAATTATAATCGAGCTTGAAATGGCGTGGCAGTTCGCTATTTGGCGACTCGAACTTTAAATGAATATACAGAATCCGTTTTAAATTGGATTTCTATGAAACAAGAAACGTTCGGAGCTGGTGAAGTATATTTTTCTAATAAAAGAGAAAAATCAGGATTTCATTGTGTAGATTTTGATTTACGTCCAAATCAAATTTTAGGAAAGTCGCTATGGAATTCCTTTATAATTTATATCGATTTATTTATATTTTAAATGGGTTTTAAATATAAATCGAATATTGATGTAACACTACATTTGGAATATCGGGTTATATATCCCGATATGGAGCTGTGTGATATTCTATTGTGAATATATACGAAAATATTTATTTTTAAATATTTAATTTAATTATTTTAAAATATATTTATATATTTAAATGGGTTATTTAGAGCTTTAAAAATAGCCAGTTTTGCAAACAAACTCCATTTTCGACGAAACTAATTTTGTTGGATCTGTAATATCAAATTATTGTTAGATTTCAAGTTTCATGATTTTTGGAGTCGATGTGTGGCTATACGGATTTTTAATATGAAAAATAGTCAGTATTTCGATAGTTAAAAATACGCTGTGTGAGCAAACGGAGTTGGAATTCGACGAAACCAGTTTCGTTGGGTCCGTAATGTCGAACTGTAGATCCATGTCTAGTTTCGTGATTTTTGGATGTCATATGAGTCACGGGAATTTTTAAGGATAAATGTGGACAACGATAGCTTAAATATTAATTAAACAATCGAATAAATAAATATTAAAACCTACCTATATAATACCCTCAACCTCCTAACCCTAACCTAATTTCCTTCTGGTCAAAGAATGCACCGCGTTCTTTTTTTTTCCTTCATCTCAGGAAAAGGTCGGATATTTTCAAAATCAAATTAAAATTCAAGTACTTGATGAAAAAATCCAATCTTGGATCCATTGTCTTTCTTTTCGAAAGGGCTTCTACCCTATATACATATTATTGGGTGCGATTTATGTTGATGGTACTCCTCAGTTGAACAACGAGCCTAGGGTTAGGTTAATTCGAGATTTGGGGCATCATTTGAGGATTTGGAGTTTTTGGTTGTACTTGTGGTAGTGAGGTGATTCGTTTGTGATAGTTTGAGGAACTTCCATTCTTTAATGTGTCGTTCCTTTTTACTGTGCTTGCGCCAATAACTGGAACGAGGCAGCGTATTTGTGGAGGGCGAGTTCGAGTTGGAGGATATAGGAGGATGGAGTTTTCGAGGAGAAGGAGTTTGGTACTCTCAGTTTGGGTGTTGCTGAATGAATGGAGGAGTGTGGATCAAAGAAGTGCGGCTATGAAGTGTTGCGGGTTAGTGGAGTTACTGCGTGGAGGATGGAATTGGGGAAGAAGGAGTTTGTGCGGCCTGGGCTTTGTAGGACTGAAGTGGGCTGATTTTTAAAGGTTAAGCCCATTTAGAGAAAAAGGAATTTAATTAATTTTTATTTAAATTAGTATGGACATGTAAAATATATATCTCTTACATACGTGATCATAATTGGACGCAACTGGATCCGTTAGGATCGTACGGACGGCGCCTACAAACTAGGACTGATTGAGCGTGAATTGGAGCTCATGAAAATTTATTGCAAAATAAATTGTCCATCTAAATCAAAGATAGTTAATCGTTATTTAACGATAACTGTCCAGTGTGAGTAAAACTCACCAAGTCTACCAGTTCATATTTTTATAATGTATTTTTTTGAACTGATAGATGATGATTGATTGCTGTGTGTTGACTGTTTGATTGAACTGCTAATTGATTGGTTGAAATTATAGATAAAGATATATATATATATATCGTTAATCAAATATTGATTCTATTTAGCAGAGTATTTCATATTGAAATGAAATCGATGTTATTATATTGTTTAACATCTGTGTTGCAGGGAAACAGGTCGGAGGGATCCAACTGAATTCCTCAATATTTATAATACTATTTTTCATATATTGTAATATATGATGTGATATATATTCCGTGTTGATTATGTGTGTTTGAATGATATCAATCATTGTTATTTGGTATTTTAAATAACGTAAGAAATACTGGAATGCAGAAAAGGGGATTTTCAAAGTATATTTTGAAAATATATTATTTAAATAAAATCAATGGATTTTATATATAAAAGGAAAAGGATTTTATAAAAGAAAATAATTATAAAATCAAAGTAGTTATAAAAGGAATATTTATTTGTTAAATAAATAGAATTGAAAACGAATATTTATTTATTGAACAAATAGAATTGAAAACGAATATTTGTTTGTCAAGTAAATAGAATAGAAAGGAAAATATTTGTAAAACAAATATAAAAGGAAAATATTTGTAAAACAAATTGAAAAAGGAAATATTTGTATAAGATTTACAAATAGAATTGATAAGGAAATATTTGTATAACATTTACAAATAGAATTGAAAAGGAAATATTTGTATTACATTTACAAATAGAATTAAAAAGGAAATATTTATTTAGAAAATAAATAGATTATAAAACGAAATATTTATTTAGAAAATAAATAGCGTTATAAAAGGAATTTATTGGAAAATGAAAAGAATGTTATATAAGGAAGTATTTGGCAAATGAACAGAATTTTACATCAGGAATGTTTAGACCCGTGCTTCGCACACGGGTATAACATGATATAGATTTAAAGCAAAGAGTTTAAATAGAATTTGTTCTAACCGACAGATTGAGAAGATTAATTTATAAATAATATTTTATAAATTAAATAAAATATTTATCATTGGATAAATAGAACATATAAGTCAGGACTTATATAGAGAAGTAAGAATCGATTTCAACATCGATATTTGAAACTGAATATGGAAGTAGAGTTAATCAAAGGAGTTAATCAAAATGTGTTAATCAAATAGAGTTAGAGTTAATCGATTAAGTTAAATAAATCGAGAAGGAGTTAATCGATTAGAGTTATCGAATAATAGTTATTCGAAAGGAGTTATCGAATATTAGTTATTCGAAAGGGGTTAATCGAATATAGTTTATTCGAATAGAGAAAGGGGATAATCGAATATAGTTTATTCGAATAGAGAAAGAGGTTAATCGAATATAGTTTATTCAAATAGAGAAAGGAGTTAATTGAATATAGTTTATTCGAAAGGAGATTAATCGAATGTAAATCATTCGAAGAGAGTTAATCGAATGTAAATCATTCGAAGAGAGTTAATTTACATTCGAAGAGAGTTAATCGAATGTAAATCATTCGAAGAGAGTTAATTGAATATAGTTATTCGAAGAGAGATTATGGAATGTAGTTACTCGAAGAGAGATTATCGAATATAGTTATTCGAAGAGAGATTATCGAATATAGTTATTCGAAGAAAGAGTTATCGAATATAGTTCATTCAAAAAGGAGTTATCAAATAGAGATTATTCGAAAGAGAGTTATACATTGAAATTCGATTATATCGAATTCGGGAAAGTACACTTTCCATTTTTAATCAAGATTTAATGATTTCTTTATAAATTTTCTATTTAGTTATTTAGTTAAATTAAGGAATAAAAGTTATATTTTGAAGTTAGATATTTCAGAAGAAGGGATTATAACACTATAGTTGTAATCAGTGTTTTAAAATAAAGAAGTGGATTCGTAAATAGAATCCGAGAGTTATGTAAGGAAGTTTGTTAAAGTTTTGGAAGGTGAACCTTGTCTGTTTCGAAGTTAGAAATGTTTTTCAGTTAAGGTCTGAGAGGTAGTTATACCCCAACTTGATTGACTCCATTTTTAACTAAGGAATGGTTAAGGTTCGACAATGAAGATTGGTTAAATGAATTTAGTTAATAAGTGTTAATGGTTTTAGTTGGCATAGCAATGTTTTATTTAAACATCTGTTTAAATCCAATGAATAAGTTTGGAAACATTTTACAAATATAAATAGAGATATTTTCTAATCATATAAAATGAAAAGTTTGATGACAAAGAATAATGGAATGACAGTGATACGTGAAAAAGAGATGGAAATGTTTTCTAATGATTAATAATGTATATTTTCTAAATTTAGAAAATAAGGAATGTTGAATATAGGGAAAGAGGAAATGAATAAATTTACGACAAGTTAATAAATTTAAGAGATAATTGATGATGATCGATAGAATTTCCATCTAGAATTAATATCGTTGGTTGTACACATGTTTTTCTTTGATAGCTAAATCACCGATTATCGAAGTTTTTGACAATTTTTCCATTGTCATTATGGAGAGACTGATTGGATTATTATCCGAGAACCACTCCGTATTGGCATAAGCGTTGCGAATCAAATATGTTGAGGATAATTGAAGGTGGAGTTTATGCAAGGGCTGTTTGTTAATCCTAGGTAGAAATTGCCTAAGATGGATTTACAGAATAGTGTCTTCGGTTTGTCTAGTCCTAGGACGACCTATATGGAAGAATGTCTGATAGAGTATATTTAATAGATCGCGGAAGTTGATATGTTCAAAATTATTTACGTTTGGTGGCGGAGGAATTCGTTTCTCTTAGCTTTATACCCATGATATTTTTGAGGAAATCAATTTGTGATTTGGCGGGTATGGCGATGTGTCATTCGAAGTAAATGGAGGAGTGATCTGTTAAAAGATACATTTTGACCTCGAGCCTCATCAACTGGGAAATGACAGAAATCAGGCAGGCAGCATGGCTAAGTGGGCTGCAACCAATTAGGGTATATTATCACCATCTAGAGAATATTAATATTTGTACTTCTTTCAATTCTGTATCTGCCGGGAACGGTTATGTTGGAATACTAACCGAGGGGTGGCAATATATTTGGTACTCTCAAGAGAAATGAGGGGCCGGTCATGTGTGGCTGAGTTGCAAGATGTTCTTATTGAACTCCAGTGTATCGCTTCTAGAGTACACTGATCGGAAGGTGGATCCATACCTTGTTATAGGTGGAATCCATTCCCCAAATAAGAGCTCGTGGTTTTGATTGTATAATATATATGTAGAATGTTAGATGCAAGTGTTTCTGCTAGATTTCTATTTACTTGATCTAGACATTATTATAATATCAGACAGGTATCGTTTTAGAAATATTTTGGGTTATCGTAAGGTAAAAGCCATCTGTGTTTATGTGTGGATCAGTCTTACGATTATCATTTCTTTAGAAAGGATTTTAAAAGTTAAACAAATTATTGGAGTTTACTCACACTAGTCACATGACTGACCCAGAGTTTATTTTGTTTTGTTTTCCCTAAACTCTTGGGTGCCCAATTTTGTACGGGCAGTTAAGTAGTCGGGATTTACAGATACTTCAAGAGCTGGAGCAGGAGGCTTCAGGATTATATGCTGTGTTGTAAGTGTTATACTCTAATAATGGTATTGTATACAAATACTGTTTTATTTCAAAGTTATGTTATGAAATATATTCATTCGTTCCGCTATGAGATTCGTGTTTACTCTGATGTTGTATGTTCTTCTTCTTCTTCTATTCTAAGTTTCTATCTTATCTATTCTCACCGTCTAATCTCTTTCATTAACTACTGGTATTTCCGATGCTTGAATAGTCGACATTGAGTTTATGTCGGTTACTCAGGATCGCTAATTCCCCGGGTTGTTACACATGGTGTGGCACCCCACGTCTGTTAATGTCACTATTTAAGAGAAGGCATTAAGTTTCGTGAATCATTGTAGGTAAACAGAAAAAGAAATATTACAAGACAATATAAAATAACAGTGGAATTTAAAATTTTATTGAGTAGAAAACATCGTGATTCAAAACATAGTTATATCATGAGTCTGAAATATATAAAACCTAGTATATTAACTTAGAACTTTTGTCTTGTACAAAAATCATCAGAGTACAGTAAATAAAGAAGCATAATCCCCAAAATATAGCCATAGTAGAGAAGATATGAAATCAAGCAATACATCTAAGCCACTCCAAGGAGAAGGAAAGAAAAATCCTGATCAAGCTTGAGTATTCCCACCCTGAGATCCCTAGGGGGAGGAAGGGAGGGGGGACGGAAGAGAAAGAAGGGGAAACAAAATAGGTTAGACATAAGTCTAGCGAGTCCAGTTACATTTAGCATATAAATAAGTAAAAAATCACGATAGGCACATAAATTGGATAAGAGAGATAGCAGCATATAAGGCAGGCATGATAAGGTAAACAGGATAAATCGAATAGAACATACATGTATAGCGCTTCTCTAATACTTTTCTCTTTCTCTGCACCAATACTAGTATCACATGAACAAGATGATCCCTAATAAGATGGTAGTCTTAGGCGTACTTCTAGTGAGAAGTTTTACCCCGTACAATAATAGGCAGCCAAACTGAACTTACCGGTGTTACCCCTAAGGATAATAATGGGATCCTAAACAAGCGAGACTAGATGTACCCTAATTACTACCCCAATCGGTCGGCTGCGTAACTCCATAGATACCCGGTGCTGGCCCCATAGTAGGATGTGTCACTTCCTAAAGTGGCAACCCTTCTTTTTCGGGATGTGTACAACCATATCTATTGATGTCACAACGTCTTATTTTCCAGAGAAGGAAGACCCATGCATGCACATGAGCCCGATGGAACGCGCCGTCGGGATCTTTTCCCAAGTGACCTCTTATAATCAGCTCAGCAAGTGTGCCCTGACTCCAACCTAGTTCGGAGTACTCGTTTGATACATATATGGGTTATTGATTGAAACAGACCCCACACACCGGATGATAAAAGCTTCCTCTTGGATTGGATTCCCATTACTAGGATTTCAACAGGTTATGCCTACTAGTGTAACAAGATTGCATAATCCCACAGGTTAAGTTTGTGGGCCTGTATTTAAATATTACCCGCCTCCCCAAGATTTACTTAACCCTCCCACTGATCCAAGCAAGATTACTTAACCCCTACTCAAGTTAACATGTTCATGTAATCCCTATGGATTCAAATAGGTTAAGTATTACAAGTTTATCACCATTTATTTATTTATGGTTATAATGTGCTAGACCTTCCATATTAAGTCTACCACTTGTGGATGCTGGATTTGTCGATCGGGTCTAGGCAGACTTTTTCCATGAGTCGGACTTAACCTCATGTCTTTCCACCATCATGTATTTATGTACTTAGACCCCTCACATTAGATTTACCACTTGTGGACGCTGGATACGCTGATTTCCCATAAGTCGTACTTTTTCCACTATTTATGTTGTATCATGCAAGCACTTCCGTAAATGGGAAATGGCCCTACAAATCTTGGTGCCAACTTCCCTACAGATCCAAAGCGAACCACATTCTTTAATGGTGATACCTTAATGAAAACCATATCTCCCATCTCAAACTCAATGTCGGTCCTTCGCTTATCTGCCTAGGACTTCTGCCTGTCCTAAGCTTTCTTCATGCGTCGACGAATAAGATCAATCTTCGTTGAAGTTTCCTTAACTGTCTCAGGTCCAAGTAGAAGCCTTTCTATAGATTCCCACCAACAAGTCAGTGATCTACAGTGTAACACCCTGTATGTTGGAAACAGGGCAGAACTAAATTTTAAAATCTGAATCAGGGGAAACGGGCTATGCCATTGCGTTCGTCTCGGAAAAATACGCAAAATAGAGTCCGAGTTTTCGAAAATCGGAGTCCGTATGACCCAGATAAGGCCCGAAGAAGTTTTCAGAAATTCAAAACAGATTTAAATATAAAAATTTAAACATTTCGGAAGAGGCGGGAAAACTCCCGCCAGGCAGGGGGAGTCGACCCTAGGGTCAACATGGGTGTCGACCCCCTCCCTAGGGGTCGACACAGGGGTCGACCCAGGGGTCGACACAGGGGTCGACCCCCCTGTCGGTCTGTGTGACCTGGGTGCAGCCTGAAGAAGTTTGGGCTGTGTCTGGTGGCTTGTGACGAGATCTGACAGCTCTAACCTAATCTAGGGTTAATCTAAGGGCCTAAACTACATCCTAATTCTATAAATACACCCTAAGACTACCCTAATTCATACTAAAATTGGAGACAACGTCATTATGCCATCAAAATGCAACTAGGAGGAGCCACCAACAAATTAAAGAGGAGGAAAGCTTCTCAAATCAACTTCTAATCAACTCTAGCAACTTAATCTTCTTCATTGAAGTGCTAATCAACAAGTTGTGAGTTTCTATAGCCTTAATGACCAATTGTTGAAATGATTATGATAGGATATAATGAGGTTATGGCTATGAATGTGGATCAATGCAAGTTATGCAAGTTATATGCTATGTGTTAATGATGTTATGCATGTTATGCAAGTTATATGCTATGTGTTAATGATGTTATGCAAGTTATGCAAGTCATATGCTAAGTGTTCATGATGTTATGCAAGTTATAGGCTAAGTGTTCATGATGTTATGCAAGTTATGCAAGTTATATGCTATGTGTTAATGATGTTATGCATGTTATGGAAGTTATATGCTATGTGTTAATGAGGTTATGCAAGTTATGCAAGTCATATGCTAAGTGTTCATGATGTTATGCAAGTTATGCAAGTCATATGCTAAGTGATCATGATGTTATGCAAGTTATGCAAGTCATATGCTATGTGTTCATGATGCTAGTTATGCAAATCACTATGATAAACATTGATCCATTATGACACCATGATTATGCAAGTTTGGTGTATGATTATATGCAAGTTCATATATGATATGTTATGCAAGTTTGGTGTTTGATTATATGCATGTTCATATATGACATGTTATGCAAGTTTGGTGTTTGATGATATGCAAGTAACATGTGCAAGTTTACACCTTAGTATGATATGCATACATATGCAAGTTAACCCCTTTGTATGTCATACATACATATGCAAGTTTACCCCTTTGTATGACATAAATAACTTATGCAAGTTAACCTCCTTATGACATATGTGATTCATGCAAGTTTGGGTTGATTATTTATGCTAGTTGGGTTGATGCTATATGCATGTTGACACCTTTAAACCCATGTTGATGCTAATGTTATGCAAGTTGAACCCATTGTATTTGTGATGAATCTTCCCTTTTATGTCATGTTGGCGAATTACGTGGGGAACGATGGGATTAATATACATGTTAATGAAATGGTGTGAAGTTGGTATGATTATGAATACTATAAAGTGGATGGACATAATTGAGTCAATTATGTACATCGGTAAAATTGGAATTAATTAGGGAAAATTAATTCGAAATATGGGGGTGATTAATTAGGTGTAATTAATCGACTAAGACACGAGGTTGGACCCTTTTGTAGCATAAGACTGCCCGGAACCGACCGGCAAATCCAGCGGCCACAAATGATTGGCCCAATGTGAGAGGTCTTAGGCACAAACTAAATACATGACAAGTGTATAGACACGAGGTTAGACTCGGTTATGGCATAAGGCTGCCCGGACCCAACCGGCAAATCCAGCTGCCATAAAAGATAGTCTAATGTGAGAGGTCTTTACAACGGTTACGTTCTTAATCAATTAAGAAACACTTAACCAGATAAGCATGTAGTGGGCATGAGGGGTTAAGTGGGTGCCTTGGGTGGCATGTGGGAATCAAGTAAGTGCCTTGGGTGGCATGTGGAAATCTAATGGGTTGCCTTGGGTGGCAATAGAAAATACGATTAGAATACTTAACCAAGTGGAACATGTAATTAAACATGATTAAAGGGTTAAGTAAGTGCCTTGGGTGGCATGGGGAAAATCTAGTGGTTGCCTTGGGTGGCAATAGAAGATAAGATTAGAATACTTAACCAAAGTGAACATGTAATTAAACATGATTAAAGGGTTAAGTAAGTGCCTTGGGTGGCATGTGGAAATCAAGTAAGTGCCTTGGGTGGCATGGGGAAATCTAGTGGGTGCCTTGAGTGGCAATTGAAATATGATTAGACGACTTAACCAAACTTTAAACATGTAAGTGGACATGATTATTAAAAAGGGTTAAGTGGGATGCACTAGAAAAAGTGACAAGCTTAGGTGGGTAGCTTGTGGGGGCCCATTTCAACCAGTAACCCATATGTATCTTATTGGGCTCGACCCATGTCGAGGACGGGACACGCGTACTGGGCTTGACTATAAGAGGCCAAAACGGGTTAGCGGTGGCAACGCAAGTCCAACGGGTTTCATATGCGTGTGTGGACCAGGGCTGGTAGGTAAGACGTTGTTGCATCGTGTAGGTATAAGCCGTGCACCATTGATTGTATCGGGTTGCCACTTTGGGGAGTGATACACCCCACTGTGGGGCCAACATGGGTATCTACGTTAGGGAGCCGATCGAATGGGAGTAGTGGGTACACCTAGTGGAGAGAGGGGCAGATGGCACCCATGTAGTCAGCTAGGAGTACACGAGACTACTATTAAAATTACTAAGTTGTGAGTCCACCTAGTGGAGATAGGGGAAGATGACACCTATGTAGTCAGCTAGGGGTACATGAAACTACTATTAAAATTTCTAAGTACACTTAGTGGGATCAACCTTCAAATAGGAATTACCCTTAGGTGGGTAGATCTGGTGTGGTGCAGTGTAGGAATTACACTTGGGTGGGTAGATCTGGTGTGGTGCAGAGTAGTATTTATCCTTGGGCGGATAGGCGCGTCTTTACTGTTATCTTAGTTCATCCTAAGTCTAGTTGGCTGCTTAGTGTAGTCATTTATCCCCAGTTGTACCGTACCAGGTTTATATCATACCCTAATTACTTTAATGATTGTATTGTTAAAGTTATAGGGCTCACTCAGACTTATGTCTGACCCCGTTGTTTTTATCTTTTTCCCCAACCCTCAGGTTATCAGAGTGGGCCTAGCACTAGTGGGCTTTGATCAGATTGCTTTATCTATCTTTTGGAGCTTGGACCGTGATGTAAAGCCCAGCTTATCTTTTCTATTATGGCTATTAGTTATTAGTGGGATTATGTACTTTTGTTTTATCAAGATGGATATTATGTACTTGACTCTTGTTTATGGTTTAGTGATGTAACCAAAAATGTTTTACTTTCCGCTGCAATGAAATGATGTTTTAGATTTTCAAGTATTTATATCTGTCTTGTATAATTTTTCTGTTCTATATTCACTTAAAATGCTCCACCGAAGTTAGGGCATTCCCTTAGTGAGTGACCTTAGCGGGTGTGGGGTGTTACACGTGGTATCAGAGTGAAGGTTACCGGAACAGATAAAATTTTTAGAAAACTATTTTTCTAAAAACATTTTTGGAAGAAGTATTTTCAAAAACATGTCTTTTAAGAGAAAAGTTTTTGAAAGAAAAGAACATAATCCCCAAGAGCCATATATCCTTCCTTCGATTCTCCGTTTTGAATCTCTTCCTCTTTCTCCTTTTGAATTTCCCCTCCGCGTATAGATGTCTTTTTAAGATAAATAAGGACTTCCGTATGAAGGACGGAAGAACCACTTCAAGGGACTAAGACGTTTGTCGGGCTAAGAAGTTAGTCCAAGGAGGTGAAGGGCTTGTGGGTACCTTTAAGATGGACAAGAGAGGAAGGTTCAAATAGCTGTTAGGTAAATAAAGGACGAAACCTTATCGTGGTAAGAAGGCCACGAAAGGAGAATGTGAAGGGGAAGGCTAGTTGTTTTGGAGAAATAGGACACCTTATTAGGGTTGTCCAAAGAGGTAAGGACGAAGTACAGGATCTTCTGGAGGGTAGATGTATTCCCTCACGGCTGGTATACCTGATGGGGGTAGGACCGTCTAGGTTGAGATTTGGTTCTCTCGATCATCCTGTTCGAACTTTATTCGACTCTGGCGCATCACATTAGTTTATCTTATCATCATTAGTTGAGTCACTGCACCTAGACACCAGTTTAGTAGATGATCCCTTGGTTGTTTCAAACCCAATTGGGGGCTCCACTTATTTGTCCATGATATGTTTGGGTTTGAAGATCTTCATACTTAGCGTTGAGTTCAGGTGTGATGCTTTTGTTTTGGGCTTCATGGGCTATGGGTTGATTTTGGGCATGGACTGGTTATCCAGTAATGGTGCCGCTCTTGATTGCGAAAGGTGAGTTGTTAGGCTCATGACCCGTTTGGGTAACACTCTCGAGATCTCTTGTAATCCCATAGATTCTGTTATGCTAAGTTATCTTGAATCGCTTGACGCTTCGGTCGAGAGTTTGCGATCTGTTAGAAAGGTCCGGGAATACTCGGATGTGTTTGAGGAGGTGAAGGGCTTACCTCCGAAACGGGAGATAGACTTCCGAATATATCTGGTGGATAATGCTAAACGAGTATTTTTGCCAGTGCGCCAAATGGCTCCTCGTGAGAGGAGGGAACTCCATAAGCAATTAGGGGAGTCGCTTGAGAAGGGGTTCATAAGACGAAGTATATCGGAGTGGGGTGCTCCAGTAGTTTTGCCACGAAGGCGGATGGGTCCCTCAGACTTTGTGTAGACTATAGAGAACTCAACAAGCTCACAAAGAAGAATAGACACCCATTGCCGAGGATTGATGATCTCTTTGATCAGTTGGTTGGCGCCTCAGTGTTTCGCAGTTGGACTTAGCCACGGGGTTTCATCAGTTGGGAGTGGCTGAGGATAGTATAGAGAAGACCGCCTTAGGACTCCGGATGGTTTCTATGAGTGGCTTGTGATGCCATTTGGTTGGACGAACGCCCCGCATACTTTGTTGATTTGATGAGTAGGGTGTTCAGGGAGTACCTAAATAACTTCGTAGTGGTCTTTGTGGATGACATCTTGGTCTTTTCTAAAAGCGAAATAAGTTTTCGTATGTGCTTAATAGGTTAAGCAAAGCCAGTTATTTGATCAACGGTGGTTTTGGAGCGAGACTGGCAAGGACATCCAGAGTTGGACAAGGGCTTAATCATTTAGCCGTTTTTACTAGTATCATCTCACGTAGGTCGTCTGAATTCGAAGGAGGTATCCCTTGGGTGTTTGTATGATATTGGTTTAGGCCTTTGGGGCTTGCACTTGGGGGATGTCGAGCTCGACTAGGATGGTCTGCGTGAGAGATGGATAGTTGTGACGATTTTGCATGGGAGAATATCCTAGTTTTCTCTAGAAGTGGAGAAAAGCATGCCCTACATCTTAGGGAAGTGTTGGAGATTCTTCGAGCGCATAGTCTTGAGACAGCAAAGGTGGATGGAGTTCTTGGCATCCTATGATTTCGAGATAGCGTATACCCCTGGCAAGGGTAACGTGGTGGCGGACGCCTTGAGCAGAAAAAGGTTGTCCTTGAGTCCATTTTTCGTGGAACGACGAAGCTTGGAATTTATCTCGATGTTTGATTTCAGACCTTTCGTTGACTATATACTCGGTTTGCTAGCATCCTTGGAGGTCAGACCTACTCTTTTGGGGCGGATTAGCGAGGCACAGCGGGACGACCCACAGTTGGTTGAGTTGGTAGAGAGGCTCATAAGGGGGGAGTCGTCCAGCCATTTGAGTAGGTACACCCTAGACGATAGGGGGTGCTTGCGTAGAGACGGTAGATTTTGTGTACCGCAAGACGAGGGTTTGAGGAAGGCTATTCTTGATGATGCACACCGTTCTAGGATGACCATTCATCCCGGTGGGGACAAGATGTACCAAGACATGAAGCAAGTTTTCTTTTGGGCCGGTATGAAGAAAGATGTGGCCGAGCATGTCGCTAGATGCTTGGTGTGCCAACAGGTGAAAGCGGAGCAAAAGAAACTTGGGTGGGTTACCTCACCCATTGGAAGTTCCGCAATGGAAGTGGGATGGCGTCTCGATGGATTTTATTGATGGGTTACCTAGGTCGAAGAAGGGTAATATGGGAATTTGGGTTATGGTAGACAGACTTACTAAGAGTGCCCATTTCATACCCGTGAAGAGGAAGAGGACTGCTCCATGGCTAACTTCGGTTTATCTTCGAGAGATAATTCAGTTGCATGGGGAACATGACGTATTCCATGTGTCACATTTGAGGAAGTGTGAGACGACCCGAAATTCCTCGGCCTCCGAAGAGAAGAGAAAGAACGAATTGTTTTGAGAACACGACAAAATAGAACGCATACGGAAGAACATTTCGTTGTATATTACAACAATGCATCAGATTACAAGAATATACAGAGTATAAATGAATATTACACAGAAATATACATCACAAATTATCAGAGATTACAATGAATTACATAGCAGCGGAAAATAATACAATACACAACTAGAAGAGATATACGGATACAAAGCTTTCCGGATATCGTTCCAGCTGTAAACCAGGATCCTGTGAATATAAATCTACAAAACCAAAACTACTAGCTGCCCGTGCGGAAAATAAGGGCACCCAGAGTTTAGGTTAAAACAATAAACTCCAGGTCAGTCATGTGACTGGTGTGAGAACTAAAACAGTTAATCTTTATTTTTAAAGTTTGGTAAATCAAGGGACCACGCCGTATAACACAGAACGAGTTTCCTCCCAAGAATACCAGTGCATAAAACAAACAGCGCAATGCTAAATAAAGAAAAATAAAGCTGTTATAAGACCCAGGTCCTATCACACAATGCAACGCAAGCCGGGGGATAGGGTTTTCCCTTATAACAGCCAAAGAATGCTTGATACGTTTAAAAACAAATCATTTGATACAATTGTAAGTGCACAGTGTATAAAACAACTTCAAATCATAAGTATCAATCATAGGCAACATGAGCGTCCCATGCCACTATGTCGCCATATATATATACAATCAAAACCGCACGATGTCGTATTTGGAAATTGGATTTCCGTCATGAACCAAGGCAAAAGATAGTCCTTACCGAATTCGAGACTGCCTAGCCCGAGTCTCAGGATCAGAACGCATCGACCCTTGGAACGTCAGGGCCGGTCCACACAGAGTGGATTAAAATTCCTGAGCACTACGTTTCGCCGCCCTTTGGGGCGTAAGCGAGCCATAAAATGACTCCATCGGACTCGGATCGTCCGATCTAACCGAGGTGCCTCGCAACAGCAACAACCACATAAGTCAAACTCGTCAGGGCGTGTAAAACAACTAATGCCACTTTTAGCTAGGAGGAAACGTAGGCCCTCCCTGAGGTCCTTTCTCCTGTTTCTGGTTCATACCGGGGTGTGAGGCTCGCGATTTAACGTTACACAAAGCTATGCCACAAAGGTCGTGCTTTGATCATCAACCACAAGACTTTGCTTTTCAACAGAAGCCTTGATCATTTGCCACTTAGGCATGCCACATAGGCAATTCACTCCATGCGTTTGATATCCATCAATATATAACCCCTGAGCTCGTACGTCTCAGAGAAGGGCGTTAAGCAGGAGAATGAATTCTCCGCCGCCAAACAGATATATATTTAATAGAGATCAATCACACGGACTAAAATCCAATGTCAGACACACATCCCATTTACAAGTCCGTTCTGGGTCTGAACGAAACCGGAGGCACCTAGTACCCCGCATATCCATCGATCTCCAAGTACGCCTGGACGATCACCAACTGTTTCCATCTTCTTGGGTGTACAGCCCAATCAAGATCATCAGTAATTATCCAAACGACGTGAAGACCTCCGGTCTTCAACCACCGTCTTCATCTTCGACACCACGTCGAATCAGTTATTCAGAATGGGATAAACCCGGTCTTTCTGAATAACTTGCGTATATATTATAAAAGTGTTACACGAACACAACATACGCCTCATTCCAATTCAGAATATTCTTTTATTCAAATATTCCTATTCTTTGGGAAAAGTTCCCATTAATTTTATCCAAGATAAATTCTTTAAATTTATTCTTTAATCTCCTTTGAATATCAATTCAAACTAGTCGGGATTAGCGAACCACACCAAAGTAATCATTTATTTTATTTCCCAATCCCAACCTATTCATCCCATGAAGTAAAACTAGTTATACTTCATATCTAACACCACGGTGTTATCGGTAAATTCAATTACCATTTCACGTTCAAATCTAATTAAAGATTTAACTATCACTTTGGAGCAAAACTGGCGATACTCCATTCTCGCTCATTTCTAAATTTGATAATTTAGATTATAGATTCACATTCCAACCTAATTGCAGATTCGTTAAAACTCCTTTTACTGGGTTAAAGAACTAGGTGTTATTTAAAACACAGTTCACGACAAACCCAAATCACATTCTATTTGTTATCGGGTTAAAGAAATAGTGTTATTTAAAACACCGTTCACGTTAAACCCATTTCAAATCCAATCAAATATATTAGAAATTCCGATTATTTAAAACCCCTTTTTAAATCTAATTTATTTATTTAAAAATAATTGGGTTTTAAATTTAGTTCAAAACTAGTTCATTTCGATAAAAATCCATTTTTATCTTTTCAAATATGGAGTTTTTCATCCCAATTTTTCCCAAATCATTTCTTATGATTTTACACAAATTATTGATATTTTTAATAATTTTATCAAGGCCCGTACAGTCGATTTCCATCAACGGCCATCGAACTGCACTTACAACGACCTTTTTCAAATTTGATTTGGACGTATCTCCAAATCCAACCGTTAGATTTTGAATTTCAAATATTCGTTAGAAAGCTCTTTTCGATACGAACCCAACGGTTCCAGTTTTAGGAGAATCCGACGGTCGGATCTCCCGTAATGTTCGTTTGAAATAAATGGTCGAAATTCACGAACTGCCGCGGCGCGGCGCGTTCTATTCAGGCCATTATATTATACATATAATATATATAATATATACTTCGTCGATTTCTATTTAAAACGAATTATATAGATAGTTTTAAATTCGTTTCAAAAACAATTTCAACTTCCATTTCAATCCAAAGCAAAATTGAATTCTTCTTTATAAATTCGTTTTAAAATTCATTTCTATTCAATTCAAATTTCAATTCAATTTGAATTCATTTCAATTTGTTTCCAATTCAATTCGAATTTGTTTTCAATTCAATTCGAATTGGTTTTATATTCAATTCAATTCAAATTCGTTATCTATTCAATTCAATTCGAATTCGTTTCGTTTGCTATTCAATTGAAGTCAAATTCGTTTTCCATTCAATTCGAATTCGTTATATATTCAATTCATTTCGAAATCGTTATATATTCAATTCATTTCGAAATCGTTATATATTCAATTCAGTTAAATTTTCACTTCAAAATATGCGTTTTCGAAATCACTTTTCAATATGCATTTTAAAATGAATAAAATCGATATAAATATCGTTCACGTCAAAATGGCGTCAATCTAACCAACACGGCTTCATATATTTCTATTTTCAAATATTCTATTCAACAAATGAATATTTATTTTTGTCAATACATGACTAATCTCAACGAATGAGTACTGTCCACGTGTGATAATTTTTGTTAAATTATTTCGTTCAACACATGACTAATCTCAACGGATGAGTACATTCAACACATGAACCTTTATTTTATATTGATAAAGATGCAAATTTTATTATTAAAATATTTCGTTCAACACATGACTAATCTCAACGAATGAGTACAGTCAACACATGAACTTTTATGTTATAATATTTTTTTATTTTCTAAATTGGAATGAGGCCCAATCAATCATCATATAATATTAATTATATGGATTTTCATACATCAAACGCATATAATAGCATTGAAAAATAATCAACCATCAACCAAAGTGCACTACACTGTATAAGCATCAAATATAGATATATAACGCTTATAACAGCCTGTCAATCAATCGATCGACATATTTAATCAATCAGGATGAGTGAGCTTCAAATTTCATCCCAACACCCGTGTGGGGTTTCAAACAATCAAACACAGATTTTATTTGTGCAGTTGGGTGATGTGTGAAATTTATCGACCCAATCAATATCAGTCAAATCAGTGTATATAAACAAATCGGCCGATTTGTTTATAAATATTTATTTATTCACTTTCACGTTAAAAATTATATTTTTAACGATAAAACATTTTATTTTAACATATGAATTTCTATTCAGTTCATTCTTTAAATAAAACGATATTTTTATTTTTCTAACTTATTTTAGAAAATTTCGGCGGCATAACGGCACGATACTAGATACGGGACAAGGCCTAGCCTTATCCCCGGTCTAGTGAAGGCCCACGCCATTCACACATCAATCAAATCAATTTCATTTCACCCAACCATCAAATTTCAATCAAATACTCTAACTAATTTTTGCAATCAAACAAACAAGTCCATGGTCTGTGGACGATTGTGTCGGGTGCTACTAAACACCGTCTGCATCCTAGTATATATATAACTAGAAAAAGAAATTGAAAGGTGAGAAATTCTCACAAATAGCTATCCCAATTCCACGACACTTCTAATGTAGGAAATCTTCGCCGTTCTCGCCTTTCGTCACTTTCGTTGCCCGTATTCACTACATATGTAAAAATCGAATTTTTACTTCGCTATTCAATATATAAAAATCGAATTTTTACTTTGCTATTCAATTTATAAAAATCTAATTTTTACTTTGCTATTCAATATATAAAAATCGAATTTTTACTTTGCTATTCAATATATAAAAATCGAATTTTTACTTTGCTATTCAATATATAAAAATCTAATTTTTCTTTGCTATTCAATATATAAAAATCGAATTTTTACTTTGTTATTCAATATATAAAAATCGAATTTTTACTTTGTTATTCAATATATAAAAATCGAATTTTTACTTTGCTATTCAATATATAAAAATCCCATTTCAAAAATATATATTTCACCTTTATAAAAATATAGATTTCACCTTTATAAAAATATAACATTATAAAAATCACATTTTTATTTCTCCACACATATAAAGATGATATTTCTAATATTCCCATCATGTAAAAATTATATTTTTAATTCTCTACATAAACAAAAATCATATCCTTACATCTTTTATATAGTAAAGATTATATTTTTAATACTTTAAAAATATAAAAATCATATTTTTAATACTTTAAAAATATAAAAATCATATTTTTCTACAATAAAAATCGTATTCTTCTATGTAAATAATATTTAAACGAAAACTGATTTAAATACAAAAAAAAACTGAAATTAACATATATGTAAATAAATTAAAAAAACAAAACTTACTTTGATTTGAAGAGGGGGCTTTGCTAAGGTTCGCCGAAATGGCTGCAGTAGGGGGCGAGGTCCGGCAGCGCGTCGAAGGACTGGTGCATCGGAGGTGGGGGGTTTAGGTCTTCGCTGATTTGGGCGCCGGAGAGAGAAAGACGAGGAGGAGAGAAGCGAGAGGGGACTACGGTCGAGGAGCCGTCGCTGGCACAGGCCCATCGGCGGCGGCTGTTGAGGGTGGACGACGCGAGGTCGAGGGTTTTTTGGGGGATTGGGGTTTTCTACAGAGGAGAGAGGAAAGCGAGAGGGGGAGGGGAGCGCCAGCGTGGGGGAGAGGCTCGCCGGAGTTCGGCCTTGGCCGACGAAGGTTGCGGCTCCGCCTGTTGGGCGATGGGTTTTCTGAGAATGTGGGGGGGTCGGGTTTTCTGAACGATGGAAAAGGGAGGGGGGTTATGTATAAGAGGGGTTTATATTTAATTAATATTTTACTTTGCAAAGAGTTGACTTTTACATACGAACTCGAAACGAGGCCCACCGCCTGTCGTCCATAGCGTTTTACCCCCATTCCAAACACAATGGGATATGTATCGAAGGCTGATTTGATCGTTACAATCAGTTTCCGTTAAATTTACATTTAAGTCACTATATTGAATTTTAAACGTACATTTCAAATTACCGGGGTCACATACTAACTCGAAAAATTCCAGAAAAATATTTTCTAGCTTCATATTGACGATACGGTCCATACAAAGCTAGTTTCGTCGAATTCTGAGACCGTTAGAAAAATGGCCATTTTCCAGTCGATTAAAATCAACTGAAACTGGTCAAACGCGTTTTCCTTTTGCCACGCCCACATATTGATTCGAAAAATTATGAAATTTGAAACCTAGCAATAATTTAACATCACGGATCCAACAAAAGTGGTTTCGTCGAAATCCGAGGTCGTTTGCAAAATTTCTATTTTTAAGGGCCTGAATTCCATAGCGACTATTCAGAATTTTCAGCTGGACATATCTTTTGATTCCCGCTATGAAATTTTGATTTTTCGGATTCGTTGGGAAGATATCATCAATTAGATCCTAATGTTTTTTGTTTCGCTAAAATCCGGATTGTTTTGCACCCGGTACGTTCAATTGAAGTTTGAAATCGAATTATCGAACTACCGCGCCATTTTCAATTCTATTTATAATTATATATAATTATTTATATTCTAACGACGAAGTATATAATATATACGTTTGAATTCCATTCAAAATATATTTCTTGTCGATATTATTTAAAATAATTCATTTTAAATAATCAAAATTCGCTAAAATCGCCAAAATAAAAATTTTAAACTGGTCCAGATTTCCGGGTTATTACAATCTCCCCCACTTAAAACTTTTCGTCCCCGAAAAGGAACAAAGTCGAAAGTGGTTTGATTATTCAGCTCTACGTTCGATCTGGCTTCCATTCTCCAACTTTTCAGTTTCTGAGAATTTTCAAAAATTTCAAAAATTTGGCTAACACCCTAAATTTTCGAAAAATTTCGCCATAACCTCCCCTGCACCGGGACCCATGGGAAAATCCCGAAATTGCCATTTAGGCCTTTAGATCTTAAAAAGAAAAAGAAAAAGCCAAGCGGCTAGCCAATAGGCTCATAAAATCATCATCACCCAAACAAAACAGTAAATTATGTAGTAAACATGTACCTATTTGTCGGGCAAACAAATTTTATTCTCTGCTCTAGCCTCCTTGCTATGACCTGTTCAATGTAAGTACATGTATATGCGAGCAAATGTGACCAATTTTCAATACAATTCGATATTTGGTTCAATTAGGCTAAATGGCTAAAAATTAGCAAACAAATAAACAAACAACACAAACATCAATCAATTAGTGAATTAGAGTTTCAAATTCATAATTTTGATACATATCCAAAAATCATGTTTTTGATTCCAAATCACAACAATAAGCCCTATCTAATTTTTGGTTCTCACACCAGTCAATAGGAAATATATAGAAAGTCCGCCTTCGTCACACGAACATAAATTCTAATGATGGAGCTCCATCATCAAAATCATCTCCGGGCGATTAGAGTGTAATTCTATATCTATCCAATATATTAAAACTTCAAATACACGTTTGCAAGGCGTATATGCAAAATCTTTATATACTGGACTGTCCAAATCAATACAAATAAATAATCAAATACGAATAATTGATTTAGATTTTCAAAACAAAATTTGTTTTCACTTTAAAAATATACTCTTCACACTCATTCTAGGATACTACTGATCCCATCTCTAACGAGTCATTCCCGTTGGATATTACTAATCCAGTTTCTGATGAATTCTTTCGTATGGTTCTAATGTGCCTTGTTCTCTGCTTTGTAAACCAAAGCTCTGATACCACGATGAGACGACCCGAACTTCCTCGGCCTCCGAAGAGAAGAGAAAGAACGAATTGTTTTGAGAACACGACAAAATAGAACGCATACGGAAGAACATTTCATTGTATATTACAACAATGCATCAGATTACAAGAATATACAGAGTATAAATGAATATTACACAGAAATATACATCACAAATTATCAGAGATTACAATGAATTACATAGCAGCGGAAAATAATACAATACACAACTAGAAGAGATATACGTATACAAAGCTTTCCGGATATCGTTCCATCTGTAAACCAGGATCCTGTGAATATAAATCTGCAAAACCAAAACTACTAGCTGCCCGTGCGGAAAATAAGGGCACCCAGAGTTTAGGTTAAAACAATAAACTCCAGGTCAGTCATGTGACTGGTGTGAGAAATAAAACAGTTAATCTTTATTTTTAAAGTTTGGTAAATCAAGGGACCACGCCGTATAACACGGAACGGGTTTCCTCCCAAGAATACCAGTGCATAAAACAAACAGCGCAATGCTAAATAAAGAAAAATGAAGCTGTTATAAGACCCAGGTCCTATCACACAATGCAACGCAAGCCGGGGGATAGGGTTTTCCCTTATAACAGCCAAAGAATGCTTGATACGTTTAAAAACAAATCATTTGATACTATTGTAAGTGCACAGTGTATAAAACAACTTCAAATCATAAGTATCAATCATAGGCGACATGAGCGTCCCATGCCACTATGTCGCCATATATATATATATATACAATCAAAACCACACGATGTCGTATTTGGAAATTGGATTTCCGTCATGAACCAAGGCAAAAGATAGTCCTTACCGAATTCGAGACTGCCTAGCCCGAGTCTCAGGATCAGAACGCATCGAACCTTGGATCGTCAGGGCCGGTCCACACAGAGTGGATTAAAATTCCTGAGCACTACGTTTCGCCGCCCTTTGGGGCGTAAGCGAGCCATAAAATGACTCCATCGGACTCGGATCGTCCGATCTAACCGAGGCTCCTCGCAACAGCAACAACCACATAAGTCAAACTCGTCAGGGCGTGTAAAACAACTGACGCCACTTTTAGCTAGGAGGAAACGTAGGCCCTCCCTGATGTACTTTCTCCCGTTTCTGGTTCATACCGGGGTGTGAGGCTCGCGATTTAATGTTACACAAAGCTATGCCACAAAGGCCGTGCTTTGATCATCAACCACAAGACTTTGCTTTTCAACAGAAGCCTTGATCATTTGCCACTTAGGCATGCCACATAGGCAATTCACTCCATGCGTTTGATATCCATCAATATATAACCCCTGAGCTCGTACGTCTCAGAGAAGGACGTTAAGCAGGAGAATAAATTCTCCGCCACCAAACAGATATATATTTAATAGAGATCAATCACACGGACTAAAATCCAATGTCAGACACACAGCCCATTTACAAGTCCGTTCTGGGTCTGAACGAAACCGGAGGCACCTAGTACCCCGCATATCCATCGATCTCCAAGTACGTCTGGACGATCACCAACTGTTTCCATCTTCTTGGGTGTACAGCCCAATCAAGATCATCAGTAATTATCCAAACGACGTGAAGACCTCCGGTCTTCAACCACCGTCTTCATCTTCGACACCACGTCGAATCAGTTATTCAGAATGGGATAAACCCGGTCTTTCTGAATAACTCGCGTATATATTATAAAAGTGTTACACAAACACAACATATGCCTCATTCCAATTCAGAATATTCTTTTATTCAAATATTCCTATTCTTTGGGAAAAGTTCCCATTAATTTTATCCAAGATAAATTCTTCAAAATTTATTCTTTAATCTCCTTTGAATATCAATTCAAACTAGTCGGGATTAGCGAACCACACCGAAGTAATCATTTATTTTATTTCCCAATCCCAACCTATTCATCCCATGTAGTAAAACTAGTTATACTTCATATCTAACACCACGGTGTTATCGGTAAATTCAATTACCATTTCACGTTCAAATCTAATTAAAGATTTATCTTTCGCTTTGGAGCAAAACTGGCGATACTCCATTCTCGCTCATTTCTAAATTTGATAATTTAGATTATAGATTCACATTCCAACCTAATTGCAGATTCGTTAAAACTCCTTTTACTGGGTTAAAGAACTAGGTGTTATTTAAAAAACAGTTCACGACAAACCCAAATCACATTCTATTTGTTATCGGGTTAAAGAACTAGTGTTATTTAAAACACCGTTCACGATTAACCCATTTCAAATCCAATCAAATATATTAGAAATTCCGATTATTTAAAACCCCTTTTTAAATCTAATTTATTTATTTAAAAATAATTGGGTTTTAAATTTAGTTCAAAACTAGTTCATTTCGATAAAAATCCATTTTTATCTTTCCAAATATGGAGTTTTTCATCCCAATTTTTCCCAAATCAT
This sequence comes from Allium sativum, assembly GCA_030737875.1. Taxonomy (NCBI): domain Eukaryota; kingdom Viridiplantae; phylum Streptophyta; class Magnoliopsida; order Asparagales; family Amaryllidaceae; genus Allium; species Allium sativum. The sequence goes on from CM060919.1 coordinate 205,628,998, forward strand.
TTCTTATGATTTTACACAAATTATTGATATTTTTAATAATTTTATCAAGGCCCGTACAGTCGATTTCCATCAACGGCCATCGAACTGCACTTACAGCGACCTTTTTCAAATTTGATTTGGACGTATCTCCAAATCCAACCATTAGATTTTGAATTTCAAATATTCGTTAGAAAGCTCTTTTCGATACGAACCAACGGTTCCGGTTTTAGGAGAATCCGACGGTCGGATCTCCCGTAATGTTCGTTTGAAATAAATGGTCGAAATTCACGAACTGCCGCGGCGCGGCGCGTTCTATTCAGGCCATTATATTATACGTATAATATATATAATATATACTTCGTCGATTTCTATTTAAAACGAATTATATAGATAGTTTTAAATTTGTTTCAAAAACAATTTCAACTTCCATTTCAATCCAAAGCAAAATTGAATTCTTCTTTATAATTTCGTTTTAAAATTCATTTCTATTCAATTCAAATTTCAATTCAATTTGAATTCATTTCAATTTGTTTCCAATTAAATTCGAATTCGTTTTCAATTCAATTCGAATTGGTTTTATATTCAATTCAATTAAATTCGTTATCTATTCAATTCAATTCGAATTCGTTTCGTTTGCTATTCAATTGAAGTCAAATTCGTTTTCCATTCAATTCGAATTCGTTATATATTCAATTCATTTCGAAATCGTTATATATTCAATTCATTTCGAAATCGTTATATATTCAATTCAGTTAAATTTTCACTTCAAAATATGCGTTTTCGAAATCACTTTTCAATATGCATTTTAAAATGAATAAAATCGATATAAATATCGTTCACGTCAAAATGGCGTCAATCTAACCAACACGGCTTTATATATTTCTATTTTCAAATATTCTATTCAACAAATGAATATTTATTTTTGTCAACACACGACTAATCTCAACGAATGAGTACTGTCCACGTGTGACAATTTTTGTTAAATTATTTCGTTCAACACATGACTAATCTCAACGGATGAGTACAGTCAACAAATGAACCTTTATTTTATATTGATAAAGATGCAAATTTTATTATTAAAATATTTCGTTCAATACATGACTAATCTCAACGAATGAGTACAGTCAACACATGAACTTTTATGTTATAATATTTTTTTATTTTCTAAATTGGAATGAGGCCCAATCAATCACCATATAATATTAATTATATGGATTTTCATACATCACACGCATATAATAGCATTGAAAAATAATCAACCATCAACCAAAGTGCACTACACTGTATAAGCATCAAATATAGATATATAACGCTTATAACAGCCTGTCAATCAATCGATCGACATATTTAATCAATCAGGATGAGTGAACTTCAAATTTCATCCCAACACTCGTGTGGGGTTTCAAACAATCAAACACAGATTTTATTTGTGCAGTTGGGCGATGTGTGAAATTTATCGACCCAATCAATATCAGTCAAATCAGTGTATATAAACAAATCGGCCGATTTGTTTATAAATATTTATTTATTCACTTTCACGTTAAAAATTATATTTTTAACGATAAAACATTTTATTTTAACATATGAATTTCTATTCAGTTCATTCTTTAAATAAAACGATATTTTTATTTTTCTAACTTATTTTAGAAAATTTCGGCGGCATAACGGCACGATACTAGAAACGGGACAAGGCCTAGCCTTATCCCCGGTCTAGTGAAGGCCCATGCCATTCACACATCAATCAAATCAATTTCATCTCACCCAACCATCAAATTTCAATCAAATACTCTAACTAATTTTTGCAATCAAACAAACAAGTCCATGGTCTGTGGACGATTGTGTCGGGTGCTACTAAACACCGTCTGCATCCTAGTATATATATAACTGGAAAAAGAAATTGAAAGGTGAGAAATTCTCACAAATAGCTATCCCAATTCCACGGCACTTCTAATGCAGGAAATCTTCGCCGTTCTTGCCTTTCGTCACTTTCGTTGCCCGTATTCACTACATGTGTAAAAATCGAATTTTTACTTCGCTATTCAATATATAAAAATCGAATTTTTACTTTGCTATTCAATATATAAAAATCGAATTTTTACTTTGCTATTCAATATATAAAAATCGAATTTTTACTTTGCTATTCAATATATAAAAATCGAATTTTTACTTTGCTATTCAATATATAAAAATCGAATTTTTACTTTGCTATTCAATATATAAAAATCCCATTTCAAAAATATATATTTCGCCTTTATAAAAATATAGATTTCGCCCTTATAAAAATATAACATTATAAAAATCACATTTTTATTTCTCCACACATATAAAGATGATATTTCTAATATTCCCATCATGTAAAAATTATATTTTTAATTCTCTACATAAACAAAAATCATATCCTTACATCTTTTATATAGTAAAGATTATATTTTTAATACTTTAAAAATATAAAAATCATATTTTTAATACTTTAAAAATATAAAAATCATATTTTTCTACTATAAAAATCGTATTCTTCTATGTAAATAATATTTAAACGAAAACTGATTTAAATACAAAAAAAACTGAAATTAACATATATGTAAATAAATTAAAAAAACAAAACTTACTTTGATTTGAAGAGGGGGCTTTGCTAAGGTTCGCCGAAATGGCTGCAGTAGGGGGCGAGGTCCGGCAGCGCGTCGAAGGACTGGTGCATCGGAGGTGGGGGGTTTAGGTCTTCGCTGATTTGGGCGCCGGAGAGAAGAAGAAGAGGAGGAGAGAGGCGAGAGGGGACTACGGTCGAGGAGGCGTCGCTGGCACAGGCCCATCGACGGCGGCTGTTGAGGGTGGACGACGCGAGTTCGAGGGTTTTTTGGGGGATTGGGGTTTTCTACAGAGAAGAGAGGAAAGCGAGAGGGGGAGGGGAGCGCCAGCGTGGGGGAGAGGCTCGCAGGAGTTCGGCCTTGGCCGACGCAGGTGGCGGCTCCGCCTGTTGGGCGACGGGTTTTCTAAGAATGGAGGGGTTCGGGTTTTCTGAACGATGGAAAAGGGGGGGGGGGGGTTATGTATAAGAGGGGTTTATATTTAATTAATATTTTACTTTGCAAAGAGTTGACTTTTACATACGAACTCGAAACGAGGCCCACCGCCTGTCGTCCATAGCGTTTTACCCCATTCCGAACACAATGGGATATGTATCGCAGGCTGATTTGATCGTTACAATCAGTTTCCGTTAAATTTACATTTAAATCACTATATTGAATTTTAAACGTACATTTCAAATTACCAAGGTCACATACTAACTCGAAAAATTCCAGAAAAATATTTTCTAGCTTTGTATTGACGATACGGTCCTAACAAAGCTAGTTTCGTCGAATTCTGAGACCGTTAGAAAAATGGCCATTTTCTAGTCGATTAAAATCAACTGAAACTGGTCAAACGCGTTTTCCTTTGCCACACCCACATATTGATTCGAAAAATTATGAAATTTGAAACCTAGCAATAATTTAACATCACGAATCCAACAAAAGTGGTTTCGTTGAAATCCGAGGTCGTTTGCAAAATTTCTATTTTTAAGGGCCTGAATTCCATAGCGACTATTCAGAATTTTCAACTGGACATATCTTTTGATTCCCGCTATGAAATTTTGATTTTTCGGATTCGTTGGGAAGATATCATAAATTAGATCCTAATGTTTTTGGTTTCGCTAAAATCCGGATTGTTTTGCACCCGGTACATTCAATTGAAGTTTGAAATCGAATTATCGAACTACCGCGCCATTTTCAATTCTATTTATAATTATATATAATTATTTATATTCTAACGACGACGTATATAATATATACGTTTGAATTCCATTCAAAATATATTTCTCGTCGATATTATTTAAAATAATTTATTTTAAATAATCAAAATTCGCTAAAATCGCCAAAATAAATTTTTTAAACTGGCCCAGATTTCCGGGTTATTACAAAGTGCCTACATGAGACCGCAAAGGTGGTAGAGCCGAGCTTGCTTAGAGAAGTGGAGGTAGAGCGTGATGCAACTATCCGACGAGCTCCTACTCGCATCCTTGGGTCAGAGATTAGGAAGTTGAGGAACAGAGAGGTGCGACTAGTCAAAGTACAATGGGGAGAGGATGAGAGCAATGCTTCTGGGGAGACAGAAGCGAAGATCCGTTCATTGTACCCATTCCTTTTTGAGGGTATGTCTTTTAACTTCTCCTTTATCGTTTGTCTAGTATTTATCTTATCTTTATTATGTCCTCCCATTAGTACCTTTGACCTTTGGATAGGGTAAACCTATGGTTGAAACATGTGTTTGAGACATGTTATGTTTGATGGATGCGTGTGGATGCAAGTGGTTGCTAGTGGTTGCTCGTGGATGCATATACACACACTTTAGACACTAGATCGGGTCAGTCACTTCATATTGCATATTGCATATAATTGTGTGTAGGTAGCTATATTAATGGATGTATAATGATTGTGTTATCATAAGGATGATGCATTTTGGTGTATGATTGTGCACTCATGTAGAAATAGTATGTGTCGATAGGGTTCTTTCGCATACATATTGGATGCATGGCACTATCATGGTTTGCATTAAGGAGGTCAACTAAATCAAAGGACCGCCTGATTTGGCATTAGACAGGGAACATATACACACACTTTCTGCATATGTTCATACAGCATTAGAAACTTTAAGGACAATGGATGCTAGTGTTTGATGGTTTGAGTAGATGGTTGTTTGGTTGGTAGGATACGTTCTTCTTGACTTAGAGATTTCGGGGACGAAATCCTTTAAGTAGGGGAGAATGTAACACCCCGTATGTTGGAAACAGGGCAGAACTAAATTTTAAAATCTGAATCAGGGGAAACGGGCTATGCCATTGCGTTCGTCTCGGAAAAATACGCGAAATAGAGTCCGAGTTTTCGAAAATCGGAGTCTGTATGACCCAGATAAGGCCGGAAGAAGTTTTCAGAAATTCAAAACAAATTTAAATATAAAAATTTAAACATTTCAGAAGAGGCGGGAAAACTCCCGCCAGGCAGGGGGAGTCGACCCTAGGGTCGACATGGGTGTCGACCCCCTCCCTAGTCGTCGACCCCCCCTGTCGGTCTATGTGACCTGGGTGCAGCCTGAAGAAGTTTGGGCTGTGTCTGGTGGCTTGTGACGAGATCTGACGGCTCTAACCTAATCTAGGGTTAATCTAAGGGCCTAAACTACATCCTAATTCTATAAATACACCCTAAGACTACCCTAATTCATACTAAAATTGGAGACAACGTCGTTATGCCGTCAAAATGCAACTAGGAGGAGCCACCAACAAATTAAAGAGGAGGAAAGCTTCTCAAATCAACTTCTAATCAACTCTAGCAACTTAATCTTCTTCATTGAAGTGCTAATCAACAAGTTGTGAGTTTCTATAGCCTTAATGACCAATTGTTGAAATGATTATGATAGGATATAATGAGGTTATGGCTATGAATGTGGATCAATGCAAGTTATGCAAGTTATATGCTATGTGTTAATGATGTTATGCATGTTATGCAAGTTATATGCTATGTGTTAATGATGTTATGCAAGTTATGCAAGTCATATGCTAAGTGTTCATGATGTTATGCAAGTTATAGGCTAAGTGTTCATGATGTTATGCAAGTTATGCAAGTTATATGCTATGTGTTAATGATGTTATGCATGTTATGCAAGTTATATGCTATGTGTTAATGAGGTTATGCAAGTTATTCAAGTCATATGCTAAGTGTTCATGATGTTATGCAAGTTATGCAAGTCATATGCTAAGTGATCATGATGTTATGCAAGTTATGCAAGTCATATGCTATGTGTTCATGATGCTAGTTATGCAAATCACTATGATAAACATTGATCCATTATGACACCATGATTATGCAAGTTTGGTGTATGATTATATGCAAGTTCATATATGATATGTTATGCAAGTTTGGTGTTTGATTATATGCATGTTCATATATGACATGTTATGCAAGTTTGGTGTTTGATGATATGCAAGTAACATATGCAAGTTTACACCTTAGTATGATATGCATACATATGCAAGTTAACCCCTTTGTATGTCATACATACATATGCAAGTTTACCCCTTTGTATGACATAAATAACTTATGCAAGTTAACCTCCTTATGACATATGTGATTCATGCAAGTTTGGGTTGATTATTTATGCTAGTTGGGTTGATGCTATATGCATGTTGACACCTTTAAACCCATGTTGATGCTAATGTTATGCAAGTTGAACCCATTGTATTTGTGATGAATCTTCCCTTTTATGTCATGTTGGCGAATTACGTGGGGAACGATGGGGTTAATATACATGTTAATGAAATGGTGTGAAGTTGGTATGATTATGCATACCATAAAGTGGATGGACATAATTGAGTCAATTATGTACATCGGTAAAATTGGAATTAATTAGGGAAAATTAATTCGAAATATGGGGGTGATTAATTAGGTGTAATTAATCGACTAAGACACGAGGTTGGACCCTTTTGTAGCATAAGACTGCCCGAAACCGACCGGCAAATCCAGCGGCTACAAATGATTGGCCCAATGTGAGAGGTCTTAGGCACAAACTAAATACGTGACAAGTGTATAGACATGAGGTTAGACTCGGTTATGGCGTAAGGCTGCCCGGACCCAATCGGCAAATCCAGCTGCCATAAAAGATAGTCTAATGTGAGAGGTCTTTACAACGGTTACGTTCTTAATCAATTAAGAAACACTTAACCAGAAAAGCATGTAGTGGGCATGAGGGATTAAGTGGGTGCCTTGGGTGGCATGTGGAAATCAAGTAAGTGTCGTGGGTGGCATGTGGAAATCTAGTGGGTTGCCTTGGGTGGCAATAGAAAATACGATTAGAATACTTAACCAAGTGGAACATGTAATTAAACATGATTAAAGGGTTAAGTAAGTGCCTTGGGTGGCATGGGGAAAATCTAGTGGTTGCCTTGGGTGGCAATAGAAGATAAGATTAGAATACTTAACCAAAGTGAACATGTAATTAAACATGATTAAAGGGTTAAGTAAGTGCCTTGGGTGGCATGTGGAAATCAAGTAAGTGCCTTGGGTGGCATGGGGAAATCTAGTAGGTGCCTTGAGTGGCAATTGAAATATGATTAGACGACTTAACCAAACTTTAAACATGTAAGTGGACATGATTATTAAAAAGGGTTAAGTGGGATGCACTAGAAAAAGTGACAAGCTTAGGTGGGTAGCTTGTGGGGGCCCATTTCAACCAGTAACCCATATGTATCTTATTGGGCTCGACCCATGTCGAGGACGGGACACGCGTACTGGGCTTAACTATAAGAGGCCAAAACGGGTTAGCGGTGGCAACGCAAGTCCAACGGGTTTCATATGCGTGTGTGGACCTGGGCTGGTAGGTAAGACGTTGTTGCATCGTGTAGGTATAAGCCGTGCACCATTGATTGTATCGGGTTGCCACTTTGGGGAGTGATACACCCCACTGTGGGGCCAGCACGGGTATCTACGTTAGGGAGCCGATCGAATGGGAGTAGTGGGTACACCTAGTGGAGAGAGGGGCAGACGGCACCTATGTAGTCAGCTAGGAGTACACGAGACTACTATTAAAATTACTAAGTCGTGAGTACACCTAGTGGAGATAGGGGCAGACGGCACCTATGTAGTCAGCTAGGGGTACATGAAACTACTATTAAAATTTCTAAGTACACTTAGTGGGATCAACCTTTAAATAGGAATTACCCTTGGGTGGGTAGATCTGGTGTGGTGCAGTGTAGGAATTACACTTGGGTGGGTAGATCTGGTGTGGTGCAGAGTAGTATTTATCCTTGGGTGGATAGGCGCGTCTTTACCGTTATCTTAGTTCATCCTAAGTCTAGTTGGCTGCTTGTGTAGTCATTTATCCCCAGTTGTACCGTACCAAGTTTATATCATACCCTAATTACTTTAATGATTGTATTGTTAAAGTTATAGGGCTCACTCAGACATATGTCTGACCCCGTTGTTTTTATCTTTTTCCCCAACCCTCAGGTTATCAGAGTGGGCCTAGCACTAGTGGGCTTTGATCAGATTGCTTTATCTATCTTTTGGAGCTTGGACCGTGATGTAAAGCCCAGCTTATCTTTTCTATTATGGCTATTAGTTATTAGTGGGATTATGTACTTTTGTTTTATCAAGATGGATATTATGTACTTGACTCTTGTTTATGGTTTAGTGATGTAACCAAACATGTTTTACTTTCCGCTGCAATGAAATGATGTAACACCCCGTGTATTCTATAACCGTGAAAGTCATAAATTAAAGTATAATTAATTTCAAATCAAAGAATTAAGGGAAACGGGATACGCCATTGCGTTCGTCTCAGAAAAATACGCGAAATAGAGTCCGAGTTTTCGAAAATCGGAGTCCGTATGACCAAGATATGGCCTCCGGAAGTTTCTGAATTAAGTTTAAAATTCGAACAAGAAGAAAAACAGCTCAGAAAAACAATTCAAAATTCAAAATCGGGCCCAGTTGGCCAGGGCGGGAAAATTCCCGCCTGAAGGCACCAGGTCGACTTTGCAGTCGACCTGGGCTAACCAGGTCGACAGGGCTGTCGACCTGGGTGTCGACAGGGCTGTCGACCTGGCCCCAGAGCCAGGTCGAACCCAGCCCATCCTGGCTGGCCAGGTCTGCGTTTGGCCGATTTTCTGAGCCTTGCCTTGTCACTAGGGCTAGGTGTCAGCCCCTGATTGGTCTCTCTTTCGAATGAATGGCTGCGATCAATCCAAGCAACATCGATGGTCCTAATCAGTTCATAAACTCTATAAAAATGACCCTAGACTCTACCTAATCTATTCATTCAAAAATAAGAATGAGGCCATCATGCTGCTGAGGAACGACTAGGAGTAGCCACCAATTTGAGAGACAATTAGGAGACAAACTCTAAAGCAACTACAACTTAAACAAATCAAATCAACGCCTACGTCAAGGGAATAGCATCTCCAAATCCAGAATTCAGACTCCTGAATTGAAGAATTCGTCACACGATTGTAAGTAGAGTGCTATTCCGATATGAAATAAGTAATTGTGTTGATTTGTGTAATGTAAGAAACGGAATTGTGGCGATAATAATTCATATTTGTGCGTTGCTATAATTCTAATCGATTTGGAAAATTGTGATATGACGATTGGATATTCACAAGTATGTAATTCATGTTGAAGCTACACGCTTGTGGTTGTTTAATTGAGATTCATGCAAGTATGTGGTTTTGCTACTACGCCAACATAATGTATATTTTTACAAAAATCACTTTGTGTGTAATTGGATCAAATTTGGGGTATTATGATTCATATGAAATTATGTTGGAATTGGCATCATGATCTATGTATAAAACCATACTTTTGTATTAGAAACAAAAGTAAGCCTCTTTGTGAACTTATGTTGATTTTATGAATATGACTAGGCTATGTTTGATATTATGCCTAATTGAAAAACATGTTAGGCCTATATTGTTAACAAGAATTATATGATAATATATATGACACATAGCTAAGTTAGATTTACATTCCAATTGCAAGTTTGCATGAATAGATCAAAAAACCATGATTTCATGTTGGAATGATTCTAGTTGAACTATACTTTTGTATTAGTAACGAAAGTAAGCACCTTTGTAAACATATAGTAATTTTATAAACATGATTTGCTTATGTTTGACATTATGCCTAAGTAAAAATATAGGTTTATGTTGTAGTTAAGACTATGTGTCAATAATGATATCTAATTTAGTTAGATTCTTAACTTAACTACAAGTTTACATGCTTTGATTCATGTCACTTATGCTTTATGACCAAAGTATATGTTATTACTATGCAAGTACACTAGTTTCAATTTTGTAGTTCCAACGTTATGTTGCAAGTTCATGCGTTCACATTCCCTTTTTGTGTATGTAATCACGTTTTAAGCCTCCCCTTTTTCACGTGGCTAAGTTGGGCTTAAAAGGCTAAGCCCAACATATATTATAACAAACGAACGTATTAAACGGGGGAAAATAGCGTTGGGCCAAATTAATTAATAAATGAAAATATAAAAGTAGATGGGCCCAAATTCAAGAATGGGTTGGGCCCATGATTGGTGTAAACCTTTACACCATTAGCTTAAATTGATTTTGAATAATGGGCCGCAAATATTTACATATAAGAAAATAATGAAGAAAGACAAAATATGTAAATGTAGAAAATACGATGTGTTTAACTCGAGGTTGGATTGAGTTGTGATGTAAACCTGCCCGGAACCGCCCGGCTGTCCAGTAGTCACAATAATACCTATCCAATGTGGGTGGTTAAACATGGAGCCCAATAAGGACCCGAGGTTAGACTGAGTTGTGGCGTAAGACTGCCCGGACCCAACCGGCAACAGGCAGCCACAACAATACCTGTCTAATGTGAGAGGTCAAGGCTTTAATAAGACAATTAAGGCTGAGTCAGGATTGATAGGATTAAGTGAATTAAAGACTTAATCAAAATGGAACATGCTAAACTAAACAGACTGATTGGGGGTTAGGTTTATAAAACACTTAACCAACTTAGCATGTTGGCTAGAAATAGAAAACCTAGTAGCGGGGGACCCTTTTCAGCAGTAACCCTATAAGGTGTATCATGATACCCTGAAACTAGGCAGGGTGGGGCACGATTACTGGGCTGACTGTAAGAGGTCAAATCGACGGCGATGGTGCAGCAGTGTAGGTTCTAACGGGGTGCGGGCGTGCACACACTCCGGCATAGAAAAATAAGGCACTGGGCACCAGTAGCATACCTGTGCATTCTAGGATTGTGTCGGGCCGCCACCATGGGACTTGATACACCCCACGGTGGGACCAGCATAGGTAACTACAACATCGGGGGTCGTAAGACACATGTAACTATGCGAGTAGGAGCCGATCATCATAAAATGGATCACTTCACCCTGATTATGGGGTGCCTGTTGGGAACTAGTTTATATGGGTACAGAGATTAATATGGGGTACGATAGTATATTCGACCCTAGACAACTTAACTAAGTTTATAGTGCTTTCCCATTTCTTGTTTATACTTATCATACCCAGTTCTTTATTCATAGACTGAATAGTCCTAGACTTACTCAGGCTTTATGTCTGACTCTACTTTTCTTTCGTCTTCTTTTCTTCCGTTCCCCCCCCCCCAGGTCCACAGGGAGGGAATACTGCAGCTTGACCAGCCTTCATATCCAGCTTGAAGAGAAAGAATGTATTGCTTGGATCTTTTTGTTTTGGACTATGGCTTTGGACAGCAACTATGGGACTTTTGCAGTTTATTTATGTTTTCTTTATGCTTCTTTAAATAATGAAATCAAGACAATTATGAACATGTTATGTTTTTTTTTTTGGAAGTATGTAAGGCAATTATGGTGATGTTGTTGTAACACGTATTTTCTTTTATGAAATAAAAGTTGTTGCTTTTCTGCTGTTCAAAAATATGTGTTCTTATATCTGTCTTGTATATCTGTGACTTATACTTATAAACCTCCACCAAAATTAGGGCATTCCCTTTGAGAGTGACCCTAACGGAGGTGGGGTGTTTCACTTGGTATCAGAGCATAGGTTTACCAGATAAGATAAAAAGTTTTGAAAATTTATTTCAAAAAGGAAATTTAAAGAAGCATTTTTAAAAAGAAAAAAAAATATTATTTTATTTTAAAAAGGCAAATTCCACTCCCCAAAGCCATAGGTACTATCTCTTATCCTTCGTTTTGAATCTATCCTTTTTGTTTCAGCATGTCCGAAGAACTTAACTTGCCAGAGGGTGTACCAATACCTGGTTGGTTTAGACGGTTCTTAGAAGCAAGGGCCACTCAGCCAGGTCCTACCGTTCCTCCTCCCCCAGCTGCAGGAAATCATCCAGCTGCAGCAGCACCTCTTCCTCCACCTCCTCCACGGGGAAACACGTTTTCTAAGATATGTAAAGATTTTAAAGCTATGGGAGGAAAGGATTTTCATGGAACTGAGTCCTTCGTGGCAGCTAGAAATTGGCTGAAAGAAACCGAGGACTTATTCATCATCTTTGAGGTAGAAGATAGACAGAAAGTACAACTGGCAGTATGGCTACTAAAGGGTGAGGCTTCCTACTGGTGGGAAGTCGCTAATGCAGAAAGACCAGTGGAGACATGGGAGGACTTTAGGGCAAGGTTTGAGGCTAAATTTCTCTCAGATGCGGAAAGGAGTTTGCAGTTGGAAAAATTCTTATTTCTTAAGCAAGGGAACAAGACAGTCAAAGAGTATGTTAATCAGTTCGATGAGCTGGCTAGGTTTGGGCTGGACCTAGTCAACACCCCGCACAAGAAGGCTCTCCGTTTCGTCAAAGGGTTGAATGAGCCATTACACAGTTTGGCCATGACCCATATACCCATGGGAGCTACGTACGAAAGATTGGTACAAATGGCATTGCTGAACGAAGAGGATAAGGACAAGAAGGAGACAAAGGCAGAAAGCTCTCAAGGGAAGAAAAAGGGTTTGCAGCCTAAGAAGACAGATTTTAAGAAGGGCGGGAAATGCAACAAAGAGAAGAGGAAGTGTAATTTCTGTGGCAAAGTGGGGCACTTAGTGAAAGATTGCCAGAAAAAGAAGGCCAAGGAGAATGGTGGGTGCTTTTCTTGCGGTGAGACAGGCCACAGGGCTAAGGACTGCCCAAAGAAACGAGGACAGGGGCAGAGGGCTGGGCCCACCTCAGGGGCACAAGTTCATGTGCTAGAAGCGCCACCTCTGCAACAGCGAGGTATAAATACTTCTGTAGAAAGTGTAGTTTATCTTTATGATCACCCCGTTCGCACTTTATTTGATTCTGGCGCATCACACTCCTTTATCTCGTCTGCTTTAGTAGAATCTCTGCACCTAAAAACTAGTATGGTAGAGGACCCCTTAATTGTTTCAAACCCAATTAGGGGCCCAGCTCATTTGTCTATGATCTGTTTGGGATTGAAAATTTCTATTCTAAGCATAGAATTTCAATGTAGTGCCTTTGTTTTGGGCTTTTCGGGATATGGTTTGATTTTGGGCATGGATTGGCTATCCAGTAATGGGGCCATCCTTGATTGTGAGAAAAGGGTTGTTAGGCTCCTAACCCAGCTCGGTAACACTTTGGAAATTTCTTGTAATCCCTCGTATGCGGTTATGCTTAGTTACCTTGAATCGCTAGATGCCTCTGTTGAAAATTTGCAATCAGTTAGAGTGGTCCGGGAATATCCGGATGTCTTCGAAGAGGTGAAGGGCTTGCCTCCGAAGCGGGAGATAGACTTCCGCATATATCTTGTAGATAATGCAAAGCCCGTTGCGTTGCCCGTTAGACATATGGCTCCACGGGAAAGAAAAGAGCTCAGTAAACAGATTAAAGAGCTTCTAGAGAAGGGGTTCATTAGGAGGAGCATTTCAGAATGGGGCGCTCCAGTGGTGTTCGCTACAAAGGCGGATGGTTCACTCCGTCTATGTGTTGACTATAGGGAGCTCAACAAGCTAACGAAAAAGAATAGGCACCCTCTCCCCAGAATTGACGATTTGTTTGATCAGCTTATAGGAGCGTCTGGTTTCTCCCAACTCGATTTAGCGACCGGTTTTCATCAGCTAAGGGTGGCTTAAGATAGTATCGATAAAACGACATTCAGAACCCCAGACGGCTTCTTTGAATGGCTTGTCATGCCTTTCGGCTTGACAAATGCACCTGCTTACTTCGTGGACCTGATGAGTAGGGTATTCAGAGATTTCCTCAATAAGTTCGTAGTGGTCTTCGTAGACGATATCCTTATCTTCTCAAAGAGTGAAGAGGAACATGCTCAGCACTTAAGGGCAATCATGGAAACTCTGCGAGTCCATCAACTAAAAGCCAAATTCTCCAAATGCCACTTTTGGAGAGAAGAAGTGAGGTTCCTTGGGCACATAGTATCCAAACAAGGGTTAGCAGTGGACCCTGCTAAGGTAGTGGCGGTACAGGATTGGAAGACACCAAGGAATGCAACTGAGGTCCGAAGTTTTCTAGGACTAGCAGGTTTCTATCGAAAGTTCATAAGGGATTTTAGCGAAAATCTCAGCTCCGCTCACGAAATTGACCAAGAAGAATCTAGTGTTCAATTGGGACTTGGATTGCGATTTTACTTTCCAGCGACTGAAAAGGGCTCTTACAACAGCCCCAGTTTTGATGTTGCCAGATGGAAGCAAGATGTTCACTGTTTATACAGATGCATGTGGGACAGGTCTAGGCGCCGTCTTAATGCAAGAAGGAAGGGTAGTAGCTTATGGCGGGAGGCAGTTGAAAGTGCACGAAAAGAACTACCCAACCCACGATCTCGAGTTAGCTGCCATCGTCTTTGCACTCAAGTCTTGGCGACACTATCTCCTAGGTGAGAAGTTCGAACTTTACACTGACCATAAATCGTTGAAATATCTTTTCTCGCAGAAAGATCTTAACTTGAGGCAACAAAGATGGATGGAGTTTCTTGCCTCGTATGATTTCGAGATCTCCTACACTCCGGGCAAAGGCAACGTAGTGGCAGACGCGTTGAGCCGAAAGAAATTGACCCTAAGCCCGCTATTTGTTGAAAGACAAAGCCTAGAGTTTATAGCCAGCTTCGACTTTAGGCCTTCCTCCGATTTTGTACCAGGCTTGCTAGCATCTCTCGAAGTGCGCCCGACTTTAGTGGACTCAATAGGGACAGCACAACGCGAAGACCCTCAGCTTGTGGAAACGATTGATAGGCTAATTAGGGGTGAGACTTCAAGTCACCTCAACAGATACTCCATCGATGATAAGGGTTTGCTAAGGCGAGACGGAAGACTATGCGTCCCACAGACAAGGGATTTAGTAAAGAAGGTTCTCGAGGAAGCACATCACTCCAAGATGACGATACACCCAGGCGGAGATAAAATGTACAAAGATATAAAAAGAACTTTCTTCTGGAACGGCATGAAAAAGGACGTGGAAGAATTCATTTCTAAGTGTATGGTGTGCCAACAGGTTAAGGCGGAACAGAAAAAGCCTTGCGGTCTGCTATATCCTCTAGAGGTTCCGCAGTGGAAGTGGGATAGCATCTCAATGGACTTCATCGATGGGCTGCCTAGGTCTAGGAGAGGCAACACTAGCATTTGGGTAATAGTGGATAGGCTTACTAAAAGCGCCCACTTTTTACCTGTCAAAAGTAAAAGAACTGCCTCATCTCTAGCATCTCTTTACCTCAAGGAAATCGTTCGACTCCATGGAATACCATCCAGCATTGTTAGTGACCGAGACCCTATTTTCACAAGTGAGTTTTGGCGGAGTCTGCAAGAAGCGGTAGGCACGCAGTTATGCTTGAGCACAGCCTATCATCCCCAAACCGATGGCCAAACGGAAAGAGTGAACAGAGTTTTGGAGGACCTTTTAAGACTGTGCGTCCTTGACTTCGGAGGAACGTGGGAAGACCATCTTCCTTTGGTGGAATTTGCCTACAACAACAGCTATCAAGCAACCATCGGAATGGCGCCCTTCGAAGCTTTATATGGAAGACCGTGCCGATCGCCCACTTGTTGGTGGGAGTCTACTGATAAGCTCATACTTGGACCAGATATGATCCGAGAGACTTCATAGAAAGTAGACTTAATACGACGGAGGATGAAGACAGCCCAAGACAGACAAAAGTCCTACGCCGACAAGAGGAGGACCGACCTTAAATTTGAGGTTGGGGACAGAGTTTTTCTTAAGGTATCTCCGCTAAGTAACGTTGTTCGTTTTGGAACCTCAGGAAAGCTAGCACCAAGGTTCGTAGGTCCATTCCCTATCATCGAGAAAATTGGGAAAATGGCCTATAGAATAGAGCTACCCGAAAAGCTGGCCGGAGTCTACAACGTTTTTCATGTTTCACATCTCTGAAAATGTCTACATGAGTCTGCTGAAGTGGTAGAGCCAAATATCCTAGAAGAAGTTGAAGTAGAGCGCGAAGCAACCGTGAGGAAAGTTCCAACCCGCATATTAGGAACGGAAGTGAAGAAGCTACACAACCGCGAAGTCAAGCTCGTCAAAGTTCAGTGGAGCGACGCCGAGGGAGACGCGACTTGGGAAACTGAAGCTAGAATACGCACTGCCTACCCTTTTCTTTTCGAGGGTACATCCTTGATCTTTCTTTTTCCTTAAGTTGCGCTTTTATCTATCTTTTTAGGTATATTTCCTCGACCTTATCTTTTAGGTAGAAACTCTTTGGATGAAAACATGTAGTTGAAACATGTTATGGATGATGGTTTCAAGTGGTTGCAAGTGATTGCTAGTGGTTGCTCGTGGTTGCATATACACACACAATCTAGGTTTTAGATCGGCTCAGTCACTTCATATTGCATATGCATATATGTTTGCATTCGTATATGGTTGAACTTTAATGTATTGACATATGGATGTTGCATTTGTATGAATGATTGTGCACTCATGTAGAATCATGAATAGGAAAATTTGCATACATAATGGATTCATGGCACTTACATAATTCGCATTAAGGAGGTCAACTGAATCAGTAGACCGCCTGATTTTGCATTAGATAAGTACATGTACACACACACTTCGCATATGATCATGAAGCATTAGAAGTCTTTTAAGGACAATGGATGCTCGTGTTTGATGGATGAGTAGATGGATGTTATGATATACATTCTTCCTAACTTGAAGATTTCGGGGACGAAATCCTTTTAAGTGGGGGAGAATGTAACACTGTAACAACCCGTATTTCGATAACATGTTAAGACGAGAATCAAGGCAGAATTTAATTTTAAATTCTGAATCAAGTAAAACGGGCTATGCCATTGCGTTCGTCTCGGAAAAATACGCGAAATAGAGTCCGAGTTTTCGAGAATCGGAGTCCGTATGACCAAGTTAGGGTCTGACGAAGTTTTCAGAAAATTCAAGTTCAAAAACGAGTTTTAATTTCAAAAATTAGGGGTTGAAGGCAAGGCGGGAAGAATTCCCGCCAGGTACCCCAAGTCGACAGGCCTGTCGACTTGGGAGTCGACCTGCTTGACCCAAGTCGACAGCCCTGTCGACTTGGGGGTCGACACAGGGTGGCCGGGCAGATTTGCCTGGTGCACCATTTTGAGTCCTTGGTCATGTTTTTGGGCCTGGTTTGAAATCTGACGGTTCAGGTTAGTCCTAGGGTTAATCTAAGGGTCCTAACTAGCCTAATCTTCTATAAATAAGCCCCTAACCTACCCCTAAACCCTCATTATTCACTCATGTAACTAAACTATGGCAAAATTGCTACTCTCATGGCCTCCACACAACTATCCTAGCCTCCACTTCATTTCTATGAGAGGTTTCATGATCATGAGAGTATTAGAGAGTCCCTATGTTAGTATGAGAGCTTCTCAAGTTGATTTCAAGGCAAAAGCTTTGATCTTTATTCATAAAGATGGTGTTTTTGTTGATTTGGAGCATCCATCTTTTAGTTTTTGGGTGATGGCATGCATAGGCTTCATCACAAGCTTTAGTTTAATCGATTTAGGCCTTCATAGCAATGTAAGCCCTTTCCCTACTCTTAGATATTAACTGTGAAGTTAAATGTTCATGTTGCAAGTTTGGGTTTGATCATTGAGAATGATACATGCTATCATGTTATGCAAGTTTATGAAGTCATCATCTTGATCTTATGAGCTAAAAGCTACAACCTTTATGTTGAAATGTTACATTATGCAACATGAGAACCTTCATAATCTTTATGTCAACTTGCATATGAAGTCATAACCCTTATATGATGATATGTGCGAGTTTCTAGTCATCATTCCATGTCTTTTGTCACCATGATTCGTTTATGTGCCAAGTTTGGGTTTATGCATGTTTTTGTGAGGCTTAAGAATGTAACATGCAAGCTAATGAACACATTTGTGCCTCATTCGCCACCATGATTAACTTGTGGCTTAATATCCATTTTTGTCATGCCTTTGCCAAGTCTCTTCTTTTAATCCATTACGTTGTTGCGAACGTATATGCGAGTTTAAAAAAGCGTTGGGGTCACATTATGGGAAAACATAATGATATGAACATGATTTGGGTAAATGGGTATAAACATGACAACATGTAACGTTAAATATGACATGTGGTTATACTTGAAAACATGACTTGAAATATAACATGGAAGTTGACATGTAAGTATGCTTGAAAACATAAGCTTGGGAATTTACCTATTAAGTTAGGTCTACCCATTGGGAATTTACCTATTAAGTTAGGTCTACCCAATTGCTTGAAAACTTGAATATGAACATGACACTAGACTAAACATGAAAGTGGCCAACTCGAGGTTGGGTTGAGTTTGCAACGTAAAACTACCCGGAACCGACCGGCCTAACTAGTAGTTGCAAACAATAGGACCCAATGTGAGAAGTTGGTCATGTTGTGCTTGAACCCGAGGTTAGACCAAGTTGTGGTATAAAGCTACCCGGAACCGACCGGCTTAACTAGTAACCACAACAAAGTCTAATGTGAGAGGTTAGGGTGCATTAAGTAATTAATGCCACATAATAGGGTTAAGTCAATTTGATTAATGACTCTTAACCAAATATGACATGGACAAGTGGGTTAAGTAATTGGATTAGGCTAATGATACTTAACAAAACATGACAAGGTTGGGTAGGTTAAGTAACTTGATTTGCCTAATGACACTTAACCATTTTTATACGACTAGTGGACGGGGTTAAGTTAACCAACACTTAATCAATCCAACGTGATAATTTGGTAAAGTTAAGTAAGTTTCCTTAATGACACTTAACCGAAAGATACAGTTAATGGATGGGGTTAAGATTAGACTCAATTAGTCTAAACATGATAATCAGATGGGGTTAAGTTAACCTAAACTTAATTAATCCCACTTGGTAGTTTAATGGGGTTAAGTTAAACACTTAACCAATCTAACCCGTTAATTTGATGTGGTTAAGTGACCTATACTTAACCAATCTAACCCGTTAATTTGATGTGGTTAAGTGACCTAAACTTAACCAATCTAACTCGTTAATTTGATGTGGTTAAGTGATCTATACTTAACCAATCTAACTCGTGAATTTAGTGAGGTTAAGTTAACCCATACTTAACCAATATAACGTGAAAACATGATAAGGCTAAGTCATGAATCGCTTTAATACACTTGACCGATTTGACTAAGTAAATTGATGGGGTCAAGTTAATATATACTTAACCCACTTGAGCTGGGTTTGTAGGGTTAAGTCTTGGACTTGGATACTTAGCCAATTTTGACAAGATTTGTAGACGGGTTAAGTCTTGGACTTGGATACTTAGCCAATTTTGACATAATTTGTAGACGGGTTAAGTCATGAACTTAAGTGACACTTAATCCATTATGTAAACCCTAATTCTGAGGATTAGGTGGATAACCGTAGTTAACAAGGATAACGGGAATAAGGCTAAGTGGTAAACCTTAGTTGAAGGATAACTAAGTAATGATTCTTAGTCAAGGAAATTTAGACCAGTTAATAGATAGATGAGTAACCTGATACGGTAGGTCATCGTTTAAATATACGAGTGGGAGCAAGTATCTGATTTGGATAAAGGCTCCAGCGAACTGGGTAACGAAGCAGCGGCTTCGAGGAACGTGAGGGTATTCTTGGTATCCCTCTGTGAGCTGCCAGGTAATTATACTAGGCTCATGAGAGGTTAAGGTCTGCGTTAGAAGAGCCAAGAGTATGCCTTGGTTGCTATACGAGCGACCTAAAGACGGGGATGGATAGGGTATAGTCGACGATACACAGTCGTACCCTAGATAGCATTTTTCGTCAGGCTACCTACCATCTTTGGTCAAGCGTGTACGTACGGAAAGGCAGAGAACACCCAATAGACCATAATTGCTATCTAATTATGGTTGCGGTAAGGCTCGGATTGGGGGTTAGCCAGTAGTGTGTTCTCGTACAGGATTTATCCTGTCTTGTCTTTCGCTAGTTGAGGGAGGGGTCGCGTAGGACCATAGCCACGTATAGAAAAACAGACCTTAGCATCTGCATCGGCAGATAAACCGAAAGCTCCCGACCGAGTCCTGTATTTCTTGACCTGCCCTGTGACAGGACTCGGATGGCACGATGTGATACATGTGCATACAGTCATGGAAAAACGATTCACGATGAATGCATGGGAAAAAGGGCGCGGTTGGCGGTTAGCGTAATCCCTAGTGGCCCTAGGTGGTTGAACCCAAACCGAGATACGAAAACGTGCAATAGGTAAGCGTAATCCCTAGTAGCCCTAGGTAGCATAAGTCCTAGTTGCACAAACGATAATTCAGGTTGGAAGACCCTAGCTAGGTTTAGGGTAACAGTCCAAACCGATCTTAAGGATCATGGAACTATGTTAAAGTAATATAGAATCTCATGGGAAAGCCCGTATGGTCTACGACAAGGGACTGAACACTTACATGGAATAAACCATACGAGTTGAGTAACCTATATATGCGATATATTAGGTTGGCAAGGACCATTACACGACTTTTGAGTAAGGGTCATTCATGGATAACACATGATACAGTGGGGATACTAGTACGGTAGGTGCAGAGCTAAAAGACAGGATAGATACCATGGGACGTTATATGTGATAGATATCTTGGGGATATTATACTTGATAGAAACCTGACGATGTGATACCTTGTTTTATCTTGACATCGTAATTTATCATGACACCTTAGTTTACCTGAGTTCAGTTGTTCATCCTGTTATTTTGATTTAGCTTGTCTATCTTGTTATCATGCTTATGTTCATCTCAGTTTCTCATGACAGTCAACTTTACTAGTTTTTATACTAATAGTAGATAGGGCTTACTCAGTCTTTTTGACTGACCCGTTTTGTTTCGCCTCTTTTCTTCCGTTTCCCCCCCAGGTTACAGGGAGGAAATACTGTTGTTTAGTTCAGACTTCTTCTGCTTGAAGGTCATCATGGATGGCTTGGACTTATCTTGGCTATGGCTACTTTACTGTTTTTACTTGGGGAATAATTTATGAAAAAGTCTTTATGCTTCTTTACTATTGCAAGACAGGTTTTGATGTACTCTGATGTAAAAGGCTTTAGACCTTAATTATTAATGTTTATGAAAGTTCGATTTTACTTCCGCTATTTTATATGTTCTGTCTTGTGATATTTCTGTGCATGTTTACCAATAATGCCCCTCTAAAGCTAGTGCATTCCTTTGCGAGTGACCCTAGCGGAGGCGGGGTGTTACAAACACCCCGTGTATTCTATAACCGTGAAAGTCATAAATTAAAGTATAATTAATTTCAAATCAAAGAATTAAGGGAAACGGGATACGCCATTGCGTTCGTCTCGGAAAAATACGCGAAATAGAGTCCGAATTTTCGAAAATCGGAGTCCGTATGACCAAGATATGGCCTCCGGAAGTTTCTGAATTAAGTTTAAAATTCGAACAAGAAGAAAAACAGCTCAGAAAAACAATTCAAAATTCAAAATCGGGCCCAGTTGGCCAGGGCGGGAAAATTCCCGCCTGAAGGCACCAGGTCGACTTGGCAGTCGACCTGGGCTAACCAGGTCGACAAGGCTGTCGACCTGGGTGTCGACTGGGCTGTCGACCTGGCCCCAGAGCCAGGTCGAACCCAGCCCATCCTGGCTGG
This sequence comes from Allium sativum, assembly GCA_030737875.1. Lineage (NCBI taxonomy): Eukaryota > Viridiplantae > Streptophyta > Magnoliopsida > Asparagales > Amaryllidaceae > Allium > Allium sativum. The sequence continues at coordinate 205,650,589 of CM060919.1, forward strand.
CCAGGTCTGTGTTTGGCCGATTTTCTGAGCCTTGCCTTGTCACTAGGGCTAGGTGTCAGCCCCTGATTGGTCTCTCTTTCGAATGAATGGCTACGATCAATCCAAGCAACATCGATGGTCCTAATCAGTTCATAAACTCTATAAAAATGACCCTAGACTCTACCTAATCTATTCATTCAAAAATAAGAATGAGGCCATCATGCTGCTGAGGAACGACTAGGAGTAGCCACCAATTTGAGAGACAATTAGGAGACAAACTCTAAAGCAACTACAACTTAAACAAATCAAATCAACGCCTACGTCAAGGGAATAGCATCTCCAAATCCAGAATTCAGACTCCTGAATTGAAGAATTCGTCACACGATTGTAAGTAGAGTGCTATTCCGATATGAAATAAGTAATTGTGTTGATTTGTGTAATGTAAGAAATGGAATTGTGGCGATAATAATTCATATTTGTGCGTTGCTATAATTCTAATCGATTTGGAAAATTGTGATATGACGATTGGATATTCACAAGTATGTAATTCATGTTGAAGCTACACGTTTGTGGTTGTTTAATTGAGATTCATGCAAGTATGTGGTTTTGCTACTATGCCAACATAATGTATATTTTTACAAAAATCACTTTGTGTGTAATTGGATCAAATTTGGGGTATTATGATTCATATGAAATTATGTTGGAATTGGCATCATGATCTATGTATAAAACCATACTTTTGTATTAGAAACAAAAGTAAGCCTCTTTGTGAACTTATGTTGATTTTATGAATATGACTAGGCTATGTTTGATATTATGCCTAATTGAAAAACATGTTAGGCCTATATTGTTAACAAGAATTATATGATAATATATATGACACATAGCTAAGTTAGATTTACATTCCAATTGCAAGTTTGCATGAATAGATCAAAAAACCATGATTTCATGTTGGAATGATTCTAGTTGAACTATACTTTTGTATTAGTAACAAAAGTAAGCACCTTTGTAAACATATAGTAATTTTATAAACATGATTTGCTTATGTTTGACATTATGCCTAAGTAAAAATATAGGTTTATGTTGTAGTTAAGACTATGTGTCAATAATGATATCTAATTTAGTTAGATTCTTAACTTAACTACAAGTTTACATGCTTTGATTCATGTCACTTATGCTTTATGACCAAAGTATATGTTACTACTATGCAAGTACACCAGTTTCTATTTTGTAGTTCCAACGTTATGTTGCAAGTTCATGCGTTCACATTCCCCTTTTGTGTATGTAATCACGTTTTAAGCCTCCCCTTTTTCATGTGGCTAAGTTGGGCTTAAAAGGCTAAGCCCAACATATATTATAACAAACGAACGTATTAAACGGGGGAAAATAGCGTTGGGCCAAATTAATTAATAAATGAAAATATAAAAGTAGATGGGCCCAAATTCAAGAATGGGTTGGGCCCATGATTGGTGTAAACCTTTACACCATTTGCTTAAATTGATTTTGAATAATGGGCCGCAAATATTTACATATAAGAAAATAATGAAGTAAGACAAAATATGTAAATGTAGAAAATACGATGTGTTTAACCCGAGGTTGGATTGAGTTGTGATGTAAACCTGCCCGGAACCGCCCGGCTGTCCAGTAGTCACAACAATACCTATCCAATGTGGGTGGTTAAACATGGAGCCCAATAAGGAACCGAGGTTAGACTGAGTTGTGGCGTAAGACTGCCCGGACCCAACCGGCAACAGGCAGCCACAACAATACCTGTCTAATGTGAGAGGTCAAGGCTTTAATAAGACAATTAAGGCTGAGTCAAGATTGATAGGATTAAGTGAATTAAAGACTTAATCAAAATGGAACATGCTAAACTAAACAGACTGATTGGGGGTTAGGTTTATAAAACACTTAACCAACTTAGCATGTTGGCTAGAAATAGAAAACCTAGTAGCGGGGGACCCTTTTCGGCAGTAACCCTATAAGGTGTATCATGATACCCTGAAACTAGGCAGGGTGGGGCACGATTACTGGGCTGACTGTAAGAGGTCAAATCGACGGCGGTGTTGCAGCAGTGTAGGTTCTAACGGGGTGCGGGCGTGCACACACTCCGGCGCAGAAAAATAAGGCACTGGGCACCAGTAGCATACATGTGCATTCTAGGATTGTGTCGGGCCACCACCATGGGACTTGATACACCCCACGGTGGGACCAGCATAGGTAACTACAACATCGGGGGCCGTAAGACACATGTAACTATGCGAGTAGGAGCCGATCATCATAAAATGGATCACTTCACCTTGATTATGGGGTGCCTGTTGGGAACTAGTTTATATGGGTACAGAGATTAATATGGGGTACGATAGTATATTCGACCCTAGACAACTTAACTAAGTTTATAGTGCTTTCCCATTTCTTGTTTATACTTATCATACCCAGTTCTTTATTCATAGACTGAATAGTCCTAGACTTACTCAGGCTTTATGTCTGACTCTACTTTTCTTTCGTCTTCTTTTCTTCCGTCCCCCCCCCCCCCCCAGGTCCACAGGGAGGGAATACTACAGCTTTACCAGCCTTCATATCCAGCTTGAAGAGAAAGAATGTATTGCTTGGATCTTTTTGTTTTGGACTATGGCTTTGGACAGCAACTATGGGACTTTTGCAGTTTATTTATGTTTCCTTTATGCTTCTTTAAATAATGAAATCAAGACAGTTATGAACATGTTATGTTTTTTTTTTGGAAGTATGTAAGGCAATTATGGTGATGTTGTTGTAACACGTATTTTCTTTTATGAAATAAAAGTTGTTGCTTTTCTGCTATTCAAAAATATGTGTTCTTATATCTGTCTTGTATATCTGTGACTTATACTTATAAACCTCCACCAAAATTAGGGCATTCCCTTTGAGAGTGACCCTAACGGAGATGGGGTGTTTCAAATGATGTTTTAGATTTTCAAGTATTTATATCTGTCTTGTGTAATTTTTCTGTTCTATATTCACTTAAAATGCTCCACCGAAGTTAAGGCATCCCCTTAGTGAGTGACCTTAGCGGGTGTGGGGTGTTACATACAGGGTCGTCCGTATAATGTTTTGAAGGGTGCCATGCCAATACTAGCTTGATAACTGTTGCGGTAGGCGAACTCTACTAAAGGAGGATGCTCTTCCTAAGTCCCTCCGAAGTCTAGGATACACAGTCTTAAAAGATCCTCAAGAACTCTGTTCACCCTTTCCATCTGTCCATCGGTCTGAAGGTGATAAGCGGTGCTCAAACACAACTGTGTACCTAATGCTTCTTGCAAGCTCCTCCAAAATTCACTGGTGAAAATGGGGTCATGATCAGTTACGATACTGGAAGGTACTCCATGAAGATGGACTATCACACGAATGTAAACTGCTGCCAACAATGCTATCATCCTCTTACTCATAATAGGAAAGAAATGAGCGCTCTTAGTAAGTCTATCCACTATAACCCAAATACTGGTGTTGCCTTTCCTCGATCTAGGCAAACCATCAATGAAATCCATCGAGACGCTCTCCCACTTCCACTATGGGACCTCCAAAGGATAAAGTAAACCACTGGGCTTCCTTTGCTCAGCTTTGACTCATTGGCAAACCAAACATCGAGAAACAAATTCTGCCACATCTTTCTTCATCCCAGCCAAAAAGAAAACCCTCTTCATTTATCTATACATCTTATCACCTCTTGGATGAACAGTCATCTTAGAATGATGGGCTTCCTCAAGCATTGTCTTCAACAGACTCCCAACTCGGGGAACACAAAGCCTTCCATCTCGTCGCAACCACCCTCTATCATCTGCGGAATATTTACTGAGGTGTTCGAAATCATATGATGATCTTGCTGTGAAGTTCCTATCTGATTAAAAAGAGTAGATCACACCTCTAGTGATGCCAATAAACCAGGTGTAAACTCGGTGGGAGGTCTAAAATCAAAAGTCGTTATGAACTCCAATCTTTTCCTCTCCACAAACAGAGGACTCAAAGTCATCCTCTGCCTACTCAATGCATCTACCACCACAATCCCATTGCCAGGGGTATATGCAATCTCGAAATCATAGGATGCTAGAAACTCCATCCATCTTAGTTGCCTTAAATTTAGATCCTTTTGCGAGAACAAGTATTTGAGAGATTTATAATCAATGTACAACTCGAACTTCTCCCTAAGTAGATAATAGCACCATGTCTTAAACGCGAAAACTATGGCAGCTAACTCTAAGTCATGGGTAGGGTAGTTCTTCTCATGAACTCTTAGCTGTCTACCTCCATAACATACTATCCTTCCCTATTGCATCAGAAACGCACCAAACCCTGTACTGCATGCATCATTGTATAATGCGAACACCTTATTCTCGTCAGGCAAGGTTAAGACTGGGGATGTTGTCAGAGCCCTCTTTAATCGCTGGAAATCATCGTCACTATTTATATCCCATGAAAATGTCATATTTTTCTTCGTCGGTCTAGTGAGTGGGGCTGATATCTTTGCGAAGTCTTTAATGAACTTCCTATAATAGACCGCTAATCCAAGAAAACTTCTCACCTCCATTGCATTCTTTGGGATTTTCCAATCTTGAACTGCAACTACCTTCCCGGGATCTACTGCTATTCCATCTTTAGAGACCACATGCCCTAGAAATATCACTTCTTTTCTCCGAAAATTACATTTGGAGAATTTCTCCTTAAGCTGGTATGCACGAAGAGTTTTCAAAACCTCCCTTAAATGTCGGGCATGCTCTTCCTTGCTCTTCGAGAAAATCAAGATGTCATCAACAAAGACCACAACGAACTTATTTAGAAACTCTCGAAACTACCCTACTCATCAGATCAACAAAATAGGTGGGTGCATTAGTCAACCCAAAAGGCATAACGAGCCACTCGAAGAAACCATCTGGAGTTCTAAAAGCGGTATTGTCCATACTGTCCTCGGCCACCCTCAACTGATGAAACCACATAGCCAATTCTAACTGAGAGAAAACAAATGCACCAACAAGCCGGTCAAACAGGTCATCTATCCTCAAAAGTGGGTGCATATTCTTCTTGGTGAGTTTATTTAACTCTCTTATAGTCCACACATAAGTGAAGTGAACCATCCGCCATAGTTGCGAATACTACTGGAACACCTCACTCATATATGCTTCGCCTAATAAACCCTTTCTCAAGTAGCTCCCCTACTTGCTTGCTAAGATCCCTCCTTTCTCTTGGAGCCATATGGCGCTCATGCAATGCAACTAGCTTTGCATTGTCTACCAAGTATATATGGAAATCAATCTCGCGCCTCGGAGGTAAGCTCCGAACCTCCTCAAAAACATAAGGATACACACAGACTACTGGTACAGATTGCAGATCATCGATAGATGCATCAAGTGACTCTTGGAAACTAAGCATGGAAGACCCTTTAGGGTCACAAGAAATCTTGAGGGTCCTCCCATGGCAAGTCAAAAGTCTAACGACCTTCTTCTCACAATCTAGAATGGCTAGTGTTGACATCAAAAGTTGGTCACTAGTGACAATCAACCCCCAATCATGTGGAGAGCACACGAATAATGATTATTAGATGCAGAAATAATAAAGAAAATGGGGAGCACACATAGAATTTTTATAGTGGTTCGGAAAAGACTGTGCCTACGTCCACTTTATATGTATTACTTTTGTTTTTTTATTACAGGTACAATGCTTTTTCTCTATTTGCAGAAATGCGAGAGATGAGAAGTTTTGGAGGAGAAAGCTTAGGGTGCTTCAGCCTTTGGAGTGCCGAAGAGATTAGAAATAAAAGTCTTCTTTCCTTCTTTGAGCTTTGACTATTTATAGGTGGAGATGGCGACTTGGGCTGTTGTGATGTGGCCTGGCCTTTTTGGGAAAGCTTGGACGTGTGGAGTCCATTCCTTGGTTAGAATAGCAGCTGGAAGACTGATTTCACTATACATAAATAGTATCTTTAGAAATTGTGGCTTACGTGGCATCCATATTGAGGTGTATCAAAAATGGAGCTTTGTTCGGATATGGTTGACCGCCTTTACTTCCTTGAAAATCGGGCTAAGCATCAGAATAGCTCAGTTGAATATTTCCATGCTGGTTCGAGATATTCAGCCGAAGCGCTTTGTATGGAAGCGAGATACTTGGTTGACTGGGAGAACGATTCTTCTGGAGTGAGTCATTAGTTGATGAGAATTGGCTTGGGCCAATATGTGACTGTTCCAAGCTGAACTTCCGTTGGGCTTCCTGAAGCATGATTTATCTGATTCGGCTGATCGCACGTCTGGGCTTCAATCTGGCCCATCTTTGCTTTTGCCAAAAAGAGGGTTAACACTTTTCCCCTCAGAATGCATCTTCTTCGATAGAGGGAGGTGTGTTCTGAAATATGAATCGAAGCACAATCGCTCGAGCAGCTATAGTTGCGTCGGACCATATTAAGGCCAGAAATCCGACGACCCTGATGTTGTATTATGGCCAGAAAACCGACGACCGAACTAGGTCATATTAAGGTCGGAAAACCAACAACCCTCGGGATCCGTATTAAGTCCGAGATGATGATCATCACTTGTATGAGAATTAGTTCCTACAAAGAAAAAATAATCCACTCTCGTTCTGGAGAAGGCAGATGGGTCGAGCATTTTATTTCACTTGGCTTTGAGGGGTGGCGAGTATCATCCATACTCGGCTTAGTGGCGAGTATTAACCATACTCGGCTTAGAGAGGTGGCGAGCATTATCCATCTCGGCTTGGTGCACGTTTTTTTTTATGCTCGACTCATGTTAAATTAGTATATCCAGGGAGCAATAATGCTCTGGTGCAAATAAAAGGGTGAGTATAATCCATACTCGGTTTAAGATTTCTATCGTACTCGACTGGTGGAGTAGGTTTTTGGAAATAGTGGTGGGCTTTCGTACAAAATACATTAAAGAAAGGGGGCGAGCATCTGCCATGCTTGGCTTAGAGTTTCCAAACATGATCCATGTTTGCAAAGGAAAATTCATTGTTGCTAAAGAATTATTACAAAAAAAAGAAATTCTAAGAGGACAATGGTTGATTCCACAACACTCCTAGGAGCTAAATCCTAACCCTATACATGTTTACATCAAGGTATCATTTTTATTGAAAGAAATACATTAAAATAAAAAACTCTAATTAATGATAATGTCGCGAGTGCTAGTCTCAGGGTCCTTTTCGTTTCTAGGAGCTCGAGGACCGACCTGAGGAGCTTGTGTAGAAGATCACGGTGGCATGGCCGGGGCGCGCTTCTTAACATACTCAGGAAGCTCCCTTCGCCTGACTCGATCCTCGATGAGATCGCGCAGATGCCGGCATTCATCGGTGCTATGTCTAGCTATGTTGTGGAATACACAATGTTTGCCAGAATCAAGTTCCATCTGGGTTGTTTCTCGTCGAGGTGGTCTCGGTGTAGGAAGGGACCCTCTTATGTCAAGGTAGATATCGGGCAGAGAGGAATTAAGCTCTGTGTACTGGTCGTACTTATTTTCGATTCAAGGTCGTACGTGACACTCGTTCTTTTCTGGGGCCTTTCCTCTTCCTTTATTCTGGCCATTGCTGTTGAATGGACCTTGTTGTTTGACGGCTAGGACCTCAAGTTTTTCATCTCAGCGCTAGCGTCCTCTTGTTGGAGGAATCGGTTGACCTCAGAATAGAACTCATTTATATCCTTCTGGGGATCTTTGGTTAAAGAGATTGATAATTCTGATTGGTTCTGAACTCCTGCAATGGAGGCCATAAGTACCATCGATGGCACGGGCCGATCGACTGACGCTACTGCCCCGTTGAACCTTTCGAGGAAGGATCTTAGCGTCTCTCCTGATCGCTGCTTAATGGTGGATGAGAACATAACACTCTTTGATCGAGAGATATGTACTCTGAATTGCTCGATGAAGCGGGCGACCAGCGTGTTCTAGCTGCTGATCGAGTCCGTTGTTAGCTGCCGAAACCACATGCCGGCTATATCTGTGAGGAAGAGCGGGAAGCACTTTGCCATGACGTTGGTCGATGCACCAAATACTTCCATGTATCGCATGAGGTGGATGGTCGGGTCAGTGTGACCATTGTATGGTACGATAGCTAGGAACTTGAAGTCCGGAGGGTTTCGAGAGTTTCTGATTTCTCTAGTAAAGGGGCTGCGATTGACATTATCTATGTCCTATTGTGAGGAAGTTCCCCGAGTGAAACGCCGGATGATACTTACAAACTGGTTTCCATCTCCGACGAGTCATTTCCATGAATTCAACTCTGCATTTGGGAGAGCTTTGATGCAAGGATCTGGCAAAAGCATGCTCGGAAGGGCGGTCGTTGTCTGGGCTCGGCCTTCGAGAGTTGAGTGAAGGTGAGAGTGAGGGTGAGCTCTGGTAGGCGGTTCCATGAAGAATGGCCCCTCTTGAACCTGATGAGTATTGGGTCGAGCCGTACCCATGATAGAGGGTTTAGGCTGATCCAGGATAGCATGTGTTGTTCGGAGCTCGGGGTTGCCCCCCGTAGGAGCAAGGTTAGGAGGGTCTGCAGTAGCGTTTTCTTTTGCTACGGTGAGGACCGGTATGGTAGATTGGTCTCCCTGGTTTGAAGGGAAGGTTGCACCAGCTCATCGTTGAAGGGGAAGAGTGGTTAGACTGGTCTGTGGTAAGATTCCGGGTTGTAATGGGAATGACATCGATTCTGATGGACCCGGTAATCGCCCGACAAGCATGAGAGGTCAGGTTGTTTCCTAGAGTGGTGGAAAAGTGTTCGACCGATCTAGATCTTGATCGCGAGCCTCCTGGAGTTCTGCTGTTGTAGCTGCGCTGGGCGTTGGAAGCGATACTCATGGCTATGATTGGTTGGGAAGAAGAGCCGAGCCAGGATGAAATAAAGGTGTAGCCTAATCAATGGCCTGATTCCGTAAAGATCGAGGATCATTTGTTGCCCCGGTCCTGGTCAGTGGAGGAATTGATGTTGAAGTGTTCAATCCCGTCTCCATTCGATTGAGAATGTGATCCATCAACTGATGATGTCGTTCGAGGAGTTTACCCTGAGATGTCATATGGTCTCTGAATTCAACCATGATTTTATCCATGTCGTCCCGGGTAATAAATCGAGACATATCTTCATGAGAGGAAGCTTCATTGCTTGCCTCCGTAGCATTGGTATCGGCTGCGTCGGTGTTCGCGGGACGAGAGGATGTTGTATCTTTCTTTAGCTTGTTCTCCATGGAGTAAGGCTAACAAATGTCGTTGCGCGTATGTTCCCCTTCCTGGCGCGCCAAAGTGTTGATTCCAAAAGTTGGTCACTAGTGACAATCAACCCCCAATCGTGTGGAGAGCACACGAATAATGATTATAAGATGCAGAAATAATAAAGAAAATGGGGAGCACACACAGAATTTTTTTAGTGGTTCGGCAAAGACTGTGCCTACGTCCACTTTATATGTATTACTTTTGCTTTTTGATTACAAGTACAATGCTTTTTCTCTGTTTGAAGAAATGTGAGAGATGAGAAGTTTTGGAGGAGAAAGCTTAGGGTGCTTCAGCCTTTGGAGTGCCGAAGAGATTATAAAAAAAAGTCTTCTTTCCTTCTTTGAGCTTTGAGGTATTTATAGGTGGAGATGGAGACTTGGGCTGTTGTGACGTCGCCCGGCCTTTTCGGGAAAGCTTGGACGCATGGAGTCCATTCCTGTGTTAAAATAGCGGCTGGAAGACTGATTCCACTATTCACAAATAGTATCTTCAGAAGTTGTGGCTTACGTGGCATCCACAGTGAGGTGTATCAAAAGTAGAGCTTTGTCCAGATGTGGTTGACCGCCTTTACTTACTTGAAAGTTGGGCTAAGCATCGGAATAGCTCAGGTGAATATTTCCATGTTGGTTCGAGATATTTGGCCTATGCGCTTTATATGGGAGCGAGATGCTTGGTCGACTGGGAGAACGATTCTTCTGGAGTGAGTCATCAGTTGATGAGAATTGGCTTGGGCCAATATGTGACTGTTCCGTGCCGAGCTTCCATTGGGCTTCCCGAAGCATAATTTATCTGATTCGGCTAATTGCGCGTTTGGGCTTCAATCTGGCCCGTCGTGGCTTTTGCCAAAAAGAGGGTTAATAGCTAGCCAATCCATCCCCAAAATCAAATTATAGCCCATGAAACCAAGCACGTATGCGTCGCACTCAAACTCGACACCCAAAACAGATATTCTCAAACTCCAACAAATCATAGACCTATGAGCCATACCACCAATGGGGTTTGAGACAGCAACTGGATCCAAAACCATACTAGTACTAAGGTGTAGAGACTCAACCACAGAATCAGATATAAATAAATGCGAAGCGCCCGAATCAAAAAGAGTTCTAATAGGATGATTGGAAAGAGAAATCAAACCTTCAACGGAAACTTTCCTACCTCTGTCTGGCGCACCGGTCATGAGAGCATGCACCCGTCCTCCCGAAGATCATTCCCTTTGACCTTGTCCTTGCTTCTTTAGGCACTCCTTAGAATAGTGTCCGACCTCTCCACAATTGAAACAAATGTTCTTCTTTCTTTTACAGTCCTTGATTAAGTGACCCTCGCATCCGTAATTATAACACTTCCTCTTTTCTCTAGCCCTGCCATCCTTTCCGCCCTTCTTTTGTTGTTGTTGTCCTTTCTTGGGCCACACTTTCTTATTTTGTGTTTCCTCAACCTTAGCCACTTTCTTTTCACCTTTATCTTTCTCGTGCATTAATGCCATATCAACGAGCTTCTCAAAAGTTGCTCCTATCGGAATATGATACATAACCAACTTATGGAGGGGTTCACTCAATCCACTAGCAAACCTCAAAGCCTTTTTGTGCGGGGTATTCACTAGCCCCAAACCAAACCTCGTTAATTGATTAAATTTATTAACATATTCTTTCACAGACATGCTTCCTTGATTAAGTGCCAAAAACCTTTCCGTTTGCATACTTTGCTCGGTTTGTGAAAGAAACTTTATTACGAACCTCTGTCAGAAATCATCCTAAGTTTCCATTGGACACCCTGCTTGCTTCACTTCCCACCAGAATGTAGCCTCGTCTTTCAACTGCAAAATGGCCAACTAATTTTTCCTACGATCATCAACTTCAAAAATTCCAAACAAATCCTCCGTCTCTTTAAGCCAATTCCTTGCTTCTATAAAATTCTCAGTTCCTCAGAATGGCTTTCCGCCCATCGCACATAAATCTTTGCATATCTTAGAGAAATTATCAGCACGCGGAGGAGGAGGAGGAACATCGGGTGCAGCTCGGGGAGGAACGTCTGCTTGACCACCGGCAAGCGCCATGGCCTCTAGATACCTATGAAACCAACCTGGTATCGTAACGCCCTCAGGAATATTAGGTTCCCCAGACATGCTGAAAAGAAAAGGAAAAAGGGACTCAAACAAAGAATTGAAAGATATTACGTATGACTTTGGGGTATATGTTTCTCAAAACAGACTTTTCCATTGGGAATGCTTTCTTTTAAATACTTTTTGAAAATAATTTTCAAAATCATTTATCCGATCTAGTAACCTTCATCTTTAATACCAAATGTGGCACCCCACGTCCATTAATGACACTCTTTAATAGAATGCATTAAGTTTTGTGAAGCGTTATAGATAATCAAAAAACAGAAATGTTACAAGACAAATATAAAATAACAGCGGAATTTAAAATTTTATTGAGTAGAAAACATCGTGATTCAAAACATGGTTACATCATGAGTCTGAAATATATAAAATCTAGTACATCAACTTTAAACTTCTGACTTGTACAAAAATCATTAGAGTACAATAAATAAAGAAGCATAATCCCCAAAATATAGCCACAGTAGAGAAGATATGAAATCAACCAGTAAATCTAAGTAGTTCCAAGTAGAAGGAAAGAAAAATCCTGATCAAGCTTGAGTATTCCCACACAGAGAACCTGGGAGGGAGGTGGAATGGAAGAGAAAGAAGAGGAAACAAAATAGGTCAGGCAAAAGTCTAGCCAGCCAGTTACTTTTAACCTATAAATAAGTAAAAGCATCATGACAGGCACATAGGTTGGATAAGAGAGATAACATTATATAAGACAGGTAATGACAAGGTAAACATGGCAAACCGAATAGATCATATATGTATAGTGCTTCTCTAATACTTTTCTCTTTCTCTGCACCAACACTAGTATCACACGAACAAGATGATCCCTAACAAGATGATAGACATAGACATACTTTTAGTGAGACGTTTTACTCCATTCAATAACAGGCAGCCCAAGTGAACTTACTGGTGTTACCCCTGAGGATAATAATGGGCTCCTAAACAAGCGAGACTAGATGTACCCTAGTTACTACCTTAATCGATCGACTCCCTAACTCCATAGATACCATGTGCTGGCCCCACGGTTGGATGTATCACTTCCTAAAGTGGCAACCCTTCATTTTCAGGATGTGCATAACCATATCTACTGATGTCACAGCATCTTATTTTCCAGAGCAGGCGGACCCATGCACGCACATTAGCCCGATGGAACGCGTTGTCAAACACCTTTTCCTAGATGACCTCTTATAATCAGCTCAGTAAGCGTTCCCTGACTCCGACCTAGTTCGGAGTACTCACTTGATACATATATGGGTTACTAACTGAAACATATCCCATACACTAGATGATACAAGCTTCCCCTTGGCTTGCATCCCCACTACTAGGATTTCAAAAGGTTATGCCTAATAGTGCAACAAGATTGCATAACCCCATGGGTTAAGTTTGTGGGCATATATATATATATAAATATATAAACATTACCCACCGCCCTAAGATTTACTTAACCCTCCCACTGATCCAAGCAAGTTTACATAACCCCTACTCAAGTTAACATGTTCATGTAATCCCTATGGATTCAAACAAGTTAAGTATTACAAGTTCACTACCATATATTTACTTATGGTTATAATGCGCCAGACCTCCCACATTAAGTCTACCACTTATGGATGCTGGATTTGCCGATCGGGTCCAGGCAGACTTTTTCCACAAGTCGGACTTAACCTCGTGTCTTAGCACCATCACATATTTATGCACTTAGACCCCTCACATTAGATTTACCACTTGTGGACGCTGGATATGCCGATTGGGTCCGGGGAGGCTTCTACCACAAGTGTAATCTAACCTCGTGTCTAAGCACGGTTACAGTTTCTAATTACTATAAATTTAGGCATTTTCATTATTTAACAATTATTCCTATTTTGTTATAGGTTTTCATGCCCCTTTTTCCAAATCATATTCATCATGTACCATATGCCCCAAATTAAGATTTTTAATCACAATTTGGTTTATGCCCCAAATCCATATTCATGTTTTCAATTCAAGTTATTCCCTAAATTTCCCGGTACAAGTTATGCCCCAATTTTAACATTTCCCTTCGTTCCCAATTTCACGCGTTGACATATTTCAGCGGTATGCCTAGGCTCAAAGGTAACCTGACTATAAATAAAAAGGGAAACGAAGAAGGGAAGAGAACAGAAATAAGCTTAATAATAAGATAGACATATGATGGCAGAAATAGGCATAACAACAGAATAAGCATATAGCGACATAGTTGGGCATAATAACAAGTTAGGCACATAAGAACAGATTTAATGAACATGTGATAATAGAACTGATTTGGCACCGTAACATGATTAAGCAAACTGACATAAAAGGGACATCATAAGCAAGCATGATGAGATCTAAACAACGAATTAGATATACTAATAATGGCATATCTAATATGATAAATAGTCTTAGGCTTAGATCCAACTCAAAAGCATGTCAAGGTTAACTTTTAAATGTTTATATCAAAAAATAACATAGACTCACTGTGATTGGATCTAAAGAACAGAGAATTAATCATAGATGTGGTAGCACAGATCTCTAAATTTGCCTAACTCTTGTTGCTGAAGAAGAATAGGCTAGATAGACTGAGTTGGGGCAACATCTCGTTGTCACCACTAATTTAGATGAATAAAATAATGGGACTAATGTCTTATTTATAGTATAAGGTCAACAAATTTAGCCAAGAATTCAGTCTACGTACGCAGGAATTAATCTGGTTTAGATCTGGGGGTGTAGACCTGGGTGTCGACACCCCCCTTATGGTGTCGACCCATGGGTCGACACCCCTAAGGCTGGGGTCGACCCCCAACGGGGATGATTCCCGCGTTGTCCCGCCTTCGATTTCTAGTTTTCTGGAATGTTTATTATATATATATAATTAGTTTATATATATATAAACTTCAAACCTTAATATCTTCTTCATACGTTGTCCGTTTTACGCAAACTCAGAGTCTATCTTAAGAAGAATTCCGAGACGAACACAATGGCATAGTCCATTTTACTTAATTCTCAATATTTAATTAAGTATTATTTAGTTTATCATCTTAATGTTTTATAAAATTATGGGGTGTTACACATGGGATTTTTTTTCTTTTAGACATTTATTTTTTTAAATTCAATCAATTCAAATATTTGAAATTTCAATTATAATTCTCATTTTGAATTATTTAAATTTATAAAAATCTTGAGATAACAATTTAAATATCACTTTAGATCAAGTTAATTTAAAGTAGATTTCAAAGATGTGTAAACAATTCAATTTCAATAAATTCAGTTCATATTCAAATCATTTTTAACTTTAGTCAACAACTTTAATAATTTTCCTTTAAATTTTAATTTCAAAATTCGAAGTTCAAATTCAAATGATATTTAACCAACTGGTGCACGTATTCGAAGTTCAAACTCAAAAGTTTTTAATCAATATTTCCAGATTCAAGGTTAAAACTAATTTTTATTTAACCAGCCGGTGCCCTTATATAATTTTATATCTTATGGCCATGAACTTAAAAATAAATTTTTGTATTTTGGGAATTGATATATATCATTTCAATCCAAATTAGATGTCAAAGGTAGTTATCATTTCAACTTACATTCTTATTTCATTTTAATGGTTAATCCCGGGTTTATTCGACACCTGTAACATCTAAGATAAATGATTGGGATTAATCAAAACAAATAATGTCATACATAATCACGGTGAGTAACAGGTAAATTCACACAATTAAAAGTCAATTTGTCAAACATATCAAATCCAAGTCATTCATCACATCAATACATCCAAACAGTTCAATATCGTATAAATTTACTAGCTATCTGATGTAGGGTTTTAAACTGGCAATTAAATGTCGAATTTTTAACTTAGCTGTAAAATTTAAAATAATAGTCAAATTAAATTACATTAACTATACCAGCCAACATAAATATGTCATTCTAACTACCAAACACCAATCAATACCATCACATTATAACATGATTTTAATTTAACTAATAATCGAGTTGTAATGAATCGACTAATTACTGATCCTGATCATTGACGCAAACACCATGTCGACTAACCAAGCACCGAAAATTTACCGGATCATTAGTAGAAAGAAGTAAGGATGAGAAATAGAATGTAACGACCTTGCATTTTGCCCGTCCAAAGTCAGTAATTAAACCAACTCAAAACGTTCAAAACGTCATATTGTTATTGGCTTACACGGTTTAAACAGAATAAATGCAGAATCACAGAGTACAATAATTTGCAGCGGAATAAAACTTCATATAAATATCATAGTTGTATACAATATTTGCACAGCGGAAAATATATATAATGTATACATGAAATTTTTAACTGAATAATTTACATTTTTGTTGAGCTTAGCGCGCGCGAGCGTCCCCACGTCCTCTCCAGTTTGCAAGCTGATATCTATAACCTGGAACACTTAGGGCCTGACCCGAGTGTTTCATGCAAAATACACAAAACACCCGAGTCAGGATTAAACTTATTTCAAATTAGCAAACTTCGTTAAACACTAAATATAATTAGTTTAATCCCAATAATTGTTAAATGGTTCGAGTATACTAATCCTTAAAACTACCAATATAAATACTAAAGTGGATCGAGTATCCGCATGTATCAATTTCAACGGTGACAGCAAAATGATGCATAGCGTAGAAATAATGTGCCTAAAATTTGATATGGTGATATGTAAACAATGTAACAGGCTTGCAAGTAGGTATACCCAAAGGACTAACACAAGTTCAAATAGACAAGTGTGAACAGTATACCAACATGGCCTATTCATCCATACTAGTGTATCCATGTGTGCGAACAGCCAGGGAACTTAATTTCTAATTTTTAGTTCATGTTTATGTAAGACAAGGGTCCATTAATGCAAATAGTATTACAGCAAGCATGATCAACACACATCTGGGATGGAAGAAGCAGGTTTCAATAATAACATTGGGTCCATAAAAAAAAGATGCTGATGGTAAGGCTTTAAGAGCTAAAAGCTAAATGCAGCAAATTTCATAAACATGTAACTAGGTACTGTAGGTATGCATTTGGTATACTCTTTAGCATGCATGGCCATAGGGAAGCTCTTGGCCAAAAATAGATGGCAGGCACGCATGAGGTAAAAGAAATCCATTTAGCAAGGAAATTTAAAATCCCAAAATAAACTACATACAAATCTGGTTTTACTGGTCTTAGCATAAATACAGATCTTTACAATTTGTCTCGGCCCTTCCATAATAAAATCTTACTTACCAAATTTTTAAGTTACATCTTGGTTCCTAAAAAAATCCAGTGAGGAGTTAAGTAAATGTTTACCAACTACCAACTACAAAGTATTTTTGTAAGGTCCAAGTGTCACAGGACATACAACTAACAACAAAAGGATGGTAAAATGATATATAAGAAATTAGGACTTGTATATATTTATATTATCCACTTATTATTTTGTTTGGTATGACCTACCTACAGCATATACATGCAAGTGACAGTGATGGACATGCAACATTTTCTTGCTAAGAAGACAATAAATACTAGTCATGCAAGCAGGTGTTTCTTGGCAACAAGGTGGCTTCCAGTCATATATGTTTTGCCACGCAAATCAACAGAAAAAGTGACCACACTGGATGACAAAGAACAGATTAAAAATAGGCTACACTTACATGACAGCACACATGCGAGCAAGTAATAAAAATGAAGTATCTACTTTAGCATACATGCATGCGGATGCAGACTCACTCCTACAGCAAAATCTTTGAGTCAAAAGGGACTAACCCAGCCCGCATATGAGTGGAATACAGAGGAGTATCAAAGGCAATAAATGCAGCAAGTACCTTACCATGCAAAGTATATTTCGTTTTTTTTTTTCAAGTTCCTTTTGGTGCAACGTAATCCACAACAAACGTTTTCTTGTTTCTCAATATATATATAAGTCAGTAAACTTAAACAAGGTCCATGTAACATGCATGTGAATGATTAGTGAAGCGCACACACATACTATGTGATAGTTAACTTCTAGTAGCGTCAAACACAATACCTTTATGTATATAAACATACAAGATTTTGTTTAGAAAAGACACAGCAAAAGGGAATAACTTATACAAAGAAAAATCAGGCAACTCAAGGTGACAGGACATGCAACGGGGATTACTGGATGGGTGCCGAGCAGGTTAGCAAGGGAAAAATCATGCATTACATGTACGCAGACAACCATGCCTATGTATCCATGCTCAAGTGAAAGAAATCAAATCAGAAAATGGTCCAAAATTGGAAATTACAATGGCTACATAGTGACAGGAATGCAATGGAAAAACCAATTAATTATACATAGTATAACCGCGAAGTGGAACTTGAGATAAGTTGAATCGTAAGCTATGCTTACCTTTAGTCGTAGTGGCGGACAGCGGAGGAAAGGCAGGAGTTCTTGTCAGTGCTAGCAGCAGCTACGAACCTATTGGGATGTCGGAGCTGCAACGTCTTTGATTGGCAAAGGAAAATAACCGGTGATGGCAAAAGGGCGGATTGCAGATCTGAGAGGAAGGCGAAGGATTTGGGAATTCAAATGGGGTGAAGGTTGCGGGTTTCAATGATGTTGGCAACGTCAGTCCAGCTTGCAGTGACGAGGGAGACAGTAGCTCCAGAGGGTAGCGGGTTAGCTCCGCTCACGACAGCAGACTCCTCGACGATGGCGGAGGAGGTTGGATGCGATGGAGATTCAATTCTAGTGGAGGAACGGTGGTCGGTGGCATGTACGAGACCGCCTGGTAGTGGAGAGGGCAGATTTGATTTTCGGTGGCCATGATTTGCTCGAATTTGGGGAAAGAAATCAATTTGATTTATTTTTCTAAAGAGGAAAGCCAAACTGACGGTAGGCAATAACAAGAGGGAAGAGGAATGTTGTTTTTTTTTTGTGAACAAGGGTGAAGAGAGTACCCTACATTATAACGAAACTAAGGGAACCGCATTCAGAAGAAAAGGTCAACGTGTACCGCATGCAAAGAGGGATGGACAGGTGTTAGAACTGACAGAGAGGTGGAAACAACTGATAAATTTTCTCAGCACAAAGTATCCCAATGTTCAGACCAAATCTTGGAGCAGATTATCTCAGATATCGTTTTTGAATTCAAACGTTGGCTGATCTATGAAACTATGAAGATGGTTCGAACAAAATACAATGTTGTTTTTAAGCTTAATAATAACGAATATTGTTTTGAACGTTGCCGACGAACAGAGCACGGCTGAACTAAACAGCGTTGTTTACCCGTTATAAATTGTAATAGGTACTAAACGATAAATTAAATGCAATAATACACAAGATTTATTCCGTAATTTAATTTAATTCTTATTACATCAACCGCATTCCACAATTGCCGTTATTAAAATAAATTTGTACTTAGCGAAAATTAATTAATTGACGATTGAATTTAGAAATTTAAACTGTATAATTGAAACCATGCTTTAAAATAAATTTGATCTTTGGTTTATAATGTCAACGGTCAAATTATCCTAAATGTTTATCACCCGATTAAATTAAGTAACATCATTTATTACGTAAATCACATAAAATAAAAACTAAATAACTGAATTAAAAAGCTAAAATATTATAAAAGTTTGTTGAATACAAAATGATTGAAAAGTTAGAAAGCTTAGCACAAATAGAATATAGAAACTAGCTAATTACCAATATAACCGTAAAGAGTTTAATTTAAAATTTCAACTCTACATTTCGACAATCGTTCATGTTAAATTTAAATAATTCAAGGCTAAAGGTACAAATTAATGTCAAACTATGTATATATTTTCCAAAAGGATTAAATTGAAAGTAAACTCAAATTACATTCAAAATAGATAAATACCACTTCAATCATCCTAATGCATTCTAATCAGTTAAAATATCAATTTTGGCAAACATTTAAAATAAAATAAAATTCTACAAAAAGGAATTTTCCTTTATAAGTTTAATTAAATATATTCAAAACAAATTTAAAAAATCCAAATTCTAAATATAAATATATTCAACTAAAATAAATTTCAAATGTTATATCAAAATCCATTATAAATATTTATTTCAACTATAAACTCTAAATTAATTTATATTCTAAATGTCGAAAATTCTGGTTCGTTACAGCCTCCCCCACTTAAAACTTTTCGTCCTCGAAAAGGAGAGTTGTAGAATTTATACTTAAGTAAAACAAATCTTACTTAGAATTTATTAAAACAAAATATAAATAAAAGTTATCAATTCAAAATATTTACAATTTCTAATAAGCTTGAAATTTATAGAAAGGTTCTTAATAGATCAACAAAATTTTATCATACAACTGAATTGGAAAACTTCTTACATCAACTATAATTTAATCAAACTTAAACCATTGTAGAAACTAAATAAGGAAATTTGTTATAAAATGTAGAAGAAGACTACGTGCAAAGTACAAGATAATTTAAGGGAAAGTAGTTTAAAATGGTAAAGTTATTTTGAAATAAAAGTAGATTTAATAAAATCCAAATAGTTTAATATAAGATAGCCTTAACAACTAAAATAAAATGATTAAATATAAGCAATTTTAAAAAAAAATTGGTAGAAAATAGATAATATAATAAAATAGTAAAATAATGTAAGTAAAAGAATTTGAAATGGATAAATTATAGGTACAAATGTGAAATATAATAGTTTAAATGAGATGCTAAGTTGTGTAAATATATTAGTTAGATTAAAATACTCTATAAATTGTTATATTTATAAATTTCAAACATTTGAAAGTCTCAAAATGATTTCTCCGAACTTAGAATCCCATTTTCATTTCAAACCATTTGAAGTACTATACATTTCTTTCATATAGAATCATACTTCACTTCAGGATTTCAAAACCAAAATCGCTTCCAAAACTTCAAATATATATGATGACTCGAAGCCTAACAAGTCCATCGTCGTCCTTGTAAACTTTAGACATGCGTTGATCAGGCGCGTGACTAAAATATACAAGTACTAAATATACTTGTTTCAACTTCTCGTCAAAATTTTTGTTTCATTTCCTCAAGTTTCCCATGAAAAGGCCTAAGGGCAGCCTATCGTACGCAATAATATAGATAATTAAGGTCGCTCTGGACACCTAAAGCAGACCATCGTCGAGGGTTCTCAAGCGAAGTGTACATCACGGTTTTCGTCCAGACACGGACCCCCAAGCACAAAAATCGCGAAGCACATATAGCTCTCGGTTTTCGTCCAGACACGGACACCGTATATGCCTAGGTTGCTCTTCCCAAATACCATCATCGAGGGATCCCAAGCGAAGTGTACCTCACGGCTTTCGTCCAGACACGGACCTCCAAGTACAAAATCGCGGAGCACATATAACTCGGTTTTCGTCCAGACACGAACCTCCGTATATGCCTAGGTTGCTCACCCTAAATCACACACGTCCTTCTTTTAGTCATGGGTTCCCCGAATCCATGAAAAAATATCAAATCATTTCATATCCCGAAGTCACAAAATATTTCGCAACAATAATTCGCAAATACTTCCAATTATAGTATTGTTGTCTTTCAAACATTTCAAAAATATCGGGATTCAAGTCGTCGAAATTTTCTTAGTTCATAAATCAATTTATAAACTATTCATCGTATCCAAAATAATTGGAAAACCAATTTCTTTCAATACTTAAAAATCAATTCAATTAATTGAAAGTGCAAATTTCAACTTTAAAACATACAACTTATGTTTCGCATTTCAAAATCAATGATCTTATTCAAATATATCAAGTCTTTCAAATTTTCCACGTCAAAGACTTTTAAAGATCATTATAATTATATCAAGCTTTATGGGAAAAAGATTTCAATTTCGAAACATCATTTCTAACAATTATACAAAAGTTGATATTTTCTAAAAGATTCATATCGCCATAAAACTTCCTTTTGATAGATGGAAATCAAATTTGATCAATGCGATTTTCTTATCGTTCTTTCAAATCAAGTAAGCTTTTCAAATTTTAAAGCTTAGGAAAATCGTTTATACAAGTCGAATCTTTTAGATCAAATAGCTTCAAAACAATTCTAAGTTTCCAATTAAACATCATATTTTCGTAATATGAATTTTCAAAAACTTTAAACAATATCTTATTTCAAAAATACTTTACACCACCATATAGGGTTCATATTCATTCCCATTTTAAATATCACATCTTTTTTTGAAAAGTTCACATTTTCCTATTGGCGGGAAAAACTCTTGTAACATTTTTATTAAAAATACCATCACGTTTCCGCTACGCGCTCTGATTATGCGTATATTCAACTAGTATTGGTGAAATATTCCACAACATTGATTTCTAAATTTAACATTTCAAAATCCAATTTTTCTTACATAAGTTGGATTCTATATTTCGAACACTTTAATTTCTATGAAAAGCTCATTTATTGAGGTTCCGTTACATAACATTTTGGACAAATCAAAGTTATTTAGTCGAATTCAAACACGATTTCACACGACACGAAGGGGAATACATGGATGAAGTCAAAATTCCACATGCTCAAAATAGAAGTTCGATATCATATGAGTATCAAAAGGTATGATGGCTCAAATCAAAACACTTGGCCGAATTCCTAAGATAAAAAAAATGGATGTCATTACTTAAGAGCGAACGGTTCGAGTTTGAATGATTATCCTAGACAAAGATGGGAAAGTCAAATGCACGCAAGGATACAAATTTCAGCTGTTCAATCATGGGATACTCGATTATCTCATTAGTTTCCTTTTTGAGTAAGTCTTACTTAAAAATTTCCATTTTCTTTTGCATCGTAAGTGATTATTTGTCACATAATTTCCATTCAATTCATTCATACAATTTTACTAGGGGAAAAGAAGTTTTCTCCCCCACTTTGACATTTATTATAATTCAAATAAATGCGGTTATCAAGATCTGAAATATGGGGTAGTATTCTCATCATATCTTAATTACGATTACTCAATACATACGCTCATTTATGCGCATCGTCAAAATTTCATATAAGTTTAGAGGCTTGGAAAACTCCCTTTTTGTTCCAAAATCATTTTTTTCTAAATCAATTTGGTATCCAACATTATTTCAAAGTACAGAGTTATATTCGCAAATAAAACTCGTTATCTAAACATCATATTTGATTTGCATTTACGCCATGTGTATTTCTCTTCGATCGAGTTCTCTTACTTATTTTACTTGGATCAAAATCGCTCGGATCGAAATACATATATTTCTGACATAAATTTTGCTAAATAGTTTGAGTAGAAGATAAATAAAATGTAAACCAAATGAAATAGTTAAGTAAAAGATAATTTAGATAAAATAATAAGATTTTAAAATCACAAGTTGGAATAGACAAGTTGAATAAAAGAAAAGCTTCACAATTTACAAACCAACCAAGAAAGTTACAATACACGATAATTTAGAAAATAAAGTTATGTATAAAATAATTTTAGTAAAACAGTAAAATAGATATGTTTGGTATACAATAAGTAAATACAAAGAAACTAACTTAAATAATAAATAAGTAGGTCCAATTAAGGGACTATAAATTATTAGATACAAGTAACTAAATTAAAAATAAAAATGTTAGCGATAAATGTAAAGAAGCTAGAAGGACGAAAAATATAATATATAAAAGCTACATACAAATAATGTAGTACAAGATAAACGAATCAAGTGAAAGAGTTTTAAATACTATGTTTACAAAATGTTAAATACAAATAATCTAGATAAAATCGAGACTAAATAACCAAATAATATAAAATTATTAAGACAAAAGCTGAAATATTATAAAATTATAAATAATTTAGTCAAAAGTACCAGGCTATGTCTAAAATGAATAATTTTAGTAAAGTAATTTAAGTAAAACAATAAGTAGCTAAGTAAAACAATGGATTACAGCCAATGTAAATAGTATCAGCTTGAAACAAATAACAAAATAAGATTACTTTCAAACAATAGAGATAGAATATATTAAGTAATTAATTACCAAATTCAGTCCGATCCGAGTCAATTTCAATACCGTTTCAACTCACGTTCCAACTATCGTTCCTTAAATCGAATATCGATCTAATTCCACCTTGTCACATTTAACTTTACCAAGCTTCAGACATACTCTTCGAAACCCACTCTTAGTATTTGTCAAAATCTTTTCTTTCTTCGGTAAAATCTTTTTTTCAACAACCATTTACGAATAACCCGTCGTTCACATATAGATTTTGAAAACTTTTATTTCAATTATCTTAGACTTGAACCCCTTTATAACCATTGGAAGATTTTAAAATAGTTAGAAAACAGATTCATTATTCTCTTTTCTTCTCGCTGATGATTCCAAACACTCCTCGATTGATTTCGAAAATCTTGACCGCAACGAGCTTTTATTTTCGAAAATATTTCCTTTGAAATACTTTATTTCCAAATCCTTTCAAAATATCTTATTTTCCAAAATCTCTTTCAAAATACATTTTTCTTTCGAATTCGTTGACTTTAGCACCAATTCTGCTCATTCTAAGGTATTTCTACCTTATCTTTAATGAGTTTTAAACCGAATAAGCCAAGTTTTGTATGAACCTCGCTCTGATACCAACTGTAACGACCTTGCATTTTGCCCGTCCAAAGTCAGTAATTAAACCAACTCAAAACGTTCAAAACGTCAGATTGTTATTGGCTTACACGGTTTAAACATAATAAATGCAGAATCACAGAGTACAATAATTTGCAGCGGAATAAAACTTCATATAAATATCATAGTTGTATACAATATTTGCACAGCGGAAAATATATATAATGTATACATGAAATTTTTAACTAAAAAATTTACATTTTTGTTGAGCTTAGCGCGCGCGAGCGTCCCCACGTCCTCTCCAGTTTGCAAGCTGATATCTATAACCTGGAACACTTAGGGCCTGACCCGAGTGTTTCATGCAAAATAAACAAAACACCCGAATCAGGATTAAACTTATTTCAAATTAGCAAACTTCGTTAAACACTAAATATAATTAGTTTAATCCCAATAATTGTTAAATGGTTCGAGTATACTAATCCTTAAAACTACCAATATAAATACTAAAGTGGATCGAGTATCCGCATGTATCAATTTCAACGGTGATAGCAAAATGATGCATAGCGTAGAAATAATGTGCCTAAAATTTGATATGGTGATATGTAAACAATGTAACAGGCTTGCAAGTAGGTATACCCAGAGGACTAACACAAGTTCAAATAGACAAGTGTGAACAGTATACCAACATGGCCTATTCATCCATACTAGTGTATTCATGTGTGCGAACAGCCAGGGAACTTAATTTCTAATTTTTAGTTCATGTTTATGTAAGACATGTAGTGACCCGAAAATCTGGTCCAATTTGAGCTGACTAAAAACACAAGTCCAACCCCAATTTAAACTAGAAATTCAAGAAACTAATAGAAAGAAGATAGAGGGTGAGGATAGATAAGGTAGAACTTATAGAATAGAAGAAGAAGAACATCATCATCAGAGTAAACACGAATCTCACAGCGGAACGAATAAAATATAACATACTTTTGAAATACAAACAGTATATGTATACAATAAAATTGCAGAGTACAACACTTACAACACAGCGGAAATAACTATAGCTATATGATCCTGAAGCCTCCTGCTCCAAGCTCTTCCAGTATATCTGTAAATCCCGACTACTTGACTGCCCGTACAAATTTAGGCACCCAAGAGTTTAGGGAGACAAAACAAATAAACTCCGGGTCAGTCATGGACTGGTGTGAGTAAACTCAAATCATTTTAACAGGTATATGATATCTCATAAGACCACGCCGTGAATACGGAACGGGTTTTTTCCCTTGTGAGAATCCAACATCTTTGAAAAGCAATATCACTGATATTAGAATAATGTCTAAATACAATTAGATATCAATCTAGCAGAAACGCTTTCATCTCACGTTCTACATATATAGTATACAATCAAAACCGCAAGCACGTATTGGGTAATGGATTTCCAACTATGACAAGGTATGGAATCACCTGCCGATCAGTGTACTCTAGGAGCGATACACTGGAGTTCAACAAGAACATCTTGCAACTCAGCCACACATGACCGACCACTCATTTCGCTTGAGTGTATCGAATGTACATCACCAACGGTTGGGATCAGCAACCATTTCCCGTATATATATGGGACAACATTGATAGATTAAAAGAAGCAAATGAATATTCTCTAGATAGGTGATTATACACCCTACTTCGGTGCGACCAACTTAGCCATGTTGCCTGCCCGATTTCTGTCATTTATCGGATGTGAGGCTAGAGGTTACGCTTACTTTCCATTTCATTTATAACGCGATCACTTTGAATGCCACATTATCAGATCCGTAAATCATTAGTTGGTTTATACACATATCCTGGATGTTATGCTAAGGGATAAATTCGTTGCAACCATATATATTTATACAGACCAACCCATTCGATCATTGGAAATACTTTGTCAGACATTCGTCCATTTACGTTCGTTCTGGGACTGAACGAAACCGAAGGCACTATTCAGTACATCCATCTTAGTCCATTGTTATCTAAGATTTATACAACAACCCTTGCACTTTACTCCGTCTTCAATACATTCAGCATATATGATTTGCAACGCTTATGCCAATACAGAGCGGTTCTTTGGATAATAATCCAACCGGTCTCTCCATATTAACAACGTTAAAATGGTCAAAACATTGATAGTCTGTGATTTAACTATCAAAGAAAAACTCGTGTGCAAACAACGATATTATTTCCAGACGGAAATTATATCAACCAATCATCATCTAACATTTATCTCTTTAGTTCATTAATTTACTTATCTCCTGTTTCCCTATATTCTAAATTTCTTATTTTCTAATTTTAGAAAATATACTTCATTAACAATGGAAAACATTTCCATTTCCTTGTTTTCTATATTGATGTTTAAATAAACATCGCTATGCCAACTCAAACCATTTACTGAATTCACTTAACCATCATTCACTATCAAACCTTACCATTCCTTAGTTAAGAAGGAAGTCAATCAAGTTGGGGTATAATTACCTCTCAGACCTTAACTGAACAACGTTATAACTTCGAAATAGTAACAGTTTATCTTTTAAACCTTTGACAACTTCTTTACGTAACTCTCGGATTCAATTAACGAATCCACTTCTTTATTGAAACATTGATTATAACGATAACGTTATAATCCCTACCTTCGCAATATCCAACTTCAATTATACCCTTTATTCTTCAATTCGACTAATTAAACCTAACCCTAAATTATTAGTGTATACTTTTGATTTAAAAACCGGAAAGTAAATATTACTTTCCCGAATTCGATATAATTGAATTCGACGTATAATTCTCTTTCGAGTAATCTCTATTTGATTAACTCTTCTTCGAATATCCTATATTCGATTATCTCTCTTCGAATAACTTATATTCGAAATCTCTTTCTTTCGAATAAACTATATTCGATCTCTTTCTTTCGAATACTATATATTCGATAATCTCCTTTCGATTAAACTATAATCGATAACTCCCTTCGATTAAACTATAATCGAGAACTCCTTTCCTTTAACTCTGTTCGAATAAACTATATTTGACTAACTCTATTTAACTCCGTTTAACTCTATTCGAATAACTAATATTCGACTAACTCCTTTGGATTAACTCATCTTGACTAACTTAACTTAATTAACTCAAACCGATAACTTAACTCGATTATCTTAACTCGATAACTTAACTCGATTATCTTAACTCCATTATCTTAACTCGATTATCTTAACTCCTATCGAATAACTAATATTCGATTTACTCCATTCGCTTGACTCTAGATCGCAGCGATCACAATGGTTACGCCTGATTCCCTCAGGAAACATCCGACCGCCGTAGGCTATTTACAGCCCTGCGAATTACGCTAGCAGTCTGCTGAATGACACTTACTCTGAATAACTATGTTTGTTTTATCTCTATCTCGAATAACTATATTCGATCGACTCTAATTGAATAACTAATATTCAACTAACCCTGATTCGATTAACTCTAATTCAATTAATCCTATTTGTTTAACTCATATTTGATTGACTAATCTTCGACTAACTAGTTGTAACGACCCGGATTTTTCGAATAGTATTTTAAATATTTAGTATCGTTTAAATATTGAAAATACAATATAAAAGAATTTTTATAGTGAATTATCGATCAAATAATCGATATACGATTTAATTTTTTTTTTTGTATACATACAGAATTATCGTGATACGATAATAATCAAATTAGCAGTTAAAACTGAATTGAAACGTTTCAGTCGATTAATATAAACTCTATGTGAATTAGAACAATAATTAATATTTATTCATTTGAATCGATTCAGATTTTAAATCGAATTTAATTTGAATTGTTGTTTTCTCTATAAAGTCGAATTGAAATTCAGTAACTGTTTCGTTAAATTCAAAATAGTGAATAACGTTGGAAACATCAGTCGTTACGATTAATAACGGTTCAGAATTTAGAGTAAAGGACCATGAGATATTTTGGTAGAATATATTAATTAAAATCAAATCAAAAATAAAATAAATTCACATCAATATATATTTCAGCCGACCTAGATTATTACTCAAACGCAGACCTATAATGTACGCTGCCTTCTCTCCATGTACAATCTGCCTCCTCAGTTAGATATCAAGAGAGCAAGGAATTAATGGCCAGTACCTATTGTTCCCCCTCTCGCGTATATATAAACGCGACCTTCCTCTCCTCATTCTATTTGTCTTTCAGCAACATTAGTCGAAGAGAAAAAATATGGTAGCTCCTCAGTTCAAAATCAAAATAAAAATCCCAAAATCGATTCTCCAAATATCGCAGAACCTCATGTTTCGATCTGGTCCTCTCAAAGATAAGTGCGAACTTGTTCTGGAGGGAGGGGTATCGTTTGACGGATTGTCGAGTTAGGTTTTGATGTCGCGATGCAGTGTAGAAGGGGGATTCAACGTCGTTCTTGGCTACTGAGTTTTGGAAGTCGCGATCTAAAGAGGAGTTGTGGGTTCTGGGAGGTCGACGCGGGTGGATTGATGTGAAGGTCGAAGTGTTTTGGGTTGCGGTTGAGTGATGCGCATGGAAGGGGAAGGGCTCGACAGTAGAGTTTTAGGGTTCAGTCTGTAGTGGTCGACGCTGAGGTGTTAATGGCGAATTGGGTCAGACAAAGGCAGTTTCGGGCTTTGATTTTTGGAAAAAGGGGCTGATGAGGTAGTGGTTGCGAACTGGAATTGGTGCGACAGGGAGCAAAAAGAGGAGCTACTCGAGACAGTGAGGAGCTAAGGCTCTACTGGAAGAAGGGTTTGTGGTGAGGTCAGAATGATGAACACAGATTTTTGAGTATTGGTAGGAAGAATTTAAACAGGGACTAAGGTAAATTAATTTTATTTAAATTAGTTAAGGTCTTTATTTAAATTAGATTTGTTGAATTTATTTTATTTAAAATTTATAATAGTTAATCGATAATTTAAAATTTAATAATCTTAGGTGATAGATTCAGTTGGAATGGTTCGAGATGATTCATGGCACAACGATATGGAAATTTACAGAATAATCGACGAATTAAAAATCTCGGTGAGTAAATCTCACTCACCTTTAGAATTATTTTTATTTCATTTAAAAATAATTGTTTGTTGCTTGTGTGAATGCTTTCTGGTTGTTATATATATTAGTTATTTAGGCTATATATATATATATATTGGGTGGATTGATTGGTTGGATTCCCGCAGTCTCATTAGCGGATGCCCGTAGTTTCATAGCGGATGATTACCCTATACGCCCCACGCTATGATTAGTGGATGACCTTCTATACCGCGATATTCTGCCACGAAGCAGAATGGGTATTATTTATGTGCTAACATCTGTGGATGCAGGAAAACAGGTTGGAGGGATCCAACTGGATTCCTCAAAAATATATTATCTGTTTGTTTGTTGTTTGTTTGATTCCATATATATTTTTAATATATGACGTGAAAAAAAATCAAATGATTGGAAATTGGGTGATTTGATTGGTTTAAATATCACTGGGCTAAGTGTTAATGTATTTAAAATATCGTGGGAGGATATTTGAGATTTAAAAAGGAAAAATTCTATTTTTAAATAGAATTTGAATTTTTAATGGAATAAAAATATAAACTTGTTTTTGAAAAATAAAACAAGTAGTTTCTTTTTAAACGAAGATTATAAATAGTTCTTTTATAACGAAGTTATAAATGAAGTGAAAAGAATTATCATTTGATAATTCAGAAATAGAAATACAAGCGTGAAATTGGGATTTGAAATGAAATTTCAAAATAGGATGTGAAAAGAAATTTTTAAATATATAACTCAAATGAAATTTGAGTATAACATTTGAATAGTAGAATTAGAAAAGGAGTTTAAATATTTGAATTTTAAAAGGAGATTGAATATTAGAAATTCAAATAGAAGTTCAAATAGAATTTGAATAGACGAAATTAGAATGAAAAATAGAATTTGAATTCAAGGAATTAAAATAAAATTTGAATTCAAAGGAATTCGAATAAAGAAATTCAAATAGAGATTTGAATGTAGAATTTCAAAATAGAATTTGAAATAAACTTTGAAATAGGATTTTCAAAGTAGAATTGGAAATAGAATTTCAAATAGGATTTCAAAATAGGAAATCCAAATGGTTTTGAAATGAAATTTGAATTCAAGGGAATTCAAATGGATTTGAGTGAAGAAATTCAAATGGGGTTAAAAATAAGTTTGAATATTAGAATTCAAATGGGGTTGGAAATGAATTTGAATATTAGAATTCAAATGGAAATGGAAAAATGAACTTTGAATATAAGAGATTCAAATTGAATTCAAATAGGATTTAATCTATGGGATTTTAATATGAAATTCAAATGGATTTTTAACTATGGAATTTTGAATATAGAATTTAAAAGGGAGTTTGAATATTTGAATTCCAATAGAATCCAAATATAGAAATTGGAATATAGAAGTTCAGATGGAATTTAAATATAGAGTTTGAATAAGAGAATTCAAATGAATTCAAACATAGAATTTGAATATAGGGAATTGAAATAGAAATTCAAGTATTGAATTTGAACATCAAATAGAAAAGGAATTGGAATTTGAATATAGAATTCAAATAAAAGTAAGATTGGAATTTGAATCAAGGAATTCAAATAGAGTTAAAATGAAGTTGAATTCATTTTAAAGAAGTTTAAAGGTTTATATATATAAATATAATTAAAACGAACTCGCCGCAGCGCTGCAGTTCGTAAAATAGCGATTCGAACTTCAATCGAGTATACAGGACTCAATTGGAGTCGGATCTCTTTGAAACAAGAAACGTCAGGACCAGTTGGATAATAGCTTTCTAATGAAGGAGAAAAATCTGAATTTCGTCGTATAGATTTTGAGTTATGTCAAAATCAAATTTTCAGAAAAACAGCGCCAGAACTATTTAAAAACCATAACGGTTTATTTCATTTTATAAAAGGATTTTTAAGCAAATAAAATCCGAATTTCTATTTAGAAAATTTCAGATTTGAGTTATAAAATATATGTGAACTCAGGTGGAGTAATGAATTGATTTTTGAAACAGAAATCAGATTTTTGATTATTGAATAGAATTAACTAATTCGAATAGTAATTAGTAAATGAGATGTTAAATTGATATTGGGCCTTAAATAAGTGAATTCGATTTAAAAATTTATATTCGAAATAGGAAAGGAAACTATAATTGAAATTGAAATTCAATTTGGTTATGAACGAGTAAATATTTTGTTTGAACATGTTATGTTCAAACAAAGAAGTGAAATAGGCAAAATGACTAATTAAAGAATAAATGTGCAAAACTGAGTTCAAACGATTAGATGGTATTGAATTGAATTGAAAACAGGTGAACATGTGTTAGACAGGTACATGATGAAGTATATGAAGATTTAAATTTATGTGCTCGACAAAAAGGTACACGTTTAATTTCCATATGAGATTTTATGCGCCGTATCGGCAAGCCGCTTGGCTTTTTCTTTTTCTTTTTGATTGGAGAAGATACCGGGAAGCTATTTGAAATTTCCCGATGCTCCCGATACAGGGGAGGTTATGGCGAATTTTTCCGGGAATTTAAGGAGTTAGAATATTTTTAAGAAATTTGACAATTAGAAATCTATATATCGATATATATAGAATTCGATAAGGAAACAAAATCAAAAATAGCGAAAGGGGCCAATATGGTTATTGAAATATTTGGATAACAAATATTGATAAGGAAATGGAGAAGAGATTTAATTAATGAAATATTAATTAAAGAGCCCAGTGATTTGTTTGATATGTTTGGATGAACACTTGTTTTTATTCGATAGTTAAATCACAGACTATCGAAGTTTTTGACCATCGTTGTCAATATGGAGAGACCGGTTGGATTATTATCCGAAGAACCACTCCGTATCGGCATAAGCGTTGCGAACCAAGTATGCTGGATATATTGAAGACGGAGTAAAGTGCAAGGGCTTTTCTATTAAATAGAAATAGTGCCTTCGGTTTCGTTCAACCCCAGAACGAACGTATATGGACGAATGTCTGACAGAGTATTTCCAATGATCAAATGGGTTGATCTGTATGAATATATATGGTTGCAACGGATTTATCCCTTAGCATAATATCCAAAATATTTGTGCAAACTCAACTAGTGATTAACGGATCTGACAATGTGGCATTCAAAGTGATTGTGCTATCAATGAATGGTAAGTATTCGTAGCCTCAGGCCTCAACAACCGGGAAAGGACAAAAATCGGGCAGGCAGCATGGCTATGTGGGTCGCACCCATTAGGGTGTATAATCACCTATCTAGAGAAATTCCTTTTGTTTCTAAATCTATCGATTCTGCACATTCGGGAAACGGTGGTTTGAGTCCAACCGTTGGTGATATACATTCGATACACTCAAGCGAAATGAGTGGTCGGTCATGTGTGGGCCGGGTTGCAAGATGTTCTTGTTGAACCCAGTGTATTCCTCTCTAGAGATACACAGTCGGAAGGTGGTTCCATACCTTGTCATGTTGGAAATCCAATCTCCAATAAGCGCCATGCGGTTTTTGATTTTATAATATATATGTGGAGCGTGAGATGCAAGCGTTCTGCTATTTGGTTATTTACTTGATGTAGACATTATTATAATATTATGGGATTTGATATCAAAATGTTTTGGGTTATAGTAAGGTAAAAACCGTCCGTGTTTATGTGTGGGCTGGTCTTACTATTACTTTTTCTTTTGAAAGGATTTTTAAAGTTAAACAAGTGGTTGGAGTTTACTCACACCAGTCCCATGACTGACCCAGAGTTTATTTTGTTTTGTTTTCCATAAACTCTTGGGTGCCCAAATTTGTACAGGCAGTCAAGTAGTCGGGATTTCACAGATTCATTTGAAGGAGCTGGAAGCAGGAGGCTTCACCGATTAGCTATAGGCTATCATATATTCCGCTGTGGACCTTGTTTGTATCTGGAAACAGGTGTTTATAACTGTTCCAGAAATGACTGTTGTGCTCTGATGATGGTATGTATATTAAGTTACTGATTTGTAATTCAAAAGTTATGTTATAGAATATATTTTATTCGTTCCGCTGTGAGTGTGATCTTCGTTTTTCTTCTATTCTAATATTTCTTCCTTCCTATTTTCTCATCTTCTAACTTCTTTCTATTAATGGTTCGTATTTCTGAGTTATTTGGGTTGGACGTGTGTTGTATTTAGTCCACTCAGATAGCTCGGATTTGCGGGTCGTTTCAGTTGGTATCAGAGCTTAGGTTGAGCGAACACCTAGGCTTTGTGGAGTTGTGCTCATTAGAGATAGGGTCAGCAGTACCCTAGAATTAGTTGAGTGTATAATACGAGAGCGCGTATTTGTTATTAATATAAAAACTGTTTTATATTGTGTTGGCTAGTCTGTTGAGTGGTTTATGAGTTCTGATCGAATCGTGGGACGCCACGAAGTCGATAGGGATTTCTAAACACTTGAACAGAAAATACGACATGATATTGTTTTTAAATGGGTAAATGAAATAATTTTACCCAAAATTTCTATTTTGATATAGAAAGAATAATTTCCTAGAATTATTATTATATGGATGTGTTGGATGTTGATTTTATAATCAAATGAGATTATAAACTTGGAATGGTTATTTATAACCAAAATAGAATTTGTATAGAAATTATATATACAAATGAGATAAATTAGAATAGAATTCAAACCAGAATTAAGAATTCAAAATCCTGGGAAGTTGAAAAATATTTTTCAAAGTATATTAAAATAATATAGATTTGTTTTAGAAGGATTTGAAAGAAAATCATTTTAGATGAATTTCGAAATAATAAAGCACTGAACTCACTTCGGTGGCTGGGAAATAATTCTGATGATGGTCGCGACATCATCAGTGTTCATTTTCGAGTTTCTAAGTGACGAATGGCTACCTTAGAAAAGTTTTTGATGGAAATTTGTTTGAAAGAAAACAAGTGGTTTGAAAATTCAAATGTTTTGAGTTTTAGATGGAAATCAATATAAGTATATATTTATGTATTTCAAAGAATTTGAAATGAAAAACCCTAGGATTTGGATTCTGGAATTAAAATTTAACTTAAGCAAGTTAAATGGTTTAGGGTGAATCATTTGACTAGAATCAATTTGAATTAGTTTAATAGAACATAGATTGGATATAAATGGATTGATCGTAGATCATTCGAATCAAATGTGTGAAGACCAAAAGTTTTGGTTGGAGTAAATTTGTTGAAATATGAAGAGGTGAGTTTCAACATAAAGAAGTTGTGAAAAGAAATGGATTTGTACCATTTTTCCTACCTTAGCAATTTCGAGGACGAAATTATTTTAAGGGGGGAAGAATGTAACGACCCGGATTTTTCGAATAGTATTTTAAATATTTAGTATCGTTTAAATATTGAAAATACAATATAAAAGAATTTTTATAGTGAATTATCGATCAAATAATCGATATACGATTTAATTTTTTTTTTTTTTGTATACATACAGAATTATCGTGATACGATAATAATCAAATTAGCAGTTAAAACTGAATTGAAACGTTTCAGTC
This sequence comes from Allium sativum, assembly GCA_030737875.1. Classification (NCBI taxonomy): domain Eukaryota; kingdom Viridiplantae; phylum Streptophyta; class Magnoliopsida; order Asparagales; family Amaryllidaceae; genus Allium; species Allium sativum. The sequence goes on from CM060919.1 coordinate 205,684,999, forward strand.
GATTAATATAAACTCTATGTGAATTAGAACAATAATTAGTATTTATTCATTTGAATCGATTCAGATTTTAAATCGAATTTAATTTGAATTGTTGTTTTCTCTATAAAGTCGAATTGAAATTCAGTAACTGTTTCGTTAAATTCAAAATAGTGAATAACGTTGGAAACATCAGTCGTTACGATTAATAACGGTTCAGAATTTAGAGTAAAGGACCATGAGATATTTTGGTAGAATATATTAATTAAAATCAAATCAAAAATAAAATAAATTCACATCAATATATATTTCAGCCGACCTAGATTATTACTCAAACGCAGACCTATAATGTACGTTGCCTTCTCTCCATGTACAATCTGCCTCCTCAGTTAGATATCAAGAGAGCAAGGAATTAATGGCCAGTACCTATTGTTCCCCCTCTCGCGTATATATAAACGCGACCTTCCTCTCCTCATTCTATTTGTCTTTCAGCAACATTAGTCGAAGAGAAAAAATATGGTAGCTCCTCAGTTCAAAATCAAAATAAAAATCCCAAAATCGATTCTCCAAATATCGCAGAACCTCATGTTTCGATCTGGTCCTCTCAAAGATAAGTGCGAACTTGTTCTGGAGGGAGGGGTATCGTTTGACGGATTGTCGAGTTAGGTTTTGATGTCGCGATGCAGTGTAGAAGGGGGATTCAACGTCGTTCTTGGCTACTGAGTTTTGGAAGTCGCGATCTAAAGAGGAGTTGTGGGTTCTGGGAGGTCGACGCGGGTGGATTGATGTGAAGGTCGAAGTGTTTTGGGTTGCGGTTGAGTGATGCGCATGGAAGGGGAAGGGCTCGACAGTAGAGTTTTAGGGTTCAGTCTGTAGTGGTCGACGCTGAGGTGTTAATGGCGAATTGGGTCAGACAAAGGCAGTTTCGGGCTTTGATTTTTGGAAAAAGGGGCTGATGAGGTAGTGGTTGCGAACTGGAATTGGTGCGACAGGGAGCAAAAAGAGGAGCTACTCGAGACAGTGAGGAGCTAAGGCTCTACTGAAAGAAGGGTTTGTGGTGAGGTCAGAATGATGAACACAGATTTTTGAGTATTGGTAGGAAGAATTTAAACAGGGACTAAGGTAAATTAATTTTATTTAAATTAGTTAAGGTCTTTATTTAAATTAGATTTGTTGAATTTATTTTATTTAAAATTTATAATAGTTAATCGATAATTTAAAATTTAATAATCTTAGGTGATAGATTCAGTTGGAATGGTTCGAGATGATTCATGGCACAACGATATGGAAATTTACAGAATAATCGACGAATTAAAAATCTCGGTGAGTAAATCTCACTCACCTTTAGAATTATTTTTATTTCATTTAAAAATAATTGTTTGTTGCTTGTGTGAATGCTTTCTGGTTGTTATATATATATTAGTTATTTAGGCTATATATATATATATATATATATTGGGTGGATTGATTGGTTGGATTCCCGCAGTCTCATTAGCGGATGCCCGCAGTTTCATAGCGGATGATTACCCTATACGCCCCACGCTATGATTAGTGGATGACCTTCTATACCGCGATATTCTGCCACGAAGCAGAATGGGTATTATTTATGTGCTAACATCTGTGGATGCAGGAAAACAGGTTGGAGGGATCCAACTGGATTCCTCAAAAATATATTATCTGTTTGTTTGTTGTTTGTTTGATTCCATATATATTTTTAATATATGACGTGAAAAAAAATCAAATGATTGGAAATTGGGTGATTTGATTGGTTTAAATATCACTGGGCTAAGTGTTAATGTATTTAAAATATCGTGGGAGGATATTTGAGATTTAAAAAGGAAAAATTCTATTTTTAAATAGAATTTGAATTTTTAATGGAATAAAAATATAAACTTGTTTTTGAAAAATAAAACAAGTAGTTTCTTTTTAAACGAAGATTATAAATAGTTCTTTTATAACGAAGTTATAAATGAAGTGAAAAGAATTATCATTTGATAATTCAGAAATAGAAATACAAGCGTGAAATTGGGATTTGAAATGAAATTTCAAAATAGGATGTGAAAAGAAATTTTTAAATATATAACTCAAATGAAATTTGAGTATAACATTTGAATAGTAGAATTAGAAAAGGAGTTTAAATATTTGAATTTTAAAAGGAGATTGAATATTAGAAATTCAAATAGAAGTTCAAATAGAATTTGAATAGACGAAATTAGAATGAAAAATAGAATTTGAATTCAAGGAATTAAAATAAAATTTGAATTCAAAGGAATTCGAATAAAGAAATTCAAATAGAGATTTGAATGTAGAATTTCAAAATAGAATTTGAAATAAACTTTGAAATAGGATTTTCAAAGTAGAATTGGAAATAGAATTTCAAATAGGATTTCAAAATAGGAAATCCAAATGGTTTTGAAATGAAATTTGAATTCAAGGGAATTCAAATGGATTTGAGTGAAGAAATTCAAATGGGGTTAAAAATAAGTTTGAATATTAGAATTCAAATGGGGTTGGAAATGAATTTGAATATTAGAATTCAAATGGAAATGGAAAAATGAACTTTGAATATAAGAGATTCAAATTGAATTCAAATAGGATTTAATCTATGGGATTTTAATATGAAATTCAAATGGATTTTTAACTATGGAATTTTGAATATAGAATTTAAAAGGGAGTTTGAATATTTGAATTCCAATAGAATCCAAATATAGAAATTGGAATATAGAAGTTCAGATGGAATTTAAATATAGAGTTTGAATAAGAGAATTCAAATGAATTCAAACATAGAATTTGAATATAGGGAATTGAAATAGAAATTCAAGTATTGAATTTGAACATCAAATAGAAAAGGAATTGGAATTTGAATATAGAATTCAAATAAAAGTAAGATTGGAATTTGAATCAAGGAATTCAAATAGAGTTAAAATGAAGTTGAATTCATTTTAAAGAAGTTTAAAGGTTTATATATATAAATATAATTAAAACGAACTCGCCGCAGCGCTGCAGTTCGTAAAATAGCGATTCGAACTTCAATCGAGTATACAGGACTCAATTGGAGTCGGATCTCTTTGAAACAAGAAACGTCAGGACCAGTTGGATAATAGCTTTCTAATGAAGGAGAAAAATCTGAATTTCGTCGTATAGATTTTGAGTTATGTCAAAATCAAATTTTCAGAAAAACAGCGCCAGAACTATTTAAAAACCATAACGGTTTATTTCATTTTATAAAAGGATTTTTAAGCAAATAAAATCCGAATTTCTATTTAGAAAATTTCAGATTTGAGTTATAAAATATATGTGAACTCAGGTGGAGTAATGAATTGATTTTTGAAACAGAAATCAGATTTTTGATTATTGAATAGAATTAACTAATTCGAATAGTAATTAGTAAATGAGATGTTAAATTGATATTGGGCCTTAAATAAGTGAATTCGATTTAAAAATTTATATTCGAAATAGGAAAGGAAACTAGAATTGAAATTGAAATTCAATTTGGTTATGAACGAGTAAATATTTTGTTTGAACATGTTATGTTCAAACAAAGAAGTGAAATAGGCAAAATGACTAATTAAAGAATAAATGGGCAAAACTGAGTTCAAACGATTAGATGGTATTGAATTGAATTGAAAACAGGTGAACATGTGTTAGACAGGTACATGATGAAGTATATGAAGATTTAAATTTATGTGCTCGACAAAAAGGTACACGTTTAATTTCCATATGAGATTTTATGCGCCGTATCGGCAAGCCGCTTGGCTTTTTCTTTTTCTTTTTGATTGGAGAAGATACCGGGAAGCTATTTGAAATTTCCCGATGCTCCCGATACAGGGGAGGTTATGGCGAATTTTTCCGGGAATTTAAGGAGTTAGAATATTTTTAAGAAATTTGACAATTAGAAATCTATATATCGATATATATAGAATTCGATAAGGAAACAAAATCAAAAATAGCGAAAGGGGCCAATATGGTTATTGAAATATTTGGATAACAAATATTGATAAGGAAATGGAGAAGAGATTTAATTAATGAAATATTAATTAAAGAGCCCAGTGATTTGTTTGATATGTTTGGATGAACACTTGTTTTTATTCGATAGTTAAATCACAGACTATCGAAGTTTTTGACCATCGTTGTCAATATGGAGAGACCGGTTGGATTGTTATCCGAAGAACCACTCCGTATCGGCATAAGCGTTGCGAACCAAGTATGCTGGATATATTGAAGACGGAGTAAAGTGCAAGGGCTTTTCTATTAAATAGAAATAGTGCCTTCGGTTTCGTTCAACCCCAGAACGAACGTATATGGACGAATGTCTGACAGAGTATTTCCAATGATCAAATGGGTTGATCTGTATGAATATATATGGTTGCAACGGATTTATCCCTTAGCATAATATCCAGAATATTTGTGCAAACTCAACTAGTGATTAACGGATCTGACAATGTGGCATTCAAAGTGATTGTGCTATCAATGAATGGTAAGTATTCGTAGCCTCAGGCCTCAACAACCGGGAAAGGACAAAAATCGGGCAGGCAGCATGGCTATGTGGGTCGCACCCATTAGGGTGTATAATCACCTATCTAGAGAAATTCCTTTTGTTTCTAAATCTATCGATTCTGCCCACTCGGGAAACGGTGGTTTGAGTCCAACCGTTGGTGATATACATTCGATACACTCAAGCGAAATGAGTGGTCGGTCATGTGTGGGCCGGGTTGCAAGATGTTCTTGTTGAACCCAGTGTATTCCTCTCTAGAGATACACAGTCGGAAGGTGGTTCCATACCTTGTCATGTTGGAAATCCAATCTCCAATAAGCGCCATGCGGTTTTTGATTTTATAATATATATGTGGAGCGTGAGATGCAAGCGTTCTGCTATTTGGTTATTTACTTGATGTAGACATTATTATAATATCATGGGATTTGATATCAAAATGTTTTGGGTTATAGTAAGGTAAAAACCATCCGTGTTTATGTGTGGGCTGGTCTTACTATTACTTTTTCTTTTGAAAGGATTTTTAAAGTTAAACAAGTGGTTGGAGTTTACTCACACCAGTCCCATGACTGACCCAGAGTTTATTTTGTTTTGTTTTCCCTAAACTCTTGGGTGCCCAAATTTGTACGGGCAGTCAAGTAGTCGGGATTTCACAGATTCATTTGAAGGAGCTGGAAGCAGGAGGCTTCACCGATTAGCTATATGCTATCATATATTCCGCTGTGGACCTTGTTTGTATCTGGAAACAGGTGTTTATAACTGTTCCAGAAATGACTGTTGTGCTCTGATGATGGTATGTATATTAAGTTACTGATTTGTAATTCAAAAGTTATGTTATAGAATATATTTTATTCGTTCCGCTGTGAGTGTGATCTTCGTTTTTCTTCTATTCTAATATTTCTTCCTTCCTATTTTCTCATCTTCTAACTTCTTTCTATTAATGGTTCGTATTTCTGAGTTATTTGGGTTGGACGTGTGTTGTATTTAGTCCACTCAGATAGCTCGGATTTGCGGGTCGTTTCACTAGTAGTCGATTTACACTTATTTGCTTAACCAAAATTTGACTAACTAATAGTCGATTAACTTACTTCGACTAATTCGATTAACTTTTATTTGATTATCTCTAATCGATTAACTTTATTTGATTATCTCTAATTGAATAACTAATATTCAATAAACTCTTTCAAATAACTAATTCGATTAGCTCCTTCGAATACTAAATTCGATTTAACTCTATTTGATTATCTCTTTTATATCTCGTCAATTTCCTTTTTATAACGTTTATTTTTCGTTACAACTATTCCCTTTTTTATAACTTCTAATTACCGTTACAAATATTTCCTATTTATAACTTCTAATTACCGTTACAAATATTTCCTATTTATAACTTCTATTTACCGTTACAAATATTTCCTATTTATAACTTCTATTTACCGTTACAAATATTTCCTATTTATAACTTCTAATTACCGTTACAAATATTTCCTATTTATAACGTTTTATTTATCTTCTAAATAAATATTCCTTTATTCTATTTATTTTCTAAATAAATATTTCCCTTTTCAATTCTATTTATTTTATAAATAAATATCCCTTTTATAAAACTCTATTCGTTTTATAAATACTTTCCTTTTATAAAACCGTGTTCGTTTTATAAATAATTTCCTTTTATAAAACCGTGTTCGTTTTTTTAAATAATTTCCTTTTATAAAACCGTGTCCGTTTTATAAATAATTTCCTTTTATAAAACCGTGTTCGTTTTATAAATAATTTCCTTTTATAAAACCGTGTTCGTTTTATAAATAATTTCCTTTTATAAAACCGTGTTCGTTTTATAAATAATTTCCTTTTATAAAACCGTGTGATTTTATAAAATTCCTTTATTTCAATATACATTGAAATATTCCTTTTCACAACTCAGGGTTTCTTATGATATGTAAAATATCGAATAACAATGATTAATATCATTCTAACATACATAATCCAGAGCAGATTATATAACACATCATATAACACAATATATGAAAACAGTAAAATAATTGTTGAGGAATCCAGTCGGATTCCTCCAACCTGTCTCCCTGCATCCACAGATGTTACACAGTATAATATATATCATATTTCATTTTGAAATGAAATATCCTGCTGTACAGAACCATATTTGATTAACCGTACATAGATTAACTATAACTACGTTTTCAATCAAATCTATTTAACAGTCCAGTTTAACAATCAATATACAGCAGTCAATAAATAAAGTACAATTTATATTAAAATATAAATTGAGGAGAGTTAGTGAGTTTTACTCACATTTGCAGTTCACCGTTAAAAAACGCTAAACTGTTATTTGATTTGAATCAAACAATTTATTTCGCCATAAATTCATACGAGCCCCAATCCATTTCCAGTCAGCTTCATTGTGAAGCTCTCGTCCATACGGTCCTAGCGCAACTTACGGTTCGTCAATCCGATATTGTATGAATAAGATATGACATAAATAAGTTAATACACTTTAAATTTAAATAAATACTTGGATTTTATTTTAAATGGGCTCACCCACCTTATATTCCTTGGCCCATTTACCCAAATAAAAGCCCATCCGTTTGCTTTACCTTCCCAAACCCCCGAACTCCCAGTAATCCTTCAGCAGACCACTCCACCCAATTCCGATTCTTCCTTCAACACCTCGCATGTTAGAGAGCTCCATCTACTTCAACAAAACTTTGCTGACCCCCAACCATACCAGTTCACAAAAAACAAAGGCCATCCCCACGCCTTGAATCCCCAACTGGAACCAATATCCTATCCCTATAAATCCCCTACTCCTTGCACAGAAACATACAACTCCAGACTTCCAGAGGCCCACAACCGCTTCAGGCAACCTTCGAACGCCATCTTCACCCCAACACACAAATTCCAGTATCCATTTAAACTTCCCAAACGCTCACAGCTCCTCCCTCTCCTACCAATTTCATCATGCTTGCAACTATCATCCCATTCGCGTTTAAACCGTCCTCTTCAGCAGCATGAGAAATCACCGAACTCAAATATCACGCAATCTTCCCAAACTCCCTCAACCGCAGCAAGACTCCACCACAAACTCAAAAATCAGTGTCAAATTGAAGTACTGACGCCTCAATCGATCCCGACTTTGAACCCTAGCCACAGCATTTCCATTTTCCAGTGGACGGATCATCATCGAACTCAATAGAAATTATATCAAGAGGAAGAGAATGAGCGCAGTAATTCGAAGATATATATTTTGGAATCTATAGGCTTTCAAATGAATTGGTTTTGATTTTCGAAAATTTCTCACATCCTGGAGAGTTTTTCTGTGGCGGCACAATGTTTGACCGTGAGAGGAATGAGAATAGGTTTTAAGAGTGAGGAGTTAAATGCCTATTTATAAGGTGACTTAAAAGATATTTTATTCTTGCTGGAGACGTGGCCGTGATTATAGTCTTTCATTTTTTTGTGTTACTTTCATGTTACATGATACGGCATGTTTTGGTCGAAAATACGAAATGTGTTGTTGCACATACAACTCATGCGGGCACCTTCCATTTCCATTCAAAAGCAAATTGGTCAAGTGCATCCGTCCATGAATAAATGATTTAGTTTTTGTTTTAAGTTATACGTTCAATCCCGTTCACATATGGACGGTCTTGGACAAAAATAAAAATACCAGTGTGACGAACAATGTCCCATGATTCCAAAAATATAATAATATCGGTAGGTTCTCTCATATTGTGAAACCCCACAATTTCTGATACAGGGTGCAAAACACTCCAAATAAAAAGTTGCTTATTTAAATAAATTAAAAATTACAATAAAATTCTAAAAATTTAATTATCACTATGTCCTAAAACAACCTTGTCTAAATTCAAACACTATCTCTGGTTATATCGAATAAACCGTTACGGTTGATAAACGATTCTATAGCGACTATTTTAAAATTTGATTTGGACATATCTCAAAATCTATATGACAAAATCCTGATTTTTCTCTTCCACTAGAAAGATATACTCCACCAGCTCCACACGTTTCTTGTTTCACAGAATTCCGATTTAAAACGAACTCTGTATATTCAGTTGAAGTTCAATTCGCCAAATAGCGAACTGCCGCGCCATTTCGAGCTCTATTTTAATTATATTAAAATTCTACGTTCAAACTGACGTCGATTGAATATATTCGTCAATATACTTCAACTCTAAGCTGAATTAAATATTAGGGATGTCCCAGTTCACATTATATTGTCAATTCACTATTTCTGGTTATTTATGAATTAAATATATTATTTAATTATTTAATTAAATTAATTATTCCATATTATTTATTTAATCCTCTATTTAATTCAATATATCACTATTTATATAATTAAATAAATAAATTATAATACCCCTGACAATGCGGGTCATTACATTCTTCCCCACTTAAAATAATTTCGTCCTCGAAATTGCTAAGATAGAGGACGACCCTATCTATTGGAATTCCTAAGATTGGTTTACCCCCTATTTCTGATTTCAACTGAACCAATTAATATCGACTAAAAAAAATTAATTTATTCCGACTAACTAAAATTTTCAAAAATTCTGAAAATTTTCTAACGCTTAAATTTTTCGGAAAATTTCGCCATAACCTCCTTTGTACAGCCCTATCGGTAAAACCACAACTCGCCTCTCTATGCCTTCTCTAACCCAAAAGAAAATCAAACAGCCAAGCGGCTTGCCAATTCGGCTCATCAAAATCTCAAACTCATATGAAATATAAACTTGTACCTTTTTGTCGGGCCTACCATTATATCATTTCCATCGATTAACACCCTGCATATACCAATGTCATACTAATCTAACTTCGATTAGTTTATATCCTCAACTCAAACCATTCGCTTATACTTAAGTCGAATTCTATTTAAACTCCAATATCCAATTTCAACTCTTGGTTTATCAACTTAATTTCATTCAGATTATTCTATAATCCAATCCAGTTTTAATTTAACTTAGTTCAAGTTAAATTCAAATTTATTATTCACTTTCACTATTTTAACCCATTTAACTTCATAAGTTAAATTTAGATTTCAAATTTCAAATTCCTGGGTTTATTCAAATCACTTGAAATCATAACAACAATTCAAAATCCTTCGAATTCCTGAATAACTTGTTTTTGCAAAACAATTTCAAAACAAAATCTTTGGTAGTAATCCGTCACTTAGCAACTCGAAAATTACACTGATGATGTATCGATCCATCCTCGGAATTATTTCCTAGCGATCAAAGTGAGTTCAGTACTATATTCCTTTCAAAACCACTTTTAAACACTTCCCATTTTGAAATAAATCCCAGATATCCTTATCAAAATAAATTTAAAACCTCTCAGGATTTTAAAATTCACGTATACTTAATCCAGATTCAATTACAAATACTGGTCTGAATTTCCAGTTTTAAATTTCAATTCTGACTTTAATTTCAGATTTAATTCATTCGTAACACTTATACGAATTCTGATTGGTTATTTATAACCATTCCACTCTTATAACCTTATTCGATTTAATAAAAACCAACACATTATAATATTTCCAATATATATACTTGGGTAAAATTATTTCATTTACCTTTTTCAAAACATACAATGTCGGTTCATCGTATTCAAGCGTTTAGTAACTCCTATCGATATTGTGGTGCCCCACTATCGACCAAAATTCATAAGCCACTCAACCAATAAAGCTCCACAATATAAAACAAATTTTTATATCAATTAACAAATACGTTCACTCGTATATATACACTCAACTCAATCTAGGGTATTACTAAACCTATCTCTACTGAGTCACGCCACAGAGCCAAGGTAATACTTAACCTCGCTCTGATACCAATTGTAGTGACCCGAAAATCCGATCAAATTTGAGCTGACTAAAAACACAAGTCCAACCCCAATTTAAACTAGAAATTCAAGAAATTAATAGAAAGAAGATAGAGGGTGAGGATAGATAAGGTAGAACTTATAGAATAGAAGAAGAAGAAGAACATCATCATCAGAGTAAACATGAATCTCACAGCGGAACGAATAAAATATAACATACTTTTGAAATACAAACAGTATATGTATACAATAACATTGCAGAGTACAACACTTACAACACAGCGGAAATAACTATAGCTATATGATCCTGAAGCCTCCTGCTCCAAGCTCTTCCAGTATATCTGTAAATCCCGACTACTTGACTGCCCGTACAAATTTAGGCACCCAAGAGTTTAGGGAGACAAAACAAATAAACTCCGGGTCAGTCATGGACTGGTGTGAGTAAACTCAAATCATTTTAACAGGTATATGATATCTCATAAGACCACGCCGTGAATACGGAACGGGTTTTTTCCCTTATGAGAATCCAACATCTTTGAAAAGCAATATCACTGATATTATAATAATGTCTAAATACAATTAGATATCAATCTAGCAGAAACGCTTTCATCTCACGTTCTACATATATAGTATACAATCAAAACCGCAAGCACGTATTGGGTAATGGATTTCCAACTATGACAAGGTATGGAACCACCTGCCGATCAGTGTACTCTAGGAACGATACACTGGAGTTCAACAAGAACATCTTGCAACTCAGCCACACATGACCGACCACTCATTTCGCTTGAGTGTATCGAATGTACATCACCAACGGTTGGGATCAGCAACCATTTCCCGTATATATATGGGACAGCATTGATAGATTAAAAGAAGCAAATGAATATTCTCTAGATAGGTGATTATACACACTACTTCGGTGCGACCGACTTAGCCATGCTGCCTGCCCGATTTCTGTCATTTACCGGATGTGAGGCTAGAGGTTACGCTTACTTTCCACTTCATTTATAATGCGATCACTTTGATTTCCACATTATTAGATCCGTAAATCATTAGTTGGTTTATACACATATCCTGGATGTTATGCTAAGGGATAAATCCGTTGCAACCATATATATTTATACATACCAACCCATTCGATCATTGGAAATACTTTGTCAAACATTCGTCCATTTACGTTCGTTCTGGGACTGAACGAAACCGAAGGCACTATTCAGTACATCCATCTTAGTCCATTATTATCTAAGATTTATACAACAGCCCTTGCACTTTACTCCGTCTTCAATACATTCAGCATATATGATTTGCAACGCTTATGCCAATACAGAGTGGTTCTTTGGATAATTATCCAACCGGTCTCTCCGTATTAACAACGTTAAAATGGTCAAAACATTGATAGTCTGTGATTTAACTATCAAAGAAAAACTCGTGTGCAAACAACGATATTATTTCCAGACAGAAATTATATCAACCAATCATCATTTAACATTTATCTCTTTAGTTCATTAATTTACTTATCTCCTGTTTCCCTATATTCTAAATTTCTTATTTTCTAATTTTAGAAAATATACTTCATTAACAATGGAAAACATTTCCATTTCCTTGTTTTCTATATTGATGTTTAAATAAACATCGCTATGCCAACTCAAACCATTTACTGAATTCACTTAACCATCATTCACTATCAAACCTTACCATTCCTTAGTTAAGATGGAAGTCAATCAAGTTGGGGTATAATTACCTCTCAGACCTTAACTGAACAACGTTATAACTTCGAAATAGTAACAGTTTATCTTTTAAACCTTTGACAACTTATTTACGTAACTCTCGGATTCAATTAACGAATCCACTTCTTTATTGAAACATTGATTATAACGATAACGTTATAATACCTACCTTCGCAATATCTTACTTCAATTATACCCTTTATTCTTCAATTCGACTAATTAAACCTAACCCTAAATTATTAGTGTATACTTTTGATTTAAAAACCGGAAAGTAAATATTACTTTCCCGAATTCGATATAATTGAATTCGACGTATAATTCTCTTTCGAGTAATCTCTATTTGATTAACTCTTCTTAGAATATCCTATATTCGATTATCTCTCTTCGAATAACTTATATTCGAAATCTCTTTCTTTCGAATAAACTATATTCGATCTCTTTCTTTCGAATACTATATATTCGATAATCTCCTTTCGATTAAACTATAATCGATAACTCCCTTCGATTAAACTATAATCGAGAACTCCTTTCCTTTAACTCTGTTCTGTGAAGACCCGTAACTTCCCCGTAAAGGAAAGAGCGGATAGTTCGAGAACAAGCCACAACAGAACACAGACGGAAGGACATTTCATTGTTATTACAACAATGCACCAGAATACCAGAATATACAGAGTATAAACAAACATATATTGCACAGAAATATCAGAGATTACAATAAATTACATAGCAGCGGAAAATAATACAATACACAACTAGAAATGGATATACGGATACAAAGCTTTCCGGATATCGTTCCAGCTGTAAACCAGGATCCTGTGAATATAAATCTGCAAAACCAAAACTACTAGCTGCCCGTGTCAAAATAGGGGCACCCAGAGTTTAGGTTAAAACAATAAACTCCAGGTCAGTCATGGGACTGGTGTGAGAACTAAAACAGTTATAAATCTTTATTTTAAAGTTTGGTAAATTAAGGGACCACGCCGTATAACATGGAACGGGTTTCCTCCCAAGAATACCAGTGCATAAAACAGCAGCGCAATGCTAAATAAAGAAACATGAAGCTGTTATAAGACCCAGGTCCTATCACACAATGCAACGCAAGCCAGGGGATAGGGTTTTCCCTTATAACAGCCAAAGAATGCTTGATACGTTTAAAATAGATCATTTGATACTATAATAAGTGTACAGTGTATCATAAGTATCAATCATAGGCGACATGAGCGTCCCATGCCACTATGTCGCCATATATAGGTTTACAAATAAAACCGCAAATGTCACGTATTTGGAAATTGGATTTCCATCTATGAACCGAGGCAAAAGATAGTCCTCACCGACTTCGAGACTCTCTAGCCCGAGCCTCAGGGTCAGAGCGCATCGACCCTTGGATCCTCAGGGCCAGTCCACCGATGTGGATTAAACTTAAACCCTGAACATGCGTTTCCCCGCCCTATGGGGCGTAAATGAGCCAACGAATGACTCCATCGGACCCGGATCGTCCGATCAAACCGAGGCGCCTCGCAACAGCAACAACCACATAAGTCAAACTCGTCAGGGCGTGTAAAACCACTGACGCCACTTCTAGCTAGAAAGAAACGCATGCCCTCCCTGACATCCTCTCCTGTTTTTGGTTCATACCGAGTGTGAAGCTCGCGAATCAAACGTTACACAAAGCTATGCCACAAAGGCCGTGCTTTGATCATCAACCACAAGACTTTGCTTTTCAACAGAAGCCTTGATCACTTGCCACTTAGGTGTGCCACACAGGCAATTCACTCCATGCGTTTGACATCCATCAATATATAACCCCTGAGCTCGTACGTCTCAGAGAAGGGCGTTAAGCAAAAGAATAGATTCTCCGCCGCCAAACAGATATATATTTAATAGAAATGAAACACATAGACTAAAATCCAATGTCAGACACACAGTCCATTTACAAGTCCGTTCTGGGTCTGAACGAAACCGGAGGCACCTAGTACCCCGCATATCCATCGATCTCCAAGTACGTCTGGACGATCACCAACTGTTTCCATCTTCTTGGGTGTACAGCCCAATCAAGATCATCAGTAATCACCCAAACGATGTGAAGACCTCCGGTCTTCGACCATCATCTTCATCTTCGACTTATCGTCGTATCAGTTATTCAGAATGGGATAAACCCGGTCTTTCCGAATAACTCGCGTATATTTTGAATAAGTGTTACACAAACACAACACACGCCTCATTCCAATTCATCAGTCACTAACTGTAAATTAATCAAGAGAGTAATTCCCCAAATATTAACCCCGAAGGTCGAAACCAACATCAGATCAATATCCAGAAAACCATTCTGCTTAGCTAACCGACAGTTAGTTTCTAAATTTCACGTTCATAGGGAAAGGTTCCCACTAATTTTATCAAAGATAAATTCTTTAATTTATTCTTTAATCTACTTTTGAATATCAATTCAAACTAGTCGGGATTAACGGACTTTACCGAAGTAATCATTTGTTTTAATTTCCCAATCCCAACCTATTCATCCCATGAAGTAAAACTGGTTATACTTCATATCTAACACCACGGTGTTATCGGTAAATTCAATTACCATTTCACGTTGAAATCTAATTAAAGATTTAACTACCGCCTGGAGCAAAACTGGTGATACTCCATTTCGATTATTTCAATCTAATTAAAGATTCATTAAAACTCCACTTAGTTTTAATCTTTAACTGGGTTAAAGAATCGGTGTCTTTTAAAACACAGTTCACGATAAACCCAAATTCACATTCCATTAATTATCGGGTTAAAGAACGAGTGTTATTTAAAACACTGTCTACGATAAACCCAAAAATCAATATCGATTCAATTCCAATTAAATATCATTTAATTGGTACACTTCATTAAATCTAAATAAAAAGATTTAATCTTTTCTCAAATGGGTTCAAGAACAGTGTTAATCAAGACACCATTCACGACAAACCCAAATCACATTTGATATTAAATACAAGGTTCTGAATAGAAAATATATCGGCTTATATTCAATATCAGATTCTACGACCAACAGATATCGTATTGGAAATAACGATATATATATCTATATCTTTCAATTTTCCATAACAACATCTGTATAATCACGAAATCAAACATCGAAATATTCCGAAGACAATTTCGATTCAAATCCATTCCAATGCAATTATTGGAAGTTCTGGTTATTTTCATAACCATTTCAAATCCAATTTATTTATTTTAAAAAATAAATAAATTACTATTCTAGTTCAAAACTAGTTCATTTCGATAAAAATCTATTTTTATCTTTTCAAATATGGAGTTTTTTCATCCCAATTTTTCCCAAATCATTTCTTATGATTTTACACAATTTATTATTATTTTTAATAATTTTATCAAGGCCCGTACAGTCGATTTCCATCAATGGCCATCGAACTGCACTTACAGCGACCTTTTTCAAATTTGATTTGGACGTATCTCCAAATCCAACCGTTAGATTTCAAATTTCTAATATTCGTTAGAAAGCTCTTTTCGATACGAACCCAACGGTTCCGGTTTTAGGAGAATCCGACGGTCGGATCTCCCGTAATGTCCGTTTGAAATAAATGGTCGAAATTCGCGAACTGCCGCGGCGCGGCGCGTTCTATTCAGGCCATTATATTATATATATATAACATATATTTCATCGATTTCTATTTAAAACGAATTATATAAATAGTTTTAAATTCGTTTCAAAAGCAATTTCAACTTCCATTTCAATTCAAATTCGTTATCTATTAAATTCAATTCGAATTCGTTTCGTTTTGCTATTCAATTGAAATCAAATTCGTTTTCCATTCAATTCGAATTCATTATATATTCAATTCATTTCGAAATCGTTTTATATTCAATTCATTTCGAAATCGTTATACACTCAATTCATTTCGAAATCGTTATATATTCAATTCATTTCGAAATCGTTATAAATATCGTTCACGTCTAAATGGCGTCAATCTAACCAACACGGCTTCATATATTTCTATTTTCAAATATTATATTCAACAAATGAATATTTATTTTTTTGTCAACACACGACTAATCTCAACGAATGAGTACTGTCCACGTGTGACAATTTTTGTTAAATTATTTCGTTCAACACATGACTAATCTCAACGGATGAGTACAGTCAACACATGAACCTTTATTTTATATTGATAAAGATGCAAATTTTATTATTAAAATATTTCACTCAACACATGACTAATCTCAACGAATGAGTACAGTCAACACATGAACTTTTATGTTATAATATTCTTTATTTTCTAAATTGGAATGAGGCCCAATCAATCACCATATAAAATTAATTATATGGATTTTCATACAACACATGTATATAATAGCATTGAAAAATAATCAACCATCAACCAAAGTGCACTACACTGTATAAGCATCAAATATAGATATCTAACGCTTATAACAGCCTGTCAATCAATCGATCGACATATTTAATCAATCAAGATGAGTGAACTTCAAATTTCATCCCAACACCCGTGTGGGGTTTCAAACAATCAAACACATATTTTATTTGTGCAGTTGGGCGATGTGTAAAATTTATCGACCCAATCAATGTCCTTCAAATAGGTGTACATAAACAAACCGTCTGGTTTGTAAATGAATATTTATTTATTCACATTCACGTTAAAAATTATATTTTTAACGATAAAACATTTTATTCCAACATATGAATTTCTATTCAGTTCATTCTTTAAATAAAATGATATTTTTATTTTTCTAACTTATTTTAGAAAATTTCGGCGGCATAACGGCACGATACTAGAAACGGGACGAGGCCTAGCCTTATCCCCGGTCTAGTGAAGGCCCACGCCATTCACACATCAATCAAATCCATTCATTTCACCAAACAATTCAATTTCAATCAAATAATCTAACTAATTTTTGAAATCAACCAAACAAGTCCATGGTCTGTGGACGATTGTGTCGGGTGCTACTAAACACCGTCTGCATCCTAGTATATATATATATAACTAGAAAAAGAAATTGAAAGGTGAGAAATTCTCACCAAAAGCTATCCAAACATCACGGCACTTCATTGATAGAAATCTTCAACGTTCTCGCCTTTTTGTCATCTTTGTTGCCCGTAGCCACTACATATATAAAAATCACACATTTTTATATTTTGATGTCTTTAAAATAAAAATCATATTTTTATTTGTTCACTTTCAATTCAAAAATCATATTTTTCTACTGCTACTATATAGATAAAAATTCTATTTTTATAGCACTACTTTCTATATAGAGATTATATTTTTATAACGCTATTTTTCATATAAAGATTTCGCCTTTTTAAACATATGTAAAAATCTCACCTTTCCCCATTTAAAAATATCGTCTTTCTTCCTTTAAAAATCTAATCTTTTCTATTTTAAAAATCACGTCTTTTCTATTTTAAAAATCACGTCTTTTCTATTTTAAAAATCACGTCTTTTCTATTTTAAAAATCACGTCTTTTCTATTTTAAAAATCTCAGCTTTATGAATGTAAAAATTCAATCTTTTTATCTTTTTAAAAAATTCAATCTTTTCATTAAGCAAAAATACGATCTTTTTCTAAATGAAAATACGATTTTCCTCTAAATAAAAATACGATCTTTCTAGAATTTAAAAAAAATCCGACCTTTCTTGTATTTAAAAATCCTAACCTTTAAAATCAGTTTTAATAATTGGTTTTTACAATACACAAAAATCAGTAAATAAAACTTACATTTAAAAGGGGAGAAAGGGGGATTTGTTGTGCGCGCCATGGTGGAGGGAGGAGGTGTGGGGCCAGGCGGTCGTGGCGAGCGAGCAGGCGCCATCGCCCCTTACTCTTTCTCGATTCGCGCTTCACCCAAGAACAGTCGGCGTCGGACCTGGTTCCTCCTCGCGAAGCGCCTGCGCGAAAGAAAGAGGGAGAGCGAAGAGGGGATTGGTCTGAGGTGGGGGAGGCGGAGCGCGGCCTCAGACGACGCCAGGGTGGGCGGCGTTGGCGAATGGGAGGGGCGGGGTTTTTTTTTTCTTTTTATTTCATTCGATTTCGTTCTGTATAAAGAGAGAAGGGAGAGGAGAAGTCAACGGCCAAGTGGGTATATATTTTAATTTATTTAATTATTTAATTATCTATAAAGTTGATTTTTCGTTCGATCTCCAAACGAGGCCCAACGACTGTCGCCCCTAGCTAATTACCCCCATTCCGAACACAATGGGATATGTATCGTGAGCCAATTCGGCTGTTTAGATCACTTTCCGTCAAAATCAAAATATAATTCTTTATATATTGAATTTGAACGCACATTTCAAATTATCGGGATCACATACGAACTCTAAAAATTCTAGAAAAATATTTTCTAGCTTCGTGTTGACGATACGGTCCTAACAAAACTAATTTCGTCAAATTCTGAGACCATTTGAAAAATGGCCATTTTCCAGTCGATTAAAATCAACTATGTAACAACCCGGAAATTCTGGGCCAGTTTAAAAATTTTTATTTTGGCAATTATAGCGAATTTTGATTATTTAAAATGAATTATTTTAAATAATATCGACGAGAAATTTATTTTGAATATAATTCGACGTATATATTTATATACGTCGTCGTTAGAATATAAATAATTATATATAATTATAAATAGAATTGAAAATGGCGCGGTAGTTCGATAATTCGATTTCAAACTTCAATTGAATGTACCGGGTGCAAAACAATCCGGATTTTAGTGAAACCAAAAATAATGGGATCGAATTGATAATATTTTTCCAACGAATCCGGCGAATCGAAATTTGATAGCAGGAATCAAAGGATATGTCCAGTTGAAATTTCTGAATAGTCGCTATGGAATTCAGGCCCTTAAAAATGGACATTTTGCAAACGACCTCGGATTTCGACGAAACCAGTTTTGTTGGGTCCGTGATGTAAAGCTATTGCTAGGTTTCAAATTTCATAATTTTTCGAATCAATATGTGAGTGTGGCAAAAGAAAACGCGTTTGACCAGTTTCAGTTGATTTTAATCGACTGGAAATTGGCCATTTTTCCAACGGTCTTAGAATTTGACGAAACTAGTTTTGTTAGGACCGTATCGTCCATACGAAGCTAGAAAATATTTTTCAGGAATTCTTCTAGTTAGTATGTGACCCCGGGAATTTGAAATGTACGTTTAAAATTCAATATGGTGATTTAAATGTAAATTTAATGGAAACTGATTGTAGCAGCCGAATCAGCCTACGATATATATCCCATTGTGTTCAGAATGGGGGTGAAACGCTATAGACGTCAGGCGGTGGACCTCGTTTCGAGGTCGTATGGAAAAGTCAACTTTTTGCAAATAATTAAAAAAAAAGAAGATATTCTCTCTCCCTCCCCATATTTCTCTCTGCCCCCCCCCCCCCCCCCCGTTCGTTTAATTTCAAAACATAACAAAAAAAAAAAAGAGAAGAAGCAGCGACAGCTGCCGACGCGCCGCCGCCAGAGGTGCCGAGCCTCCCCTGCTCCGCCCGTCTTCTTCTTCCTGCTCCCCTCTTCCTCCCATCGACCGATTAGAGCTCGCACCCCCCCCCCCCCAGCTAGATCGACGCACGAGAGCCTTTTCTTTTCCTCCCCTACACCGAACAGCTGAAGCCCTCCCCGACCCTGCAACGCCCCTCCCCTTGCTCCGCCTCCGGTAGCGCAGAAACCCCCCCTTTCTTCCTCCGATACGGTGAGTTTTTATTTATTTAAATTATGTTTTCTGATTTATGAAGTGTAATGTAAAATCAGTTTAATATGGAAAATATATTATTTTTACAGCATAAAGATTTGATTTTAATTTAGATGACTAGAATATAAAAATGAGATTTTTTTTATAATCAAGAAAGTTTGGTTTTTTAATAGGAAAAAGGGTTTGATTTTTCGTATAGAAAAGGTTTGATTTTTCGTATAAAAAAAGGTTTGATTTTTCGTATAGTAAAGATTTGATTTTGATTAAGGAAAAATAGGATTTTTATATGTTGAACTTCGAATTAAAAATAGGATTTTTATATGTTGAACTTCGAATTAAAAATAGGATTTTTATATGTTGAACTTCGAAATAAAAATATGATTTTTATATATTGAACTTCGAAAGAAAAATTTCGATTTTTATAAATTGAATAACGAAGTAAAAATTCGATTTTTACATATGTATTGGCTACGGGCAACGAAGATGACGAAGATGCGACAGCGATGAAGATTTCCTGCATTGGAAGTGCCGTGGAGATAGGATAGCTATAAGTGAGAATTTCTCACTCTTCTATTTCTTTTCTAGTTATATATATATACTAGGATGCAGACGGTGCTTAGTAGCACCCGACACAATCGTCCACAGACCATGGACTTGTTTGTTTGGCTGTGTTGTTATTTAGATTGTTTGGGTTGATTTGAATTGTTTGATGAAATGAAATTGATATGATTGATGTGTGAATGGCGTGGGCCTTCACTAGACCGGGGATAAGGCTAGGCCTCGTCCCGTTTCTAGTATCGTGCCGTTATGCCGCCGAAATTTTCTAAAAATATGTTAGAAAATAAAAATATCATTTTATTGTGTAAATGAATAATAGAAATTCATATGTTAGAATAAAATGTTTTATCGTTAAAAATATAATTTTTAACGTGAATATGAATATAGTGAAAGTGAATAAAATAAAATATTCATTTACAAACCGGACGGTTTGTTTATGTACACTTATTTGAAGGACATTGATTGGGACGATAAATTTTACACATCGCCCAACAGCACAAATAAAATATGCGTTTGATTATTTGAAACCCCACACGGGTGTTGGGATGAAATTTGAAGTTCACTCATCCTGATTGATTAAATATGTCGATCGATTGATTGACAGGCTGTTATAAGCGTTAGATATCTATATTTGATGCTTATACAGTGTAGTGCACTTTGGTTGATGGTTGATTATTTTTCAATGCTATTATATGTGTGTAATGCATGAAAATCCATACAATTAACTTTATATGGTAATTGATTGGGCCTCATTCCAATTTGAAAAATAAAGAATATTATAAAATAAAAGTTCATGTGTTGACAGTACTCATCCATTGAGATTGGTCATGTGTTGAACAAAATATTTTAGTAATAAAATTTACATCTTTATCAATATAAAATAAAAGTTCATGTGTTGACAGTACTCATCCATTGAGATTGGTCATGTGTT
This sequence comes from Allium sativum, assembly GCA_030737875.1. Lineage (NCBI taxonomy): Eukaryota > Viridiplantae > Streptophyta > Magnoliopsida > Asparagales > Amaryllidaceae > Allium > Allium sativum. Next base: position 205,706,248 of record CM060919.1, read on the forward strand.
GAACGAAATATTTTGATAACAACAACTATTTTGAAAAAGAAATAATTGAAATAGAATATTTGAAAATAGAAATTTATGAAGCCGTGTTGATTAGATTGACGCCATTTTGACGTGAACGATATTTATAATGAATTGAATTGAAAACGATTTCGAAATGAATTGAATTGAAAACGATTTCGAAATGAATTGAATTGAAAACGATTTCGAAATGAATTGAATTGAAAACGATTTCGAAATGAATTGAATTGAAAACGATTTCGAAATGAATTGAATTGAAAACGATTTCGAAATGAATTGAATTGAAAACGATTTCGAAATGAATTGAATTGAAAACGATTTCGAAATGAATTGAATTGAAAACGATTTCGAAATGAATTGAATTGAAAACGATTTCAAAATGAATTGAATTGAAAACGATTTCGAAATGAATTGAATTGAAAACGATTTCGAAATGAAATGAATTGAAAACGATTTCGAAATGAAATGAATTGAAAACGATTTCGAAATGAATTGAATATAAAACGAATTCAAATTGAATTGAAAGCAAATTGAAATGAATTCAAATTGAATTGAAATTTGAATTGAATAGAAATGAATTTTAAAACGAATTTATAAAGAAGAATTCAATTTTGATTTGAATTGAAAAGGAAGTTGAAATTGCTTTTGAAACGAATTTAAAACTATTTATATAATTCGTTTTAAATAGAAATCGACGAAATATATATTATATATATTATATATATAAAATAATGGCCAGAATAGAACGCGCCGCGCCGCGGCAGTTCGTGAATTTCGACCATTTATTTCAAACGGACATTACGGGAGATCCGACCGTCGGATTCTCCTGAAACCGGAACCGTTGGGTTCGTATCGAAAAGAGCTTTCTAACGAATATTAGAAATGTGAAATATAACGGTTGGATTTGGAATTATGTCCAAATCAAATTTGAAAAAGGTCGCTGTAAGTGCAGTTCGATGGCCATTGATGGAAATCGACTGTACGGGCCTTGATAAAATTATTAAAAATAATAATAATTTGTGTAAAATCATAAGAAATGATTTGTGAAGATTTGGGATGAAAAACTCCATATTTGAAAAGATAAAAATAGATTTTTATCGAAATGAACTAGTTTTGAACTAGAATTATAATTCTATTTATTTTTAAATAAATAAATTGAATTTGAAAAGGGTTTTGAAAATAACCAGAATATCCAATGATAGCATTGGAATGGATTTGAATCGAAATTGTCTTCGGAATATTTCGATGTTGGAATTCGTGATTATACGAATGTTGTTACGGAAATTTGAAAGATATATATTTATATCGTTATTTCCAATACGACATTTGTTAATCGTAGAATTTGATATTGAATATAAGCCGATATATTTTCTATTCAGAGCCTTATATTGAATATCAAATGTGATTTGGGTTTGTCGTGAATGGTGTCTTCACTAACACTGTTCTTGAACCCAGTTGAGAAAAGATTAAATCTTTTTATTTAGATTTAATGAAGTGTACCAATTAAATAATATTTAATTGGAATTGAATTGATATTGATTTTTGGGTTTATCGTGAACGGTGTTTTAAATAACACTTGTTCTTTAACCCAATAATTAATGGAATGTGATTTTGGGTTTATCGTGAACCGTGTTTTAAATGACACTGATTCTTTAACCCAGTCGAAGATTAAAACTAAGTGGAGTTTTAATGAATCTTTAATTAGATTGAAAGATCGAAAATGGAGTACCACCAGTTTTGCTCCAGGCGATAGTTAAATCTTTAATTAGATTTGAACGTGAAATGGTAATTGAATTTACCGATAACACTGTGGTGTTAGATATGAAGTATTACCAGTTTTACTTCATGGGATAAATAGGTTGGGATTGGGAAATTAAAACAAATGATTACTTCGGTAAGGTTCGCTAATCCCGACTAGTTTTGAATTGATATTCAAAGATAGATTAAAGAATAAATATAAAGAATTTATCTTTGATAAAATTAATGGGAACCTTTCCCTATGAATGTGAAATTTAGAAACTAACTGTCGGTTAGCTAAGCAGAATGGTTTTCTGGATATTGATCTGATGTTGGTTTCGGCCTTCGGGGTTAATATTTGGGAAATTATTCTCTTGATTAATTTACGGTTAGTGACTAATGAGTTGGAATGAGGCGTATGTTGTGTTTGTGTAACACTTATTTAAAATATACGCGAGTTATTCGGAAAGAACGGGTTTATCCCATTCTGGATAACTGATACGACGATAAGTCGAAGATGAAGACGATGGTCGAAGACCGGAGGTCTTCACGTCGTTTGGGTAATTACTGATGATCTTGATTGGGCTGTATACCCAAGAAGATGGAAACAGTTAGTGATCGTCCAGACGTACTTGGAGATCGATGGATATGCGGGGTACTAGGTGCCCCCGGTTTCGTTCAGCCCCAGAACGGACTTGTAAATGGACTGTGTGTCTGACATTGGATTTTAGTCCGTGTGATTGATCTCTATTAAATATATATCTGTTTGGCGGCGGAGAATTTATTCTCTTGCTTAACGCCCTTCTCTGAGACGTACGAGCTCAGGGGTTATATATTGATGGATATCAATCGCATGGAGTGAATTGCCTGTGTGGCATGCTAAGAGGCAAATGATCAAGGCTTCTGTTGAAAAGCAAAGTCTTGTGGTTGATGATCGAAGCACGGCCTTTGTGGCGTAGCTTTGTGTAACGTTGATTCGCGAGTATCACACCCGGTATGAATCAAAAACGGGAGACGGACATCAGGGAGGACCTACGTTTCTTTCTAGTTATGAGTGGCGTCAGTGCTTGAACTGGCTGACGAGTTTGACTCATGTGGATGTTACTTATTATTACTTGCTGAAAAGCGAGGCGCCTCGTGATATCGGTTTCGGCCGATGCTTCTGGTCGGCTGACGGGCCAGGCTTACGCCCCAAAGGGCGGGGAAACGTAGTGTTCAGGCATAATAATCCACATCGGTGGACCGGCCCTGACGATCCATGGGGCAGTTGCGGCTGTTACTGAGACACGGACTAGAGCGTCTCGAATCGGTAGAGGATCTTGCCCCTAGCCTCGGTTCATACCATAAATGATAACCCAACTTCCAATACGACATTTGCGGTTTTGATTGTAAACTTATATATGGCGACATAGTGTTATGGGCCATTCATGCCGCCTATGATTGATACTTATGATTTGAAGTGTTTTATACACTATGCACTTATAATAGTATCAAATGATTTGTTTTAAACGTATCAAGCATTCTTTGGCTGTTATAAGGGAAAACCCTATCCCCCGGCTTGCGTTGCATTGTGTGATAGGACCTGGGTCTTATAACAGCTTCATTTTTCTTTATTTAGCATTGCGCTGTTTGTTTTATGCACTAGTATTCTTGGGAGGAAACCCGTTCCGTGTTATACGGTGTGGTCCCTTGATTTACCTAATGATTTAAAATAAAGATTAATAACTGTTTTAGTTCTCACACCAGTCACATGACTGACCTGGAGTTTATTGTTTTAACCTAAACTCTGGGTGCCCTTATTTTGACACGGGCAGCTAGTAGTTTTGGTTTTGCAGATTTATATTCACAGGATCCTGGTTTACAGCTGGAACGATATCCGGAAAGCTTTGTATCCGTATATCTCTTTCTAGTTGTGTATTGTATTATTTTCCGCTGCGATGTATTTAAATGTAATTTAAATCTCTGATATTTCTGTGTAATATTTATTTGTTTATACTCTGTATATTCTTGTAATCAGGTGCATTGTTGTAATAAGCAATGAAATATTCTTTTATATGCGTTCTGTTGTGGCTTGTTCTCGAACTATCCGGCGCTTTCCTTTACGGGGAAGTTACGGGTTTTCACAGTTGGTATCAGAGCTTTGGTTTACAAAGCTCAGAGAACAAGACACATTAGAACCATACGAAAGAATTCATCAGATATTGGATTAGTAATAGCCAATGGAATGACTCGTTAGAGATGGGATCAGTGGTATCCTAGAACGAGTGTGAAGAGTATATTTTTGAAAATGATAAATAAAAGTGAAGACAAATTTTGTTTTGAAAATTTAAATCAATTATTCGTATTTGATTATTTATTTATATAGGTGTGGACAATCCAGTATATATAGATTTTGCGTATACGTCTGATCCACGTGTATTTGAAATTTTAATATACTGGATAGATATAGAATCACACTCTAGTCGCCCGGGGATGATGCTGATAATTGTGATCACATTATCAGTATTTATATTCGAGTGACGAAAGTGAGATTTCTATATATTTCCTATTGACTGGTGTGAGAACCAAAATTAGATAGGGCCTATTGTTGTGATTTGGCATCAAAAATCTGATTTTTGACTATATATCAAAGTTATGCATTTGAAAAGCTAATCAACTAATTGATTGATGTTTGTGTTGTTTGTTTATTTGATTGATAATTTTGAACCATTTAGCCTAATTGAATCAAATATTGAATTGTATTGAAAATTGGTCGCATCTGCTTGCATATACATGTGTATAATTGAACAGGTCATAGCAAGGAGGCTAGAGCCAGAGAATAAAATTTGTTTGCCCGACAAATAGGTACATGTTTACTACATAATTTACTGTTTTGTTTGGGTGATGATGATTTTATGAGCCTATTGGCTAGCCGCTTGGCTTTTTCTTTTTCTTTTTGAGATCTGAAGGACCGGGGAAGCTATTTGAAATTCCCCGATGCTCCCGGTGTAGGGGAGGTTATGGCGAAATTTTTCGAAAATTTAGGGTGTTAGCCAAATTTTTTGAAATTTTGAAAATTATCAGAAACTAAAGAGTTGGAGAATGGAAGCCAGATCGAGCGTAGAGTTGATTAATCAAACCACTTTTGACTTTATTCCTTTTCGGGGACGAAAAGTTTTAAGTGGGGGAGATTGTAACAACCCGGAAATTCTGGGCCAGTTTAAAAATTTTTATTTTGGCAATTATAGCGAATTTTGATTATTTAAAATGAATTATTTTAAATAATATCGACGAGAAATTTATTTTGAATATAATTCGACGTATATATTTATATACGTCGTCGTTAGAATATAAATAATTATATATAATTATAAATAGAATTGAAAATGGCGCGGTAGTTCGATAATTCGATTTCAAACTTCAATTGAATGTACCGGGTGCAAAACAATCCGGATTTTAGTGAAACCAAAAATAATGGGATCGAATTGATAATATCTTTCCAACGAATCCGGCGAATCGAAATTTGATAGCAGGAATCAAAGGATATGTCCAGTTGAAATTTCTGAATAGTCGCTATGGAATTCAGGCCCTTAAAAATGGACATTTTGCAAACGACCTCGGATTTCGACGAAACCAGTTTTGTTGGGTCCGTGATGTAAAGTTATTGCTAGGTTTCAAATTTCATAATTTTTCGAATCAATATGTGAGCGTGGAAAAAGAAAACGCGTTTGACCAGTTTCAGTTGATTTTAATCGACTGGAAATTGGCCATTTTTCCAACGGTCTCAGAATTCGACGAAACTAGTTTTGTTAGGACCGTATCGTCCATACGAAGCTAGAAAATATTTTTCAGGAATTCTTCTAGTTAGTATGTGACCCCGGGAATTTGAAATGTACGTTTAAAATTCAATATGGTGATTTAAATGTAAATTTAATGGAAACTGATTGTAGCAGCCGAATCAGCCTACGATATATATCCCATTGTGTTCAGAATGGGGGTGAAACGCTATGGACGTCAGGCGGTGGACCTCGTTTCGAGGTCGTATGGAAAAGTCAACTTTTTGCAAATAATAATAAAAAAAAGAAGATATTCTCTCTCCCTCCCCATATTTCTCTCTGCCCCCCCCCCCCGTTCGTTTAATTTCAAAACATAACAAAAAAAAAAGAGAAGAAGCAGCGACAGCTGCCGACGCGCCGCCGCCAGAGGTGCCGAGCCTCCCCTGCTCCGCCCGTCTTCTTCTTCCTGCTCCCCTCTTCCTCCCATCGACCGATTAGAGGTCGCACCCCCCCCCAGCTAGATCGACGCACGAGAGCCTTTTCTTTTCCTCCCCTACGCCGAACAGCTGAAGCCCTCCCCGACCCTGCAACGCCCTCCGCCTCCGGTAGCGCAGAAACCCCCCTTTCTTCCTCCGATACGGTGAGTTTTTATTTATTTAAATTATGTTTTCTGATTTATCAAGTGTAATGTAAAATCAGTTTAATATGGAAAATATATTATTTTTACAGCATAAAGATTTGATTTTAATTTAGATGACTAGAATATAAAAATGAGATTTTTTTTATAATCAAGAAAGTTTGGTTTTTTAATAGGAAAAAGGGTTTGATTTTTCGTATAGAAAAGGTTTGATTTTTCGTATAAAAAAAGGTTTGATTTTTCGTATAGTAAAGATTTGATTTTGATTAAGGAAAAATAGGATTTTTATATGTTGAACTTCGAATTAAAAATAGGATTTTTATATGTTGAACTTCGAATTAAAAATAGGATTTTTATATGTTGAACTTCGAAATAAAAATATGATTTTTATATATTGAACTTCGAAAGAAAATTTTCGATTTTTATAAATTGAATAACGAAGTAAAAATTCGATTTTTACATATGTAGTGGCTACGGGCAACGAAGATGACGAAGATGCGATAGCGATGAAGATTTCCTGCATTGGAAGTGCCGTGGAGCTAGGATAGCTATAAGTGATAATTTCTCACTCTTCTATTTCTTTTCTAGTTATATATATACTAGGATGCAGACGGTGCTTAGTAGCACCCGACACAATCGTCCACAGACCATGGACTTGTTTGTTTGGCTGTGTTGTTTTTTAGATTGTTTGGGTTGATTTGAATTGTTTGATGAAATGAAATTGATATGATTGATGTGTGAATGGCGTGGGCCTTCACTAGACCGGGGATAAGGCTAGGCCTCGTCCCGTTTCTAGTATCGTGCCATTATGCCGCCGAAATTTTCTAAAAATATGTTAGAAAATAAAAATATCATTTTATTGTGTAAATGAATAATAGAAATTCATATGTTAGAATAAAATGTTTTATCGTTAAAAATATAATTTTTAACGTGAATATGAATATAGTGAAAGTGAATAAAATAAAATATTCATTTACAAACCGGACGGTTTGTTTATGTACACTTATTTGAAGGACATTGATTGGGACGATAAATTTTACACATCGCCCAACAGCACAAATAAAATATGCGTTTGATTGTTTGAAACCCCACACGGGTGTTGGGATGAAATTTGAAGTTCACTCATCCTGATTGATTAAATATGTCGATCGATTGATTGACAGGCTGTTATAAGCGTTAGATATCTATATTTGATGCTTATACAGTGTAGTGCACTTTGGTTGATGGTTGATTATTTTTCAATGCTATTATATGTGTGTAATGCATGAAAATCCATACAATTAACTTTATATGGTAATTGATTGGGCCTCATTCCAATTTGAAAAATAAAGAATATTATAAAATAAAAGTTCATGTGTTGACAGTACTCATCCATTGAGATTGGTCATGTGTTGAACAAAATATTTTAGTAATAAAATTTACATCTTTATCAATATAAAATAAAAGTTCATGTGTTGACAGTACTCATCCATTGAGATTGGTCATGTGTTGAACGAAATATTTTGATAACAACAACTATTTTGAAAAAGAAATAATTGAAATAGAATATTTGAAATAGAAATTTATGAAGCCGTGTTGATTAGATTGACGCCATTTTGACGTGAACGATATTTATAATGAATTGAATTGAAAACGATTTCGAAATGAATTGAATTGAAAACGATTTCGAAATGAATTGAATTGAAAACGATTTCGAAATGAATTGAATTGAAAACGATTTCGAAATGAATTGAATTGAAAACGATTTCGAAATGAATTGAATTGAAAACGATTTCGAAATGAATTGAATTGAAAACGATTTCGAAATGAATTGAATTGAAAACGATTTCGAAATGAATTGAATTGAAAACGATTTCGAAATGAATTGAATTGAAAACGATTTCGAAATGAATTGAATTGAAAACGATTTCGAAATGAAATGAATTGAAAACGATTTCGAAATGAATTGAATATAAAACGAATTCAAATTGAATTGAAAGCAAATTGAAATGAATTCAAATTGAATTGAAATTTGAATTGAATAGAAATGAATTTTAAAACGAATTTATAAAGAAGAATTCAATTTTGATTTGAATTGAAAAGGAAGTTGAAATTGCTTTTGAAACGAATTTAAAACTATTTATATAATTCGTTTCAAATAGAAATCGACGAAATATATATTATATATATTATATATATAAAATAATGGCCAGAATAGAACGCACCGCGCCGCGGCAGTTCGTGAATTTCGACCATTTATTTCAAACGGACATTACGGGAGATCCGACCGTCGGATTCTCCTGAAACCGGAACCGTTGGGTTTGTATCGAAAAGAGCTTTCTAACGAATATTAGAAATGTGAAATCTAACTGTTGGATTTGGAATTATGTCCAAATCAAATTTGAAAAAGGTCGCTGTAAGTGCAGTTCGATGGCCATTGATGGAAATCGACTGTACGGGCCTTGATAAAATTATTAAAAATAATAATAATTTGTGTAAAATCATAAGAAATGATTTGTGAAGATTTGGGATGAAAAACTCCATATTTGAAAAGATAAAAATAGATTTTTATCGAAATGAACTAGTTTTGAACTAGAATTATAATTCTATTTATTTTTAAATAAATAAATTGAATTTGAAAAGGGTTTTGAAAATAACCAGAATATCCAATGATTGCATTGGAATGGATTTGAATCGAAATTGTCTTCGGAATATTTCGATGTTGGAATTCGTGATTATACGAATGTTGTTACGGAAATTTGAAAGATATATATTTATATCGTTATTTCCAATACGACATTTGTTAATCGTAGAATTTGATATTGAATATAAGCCGATATATTTTCTATTCAGAGCCTTATATTGAATATCAAATGTGATTTGGGTTTGTCGTGAATGGTGTCTTCACTAACACTGTTCTTGAACCCAGTTGAGAAAAGATTAAATCTTTTTATTTAGATTTAATGAAGTGTACCAATTAAATAATATTTAATTGGAATTGAATTGATATTGATTTTTGGGTTTATCGTGAACGGTGTTTTAAATAACACTTGTTCTTTAACCCGATAATTAATGGAATGTGATTTTGGGTTTATCGTGAACCGTGTTTTAAATGACACTGATTCTTTAACCCAGTCGAAGATTAAAACTAAGTGGAGTTTTAATGAATCTTTAATTAGATTGAAAGATCGAAAATGGAGTACCACCAGTTTTGCTCCAGGCGATAGTTAAATCTTTAATTAGATTTGAACGTGAAATGGTAATTGAATTTACCGATAACACTGTGGTGTTAGATATGAAGTATTACCAGTTTTACTTCATGGGATAAATAGGTTGGGATTGGGAAATTAAAACAAATGATTACTTCGGTAAGGTTCGCTAATCCCGACTAGTTTTGAATTGATATTCAAAGATAGATTAAAGAATAAATATAAAGAATTTATCTTTGATAAAATTAATGGGAACCTTTCCCTATGAATGTGAAATTTAGAAACTAACTGTCGGTTAGCTAAGCAGAATGGTTTTCTGGATATTGATCTGATGTTGGTTTCGGCCTTCGGGGTTAATATTTGGGAAATTATTCTCTTGATTAATTTACGGTTAGTGACTAATGAGTTGGAATGAGGCGTATGTTGTGTTTGTGTAACACTTATTTAAAATATACGCGAGTTATTCGGAAAGACCGGGTTTTTCCCATTCTGGATAACTGATACGACGATAAGTCGAAGATGAAGACGATGGTCGAAGACCGGAGGTCTTCACGTCGTTTGGGTAATTACTGATGATCTTGATTGGGCTGTACACCCAAGAAGATGGAAACAGTAAGTGATCGTCCAGACGTACTTGGAGATCGATGGATATGCGGGGTACTAGGTGCCCCCGGTTTCGTTCAGCCCCAGAACGGACTTGTAAATGGACTGTGTGTCTGACATTGGATTTTAGTCCGTGTGATTGATCTCTATTAAATATATATCTGTTTGGCGGCGGAGAATTTATTATCTTGCTTAACGCCCTTCTCTGAGACGTACGAGCTCAGGGGTTATATATTGATGGATATCAATCGCATGGAGTGAATTGCCTGTATGGCATGCTAAGAGGCAAATGATCAAGGCTTCTGTTGAAAAGCAAAGTCTTGTGGTTGATGATCGAAGCACGGCCTTTGTGGCGTAGCTTTGTGTAACGTTGATTCGCGAGTATCACACCCGGTATGAATCAAAAACGGGAGACGGACATCAGGGAGGACCTACGTTTCTTTCTAGTTATGAGTGGCGTCAGTGCTTGAACTGGCTGACGAGTTTGACTCATGTGGATGTTACTTATTATTACTTGCTGAAAAGCGAGGCGCCTCGTGATATCGGTTTCGGCCGATGCTTCTGGTCGGCTGACGGGCCAGGCTTACGCCCCAAAGGGCGGGGAAACGTAGTGTTCAGGCATAATAATACACATCGGTGGACTGGCCCTGACGATCCATGGGGCAGTTGCGGCTGTTCCTGAGACACGGACTAGAGCGTCTCGAATCGGTAGAGGATCTTGCCCCTAGCCTCGGTTCATACCATAAATGATAACCCAACTTCCAATACGACATTTGCGGTTTTGATTGTAAACTTATATATGGCGACATAGTGTTATGGGCCATTCATGCCGCCTATGATTGATACTTATGATTTGAAGTGTTTTATACACTATGCACTAATAATAGTATCAAATGATTTGTTTTAAACGTATCAAGCATTCTTTGGCTGTTATAAGGGAAAACCCTATCCCCCGGCTTGCGTTGCATTGTGTGATAGGACTTGGGTCTTATAACAGCTTCATTTTTCTTTATTTAGCATTGCGCTGTTTGTTTTATGCACTGGTATTCTTGGGAGGAAACCCGTTCCATGTTATACGGCGTGGTCCCTTGATTTACCTAATGATTTAAAATAAAGATTAATAACTGTTTTAGTTCTCACACCAGTCACATGACTGACCTGGAGTTTATTGTTTTAACCTAAACTCTGGGTGCCCTTATTTTGACACGAGCAGCTAGTAGTTTTGGTTTTGCAGATTTATATTCACAGGATCCTGGTTTACAGCTGGAACGATATCCGGAAAGCTTTGTATCCGTATATCTCTTTCTAGTTGTGTATTGTATTATTTTCCGCTGCGATGTATTTAAATGTAATTTAAATCTCTGATATTTCTGTGTAATATTTATTTGTTTATACTCTGTATATTCTTGTAATCTGGTGCATTGTTGTAATAAGCAATGAAATGTTCTTTTATATGCGTTCTGTTGTGGCTTGTTCTCGAACTATCCGGCGCTTTCCTTTACGGGGAAGTTACGGGTTTTCACAGTTGGTATCAGAGCTTTGGTTTACAAAGCTCAGAGAACAAGACACATTAGAACCATACGAAAGAATTCATCAGATATTGGATTAGTAATATCCAATGGAATGACTCGTTAGAGATGGGATCAGTGGTATCCTAGAACGAGTGTGAAGAGTATATTTTTGAAAATGATAAATAAAAGTGAAGACAAATTTTGTTTTGAAAATTTAAATCAATTATTCGTATTTGATTATTTATTTATATAGGTGTGGACAATCCAGTATATATAGATTTTGCGTATACGTCTGATCCACGTGTATTTGAAATTTTAATATACTGGATAGATATAGAATCACACTCTAGTCGCCCGGGGATGATGCTGATAATTGTGATCACATTATCAGTATTTATATTCGAGTGACGAAAGTGAGATTTCTATATATTTCCTATTGACTGGTGTGAGAACCAAAATTAGATAGGGCTTATTGTTGTGATTTGGCATCAAAAATCTGATTTTTGACTATATATCAAAGTTATGCATTTGAAAAGCTAATCAACTAATTGATTGATGTTTGTGTTGTTTGTTTTTTTGATTGATAATTTTGAACCATTTAGCCTAATTGAATCAAATATTGAATTGTATTGAAAATTGGTCGCATCTGCTTGCATATACATGTATATCATTGAACAGGTCATAGCAAGGAGGCTAGAGCCAGAGAATAAAATTTGTTTGCCCGACAAATAGGTACATGTTTACTACATAATTTACTGTTTTGTTTGGGTGATGATGATTTTATGAGCCTATTGGCTAGCCGCTTGGCTTTTTCTTTTTCTTTTTGAGATCTGAAGGACCGGGGAAGCTATTTGAAATTCCCCGATGCTCCCGGTGCAGGGGAGGTTATGGCGAAATTTTTCGAAAATTTAGGGTGTTAGCCAAATTTTTTGAAATTTTGAAAATTATCAGAAACTAAAGAGTTGGGGAATGGAAGCCAGATCGAGCGTAGAGTTGATTAATCAAACCACTTTCGACTTTATTCCTTTTCGGGGACGAAAAGTTTTAAGTGGGGGAGATTGTAACAACCCGGAAATTCTGGGCCAGTTTAAAAAATTTTATTTTGGCAATTATAGCGAATTTTGATTATTTAAAATGAATTATTTTAAATAATATCGACGAGAAATTTATTTTGAATATAATTCGACGTATATATTTATATACGTCGTCGTTAGAATATAAATAATTATATATAATTATAAATAGAATTGAAAATGGCGCGGTAGTTCGATAATTCGATTTCAAACTTCAATTGAATGTACCGGGTGCAAAACAATCCGGATTTTAGTGAAACCAAAAATAATGGGATCGAATTGATAATATCTTTCCAACGAATCCGGCGAATCGAAATTTGATAGCAGGAATCAAAGGATATGTCCAGTTGAAATTTCTGAATAGTCGCTATGGAATTCAGGCCCTTAAAAATGGACATTTTGCAAACGACCTCGGATTTCGACGAAACCAGTTTTGTTGGGTCCGTGATGTAAAGTTATTGCTAGGTTTCAAATTTCATAATTTTTCGAATCAATATGTGAGCGTGGCAAAAGAAAACGCGTTTGACCAGTTTCAGTTGATTTTAATCGACTGGAAATTGGCCATTTTTCCAACGGTCTCAGAATTCGACAAAACTAGTTTTGTTAGGACCGTATCGTCCATACGAAGCTAGAAAATATTTTTCAGGAATTCTTCTAGTTAGTATGTGACCCCGGGAATTTGAAATGTACGTTTAAAATTCAATATGGTGATTTAAATGTAAATTTAATGGAAACTGATTGTAGCAGCCGAATCAGCCTACGATATATATCCCATTGTGTTCAGAATGGGGGTGAAACGCTATGGACGTCAGGCGGTGGACCTCGTTTCGAGGTCGTATGGAAAAGTCAACTTTTTGCAAATAATAATAATAAAAAAAAGAAGATATTCTCTGTCCCTCCCCATATTTCTCTCTGCCCCCCCCCCCCCCGTTCGTTTAATTTCAAAACATAACCAAAAAAAAAAGAGAAGAAGCAGCGACAGCTGCCGACGCGCCGCCGCCAGAGGTGCCGAGCCTCCCCTGCTCCGCCCGTCTTCTTCTTCCTGCTCCCCTCTTCCTCCCATCGACCGATTAGAGGTCGCAACCCCCCCCCCAGCTAGATCGACGCACGAGAGCCTTTTCTTTTCCTCCCCTACGCCGAACAGCTGAAGCCCTCCCCGACCCTGCAACGCCCCTCCCCTTGCTCCGCCTCCGGTAGCGCAGAAACCCCCCCTTTCTTCCTCCGATACGGTGAGTTTTTATTTATTTAAATTATGTTTTCTGATTTATGAAGTGTAATGTAAAATCAGTTTAATATGGAAAATATATTATTTTTACAGCATAAAGATTTGATTTTAATTTAGATGACTAGAATATAAAAATGAGATTTTTTTTATAATCAAGAAAGTTTGGTTTTTTAATAGGAAAAAGGGTTTGATTTTTCGTATAGAAAAGGTTTGATTTTTCGTATAAAAAAAGGTTTGATTTTTCGTATAGTAAAGATTTGATTTTGATTAAGGAAAAATAGGATTTTTATATGTTGAACTTCGAATTAAAAATAGGATTTTTATATGTTGAACTTCGAATTAAAAATAGGATTTTTATATGTTGAACTTCGAAATAAAAATATGATTTTTATATATTGAACTTCGAAAGAAAAATTTCGATTTTTATAAATTGAATAACGAAGTAAAAATTCGATCTTTACATATGTAGTGGCTACGGGCAACGAAGATGACGAAGATGCGATAGCGATGAAGATTTCCTGCATTGGAAGTGCCGTGGAGCTAGGATAGCTATAAGTGAGAATTTCTCACTCTTCTATTTCTTTTCTAGTTATATATATATACTAGGATGCAGACGGTGCTTAGTAGCACCCGACACAATCGTCCACAGACCATGGACTTGTTTGTTTGGCTGTGTTGCTATTTAGATTGTTTGGGTTGATTTGAATTGTTTGATGAAATGAAATTGATATGATTGATGTGTGAATGGCGTGGGCCTTCACTAGACCGGGGATAAGGCTAGGCCTCGTCCCGTTTCTAGTATCGTGCCGTTATGCCGCCGAAATTTTCTAAAAATATGTTAGAAAATAAAAATATCATTTTATTGTGTAAATGAATAATAGAAATTCATATGTTAGAATAAAATGTTTTATCGTTAAAAATATAATTTTTAACGTGAATATGAATATAGTGAAAGTGAATAAAATAAAATATTCATTTACAAACCGGACAGTTTGTTTATGTACACTTATTTGAAGGACATTGATTGGGACGATAAATTTTACACATCGCCCAACAGAACAAATAAAATATGCGTTTGATTGTTTGAAACCCCACACGGGTGTTGAGATGAAATTTGAAGTTCACTCATCCTGATTGATTAAATATGTCGATCGATTGATTGACAGGCTGTTATAAGCGTTAGATATCTATATTTGATGCTTATACAGTGTAGTGCACTTTGGTTGATGGTTGATTATTTTTCAATGCTATTATATGTGTGTAATGCATGAAAATCCATACAATTAACTTTATATGGTAATTGATTGGGCCTCATTCCAATTTGAAAATTAAAGAATATTATAAAATAAAAGTTCATGTGTTGACAGTACTCATCCATTGAGATTGGTCATGTGTTGAACAAAATATTTTAGTAATAAAATTTACATCTTTATCAATATAAAATAAAAGTTCATGTGTTGACAGTACTCATCCATTGAGATTGGTCATGTGTTGAACGAAATATTTTGATAACAACAACTATTTTGAAAAAGAAATAATTGAAATAGAATATTTGAAAATAGAAATTTATGAAGCCGTGTTGATTAGATTGACGCCATTTTGACGTGAACGATATTTATAATGAATTGAATTGAAAACGATTTCGAAATGAATTGAATTGAAAACGATTTCGAAATGAATTGAATTGAAAACGATTTCGAAATGAATTGAATTGAAAACGATTTCGAAATGAATTGAATTGAAAACGATTTCGAAATGAATTGAATTGAAAACGATTTCGAAATGAATTGAATTGAAAACGATTTCGAAATGAATTGAATTGAAAACGATTTCGAAATGAAATGAATTGAAAACGATTTCGAAATGAATTGAATATAAAACGAATTCAAATTGAATTGAAAGCAAATTCAAATGAATTCAAATTGAATTGAAATTTGAATTGAATAGAAATGAATTTTAAAACGAATTTATAAAGAAGAATTCAATTTTGATTTGAATTGAAAAGGAAGTTGAAATTGCTTTTGAAACGAATTTAAAACTATTTATATAATTCGTTTCAAATAGAAATCGACGAAATATATATTATATATATTATATATATAAAATAATGGCCAGAATAGAACGCGCCGCGCCGCGGCAGTTCGTGAATTTCGACCATTTATTTCAAACGGACATTACGGGAGATCCGACCGTCGGGTTCTACTGAAACCGGAACCGTTGGGTTCGTATCGAAAAGAGCTTTCTAACGAATATTAGAAATGTGAAATCTAACGGTTGGATTTGGAATTATGTCCAAATCAAATTTGAAAAAGGTCGCTGTAAGTGCAGTTCGATGGCCATTGATGGAAATCGACTGTACGGGCCTTGATAAAATTATTAAAAATAATAATAATTTGTGTAAAATCATAAGAAATGATTTGTGAAGATTTGGGATGAAAAACTCCATATTTGAAAAGATAAAAATAGATTTTTATCGAAATGAACTAGTTTTGAACTAGAATTATAATTCTATTTATTTTCAAATAAATAAATTGAATTTGAAAAGGGTTTTGAAAATAACCAGAATATCCAATGATTGCATTGGAATGGATTTGAATCGAAATTGTCTTCGGAATATTTCGATGTTGGAATTCGTGATTATACGAATGTTGTTACGGAAATTTGAAAGATATATATTTATATCGTTATTTCCAATACGACATTTGTTAATCGTAGAATTTGATATTGAATATAAGCCGATATATTTTCTATTCAGAGCCTTATATTGAATATCAAATGTGATTTGGGTTTGTCGTGAATGGTGTCTTCACTAACACTGTTCTTGAACCCAGTTGAGAAAAGATTAAATCTTTTTATTTAGATTTAATGAAGTGTACCAATTAAATAATATTTAATTGGAATTGAATTGATATTGATTTTTGGGTTTATCGTGAACGGTGTTTTAAATAACACTTGTTCTTTAACCCGATAATTAATGGAATGTGATTTTGGGTTTATCGTGAACCGTGTTTTAAATGACACTGATTCTTTAACCCAGTCGAAGATTAAAACTAAGTGGAGTTTTAATGAATCTTTAATTAGATTGAAAGATCGAAAATGGAGTACCACCAGTTTTGCTCCAGGCGATAGTTAAATATTTAATTAGATTTGAACGTGAAATGGTAATTGAATTTACCGATAACACTGTGGTGTTAGATATGAAGTATTACCAGTTTTACTTCATGGGATAAATAGGTTGGGATTGGGAAATTAAAACAAATGATTACTTCGGTAAGGTTCGCTAATCCCGACTAGTTTTGAATTGATATTCAAAGATAGATTAAAGAATAAATATAAAGAATTTATCTTTGATAAAATTAATGGGAACCTTTCCCTATGAATGTGAAATTTAGAAACTAACTGTCGGTTAGCTAAGCAGAATGGTTTTCTGGATATTGATCTGATGTTGGTTTCGGCCTTCGGGGTTAATATTTGGGAAATTATTCTCTTGATTAATTTACGGTTAGTGACTAATGAGTTGGAATGAGGCGTATGTTGTGTTTGTGTAACACTTATTTAAAATATACGCGAGTTATTCGGAAAGACCGGGTTTATCCCATTCTGGATAACTGATACGACGATAAGTCGAAGATGAAGACGATGGTCGAAGACCGGAGGTCTTCACGTCGTTTGGGTAATTACTGATGATCTTGATTGGGCTGTACACCCAAGAAGATGGAAACAGTTAGTGATCGTCCAGACGTACTTGGAGATCGATGGATATGCGGGGTACTAGGTGCCCCCGGTTTCGTTCAGCCCCAGAACGGACTTGTAAATGGACTGTGTGTCTGACATTGGATTTTAGTCCGTGTGATTGATCTCTATTAAATATATATCTGTTTGGCGGCGGAGAATTTATTCTCTTGCTTAACGCCCTTCTCTGAGACGTACGAGCTCAGGGGTTATATATTGATGGATATCAATCGCATGGAGTGAATTGCCTGTGTGGCATGCTAAGAGGCAAATGATCAAGGCTTCTGTTGAAAAGCAAAGTCTTGTGGTTGATGATCGAAGCACGGCCTTTGTGGCGTAGCTTTGTGTAACGTTGATTCGCGAGTATCACACCCGGTATGAATCAAAAACGGGAGACGGACATCAGGGAGGACCTACGTTTCTTTCTAGTTATGAGTGGCGTCAGTGCTTGAACTGGCTGACGAGTTTGACTCATGTGGATGTTACTTATTATTACTTGCTGAAAAGCGAGGCGCCTCGTGATATCGGTTTCGGCCGATGCTTCTGGTCGGCTGACGGGCCAGGCTTACGCCCCAAAGGGCGGGGAAACGTAGTGTTCAGGCATAATAATCCACATCGATGGACCGGCCCTGACGATCCATGGGGCAGTTGCGGCTGTTCCTGAGACACGGACTAGAGCGTCTCGAATCGGTAGAGGATCTTGCCCCTAGCCTCGGTTCATACCATAAATGATAACCCAACTTCCAATACGACATTTGCGGTTTTGATTGTAAACTTATATATGGCGACATAGTGTTATGGGCCATTCATGCCGCCTATGATTGATACTTATGATTTGAAGTGTTTTATACACTATGCACTTATAATAGTATCAAATGATTTGTTTTAAACGTATCAAGCATTCTTTGGCTGTTATAAGGGAAAACCCTATCCCCCGGCTTGCGTTGCATTGTGTGATAGGACCTGGGTCTTATAACAGCTTCATTTTTCTTTATTTAGCATTGCGCTGTTTTTTTTATGCACTGGTATTCTTGGGAGGAAACCCGTTCCGTGTTATACGGCGTGGTCCCTTGATTTACCTAATGATTTAAAATAAAGATTAATAACTGTTTTAGTTCTCACACCAGTCACATGACTGACCTGGAGTTTATTGTTTTAACCTAAACTCTGGGTGCCCTTATTTTGACACGGGCAGCTAGTAGTTTTGGTTTTGCAGATTTATATTCACAGGATCCTGGTTTACAGCTGGAACAATATCCGGAAAGCTTTGTATCCGTATATCTCTTTCTAGTTGTGTATTGTATTATTTTCCGCTGCGATGTATTTAAATGTAATTTAAATCTCTGATATTTCTGTGTAATATTTATTTGTTTATACTCTGTATATTCTTGTAATCTGGTGCATTGTTGTAATAAGCAATGAAATGTTCTTTTATATGCGTTCTGTTGTGGCTTGTTCTCGAACTATCCGGCGCTTTCCTTTACGGGGAAGTTACGGGTTTTCACAAACTGAAACTGGTCAATTTGCCACGCCCACATATTGATTCGAAAAATTATGAAATTTAAAACCTAGCAATAATTTGACACTGCGGATCCAACAAAAGTGGTTTCGTCGAAATCCGAGGTCATTTGTAAAATTCCCATTTTTAAGGGCCTGAATTCCATAGCGACTATTCAGAATTTTCAACTGGACATATCTTTTGATTCCCGCTATGAAATTTCGATTATTCGGATTCGTTGGAAAGATATTATCAATTAGATCCTAATGTTTTTGGTTTCACTAAAATCCGGATTGTTTTGCACCCGGTACATTCAATTGAAGTTTGAAATCGAATTATCGAACTACCGCGCCATTTTCAATTCCTTTTATAATTATATATAATTATTTATATTCTAACGACGACGCGTATAATATATACGTTTGAATTCTCTTCAAAATAAATTTTCTCGTCGATATTATTTAAAATAATCTATTTTAAATATTCAAATTTTGTTAAAATTGCCAAAATAAAAATTTTAAACTGGCCCAGATTTTCGGGTCGTTACAATCTCCCCCACTTAAAACTTTTCATCCCCGAAAAGGAACAAAGTCGAAAGTGGTTTGATTAATCAACTCTACGTTCGATCTGGCTTCTATTCTCCAACTTTTCGATTTATGAGAATTTTCTAAAATTTCAAAAATTTGGCTAACACCCTAAATTTTCGAAAAATTTCGCCATAACCTCCCCTGCAATGGGAGCATCGGGAAATCTCAAATAGCTTCCTCGGTCCTTCAGATCTCAAAAAGAAAAAGAAAAAGCCAAGCGGCTAGCCAATAGGCTCATAAAATCATCATCACCCAACAAAACAGTAAATTATGTAGTAAACATGTACCTATTTGTCGGGCAAACTAATTTTATTCTCTGCTCTAGCCTCCTTGCTATGACCTGTTCAATGTAAGTACAAGTATATGCAAGCAAATGCGACCAATTTTCAATACCGTTCAATATTTAGTTCAATTAGGCATAAATAGTTCAAAATTATTAAACAAATAAACAAACAACACAAACATCAATCAATTAGTGGATTAACGTTTCAAATTCACAATTTTGATACCTATAAAGAAAATCATGTTTTGATGCCAAATCACAACAATGTATTCTAGCTATATTAGTTTTGGTTCTCACACCAGTCTAACGGAAATATATAGAAATCACACCTTCGAAACACGAACATAAATATTGATGATGCCATGGTCATTATCAACATCATCTCCGGGCGACTAGAGTGTAATTCTATATCTATCCGGTATATTAAAATTTCAAATACACGTCGATCAGACGTATACGCAAAATCTTTATATACTGGACTGTCCAACTCAATATAAATAGATAATCAAATACGAATAATTGATTTAAATTTTCAAAACAAAAATTTGTTTTCACTTTCAAAAATATACTCTTCACACTCGTTCTAGGATACTACTGATCCCATCTCTAACGAGTCATTCTCGTTGGATATTACTAATCCAATATCTGATGAATTCTTTCGTATGGTTCTAATGTGCCTTGTTCTCTAGCTCTGTAAACCAAAGCTCTGATACCAACTGTGAAGACCCGTAACTTCCCCGTAAAGGAAAGAGCGGATAATTCGAGAACAAGCCACAACAGAACGTAGACGGAAGGACATTTCATTGTTATTACAACAATGCACCAGAATACCAGAATATACAGAGTATAAACAAACATATATTACACAGAAATATCAGAGATTACAATAAATTACATAGCAGCGGAAAATAATACAATACACAACTAGAAATGGATATACGGATACAAAGCTTTCCGGATATCGTTCCAGCTGTAAACCGGGATCCTGTGAATATAAATCTGCAAAACCAAAACTACTAGCTGCCCGTTTCAAAATAGGGGCACCCAGAGTTTAGGTTAAAACAATAAACTCCAGGTCAGTCATGGGACTGGTGTGAGAACTAAAACAGTTATAAATCTTTATTTTAAAGTTTGGTAAATCAAGGGACCACGCCGTATAACACGGAACGGGTTTCCTCCCAAGAATACCAGTGCATAAAACAGCAGCACAATGCTAAATAAAGAAACATGAAGCTGTTATAAGACCCAGGTCCTATCACACAATGCAACGCAAGCCGGGGGATAGGGTTTTCCCTTATAACAGCCAAAGAATGCTTGATACGTTTAAAACAGATCATTTGATACTATAATAAGTGTACAGTGTATAAAAAAACTTCAAATCATAAGTATCAATCATAGGCGACATGAGCGTCCCATGCCACTATGTCGCCATATATAGGTTTACAAATAAAACCGCAAATGTCACGTATTTGGAAATTGGATTTCCATCTATGAACCGAGGCAAAAGATAGTCCTCACCGACTTCGAGACTCTCTAGCCCGAGCCTCAGGGTCAGAGCGCATCGACCCTTGGATCCTCAGGGCCAGTCCACCGATGTGGATTAAACTTAAACCCTGAACATGCGTTTCCCCGCCCTATGGGGCGTAAATGAGCCAACGAATGACTCCATCGGACCCGGATCGTCCGATCAAACCGAGGCGCCTCGCAACAGCAACAACCACATAAGTCAAACTTGTCAGGGCGTGTAAAACCACTGACGCCACTTCTAGCTAGAAAGAAACGCATGCCCTCTCTGACGTCCTCTCCCGTTTTTGGTTCATACCGGGTGTGAAGCTCGCGAATCAAACGTTACACAAAGCTATGCCACAAAGGCCGTGCTTTGATCATCAACCACAAGACTTTGCTTTTCAACAGAAGCCTTGATCATTTTCCACTTAGGCGTGCCACACAGGCAATTCACTCCATGTGTTTGATATCCATCAATATATAACCCCTGAGCTCGTACGTCTCAGAGAAGGGCGTTAAGCAAAAGAATAGATTCTCCGCCGCCAAACAGATATATATTTAATAGAAATCAAACACACAGACTAAAATCCAATGTCAGACACACAGTCCATTTACAAGTCCGTTCTGGGTCTGAATGAAACCGGAGGCACCTAGTACCCCGCATATCCATCGATCTCCAAGTACGTCTGGACGATCACCAACTGTTTCCATCTTCTTGGGTGTACAGCCCAATCAAGATCATCAGTAATCATCCAAACGATGTGAAGACCTCCGGTCTTCGACCATCGTCTTCATCTTCGACTTATCGTCGTATCAGTTATTCAGAATGGGATAAACCCGGTCTTTCCGAATAACTCGCGTATATTTTGAATAAGTGTTACACAAACACAACACACGCCTCATTCCAATTCATCAGTCACTAACTGTAAATTAATCAAGAGAGTAATTCCCCAAATATTAAACCCGAAGGCCGAAACCAACATCAGATCAATATCCAGAAAACCATTCTGCTTAGCTAACCGACAGTTAGTTTCTAAATTTCACGTTCATAGGGAAAGGTTCCCATTAATTTTATCAAAGATAAATTCTTTAATTTATTCTTTAATCTACTTTTGAATATCAATTCAAACTAGTCGGGATTAACGGACTTTACCGAAGTAATCATTTGTTTTAATTTCCCAATCCCAACCTATTCATCCCATGAAGTAAAACTGGTTATACTTCATATCTAACACCACGGTGTTATCGGTAAATTCAATTACCATTTCACGTTGAAATCTAATTAAAGATTTAACTATCGCCTGGAGCAAAACTGGTGATACTCCATTTCGATTATTTCAATCTAATTAAAGATTCATTAAAACTCCACTTAGTTTTAATCTTTAACTGGGTTAAAGAATCGGTGTCTTTTAAAACACAGTTCACGATAAACCCAAATTCACATTCCATTAATTATCGGGTTAAAGAACGAGTGTTATTTAAAACACTGTCCACGATAAACCCAAAAATCAATATCGATTCAATTCCAATTAAATATCATTAAATTGGTACACTTCATTAAATCTAAATAAAAAGATTTAATCTTTTCTCAAATGGGTTCAAGAACAGTGTTAATCAAGACACCATTCACGACAAACCCAAATCACATTTGATATTAAATACAAGGTTCTGAATAGAAAATATATCGGCTTATATTCAATATCAGATTCTACGAACAACAGATATCGTATTGGAAATAACGACATATATATCTATATCTTTCAAATTTCCATAACAACATCTGTATAATCACGAAATCAAACATCGAAATATTCCGAAGACAATTTCGATTCAAATCCATTCCAATGCAATTATTGGAAGTTCTGGTTATTTTCAAAACCATTTCATATCCAATTTATTTATTTTAAAAAATAAATAAATTACTATTCTAGTTCAAAACTAGTTCATTTCGATAAAAATCTATTTTTATCTTTTCAAATATGGAGTTTTTTCATCCCAATTTTTCCCAAATCATTTCTTATGATTTTACACAATTTATTATTATTTTTAATAATTTTATCAAGGCCCGTACAGTCGATTTCCATCAATGGCCATCGAACTGCACTTACAACGACCTTTTTCAAATTTGATTTGGACGTATCTCCAAATCCAACCGTTAGATTTCAAATTTCTAATATTCGTTAGAAAGCTCTTTTCGATACGAACCCAACGGTTCCGGTTTTAGGAGAATCCGACGGTCGGATCTCCCGTAATGTCCGTTTGAAATAAATGGTCGAAATTCGCGAACTGCCGCGGCGCGGCGCGTTCTATTCAGGCCATTATATTATATATATATATATAATATATATAATATATATTTCGTCGATTTCTATTTAAAACGAATTATATAAATAGTTTTAAATTCGTTTCAAAAGCAATTTCAACTTCCATTTCAATTCTAATTCGTTATCTATTAAATTCAATTCGAATTCGTTTCGTTTGCTATTCAATTGAAATCAAATTCGTTTTCCATTCAATTCGAATTCATTATATATTCAATTCATTTCGAAATCGTTTTATATTCAATTCATTTCGAAATCGTTATACATTCAATTCATTTTGAAATCGTTATATATTCAATTCATTTCGAAATCGTTATAAATATCGTTCACGTCTAAATGGCGTCAATCTAACCAACACGGCTTCATGTATTTCTATTTTCAAATATTCTATTCAACAAATGAATATTTATTTTTTTGTCAACACACGACTAATCTCAACGAATGAGTACTGTCCACGTGTGACAATTTTTGTTAAATTATTTCGTTCAACACATGACTAATCTCAACGGATGAGTACAGTCAACACATGAACCTTTATTTTATATTGATAAAGATGCAAATTTTATTATTAAAATATTTCGCTCAACACATGACTAATCTCAACGAATGAGTACAGTCAACACATGAACTTTTATGTTGTAATATTCTTTATTTTCTAAATTGGAATGAGGCACAATCAATCACCATATAAAATTAATTATATGGATTTTCATACAACACATGTATATAATAGCATTGAAAAATAATCAACCATCAACCAAAGTGCACTACACTGTATAAGCATCAAATATAGATATCTAACGCTTATAACAGTGTAACACCCCGCGAATTCTATAACTGTGAAATTTACAAATTAAAGTATAACTAATTTCAAATCAAAGAACTAAGGGAAACGGGATACGCCATTGCATTCGTCTCGGAAAAATACGCGAAATAGAGTCCGAGTTTTCGAAAAACGGAGTCCGTATGAAGAAGATATGGCCTTCGGAAGTTTTTAAATTAAGTTTAAAATTCAAACAGAATAAAATAGCTCAGGAAATCAAATTTAAATTCCAAAATGGGGCCCAATGGGCCAGGGCGGAAAAACACCCGCCTAACGCACCCAGGTCGACTGGGCTGTCGACCTGGTCTAGCCAGGTCGACAGGGCTGTCGACAGGGCTGTCGACAGGCATGTCGACCTGGTCCAGAGCCAGGTCGAACCCAGCCCAACCTTGCTGGCCTATTCTATGTTGGTCGATTTTCTGTAGTCTGCTTTGTCATTAGGGCTAGGTGGCAGGCACTAATTGGTCTCTCTTTCGAATGAATGGCTATGATCAATCCAAGCAACATCAATGGTCCTAATCAGTTCATAAACCCTATAAAAATGACCCTAGACTTAACCCTGATCTATTCATTCAAAAATAAGAACAAAGCCGCCATGTTGCTGAGGAACGACTAAGAGTAGCCACCAATTGGAGAGAGGATTAGGAGGCAAATCCTAAAGCATCAAGCAACCTAAACAAATCAAATCAACAAGGAATCGCATCTTCTAATCCCTAAATTTGAGAATTCGCCACAACGATTGTAAGTAGAGTATTATTTTGGTATGAACAAATAATTGTGTTGGTATGTATACTTGATTTGTGGCGATAAAGTAATTCATATTTGTGCGTTGCTATCGATTTGGAATATTGTATACGTTTGGATATTCTCAAATTATGTTATTCATTATGAAAAACTACATGCGGTAGTTTTATGCAAGTATACGTTTGGAATATTCGCAAATTATGTTGAAGCTACATGTATGTAGTTGATTAATTGAAATTCATGCAAGTTTGGGGTTTTGCTACTATGCCATCATAATGTGTATTTTTATACAAACATCATTTTTGTGAAGTAATTGGAATAAGTTTGGGTTATCATAATCCATATGGAATTATGTGAAAATTTGGCATCATGATCTATGTATTAATCCATGTTTTGTACTAGAAACCTATTTGCAAACTTATGAATATGACTAGGCTATGATTGATATTTTGCATAATTGAAATCTATGTTAGGTCTATATTGTTAACAAGAATTATATGATGACATATGTGGTATATAGCTAGGTTAGATTCAAAAATCCCTTTTGCAAGTTTGCATGACTCAAGTAAAAATCATGATTTCATGTTAGAAATATTTATGCCATGGTTATGTGAATAAATTTAACTATACTTTTGTATTAGTCACAAAAGTAGGCACCTTTGTAAACATGTAGAAACCTTATGAACATGATTTGCTTATGGTTGACACTATGCCTAAATAAGAACATAGGTCTATGTTGTAGTTAAGACTATGTGTCAATAATGATATCCAATTTAGATTCTTAGCTTAACTACAAGTTTACATGGTTTGATTCATGTCACTTATGCTTTATGACCAAAGTATATGTTACTACTATGCAAGTACACCAGTTTCTATTTTGTAGTTCCAACGTCACATTGCAAGTTCATGCGCTCACAATCCCCTTTTTGTGTATGTAATCACGCTTTAAGCCTCCCCTCTTTCGCATGGCTAAGTTGGGCTTAAAAAGGTTAAGCCCAACATATAAACGAACGTATTAAACGGGGGAAAATAACGTTGGGCTAAATTAATTAATAAATGAAAATATAAAGTAGAAGGGCCCAAATTCAAGTATGGGTTGGGCCCATGATTGGTGTAACCTTTACGCCATTTACTTAATAATGGGCCGCAAATATTTACATATAAATAAAGAAGAAAGACAAAATATGTAAATGTAGAAAATACGATGTGTTTAACCCGAGGTTGGATTGAGTTGTGATGTAAACCTGCCCGGAACCGCCCGGCTGTCCAGTAGTCACAACAATACCTATCCAATGTGGGAGGTTAAACATGGAGCCCAATAAGGACCCGAGGTTAGACTGAGTTGTGGCGTAAGACTGCCCGGAACCAACCGGCAACAAGCAGCCACAACAATACCTGTCTAATGTGAGAGGTCAGGGCCTTAATAAGACAATTAAGGCTGAGTCAGGATTGTTAGGATTAAGTGAACTAAAGACTTAATCAAAATGGAACATGCTAAACTAAACGGACTGGTGGGGGGTTAGGTTAGAAAACACTTAACCAACTTAGCATGTTGGCTAGAGATAGAAAACCTAGTAACGAGGGACCCTTTTCAGCAGTAACCCTAAAAGGTGTATCATGATACCCTGAAACTAGGCAGGGTGGGGCACGATTACTGGGCTGATTGTAAGAGGTCAAATCGACGGCGGTGGTGTAGCAGTGTAGGTTCTAACGGGGTGCGGGCGTGCACACACTCCGGCGCAGAAAAATAAAGCACTGGGCACCAGTAGCATACCTGTGCATCCTAAGGTTGTGTCGGGCCGCCGCCATGGGACTTGATACACCACATGGTGGGACCAACATAGGTAACTACAACATCGGGGGCCATAAGACACATGTAACTATGCGAGTAGGAGCCGATCATCATAGAATGGATCACTTCACCCTGATTATGGGGTGCCAGTTGGAAACTAGTTTATATGGGTTCAGAGATTAACATGGGGTACGATAGTATATTCGACCCTAGACAACTTAACTAAGTTTATAGTGCTTTCCCACTTCTTGATTATACTTATCATACCCAGTTCTTTATTCATAGACAAAATAGTCCTAGACTTACTCAGGCTTTATGTCTGACTCTACTTTTCTTTCATCTTCTTTTCTTCCGTTTCCCCCCCCCCCCTAGGTCCACAGGGAGGGAACACTGCATCTTGACCAGCCTTCACATCCAGCTTGAAGAGGAGAAATGTATTGCTTGGAACTTTCCGTTTTTGAACTATGGCTTTGGACAACCACTATGGGGCTTTTGCAGTTTATCTATGTTTTCTTTATGCTTCTTTAAATAATGTAATCAAGACAGATTATGAAAGTGTTATGTTATGTTTTGGAAAAGATGTAAGACAATTATGGTGATGTTGTTGTAGCACGTATTTGCTTTTATGAAATAAAAGTTGTTTGATTTTCCGCTGTTTACAAATATGTGTTCTTATATCTGTCTTGTATATCTGTGACTTATACTTATAAACCTCCACCAAAATTAGGGCATTCCCTTTGAGAGTGACCCTAACGGAGGTGGGGTGTTTCACTTGGTATCAGAGCATGGTTTACCAGATAAGATAAAAAGTTTTGAAAATTTATTTTCAAAAAGGAAATTTAAAGAAGCATTTTTAAAAGAAAAAAAAATATTATTTTATTTTAAAAGGCAAAGTCCACTCCCCAAAGCCATAGGTACTATCCCTTATCCTTCGTTTTGAACCTATCCTTTTCGTTTCAGCATGTCCGAAGATCTTAACTTACCGGAAGGGGTACCAATACCTGGTTGGTTTAGACGATTCTTAGAAGCAAGGGCCACTCAGCCAGGTCCTACCGTTCCTCCTCCCCCAACTGCAGGAAATCATCCAGCTGCAGCAGCACCTCTTCCTCCACCTCCTCCATGGGGAAACACATTTGCTAAGATATGTAAAGATTTTAAAGCTATGGGAGGAAAGGATTTCCATGGAACTGAGTCCTTCGTAGCAGCTAGGAATTGGCTGAAAGAAACTGAGGACCTATTCATCATCTTTGAGGTAGAAGATAGACAAAAAGTACAACTGGCAGTATGGCTATTGAAGGGCGAGGCTTCCTACTGGTGGGAAGTCACTAATGCTGAAAGACCAGTGGAGACATGGGAGGACTTTAGGGCAAGGTTTGAGACCAAATTTCTCTCAGATGCGGAAAGAAGTTTGCAGTTGGAAAATTTCTTATTTCTTAAGCAAGGAGACAAGACTGTCAGAGAGTATGTGAATCAGTTCGATGAGCTGGCTAGGTTTGGGCTTGACCTAGTCAACACCCCGCACAAGTAGGCTCTCCGTTTTGTCAAAGGGTTAAATGAGCCATTACACAGTTTGGCCATGACCCATATACCCATGGGGGCCACGTATGAAAGATTGGTGCAAATGGCATTGCTGAATGAGGAGGATAAGGGCAAGAAGGAGACAAAGGCAGAAAGCTCTCAAGGGAAGAAAGAGGGTTTGCAGCCTAAGAAGACAGACTTTAAGAAAGGCGGGAAAGGCAACAAAGAGAAGAGGAAGTGTAATTTCTGTGGCAAAGTGGGGCACTTAGTAAAGGACTGCCGGAAAAAGAAGGCCAAGGAGAATGGTGGGTGCTTTTCTTATGGTGAGACGGGCCACAGGGCTAAGGACTGCCCAAAGAAACGAGGACAGGGGCAGAGGGCTGGATCCACCTCAGGGGCACAGGTTCATGTGCTAGAAGCTCCACCTTTGCAACAGCGAGGTATAAATACTTCTGTAGAAAGTGTAGTTTATCTTTATGATCACCCCGTTCGCACTTTATTTGATTCTGGCGCATCACACTCCTTTATCTCGTTTGCTTTAGTAGAATCTCTGCACCTAAAAACTAGTATGGTAGAGGACCCCTTAATTGTTTCAAACCCAATTGGGGGCCCAGCTCATTTGTCTATGATCTGTTTGGGATTGAAAATTTCTATTCTAAGTGTAGAATTTCAATGTAGTGCCTTTGTTTTGGGCTTTTCGGGGTATGGTTTGATTTTGGGTATGGATTGGCTATCCAGTAATGGGGCCATCCTTGATTGTGAGAAAAGGGTTGTTAGGCTCCTAACCCAGCTCGGTAATACTTTGGAAATTTCTTGTAATCCCTCGTATGCGGTTATGCTTAGTTATCTTGAATCGCTAGATGCCTCTGTTGAAAATTTGCAATCAGTTAGAGTGGTCCGGGAATATCCGGATGTCTTCGAAGAGGTGAAGGGCTTGCCTCCGAAGCAGGAAATAGACTTCCGCATATATCTTGTAGATAATGAAAAGCCTGTTGCGTTGCCCGTTAGACACATGGCTCCACGGGAAAGGTAAGGGCTCAGTGAACAGATTGAAGAGCTTCTAGAGAAGGGGTTCATTTGAAGGAGCATTTCAGGATGGGGCGCTCTAGTAGTGTTCGTCACTAAGGCAGAAGGTTCATTTCGCTTATGCATGAGTTGTGGAGAGTCACCTTAGTAAGTACGTTTGGCAACATGGTTGGCATTTATTTCCAAAGATAGTTCCTTTACCTGATAATGCGTGGACGAGATCCAAAGATTCACTTGTGAATTTTGGAGAGCTTGCATGGAACCATGAGTACGCAGTTAGGCTTGAGCCAAGTATATTAGAAGTAGAGTAAGTGAAAGTGGAACGAGAGGCAACAGTGAAAAAGGTTCCAACTCATATTTTGGAAACAAGAATTAAGAAGCTACGAAATTGTGAAGTTAAAGACGGACAAAGCATAGGGAGTTAAGCTCAAGGAAATGCGACTTAGAAGATTAAAGACTAGATTCGTGCATCATATCTCTTCTTAAGAGTATATCCTTGATCCCTCTCTTCCTGTAAAGCTCACTTGCATGCTATCTTTTGTGTATATCCTCTCGGTCCTATTCTTAATCCAATTTCTATTGCAAACCCCATAGGGAGTATGACTCATCTGTTAGTAACACATGTTGGGACTCGAGGGTGTTCGTTGGTTTGACTAAAGTTTTTGGGTTTTATAGGATACAGATTGGTCTTAGGAAGGGACTCCCTTGTGACCTAAAAGGAGTCCATCATGCTTAGTTTCCTAGAATCATATATGGTGGTTGGGTTGAGTAATTCTTTGGGTGTCAGTCTGATGTTGATTTCGGTCTTCGGGGCTGATGCTTAGAGAGTTCTTCTCCTAATCAATATATATGTGGCATAGATCTCCAGTTTTGACATTGGCTAATGGGCACAAAGTTTTTACTTGTTTCTATCATTCGACTATACCTTTAGGTAGGACCATTTCCTATCATTAAGAAAATTTGGAAAATGACCTATAGATTAGAGCTACCCGAAAAATTGGCCGGAGTTCACAACGTTTTTCACGTTTCACATCTCCGAAAATGTCTACATGAGTCTGCTGAAGTGGTAAAGCCAGATATCCTAGAAGAAGCCGAAGTGGAACGCGAAGCAACCATAAGGAGAGTTCCAACCCGCATCTTAGGAACGGAAGTGAAGAAGCTACGCAACCGCGAAGTCAAGCTCGTCAAAGTTCAGTGGAGCGACGCCGAGGGAGACGCGACTTGGGAAACTGAAGCTAGAATACGCACTGCCTACCCTTTTCTGTTCGAGGGTACATCCTTGATCTTTCATTTTCCTTAAGTTGCGCTTTTATCTATCTTTTTAGGTATATTTCCTCGACCTTGTCTTTTAGGTAGAAACCCTTTGGATGGAAACATGTAATTGAAACATGTTATGGATGATGGTTGCAAGTGGTTGCAAGTGATTGCTAGTGGTTGCTCGTGGTTGCATATACACACACAATCTAGGTTTTAGATCGGCTCAGTCACTTCATATTGCATATGCATATATGTTTGCATTCGTATGTGGTTGAACTTTAATGTGTTGTCATGTGGATGCTGCATTTGTATTGAATGATTGTGCACTCATGTAGAATCAAGAATAGGGAAAATTTGCATACATAATGGATTCATGGCACTTACCTAATTCGCATTAAGGAGGTCAACTGAATCAGTAAGACCGCCTGATTTTGCATTAGATAAGTACATGTACACACACACTTCGCATATGATCATGAAGCATTAGAAGTCTCTTAAGGACAATGGATGCTCGTGTTTGATGGATGAGTAGATGGATTATTGGATGTTAGGATATACATTCCTCCTAACTTGAAGATTTCGGGGACGAAATCCTTTTAAGTGGGGGAGAATGTAACACCCCGCGAATTCTATAACTGTGAAATTTACAAATTAAAGTATAACTAATTTCAAATCAAAGAAATAAGGGAAACGGGATACGCCATTGCGTTCGTCTCGGAAAAATACGCGAAATAGAGTCCGAGTTTTCGAAAAACGGAGTCCGTATGAAGAAGATATGGCCTTCGGAAGTTTTTAAATTAAGTTTAAAATTTAAACAGAATAAAATAGCTCAGGAAATCAAATTTAAATTCCAAAATGGGGCCCAATGGGCCAGGGCGGAAAAACACCCGCCTAACGCACCCAGGTCGACTGGGCTGTCGACCTGGTCTAGCCAGGTCGACAAGGCTGTCGACAGGGCTGCCGACAGGCATGTCGACCTGGTCCAGAGCCAGGTCGAACCCAGCCCAACCTGGCTGGCCTATTCTATGTTGGTCGATTTTCTGTAGTCTGCTTTGTCATTAGGGCTAGGTGGCAGGCTCTAATTGGTCTCTCTTTCGAATGAATGGCTATGATCAATCCAAGCAACATCAATGGTCCTAATCAATTCATAAACCCTATAAAAATGACCCTAGACTTAACCCTGATCTATTCATTCAAAAATAAGAACAAAGCCGCCATGTTGCTGAGGAACGACTAAGAGTAGCCACCAATTGGAGAGAGGATTAGGAGGCAAATCCTAAAGCATCAAGCAACCTAAACAAATCAAATCAACAAGGAATCGCATCTTCTAATCCCTAAATTTGAGAATTCGCCACAACGATTGTAAGTAGAGTAATATTTTGGTATGAACAAATAATTGTGTTGGTATGTATACTTGATTTGTGGCGATAAAGTAATTCATATTTGTGCGTTGCTATTGATTTGGAATATTGTATACGTTTGGATATTCTCAAATTATGTTATTCATTATGAAAAACTACATGCGGTAGTTTTATGCAAGTATACGTTTGGAATATTCGCAAATTATGTTGAAGCTACATGTATGTAGTTGATTAATTGAAATTCATGCAAGTTTGGGGTTTTGCTACTATGCCATCATAATGTGTATTTTTATACAAACATCATTTTTGTGAAGTAATTGGAATAAGTTTGGGTTATCATAATCCATATGGAATTATGTGAAAATTTGGCATCATGATCTATGTATTAAGCCATGTTTTGTACTAGAAACCTATTTGCAAACTTATGAATATGACTAGGCTATGATTGATATTTTGCATAATTGAAATCTATGTTAGGTCTATATTGTTAACAAGAATTATATGATGACATATGTGGTATATAACTAGGTTAGATTCAAAAATCCCTTTTGCAAGTTTGCATGACTCAAGTAAAAATCATGATTTCATGTTAGAAATATTTATGCCATGGTTATGTGAATAAATTTAACTATACTTTTGTATTAGTCACAAAAGTAGGCACCTTTGTAAACATGTAGAAACCTTATGAACATGATTTGCTTATGGTTGACACTATGCCTAAATAAGAACATAGGTCTATGTTGTAGTTAAGACTATGTGTCAATAATGATATCCAATTTAGATTCTTAGCTTAACTACAAGTTTACATGGTTTGATTCATGTCACTTATGCTTTATGACCAAAGTATATGTTACTACTATGCAAGTACACCAGTTTCTATTTTGTAGTTCCAACGTCACATTGCAAGTTCATGCGCTCACAATCCCCTTTTTGTGTATGTAATCACGCTTTAAGCCTCCCCTCTTTCGCATGGCTAAGTTGGGCTTAAAAAGGTTAAGCCCAACATATAAACGAACGTATTAAACGGGGGAAAATAACGTTGGGCTAAATTAATTAATAAATGAAAATATAAAGTAGAAGGGCCCAAATTCAAGTATGGGTTGGGCCCATGATTGGTGTAACCTTTACGCCATTTACTTAATAATGGGCCGCAAATATTTACATATAAATAAAGAAGAAAGACAAAATATGTAAATGTAGAAAATACGATGTGTTTAACCCGAGGTTGGATTGAGTTGTGATGTAAACCTGCCCGGAACCGCCCGGCTGTCCAGTAGTCACAACAATACCTATCCAATGTGGGAGGTTAAACATGGAGCCCAATAAGGACCCGAGGTTAGACTGAGTTGTGGCGTAAGACTGCCCGGAACCAACCGGCAACAAGCAGCCACAACAATACCTGTCTAATGTGAGAGGTCAGGGCCTTAATAAGACAATTAAGGCTGAGTCAGGATTGTTAGGATTAAGTGAACTAAAGACTTAATCAAAATGGAACATGCTAAACTAAACGGACTGGTGGGGGGTTAGGTTAGAAAACACTTAACCAACTTAGCATGTTGGCTAGAGATAGAAAACCTAGTAACGAGGGACCCTTTTCAGCAGTAACCCTAAAAGGTGTATCATGATACCCTGAAACTAGGCAGGGTGGGGCACGATTACTGGGCTGATTGTAAGAGGTCAAATCGACGGCGGTGGTGTAGCAGTGTAGGTTCTAACGGGGTGCGGGCGTGCACACACTCCGGCGCAGAAAAATAAAGCACTGGGCACCAGTAGCATACCTGTGCATCCTAAGGTTGTGTCGGGCCGCCGCCATGGGACTTGATACACCCCATGGTGGGACCAGCATAGGTAACTACAACATCGGGGGCCGTAAGACACATGTAACTATGCGAGTAGGAGCCGATCATCATAGAATGGATCACTTCACCCTGATTATGGGGTGCCAGTTGGAAACTAGTTTATATGGGTTCAGAGATTAACATGGGGTACGATAGTATATTCGACCCTAGACAACTTAACTAAGTTTATAGTGCTTTCCCACTTCTTGATTATACTTATCATACCCAGTTCTTTATTCATAGACAAAATAGTCCTAGACTTACTCAGGCTTTATGTCTGACTCAACTTTTCTTTCGTCTTCTTTTCTTTCGTTCCCCCCCCCAGGTCCACAGGGAGGGAACACTGCAGCTTGACCAGCCTTCACATCCAGCTTGAAGAGGAGAAATGTATTGCTTGGAACTTTCCGTTTTTGAACTATGGCTTTGGACAACCACTATGGGGCTTTTGCAGTTTATCTATGTTTTCTTTATGCTTATTTAAATAATGTAATCAAGACAGATTATGAAAGTGTTATGTTATGTTTTGGAAAAGATGTAAGACAATTATGGTGATGTTGTTGTAGCACGTATTTGCTTTTATGAAATAAAAGTTGTTTGATTTTCCGCTGTTTACAAATATGTGTTCTTATATCTGTCTTGTATATCTGTGACTTATACTTATAAACCTCCACCAAAATTAGGGCATTCCCTTTGATAGTGACCCTAACGGAGGTGGGGTGTTTCAAACAGCCTGTCAATCAATCGATCGACATATTTAATCAATCAAGATGAGTGAACTTCAAATTTCATCCCAACACCCGTGTGGGGTTTCAAACAATCAAACACATATTTTATTTGTGCAGTTGGGCGATGTGTAAAATTTATCGACCCAATCAATGTCCTTCAAATAGGTGTACATAAACAAACCGTCTGGTTTGTAAATGAATATTTATTTATTCACATTCACGTTAAAAATTATATTTTTAACGATAAAACATTTTATTCCAACATATGAATTTCTATTCAGTTCATTCTTTAAATAAAATGATGTTTTTATTTTTCTAACTTATTTTAGAAAATTTCGGCGGCATAACGGCACGATACTAGAAACGGGACGAGGCCTAGCCTTATCCCCGGTCTAGTGAAGGCCCACGCCATTCACACATCAATCAAATCCATTCATTTCACCAAACAATTCAATTTCAATCAAATAATCTAACTAATTTTTGAAATCAACCAAACAAGTCCATGGTCTGTGGACGATTGTGTCGGGTGCTACTAAACACCGTCTGCATCCTAGTATATATATATAACTAGAAAAAGAAATTGAAAGGTGAGAAATTCTCACCAAAAGCTATCCAAACATCACGGCACTTCATTGATAGAAATCTTCAACGTTCTCGCCTTTTTGTCATCTTTGTTGCCCGTAGCCACTACATATATAAAAATCACACATTTTTATATTTTGATGTCTTTAAAATAAAAATCATATTTTTATTTGTTCACTTTCAATTCAAAAATCATATTTTTCTACTGCTACTATATAGATAAAAATTCTATTTTTATAGCGCTACTTTCTATATAGAGATTATATTTTTATAACGCTATTTTTCATATAAAGATTTCGCCTTTTTAAACATATGTAAAAATCTCACCTTTCCCCATTTAAAAATATCGTCTTTCTTCCTTTAAAAATCTAATCTTTTCTATTTTAAAAATCACGTCTTTTCTATTTTAAAAATCACGTCTTTTCTATTTTAAAAATCACGTCTTTTCTATTTTAAAAATCTCGGCTTTATGAATGTAAAAATTCAATCTTTTTATCTTTTTAAAAAATTCAATCTTTTCATTAAGCAAAAATACGATCTTTTTCTAAATGAAAATACGATTTTCCTCTAAATAAAAATACGATCTTTCTCGAATTTAAAAAAAATCCGACCTTTCTTGTATTTAAAAATCCTAACCTTTAAAATCAGTTTTAATAATTGGTTTTTACAATACACAAAAATCAGTAAATAAAACTTACATTTAAAAGGGGAGAAAGGGGGATTTGCTGTTGTGCGCGCCATGGTGGAGGGAGGAGGTGTGGGGCCAGGCGGTCGTGGCGAGGGAGCAGGCGCCATCGCCCCTTACTCTTTCTCGATTCGCGATTCACCCAAGAACAGTCGGCGTCGGACCTGGTTCCTCCTCGCGAAGCGCCTGCGCGGAAGAAAGAGGGAGAGCGAAGAGGGCATTGGTCTGAGGTGGGGGAGGCGGAGCGCGGCCTCAGACGACGCCAGGGTGGGCGGCGTTGGCGAATGGGAGGGGCGAGGTTTTTTTTTCTTTTTATTTCATTCGATTTCGTTCTGTATAAAGAGAGAAGGGAGAGGAGAAGTCAACGGCCAAGTGGGTATATATTTTAATTTATTTAATTATTTAATTATCCATAAAGTTGATTTTTCGTTCGATCTCCAAACGAGGCCCAACGACTGTCGCCCCTAGCTAATTACCCCCATTCCGAACACAATGGGATATGTATCGTGAGCCAATTCGGCTGTTTCGATCAGTTTCCGTCAAAATCAAAATATAATTCTTTATATATTGAATTTGAACGCACATTTCAAATTACCGGGATCACATACGAACTCTAAAAATTCTAGAAAAATATTTTCTAGCTTCGTGTTGACGATACGGTCCTAACAAAACTAATTTCGTCAAATTCTGAGACCGTTTGAAAAATGGCCATTTTCCAGTCGATTAAAATCAACTGAAACTGGTCAAACGCTTTTTCCTTTGCCACGCCCACATATTGATTCGAAAAATTATGAAATTTAAAACCTAGCAATAATTTGACACTGCGGATCCAACAAAAGTGGTTTCGTCGAAATCCGAGGTCGTTTGTAAAATTCCCATTAAGGGCCTGAATTCCATAGCGACTATTCAGAATTTTCAACTGGACATATCTTTTGATTCCCGCTATGAAATTTCGATTATTCGGATTCGTTGGAAAGATATTATCAATTAGATCCTAATGTTTTTGGTTTCACTAAAATCCGGATTGTTTTGCACCCGGTACATTCAATTGAAGTTTGAAATCGAATTATCGAACTACCGCACCATTTTCAATTCCTTTTATAATTATATATAATTATTTATATTCTAACGACGACGCGTATAATATATACGTTTGAATTCTCTTCAAAATAAATTTTCTCGTCGATATTATTTAAAATAATCTATTTTAAATATTCAAAATTCGTTAAAATTGGCAAAATAAAAATTTTAAACTGGCCCAGATTTTCGGGTCGTTACATGTTCGAATAAACTATATTCGACTAACTCTATTTAACTCCGTTTAACTCTATTTGAATAACTAATATTCGACTAACTCCTTTGGATTAACTCATCTTGACTAACTTAACTTAATTAACTCAAACCGATAACTTAACTCGATTATCTTAACTCGATAACTTAACTCGATAACTTAACTCGATTATCTTAACTCCATTATCTTAACTTGATTATCTTAACTCCTATCGAATAACTAATATTCGATTTACTCCATTCGCTTGACTCTAGATCGCAGCGATCACAATGGTTACGTCCCTCAGGAAACATCCGACCGCCGTAGGCTATTTACAGCCCTGCGAATTACGCTAGCAGTCTGCTGAATGACACTTACTCTGAATAACTATGTTTGTTTTATCTCTATCTCGAATAACTATATTCGATCGACTCTAATTGAATAACTAATATTCAACTAACCCTGATTCGATTAACTCTAATTCAATTAATCCTATTTGTTTAACTCATATTCGATTGACTAATCTTCGACTAACTAATAGTCGATTTACACTTATTTGCTTAACCAAAATTTGACTAACTAATAGTCGATTAACTTACTTCGACTAATTCGATTAACTTTTATTTGATTATCTCTAATCGATTAACTTTATTTGATTATCTCTAATTGAATAACTAATATTCAATAAACTCTTTCAAATAACTAGTTCGATTAGCTCCTTCGAATACTAAATTCGATTTAACTCTATTTGATTATCTCTTTTATATCTCGTCAATTTCCTTTTTATAACGTTTATTTTCCGTTACAACTATTCCCTTTTTTATAACTTCTAATTACCGTTACAAATATTTCCTATTTATAACTTCTAATTACCGTTACAAATATTTCCTATTTATAACTTCTAATTACCGTTACAAATATTTCCTATTTATAACTTCTATTTACCGTTACAAATATTTCCTATTTATAACTTCTATTTACCGTTACAAATATTTCCTATTTATAACTTCTAATTACCGTTACAAATATTTCCTATTTATAACGTTTTATTTATTTTCAAAATAAATATTCCTTTATTCTATTTATTTTCTAAATAAATATTTCCCTTTTCAATTCTATTTATTTTCTAAATAAATATCCCTTTTATAAAACTCTATTCGTTTTATAAATACTTTCCTTTTATAAAACCGTGTTCGTTTTATAAATAATTTCCTTTTATAAAACCGTGTTCGTTTTTTAAGTAATTTCCTTTTATAAAACCGTGTTCGTTTTATAAATAATTTCCTTTTATGAAACCGTGTTCGTTTTATAAATAATTTCCTTTTATAAAACCGTGTTCGTTTTATAAATAATTTCCTTTTATAAAACCGTGTTCGTTTTATAAATAATTTCCTTTTATAAAACCGTGTGATTTTATAAAATTCCTTTATTTCAATATACATTGAAATTCCTTTTCACAACTCAGGGTTTCTTATGATATGTAAAATATCGAATAACAATGATTAATATCATTCTAACACACATAATCCAGAACAGATTATATAACACATCATATAACACAATATATGAAAACAGTAAAATAATTGTTGAGGAATCCAGTCGGATTCCTCCAACCTGTCTCCCTGCATCCACAGATGTTACACAGTATAATTTATATCATATTTCATTTTGAAATGAAATATCCTGCTGTACAGAACCATATTTGATTAACAGTACATAGAATAACTATAACTACGTTTTCAATCAAATCTATTTAACAGTCCAGTTTAACAATCAATATACAGCAGTCAATAAATAAAGTACAATTTATATTAAAATATAAATTGAGGAGAGTTAGTGAGTTTTACTCACATTTGCAGTTCACCGTTAAAGAACGCTAAACTGTTATTTTATTTGAATCAAACAATTTATTTCGCCATAAATTCATACGAGCCCCAATCCATTTCCAGTCGGCTTCATTGTGAAGCTCTCGTCCATACGGTCCTAGCGCAACTTACGGTTCGTCAATTCGATATTGTATGAATAAGATATGACATAAATAAGTTAATACACTTTAAATTTAAATAAATACTTGGATTTTATTTTAAATGGGCTCACCCACCTTATATTCCTTGGCCCATTTACCCAAATAAAAGCCCATCCATTTGCTTTATCTTCCCAAACCCCCGAACTCCCAGTAATCCTTCGGCAGACCACTCCCCCCAATTCCGATTTTTCCTTCAACACCTCGCATGTTAGAGAGCTCCATCTACTTCAACAAAACTTCGCTGATACCCAACCATACCAGTTCACACAAAACAAAGGCCATCCCCACGC
Organism: Allium sativum; assembly: GCA_030737875.1. NCBI lineage: Eukaryota > Viridiplantae > Streptophyta > Magnoliopsida > Asparagales > Amaryllidaceae > Allium > Allium sativum. The sequence continues at coordinate 205,745,859 of CM060919.1, forward strand.
CTTGAATCCCCAACTGGAACCAATATCCCATCCCTATAAATCCCCTACTCCTTGCACAGAAACGTACAACTCCAGACTTCCAGAGGCCCACAACCGCTTCAGGCAACCTTCGAACGCCATCTTCACCCCAACACACAAATTCCAGTATCCATTTAAACTTCGCAAACGCTCACAGCTCCTCCCTCTCCTACCAATTTCATCATGCTTGCAACTATCATCCTATTCGCGTTCAAACCGTCCTCTTCAGCACCACGAGAAATCACCGAACTCAAATATCACGCAATCTTCCCAAACTCCCTCAACCACAGCAAGACTCCACCACAAACTCAAAAATCAGTGTCAAATTGAAGTACTGACGCCTCAATCGATCCCGACTTTGAACCCTAACCACAACATTTCCATTTTCCAGTGGACGGATCATCATCGAACTCAATAGAAATTATATCAAGAGGAAGAGAATGAGCACAGTAATTCGAAGATATATATTTTGGAATCTATAGGCTTTCAAATGAATTGGTTTTGATTTTCGAAAGTTAATTTCTCACATCCTGGAGAGTTTTTATGTGGCGGCACAATGTTTGACCGTGAGAGGAATGAGAATAGGTTTTAAGAGTGAGGAGTTAAATGCCTATTTATAAGGTGACTTAAAAGATATTTTCTTCTTGCTGGAGACGTGGCCGTGATTATAGTCTTTCATTTTTTTGTGTTACTTTCATGTTACATGCTACGGCATGTTTTGGTCGAAAATACGAAATGTGTTGTTGCACATACAACTCATGCGGGCACCTTCCATTTCCATTCAAAAGCAAATTGGTCAAGTGCATCCGTCCATGAATAAATGATTTAGTTTTTGTTTTAAGTTATACGTTCAATCCCGTTCACATATGGACGGTCTTGGACAAAAATAAAAATACCAGTGTGACGAACAATGTCCCATGATTCCAAAAATATAATAATATCGGTAGGTTCTCTCATATTGTGAAACCCCACAATTTCTGATACAGGGTGCAAAACACTCCAAATAAAAAGTTGCTTATTTAAATAAATTAAAAATTACAATAAAATTCTAAAAATTTAATTATCACTATGTCCTAAAACAACCTTGTCTAAATTCAAACACTATCTCTGGTTATATCGAATAAACCGTTACGGTTGATAAACGATTCTATAGCGACTATTTTAAAATTTGATTTGGACATATCTCAAAATCTATATGACAAAATCCTGATTTTTCTCTTCCACTAGAAAGATATACTCCACCAGCTCCACACGTTTCTTGTTTCACAGAATTCCGATTTAAAACGAACTCTGTATATTCAGTTGAAGTTCCAATCGCCAAATAGCGAACTACCGCGCCATTTCGAGCTCTATTTTAATTATATTAAAATTCTACGTTCAAACTGACATCGATTGAATATATTCGTCAATATACTTCAACTCCAAGCTGAATTAAATATTAGGGATGTCCCAGTTCACATTATATTGTCAGTTCACTATTTCTGGTTATTTATGAATTAAATATATTATTTAATTATTTAATTATTTAATTAAATTAATTATTCCATATTATTTAATTAATCCTCTATTTAATTCAATATATCACTATTTATATAATTAAATAAATAAATTATAATACCCCTGACAATGCGGGTCATTACAAGACAAGGGTCCATTAATGCAAATAGTATTACAGCAAGCATGATCAACACACATCCGGGATGGAAGAAGCAGGTTTCAATAATAACATTGGGTCCATAAAAAAAAGATACTGATGGTAAGGCTTTAAGAGCTAAAAGCTAAATGCCGCAAATTTCATAAACATGTAACTAGGTACTGTAGGTATGCATTTGGTATACTCTTTAGCATGCATGGCCATAGGGAAGCTCTTGGCCAAAAATAGATGGCAGGCACGCATAAGGTAAAACAAATCCATTTAGCAAGGAAATTTAAAATCCTAAAATAAACTTCATACAAATCTGGTTTTACTGGTCTTAGCATAAATACAGATCTTTACAATTTGTCTCGGCCCTTCCATAATAAAATCTTACTTACCAAATTTTTAAGTTACATCTTGGTTCCTAAAAAAATCCAGTGAGGAGTTAAGTAAATGTTTACCAACTACCAACTACAAAGTATTTTTGTAAGGTCCAAGTGTCACAGGACATACAACTAACAACAAAAGGATGGTAAAATGATATATAAGAAATTAGGACTTGTATATATTTATATTATCCACTTATTATTTTGTTTGGTATGACCTACCTACAGCATATACATGCAAGTGACAGTGATGGACATGCAACATTTTCTTGCCAAGAAGACAATAAATAATAGTCATGCAAGCAGGTGTTTCTTGGCAACAAGGTGGCTTCCAGTCATATATGTATTGCCACGCAAATCAACAGAAAAAGTGACCACACTGGATGACAAAGAACAGATTAAAAATAGGCTACACTTACATGACAGCACACATGCGAGCAAGTAAAAAAAATGAAGTATCTACTTTAACATACATGCATGCGGATGCAGACTCACTCCTACAGCAAAATCTTTGAGTCAAAAGGGACTAACCCAGCCCGCATATGAGTGGAATACAGAGGAGTATCAAAGGCAATAAATGCAGCAAGTACCTTACCATGTAAAGTATATTTCGTTTTTTTTTCAAGTTCCTTTTGGTGCAACGTAATCCACAACAAACGTTTTCTTGTTTCTCAATATATATATAAGTCAGTAAACTTAAACAAGGTCCATGTAACATGCATGTGAATGATTAGTGAAGCGCACACACACACACACACACACTATGTGACAGTTAACTTCTAGTAGCGTCAAACACAATACATTTATGTATATAAACATACAAGATTTTGTTTAGAAAAGACACAGCAAAAGGGAATAACTTATACAAAGAAAAATCAGGCAACTCAAGGTGATAGGACATGCAACGGGGATTACTGGATGGGTGCCGAGCAGGTTAGCAAGGGAAAAATCATGCATCACATGTACGCAGACAACCATGCCTATGTATCCATGCTCAAGTGAAAGAAATCAAATCAGAAAATGGTCCAAAATTGGAAATTACAATGGCTACATAGTAACAGGAATGCAATGGCAAAACCAATTAATTATACATAGTATAACCGCGAAGTGGAACTTGAGATAAGTTGAATCGTAAGCTATGCTTACCTTTAGTCGTAGTGGCGGACAGCGGAGGAAAGGCAGGAGTTGCTGTCAGTGCTAGCAGCAGCTACGAACCTAGTGGGATGTCGGAGCTGCAACGTCTTTGATTGGCAAAGGAAAATAACCGGTGATGGCAAAAGGGCGGATTGCAGATCTGAGAGGAAGGCGAAGGATTTGGGAATTCAAATGGGGTGAAGGTTGCGGGTTTCAATGATGTTGGCAACGGCAGTCCAGCTTGCGGTGACGAGGGAGACAGTAGCTCCAGAGGGTAGCGGGTTAGCTCCGCTCACGGCAGCAGACGCCTCGACGATGGCGGAGAAAGTTGGATGCGATGGAGATTCAATTCTAGTGGAGGAACGGTGGTCGGTGGCATGTACGTGACCGCCTGGTAGTGGAGAGGGCATATTTGATTTTCGGTGGCCATGATTTGCTCGAATTTGGGGAAAGAAATCAATTTGATTTATTTTTCTAAAGAGGAAAGCCAAACTGACGGTAGGCAATAACAAGAGGGAAGAGGAATGTTGTTTTTTTTTGTGTGAACAAAGGTGAAGAGAGTACCCTACTTTATAACGAAACTAAGGGAACCGCATTCAGAAGAAAAGGTCAACGTGTACCGCATGCAAAGAGGGATGGACAGGTGTTAGAACTGACAGAGAGATGGAAACAACTGATAAATTTTCTTAGCACAAAGTATCCCAATGTTCAGACCAAATCTTGGAGCAGATTATCTCAGATATCGTTTTTGAATTCAAACGTTGGCTGATCTATGAAACTATGAAGATGGTTCGAACAAAATACAATGTTGTTTTTAAGCTTAATAATAACGAATATTGTTTTGAACGTTGCCGACGAACAGAGCACGGCTGAACTAAACAGCGTTGTTTACCCGTTATAAATTGTAATAGGTACTAAACGATAAATTAAATGCAATAATACACAAGATTTATTCCGTAATTTAATTTAATTCTTATTACATCAACCGCATTCCACAATTGCCGTTATTAAAATAAATTTGTACTTAGCGAAAATTAATTAATTGACGATTGAATTTAGAAATTTAAACTGTATAATTGAAACCATGCTTTAAAATAAATTTGATCTTTGGTTTATTATGTCAACGGTCAAATCATCCTAAATGTTTATCACCCGATTAAATTAACTAACATCATTTATTACGTAAATCACATAAAATAAAAACTAAATAACTGAATTAAAAAGCTAAAATATTATAAAAGTTTGTTGAATACAAAATGATTGAAAAGTTAGAAAGCTTAGCACAAATAGAATATAGAAACTAGCTAATTACCAATATAACCGTAAATAGTTTAATTTAAAATTTCAACTCTACATTTCGACAACCGTTCATATTAAATTTAAATAATTCAAGGCTAAAGGTACAAATTAATGTCAAACTATGTATATATTTTCCAAAAGGATTAAATTGAAAGTAAACTCAAATTACATTCAAAATAGATAAATACCACTTCAATCATCCTAATGCATTCTAATCAGTTAAAATATCAATTTTGGCAAACATTTAGAATAAAATAAAATTCGACAAAAAGGAATTTTCCTTTATAAGTTTAATTAAATATATTCAAAACAAATTTAAAAAATCCAAATTCTAAATATAAATATATTCAACTAAAATAAATTTCAAATGTTATATCAAAATCCACTATAAATATTTATTTCAACTATAAACTCTAAATTAATTTATATTCTAAATGTCGAAAATTCTGGTTTGTTACATAGAAACAAGGAAAAGTTAGAATAGAAGAAAAGATGATCATAATATCACAAAATGAGACGACCTCGAACCCCGTACTGACGGTGGCAAGGGTAATCTTTGGAATATAACACATAAACAGATAACAACAGAACAGAAATAAATAAATACACCAGATAATGTACAGATAATACACTGAATAAACGAAATCATCAGAGTTACACAATATACAGGATCATACTTAGTACAAATACAGCTTAGCTATACATAAATGTCTACAGCGGAAAACAAACATAACATGTACAAAAGGAGCTGAACAGCATAAAAAGAGATAAATGAATAATCCATCTTCAGCTCCAGCTATCCAGAAAGAGCCAGATAAAACCCAAATACAAGGCTGCCCGTGTAGAAAGAGGGGCACCCGGGTTTGAAAGTGAAACAAACTACGAGTCAGTCATGGGACTGGTATGAGAAATCTACTCAACACATTTAAAATATGGCTAATCACAGGACCACGCCACTTTCGTGGAACGGGTTTACTCCATCGGATTGCCAGTGCTTTAAAACAAATAATTCTTTTAAACGTCACAATGCTTTTTATAAAAATGAAGCCATTATAAGACTCAGTTCCCATCACACAATGCAACGCAAACCGAAGGATAGAGTTTTACCTTATAATGGCCAAAATATGGTTGATACGAATAAAACAAAAGCAATTGATATTATTACTAGTGTTTACATGTTTCAAAAGCAATTTCGAATCATAACAATCAATCATAGGCGACATTAATGCCCCATACCACTATGTCGCCATATAGAGGTATACAATCAAGACCGCACAGTCACGTATTTGGAAATTGGATTTCCGTTATGAACCAAGGCAAAAGATAGTCCTTACCGAATTCGAGACTACCTAGCCCGAGCCTCAGGCAAGTACTCAGTCAAGCCTTTGGATCGTCAGGGCCGGTCCACCGATGTGGATTAAAATTCCTAAACATTGCGTTTCCCCGCACTTTGGGGCGTAAATGAGCCAACAAATGACTCCATTGGTCCCGGATCGACCGATATAACCGAGGCGCCTCGCAACAGTAACGACTACATAAGTCAAACTTGTCAGGGCGTGTAAAACCACTAACTCCACTTCTAGCTAGGAAGAAACGCAGGCCCTCCCTGATGTCCTCTCCCGTTTCTGGTTCATACCGGGGTGTGAGGCTCGCGAATTCACGTTATGCACAAAGCTATGCACACAGGCGGTGCTTTGATCATCACCACAAGACTTTGCTTTTCAACGGAAGCCTTGATCACTGCATCTTAGCATGCCACACAGGCAATTCACACCATGCAACTGATAGCTATCAATCACACAGAATAAATTCCAATGTCAGACACACTGTCCATTTGCATGTCCGTTCTGGGTCTGAACGAAACCGGAGGCACTATATACCTCGCAAACCCATCGATCACCACGTAAGTCTGGACGATCACCACTCATTATCCATATTTCGGGATGCCTCCCAATCAGGACATCAGTTACCATCCAAACGAGGTAAAGATTTCCGGTCTTCGACCACCGTCTTCATCTTCGATTTCTTATCGTCGATTCAGTTATTCAGAATGGGATAAACCCGGTCTTTCTGAGCAACTCGCGCATATAATAAACACGTGCTACACAAACACTACATACGCATCTTTTCAATTCATTAGTCACTAATCGTCAATCAGTAAGAGAACGATTTCCCAAATATTAACCCCGAAGACCGAAACTAACATCAGATCAAAATCCAGGAAACCATTCGACTTAGCTAACCTTCAGTTAATTTTTAAATTTCACATCCATATCGTTTATAATATTTTATAATGATTTATCGTTATTTTTATTTATTTTAAAATAACCAATTTATTCAAACGACGTTTCGGGCCATAACGCGGCCGTGGCGCTGTTTTTCTTCAGATTTGATTTACACATATCTGAAAATCTAACCATTGGATCTTCACAAAATTTACATCATTAGAAAGATCTTTTCAAAACGAATCCAACGGTTCCAGTTTCGGGAAAATCCGACGGTCGGATCTTCCGGTATAATCGTTTGATGTTTCGATTTCAAAATACGAACTGCAGCATCGTTATTCGATTTAATATAATTATATTTATATATATATATAAATATAATTGACTCTGGCGTTGTTTTTCTTCACATTTGAATTAAACATTCCAGACAATCCAACCGTTGGATTTTTACAAAGTTGGTGTCGTTGGAAAGATATTTCCAAAGCGAACCCAACGGTTGCGATTTCAGGAAAATCCGATGGTCGGATCTCCCGCACCAATCGTTTGAAATCACGGTTTCAAAATACGAACTGCAGCTTCGTTATTCGATATATTTCAATTCTATTTATATATTTATATCGATTCTTCGATTTCAAAACCATATGATTTTCATACATTTGATAAAAATGATGTTTTTATCTTAATGTCTTCTATTTCAACACTTCACTATTTTTAACAATCCATGTATATAATAAAAGTGCGATTTTTAATGTAAAACAATTTATTTCAAAACTCGACTATTTTATATAGTTAATATAGGTGATAAAAATAGGATTTTTATTATAAAACAATTTATTTCAAAACTAGATTATTTTATATAGTTCATATTGATGATAAGAACAGGATTTTTATTATAAAACAATTTCTTTTAAAATATGATTACCATTCAACACATGAATTTCAATTCAACGAATGAATTTCGATTCAACACATGAAGGTTTTCTATAGTTTATATATATAGATAAAAAAGGTGATTTTTATATTTAAAACACGAATACTATTCAACACATGAATTTCAATTCAACGAATGAATTTCAATTCAACACATGAAGGTTTTCTATAGTTTATATATATAGATAAAAAAGGTGATTTTTATATTTAAAACACGAATACCATTCAACACATGAATTTCAATTCAATGAATGAATTTCGATTCAACACATGAAGGTTTTCTATAGTTTATATATATAGATAATAAAGGTGATTTTTATATTTAAAACACGAATACCATTCAACACATGAAATTCAATTCAACGAATGAATTTCGATTCAACACATGAAGGTTTTCTATAGTTTGTATATATAGAGTAAAAGGTGATTTTAATATTTAAAACACGAATACCATTCAACACATGAATTTCTATTCAACGAATGAGTTTCAATTCAACACATGAAGGTTTTCTATTCAATGAATAAACATAGTTTCAAAAAATGAAAATAATTCTAACACATGAATATTATTCAAAATTTCGGCAGCATAACGGCAGGGTAGTTAAAACCGGGACCGTCCCTAGTACGGCTCCTCGCTCTACCTCAAAGCCTCGCAGCTTTTGACAATGGGGAATCATGCATCTAGTTCGCACGCAGGCGGCATGTATATTTTTTTCATTTACACAAACTAATCCTATGTGGTTTCAACCAAATATTTCTCAACCACAAATGGGTATTTTTCAACCACAATCAATCAATTTCAACCACAAACAATTTCAATCAACCATTCGCCATCAATCAATTTTCACACCAATCACAACCAATAAATATCGTCCATGGTTTGTGGACGAGGGGCGTATATATATATATATATATATATAAATATATATATTTATATAGCATTTCACTTCTATTTCAACACATATATAATTTTTACAATGCATATATAACTTATACATCGAACGTACAACTTATACAACGCTTATACAAGAGGTGTACAACGCTTATATAACTCATACATCGATTATATAATTTATACATCGTCGTTTTCCATATCGTTTATAATTTAGACATCTCACATTGGGTTCCACTCCACCAAAAATTGCAGAAGGCTCAGAAAAATATGCGGTCTCTTATAGAATGTAGAAGACGTCCACCCGGTCCCGGTGTCTCTTGTTTCACTGGATTTCGACAAGGAACAAAAAAGATATGATTTTTACAAGTTTGCAACACTTAAAAGTGTAAAAACCAATTCAAAATAAATTAGCCGTGTACCTCGTTTTACTGCTCGAAACTAGGTATGGAATTTTCTTTTGATTCGCTGTATGGTATGAAGATCGGGTTATATGGTGTCGAAGAGGGGGCAGAGGTGCTCCAGGCCATGGTGGTCACAGCCCGTTCGATGGTCGGAGGAAGGAGATTTGGCGGTGGGAAGTTCGAAACTTCTTGGGACTCGTTCTCGTCGATGGGGTGGAGGGAGAAGGCGAAGGTGGGTCGGATTTGGAGAGGAGGGTCGGCGCTGTCGAGGTAGGGTGGCGGAGGCGCTTGTAGGTGGCTGAGGCGGCGGGTTTTTGGTCGAGAAGTAGGGAGCGCGAGCCGCCGTCGATCGGGGGGGGGGGGGGGTAGAAGGGTTTTTCGATTTTTTTTTATTTTTAAAATTATGGAAGGAATAATTTGATTGGCCGGGATTTTAAAAAGGGGGTTTTCTAACACGACCTCCGATCCAAACCCAACGACTATTGTCCCTAGCGTTTTACCCCCATTTCGAACACAATGGAATATGTTTCGTAGGCCCATTCGACTGTTTCAGTCAGTTTTCCTTCAAATTAAAATACAAAACATTCAATATTTGATTCGAACGTACATTTCAATTTGCCAGGGCCACAAACTGATTCTAAAAATTCTAGAAAAATAAATCTAGCTATATTTTGACGATACGGTCCCAACAAAACTAGTTTCGTCGAATTCTAAGACCGTTTGAAAAATGGCCCATTTCTGGTCGATCCAATTTAACTGTAATTGACCAAAACACGTTTTCCTTTGCCACGCTCACATACTAGCTTCAAAAATTATGAAATTTGAAACCTAGCAATAACTTCACATCCCAGATCCAACAAAAGTGGTTTCGTCGAATTCCGAGGTTGTTTGCAAAATGGTCAATTTCACGGGCTATATATAAATTCCATAGCGACCTTTCGGAAAATTCATTTGGCCATAACTTTTGCTTTCCGCTATGAAGCTTCGATTTTTCAGATTCGTTAGAAAGGTATTCACTGACAGATTTAAATATTTTTGGTTTCACTCAAATCCGTTTTGTTTTGCACCCGGTACAGTCAGTCAAAGTTTGAATTCAAATTTTGAAATTACCGCGCCATTTCAGGCCTTGTCTATAATTAGAATTAATTATATTCCTTTTCAATTGTCGATTCAAACTCAGTTTTCATCTTTATTATTTAAAATATTTATTTTAAATATTTAAAATCCACTATTTTAGCCAATTTAAAATTTTTAAATTGGTTCAGATTTTCCGGGTCGTTACACAAAATCAGAACAAACACAATCTCATAGCGAAAAGAATAAAATATATTATATAACATAACTTTTGGATTACAAATATGTAGTTGTATACACATTGATACCATCATCAAAGTACAACACATATAGCACATCGGAAATAAACAATAGCTATCTAATGTTGAAGCCTCCTGCTCCAAGCTCTTCCAAGTACATGTGTAAAATCCCAACTACTTGACTTCCCGTATAAATTTGGGCACCCAAGGGTTTAGGGAAGAAACAAAACAAAATTAACTCTGCATGAGTCACGGGACTGGTGCAAGTAAACTCCAGCCACTTGTTTTAACTTCTAAAAATCCTTTTAAAAGAAAGGATAATCGTAAGACCGATCCACATATAAACACGGATGGTTTTTACCTTATGATAACCCAAAATATTATTTGTATCAACATTATTCTGAGATTAGAATAGTGTATAATCAAATCAATAGCAATCTTGCAAAACGCTTGCATCTCACGCTCCACGTACATAGTATACAATCAAAATCTGTAGGGCGCTTATTGGGTAATGGATTTCCAATAATGACAAGGTGTGGAACCACCTTCCAATAGTGTATCTCTGGAGTGGAATACACTGGGTTCAGCAAGAACATCTTGCAACCTGGCCACACATGACCGACCACTCATTTCACTTGAGTGTACCGAATGTCTTATCACCAATGGTTGGGATCAACAACCATCAGTGAAGCATACAACAACGATGGAATAAAGAAGCAAATGGATTTTTTTCAAGATTAGGTGATAATACACCCTAATGGGAGAGACCAACATAGCAATGTTGCCTGTCCGATTTTTTTTCATTCCCTGGTTGTAAGGCTTGAAGCCATACTTACCTTTTTCACATCTTCATTCACATTGAATGACACATCATAAAACCAGCCAAATCATCAGTTGATTTCCTAAAAAATACCACTGGCATAAAGCCAAGAGAAATGAATTCCTCTACCCCAAACGTAAATATGTTTGAAGCGATCAATGCACATGATCTGTTAGTCATACTTTGTCAGACATTCGTCCATACAAGTTGTCCTGGGACAGGACAAACCAAAGACACTATCTTGTAAATCCATCTTAGGCAATTTCTACCTAGGATTAATAGAACAACCCTTGCATAACTCCGCCTTCGATTATCTTTAGTATATTTGATTCGCAACACTTATGCCCATACGGAGTGGTTTTCAAATAATAAACCTGATCCTTGTCTCTCCATATTCACAAGGGAAATATAAATTGGCCAATACTTTGATAGCCAGTTATTTGACTATCAAAGGGATATCCATACAACCAACATTCTTATTTACAAATGGAAATTCTACTAATCAAGCATCAAGTAACACTGATCTCTATAAATTAATCTCCTATTAGTTTATACATTTCCCAACTCTCTCTTCAATATCTTTACCCATATATTCCACAAAACCCGTTTCGACTCTCAAGATTCTTGGAAATATTTCCACATATCATAAACTATTTATTTTCTATATTCCAAAAAATATACGTTTTTAACATCGGAAAACATTTCCATATATTCACATTTTCTTATTTTCTCATCAACCAAATCATTTCATTTTATATGCTTAGAAAACATCTCTGTTTATATTTGGAAAATATATCCAAAACTCATTTACTTGGATTTAAACAAATGTTGTATAAAACAATGTTACGACAACTCAACCCATTAATTACTCATTAACTAACCGTATCTCTAACCAATCTTCTCCATCAAACCTTATCCATCTCTTATTTAAAAATGAAATCACTCAAGTTGAAGTATAATTACCTGTCAGACCTTAAATGAACAACATTCTTAACTTTGAAGTAGGCAAAGTTCATAACTTCAAACACCAGCAAAAACATCGCTTACGTAACACTCAGATTCAATTTAATAAACTTTATAATATAACTTTTATCTATTAATTTGAATAATAAATAATTGATTAAATAACTAATTAAATCTTGATTTAAAACAAAAAGTAAATAATACTTTCCTAAATTCGATATAGTCATATTTTAATGTATAACCCTCTTTCGAATAATTTCTATTCGATTAACATTCCGAACTTTAGAAAAAATTACCATTCTAGGTCAACTCAATTTCCATTTTCATTTTAAATTCACCTTTTGAACTTACCACTTCCAAATTCTTACCAGTATCCCTTATAACCATTCCAATCTGCAAAACTTTTATTTTTAACCAATATCCACTTTAAAATATGAATATTATTCCTTTGTAGAAATCTAGACTCGTTTTATCAAACCAAATCTTGATTTTTCATTTATAAGTACTATTACAGGTTCCAATCCCATTTACCGAGTCATTTTGTAAATCTATACCATATTTCATTCATAAACTCCATTTTCAAATCAACTTCTTGTTAAATATATATCAAGTTTATAGCTTAATCTCGACCTTATATTCGACTATAAATTATTAGTTTCAAACTAAATATTAATTATCTTGTCAAATTCCAAATTATATAATATATAATTTCTAAAAATAAATTATTTTTATAAAATTAGACATGATTGAATTCCAATTATAAATTCTTATAGGTTTATTTCAATTCTATTCACATTTTGAACATCAGAATAATTTCATCGTTTTCTTTTGAAACGATTTCCAATTTCCCTTTTTAATTCATTCTTGAATTTACATTCCCAAATTATCCAATGATAATTATCTTACTTCATTAATAAACATCGTTTATAAATCAACTACTAGTTTTTATTGTTAAAGGAAAGTTATTATATCCTTGCCTATTCAAAATTAAATTTCTAATTTGGAAATTTTGATTTTCTTTCCTTTAAAATCTCAAATTATCTTCTTATGATATTTAATTATCAATATTTAGGGCCAGTGCTATTAAAACATCCAAACACAACAAAATTTATCAAAGAACATCTACACACCATAAATCACAATATATATGAAACAAATAGTAATAATTTTGTGGAACCTAGTTGGATTCATCCAACCTATTTTTCCAGAATCCACCGATGTTTGGCAAGATAAATTATACCAATCCCTCTTCGAGGCAGGATATCGCAGTATAGAAGGTCATCCGCTATTATTCGGGGTGCATAGGGTCTCATCACTATAAGATAATACATTATTAATAATGCCATTTAATAACATGCTATTCTGAAGTGTTATTGATTAGACCTAGATATTTTTTATATACATTTTGTTTTGACTATGATTTGTAATGCTTTATTCCCCATAAAATTTTCATTAACCCTCCTAATTTCCATCGTCTCCCTACCAATAACAAAAATATTTGCGTTCTTCTCCACCAAATTTTGCTTCCTCCAAAATAAATTTCCTCTCTAGAAATGTTTCTTCACACCGTTCTTCTCCACTAAATTCTCCATGGTATTCGTCGTTCGTTGCACCCACTCTATTCCATCCTTTGATTTCTAAAACGCTAATCTCTATCGATTCTAGTAAGCGAACCAATTGTATTGAATTTAGACTATTTTTTGCTATTTTTTGGTTCCTCGCTTGATTGATTTGACAATTTTTATACCAGTTCTATCAAACCACTTCAACCCTAATATTCGTGAATCTCCATGGCCTATGATTTTTTATAATATTTTGTCTTATTAATTTAATGTATTACGAGATAGTGATCAGTTTCAAGTATGATTTTTAGTATATGAGCATGTTACAAAAAATAACAAAAAATTATAACATAAGGCCTAAAAATAAAAAATAAAAAGACTAACTGATAAAAATAAAAGAAAATTAGACTAATGAAGTTATTTGTCTGTCTTAGAATTAAGGTGATGCATGGAGTATTTGTAACGGCAATTTTAAATGTAGGTGTTGCATGCAAAACAAATAGTTTCTTGGTTTGCGGTTATGCGGTATGTGTTTTGATTAGTTGGTTTTGTGGTTATTACAGGTGCTTATAGTGGTGGTGCTACTTGATGATTAGGATGTTGCCTGAGGGGAAGTGGGGAACATATAATTACTTAGTGATTTTTGAGATGTTAATGATATAGGGTAGTTTTTTGATGGTGATGAAGATGAATGCGTTATGGCGATGCAGAGGAAGAAGTAGTTTTGTTTGGAAAGCGTGTGGATGTTGTGGGCCAAGATAATGATTTTTGACGATGGCAGTGAGTATTGTTGCTAGTTTAGGGTGAGATCGAGAAGGGTTGATGACAAGTGTTGATTCTCTCTTTATTGATCATTTGCATGAGTACATAAGTGATTACAAGTAAAATTCCCAAATTGATTTACAAACTAGGGTTTTCTCTCTAAGAATTGAATATAAGATTGTGGAATAATGAAAGTTTCCCAAAACAAGACCCCTTGGGTCATATTTATAGATAAATTGGACCCCTTTCGGTTGTGGCTAGAAGAAGCTCTATTTAGAGCGCTTTCGGGTTCGGTAATGCCATCTGGTGTCGGTATCGGCTCGTATTAGTGGCTCTCGGTGCCGGCTTTTGGGTTTCGGTCTTCTTTCAACTCTAAGAGTTGTTATCGGCTTTGTTTTGATTATGAAGTTTGTGCCACCTTCATGCAATCGATACCAAGAAATTGGTATGGATAGCTCCTTTAGTTGCTTTCGGTTTCGACAGCAAGCCTTTGTTCCAATTGCAAATGGTTCAGTAGGAAGTTCCAAGCTCCGCCCTGCTTTAGTGACTTTCTAATGTTGTCCTTATTCCTCCTTTGGTATTATCAACACTAAGCGTGTTAGTGTGGAAGACCCTTCTATCTCATGAGCCTTGGCCTACTTCAATAATCTTTGATTCCGGTATCGGCCTTGCGATAGCGTGGTTTCGGAGTTCCTTCTGATGACTTTGAAGCTTCTCCCTGGTCATGGTATTGATACCATGTGTATTGGTATCGATAGCAATTTGCTGTAACCCAACTTGGTCTCGTGCTTTCCCCTTTACAACTCTTTGTTTCAATATCGGACTGTGTGCCTTCAGAAGTGAGATTAGGTTGATTACTTTCGGTGTCATTATTGACATTACCCCGAGTCATACTTTGCTTTCATGTTGGTTTCGGTGTCACCATGGTGTTATTTTCCTTTTATCGGTACCAAGAGTTTGCCTCCTTAGTTGGGACCGATAGCATGTATATAAAATATTTTCCCTTCCTTGGCTTTTGGTATCGGCTTTAGGCCTCTATTTCTCCCATTTAGATTCTAGTACCATTCCGATACCCCTTCACCTTAATCTGGTTTAGGTGTCGAGATTCGGTAGTAATAGCTATCATCTCAAGTAAGTTTCTGCGACGACCCAAATTTACAGTACTTTTTGAGCCGGCCAAACAACACTAGTCCAACACAAAATGTACCGAAAAGTCAGATGCCAATAGAAAGAATTTAGAGGGTGAGGTAAGAAAGAAAGAAATATTAGAATAGAATAAAAAGAAGAAGAACCAACCCCATACTGTAACACCCCGTAATTCTGTTAATATTAATATTGTGACGGCAAGGAATTTCGCTCGGTCCGAACCAGTCGCTAAACCGATCCAGGCCGTTCGAAACGCCCTATCATTTGAGAACAGGACAAAACATAACGCATACAAAAGAATATTTCATTGTATATTACAACAATGCATCAGATTACAAGAATATACAGAGTATAAATGAATAAATATTACACAGAAATATCAGAGATTTAAATTACATTTAAATACATCGCAGCGGAAAATAATACAATACACAACTAGAAGTAGATATACGGATACAAAGCTTTCCGGATATCGTTCCAGCTGTAAACCAGGATCCTGTGAATATAAATCTGCAAAACCAAAACTACTGGCTGCCCGTGTCAAAATAAGGGCACCCAGAGTTTAGGTTAAAACAATAAACTCCAGGTCAGTCATGTGACTGGTGTGAGAACTAAAACAGTTATTATCTTTATTTTCAAAGTTAGGTAAATCAAGGGACCACGCCGTATAACACGGAACGGGTTTCCTCCCAAGAATACCAGTGCATAAAACAACAGCGCAATGCTAAATAAAGGAAAATGAAGCTGTTATAAGACCCAGGTCCCATCACACAATGCAACGCAGCCGAGGATAGGGTTTTCCCTTATAACAGCCAAAGAATGCTTGATACGTTTTAAAACAAATCATTTGATACCACTATAAGTGCATAGTGTATAAAACAACTTCAAATCATAAGTATCAATCATAGGCGACATGAGCGTCCCATGCCACTATGTCGCCATATATAGGTTTACAAATAAAACCGCAAATGTCACGTATTTGGAAATTGGATTTCCATCTATGAACCGAGGCAAAAGATAGTCCTCAACCGATTCGAGACAATCTAGCCTACCATGTCTCAGGAACAGCCGCAACTGCCCCTTGGATCGTCAGGGCCGGTCCACCGATGTGGATTATTATGCCTGAACAATACGTCTCCCCGCCCTTTGGGGCGCAAACGAGCCAACGAATGACTCCATCGGACCCGGATCGTCCGATCAAACCGAGGCGCCTCGGTTTGATCGGACGATCCGGGTCCGATGGAGTCATACGTTGGCTCGTTTGCGCCCCAAAGGGCGGGGAGACGTATTGTTCAGGCATAATAATCCACATCGGTGGACCGGCCCTGACGATCCAGGGGCAGTTGCGGCTGTTCCTGAGACATGGTAGGCTAGATTGTCTCGAATCGGTAGAGGACTATCTTTTGCCTCGGTTCATAGACGGAAATCCAATTTCCAAATACGTGACTTTGCGGTTTTATTTGTAAACCTATATATGGCGACATAGTGGCATGGGACGCTCATGTCGCCTATGATTGATACTTATGATTTGAAGTTGTTTTATACACTATGCACTTATAGTAGTATCAAATGATTTGTTTTAAAACGTATCAAGCATTCTTTGGCTGTTATAAGGGAAAACCCTATCCTCGGCTGCGTTGCATTGTGTGATGGGACCTGGGTCTTATAACAGCTTCATTTTTCTTTATTTAGCATTGCGCTGTTGTTTTATGCACTGGTATTCTTGGGAGGAAACCCGTTCCGTGTTATACGGCGTGGTCCCTTGATTTACCTCACTTTGAAAATAAAGATAATAACTGTTTTAGTTCTCACACCAGTCACATGACTGACCTGGAGTTTATTGTTTTAACCTAAACTCTGGGTGCCCTTATTTTGACACGGGCAGCTAGTAGTTTTGGTTTTGCAGATTTATATTCACAGGATCCTGGTTTACAGCTGGAACGGTATCCGGAAAGCTTTGTATCCGTATATCTCTTCTAGTTGTGTATTGTATTATTTTTCCGCTGCTATGTAACTTATTGTTAATCTCTGATATTTCAGTGTAATATTCATTTTTACTCTGTATATTCTTGTAATCTGATGCATTGTTGTAATATACAATGAAATGTTCTTTTGTATGCGTTCTATTTTGTCGTGTTCTCAAAACGATAGGGCGTTTCGAGCGGTCTGGGTCGGTTTAGCGACTGGTTCGGACCGAGCGAAATTCTTTGCCGTCACAGTTGGTATCAGAGCGAGGTTTACAAAGCAGAGAACAAGGCACATTAGAACCTTACGAAAATTCATCAGATATTGGATTAGTAATATCCAATTAGAATGACTCGTTAGAGATGGGATCAGTAGTATCCTAGGACGAGTGTGAAGGGTATATTTTTAAAATGAAAACCAAATTCATTTTGAAAATTTAAAATCAATTATTCGTATTTGATTATTTAGTTTATATTGATTTGGACAGTCCAGTATATAAAGATTTTGCATATACGCCTTGCAAACGTGTATTTGAAATTTTAATATACTGGATAGATATAGAATCACATTCTAGACACTCGGAGATGGTTCTGATGATTGATCGATCATTATCAGAATTTATGTTCGTGTTTTGAAGATGTAATATCTATATATCTCCTATTGACTGGTGTGAGAACCAAAATTAGATAGGGCCTATTGTTGTGAATTGGCATCAAAAACATGATTTTTGTATATGTATCAAGTTATGAATTTGAAACTCTAATTCACTAATTGATTGATGTTTGTGTTGTTTGTTTATTTGTTTGCTAATTTTTAGTCATTTAGCCTAATAGCATCAAATATTGAATTATATTGAAAATTGGTCGCATATGCTTGCATACACATATACTTACATTGAACAGGTCATAGCAAGGAGGCTAGAGCAGAGAATAAAATTTGTTTGCCCGACAAATAGGTACATGTTTGCTACATAATTTACTGTTTTGTTTGGGTGATGATGATTTTATGAGCCTATTGGCTAGCCGCTTGGCTTTTTCTTTTTCTTTTTGAGATCAGAAGGACCGGGGAAGCTATTTGAAATTCCCCGATGCTCCCGGTGTAGGGGAGGTTATGGCGAAATTTTTCGAAAATTTAGGGTGTTAGCCAAATTTTTGAAATTTTGAAAATTCTCAGAAACTGAAAAGTTGGAGAATGGAAGCCAGATCGAACGTAGGGTTGATTAATCAAACCACTTTCGACTTTGTTCCTTTTCGAGGACGAAAAGTTTAAGTGGGGGAGATTGTAATAACCCGGAAAATCTGGGCCAGTTTAAAATTTTTATTTTGGCAATTATAGCGAATTTTCTATATTTAAAATAGATTATTTTAAATAAAATCAACAAGAAATTTATTTTGAGTAGGATTCGACGTATATATTATATACGTCGTCGTTAGAATATAAATATTTATATATAATTATAAATAGAATTGAAAATGGCGCGGTAGTTCGATAATTCGATTTCAAACTTCAATTGAGTGTACCGGGTGCAAAACAACCCGGATTTTAGTGAAACCAAAATGATAGGATCTAATTGATGATATCTTTCTATCGAATCCGAATAATCAAGATTTCATAGTGGGAATCAAAAGATATGTCCAGTTGAAAATTCTGAATAGTCGCTATGGAATTCAGGCCCTTAAAAATGGACATTTTGCAAACGACCTCGGATTTCGACGAAACCAGTTTTGTTGGGTCCGTGATGTCGAATTATTGCTAGATTCCAAATTTCATAATTTTTCGAATCAATATGTGAGCGTGGCAATGGAAAACGCGTTTGACCGGTTTCAGTTGATTTTAATCGACTGGAAATTGGCCATTTTTCAAACGGTCTCAGAATTCGACGAAACTAGTTTTGTTAGGACCGTATCGTCAATACGAAGCTAGAAAATATTTTTCTGGAATTTTTCTAGTTAGTATGTGACCCCGGTAATTTGAAATGTACGTTTAAAATTCAATATAGTAATTTAAATGTAAATTCAACGGAAACCGATCGAAACAATCAAATCAGCTTGCGATACATATCCCATTGAGTTCAGAATAGGGGTAATTAGCTAGGGTCGGCAGTCGTTGGGTTCGATTTGGGCTTCGAACGAAAAAGTAACTTTATTGGGTTTAAAAATAAAATTAAATATAAAAATATATTTTCTCCTTAACCTACCCCTATCCCCAACCGTTGACTTCAGTCCTCATTCGAAAGAAAAAAAAAACGTCGAACCCTGGGATCGCCGCCGCTCCCCTCGAAGACCGCCACCGCCGATTCCCCCACCCCCCATCGCTGCCGCTCGCGCCTGCAACCCCCCCCCCCCCCCCTCGATCTCCACCTCGAAGCCAGCGCGAAACCCTCCCCAAACCCGCACGCGTTCCCCTCCTCCGACCTCGCCCTCCGCCGCAGTCACCTCCACGTCGAGCGCCACCAACCCCGAGCCCCCCCCCTCGCAGTAGCGGCCGCTCGCGCCTGACAGCCCCCCTCTGTAAGTTTTTTAATTTATTTATTTTATTTAAAATCTGAATTTTATTTGTTTAAAAACGGAATTTTATTTACTTAAAAAAAACTGGTTTTTATTTATATTGTCGAAAGAAAAATATAGTCTTTTATATTGTCGAAATAAAAATATGATTTTTATATATTGAACTTCGAAATAAAAATATGATTTTTATATATTGAACTTCGAAATAAAAATATGATTTTTATATATTGAACTTCGAAATAAAAATATGATTTTTATATATTGAACTTCGAAATAAAAATATGATTTTTATATATTGAATAGCGAAGTAAAAATTCGATTTTTATATATTGAATAGCAAAGTAAAAATTCGATTTTTATATATTGAATAGCAAAGTAAAAATTCGATTTTTATATATTGAATAGCAAAATAAAAATTCGATTTTTATATATTGAATAGCAAAGTAAAAATTCGATTTTTATATATTGAATAGCAAAGTAAAAAATCGATTTTTATATATTGAATAGCAAAATAAAAATTCGATTTTTATATATTGAATAGCAAAGTAAAAATTCGATTTTTATATATTGAATAGCAAAATAAAAATTCGATTTTTATATATTGAATAGCAAAATAAAAATTCGATTTTTATATATTGAATAGCAAAGTAAAAATTCGATTTTTATATATTGAATAGCAAAGTAAAAATTCGATTTTTATATATTGAATAGCAAAGTAAAAATTCGATTTTTATATATTGAATAGCAAAGTAAAAATTCAATTTTTATATATTGAATAGCAAAGTAAAAATTCGATTTTTATATATTGAATAGCAAAGTAAAAATTCGATTTTTATATATTGAATAGCAAAGTAAAAATTCGATTTTTATATATTGAATAGCAAAATAAAAATTCGATTTTTATATATTGAATAGCAAAGTAAAAATTCGATTTTTATATATTGAATAGCAAAGTAAAAATTCGATTTTTATATATTGAATAGCAAATTAAAAATTCGATTTTTATATATTGAATAGCGAGGTAAAAATGTGATTTTTACATATGTAGAGAATACGGGCGAAAGCGACAAAAAGGCGAGGTCGACGAAGAATTCTGCAAAAGAAGATTCAAGATAATTGGATAGCTATTTGTGAGAATTTCTCACCTTTCAATTTTTTTTCTAGTTTTATATATATACTAGGATGCAGACGGTGCTTAGTAGCACCCGACACAATCGTCCACAGACCATGGACTTGTTTGTTTGGTTGCATAGATTAGTTATATGATTTGATTTGAATTTGAATTGTTTGGTGAAATTGAATGGTTTGATTGATGTGTGAATGGCGTGGGCCTTCACTAGACCGGGGATAAGGCTAGGCCTTGTCCCGTTTCTAGTATCGTGCCGTTATGCCGCCGAAATTTTCTAAAAATATGTTAGAAAAATAAAAATATCATTTTATTTAAAGAATGAACTGAATAGAAATTCATATGTTGGAATAAAATGTTTTATCGTTAAAAATATAATTTTTAACGTGAATGTGAATAAATGAATATTCATTTACAAACCGGACGGTTTGTTTATGTACACCTATTTGAAGGACATTGATTGGGTCGATAAATTTTACACATCGCCCAACTGCACAAATAAAATATTTGTTTGATTGTTTGAAACCCCACACGGGTGTTAGGATGAAATATGTAGTTCACTCATCCTAATTGATTAAATATGTCGATCGATTGATTGACAGGCTGTTATAAGCGTTGAATATCTATATTTGATGCTTATACAGTGTAGTGCACTTTGGTTGATGGTTGATTATTTTTCAATGCTATTATATACATGTGTTGTATGGAAATCCATATAATTAACTTTATATGGTAATTGATTGGGCCTCATTTCAATTTGAAAAATAAAGAATATTATAAAATAAAGGTTCATGTGTTGACAGTACTCATCCATTGAGATTGGTCATGTGTTGAACGAAATATTTTGATAATAACAACTATTTTTGAAAAAGAAATATTTGAAATAGAATATTTAAAAATAGAAATTTATGAAGCCGTGTTGATTAGATTGACGCCATTTTGACGTGAACGATATTTATATCGATTTTATTCATTCTGAAATAAATTGAATTGAAAACGATTTCGAAATGAATTGAATTGAAAACGATTTCGAAATGAATTGAATTGAAAACGATTTCGAAATGAATTGAATTGAAAACGATTTCGAAATGAATTGAATTGAAAACGATTTCGAAATGAATTGAATTGAAAACGATTTCGAAATGAATTGAATTGAAAACGATTTCGAAATGAATTGAATTGAAAACGATTTCGAAATGAATTGAATTGAAAACGATTTCGAAATGAATTGAATTGAAAACGATTTCGAAATGAATTGAATTGAAAACGATTTCGAAATGAATTGAATTGAAAACGAATTCAAATTGAATGGGAAGCGAATTGAAATGAATTCAAATTGAATTGAAATTTGAATTGAATAGAAATGAATTTTGAAACGAATTTATAAAGAAGAATTCAATTTTGATTTGAATTGAAATGGAAGTTGAAATTGCTTTTGAAACGATTTTAAAACTATTCATATAATTCGTTTTAAATAGAAATCGACGAAATATATATTATATATATTATATATATAATATAATGGCCTGAATAGAACGCGCCGCGGTAGTTCGTGAATTTCGACCATTTATTTCAAACGGACATTACGGGAGATCCGACCGTCGGATTCTCCTGAAACCGGAACCGTTGGGTTCGTATCGAAAAGAGCTTTCTAACGAATATTAGAAATTTGAAATCTAACGGTTGGATTTGGAATTATGTCCAAATCAAATTTGAAAAAGGTCGCTGTAAGTGCAGTTCGATGGCCATTGATGGAAATCGACTGTACGGGCCTTGATAAAATTATTAAAAATAGTAATAATTTGTGTAAAATCATAAGAAATGATTTGTGAAGATTTGGGATGAAAAACTTCATGTTTGAAAAGATAAAAATAGATTTTTATCGAAATGAACTGGTTTTGAACTAGAATTATAATTCTATTTATTTTTAAATAAATAAATTGAATTTAAAAAGTGTTTTAAAAATAACCAGAATATCCAATGATTGCATTGGAGTGGATTTAAATCGAAATTGTCTTCGGAATATTTCGATGTTGGAATTCGTGATTATACAGATGTTGTTATGGAAATTTGAAAGATATATATTTATATCGTTATTTCCAATACGACATTTGTTAGTCGTAGAATTCGATATTGAATATAAGCCGATATATTTTCTATTCAGAGCCTTGTATTGAATATCAAATGTGATTTGGGTTTGTCGTGAATGGTGTCTTCACTAACACTGTTCTTGAACCCAGTTGAGAAAAGATTAAATCTTTTTATTTTAGATTTAATGAAGTGAACTAATTAAATGATATTTAATTGGAATTGAATTGGTATTGATTTTTGGGTTTATCGTGAACAGTGTTTTAAATAACATTCGTTCTTTAACCCGATAATTAATGGAATGTGATTTTGGGTTTATCGTGAACCGTGTTTTAAATGACACTGATTCTTTAACCCAGTCGAAGATTAAAACTAAGTGGAGTTTTAATAAATCTTTAATTAGATTGAAATGGTCGAGAATGGAGTATCACCAGTTTTGCTCCAGGCGATAGTTAAATCTTTAATTAGATTTGAACGTGAAATGGTAATTGAATTTACCGATAACACTGTGGTGTTAGATATGAAGTATCACCAGTTTTACTTCATGGGATGAATAGGTTGGGATTGGGAAATAAAATAAATGATTACTTCGGTGTGGTTCGCTAATCCCGACTAGTTTGAATTGATATTCAAAGGAGATTAAAGAATAAATTTAAAGAATTTATCTTGGATAAAATTAATGGGAACTTTTCCCAAAGTATAGGAATATTTGAATAAAAGAATATTCTGAATTGGAATGAGGCGTATGTTGTGTTTTTGTAACACTTTTATAATATATACGCGAGTTATTCAGAAAGACCGGGTTTATCCCATTCTGAATAACTGATACGACGATAAGTCGAAGATGAAGACGGTGGTCGAAGACCGGAGGTCTTCACGTCGTTTGGTTAATTACTGATGATCTTGATTGGGCTGTACACCCAAGAAGATGGAAACAGTTGGTGATCGTCCAGACGTGCTTGGAGATCGAGGGATATGCGGGGTACTAGGTGCCTCCGGTTTCGTTCAGACCCAGAACGGACTTGTAAATGGACTGTGTGTCTGACATTGGATTTTAGTCCGTGTGATTGATCTCTATTAAATATGTATCTGTTTGGCGGCGGAGAATTTATTCTCTTGCTTAACGCCCTTCTCTGAGACGTACGAGCTCAGGGGTTATATATGGATGGATATCAAACGCATGGAGTGAATTGCCTGTGTGGCATGCCTAAGTGGCAATTGATCGAGGCTTCTGTTGAAAAGCAAAGTCTTGTGGTAATGATCAAAGCAAGGCCTTTGTGGCGTAGCTTTGTGTAACGTTTACTTCGCGTGTTTCACACCCGGTATGAACCAAAAACGGGAGACGGACATCAGGGAGGACTTGCATTTCTTTCTAGCTAAAAGTGGCGTCAGTGGTTTTACACGCCCTGACGAGTTTGACTTATGTGGTTGTTGCTGTTGCGAGGCGCCTCGGTTTGATCGTACGATCCGGGTCCGATGGAGTCATTCGTTGGCTCGTTTGCGCCCCAAAGGGCGGGGAGACGTATTGTTCAGGCATAATAATCCACATCGGTGGACCGGCCCTGACGATCCAGGGGGCAGTTGCGGTTGTTCCTGAGACATGGTAGGCTAGATTGTCTCGAATCGGTAGAGGACTATCTTTTGCCTCGGTTCATAGACGGAAATCCAATTTCCAAATACGTGACTTTGCAGTTTTATTTGTAAACCTATATATGGCGACATAGTGGCATGGGACGCTCATGTCGCCTATGATTGATACTTATGATTTGAAGTTGTTTTATACACTATGCACTTATAGTAGTATCAAATGATTTGTTTTAAAACGTATCAAGCATTCTTTGGCTGTTATAAGGGAAAACCCTATCCTCGGCTGCGTTGCATTGTGTGATGGGACCTGGGTCTTATAACAGCTTCATTTTTCTTTATTTAGCATTGCGCTGTTGTTTTATGCACTGGTATTCTTGGGAGGAAACCCATTCCGTGTTATACGGCGTGGTCCCTTGATTTACCGCACTTTGAAAATAAAGATAATAACTGTTTTAGTTCTCACACCAGTCACATGACTGACCTGGAGTTTATTGTTTTAACCTAAACTCTGGGTGCCCTTATTTTGACACGGGCAGCTAGTAGTTTTGGTTTTGCAGATTTATATTCACAGGATCCTGGTTTACAGCTGGAACGGTATCCGGAAAGCTTTGTATCCGTATATCTCTTCTAGTTGTGTATTGTATTATTTTTCCGCTGCTATGTAACTTATTGTTAATCTCTGATATTTCTGTGTAATATTCATTTTTACTCTGTATATTCTTGTAATCTAATGCATTGTTGTAATATACAATGAAATGTTCTTTTGTATGCATTCTATTTTGTCGTGTTCTCAAAACGATAGGGCGTTTCGAGCGGTCTGGGTCGGTTTAGCGACTGGTTCGGACCGAGCGAAATTCTTTGCCGTCACAAATATCCACAAATTAAAGAATAACTAATCTCAGACGTGAGAATTGTGGGAAACGGGTTGCGCCATTATGTTCGTCTCGGAATTCTGGATTAAAGAGAGTCCGAGTTTGCATGAATTGGACTTCGTATGAAGAAGTTATGGCCATCGGAAGGTTCAGAAAATTCAAAACAGATTTTAGAAAATTTAAAATTTAAAATTCGAAGTCAAACAGGCTAGGCGGGAAATTTACCGCCCAGCACCCCAGGTCGACTGGGGAGTCGACTGGGCAGTCGACACCCGCCCAGGTCGACTGGGGAGTCGACTGGGCAGTCGACACCCCCCCAGGTCGACTAGGGAGTCGACTGGGCAGTCGACCTGGGTGTCGACCTGGTCCAGTCGGCTAGGGTTTGGCTGAGCCCAATCTTGAGCTGCTGATGTGTCTTTAGGGCTGAGTTGGCAAGTTTAACGGTTCAGGTTAGTTCTGAGTTGATCTGACGGTCGAAATAAATCCAAAACTCTACAAATACCTAGGTAGTCTCTCACTCTAAACTTACATGAAAAATAGAATAGCCACCGTCATACCGCCGCCATGGAACTCAATGTAGCCGCCGCCAACTAAGAAGGAAGAAAGCTAATCAAAACCCTAATTCTACTCAATTCTAAAGCAAATCAAGACTCTCTTTCTCTTCTAATTGTGAGTATGATAGTCTTAACAAGATTATTGAAGCTAATTAGATTAAGTTGTGATATGGATCATAAGAAAATGATGTGAATTGTCATATATGTTGTTGTAAACCTTATGCTATCATGTATGTTGTAAATCCTATGCTATGTGATGATGATATCCTATATGTTGTAAATCATGCTATGATGATATTGTATAGGTTGTAACTTTCTATGCTAAGTTGTGATAAATCATACATGTTATAAAGTCATGATGTTATTATCTATGCTAATTAGTTCATGTTAATCAAATCATAATGTTGATAATATTTGGGCTATGTTGATCTATATGACAAATCACATATGAAAGTTTAGATTGATTAGTAAAGATTATGAACATATGCCATGACATCTATTTAGATCTAGAATTGTGCTATGAAATGTGTGAGTTCTATGTGTTAGATGCTAGTTCACACCATCATCATGTTGCATAAACCATCTATGCAAGTTTACACATGAACTTGGGTTATGATTAGATTATGTAAGTTGTGACATTTAACCAAACAAGTTGACACCTTTAGATCCATGACATGTGTAGCTTTATGTAAGTTGTAGTTTTTGGCCTATGCAAGTTTAGATGTTGAACATCTATCACACATGCAAGTTTCACCCCTATTATGATTAGATCTATTTTATTTGTCTATATGTTGTGATAATTTATCTTTGTGCTATGAGTTAGACTATTCGAGTCACGTATATTTTAAGTTGAATAAACGAACGTATAACGTGGGGTAGGGGTAATATTAAGGATTTAATACTAAGAAATTGGGGGTGCAATTGATATGATTTTGCATACCATAAGTGGATGCCCATAATTGAGTCAATTATAGACATCATTAAATTTGGAAGTAATTAGTGATTTGAATAGGGATATATTCAAAACTGGGGTAAAAGATTATAAGTGATAATCAATGCTTAGGACACGAGGTTGGACTCGTTTGTGACGTAAACCTGCCCGGACCCGCCCGGCAAATCCAGTAGTCACAAATGTCAGCCCAATGTGAGAGGTCCTAGGCCCAAACTAAAGCATAACAGTTGTAAAGACACGTGGTTAGACTCTTGTATGGTGTAAAACTGCCCGGACCCGCCCGGCAAATCCAGCTCCCATAAATGCCAGTCTAATGTGAGAGGTCTTTATGAGGTTATGGCCTGAATGAATTAAGAAATACTTAACCAGGTAAACATGTAAGGTGGGACATGGGGGTTAAGTAGGTGCCTTGGGTGGCATGAGGAATCTAGTGGTTGCCATTAGTGGCATTTGAAATACGATTAGTAAGACTTAACCAAACACACATGTAAATGAACATGACTAAGAGGGTTAAGTGGGATATACTAGTGGGGACAAGCTTAGGTGGATAGCTTGTGGGGGCCCATTTCAACCAGTAACCCAAACGTATCTTTGTGGGCTCGACCCAAGTCGAGGACGGGACATGCATACTGGCTTGACTATAAGAGGCCAAAACGGGTTAGCGGTGGCAACGCAAGTCCAACGGGTTTCATATGCGTGTGTGGACCCGGGCTAGTAGGTAAGACGTTGTTGCATCGTGTAGGTATAAGCCATGCATTCTCAAGTTGTATTGGGTTGCCACTTTAGGGGAGTGATACACCCCACTGTGGGGCCAGCACGGGTATCTACGAGTAGGGAGCCGATCGCAAGTGGGTAGTGGGGTACACCTAGCGGAGATAGGGGCAGGCGGCACCTATGTAGTCAACTAGGGGTACGCAAGGCTATTTATATAATTTCTAAGAGAAGGAAGTGGGATCAACTTTGAGGGTGACTGGTGTGGTGCAGTGTAGCAATTATTCGTTAGTAATTAGGTGTGCCTTTAACGTTATTTTTATCTGCTCTCGCATACCCCATAGTTCATAGACATTTCCTTGTTTTCCAGCTTATGCCTTAGTCTAGTTACTTCGATAATAGTATTGTTAGAATTATCATACTCGCCAGACTTTATGTCTGACCCCCTCTATTTCCATCCTTTTTCCCCCTCCAGGTCCTCAGGGTGGGCCCAGCTCTAGTGGAGTTTGATTGGATTGCTTTGTCTCTCTTTTGGAAAGCTTGGACCGTTGAAGTAAAGTCCAGCTTGTTGTCTTCATTAATGGCTATTTATGTAATGGGTGTATGTATTTTGTTTTATCAAGATGGATATTGTACTTGACTCTGATTTATGGTTTTATGATGTAACAAACATGTTTAATTTCCGCTGCAGTAAAATGAAGTTTTAGATTTCCAAGTACTACTTATTATCTGTCTTGTTGTAATTTTTCTGTTCTATATTCACTTAAAACCTCCACGGAAGTTAATGCATTCCCTTTGTGAGTGACATTAATGGACGTGGGGTGTTACACGTGGTATCAGAGCTTAAGGTTACCAGAACAGATAAAATTTTTAGAAAAACTATTTTTTCTAAAGTATTTTTTCTAAAGTATTTTTGGAAGAAGTGTTTTCAAAAACATGTCTTGATGAGTAATTTAAAGAGGAAAGTTTTTATGAAAAACATAATCCCCAATAGCCATATATCTTTATCTTTCAAATTCTCCATTTTGAATCTTTCCTTTTTCGTTTCAGCATGGCTAAAGATCTTAACCTTCCGGATGGTGTAACGATACCAGGATGGTATAGGAGGTTATTAGAGGCTAGGGCCGCTGCAGGTCCTGCCAATGTTCCTCCACCACCAGTTGCACCCGCTCCTCCTCCTCCTCCTCCTCGCGCTGATGCTTTTGCAAAGACATGCAAGGAATTTAAGGCTATGGGTGGAAAACCCTTTCAAGGGTCAGAAACGTTTGTGGAAGCCAGAGATTGGCTTAAGGAGGTGGAAGAATTGCTAGAAATCTTTGAAGTAGAAGAAGGGAGGAAAGTCAAATTAGCAGATTGGTTAATGAAGGGAGAGGCCTCGTTTTGGTGGGAGGTCACTAATGGGGAGCGTCCTGTTGATTCTTGGGATGATTTCAGACGTAGGTTTGAGGCGAAGTTTCTCTCAAGGGCAGAAGAGAATCTATATATGGAAAGGTTCTTGACATTAAAGCAAGGAAGCTCATCAGTGAAAGAATATGTCAACAAATTTAATCAGTTAGCAAGGTTTGGCTTGGACTTAGTGAACACGCCGGAGAAGAAGGCTATGAGGTTCGTTAATGGATTGAATTAGCCATTGCAAGGGTTGGCTATGACCCACATCCCTATGGGGGCCACCTTTGAGAAGCTAGTAAACATGGCACTCATGCACGAGGAGAAAGGCGCTAATGCTAATAAGGCACCCGAGAAGAAAGGGGATCAGAAGAAACCACAACAGCAAAACAAGAAGGGTGGTAAAGACAATAATGGCAAGGGAAAGAAGAAATGCTTTAACTGTGGGACACCAGGCCATCTCAGCAAGGATTGCCGAAAGAAAAAGAAGACTGGCTGTTTTCACTGTGGCAAAGCGGGACATCTAATGAAGGACTGCCCAAAGAAGGGGCAGAGGGCAGGGTCTACCTCGGGAGGACAGGTGCAGGCTCTTATGGCACCAGGGCAGGCAAGGGGACAAGTTCAGGCTCTCGCGGTCCCACCACTGCAAGAACGAGGTAGAACCATTTCTGTTGAAAGCTTAGTTTTTCTGCTTGATCACCCTATCCGTACTTTATTCGATTCGGGCGCATCGCACTCGTTTATCTCTACATCACTAGTTGAATCACTGCACTTAAACACCAATTTAGTAGAGGATCCCTTAGTTGTTTCGAATCCAATTGGGGGATCAGCTTATTTGTCCATGATGTGTTTGGATTTGAAAATTTCTATACTTAGCGTTGAGTTTAGATGTGATGCTTATGTTTTGGGCTTCACGGGCTATGGGCTAATTTTAGGAATGGATTGGTTATCCAGAAATGGGGTCATTCTTGATTGTGAAAGGAGAGTAGTTAGGCTCATGACTCGCCTTGGTAACGCTCTCGAAATCTTTTGTAATCCCATAAATTCCGTTATACTAAGTTATTTAGAATCGCTTGACGCATCGGTGGAAAATCTACGATCTGTTAGAGTGGTCCGAGAATACTCGGATGTGTTTGAGGAGGTGAAGGGCCTGCCTCCGAAGCGGGAGATAGATTTTCGAATATATCTTGTGGATAATGCAAAACCAGTATCTTTGCCAGTATGCCACATGGCTCCTCGTGAAAGGAGGGAACTCAATAAGCAAGTGAAGGAGTTGCTTGAGAAGGGGTTCATAAGACGAAGTATATCGTAGTAGGGTGCTCCAGTAGTATTTGCCACAAAGGCGGATGGGTCCTTTAGACTTTGTGTGGACTATAGAGAACTTAATAAACTTACTAAGAAAAACAGACACACACTGCCGAGGATTGACGATCTCTTCGATCAGTTATTTGGTGCCTCAGTGTTTTCGCGGTTGGACTTAGCCAGTGGTTTCCATCAGTTGAGAGTGGCTGAGGATAGCATTGACAAGACTGCCTTTAGGACTCCAGACGGTTTCTATGAATGGCTAGTGATGCCCTTCGGTTTGACAAACGCCCCCGCATACTTTGTTGATTTGATGAGTAGGGTGTTTTGGGAGTACCTTAACAAATACGTGGTTGTCTTTGTAGACAACATCCTAATCTTTTCTAAGAATGAAGAAGAGCATGCCCTACATCTTAGGGAAGTGTTGGAGACCCTACGAGCGCATAATCTTAAAGCTAAATTTTCTAACTGTCACTTCTAGAGGAAGGAAGTATGGTTCTTAGGGCCATTGGTTTCCAAAGAAGGGATAGCTGTGGATCCCGCGAAGGTAGTGTCCATCCAAGATTGGAAGGTCCCTAAAAATGCTACCGAAGTAAGGAGTTTCTTGGGGTTGGCTGGCTACTATAGGAAGTTTATCAAAGACTTCGCAAAAATATCAGCTCCATTGACACGCCTGACGAAGAAGAACTTAGTCTTCGCGTGGGACGTAGATTGTGATGATGCGTTCCAACGTTTAAAGAGAGCTTTGACCTCTGCTCCAGGCTTAGTGCTGCCAGACAGGAGTAAGCCATTTACTGTTTATACAGATTCTTGTGGGACAGGTCTAGGCGCAGTCTTAATGCAAGAGGGCAGGGTAATAGCCTATGGTGGAAGGCAGTTGAGAGCGCATGAGAAAAATTACCCTACACATGACCTAGAGTTGGCCGCTATTGTTTTCGCGCTTAAGTCTTGGCGTCATTATCTTCTTGGCGAGAAATTCGAATTATTCACTGACCACAAATCTTTAAAATACTTATTCTCTCAGAAGGACTTGAACTTAACACAGCAAAGGTGGATGGAATTCTTAGCATCCTACGACTTCGAGATAGAAAATACCCCTGGCAAGGGTAACGTAGTGGCCGATGCCTTAAGTAGAAAAAGATTATCCTTAAGTCCTTTGTTTGTTGAGCGGTGAAGTTTAGAGTTCATTTCTATGTTTGACTTTACACCTTCCATTGACTTCGTACCCGGTTTGCTAGTATCCTTAGAGGTTAGACCTACGCTTTTGGGATGGATTGGTGAGGCACAGCGAGACGACCCACAGTTGGTTGAGTTAGTAGAAAAGCTCAAAAGAGGAGAGTCGTTAAGCCATCTCCGTAGGTATACCCTAGATGATAAGGGTTGGTTACGTAGGGATAGTAGACTTTGTGTACCTCGAGACGAAGGTTTGAGGAAGGCTATTCTTGACGAAGCACATCGTTCGAAGATGACCATTCATCCCGGCGGGGACAAGATGTACAAAGACATGAAGCGAGTTTTCTTTTGGGCCGGTATGAAGAGGGATGTGGCCGAGTATGTCGCTAGATGCTTGGTGTGCCAACAAGTAAAAGCGGAGCAAAAGAAACCCGGTGGGTTGCTTCACCCATTGGAAGTTCCACTATGGAAGCGGGAGACAGAAGAGAAGATGCGTTCACCATACCCTTTTCTTTTCGAGGGTATGTCTTTTAATTTCTCCTTTATTGCTTAGCTTGTACTTATCTTACCTTTAGAGTATCCTCTCACTAGTATCCTTGGCCTTTAGTTAGGATAATCCTATAGTTGAAATATGTGTTTGAGACATGTTATGTATGATGGATGCAAAGTGGATGCAAGTGTTTGCTACTGGTTGCTCGTGGACGCATATACACACACTATTAGGCACTAGATCGGCTCAGTCACTTCATACTGCATATTGCATATAAATGGATGTATCTAGTAAAATGGATGTATGAGGATTTTTTTATCATATGGATGCTGCAATCAGATGATGATTGTGCACGCATATAGAGATAATATTTAGCATTAAGGAACTTTCGCATACATAATGGACGCATGGCACTATCATGATTTGCATTAAGGAGGTCAACTGAATCAGTGGACCGCCTGATTTTGCATTAGATATGGACATATACACACACTGTGCATTTGAACATGAAAGCATTAGAAGTCTATAAGGACAATGGATGCCTGTATTTGATGGTTGAGTAGATGGACGATTGGATGTTAGGATATACATTCTTCTTGACTTGAAGATTTCGGGGTCGAAATCCTTTAAGGAGGGGAGAATGTAACACCTCGTAATTCTGTTAATATTAATATCCACAAATTAAAGAATAACTAATCTCAGACGTGAGAATTGTGGGAAACGGGTTGCGCCATTGTGTTCGTCTTGGAATTCTAGATGAAATAGAGTCCGAGTTTGCGTGAATTGGACTTCGTATGAAGAAGTTATGGCCATCGGAAGTTTCAGAAAATTCAAAACAGATTTCAGAAAATTTAAAATTTAAAATTCGAAGTCAAACAGGCTAGGCGGGAAATTTCCTGCCCAGTACCCCAGGTCGACTGGGGAGTCGACTGGGCAGTCGCCCTTGGTGTCGACCTGGTCCAGTCGGCTAGGGTTTGGCTGAGCCCAATCTTGAGCTGTTGATGTGTCTTTAGGGCTGAGTTGGCAAGTTTAACGGTTCAGGTTAGTTCTGAGTTGATCTGACGGTCTAAATAAATCCTAAACTCTATAAATACCTAGGTAGTCTCTCACTCTAAACTCACATAAAAATAGAATAGCCACCGTCATACCGCCGCCATGGAACTCAGTGTAGCCGCCGCCAACTAAGAAGGAAGAAAGCTAATCAAAACCCTAATTCTACTCAACTCTAAAGCAAATCAAGACTCTCTTTCTCTTCTAATTGTGAGTATGATGATCTTAACAAGATTATTGCAAACTAATTAGATTAAGTTGTGATATGGATCATAAGAAAATGATGTGAATTGTCATATATGTTGTTGTAAATCTTATGCTACCATGTATGTTGTAAATCCTATGCTATGTGATGATGATATCCTATATGTTGTAAATCATGCTGTGATGATATTGTATAGGTTGTAACTTTCTATGCTAAGTTGTGATAAATCATACATGTTATAAAGTCATGATGTTATTATCTATGCTAATTAGTTCATGTTAATCAAATCATAATGTTGATAATATTTGGGCTATGTTGATCTATATGACAAATCACATATGCAAATTTATATTGATTAGTAAATATTATGAACATATGCCATGACATCTATTTAGATCTAGAATTGTGCTATGACATGTGTGAGTTCTATGTGTTAAATGCTAGTTCACACCATCATCATGTTGCATAAACCATCTATGCAAGTTTACACATGAACTTGGGTTATGATTAGATTATGTAAGTTGTGACATTTAAGCAAACAAGTTGACACCTTTAGATCCATGACATGTGTAGCTTTATGTAAGTTGTAGTTTTTG
Organism: Allium sativum; assembly: GCA_030737875.1. Classification (NCBI taxonomy): domain Eukaryota; kingdom Viridiplantae; phylum Streptophyta; class Magnoliopsida; order Asparagales; family Amaryllidaceae; genus Allium; species Allium sativum. Next base: position 205,779,913 of record CM060919.1, read on the forward strand.
GCCTATGCAAGTTTAGATGTTGAACATCTATCACACATGCAAGTTTCACCCCTATTATGATTAAATCTATTTTATTTGTCTATATGTTGTGATAATTTGTCTTTGTGCTATGAGTTAGACTATTCGAGTCTAACGTATATTTTGCGTTGAATAAGCGAACGTATAACGTGGGGTAGGGGTAATATTAAGGATTTAATATTAAGAAATTGGGGTGCAATTGATATGATTTTGCATACCATAAGTGGATGCCCATAATTGAGTCAATTATGGACATCATTAAAATTGGAAGTAATTAGTGATTTGAATAGGGATATATTCAAAACTAGGGTAAAAGATTATAAGTGATAATCAATGCTTAGGACACGAGGTTGGACTCGTTTGTGACGTAAACCGGCCCGGACCCGCCCGTCAAATCCAGTAGTCACAAATGTCAGCCCAATGCGAGAGGTCCTAGGCCCAAACTAAAGCATAACAGTTGTAAAGACATGAGGTTAGACTCTTGTATGGTGTAAGACTGCCCGGACCCACCCGGCAAATCCAGCTACCATAAATGCCAGTCTAATGTGAGAGGTCTTTATGAGGTTATGGCCTGAATTAATTAAGAAATACTTAACCAGATAAACATGTATGGTGGGACATGGGGGTTAAGTAGGTGCCTTGGGTGGCATGAGGAATCTAGTGGTTGCCTTTAGTGGCACTTGAAATACGATTAGTAAGACTTAACCAAACACACATGTAAATGAACATGACTAAGAGGGTTAAGTGGGATATACTAGTGGGGACAAGCTTAGGTGGATAGCTTGTGGGGGCCCATTTCAACCAGTAACCCAAATGTATCTTTGTGGGCTCGACCCAAGTCGAGGACGGGACACGCATACTGGAATTGACTATAAGAGGCCAAAACGGGTTAGCGGTGGCAACGCAAGTCCAACGGGTTTCATATGCGTGTGTGGACCCGGGCTGGTATGTAAGACGTTGTTGCATCGTGTAGGTATAAGCCGTGCATTCTCAAGTTGTATCGGGTTGCCACTTTAGGGGAGTGATACACCCCACTGTTGGGTCAGCACGGGTATCTACGAGTAGGGAGCCGATCGCAAGTGGGTAGTGGGGTACACCTAGCGGAGATAGGGGCAGGCGGCACCTATGTAGTCAGCTAGGGGTACGCAAGGCTATTTATATAATTTCTAAGTGAAGCAAGTGGGATCAACTTTGAGGGTGACTGGTGTGGTGCAGTGTAGCAATTACTCATTAGTAATTAGGTGTTCCTTTAACGTTATCTTTATCTGCTCTCCCATACCCCATAGTTCATAGACATTTCCTTGTTTTCCAGCTTATGCCTTAGTCTAGTTACTTTGATAATAGTATTGTTAGAATTATCATACTCGCCAGACTTTATGTCTGACCCCCTCTATTTCTATCCTTTTTTCCCCTCCAGGTCCTCAGGGTGGGCCCAGCTCTAGTGGAGCTTGATTGGATTGCTTTATCTCTCTTTTGGAAAGCTTGGACCGTTGAAGTAAAGTCCAGCTTGTTATCTTCTTTAATGGCTATTTATGTAATGGGGTTATGTATTTTGTTTTATCAAGATGGATATTGTACTTGACTCTGATTTATGGTTTTATGATGTAACAAACATGTTTAATTTCCGCTGCAATAAAATGAAGTTTTAGATTTCCAAGTACTACTTATTATCTGTCTTGTTGTAATTTTTCTGTTCAATATTCACTTAAAACCTCCACGGAAGTTAATGCATTCTCTTTGTGAGTGACATTAATGGACGTGGGGTGTTACACATACAAAGTCTTACATTGCTTCGGAATAAAATATAATATAGAAATAACTTTTATTGAGGGCTCCTAAAATACTTACACTTATCAGAGTACATCAATACATCTGAACAGTTATAACAACCTGCCCTTATATACATCACACAGCGAAATAAATAATAATATGTCTAAACTCCTCTATCACGTCTCCTGAACTTTGTAGTATCCAATAATCTAAACCTGAAACGACCCAAACTTCCCAGTAAAGGAAAGGCTGGATTGCTTTGAGAACAATACACATCAGAACACAAACTGAAGAACGCTTTATTGTTGATTACAACAATTACATTAGAGTACAAGAATGTAACAGAGTATGAACATATATTACACAATAGAAATACAATAATAGCAACAGAAAAATAATACAAATATACAACCGAAAGGAATACACGGATACAAAGCTTTCCGAATATTGCCTCAGCTGTAAACCTGGATCCTTTAAATATATCTGTAAAAAGCTACTCGACTGCCCATGTGGAAAATATGGGCACCCGAGTTTGCCAGTGAAACAAACTACAGGTCAGTCATGGGACTAGTATGAGAAATCTTAACTTAACTTATCTAATAATAATAATAAAGCTAATCACAGGACCACGCCGCTAATGCGGAACGGGTTTACTCCATTGGATTACCAGTGCATAAAATAAAGTAAAACGTTAAACAACGCAATGCTTTTTAGAAAAATGAAACCATTATAAGACCCAAGTCCCATCACACAATGCAACACAAACTGGAGGATAGGGTTTTACCTTATAATGGTCAAAAGATGCTTGATAAGATAAAACGGATTTAATATTAGTGTGTATATATATGGATATATATATTTCAAAAACAATTTAAATCATAATGTATTAATCATAGATGGCATAATACCCCATCCTACTATGTCGCCATACTAGTTCTACAATCGAAACCGCAAGGTCGTATTGGAAATTGGATTTCCATCATGAGTCGAGGCTAGGGGCAAGCTCCTCTCCGATTCGAGACACTATAGCAAATGCCTCAGGATCCCCCGCAGTGAGCCCTTGGATCTTCAGGGTCGGTCCCTACCTAAGGGTAGTGGATTAATTATGCCTGAACGCACACTTCCCGGTCCCTTTGGACCTATAGTATGACCACTAACGGCCCATAAAAAAAATCCGAGACGCCTCAAAATCCATCATCCACATAAGTAAAATGTCAGCCAGTTTAAGCACTGACGCCACTCCTAGCTAGAAAGAAACGTGTGCACTCCCTGCAGTCCTAATCCCGTTTTTGACTCATACCGGGGTGTGAGGCTCGCAAGTCACGATATAAACAAAGTTATGCCGTAATAGGCTATACTTTGATCATCCCACAGGGCCCTGCTTTTCAACGAAATCCTTGATCATTTGCATCTTGGCATGCCACATTGACAATTCACGCTATGCGATCAATCACTATTAACATAAACCTGGGTGTTAAGTAGAGAATAAATCCTCCACCACCAAACAGACATACATTAACAGAAATCGATTTAATTCACATGGAACGAAATCCAATGTCAGACACGCATCCATTTACTAGCTTATGCTCTGGGTTTGAGCGAAAACCAAATCCGAACAATCAACAATAGTCTAGACGGCCACCACTGAAGCCCCTTCAAGGTAGCTACTCCCATCAAGGGTCTCTGTAGCAACACATCCATCCGATGTGAAGATCGTCGGTCTTCAACCACCGTCTTCATCTTCGACTCTTCATCGTCGTAGTAATTATTCGGAATGGGTTAAACCCGGTCTTCCCGAATAACTCACGTATTTTATAATTAAAAATCAAGTACTATAAAACACATCCAACGCCTCATTTCAGTTCAGAATATTCTTCTAATAAAATATTCTTATTATGCTATCAAAGATAAACTCTTTGAATTATTCTTAAATCTTTCTTTTAAAGATTTATTAAAAACCCAATTTGGTTTTAAATACCAAAAATCACTATTTAATGATTATTTAAATATAAGAAATTAATCTTATCTTTAACTGGGTTAATGAACTAATGTTATTTAAAACATAGTTCACGGTAAACTCAAAATCATCTTCAATTATATACGGAATCTTCACAGAAATCAAATCAATATATAATCGTTATAAATTTCTGTATCCGACCAATAATATAAATGTAATAACGGCAAAGCCTCTTAAATTCCATATGTAGTATCGGTCTTTTTTACAGAAACTCATCTCGGTTATTATTAATTCAAATTCCATTTAACTCCAATTTAATATATTAAATTGGTAAACTTTACTTTTGGAAAATTCCCATTTAAATCTTAGTAAAAGATTTACAAATTCCAAATCATATTTCCACTGTCAGTTGGGTTAAAGAACACATGTCACTTAAAAACATGGTCCACAATAAACCCAACTCACATTTCATCTTATTTCAATTACTAAATACAATTAAAAACTTTGATAATCTAAATTAAAAGATTATTCTTTTCATACGGGGTTTAAGAACAGTGTTATTTAAGACACTATTCACGACAAACCCAAAATCCAATTTATTTAATTTAATTAAATATTCACTAATTGGAAAACTTCATTAAATCTTAATTTAATGATTTATTCTAGTTAATACCTAGTTTATTTCAATAAAAATATATTTTCCCAAAATATATTCTTTTCCTAAAATATATTCTTTCCTAAGATATATTTTCTAAAATATTCTTTTCTAGAATATTCTTTATTGGAATGTGACTCAATCAACAACATACATTGCATGAAATCAACAATCATGATAAATAATGATCAAATATCCAAATAACACCCAAAGTGGATTCTACACTAGATATTGGGACTATTGTAAGTCAAATATCATCCCAACACCTGTGTGGGGTTTCATACAACAAACAAATAATAAATTATTTGTGCACTTGGGCGATGTGAGAAAATTATCGTCCCAATCACATAAACAAGTCGGATAACTTGTAAATGGAAGTGTAATATTCAGTTTGAATATACTAACAATACATTTAACACATCAAACATTTCAACATCACAGACAAACATCTCGATTCTTTTTATTGTGAACAAATGACAATAAAAATCTCAACTCTCATTTATTTACCCAAAATGTAACTTTTGGTCTCATTCATTTTAAATGACAAAATGAATATTTTCTAACTCATTTTCCTAGAGTGACAAAATGAATGAATTTACTCCATTCTTTTCAAAGTGACAATGTGAATGTTTTCTAATTCATTTTTCTAAAGTGACAAAAATTGAATATTTATGATATCACCTAGAAATGAAACTTTTTAATCCCATTCCTTTAATGAGAATAATAATACATAAAAATGTATGGTTTTTCATTCATTTTTTAGAAATGACAAAAAAATGTCCCTTTTATTCCAAATCATTTAAAGTGACAAAAATCGTAATTTTTTTTTCTAATTCCTTTTAATGTACAAGATATGGTACTTTTGTCAAATTCTTTCAATGTAACAAAATATGATAATTTTGTCTAGTCTTTCCAATGTAACAGAATATGATAATTTTGTCGAATTCTTCTTTAATGCACAAAATATGATAATTTTGTTTAACTCTTCTAATGTAAACAAAATGATAAATTTGTCTAATTCCTTTAATGTAAACAAAAATGTACATTTCTAACTCATTCTTTTTAATGTATAAAAATATACATTTTCAATTCATTTCTTTTAATGTATAAAAGTATACATTTTCAATCCATTTCTTTTTTTAATGTATAAAAGTATACATTTTCAACTCATTTCTTTTTTTTTATGTATAAAAGTATACATTTTTAACTCATTATTCTTAATGCATAAAATTATATTTTGAGTGCCATTCTATCACAACAAAAATGACTATTTTGATGCCATTTTAAATTATACAAAAATGTTAATTTTGTATAATCTTTATAATGTAAACAAAAATGTTAATTTTTGTTTAATCCTTTGAAAGGTAAACAAAAAACAATGTTAATTTAATTCTAATGTACATTTTTCACTAAAAAATGAGATTTAAATTCTTATGTACATTTTTCACTAAAAATGAGACTTTAATTCTAATGTACATTTTTCACTAACAAAATGAGATTTTAATCCTAATGTAATCAAAATGTTGTTTTTATTTCCATAACACATTTCAAATAAAAAACGTCATTTTGATTTGCAAAATACACTTCAAATAAAAATTTTGATTTCAAATCACAAATGTCATTTTGGTCTAACATAATCTTACTGTTCTTTTTGTATTCAAAAAGAATATGACACCAAATATGTTCTTTTTATAAAAATGGAAGTGTAATAATTTTGTCTAATTCTTCTATGTAAACAAAATAATGATTTTGTTCTAATCCTTCTTATATAATCAAAATATTGATTTTGTTCTAATTCTTCTTATACAATCAAAATATTGATTTTGTTTCACTAACTATTCTTTTGGCAAAAACAGTGTTATTTCACTAATCATTCTTTTGGCAAAATGTGATTTTTATTCGCTAATCATTCTTTTGACAACATGTGATTTTTACTCGCTAATCATTCTTTTAACAAAATGTGATTTTTATTCGCTAATCATTCTTTTGACAAAATGTGATTTTTATTCGCTAATCATTCTTTTGACAAGATGTGATTTTTATTCGCTAATCATTCTTTTGACAAAATGTGATTTTTATTCGCTAATCATTCTTTTGACAAAATGTGATTTTTATCACGTCAATACTTATGTTTTTAACCAAAATGTTATCTTTTATTTCATTAACAAACAAATTTGACAATAAAACATGATTTCTTTTTATTGAAAAGAATGGTACTTAAAAATCTGTTCTTTTATTTGCAAAAGAATGTTTTAACAAAATCTAATTGACAAAAGTGTTAAATTTGTTTAACAAAATCTAATTAACACAAAATTGCTTAACGTAATCTAATTAACACATACCACAACAACCATCATCATCAACAAACAATAAATACAATATCATACGTCACAGAATTGAATTTAGTTAACATAAATATATGGAATTGAAACAATAAAAGATAATTAAATTTTAATTATTTTTTATAAACAAAGAAATCTCACCGATGGTTTAATTCTGAACAGTTCAGGTTTGAAATTTCCTGAATTTCTGATTTGCCCCATTTCAGTTCTAGTCTTTTCCATAGTGTAGTGTTCGCTGTTGTGGTTCCAACGCAACTGAAATCGTTCGATTTTGATTCTGTTTGAAAAAGTTATCGGAGTTTAAACTTTAATTACCCTAATTAATTAATTAATTAATTAACAATGCTTTTTAAACCGCTACCATTTGTTTTCTCCATCGTTCCCGTATACTGTAAGAAGAACCCATCGAGCTCCAAACTAGGTCTGCAATTTTCGATCGCCACCCCGTGCCAGAAGTGAATCGGATGGTCCCACTGCCTGCGCCGCCGCACAAGCTTCGATCTCCTGTCCCTGCGCCGAGCTCGTCGGCCTCCTCTGGCGGCAATACACCCACGAACGGCGGCGGTTTACGGTCCTGCTGCGGCCACAACGAGCAACAATGTTCGATCATATCCGTATGAATTCGTAGATCGTGAAATGCTCTTTAGCATTGTTTTGGACTTGGATTTTAATTTGAAGTGGATTGAGAATCATTGAGGATAGAAAATTGGACATTTTCTGCCATTGAAATTATAGAGGCTGCGGCCAATGTATTGAGGAAGAGGCTTTGAGAGGAATACGTATAGTACAGTATACAGTATATTTATATATTATTTTATTCTTTTGATTCAATAATGGCCCGTTTCTTCTTAACCACTCCAATTCCAGCCCAACAAAAAATGTCCCTAGGTAAATACCCCCATCCCGGACGCAATGGAACATGGTTCGTAACCCAATTCGGCTGTTACGATATGTTTTTCTTTAAATAAAATTATAAATCATTTAATTATTAAATTCAAACTTACATTTTAAATTACCGGGGCTACATTCTACCTCTAAAAATTATAGAAAAATTATTTCTAGTTATGTTTTGACGATACGGTTCTAACGAGACTAATTTCGTCGAATTCTGAGACCGTTTGAAAAATGGCCAATTTCAAGTCGATTAAATTTGACTGAAACTGACAAAACACGTTTTCCTTTGCCACACTCACATATTAATTCGAAAAATTATGAAAATTGAACCTAGCAATAATTTGACATTCCGGTTCCAACAAAAGGGGTTTCGTCGAAAACCGAGGTCGTTTGAAAAATGACTATTTTCAAGGCTAATATATTTAATTAAAATATATATAAATTCTACAGCGAATTTTCGAAAATTTAAACCGGACATAACTTTTTATTCCTGCGATGAAATTTCAGTTTTTCAGATTCGTTAGAAAGATGTGATTGAACAGATTTAAATATTTCTTGTTTCGTTCAATTCTGATTTAAAATGAATCATGTACATTCAGTCAAAGTTCAAATTCGAATTTTCAAACTACAGCGCTGTTTTAAACACCTTTTATAATTAAATTAAATTTATTCGTTTTAAAATAATTTCTTAGTCATTATTAGTTAAAATAAATTATTTTAAATATTAAATTTCCATTAAAATTTCTAAAATAAAAATTTTAAATTGGCCCCAAAATTCGAGTCGTTACAGAACCTGTACAACCCGGTCTAACCCGAGCATTACAAATGCCGGGTTAGTTTGGTGAACCAGAGTGAGAAACCCACTAAGTTTATATAACGCATATTAATTTTAAAGTTAACAAATCCATTTTGAAATAAAAGGACAATCGTAAGACCAAATCCCCACATAAATATGGACGGTTTTTACCTTATAATAACCCAAAACATTTTGAAAATCATATATCTCTTCTGATATTATAATAGTGTCTAAATACAAGTAAATAGCAATCTAGCGGAACGCTTGCATCTCACGCTCCACATATATAGTATACAATCAAAACTGCGGGCGCTTATTGGAGATTGGATTTCGACTATGACAAGGCATGGAACCACCTGCCGATAGTGTATCTCAAGGGGGAAATACACTGGATTCAACAAGAACGTCTTGCAACCCAACCCACACATGACCGACCACTCATTTTGCTTGAGTATATCGAATGTATATCACCAACGGTTTGGATCAGCAACCGTTTCCCGAAAGGGACAACATTGATAGATTAAAGAAGCAAATGGAATTTCTCTAACTAGGTGATTATACACCCTAATGGGAGTGACACACATAGCCATGCTACCTACCCGATTTTTGTCATTTCCCGGTTGATGAGGCGTGAGGTTGTAATCTTTTTTCAGAACATCTAGCCACCATTCACTTTGAATGCCAAATCGTCAGATCCGCCAAATCACTAATTTATGTTCACAAAAAATATATTGGGTGTTAGCTAAGAGAAGGTGTCTTCTCCGCCACCAACCGGAATACATTTGTAAAAATCAACATACGCGATCCTGTAAAATACTCTGTCAGACATTCGTCTATACAAGTCATCCAGGAACAGGATGAACCGAAGGTACCCTCCTACCGCATCCACAGGATCAGTAAATCCTTGCAATCCGCAAAATCCCAACCACGACCGAACCATAGTTTAGAACCTCTGGTAGCTAGCTAGAAAAATTCAACAGCAACCCATCCGCTTATGAAGATCCACGGTCTTCAATGCTCCATCTCGACCATCTTCTGGTATCTTCAACGTTTATGTATTTGCTGGTCGGAATGGTTTCCGAATATAAATTCGATCCCGGACTTTCCGTACTAACAATCGATTTGCCAGATTTTGAAAGTCGGTGATTTAACTATCAAAATAAACAATCAGCATCTATAGAAATAATGTGGATTTATTTGTTAAGTATACAGCATCACCTGGCCTCTTCAGTTAAACATTTGTTAATTCATTTAAAAAAATTTCTTTCAACATTTGAAGTACGCCCCTTCACTTCTTATTCTCAATCAATATATTCAACTTTCCGAATTACAGTTTATGATATCCTTTATAAAAATATTAATTTAACTCCTTTAACTTCCCTCGTTTCTAAACTAATATCATTCTTGGATAATCATGAAGTCATTACAAGTTGGGGTATTTTATTACCTCTCAGACCTTGAGACGATAGCATTCTTATCCTATGAATAGATAGAAGTTTATCAACGAAATCTCATCCTATCACTTTTCCCAATACTTATATTTAATTTTGAATTCCTTTTTTAATAACCACCTACCTTAGTTTTGTTCAACAACACCCTCCACATTTAAAGTATTCATCTCTAGATCTTTATCGTTAGTTTTTCACTTTTATAACCAAGTTCAGTCCACTAAGGTTTCCGTTCGATTTCAACTCATATTAAGACTTGTTTAAACTTTCCTTTTGATAAAATTCCTTCCAAGGGATAAATCAAAATTCTAACTCTTATAAATATGAGTAAAACTTATTAAAAGCCTTTTTAATTATAAAAGGTCTTACTCAGCTAATTACCATTTCCATTTTAGACATTATTCACTCTAAAATTTAATATTATTCTTTTTATAGAAACCTCGATTTGATATGTCAAAACAACTTGGTTTCATTTGAAAACATTACTATATTATCGAATCTAATCTATCGAGCACTTTACGAATTCATATTCATATTATACTTTAAAAATCCCATTTACATGTCAACTCCTTGTTAATCGTCTAACATTCTGTACATCAAATAGTTTACTTTATTATCAACTGTAAATACAATAATTATTCTTTCTCAAAAGGTATATATCTTTTTAAAAATGATACTTTATTTCAGTAATGATTAACAAACCAATAATAGTTTAAAATAGTTAATTCTCATTCAAGTAGTCGACTTGGTCATCTTCAAACAAGGTTACTTTGTTAACCATTTCCACTTAGTTATTAATTTAAATAATTTTATTTAATCTAATTAGTTAAATTAAATAATCGCAATTGAATAATTAATTCAATCGTTAACCATTCGGTTAACTTCAAATTATTAGCTCTTTAACATACAAATCTCGAGTTATAAACATGTTTTATAATTACTAGATAAAAATCATTATTTATTTCCATTAATAATTTTTTGTTTAAAAATAATCTATATCGAATAGATTTCAAAATCTATCTCTAATATTGTACAAATTTTATAACCTTCTTTAGATTGATTTACCTGTAAATCTATTCATTTATAGGCCATCTACCAATAATTACTCAACCAATACCACACATTGGTTAATATCAAACAAGAGTTCAATTTGGCTTCAACAATCAATAATTAATCAGATTGATTAAACTGTTCATATAAATAAACAACAATATTTAAGGAATCCAGTTGGATTCCTCCAACCTGTCCTACCATGAATCAAAATGGGTTATCTCAATTCAATATGACAGTATCATGATATACAGAAATAAACAATTTAAAAATAACGGTCAAAAAACAATTTATAACGTCCATTCAAGCATTAAATGATTTATTTGATATGTTTATTACTGTAAACGTAACCAAAAAGGTAAGTTACCTCGTCTGGAATCTAATCGTTAAAATAACGATTTAATTCGATTAAATTAAACAAACATTTAATTTAATCCATGAATATTAAAATATTCAGCACACATGTACACAGTCATCCAATTATCAACCATTAGCAAACACTGCACACAAAAATAAAAACTCGGTTTATATAAAATATAAACGGGATAAACTGAGTGAGTTGAACTCACCTTAGTTTCCATTTATCACTAAACGGTTTGTTTTGAGTTAACTCAATTTTCCGGCTGACTCCAGCTCTGTCCAAATCAGTTCCAATACGTAGTGTTTACCCATACGGTCCCAGAATCCTTTGTCTGGTTCAATTATGATAACGTAAATGAAAGTTATCAATGTTTAGACATTCATGGTTTTATTAATTCAATCAACTTTCTTAATCATGTTTTAAAATAAATAAATTAATTACTTAATTCCTAATTATATTCATAATAACGTTAACGTTAATTACGTTAGTTGAGAAGGAATAGACCGATACCCTTGTTCTTGATTATTCCCAAAATATGATGCTATTCTATATGTGCCCGTTCCTCATACCCTTTATTCCTACTATCTTCAATACACCCTGATCTCAGGTAAGACATTACATGTTCCTTCCCACATCAGATTCTCTCCTACCCTCTTCGATATTATCTTTCTTCTTCCCGCATTTTGCTTTCCTGCTATATTTATTTTTTCCTTTTTTTACTCGAAAAGCCCAACATTCCTCTTCCTTCGCATGGCCCAAGGCCCAGGCACGTAAAAACAATGCCTTCTTCTACATCTGAGATACACAAACGCCAACGTCCATTTTCATGAAACCCATTATATCCTCCCACCCGTTAAAACCTTCCCATGCAATCGTGAATTCCACCATGAAAATTCCATGCCCACGAAATGAACTCGCACTGTAGCATATACATTCGAAAGCCGGTCCTCTCTCCTTTGTTTATACCTGATAAGACACACAAGATGCGATCACCATCCGGGCTACTGACAAAGCTTCCCCCTCCACTTTTGCTGTGCTGTTCTCCTACCATTTATTCTTCCTTCAACTGTATGCTCACGCCGGACCCCTTCAAAAGGAAATAGCTCGCCATCATTTGCTTCTACCCCCACACAGTTACAATACTTTGCATCTTCGACGCCATATAACAGTTCACCCCCTTGTTATACATATATATGTGTCTTCGAAAGATTTGAATCCACCCCACTATTACTGCCATGTTTACACACCTTGTCAGATCCGTAAAACTAGCACGGTCTCCCCTTAGACCATGACTGCGCCATCTTCAGTCCATCGGAGCGCCATTGGATCGTCATAGAACAACAGTCGGTTGATCCTCCCATAGTCGTCAGAAACCCAGTCACACATCAGAGCACCCCACTACTCCTCAACACGCCTGCTGCTTCCGTTGCTTCCTTGCGAGCTTTGTTTTCCTCCTTTCTCTGCATACCCCACTTCCTCATTCAACTCCTCAACAGACCAAGTCCTTTCATCGGCCACATAATCAACCCCCAAAGATCCAGACAACTCCGAAAACTCGCACGTCCTTCACCGTGCTGCTACGGACAAACATAGCTAGCAGTCTTCACGTCACGACTTGCTGATCCAGTCGCCAACTTCGTCCTTTATCAATAGACCACGCATATTCTTTTTTTAGGACAAGAAGTCTAAGGTCTTTATTTGGAAAGGAGGGGGAGAAGTTTACATAGGAAAAGAAGAGAGGAGAAACATGATACAAGTATGAATGGGAGAGTTCTCGTGTATATTTATTAGTGCAAAGTCGTGGTGCTCAAGTATTAGCTGGTAGGTAATATAGCATAGCCGTGTGATGGACTGCAACATGTGAAATGCTTCACTGGAGATAACATAGCAAAGCTATTCCACAGCTATTCTATTGCTTGTGCATGTATTAAATTGATTAAACTTGGAAAAGGTTGTGTTATCACATGAACTGCATCAGCTAAGCAAGGTAGCTGCATATTTTAGTTGTTAGGCATGTGCTGATTTTAAGCTATTGTAATGTTTACATTCTTTACTTCAATCTGTGACTTTCATGTGCGTGATTTAACGGGACATGCGCTTAACGTTGCGGATGATACATGGGGTGTACTGTAATGTTCTGTGATAGGTGATATTTTTCTTCTTTTAGGTCGGTTGGAAATACTGTAGTTATGGTTTGTTGGTAGGTGTGAGTTTCAGAATGTGACTGGCATGTTATTTGTAGGTTGACATGCAAGGAAATTTGTTTGGGGTGCAAAAAACCGAAAGAGTTTGTGTGCGCAAGAAAAAGAAAAAGGAGCGGAGATGATCTTATTGGTTAAGTATATATAATATTATACCTCATTATTACGCGATCAATATTTAACTTTGTATGACCACATATGAATTCTAAAAATAACGGAAATGGACTTCATGGTATAATTTGTCGTTACGGTCCTAATGGAACTAATTTCGTTGAAAACGGACTCCATTTGCACAACGGTGATATTTTAATTTATCGGTTCACCTCTAAATATTGCCCAATGATAAAATAACCCCGATTGGCTTCAAAATGAAAATCTAGCAATAATTAATTGTACGCATTCCAATAAAACTTGTTTCGTTGGAAATGGAGGTCGTTTGAAGATAAAACTATTTCTACGGCCTATATCACAACGATTAAAATCAAAACAATCTAATTTAAATAATAAAAAATTATTATTATCACATATCTCCAACTAAAATATTTTACAGCTCCAGATAAAACCAATATATATTTTAAAACTCCATATTCAGAAATTCGGTTTAAAACGATATCCAAATATATAGAAATTTATTTATATTAAATCGTTATAATTTATTAACGATTCCAAAACGACTATTTAAAATTTCAATTTGGACATAACTAACAATCTATAACATGAAATCTCGATTTTTCTCTTTCATTAGAGAAATATAATCAAATAGATTCAAATTTCACAGATTTCCGACTTAAAACGGATACTGTATATTCAATTAAAGTTTGAAACTCAATATTATGAACTACCGCGTCGTTATGAGCTCGTTTTAATTATATTATAAATTATATATATTTGAACTCCATTTCTGATAAATAAATTTGATATAAAATCCATTTATATCACTAAATCAATATTTAAAACAAAATTTATATAGTTGTAACTAACATTCAAAAATCTGGGACGTTACATTCTTCCTCCCTTAAAAAGAATTTCGTCCCCGAAATTGAATGGTAAGAAGAATGCTTTGAACCCAATTATTTAAAATAATTAATTTTGAATAATTGTCAAAGAAAATTCAAACTCTTAAAAAATTTCGAAAAATTTGCCAGCACCTCCTTTGCACGACTTTATCAGAACAACTACAAATGTTATTCCGAGCCTCAACTTCTCCAAAATAAAATGAAAAACCAAATGGCCACCCAACTCAGGGTTAAAAAACCAATCACCAACCAATAAATATTAAGGTTTACCTATTTGTCGGGCATTTCAAACTCTAACTTCGAAGCAACTCAACTAATTGATCTTTATGTGTACTTCCAATATCTATAATCAAGCCAATTCCCATAACCTTCCTTCTAATATATGTACTTATCTCAATTTATAATGAAGATAACAATCCAAGATTAAATAATTCAGTTTCACACCTTAACCAGCTTTATTACTGGGATTTAGTTTCAATTCATTCAGCTTCTTTATTGACCTGTTTGATGAATTTTATCCAATTAATCCAATATCCAAATAACAAACAACCAAATTATTTGAATTATTAATACTTACTGTTTCTATTCATTCTGGTTTAACATATATTAATATTAATATCCAATTGATTTCCACTATTATCCATTCGATTTCCAAATCCTAATTTATTTAATTCCATTTTGATTCGAATCAAATCATGCAAAACAGCTAATCATCCCATATTATTATACTATAGAAAATTATTTTCTTTTCTATATGAAAGTTTTGTTTGGGAAAAATTATTTCATTTACCCTCTTTAAAAACAATATTTATGCTGATTACTAGTTCAAACGCTTCTCAACACTTGAACCAATCAATCAACACAATACAAAATATTTTTATACAAAATCTACAAATATGCTCTCTGGTATACACACTAAATTTAGGGTGTTACTAACCCCATCTCTACTGAGTCATGCCACAGAGCCAAGGTTATTTCTTAAATAATAGCTCTGATACCAAGTGCGACGACCCAAATTTCCAGTACTTTTTGAGCTAACCAAACAACACCAGTCCAACCCAAAATGTACCGAAAACTCAGATGCCAATAGAAAAAATTTGATGGGTGAGGTAAGAAAGAAAGAAATATTAGAATAGAAGAATAAGAAGAAGAACCAACCCCATACAGAGTATCACATCACAACCTAATAAAATATAATATAGAAATAACTTTTATTGAGGGCTCGTAAAATAATTACACTTATCAGAGTACATCAATACATCTGGACAGTTATAACAACCTGCCCTTATATACATCACATAACGGAATAAATATACGTCTAAACTCCTTCAGCACGTCTCCTGAACTTCGTAGTGTCCAATAACCTGAACTTGTACAACCCGGTCTAACCCGAGCATTACAAATACCGGGTCAGTCTGGTGAACCAGAGTGAGAACCCACTAAGTTTATATAACATCCATACTAATTTTAAAGTTAACAAATACTTTTTGAAATAAAAGGATAATTGTGAGACCAAATCCACACATAAATATGGACGGTTTTTACCTTACGGTAACCCAAAACATTTTGGAAATCATGTATCTCTTCTGATATTATAATAGTGTCTAAATACAAGTAAATAGCAATCTTGTAGAACGCTTGCATCTCACACTCCACATATATAGTATACAATCAAAACCGCGGGAGCTTATTGGAGATTGGATTCCGACTATGACTAGGTATGGAACCACCTGCCGATAGTGTATCTCTAGAGGGGAATACATTGGATTCAATAAGAACATATTGCAACCCGGCTCACACATGACCGGCCACTCATTTTGCTTGAGTGTATCGAATGTATATCACCAACGATTAGGATCATCAACCGTTTCCTAAAAGGGACAACATTAATAGATTAAATAAGAAAACTGAATTTCTCTAGATAGGTGATTATACACCCTAATGGGAGCGACCCACATAGCCATGCTGCCTATCCATTTTTGTCATATCCCGGTTGATGAGGCATGAGGTTATAATCTTTTTTTGTTAGAACATCTAGCCACCATTCACTTTGAATGCCACAACGTCAGATCCGCCAAATCACTAATTGACGTTCACAAAAAAAATATTGGGTGTTAGCTAAGAGAAGGTGTCTTCTCCGCCACCAACCAGAATACGTTTGTAAAAATCAACATACGTGATTCTTTGAAAATACTCTGTCAGACATTCGTCCATACAAGTCATCCAGGAACAGGATGAACCGAAGGCACCCTCCTACCGCATACACAAGATCAGTAGTGAGAAGTCCTTGCTATCCACAAAATCCCAACCACGACCGAATCGTAGTTTAAAACCTCTGGTAGCTAGCTAGAGAAATTCAACAACAACCCTTCCACTTATGAAGATCCACGGTCTTCAATGCTCCATCTCGACCATCTTCTGGTACCTTCAACGTTTACGTATTTGCCAGACGGAATGGTTTTTGAATATAAATTCGATCCTGGACTTTCCGTACCAACAATCGAGTTGTCCAGATTTTGATAGTCGATGATGTAACTATCAAAATAAACAATCATCCAAAGAAATAAAGTGGATTTATTGGTTAAGTATACAACATCACCTGGCCTCTTTAGTTAAACATTTGTTAATTCATTTAAAAAAATCTTTCAACATTTGAAGTACACACCTTCACTTCTTATTCTCAATCAATATATTCAACTTTCCGAATTATAGTTTATGATATCCTTTATAAAAATATTAATTTAACTCCTTTAACTTCCCTCGTTTCTAAACTAATATCATTCTTGGATAATCATGAAGTCGTTACAAGTTGGGGTATTTTATTACCTCTCATACCTTGAGACGATAGCATTCTTATCCTATGAATAGATAGAAGTTTATCAACGAAATCTCATCCTATCACTTTTCCTAATACTTATGTTTAATTTAAAATTCCTTTTTAAATAACCATCTATATTAGTTTTGTTCAACAACACCCTCCACATTTAAAATATTCATCTCTAGATCTTTATCGTTAGATTTTCACTTTTATAACTAAGTTCAATCCACATAGGTGTCCGTTCGATTTCAACTCATATTAAGATTTGCTTAAACTTTCCATTTCGTAAAATTCAATCCAAGGGATAAATCACAATTCTAACTCATATAAATATGAGTAAAACTTATTAAAAGCCTTTTTAATTATAAAAGGTCTTACTCAACTAATTACCATTTCCATTTCAGACATTATTCACTCTAGAAATTAATATTATTCTTTTTATAGAAACCTTGACTCGATATATCAAAACAACTTGGTTTCATTTGAAAACACTATTATATCATCGAGTCTAATCAATCGAGTCACTTTACGAATTCATATTCATATACTTTAAAAATCCCATTTACATGTCAACTCCTTGTTAATCGTCTAACATTCTGTACATCAAATAGTTTACTTTATTATCAACTGTAAATACAATAATTAATCTTTCTTAAAAGGTACATATCTTTTTAAAAATGATATTTTATTTCAATAATGATTAACAAACCAATAATAGTTTAAAATAATCAATTTTCGTTCAAGTAGTCGACTTAGTCATCTTCAAATAAGGTTACTTTGTTAACCATTTCCACTTAGTTATTAATTTAAATAATTTTGTTTAATCTAATTAATAATATAAATTAATTAAATAATCGCAATTGAATAATTAATTCAATCCTTAACCATTCAGTTTACTTCAAATTATTAGCTCTTTAACATACAAATCTCGAGTTATAAATATGTTTTATAATTACTAGATAAAAATCATTATTTATTTCCATTAATAAACTTTTGTTTAAAAATAATCTATGTCAAATAGATTTCAAAATCTATCTCTAATAGTGTACAAATTTTATAACCTTCTTTATTTTGATTTACCTGATGGTAAATCAATCTCTATAAATCTATTCATTTATACGCCATCTACCGATAATTACTTAACCAATATCACACATTGTTTAATATCAAACATGTGTTCAATTTGGTTTCAACAATCAGTAATTAATCAGATTGATTAAACTGTTCATATAAATAAACAACAATATTTGAGGAATCCGGTTGGATTCCTCCAACTGTCCTTCTCTGCATCAAAATGGGTTACCTCAAATTCAATATAACAATAACATGATAAACATAAACAAACAATTTAGCAAATAACAGTCACGAAAAAATTTATGACGTACATTCAAGCATCAAATGATTTATTTGATATGTTTATTACTATAAACGAAACCAACAAGGTAAGTTACCTCGTTTGGAATATAATCATTAAAATAACGATTTAATTCGATTAAATTAAACAAACGTTTAATTTAATCCATAAATATTAAAATATTTAGCACACTTGTACGCACTCATCCAATTATCAATCATTAGCAAACATTTCACACAAAAATAAAAACCCGGTTTATATAAAATATAAACGGGATAAACCGAGTGAGTTGAACTCACCTTGATTTCAATTTATCGCTAAAGCGGTTTGTTTTGAGTTAAATTAAACCGTGTTTAATTTAATTCAATTTTCCTGCTGACTCCAACTCTGTCCAAATCAGTTCCAATACGTAGTGTTTGCCCATATGGTCCCAGCGTCCTTTGTTTAGTTCAATTCTGGTAAAGGTTATCAATGTTTAAACATTCATAGTTTTATTAATTTAGTCAACTTTCTTAATCATGTTTTAAAATAAATTAATTACTAAATTCCTAATTATATTTATAATAACGTTAACTATGTTAGTTGAGAAGGAATAGACCGATACCCTTGTTCTCAATTGTTCCCAAAATATGGTGCTATTCGAAATGAGCCCGTTCCTCACACCCTTTGTTCCTGTTATCTTCAATACACCCCGATCTCAGGTAAGACATTACACGTTCCTTCCCACATGAGATTCTATCCTACCCTCTTTGATATTATCTTTCTTCTTACCACATTTTTCTTTCCTTCTATATACCTTTTTTTCTTTTTTTTCCTTTTTTTTCTCGAAAAGCCCAACATTCCTTTTCGTTCGCATGGCCCAAGGCCCATGCACGTATAAATAGTGCCTTATTCTATATCAGAGATACACAAACGCCAACATCCATTTTCATGAAATCCATTATATCCTCCCACCCGTTAAAAGCATCCCACGCAATCATGACTTCCACAATGCAAACTTCCATGTCCACGAAATGAACCCGCACTATAGCTTATACATTCGAAAGCCGCTCCTCTCTCCTTTGTTTATACCTGGGAAGACACACATAGGATGCGGTCACCATTCGAGCTACTAGCAAAGCTCCCCTCTCCACTTTTGCTGTGTTGTTCTCCTACCGTTTATTCTTCCTTCAACTATATGCTTACGCCAGACCTCTTCAAAAGGAAACAGCTCACCAGCATTTGCTTCTACCCCATGCAACTACAATACTTTGCATCTTCGACGCCATATAACAGTTCACCTCCTCGTTATATATATATATATATATATATATATTGTAACACCCCACACCCGCTACGGTCACTCACTAAGGGAATGCCATAACATCGGTGGAGTATTTTAAGTGAATATAGAACAGAAAAATTACAACGGGACAGATATAAGTAATACTTGAGAATTTAAAACATCATTTCATTGCAGTGGAAAGTAAAACATGTTTGGTTACACCAAAACCATAAACAAGAGTCAAGTACATAATATCCATCCTGATAAAACAAAAGTACATAATCCCACTGCATAACTTAATAGCCATAATAGAAAAGATAAACTGAGCTTTACATCCACGGTCCAAGCTCCAAAAGATAGATAAAGCAGTCTGATCAAAGCCCACTAGTGCTAGGCCCACTCTGATAACCTGAGGGTTGGGAAAAAAGATAAAAACAACGGGGTCAGACATAAGTCTGAGCGAGTCCTATAACTTTAACAATACAATCATTAAAGTAACCAGAGTAAGAGATAAGCTTGATATACGGTAACGACTGGGGATAAATGGCTACACTAAGCAGCCAACTAGACTTAGGATGAACTAAGATAACCGTAAAGACGCATTTACCACCCAAGGATAATTACTACACTGCACCACCCCAGATCTACCCACCCAAGGGTAATTCCTACACTGCACCACACCAGTTCTACCCACCCAAGGGTAATTCCTACTTAAAGGTTGATCCCACTAAGTGTACTTAGTAATTTTTAATAGTAGTTTCGTGTACCCCTAGCTGACTACATAGGTGCCGTCTGCCCCTATCTCCACTAGGTGTACCCACTACTCCCCAAGCGATCGGCTCCCTAACGTAGATACCCGTGCTAGCCCCACAGTGGGGTGTATCATCCCCCAAAGTGGCAACCTGATAATATCAATGGTGCACGGCTTATACCTACACGATGCAACAACGTCTTACTTACCAGCCCGGGTCCACACACGCATATGAAACCCGTTGGACTTGCGTTGCCACCGCTAACCCGTTTTGGCCTCTTACAGTCAAGCCCAATATGCGTGTCCCGTCCTCGACTTGGGTCGAGCCCACAAAGATACGTTTGGGATATTGGTTGAAATGGGCCCCCACAAGCTACCCACCTAAGCTTGTCCTTTCTAGTGAATCCCACTTAACCCTTTAACCATGTCCACTTACATGTTATAAATTTTGGTTAAGTCTTTTAATCATATTTTAATTGCCACTCAAGGCACCCACTAGATTTCCACATGCCACCCAAGGCACTTACTTGATTCCCACATGCCACCCAAGGCACTTACTTAACCCTTTAATCATGTTTAATTACATGTTCCACTTTGGTTAAGTATTCTAATCGTATTTTCTATTGCCACCCAAGGCAACCCACTAGTTTCCTCATGCCACCCAAGGCACCCCCACTAGTTACTACATGCCACCCAAGGCACCCACTTAACCCCTCATGCCCCACTACATGCTAATTTGGTTAAGTGTTTATTAATTAATTAAGATCGTAACCTTTGTAAAGACCTCTCACATTAGACTGTCTTTTATGGCAGCTGGATATGCCGGTTGGTTCCGGGCAGCCTTACACCATAACAGAGTCTAACCTCGTGTCTTTACACTTGTCACGTATTTAGTTTATGACTAAGACCTCTCACATTGGGCCAATCATTTGTAGACGCTGGATTTGCCGGTCGGTTCCGGGCAGTCTTATGCTACAAAAGGGTCCAACCTCGTGTCTTAGTCGATTAATTACACCTAATTAATCACCCCCATAATTTGTATTAATTATCCCTAATTAATTACCAATTTCAAGAATATGGGTAGACCTAACTCAATAGGTAAATTACCAATTCCATAATATGGGTAGACCTAACTTAATAGGTAAATTCCCAATTCCATAATATGGGTAGACCTAACTTAATAGGTAAATTCCCAATTATGTCCATTCACTTTATGTTATGCTTAAGCATACCCATTTCACACCATTTTATTAACATGCATATTAACCCCATCGTTCCCCACGTAATACGTTCTCATAACATGACATAATAAAGGGAAGATTCATCACAAATGCCATGGGTTTAACCAACATAGCATATAACTTTATCATGGGTTTAAAAGTTGTCAACTTGCATATATGAGCATGCATTAAACCCAACTAGCATTTAACCCAAACTTGCATGAAGCACATATGTCACAAAGGGGTAACTTGCATATGATTCTTATGTCATACAAAGGTGTGAAATTGCATAGCATGTCACATGTTAACTTGCATATAACCAAACACATAACTTGCATAACATGTTACATATGAACTTGCATATAATCAAGCACATAACTTGCATATAACCAAACACATAACTTGCATAACATGTTACATATGAACTTGCATATAATCATGCACATAACTTGCATTACATGTTACATATGAACTTGCATATAATCTCACATATAGCTTGCATAACATGTTACATATGAACTTGCATATGTATGTATGACATACAAAGGTAAACTCGCATATGTTATGCATATCACTAATCCAAACAACTTGCATAGATTATGCATATTATAGATCCAAACTCATAGGTTAAACTTGCATGTCATGTCACTTATTTCACACATGATTCTAGCATAAAACCAAGCATTTAACTTGCATAAAACCAAACACTTAGCATGCATAAAACCAAATACTTAGCATGCATAAAACCAAATACTTAGCATGCATAAAACCCACCACTTAACATGCATAAACCCAAACACTTAACTTGCATAAACATAGTGTCATTATGAATAAGTGTTAAACATAGTGATTAGCAAACTAGCATCATAACATATGACCTAAAACCCATTGATCCGCAAGCAAAACCATATGATCTCATCACATCTCATCTACTTATGTAACAACCCGAAAATCTGGGCCAGTTTAAAATTTTTATTTTGGCCATTTTAGCGAATTTTGATTATTTAAAATGAATTATTTTAAATAATATCGACGAGAAATTTATTTTCAATAGCATTCGAACGTATATATTATATACGCAGCCGATAGAATATAAATAATTATATATATAATTATAAAAGGAATTGGAAATGGCGCGGTAGTTCGATAATTCGATTTCAAACTTCAATTGAACGTACCGGGTGCAAAACAATCCGGATTTTAGTGAAACCAAAAATAATAGAACCTAATTGATAATATCTTTCCATCGAATCCGAAAAATTGAAATTTCATAGCGGGAATCAAAAGATATGTCCAGATGAAAATTCTGAATAGTCGCTATGGAATTCAGGCCCTTAAAAATGGACATTTTGCAAACGACCTCGGATTTCGACGAAACCACTTTTGTTGGATCCGCAGTGTAAAGTTATTGCTAGGTTCCAAATTTCATAATTTTTCGAATCAATATGTGAGCGTGGCAAAGGAAAACGCGTTTGACCGGTTTCAGTTGATTTTAATCGACTGGAAAATGGCCATTTTTTCAACGGTCTCAGAATTCATCGAAATTAGTTTTGTTAGGACCGTATCGTCAATACGAAGCTAGAAAATATTTTTATGGAATTTATAGAGTTGTTATGTGACCCCGGTAAATTGAAATGTACGTTTAAAATCCAATATAGCGATTTAAATGTAAATTCAACGGAAACTGATCGAGACGAACGAATCAGCTTACGATACATATCCCATTGTGTTCGAAATGGGGGTAAAACGCTATGGACGACAGGCGGTGGGCCTCGTTTAGAGGTCGTATGTAAAAGTCAACTTTTTGCAAAATAAAATAATTAAAAAATTAAAATTCCTTTCTCTTTCCTCTTCCCTTATACGTTGCCCCCCCATTTCTTCGTTCAGCAGAAAATCAAAAAAAAAAGGGAAAGAAAAGATCGCGCTCTCCACGCCCGCCGTCCACCGCGCCCTGGCGATCGCCGGAGCCACCCACCTCTGGCCAAGCCCTCCTCTCAGCCGACGCCCTCTCCCACGAGCCCCCGCTCGATCGTGAAACCCCTCAGCCAATCGAACCCTAAAACCACCCGAATCCAAACCCCTAACACCGAGAACGACAGCCTCCCTCCCCCTGAAACGACGCACCACAACCCGCTCCGACCCCACGCCGCCACCACAACCCGCTCCGACCCCCTGCAACTTCCGTCGACAGCGCAAAACCCCCCCTCCTCTCCTTTAAAGACAAAGTAAGTTTTTAATTTTAGTTTTATTTATTTAAAATCTGAATTAGAATTTTATTTATAGTCAAGATGAGATTTTTAGCAAGGTAAAGGTCGTATTTTTATATAACGAAAGGTCGTATTTTTATATGATAAAAGACGATATTTTCATATAAGAAAAGGCGATATTTTTATATAAAGAAAAATTCGATTTGTATATATTGAATAACGAAGAAAAATTCGATTTTTATATATTGAATAGCATAGTAAAAATTCGATTTTTATACATTGAATAACATAGTAAAAGTTCGATTTTTATACATTGAATAACGAAGTAAAAATTCGATTTTTATATATTGAATAACGAAGTAAAAATTCGATTTTTATACATTGAATAGCATAGTAAAAATTCGATTTTTATACATTGAATAGCGAAGTAAAAATTCGATTTTTATATATTGAATAGCATAGTAAAAATTCGATTTTTATATATTGAATAGCATTGTAAAAATTCGATTTTTATATATTGAATAGCACAGTAAAAATTCAATTTTTATATATTGAATAGCGAAGTAAAAATTCGATTTTTACATATGTAGTGGCTACGGGCGACGAAAGTGACGAAGAGCGAGAATGGCAAAGATTTCTATAAATGAAGAGTCGTGGTATTGGATAGCTTTCGGTGAGAACTTCTCACCTTTCAATTTAATTATTCTAGTTATATATGTATACTAGGATGCAGACGGTGTTTAGTAGCACCCGACACCCGTCATCCACAGACCATGGATGGCTTGTTTGTTTAGTTATTTGGTTGCATAAATTAGTTAGATGATTTGATTGAAATTTGAATTGGTTGGTGAAATGAAATTGATTTGATTGATGTGTGAATGGCGTGGGCCTTCACTAGACCGGGGATAAGGCTAGGCCTTGTCCCGTTTCTAGTATCGTGCCGTTATGCCGCCGAAATTTTCTAAAATATGTTAGAAAAATAAAAATATCATTTTATTGAATAAATGAACTGAATAGAAATTCATATGTCAAAATAAAATGTTTTACCGTTAAAAATATAATTTTTAACGTGAAGTGAATAAAATAAAATATTCATTTACAAACCGGACGGTTGGTTTATGTACACCTATTTGAATGACATTGATTGGGACGATAAATTTTCCACATCGCCCAACTGCACAAATAAAATCTTTGTTTGATTGTTTGAAACCCCACACGGGTGTTGGGATGAAATTTGAAGTTCACTCATCCTGATTGATTAAATATGTCGATCGATTGATTGACAGGCTGTTATAAGCGTTAGATATCTATATTTGATGCTTATACAGTGTAGTGCACTTTGGTTGATGGTTGATTATTTTTCAATGCTATTATATACGTGTGATGTATGAAAATCCATATAATTAACATTATATGGTAATTGATTGGGCCTCATTCCAATTTAGAAAATAAAGGATATTATACTATAAATGTTCATGTGTTGACTGTACTCATCCGTTGAGATTAGTCATGTGTTGAACGAAATATTTTAAAAATAAAATTTACTTCTTTATCAATATAAAATAAAGGTTCATGTGTTGACTGTACTCATCCGTTGAGATTAGTCATGTGTTGAACGAAATATTTTGATATTAACGAATATTTTGGTAATAGGAATATTTGAAAATGAAATATTTGAAAATAGAAATATATGAAGCCGTGTTGATTAGATTGACGCCATTTTGACGTGAACGATATTTATATCGATTTTATTCATTTTAAAACGAATATTGAAAAGTGATTTCGAAATCGAATATTTTAAAATGAAATTTGAATTTGAATCAAATAGAAAACAAAACGAATTTGGTTTCAATTGAATAGCAAACGAAACGAATTCGAATTGAATTGAATGCGAATTGAAATGAATTTAAATTGAATCGAAATTTGAATTGAATAGAAATGAATTTTAAAACGAATTTATGAAGAAGAATTCAATTTTGATTTGAATTGAAATGGAAGTTGAAATTGCTTTTGAAACGAATTTAAAACTATTTATAAAATTCGTTTTAAATAGAAATCGACGAAATATATATTATATAATATAATGGCCTGAATAGAACGCGCCGCGCCGCGGCAGTTCGTAAATTTCGACCATTTATTTCAAACGGACATTACGGGAGATCCGACCGTCGGATTCTCCTAAAACCGGAACCGTTGGGTTCGTATCGAAAAGAGCTTTCTAACGAATGTTAGAAATTTGAAATCTAACGGTTGGATTTGGAGATACGTCCAAATCAAATTCGAAAAAGGTCGCTGTAAGTGCAGTTCGATGGCCATTGGTGGAAATCGACTGTACGGGCCTTGATAAAATTATTAAAAATAGTAATAATTTGTGTAAAATCATAAGAAAGGATTTTGAAAGAATTGGGATGAAAAACCCCATATTTGAAAAGATAAAAATAGACTTTTATCGAATTGAACTAGTTTTGAACTAGAATTATAATTCTGTTTATTTTTAAATAAACAAATTGAATTAGAAAAGGGTTTTAAAAATAACCAGAATTTCCAATGATTGCATTGGAGTGGATTTGAATCGAAATTGTCTTCGGAATATTTCGATGTTGGAATTCAAGATTATACATATGTTGTTATGGAAATTTGAAAGATATATATTTATATCGTTATTTCCAATACGACATTTGTTAATCATAGAATTGGATATTGAATATAAGCCGATATATTTTCTATTCAGAGCCTTGTATTGAATATCAAATGTGATTTGGGTTTGTCGTGAATGGTGTCCTCATTAACACTGTTCTTGAACCCAGTTGAGAAAAGATTAAATCTTTTATTTAGATTTAATGAAGTGTACCAATTAAATAATATTTAATTGAAATTGAATTGATATTGATTTTTGGGTTTATCGTGAACAGTGTTTTAAATAACACTTGTTCTTTAACCCGATAATTAATGAATGTGATTTTGGGTTTACCGTGAACCGTGTTTTAAATAACACTGATTCTTTAACCCAGTCAAAGATTAAAACTAAGTGGAGTTTTAATGAATCCTTAATTAGATTGAAATAATCGAAATGGAGTATCACCAGTTTTGCTCCAGGCGATAGTTAAATATTTAATTAGATTTGAACGTGAAATGGTAATTGAATTTACCGATAACACCGTGGTGTTAGATATGAAGTATAACCAGTTTTACTTCATGGGATGAATAGGTTGGGATTGGGGAAATTAAAACAAATGATTACTTCGGTAAGTTTCGTTAATCCCGACTAGTTGAATCGAAATTCAAAAGATGATTAAAGAATAAATTCAAGGAATTTATCTTGGACAAAATTAATGGGAACCTTTCCCTATGAATGTGAAATTTAGAAACTAACTGTCGGTTAGCCAAGCAGAATGGTTTTCTGGATATTGATCTGATGTTGGTTTCGGCCTTCGGGGTTAATATTTGGGGAATTATTCTCTTGATTAATTTACGGTTAGTGACTGATGAATTGGAATGAGGCGTATGTTGTGTTTGTGTAACACTTATTTAAAGTATACGCGAGTTATTCGGAAAGACCGGGTTTATCCCATTCTGAATAACTGATACGACGATAAGTCGAAGATGAAGACGGTGGTCGAAGACCGGAAGTCTTCACGTCGTTTGGGTAATTACTGATGATCTTGATTGGGCTGTACATCCAAGAAGATGGAAACAGTTAGTGATCGTCCAGACGTACTTGGAGATCGATGGATATGCGGGGTACTAGGTGCCTCCGGTTTCGTTCAGCCCCAGAACGGACTTGTAAATGGACTGTGTGTCTGACATTGGATTTTAGTCCGTGTGATTGATCTCTATTAAATATATATTTGTTTGGCGGCGGAGAATTTATTCTCTTGCTTAACGCCCTTCTCTGAGACATACGAGCTCAGGGGTTATATATTGATGGATATCAAACGCATGGAGTGAATTGCCTGTGTGGCATGCCTAAGTGGCAATTGATCGAGGCTTCTGTTGAAAAGCAAAGCCTTGTGGTGATGATCAAAGCAAGGCCTTTGTGGCGTAGCTTTGTGTAACGTTTACTTCGCGTGTTTCACACCCGGTATGAACCAAAAACGGGAGACGGACCTCAGGGAGGACTTGCGTTTCTTTCTAGCTAGAAGTGGCGTCAGTGGTTTTACACGCCCTGACGAGTTTGACTTATGTGGTTGTTGCTGTTGCGAGGCGCCTCAGTTTGATCGGACGATCCGGGTCCGATGGAGTCATTCGTTGGCTCATTTGCGCCCCAAAGGGCGGGGAAACGTAGTGTTCAGGCATTTTAATCCAAATCGGTGGACCGGCCCTGTCGCTCCTAGGGTCACTCGAGCTCTGATCCTGAGACATGGTAGGCTAGATTGTCTCGAATCGGTTGAGGACTATCTTTTGCCTCGGTTCATAGACGGAAATCCAATTTCCAAATACGTGACTTTGCGATTTTGATTGTATAACCTATATATGGTGACATAGTGGTATGGGGCATTCATGCCGCCTATGATTGATACTTATGATTTGAAGTTGTTTTATACACTATGCACTTATAATAGTATCAAATGATTTGTTTTCAACGTATCAAGCATTCTTGGCTATTATAAGGTAAAAACCCTATCCCCCGGCTTGTGTTGCATTTTGTGATAGGACCTGGGTCTTATAATAGCTTCATTTTTCTTTATTTAGCATTGCGCTATTGTTTTATGCACTGGTATTCTCGGGAGGAAACCCGTTCCGTGTTATACGGCGTGGTCCCTTGATTTACCGAACTTTAAAAATAAAGATCAATAACTGTTTTAGTTCTCACACCAGTCCCATGACTGACCTGGAGTTTATTGTTTTAACCTAAACTCTGGGTGCCCTTATTTTGACACGGGCAGCTAGTAGTTTTGGTTTTGCAGATTTATATTCACAGGATCCTGGTTTACAGCTGGAACGATATCCGGAAAGCTTTGTATCCGTATATCTCTTTCTAGTTGTGTATTGTATTATTTTCCGCTGCTATGTATTTAAATGTAATTTAAATCTCTGATATTTTCTGTGTAATATATATTCATTTATACTCTGTATATTCTTGTAATCTGATGCATTGTTGTAATATACAATGAAATGTTCTTCCGTATGCGTTCTGTTTTGTCGTGTTCTCAAACGATAGGGCGTTTCGAACGGTCTGGGTCGGTTTAGCGACTGGTTCGGACCGGGCGAAATTCCTTTCCGTCACAGTAGTTTAGCAATTGGTTATTAAAGTGATAGAAACTCACAAACTCCAAGATTAGCTCCTTAGATAGTTGCTAGAGTTGAAGTAGAGGTGGATTAGTAGTTGATTAGCTTGCAATCCTCTTCTCTAATTAGTGGAGGCTCCTTCTAAGTTGCATTTTGGCGGCATGATGGCATAGATTAATTTTTTGTATGGATTAGGGTAGTCTTAGGGTGTATTTATAGGATTAGGTTGTGTTTTAGACCCTTAGATTAACCCTAGGTTAGTTTAGGTCCGTCAGATTTCGTCCCAAGCCCTCCAACCCAGCCCAAAACTCAACCAGGTGCACCCAGGCCAGAATCAGCCGACAGGGCAAGTCGACAGCCCTGTCGACTGCCAAGTCGACAGGCATGTCGACAGGCAAGTCGACAGCCCTGTCGACAGCCAAGTCGACTTGGCTGGGCGGGAGTTTTCCCGCCTGGCCCCCATTTCTGCATGATTCGAAATTCAAATTTCCCAAAAACTTCTTTGGGCCTAAACCGGGTCATACGGACTCCGATTTACAAAATTTCAGACTCTATTTCGCGTATTTTTCCGAGACGAACTCAATGACGTAACCCGTTTCCCCTGATTCTCACATCTGAGATTATTAATTCTGTAATTAGTGAATATCAGTGTTAACTGAAATTCGGGGTGTTACATTCTCCCCTCCTTAAAGGATTTCGTCCCCGAAATCTCCAAGTTAAGGAGAATGCATATCCTACCATCCAAACAACCATCTACTCAATCCATCAAACACGGGCATCCATTGTCCTTAAAACAATTTCTACTGATGTATGAGCATATGCAAAAAGTGTGTGTATATGTTCCCTATCTAATGTATGAACATATGCAAACCGTGATAGTGCCATGCATCCAATATGTATGCGAGAGAACCCTATCGACACATACTATATCTACATGAGTGCACAATCATTCACCAAAATGCATCATCCATATGATAACACAACCATTATACATCCATAAATATAGCTACCTACACACAATTATATGCAATATGCAATATGAAGTGATTGAGCCGATCTAGTGTCTAGAGTGTGTGTATATGCATCCACGAGCAACCACTAGCAAACACTTGCATCCACATGCATCCATCAATCATAACATGTCTCAAACACATGTTTCAACCATAGGTTTACCCTATCTAAAGGTCAAAGGCACTAATAAGAGGACATACTAAAGATAAGATAAGTACTAGACAAACGATAAAGGAGAAGTTAAAAGACATACCCTCAAAAAGGAATGGGTATAATGAACGCATTTTCGCTTCCGTCTCCCCAGTAGCGTTGCTCTCATCTTCTCCCCTTTGTACTTTGACTAGATGAACCTCTCTGTTTCTCAACTTCCTACTCTCTGACCCAAGGATGCAAGTAGGAGCTCGTCGAATCATAGCATCACGTTCTAACTCCACTTCTCCAAGCAAGCTCGGCTCTGCCACCTCAGCGGTCTCATGTAGGCACTTCCTCAAATGTGACACATGGAATACATCATGTACACCACTAAGTCTGTCGGGCAACTCCACTCTATATGCCATCCGTCCAATCCTTTCCTTAATAGGAAACGGCCCTACGAACCTTGGTGCTAACTTCCCAACAGATCCAAAGCGAACCACATTCCGTAACGAAGATACTTTGACAAAGACCATGTCCCCAACATCAAACTCAAGCTCTGTTCTCCTCTTGTCCGCATAAGATTTCTGTCTGTCTTGCGCCGCTTTCATCCTTCTTCGAATTAAATCAATCTTTTCCGAAGTCTTCCTAACCATATCGGGCCCAAGCAAGATCTTATCGTAGATTCCCACCAACATGTAGGTGATCGACAAGGCCTTCCATAAAAAGCTTCGAAAGGAGCCATGCCAATACTAGACTGAAAGCTGTTATTATATGCGAACTCCACCAATGGAAGATGCTCTTCCCATGTACCTCCAAAGTCCAAGATACATAGCCTCAAAAGGTCTTCTAAAATACGATTCACCCTCTCGGTCTGGCCGTCCGTCTGAGGATGATATGCGGTACTCAAACACAACTGAGTCCCTACCGCCTCTTGCAAACTCTTCCAAAACTCTCTAGTGAAGATAGGATCTCGATCGCTCACTATACTGGAGGGTACACCATGCAATCTAATAATCTCTCGAATGTAAACTGAAGCTAGCCATGGAGCAGTTCTCTTACTCTTCACGGGTATGAAATGGGCGCTCTTAGTAAGTCTGTCTACCACAACCCAAATTCCCGTATTACCCTTCCTTGATCTCGGTAATCTATCGACAAAATCCATCGAGACGCTATCCCACTTCCATAGCGGAACTTCCAATGGGTGAAGGAACCCACCGGGTTTCTTCTGCTCTGCTTTCACTTGTTGGCACACCAAGCATCTAGCGACATACTTGGCCACGTCTTTCTTCATACCGGCCCAAAAGAAAACTCGCTTCATGTCTTGGTACATCTTGTCCCCATCGGGATGAATGGTCATCTTTGAACGATCTGCATCATCCAAAATAGCCTTCTTCAAACCCTCTTCTTGCGGTACACAAAGTCTACCGTCTCTACACAACCACCCCTTACCATCTAGGGTGTACCTACTCAAATGGCTGGACGACTCCCCCTCCTCATGAGCTTCTCTACTAACTCAACCAACTGTGGGTCGTCTCGCTGTGCTCCGCCAATCCGCCCCAAAAGAGTAGACCTAACCTCCAAGGAGGCTAGCAAACCGGGTACAAAGTCAACGGAAGGTCTAAAGTCAAACATAGAAATAAACTCTAAGCTCCGTCGTTCAACGAACAATGAACTCAAGGACAACCTTTTTCTACTTAAGGCGTCCGCTACCACGTTACCCTTGCCATGGGTATACGCTATCTCAAACTCATAGGATGCTAAGAATCCCATCCACTTTTGCTGTCCTAAGACTATGCGCTCGAAGAGTCTCCAACACTTCCCTAAGATGTAGGGCATGCTCTTCTCCACTTTTAGAGAAAACCAGGATATTACCCCATCCAAAATCATCACAACTGTCCATCTCTCACGCAGACCACCCTAGTCGAACTCGACATCCTCCAAATGCAAGCCCCAAAGGCCTAAACCAATATCATACAAACACCCAAGGGATACCTCCTTCGAATTCAGACGACCTACGTGAGTTGATACTAGTAAAAACGGCTAAATAATTAAGCCCTTGTCCAACTCTGGATGTCCTCGCCAGTCTCGCTCCAAAACCACCGTTTATCCCATAACTGGCTTTGCTCAACCTATTGAGCACATACGAAAACTTATTTCGCTCCTAGAAAAGACCAAGATGTCATTTACAAAGACCATCCCGAACTTATTTAGGTACTCCCTGAACACCCTTCTCATCAAATCAACAAAGTATGCGGGGGCGTTCGTCAAACCAAATGGCATCACCAGCCACTCATAAAAACCATCCGGAGTCCTAACGGCAGTCTTCTCTATACTATCCTCAGCCACTCTCAACTGACGAAACCCCGTGGCTAAGTCCAACTGCGAAAATACTGAGGCGTCAACTAACTGATCAAAGAGATCATCAATCCTCGGCAATGGGTATCTATTCTTCTTTGTTATTTTGTTAAACTCCCTATAATCTACACAAAGTCTGAGGGACCCATCCGCCTTCATAGCAAAAACTACTGGAGCACCCCACTCCGATATACTTTGTCTTCTAAACCCCTTCTCAAGCAAATCGCCTACTTGCTTATGGAGTTCCCTCCTCTCACGAGGAGCCATGTGGCACACTGGCCAAGATACTGGTTTGGCATTGTCTACCGGATATATTCGGAAGTCAATCTCCCGCTCCGGAGGTAAGCCCTTCACCTCCTCAAACAGATCCGAGTATTCCCGGACCACTCTAACAGATCGCAAACTCTAGACCGACGTGTCAAGCGATTCTAGATAACTTAGCATAACAGATTCCATGGGATTACAAGAGATCTCGAGAGTGTTACCCAAGCGGGCCATAAGCCTAACAACTCTCCTTCCACAAACAAGAACGGCACCATTACTGGATAACTAGTCCATGCCCAAAACTAACCCATAGCCCGTGAAGCCCAAGAAGCATCACATCTAAACTCAACGCTAGTTATAGAAACTTTCAAACCCAAACACATCATGGAGCCCCAATTGGGTTTGAAACAACTAAGGGATCATCTACTAAACTGGTGTCTAAGTGCAGTGACTCCACTAACAATGATGAGATAAACGAACTCGATGCGTCAGAATAAAGTTCGAACCGGATAATAAAGAAATCCAAATTCCAACCTAGACGGTCCTATCCCCATCTGGTACACTAGCCGTGAGGGAATACAACTACCCTCCAGGAGATTCCGTACCTTGCCCTTGCCTCTTTGGACAATCCTAATAAGGTGTCCTATTCCTCCCAAAGGATAACTACTCGCCTTCTTCTTCCCATCCTCCACTCGTAACCTCCCACCAATGAGGTTTCATCCTTCATTAACCAAACAACTATTTGAGCCTTCCTCCCATCGTCTATCTTATAGGTACCTACCAGTCCTCCTCCTTCTTGAACCAACTTCTAATCCGACTAACGTCTAAGTCCCTTGAAGTGGTTTTCCATTCTTATCTATCTTAGAAAGATCATCTATACACGGAGGGGAAACTCAAAACGAGAGAGGAAGAGATTCAAAACGGAGAATTCGAAAGATAAAGA
This sequence comes from Allium sativum, assembly GCA_030737875.1. Taxonomy (NCBI): domain Eukaryota; kingdom Viridiplantae; phylum Streptophyta; class Magnoliopsida; order Asparagales; family Amaryllidaceae; genus Allium; species Allium sativum. The sequence continues at coordinate 205,813,972 of CM060919.1, forward strand.
TATGGCTATCGGGGATTATGCTTTTCTTTCAAAAACTTTTCTCTTAAAAGACATGTTTTGAGAATACTCCTTTCAAAAATATTCTTAGAAAATAGTTTTTCTAAAAAAATTATCTGTTCTGGTAACCTTAAGCTCTGATACCACGTGTAACACCCCACACCCGCTACGGTCACTCACTAAGGGAATGCCATAACATCGGTGGAGTATTTTAAGTGAATATAGAACAGAAAAATTACAATGGGACAGATATAAGTAATACTTGAGAATTTAAAACATCATTTCATTGCAGCGGAAAGTAAAACATGTTTGGTTACACCAAAACCATAAACAAGAGTCAAGTACATAATATCCATCCTGATAAAACAAAAGTACATAATCCCACTACATAACTTAATAGCCATAATAGAAAAGATAAACTGAGCTTTACATCCACGGTCCAAGCTCCAAAAGATAGATAAAGCAGTCTGATCAAAGCCCACTAGTGCTAGGCCCACTCTGATAACCTGAGGGTTGGGAAAAAGATAAAAACAACGGAGTCAGACATAAGTCTGAGCGAGTCCTATAACTTTAACAATACAATCATTAAAGTAACCAGAGTAAGACATAAGCTTGATATACGGTAACGACTGGGGATAAATGGCTACACTAAGCAGCCAACTAGACTTAGGATGAACTAAGATAACCGTAAAGACGCATTTACCCACCCAAGGATAATTACTACACTGCACCACCCCAGATCTACCCACCCAAGGGTAATTCCTACACTACACCACACCAGTTCTACCCACCCAAGGGTAATTCCTACTTAAAGGTTGATCCCACTAAGTGTACTTAGTAATTTTTAATAGTAGTTTCGTGTACCCCTAGCTGACTACATAGGTGCCGTCTGCCCCTATCTCCACTAGGTGTACCCACTACTCCCCAAGCGATCGGCTCCCTAACGTAGATACCCGTGCTGGCCCCACAGTGGGGTGTATCATCCCCCAAAGTGGCAACTTGATAATATCAACGGTGCACGGCTTATACCTACACGATGCAACAACGTCTTACTTACCAGCCCGGGTCCACACACGCATATGAAACCCGTTGGACTTGCGTTGCCACCGCTAACCCGTTTTGGCCTCTTACAGTCAAGCCCAATATGTGTGTCCCGTCCTCGACTTGGGTCGAGCCCACAAAGATACGTTTGGGATATTGGTTGAAATGGGCCCCCACAAGCTACCCACCTAAGCTTGTCCTTTCTAGTGAATCCCACTTAACCCTTTAACCATGTCCACTTACATGTTATAAATTTTGGTTAAGTCTTTTAATCATATTTTAATTGCCACTCAAGGCACCCACTAGATTTCCACATGCCACCCAAGGCACTTACTTGATTCCCACATGCCACCCAAGGCACTTACTTAACCCTTTAATCATGTTTAATTACATGTTCCACTTTGGTTAAGTATTATAATCGTATTTTCTATTGCCACCCAAGGCAACCCACTAGTTTCCTCATGCCACCCAAGGCACCCCCACTAGTTACTACATGCCACCCAAGGCACCCACTTAACCCCTCATGCCCCACTACATGCTAATTTGGTTAAGTGTTTCTTAATTAATTAAGATCGTAACCTTTGTAAAGACCTCTCACATTAGACTGTCTTTTATGGCAGCTGGATATGCCGGTTGGTTCTGGGCAGCCTTACACCATAACAGAGTCTAACCTCGTGTCTTTACACTTGTCACGTATTTAGTTTATGACTAAGACCTCTCACATTGGGCCAATCATTTGTAGCCGCTGGATTTGCCGGTCGGTTCCGGGCAGTCTTATGCTACAAAAGGGTCCAACCTCGTGTCTTAGTCGATTAATTACACCTAATTAATCACCCCCATAATTTGTATTAATTATCCCTAATTAATTACCAATTTCAAGAATATGGGTAGACCTAACTCAATAGGTAAATTCCCAATTCCATAATATGGGTAGACCTAACTTAATAGGTAAATTCCCAATTCCATAATATGGGTAGACCTAACTTAATAGGTAAATTCCCAATTATGTCCATTCACTTTATGTTATGCTTAAGCATACCCATTTCACACCATTTTATTAACATGCATATTAACCCCATCGTTCCCCACGTAATTCGTTCTCATAACATGACATAATAAAGGGAAGATTCATCACAAATGCCATGGGTTTAACCAACATAGCATATAACTTTATCATGGGTTTAAAAGGTGTCAACTTGCATATATGAGCATACATTAAACCCATCTAGCATTTAACCCAAACTTGCATGAAGCACATATGTCACAAAGGGGTAACTTGCATATGATTCTTATGTCATACAAAGGTGTGAAATTGCATAGCATGTCACATGTTAACTTGCATATAACCAAACACATAACTTGCATAACATGTTACATATGAACTTGCATATAATCAAGCACATAACTTGCATATAACCAAACACATAACTTGCATAACATGTTACATATGAACTTGCATATAATCATGCACATAACTTGCATTACATGTTACATATGAACTTGCATATAATCTCACATATAGCTTGCATAACATGTTACATATGAACTTGCATATGTATGTATGACATACAAAGGTAAACTCGCATATGTTATGCATATCACTAATCCAAACAACTTGCATAGATTATGCATATTATAGATCCAAACTCATAGGTTAAACTTGCATGTCATGTCACTTATTTCACACATGATTCTAGCATAAAACCAAGCATTTAACTTGCATAAAACCAAACACTTAGCATGCATAAAACCAAATATTTAGCATGCATAAAACCAAATACTTAGCATGCATAAAACCCACCACTTAACATGCATAAACCCAAACACTTAACTTGCATAAACATAGTGTCATCATGAATAAGTGTTAAACATAGTGATTAGCAAACTAGCATCATAACATATGACCTAAAACCCATTGATCCGCAAGCGAAACCATGTGATCTCATCACATCTCATCTACTTAGTTTAGCAATTGGTTATTAAAGTGATAGAAACTCACAAACTCCAAGATTAGCTCCTTAGATAGTTGCTAGAGTTGAAGTAGAGGTGGATTAGTAGTTGATTAGCTTGCAATCCTCTTCTCTAATTAGTGGAGGCTCCTTCTAAGTTGCATTTTGGCGGCATGATGGCATAGATTCTATTTTTAGTATGGATTAGGGTAGTCTTAGGGTGTATTTATAGGATTAGGTTGTGTTTTAGACCCTTAGATTAACCCTAGGTTAGTTTAGGTCCGTCAGATTTCGTCCCAAGCCCTCCAACCCAGCCTAAACCTCAACCAGGTGCACCCAGGCCAGAATCAGCCGACAGGGCAAGTCGACAGCCCTGTCGACTGCCAAGTCGACAGCCCTGTCGACAGCCAAGTCGACTTGGCTGGGCGGGAGTTTTCCCGCCTGGCCCCCATTTCTGCATGATTCGAAATTCAAATTTCCCAAAAACTTCTTTGGGCCTTAACCGGGTCATACGGACTCCGATTTACAAAATTTCGGACTCTATTTCGCGTATTTTTCCGAGACGAACACAATGACGTAACCCGTTTCCCCTGATTCTCACATCTGAGATTATTAATTCTGTAATTAGTGAATATCAGTGTTAACTGAAATTCGGGGTGTTACATATATATATATATATATATATATATATATATATATATGTGTGTGTGTGTGTGTGTGTGTGTGTTTTAGAAAGCTTTGAATCCACCCCACTATTAATACAATGTTTACGCACCTTATCAAATCCGGAAAACTAGAGCGGTCACCCCTTAAACCATGACTGTGCCATCTTCAGTCCATCAGAGCGCCACTGCATCGTCAGAGAACAACAGTCGGTTGCTCCTCCCATAGTTGTCAGAAACCCAGTCTCACGTCAGAGCACCCCACGACTCCTCAACACGCCTGCTGCTTCCGTTGCTTCCTTACGAGCTTTGCTTTCCTCCTCTCTCTGCATGCCCCACTTCCGCATTCAACTCCTCAACAGACCAAGTCCTTTCATTGGCCTCATAATCAACTCCAAAGCTCCAGAAAATTCCGAAAACTCGCGTGCCCTTCACCATGCTGCTACAAACAAACGGAGCCAGCAGTTTTCACGTCACCACTTGCTGATCCGGTCACCGACTCCGTCCTTTATCAACAGACCATGCATATCCTTCTATTTTAAGGACAAGAATCTTACAGTATTTATTTGGAAAGGAGGGGAGAAGTTTATATAGGAAAAGAAGGGAGGAGAAACATGATACAAGTATGAATGGGGGAGTTCTCGTGTATATATATAAGTGCAAAGTTGTGGTGCTCAAGTATTAGTTGGTAGTTAATATAGCATAGCCGCATGATGGACTGTAGCATGTGAAATGTTTCAGTGGAGATAACATAGCAAAGCTATGCCACAGCTATTCTATTGCTTGCGCAAGTATTAAATTTATTAAACTTGGAAAAGGTTGTGTTATCACATGAACTACATCAGCTAAGAAAGGTAGCTGCATATTTTAGGTATTAGGCATGTACTGATTTTAAGCTGTTGTAATATTTTGATTCTTTACTTCAACCTATAGCTTGCATGTGCGTGATTTAACGGGACATGTACGTAACACTGCAGAAGAAACATGGGATGTACTGCAATGTTTTGTGATAGGTGAGATTTTTCTTCTTTTAGATCAGCTGCAAATAGTGTAGTTGTGGTTTGTTGGTAGGTGTGAGTTTCAGAACATGATTGGCATGTTATTTATAGGTTGGCATGCAAGAAAAATTTGTTTGGGGCGCAAAAAACTGAAAGAGTTTGTGTGCGCAAGAAAAAGAAAAAGGAGTGGAGATGATCTTATTGGTTAAGTATATATAATATTATACCCCATTATTATGCGAAATGAATTCTAAAAATAACGGAAATGGATTTCATGGTATAATTTGTTGTTACGGTCCTAATGGAACTAATTTCGTTTAAAACGGAATCCATTTGCACAGCAACGATATTTTTATTTATCGGTTCATCCCTAAATTTCACCCCCGATAAAATAACTCCGATTGGCTTCAAACTGAAAATATAGCAATAATAATTGTACGCATCCCAAAAAAATTTGTTTAATTCGAAACGGAGGTCGTTTGAAGTTTAAACTATTGCTACGGCCTATATAACAATGATTAGATTCAAAACAATCTAATTTAAACAATAATAAATTATTATTATCACATATCTCCAACTAAAATATTTTACAATACCAGATAAAACCAATATGTATTTTAAAACTCCATATTCATAAATTTGGTTTAAAACGATATCCAAATATATAGAAAATTCTTTATATTAAATCGTTATAATTTATTAACGATACCATAGCGATTATTTGAAATTTTAATTTGGACATAGCTAACAATCTATAACACGAAATCATGATTTTTCTCTTTCATTAGAGAAATATAATCAAATAGATTCAAATATTTCTAGTTTCATAGAATTCCGACTTAAAACGGATTCTGTATATTCAACTAAAGTTTGAATCTCAATATTATGAACTACCGCGTCGTTACGAGCTCGTTTTAATTATATTATAAATTATATATATATTCGAACTCCATTTCTGATAAATAAATTTGATATAAAATCCATTTATATCACTAAATCAATATTTAAAACAAAATCTAAATAGTCGTAACTAATATTCAGAATTCTGGGACGTTACAGTTTCTCTATCTAAAAAATCATTTGTGATTATTATAGAATTCATCGATTTTTTTAAATATCACAAAGTATTAGAAATCGATTACTGGTACTACATCCTCACAAATTTCAAACATGTTTTTACATGGATGGTGCATGGGATTAAGTGGAATAGTGTATGCTTTTTGTAACTTACGCTTACTCAATAAATTAAAGCACCATCACCTCATTCTGCAACGTTTAGTGTCAATTATTAGCATATATTATACGAGAATAAAACTTTCATGAGATGGTCTACAAATTTATATCTATTTCATCAAACTAATTGAGGTCGCTAATCATCTGCAACTTTTCCATCTGTTCATGTCTCTTTAGTTGGTTGGCTTTGTTTACTTGTGAATCATTAGTTTGATTTCATGCATGACAATGTAAAGGAGATGTAGTTGTTTGGCTAGTTAGTAAGACCTTCTAGACAAAAATAGATTATCAGAATATAGTCTTCTTACTATGTTAGTACAATTGTATTTTTTTACTCTAATGTGACTAAGCTATGACTACATCTATTGAGATTTATTTATGTTGTCATGCATATTTTTTTCCATCTTAGTTGTACCGTATTGTTTGGCAGTTTGAAGTATCATTGCAATTAATGATTTTGTCATTAACTTAGCATCTTCAATCACAATTCTTAACTAAGCATAATATATGATTTTATTTATCCTCATATTCACTAACTGCCATCTATCTTTCAATTAGAAAATATCTTAACGGAGTTTTAAGTAGCTCTAACATTGCCATTGGAAAGAGTAACGAATAATTGTAAGATACTTATAATTTTATAATGAATGAGCATAAACATGATGAATGTTGCTAGTTTTCTGTACTGTTTTCTCTTAGTCATTTTGGCTTGCACGTAATGACTTTTCTATTTTTATCGTAGCATTTTCCCTGTGCATGCATTTTATTGTATACAAGACATGATCTTTTAGGTGCGCATGTGATGCACATATCATCTTTCAATGGCGAATCCACCTCATATTTTACTTCACCTTTAGGATTTTTCTTATTTGAGAACTTTCTTTGGGTTTCCGTAGAATCATTCTTAGTAGTAAATAGTCGATTCCATGAATCGTCTGTTTTTGGTGAACTTCCTGGAGAATTCTTTTCTAATCTAGTAATGGAGTGGGATTTTGTAGTTTACTAGTCATTTTTTGTACTTGGCTTGCACGTGGACGCAATTTCTTTGTTATTTCATTTGATCTTAGTTGTAAAGACCCGTAACTTCCCCGGTAAGGAAAGAGCGGATACTATGAGAACAACACACAGAGGAACGCAAACAGAAGAACATTTCATTGTTTATTACAACAATTCCATCCGAATACAAGAATATACAGAGTATAAATGAATATTACATTCGATAAATATCAGAGATTACAATACATTACATAGCAGCGGAAAATAATACAATACACAACTAAAAGTAATACGCGGATACAAAGCTTTCCGAGTATCGTTCCAGCTGTAAATCAGGATCCTGTGAATATAAATCTGCAAAACCAAAACTACTAGCTGCCCGTGTCAAAATAAGGGCACCCAGAGTTTAGGTTAAAACAATAAACTCCAGGTCAGTCATGGGACTGGTGTGAGAACTAAAACAGTTATAAATCTTTTTTTAAAAGTTAGGTAAATCAAGGGACCACGCCGTATAACACGGAACGGGTTTCCTCACAAGAATACCAGTGCATAAAACAATAGCGCAATGCTAAATAAAGAAAAATGAAGCTATTATATGACCCAGGTCCTATCACACAATGCAACGCAAGCCGAGGGATAGGGTTTTCCCTTATAATAGCCAAACATGCTTAGTACGTTTAAAACAAATCATTTGATACTATTATAAGTGTATAGCGTATAAAACAACTTCAAATCATAAGTATCAATCATAGACGGCATGGGTACCATATATCATGTCGCCATACTAGTTCTACAATTAAAACCGCAAAATCACGTATTTGGATATTGGGTTATCATTTATGGTATGAACCGAGGCTAGGGATCGTCCTCACCGATTCGAGACTGTCTAGCCCAAGCCTCAGGAACAGCCGCAACTGCCCCTTGGATCGTCAGGGCCGGTCCACATCGAGTGGATTATTATGCCTGGACAATATGTCTCCCCGCCCTATGGGGCGTAAATGAGCCAACGAATGACTCCATCGGACCAGGATCGTCCGATCAAACCGAGGCGCCTCGCAACTGCAACAACCACATAAGTCTAACTCGTCAGGGCGTGTAAAACCACTGACGCCACTTCTAACTAGAAAGAAACGCATGCCCTCCTTGAGGTCCTTCTCCCGTTTCTGGTTCATACCGGGTGTGAAACTCGTGAATTAAACGTTACACAAAGCTATGCCACAAAGGTCGTGCTTTGATCATCAACCACAAGACTTTTCTTTTCAACAGAGGCCTTGATCATTTGCCACTTAGGCATGCCACACAGGAAATTCACTCTATGCGTTTGATATCCATTAGTATATAACCCCTAAGCTCGTACATCTCAGAGAAGGGCATTAAGCAAGAGAATAAATTCTCCGCCGCCAAACAAATATATATTTAATAGAAATCAATCACACAGACTAAAATCCAATGTCAGACACACAGTCCATTTACAAGTTCGTTCTGGGTCTGAACGAAACCGAAGGCACCTAGTACCTCGCATATCCATCGATCTCCAAGTACGTCTGGACGATCACCAACTATTTCCATCTTCTTGGGTGTACAACCCAATCAAGATCATCAGTAATCACCCAAACGACGTGAAGACCTCCGGTCTTCAACCACCGTCTTCATGTTCGACTTATCGTCGTATCAGTTATTCAGAATGGGATAAACTCGGTCTTTCCGAATAAATCGCGTATATAATAAACAAGTGTTACACAAACACAACACACACCTCATTCCCATTCATCAGTCACTAACCGTAAATTAATCAAGAGAATAATTCCCCAAATATTAACCCCGAAGGCCGAAACCAACAATAGATCAATATCCAGAAAACCATTCTACTTAGATAACCGACAGTTAGTTTCTAAATTTCGCATTCTTAGGGAAAGGTTCCCATTAATTTTATCATAGATATATTCTTTTAAATTTATTTTTTAATATTCTTTTGAATATCAATTCAAACTAGTCAGGATTAGCGAACCTTACCGAAGTAATCATTTGTTTTAATTTCCCAATCCCAACCTATTCATCCCATGAAGTAAAACTGGTAATACTTCATATCTAACACCACGGTGTTATCGGTAAATTCAACTACCATTTCACGTTCAAATCTAATTAAAGATTTAACTATCGCCTGGAGTAAAACTGGTGATACTCCATTCTCGATCTTTTCAATCTAATAAAAGATTCATTAAAACTCCACTTAGTTTTAATTTGTGACTGGGTTAAAGAATCAGTGTCATTTTAAACATGGTTCATGATAAACCCCAAAATTACATCACATTTCAATCAGTCCCTAATCGTAAATTAGCAAGTGAGCAATTCCCTAAGTATTAACCCCGAAGGTCGAAACCAACATCAAATCAATACCCCAGAAACCATTCAACTAAACTAATCTCCAGTTAGTTTCTGATATTCTTAACTCCTTTGGGTCTAAGAACAGTATTATTGAAGATACCGTTCGCGACAACCCAAAATCACATTTCATTAATTATCGGGTTAAAGAACAAGTGTTATATAAAACACTGCTCACGATAAACCCAAAAATCAATACCAATTCCATTCCAATCAAATATTATTTAATTGGTACACTTCATTAAATCTAAATAAAAAATTTAATCTTTTTCTCAACTGGGTTCAAGAACAGTGTTAATAAAGACACCATTCACGACAAACCCAAATCACATTTGATATTAAATACAAGGCTCTGAATAGAAAATGTACTAGCTTATATTCAATATCAAATTATACGACCAACAAATATCGCATTGGAAATAACGATATATATATATATATATCTTTCAAATTCCCATAACAATATCTGTATGATCACGAAATCCAACATCAAAATATTCCAAAGACACTTTCGATTCAAATCCATTCCAATATAATTATTGGAAATTCTGGTTATTTTCAAAACCATTTCAAATCCAATTCATTTATTTAAAAATAAATAGAATTATAATTCTAGTTCAAAACTAGTTCATTTCGATAAAAATCTATTTTTATCTTTTCAAATATGGAGTTTTCATCCCAATTCTTCCCAAATCATTTCTTATGATTTTACACAAATTATTACTATTTTTAATAATTTTATCAAGGCCCGTACAGTCGATTTCCATCAACGGCCAACGAACTGCACTTACAGCGACCATTCCCAAATTTGATTTGGACATAATTCCAAATCCAACCGTTAGATTTCTAATTTCTAATATTCGTTAGAAAGCTCTTTTCGATACGAACCCAACGTTCCGGTTTTAGGAGAATCTGACGGTTGGATCTCCCGTAATATCCATTCGAAGTCAATGGTCGAAATTCGCAAACTGCCGCGGCGCGGCGCGTTCTATTCAGGCCATTATATAATATATATATAATATATATAATATATACTTTCTCGATTTCAATTCAAAACGTGCTTTATAAATCGTTTTAAATTCATTTTCAAAACGGTTTCAACTTCATATTCAATTTCAAATCAAAATTGAATATTCTAATATAAATTCGTTTTAAATTCATTTCAAATCGATTTCAATTCAATTTCAATTTAATTCGAATTTCTTTTCAATTTCAATTTGAATTCAATTCCTTTCGATTTCAATTCGAATCCAATTCCATTCAATTTAATTGGAATTTCGATTATTTTCAATATAATTCAAATTTCGAAATCACTTTCAATATAATTCAAATTTCGGAAACACTTTCAATATGCATTGAAAATTGAATAAATCGATGTAAATATCGTTCACGTCTAAATGGCGTCAATCTAATCAACACGGCTTCATATATTTCTATTTTCAAATATTTCTATTTCAAATATTTCTTTTTCAAATATTTCTATTCAAAACTGGAATGAGTCCCAATCAATTACCATATAATGTTAATTATATGGATTTTCTACCACATGTATATAACAGCAACGATAAATCCTCAACCATCATCCAAATTGCATTCTACACTGTACAAGCATCAAATATAAATATTTAACGCTTATAACAGTCTGTCAATCAATCGATCGACATACAACTAACTATTGGGATTAGTGTACGTCATATATCATCCCAATACCCGTGTAGGGTTTCAAACAATCAAACACAGATTTTATTTGTGTAGTTGGGCGATGTGTAAAATTTTATCGTCCCAATCAATATCAATCAAATCAGTGTATATAAACAAATCATCCGATCTGTTTATATTTATTTATTTTATATACACGTTAAAAATTCTATTTTCAACTATAAAATATTTTTAACTATATAAATATTTTATTTCTTTTCACATCACATCACACAATCAACTACACATCAAAATCAAACAAACAAGCATATAAGCCGTCCATGGTCTGTGGACGACGGGTGTCGGGTGCTACTAAACACCGTTTGCATCCTAGTATATATTATTAACTAGAAAACAAAATTAAAAGGTGAAAAGTTCTCAACAACTAGCTAATCCAAACGCCTCGACTCTTCATATGTGGAAAATCTATGCCGTTTCTTCTTTCATCACTTTCGTCATCCGTATTCACTACATATATAAAAATCGAATTTTTACTTCGCTATTCAATCTATAAAAATCGAATTTTTACTTCACTATTCAATATATAAAAATCGAATTTTTACTTTGCTATTCAATATATAAAAATCAAATTTTTACTTTGCTATTCAATATATAAAAATCGAATTTTTTCTTTTCTATTCAATATATAAAAATCGAATTTTTACTTCGCTATTCAATATATAAAAATCGAATTTTTACTTCGCTATTCAATATATAAAAATCGAATTTTTACTTTGCTATTCAATATATAAAAATCGAATATTTACTTTGCTATTCAATATATAAAAATCGAATTTTTACTTTGCTATTCAATATATAAAAATCGAATTTTTACTTTGCTATTCAATATATAAAAATCGAATTTTTACTTTGCTATTCAATATATAAAAATCGAATTTTTATGATGCCGTTCATACAATAAAAATCCAGTCTTTATAATGTTAAATATTTAAACTTTATATATAATACTTTTCATTTCCATATATAGAGAAAATCGCATAAAAAAACAAAGCTTTAAAGTAGAAGTTTAATAGGGCTCACTGTTTTGTCTTGACCGGAGGAGGGGATGGAGTTGTCTGCTCGACGGGGGGGGGGGAGGGGGGGAGGTTTGGGCGGAGGCGATGTTAGGGGGCTCGCGACTGTCTGACAGGCTGAGGGTGGCGACATTCATCAGAGGGGAGGGAAGAAGAAGTGGCGGCGGCGGTATAGGGGGAGGCGCGCTTCAGAAGGAGGGGGCGGCGGGACCGATTGAGGAGAGGAGGAGAGCGAGAGGGTGAGGGAGGCGGTGCGGCTTCTGATCGGAGGTGGGGATGGAGTTACAGGCGGTGGCGACGGCGCGATTTGTTTTCTCTTTTTTTTTTGCTGAATGAATATAACGGGGGGGGCTGAGATAATAGGGTGAGAGAGAGAAGAAAGTTTTTATTTATTTATTTAAATTTCAAAAAGTTGAATTTTTATTTCGACCTTGAAACGAGACTCACCGCCTATCGTCCATAGCTAATTACCCCCATTCCGAACACAATGGGATATGTATCGTAAGATGATTCGATCGTTTCGATCAGTTTTCGTCAAAATCAACATATAACTCTATATATTGATTTTGAACGCACATTTCAATTTACTGGGGTCACATACTAACTCGAAAAATTCCCGAAAAATATTTTCTAGCTTCGTATTGACGATACGGTCCTAACAAAACTAATTTCGTCGAAATCTGAGACCGTTTGAAAAATGGCCATTTTCCAGTCGATTAAAATCAACTGAAACTGGTCAAACGCGTTTTCCCTTGCCACGCTCACATATTGATTTGAAAAATTATGAAATTTGAAACCTAGCAATAACTTGACATCGCGGATCCAACAAAAGTGGTTTTGTCGAAATCCGGGGTTGTTTGCAAAATTCCCATTTTTAAGGGCCTGAATTCCATAGCGACTATTCAGAATTTTCAACTGGGCGTATCTTTTGATTCCCACTATGAAATTTCAAATTTTCGGATTCCTGGAAAGATATTCCCAATTAGATTCAGAAATTTTTGGTTTCACTAAAATCCGGTTTATTTTGCACTCGGTACATTCATTTGAATTTTGAAATCAAATTATCGAACTACCGCGCCATTTTCAATTCCTTTTATAATTATATATAAATATTTATATTCTAACGACGATCTATGTAACATATACGTTTGAATTCCATTCAAAATAAATTTCTCGTCAATATTATTTAAAATAATTCATTTTAAATAATCAAAATTCGCTAAAATTGCCAAAATAAAAATTTTAAATTGGCTCGGATTTCCGGCTTATTACAATCTCCCCCACTTAAAACTTTTTGTCCCCGAAAAGGAACAAAGCCGAAAGTTGTTTCACAAATCAACTCACTTCCAGTGTTTTTCACTATGGCTTAAGTTCTTCAACTTTTCAGTTTCTAAGAACTTTTCAAAAATTTTAAAAATTTGGCTAACACCATAAATTTTCAAAAAAATTCGCCATAACCTCCCCTGCACCGGGAGCACCAGGAAAATCCCGAAATTGCCATACAGGCCCTCTGATCTCAAAAAGAAAAAGAAAAAGCCAATCGGCTCATAAAATCATCATCATCCAAACAAAACAGTAAATTATGGTAAACATGTACCTATTTGTCGGGCAAACAATTTTATTCTTCTGCTCTAGCCTCTTTGCTATGACCTGTTCAGTGTAAGTACATGTATTTGCAAGCAAATGCGACCAAATTTCAATACAATTCATCTTTTTGGTCAATTTGGCTAAATGGTTAAAAATTTAATTAATTCAAACAATAATCAAACAACACAACCAGCAATCAATTTATTGATTATCATTTCAAATTCATAACTTTGATATATAGTCAAAAATCCCATTTTTGATGCCAAATCACAACAACAAGCCCTATCTAATTTTGGTTCTCACACCAGTCAATTGGAAATATATAAACATCACTCCTTCGAAACTCGAACACAAACTGTTGATGCTACGTAGTCATCAACAGAATCATCTCCGGGCGACTAGAGTGTGACTTTATATCTATCCAGTATATTAAAACTTCGAATACACGTGGATCAGACGTATATGCAAAATCTATATATACTGGATTGTCCAAATTCAACATAAATAAATAATCAAATACGCATAATTGATTTAAATTTTCAAAACAAAAATTTGTTTTCATTTCAAAAATATACTCTTTACACTCGTTCTAGGATACTACTGATCCCATCTCTAACGAGTCATTCTCGTTGGATATTACTAATCCAATTCTGATGAATTCTTTCGTATGGTTCTAATGTGTCTTGTCCTCTGAGCTTTGTAAACCAAAGCTCTGATACCAACTGTAAAGACCCGTAACTTCCCCGGTAAGGAAAGAGCGGATACTATGAGAACAACACACAAAGGAACGCAGACAGAAGAACATTTCATTGTTTATTACAACAATTCCATCAGAATACAAGAATATACAGAGTATAAATGAATATTACATTCGATAAATATCAGAGATTACAATACATTACATAGCAGCGGAAAATAATACAATACACAACTAGAAGTAATACGCGGATACAAAGCTTTCCGAGTATCGTTCCAGCTGTAAATCAGGATCCTGTGAATATAAATCTGCAAAACCAAAACTACTAGCTGCCCATGTCAAAATAAGGGCACCCAGAGTTTAGGTTAAAACAATAAACTCCAGGTCAGTCATGGGACTGTTGTGAGAACTAAAATAGTTATAAATCTTTATTTTAAAGTTAGGTAAATCAAGGGACCACGCCGTATAACACGGAACGGGTTACCTCCCAAGAATACCAGTGCATAAAACAACAGCGCAATGCTAATAAAGAAAAATGAAGCTATTATAAGAACTAGGTCCTATCACACAATGCAACGTAAGCTGGGGGATAAGGTTTTCCCTTATAATAGCCAAACATTCTTAGTACGTTTAAAACAAATCATTTGATACTATTATAAGTGTATAGTGTATAAAACAACTTCAAATCATAAGTATCAATCATAGACGGCATAGGTACCATATATCATGTCGCCATACTAGTTCTACAATTAAAACCGCAAAATCACGTATTTGGAAATTGGGTTATCATTTATGGTATAAACCGAGGCTAGGGATCATCCTCACCGATTCGAGACTGTCTAGCCCGAGCCTCAGGAACAGCCGCAACTGCCCCTTGGATCGTCAGGGCCGGTCCATACGGAGTGGATTATTATGCCTGAACAATACGTCTCCCCACCCTATGGAGCGTAAATGAGCCAACGAATGACTCCATCGGACCCGGATCGTCCGATCAAACCAAGGCGCCTCGCAACTGCAACAACCACATAAGTCAAACTCGTCAGGGCATGTAAAACCACTGACGCCACTTCTAACTAGAAAGAAACGCATGCCCTCCCTGAGGTCCTTCTCCCGTTTGTGGTTCATACCGGGTGTGAAACTCGCGAATTAAACGTTACACAAAGCTACGCCACAAAGGCCGTGCTTCGATCATCAACCACAAGACTTTGCTTTTCAACAGAAACCTTGATCATTTGCCACTTAGGCATGCCACACAGGCAATTCACTCTATGCGTTTGATATCCATCAGTATATAACCTCTGAGCTCGTACGTCTCAGAGAAGGACGTTAAGCAAGAGAATAAATTCTCCACCGCCAAACAGATATATATTTAATAGAAATCAATCACACAGACTAAAATCCAATGTCAGACACACAGTCCATTTACAAGTTTGTTCTGGGTCTGAACGAAACCGGAGGCACCTAGTACCCCTCATATCCATCGATCTCCAAGTACGTCTGGACGATCACCAACTGTTTCCATCTTCTTGGGTGTACACACTTATCAAGATCATCAGTAATCACCCAAACGATGTGAAGACCTCTGGTCTTCAACCACCGTCTTCATCTTCGACTTATCGTCGTATCAGTTATTCAGAATGGGATAAACCTGGTCTTTCCGAATAACTCGCGTATATAATAAAACAGTGTTACACAAACACAACATACGCCTCATTCCCATTCATCAGTCACTAACCGTAAATTAATCAAGAGAATAATTCCCCAAATATTAACCCCGAAGGCCGAAACCAACATCAGATCAATATCTAGAAAACCATTCTACTTAGCTAACCGACAGTTAGTTTCTAAATTTCACATTCTTAGGGAAAGGTTCCCATTAATTTTATCAAAGATAAATTCTTTTAAATTTATTCTTTAATCTTCTTTTGAATATCAATTCAAACTAGTCAGGATTAGCGAACCTTACCGAAGTAATCATTTGTTTTAATTTCCCAATCCCAACCTATTCATCCCATAAAGTAAAACTGGTAATACTTCATATCTAACACCACGGTGTTATCGGTAAATTCAATTACCATTTCACGTTCAAATCTAATTAAAGATTTAACTATCGCCTGGAGTAAAACTGGTGATACTCCATTCTCGATCTTTTCAATCTAATAAAAGATTCATTAAAACTCCACTTAGTTTTAATCTGTGACTGGGTTAAAGAATCAGTGTCATTTAAAACACGGTTCACGATAAACCCCAAAATCACATCACATTTCAATCAGTCCCTAATCGTAAATTAGCAATTGAGCAATTCGCTAAGTATTAACCCCGAAGGCCGAAACCAACATCAGATCAATACCCCAGAAACCATTCAACTAAACTAATCTCCAGTTAGTTTCTGATCTTCTTAACTCCTTTGGTTCTAAGAACAGTATTATTGAAGATACCGTTCACGACAACCCAAAATCACATTTCATTAATTGTCGGGTTAAAGAACAAGTGTTATATAAAACACTGTTCACGATAAACCCAAAAATCAATATCAATTCCATTCCAATCAAATATTATTTAATTGGTACACTTCATTAAATCTAAATTAAAAGATTTAATCTTTTTCTCAACTTGGTTCAAGAACAGTGTTAATAAAGACACCATTCACGACAAACCCAAATCACATTTGATATTAAATACAAGGCTCTGAATAGAAAATATACCGGCTTATATTCAATATCAAATTCTACGACCAACAAATATCGTATTGGAAATAACGATATATATATATATATCTTTCAAATTCCCATAACAATATCTGTATCATCACGAAATCCAACATCGAAATATTCCAAAGACACTTTTTATTCAGATCCATTCCAAAATAATTATTGGAAATTCTGGTTATTTTCAAAACCATTTCAAATCCAATTTATTTATTTAAAAATAAATAGAATTATAATTCTAGTTCAAAACTAGTTCATTTTGATAAAAATCCATTTTTATCTTTTCTAATATGGAGTTTTTCATCCCAATTCTTCCCTAATCATTTCTTACGATTTTACACAAATTATTACTATTTTTAATAATTTTATGAAGGCCCGTACAGTCGATTTCCATCAACGGCCATCGAACTGCACTTACAGCGACCTTTTCCAAATTTGATTTGGACATAATTCCAAATCCAACCGTTAGATTTATAATTTCTAATGTTCATTAGAAAGCTCTTTTCGATACAAACCCAACGGTTCCAGTTTTAGGAGAATACGACGGTCGGATCTCCCGCAATATCCATTCGAAGTCAATGGTCGAAATTCGCGAACTGCCGCGGCGCGGCGCGTTCAATTCACGCCATTATATTATATGTGTAATATATATAATATATACTTCATCGATTTAAATTCAAAACGTGCTTTATAAATCGTTTTAAATTCATTTTCAAAACGGTTTCAACTTCATATTCAATTTCAAATCAAAACTGAATATTCCAATATAAATTCATTTTAAATTCATTTCAAATCGATTTCAATTCAATTTCAATTTAATTCGAATTTCTTTTCAATTTCAATATGAATTCAACTCCTTTCGATTTCAATTCGAATCCAATTCCATTCAATTTAATTCGATTTTCGATTATTTTCAATATAATTCAAATTTCGAAATCACTTTCAATATAATTCAAATTTCGAAAACACTTTCAATATACATTGAAAATTGAATAAATCGATGTAAATATCGTTCACGTCTAAATGGCGTCATTCTAATCAAAACGGCTTCATATATTTCTATTTTCAAATATTTCTATTTCAAATATTTCTTTTTCAAATATTTCTATTCAAAACTGGAATGAGTCCCAATCAATTACCATATAATGTTAATTATATGGATTTTCTACCACACGTATATAACAACAACGATAAATCCTCAACCATCATCCAAAGTGCGTTCTGCACTGTACAAGCATCAAATATAAATATTTAACGCTTATAACAGTCTGTCAATCAATCGATCGACATACAACTAACTATTGGGATTAGTGTACGTCACATATCATCCCAATACCCGTGTGGGGTTTCAAACAATCAAACACATATTTTATTTGTGCAGTTGGGCGATGTGTAAAATTTTATCGTCCCAATCAATATCAATCAAATCAGTGTATATAAACAAATCGTCCGATCTGTTTATATTTATTTATTTTATATACACGTTAAAAATTCTATTTTCAACTATAAAATATTTTTAACTATATAAATATTTTATTTCTTTTCACATCACACAATCAACTACACATCAAAATCAAACAAACAAGCATACAAGCCGTCCATGGTCTGTGGACGACGGGTGTCGGGTGCTACTAAACACCGTCTGCATCCTAGTATATATTATTAACTAGAAAACAAAATTAAAAGGTGAGAAGTTCTCACCTACTAGCTAATCCAAACGCCTCGACTCTTCATATGTGGAAAATCTCCGCCGTTTCTTCTTTCATCACTTTCGTCATCCGTATTCACTACATATATAAAAATAGAATTTTTACTTCGCTATTCAATCTATAAAAATCGAATTTTTACTTCACTATTCAATATATAAAAATCAAATTTTTACTTTGCTATTCAATATATAAAAATCGAATTTTTACTTTGCTATTCAATATATAAAAATCGAATTTTTACTTTGCTATTCAATATATAAAAATCGAATTTTTACTTTGCTATTCAATATATAAAAATCGAATTTTCACTTCGCTATTCAATATATAAAAATCGAATTTTTACTTTGCTATTCAATATATAAAAATTGAATTTTTACTTTGCTATTCAATATATAAAAATCGAATTTTTACTTTGCTATTCAATATATAAAAATCGAATTTTTACTTTGCTATTCAATATATAAAAATCGAATTTTTATGATGTCGTTCATACAATAAAAATCCAGTCTTTATAATGTTAAAAATTTAAACTTTATATATAATACTTTTCATTTCCATATATAGAGAAAATCGCATAAAAAAACAAAGCTTTAAAGTAGAAGTTTAATAGGGCTCACTGTTTTGTCTTGACCGGAGGAGGGGATGGAATTGTCTGCTCGACGGGAAGGGGGGCTAGGGCGGAGGCGATGTCAGGGGGGCTCGCGACTGTCTGACAGGCTGAGGGTGGCGAAATTCATCAGAGGGGAGGGAAGAAGAAGTGGCGGCAGCGGTATAGGGGGAGGCGCGCTTCAGAAGGAAGGGGTGGCGGGACCGATTGAGGAGAGGAGGAGAGCGAGAGGCGCGAGAGGGTGAGGGAGGCGGTGCGGCTTCTGATCGGAGGTGGGGATGGAGTTACGGGCGGTGGCGGCGGCACGATTTGTTTTCTCTTCTTTTAATATTTTTTGCTGAATGAATATAACGGGGGGGGCTGAGATAATAGGGTGAGAGAGAGAAGAAAGTTTTTATTTATTTATTTAAATTTCAAAAAGTTGACTTTTTATTTCGACCTCGAAACGAGACCCACCGCCTGTCGTCCATAGCTAATTACCCCCATTCCGAACTCATTGGGGTATGTATTGTAAGGTGATTCGATCGTTTCGATCAGTTTTCGTCAAAATCAACATATAACTCTATATATTGATTTTGAACGCACATTTCAATTTACTGGGGTCACATACTAACTCGAAAAATTCCCAAAAAATATTTTCTAGCTTCGTATTGACGATACGGTCCTAACAAAACTAATTTCATCGAAATCTGAGACCGTTTGAAAAATGGCCATTTTCCAGTCGATTAAAATCAATTGAAACTGGTCAAACGCGTTTTCCCTTGCCACGCTCACATATTGATTCAAAAAATTATGAAATTTGAAACATAGAAATAACTTGACATCGCGGATCCAACAAAAGTGGTTTCGTCGAAATCCGAGGTCGTTTGCAAAATTCCCATTTTTAAGGGCTTGAATTTCATAGCGACTATTCTAAATTTTCAACTGGGCGTATCTTTTGATTCCCGCTATGAAATTTCAAATTTTCGGATTCGCTGGAAAGATATTCCCAATTAGATTCAGATATTTTTGGTTTCAGTAAAATCCGGTTTATTTTGCACTCGGTACATTCATTTTGAATTTTGAAATCGAATTGTCGAACTACCGCGCCATTTTCAATTCCTTTTATAATTATATATAAATATTTATATTCTAACGACGATCTATATAATATATACGTTTTAATTCCATTCAAAATAAATTTCTCGTCAATATTATTTAAAGTAATTCATTTTAAATAATCGAAATTCGCTAAAATTGCCAAAATAAAAATTTTAAATTGGCTCGGATTTCCGGGTTATTACATTAGTCTTGTGTTTTCTTTTGCATTTCCTAGGTGCACTTAGTTCCTATTGCACTTTCCTTGTTTTAATTAGCCTTCTAGGTTTGCGGTCAAGTGCAACGCAGTAGGTGATGAGATATTTCAACTCAACATAGTTGTAATGAAATGTTACGCTCAATAGAAGATGTTCTTGTTAGTTTGTCAATAACGATTCATTTTAATTCATGATAAGTTTGTAATACTTTGTAGAATGTATTAATAATTCAATTATTTTCTATATTAATAAAATCTAGAACAATATTACATTATAAAAAGGATGCTCTGTAATATATATATATATATAATGCCATATATAGAATGTTCATTTTCTCTCACCAAATAATACTTATGGATAATATATTTATGACAAATGTTTTGATTATTACAACGACATGTTCTACAATTGAAATTTAAAATTTTGATCAATTAGTTCAACAACTGTAAAGGCCTAATCATGCATGGCTTTAACCTGCTGGAAACACATTACCAAGGTTTGTGCATTGTACTCCTGTAATTCTAGTAAACTTCAAATAAATTAAAACTTTTCAACTTGCTAAACTGAAAAAGGATAATAGATATGTGCATCTGTTGGGAGGCATGTCATTTGTTTATGGAAATCAAAGAGACAAAACGTTGATATGAAATAAAATATGGTGGATAAGCTGAACAATATGCAAAATCAAATCTATTACTTAAATAGTAAAACAGGAAGATGACACAACCTACGCGGAGATCTCCTACATTCTTATTTCAAATTAGAACTCTTATGTGCGATCACTTTTATTTTTTATTTCCGTAGTAACTACAAATCGAAACCACGATCTCCTTCAGCATGTAACTATCTCTAATAACTATCTTGAATGCTTCTCTGGATGACCATATCCATTGTTTGGATCATTATCCAATATTTTAATGTAAGATGTGTATCCACTAATTGTGTGTTTGTTATTTAAGACATGAAACATTTCCCAAAAATAGGTATAGTGTATTAGGTTAACTTCTATGAAAAGAATCATTTCTAACCATATTTGTTATAACTTTTCCCATGCTAAAATATATATTCCCAAATTAATTGTTTATAGAACATCAGAAGTTGTATGTTATGTCTGAAGCATGTTGTCTTTGCGATGGTTTTTACATTACCTTTTACAAAAACAAACAACCCTACAATTGATCTACATAATAAATTTTCGGACTTATTCATTGTCTTCAATAATAAGGTCTATTCATTAATTCTCTTATATTTTCTGCAATTTTTCTTTCTGTAAAGCATTAAAAAATGGAGTATCTTGCTAAGCCCTCGATTTGAATGTAAAATCAATACCCACCTCAACTTCTACAACAGCTGTTACTGGGTAGACTAAGATATATTTGCATCTAGTGATGTGTATAACACTTTTGCTTATGAAATATCATTTGAAATTCTTTTGCATGCATGTTGCATAGTATAAATATACATCTTTATGTTACTCTTTTGATTTTCAATATATAGCTGAACTACATGGAAAGAAAGTTTGTACGACTAATGGTTGATTGGTTAACTAATGGTGATTGGTTAACTAATGGTGATGAAGCAAGTAAATTTTTTTATGCTAAAATGTCTAATAGGAAAAGTAGGAATGAGATTGGGAATATTATTGATAGGGGTGGTAAAGTAATTAATGAAGCCTCCCATATTGAAAAGGAGGCATTGAATTACTTCAATTCCTTATATAACACTCCTAATATCACAATAATTTTCCCAGCTTGGTTCTTAAATATACTGTTAATTCTAACAGTTCAAATATTTTACTTGCTCCCATCAGAGTTGAAGATGTTAAAAATGTTATTTTTAATGCTAGCATTGATAAAAGTCCTGGGCTTGATGGGTTTGGGGCTATGTTTTACAAAACTCATTGGGCTGTGATGCATAATATGTTATATGATTCTATAGTTGAATTTTTTAATTCTGGGTCTTTATTGAAAAACACTAATCACACTTATATTACTCTTGTTCCCAAAGTGGAACCCCCCCCCCTTGGGTTGGATGACTACAAGCCTATAGCCTGTTGCAATTTCATTTATAAAATTATCTCCACTATTCTGTGTAACAGGTTAAAGTGTTTCCTTAAATTTTTAATCTCTGAGAATCAGAGTGCATTTATTCCAGGGAGACTTATCTCTGAAAATACATTACTTGCTCATGAGCTCATAAGAGATTTTAATAGGAAGAACAAGAACCTTATGTGTATTAAAATTGATTTACATAAGGCCTTTGATAAAATAAATAGAGATTTCATCATTTATATGCTCATGCAAATGGGTTTTAATGAGAAATTCTGTGCTTTAATTAAAGAATGCATCACTAGTGTAACATATTCTGTTATGATCAATGGTTCCCTTAAAGGTTTTATTCATAGCAATAGGGGAATTAGACAGGAGATCCACTATCCCCTTATCTTTTCTCAATTGTTATGGAATATTTTTTATTGCAAATGGAAACAGAATTAATACGGGGAAACATTAATCCTATTAGCAGGAAAACTCCATACATCACACATCTTCTTTATGTAGATGATATGCTTCTTTTTTTAAAACCTGACAGGATTAATGCTATCACTATTAAGAGAATTCTTTTTAATATGGAAAATTATGCTGGCCTCTCTGTTAATATTGACAAAAGTAAGATTTATTTTAGCAAAGAGGCCAAGTTTAAAGAAGACATTCTTAAAATATTAAATTTTAAAGAGGGTTCTCTTCCTGTTAAATATCTTGGCCTTCCACTTAGCATCAATCAAGTTAAAGACAGGGACTATACTAGACTGATTGATATCATTCATAATAAACTAGATGGTTGGTCTAGTAAATTCCACTCATTAGCTGGTAGAGTGGAACTTGCACACACAGTCATCACTGCAGTTATTATGTATTGGGTCCAAACTCACAATATTCCCATCAGTGTTATTCAAAAAATAGAAAAGCTTTGTGCTAACTTCATTTGGAGAGGTAAACATCATAAAATTGCATGGGATAAGGTATGCAAACCCAAAATTTATGGTGGGTTAGGACTCAGAAGCATTAAAGACCTGACTGATGTTTGTAAGTTTAAACTTTTTGGAAATTTTTAGAAGGTAAGTCTCTATGGGCCAGGTGGATGAAAGCTAGATATCTTCAAAATAAAAATTTATGGATTACCAGAAAGGAAAATCATCATTCATTTGTGTGGAAGAATATTCTTGATTACAGAAGTAGAGGTAAAAAATTTATTGAGAGAAAACTGACTGATGGTAGTCAAACCAGTATTTGGATTGACCCCTGGATTCACGGTAATTCGCTTGTTGATCTACTTGGCTGGAATAATTTGTAATTACTAGGTGGTGTTTCTAATAAAGTTCAAAATATTATTTTTAAATAACAATTGGAACTTTCAAAACAGTCCAGCTGCAGCCATTTTTAAAAATGCTATTCAAAAAATTAGTATTGATAAGAATGGACCAAGGGATGCATGGGAATGGAAATTTTGCTCAAAAGGTAAATTTTCATTCAAAAAAACATGGGAGTTTCTTAGGGGAGAAGAAACAGAAGTGGACTGGCACAAGGTGATTTGGTGCAAATCTAATTGCCCCAAAATGGCCCATTGTACATATTTTGCTTTACAAAATAAACTACCAACCAGAGATAGGTTTAGCAAATGGAACCCTAATTCTGACAAGCATTGCTTATTTTGCAAATATGATATGGAAAGCTCCAACCATTTGTTTTTTGACTGCCCTTTCTTCCAGTTCATTTGGTTCAATATTAAATGTTCTTTGGGGTTTAATAATTCAAATCCTACTCTAGATATTAGGAGTAGTATAGATTATATTTTTAATACTTTAAACCCAAGTCTTTTTTATTTAAGAATGCTTGCATTATGTTAACAGCTGTTGTCTTCTACATTTGGAAAGAAAGGAATTAGAGATTTCACACTAACAAAGTTTCTAGTAGTTCCCAACTTTTGAGTTATATTTTATCTGACTGTCAGGTTATTATGAAAAAAATTAGTTTGAACAGGCATGACAGCATCCACAATCAATCTAAAAAAGATGCTAGCTTAGATAATCAAGTTGAGGATTTCATACTTAATTGCAAGTTCAGCAATAAAAGGCATACAATCCATGATACTGGCAGCAAATATCAAGCTGGGGCTACTGGCATCCTTCCTGGAGGCAGATCCACCCATCTCTACAATAATAGTAACTGCAAGGGAAGTATACAAAATTATTACTCAAAATACAGTTTTATAAGCTCTAATAGGAATAGTAATCTGGGTCACTTACCTATTGCAGAGGGTAGGGGTCATATACCAACCAACAATGATCTAAGTAGCCTGGAAAGGATTGATGGAAGTCTCACAGTTAATGCTTATGGTTTTTCTGATACTAATTCAGATTATAGAGATACAAAAGATCTTTCTGGCGTCCTTCCTGGTGGCAGCTATCCCAATCTTTGTAACAATCTGATTATAAAGGGAAGTAAACAGGATAGTTATAATAACAGTGCGTGTTGTGTTTATAAAATGGTTTCCGATGTAAATAACTTACATGTTACAGAGAAGGGGATTCATAGCCAGACCAGCAGTGATCCAGAAGCTTCTACCTCTCTAAATAAGAAAGATGGAAATCAATCGTATCAGTTTCTAACTAGAATAGGCAGAAATCATTACAAAAGCGAGCTTAATTGTCAGATTTATCACTTATCTTGCTGGAGTAATGGAGAAAGCAGTGGATCTAGAGAAGTGGAGGAAGCTCGAAGCTCAAAGAGACACAGAAGGGAAAACGATAACATTATTAGCACTAGTGACTTCAGATCCGACGATAGGGAGGAGATTGAAGCTGAAACTTGGAGTAGAAACGTCTACCTGAAGCCTCGCACCTCAGTGGAGACTAACAAGTGTGAAGACGATGTCTGGAACCCACCATGACGATCCGCTTTGCCATTTTTATGGGCGATTTCCCTTTCTGTCCGCCATTATTTTGTGTTTTCAGAAAGGCGGCTAGGGTTATGGATAGAGAGATTGATTGATATTTTATCTCAAGATGTATCGGGTTGTTTACCCGTTAGGCTGTTGGGCCTTGGGCCAATACTTTTTTTATCTCATTCAAAAAAAAAGTTTGTATGACTATACTAATGTAAAATATTGCTATGTATTTTGTACAGAACCTACCTTGCTTCAAGTTTCGTACTCTGCTCCCTATGCACATGGATTTTTTGTGAAATATTCTTGGATAATATGTATAAAAGCTACCAGCGAGGGATTGGCATTGCCTTTTGAGTTTGATCTAGTATCAGCCTTGCCTTTTCATTATCAACCTACTATACGGGGATTGCATGTGGCAACCACAGTTGACTTTGGGTTCTGTTTTCTTCATATGTCGTTCGGTCAATGTTTTGATTTGATTCATATGTAGCTTTGTCTTTCTGCTGTCAGTATCACTTTGTTTTCTATGGTTTGTTGATAGTCATTTAAGCTTTATGTTGTATGGTTGTCTTGCCGTGGTAAGTTTCCTCTATTAAAATTATTGGCTTTCCTTTTGGATCTAACTGTAACTTCATACTTGTAAATTTTGGTGGATTTCGAAATATCTTAGCATCATCACTTGAGTTCGTGGGGAAATTCATGTGGGCTCTGATCTTCAATGGAAATTTTTGTAGTATGCGTTCTACCTTGACATACTACTGCTTTGTATATTTTGGTTGACTTTTCTCTTGGAATTAAGGCTTGTCGTGAAAAAGGTAAAAAAGTAAACTTAAATTTCCAATTATTTAATGCATACAATTTGTAAGTTATATTATTTGCAACTATTCAACCATTACAGATTATTACCAACTATAATTTCTAGTTATTTAATTTATAATAATGAATTATTAGTTTTACGCAACTATTATTTCTAGTGATATTATAATAATGTCTATCAAACCACAAATAAATAACTATCTACCAGAACGCTTGCATCTAACGTTCCATATAATTAGTACATAATCAAAAACAGCATGGCACGTGTAGGAGTTTGGATTTACGACATGACAGGGCATGTGACCACCTTCTAATTAGTGTATTGTAGAGAGGATATATTGGGGTTCAACAATAACATCTTGCAACCCGGCCATACATGACCGACTACTCATTCAACTTGAGTGTATCGAATATATTGTCACCCACGGTTGGTACCAACATAACCGTATCACGGGAGATACAGAAGCGATAGAAGAATAAAATGAATTTTCTTTAGATGGTGAAATACTCCCAAATGGGAATGACCCATATAGCCACGTTGCCTACTCGATTTCTATCATTTACCGAATGATGAGACTTGGGCTCACGATTTGCTATCTGAGAACATCACATAATTTTGAGTGCCACATTGTCAGATCCGTCAAATCACCAATTAACGTATACAAATATACTCTGAGTGATAAGCTAAGAGAAGGTGTCTTCTTTACCACCAAACTTGGTATATTTGTAAAAATCAACGTACGTGACCTTTAGAAGATACTCTGTCAGACATTCGTCCGTACAAATCATCCAAGAACAGGATGAACTGAAGACACCCTCTACCGCATCCTATATAAGAATCACCCTAAGGATCAGTAGCGAGTAGTCCTTGCAATCCGTAGATTTCAACCACGCCAAAATCACAATGTATCTCAGGTTGCAAGTCAGAGATTATAAGTGGTTCTTTTGTTTTACGAAGATCTACAGCCTTCAATGGCTCCATCTTTATTCCCCACAAGTTAATTTCGAATGCAAAGTTGGTTCGAAGTGGTTTTGGGTCTAGTTCCCCTTCCGGTCTCTTCAAAACAACACGTCAAAAGTCTAAAAACAACATCCCATTGATAGTCAGGTTTTTAATTATCAATTCAAACAGTATGGTCAAGTATATTGGCAGCTCAGACCCTTTTACTTAGAACCATTCATTTAAAACTATTTAATCGATTCTTAAAAATCGATTTTATATTCTTATCTCAAATCTCATTGTTTTCGTTATGTTGAAAACAATAACCATATCATTATATATTTGAAATAAACGTATTCACCAAACTCCACTTTATTGCTTACTTCGAAAACATCACTATATATTCACCAATCCTTCCATTTCCTTTATTTTGGTAAAATAACTATATATTCTTTACTCAAAGGTATAGATCCACTTACCAATTCTTATCCGACAAACCAATGTTAATCAGTATATTCTTTATTACAAACCAAGCGGTCTTTTTCTAACTTCAACTTGAAGATTCTAATTAAATAATAAAACTCATGAAAATATATAGTTAAATTCCAAATATTCATTCCCGTTTTCAACTCTTTTCCATTCCTTTGGAAAAATCATCGCTCTTTTACTTATTATTTTATAATAAGTGTATTTCAAACCATCGCTCTTTTCCATTCCTTTGGAAAATTCACACTTGAAACTAGGGCCAAACAATGTTAAATTATACATTTTACTTTAAAATCCACTAGTTTTAATTACATTTCAAAATTTTGGCAAATAATGTTGCAATATTTCTCTTATGGAAATAACAAATTAATTTCAACATACTTTACCTTTACAAACTAATACCATCCCTTAATAATAGTGAAGTCGCTTAAGTTGGAGTATTTCAATTATCTCTCAGTCCTTGATTAACAAATATCTTATCTCAGAATAGATAGAAGTTCATAACTAAAAACCCATATTATCTGTAACATCAACCAAAACATATTTTCTGTGTTACTTAAAATATGGTTTTATAAACCATATCCTTGATTTTGAGAGTCTCGGACGATTATAATCATTTTTACTTAATTCTTTGATTAAGTAAATCATTTACAAACCCTTCGCTTTAAATATTTTTATATAATTCCATTTATAACTTGGATTATATTACGATAATCCATTTACCAAAACTCCACTTAAAACCATTTAACATCACATCATAGAACTAAATCTTTGGATTTAGTAGCTAAAAACCAATTATCAATTCCTTTACCCAAAACCATTAACATTCTTTGTGACGGCCCGCCCCGCACCAACCGACATTTCCAATGAAAGTACGTTGTGCCAATGTCCAACCAGCACGGGACGGTCGCCAAAGAAAGGAAAGAAGGAAAATTGAACTAACAAGGAACCTGTAGTATATCTCACAGCGCATGGAATAAAATATAATAATAACATACTGGACATAAAAAAGGCGAGACAGTGCATAAGCTGAAAACTAAACCATCATAGCAGCGGAAAATCCAAATACAGCTTATGTTCCACATCATCTTTATTACAACTTTTAAAACTGTATCTAAAGCAAAGTAAAGGAAAGGTACACTACTAATGCCTAAAGTAGTGACCAGCAACGTCACAGGGAGAATATATAGAGAATAGTATGCGTAAGCCGCCTGCTCGTCTCCGGACAACTAATCGTGCACAATCAGCAAACTTGTCTCTAGTCTGCCCGTTTAAGAGCACCCAGAGTAATAAGAAGAGACATAAAACTCTGGGTCAGACAAAAGTCCGGTATGAGCGATAAGCAGCAAAACAGAACAATATCAGGTATACTAAACCATACTTGAGCCTGGACCTGCAACCAAAGAGTTAGCACAACATGCCATACAATACTCTAAGGTGTCACTAGCATATGGTGTAAAGATACGGGGTGGTGGTGTGTATGTCATAGTGATGTCAAAAAGTCAAGCATAGCAACTATCCTCACATCTCTCACTTAGTGCGTAAAGCATATGATATCCACTTCTTTGATCACCCAATACTTTGTTACAATCACTCGGCCTATGGAGTCATGACGGCACCATTGCACTGATCTGTAACCACTAATACTTTGCTATGTACACTCTTCCATATGGAGTCATGATAACTCCACTGCACTTGCTCATAGCCATGCTACGATCACTCTGCCCCATTGTAACACCCCACGTCCATTAATGTCACTCACAAAGGGATTGCATTAACTTCCAGGGAGCATTTTAAGTGTGTATAGAACAGAAACTTAACAACAAGATAGATATAAACAGTACTTGAAAAATTAAAAACTTTATTACATTGCAGCGGAAAATACATATTGTAACACCCCGTAATTCTGTAACACTAAGATTCGAAAATCAAGGCAGAATTAAATTTTAAAATCAAAATCAAGGGAAACGGGCTGCGCCATTGCGTTCGTCTCGGAATTCTGCATGAAAACGAGTCCGAGTTTGCATAAATCGGAGTCTGTATGAGGAAGATTCAGCGAAGTTTAAATTTCAAAACAGTTCAGAAAAGCGAATTCAAATTCAAAATCGACCCAGATTGGGCTGGGCGGAATTTTCCCGCCCAAGGCACCCAGGTCGACCCCCCCCCCCCCCCCCCGCTTTTTCCAGTTTTCTGAACCTGGTTCGTTCCTCTGTATCCGGACGCCATTCTGACCAGATTCGTTGACTTCTACACTATATAAACAGCCCTAGTCTCCTTCTCTATTCACAATTCTTTTCTATCCTTATGCTGCCTCTGAGAAAATATATAAATAAATAATATATAAAATAAATCAAGACGAGGAGATGCTGCTCAAGTTGTCAAGAGGAGGTTCGAATCAAGATTAAAGCTTCAGGATGAGAATCAAAGGCTAACTCAAACGATTTCGAGCAACGTCGCACGAATCATAGCATCACCATCCTTCTATTCTAATATAATCTCTGTAAGTCAGTTACTTCTTAGATTTGAACGTTTCTCTTTTCGTGACATGAAATTAAAGGAATAAAAGAGTATGCAAATTCTTTCTATTCGAATCAGTGCCTATTTCTTTGTACCTAATTAAGAACTGTTATGATTCAAGGACAAATAAGACTGTGACTATGAAACTATGGACCTTAGAACCATATGCCTCTTTGACTATGAACATTGCCTATGACTATGAACAATGCCTATGACTATGAACATTGCCTATGACTATGAACACTGCCTTTGACTGTGACTATGGGAATTATTTCCTTGACTGTGAACACTAGCCTATGCCTTTGATTAGGAAAAACATAAACTATTGCCTATGACATAACATGAACAGCTGTGATTAAGCACCTATGATTCATGACTAGGGAAGTGTTGCTTAAGTTTTGTGACTGTGAAATTGGGTCTAAACCTAATTTTCTATTCTGTCTATTCTTGGTTTTCTTTGGTTTTAGACCTTGGGAATGTACCTATTAAGTTAGGTCTACCCATGTTCTTGAACCTACGGCTCTATTCTGTCTATTCTTGGTTTTAGACCTTGGGAATTTACCTATTAAGTTAGGTCTACCCATGTTCTTGAACCTACGTCGTTATTCAAAACCATTTTATGCCAGTTGTTATGTCTATCCTTTTCATAGCAATCTTTGGTTCATTCCCTATTTGCTACGAATCTAGATTTATCTATAAGCTAGATTGAACCACGATTATACGAACGGTGGGAATGCGATTTGGGCAAAATATGAAATTTACTAAAAACGTAGTTTTTAACTTGGAAATTGGCATAAATTGGGAACATGTATTATGGCATGTTCGTAGAAATGCAAATTGGATAAGTTTGACATGAATTATAGGATGTGTAATTTGAATCTAGTATTGACTTGTAAATCTAGCATTTACATGAATTGTAAACTAGAATAATAAGTCTAGTTTGACACGAACTGTAATTAGAATGTTAAATCAGAATTGGATTAGCTAATTTGGCATAATAGGTGTATTGGCATAAACTTGAAATTGGCCGTAATTGGGAATAATTTTCATGTCTAGCAAAATCATGGTTAGTGACACTTAATTTGGTATAGTTCACATACCAAAAGGCATAAATATGATATAGAGGGAAAATGGGCCGTAAGAATAAATGTTGACAATTTACATTAAAAGAGGAATTAGGAAATAAGTAAACTAGGAATGATTTACTTATAGAATTTGTCCTAAATGAGAAATGTAAATTTAGACAAATTAAAGGTTTCTTAACGACATCTCTTTTAATAATACACCAGAAAGTTCTAGGGTGACAGAGAGGATAGTGTCTAGGCTTGGGTTTGGAAAATACAAGTTTCCTGCTCTCCCTGGCAATCCCTAACTGATCCGACGGACGGGATGGTTACTTTTAAAACCTGATTTGGAAATTAATCAAAACCCTTTGAACTTAGAAAACATGAATATGCCTAACCCGAGGTTAGACTGAGTTGCGATGTAAACCTGCACGGAACCAACCGGCATATCCAGTATTCGCAACAATATCTGTCTAATGTGAGTGGTAGCGGCTTTAATTTATTTAGTTAAAGCTAGAACAAGAATGGCAGGGTTAAGTCAACTAAGACACTTAACCGATTCAACATGATAACCAGACCGGTGGGTGGGGTTAGGTTCTTAAGACAGTTAAGCTAGAATGGGAGGGTTAAGTCCATAGGAACACTTAACCAACTTAACACAGTTAAGCTAGGATGGGAGGGCTAAGTCCATAGGGACACTTAACCAACTTCACATGGTAACAAGACAAGATTTGTAGGGGTTAAGTAACTAAGAAAACACTTAGCCAAATTAACATGTTAACTAGACTAGAAGATGGGGTTAAGTAAAGTTAATACACTTAGCCAAATTAACATGTTAACTAGACTAGAGGTTGGGGTTAAGTAAATACACTTAGCCAATCTGATATGCTAGCTGGGCTAGACCGTAGGGTTAAGTAAGCTTGAACACTTAACCATCGGATTGTGATAAAGGAATAGGGTTAAGTCTAAAACATGAAGGGATAATACTTAACCATTAATAATAACATGTCAGTTAAAACAGACGGGCAAGGAACACTTAACCAATACAGGATGAATGGGTAGGGTTAAGTAATAAGAAATACTTAGCCAATATAACTTGGTTTGTGGTAGGGTTAAGTCATCATGAATTACTGATAACACTTAACCAGTTTAACGGGATGAATGAAGAGGGTTAAGTTGGCTTGAATTGACTAATAACACTTAACCAATCCAAATTGACGGGAAAGAGAACTAAGTAGTAAACCTTATTTAAGAAAACAACAATTCTGGAAACTAAGTGGTAAATCTTAGTTAATAAAACTAAGTAGTAATTCTTAGTATAACACGGGAAGGAGCGGATGTCCGTCTGACTAAAAAGGAGGCTCCAATGAATTGGGTTACGAAGCCCGAGGCTTTGAGGGGGCGTGAGGGTACTCTTGGTATCCCTCTGTGAGGCTGTAGATGATCCTCCTGGGCTCACAGAGGTTAAGGTCTGCGTAGAAGAACCAGGGGTATTCCTTGGTTGCAATATATGGCAACCTAAAGACTAGGATGGACCGACGTGATTCGACGAGAAAACGGTAGCCCTGTGATAGCAACTCGTCGTCTACCATCCATCTTGAGTCAATCGAGATACGTGAAGTGGAAAGGCGGAGAACTCCAAAAGACCATATACTTGCTATCTAGTTATGGGTGAGGATGGCCATAGGATAGTGGGGCACCGGGGGCCGGCGTATAGTTCTCATTTTACAAGGTGTGCCTTTCATTAGTTGAGGGAGGGGTCAAGTGGGACCATAGCCACTGGAATAAAAAAAGACCTTAGCATCTGCATCGGCAGATATTTGAAAGCTCCCGACCGAGTTCTGTATTCCTTGATTTGCCCTGTCACAGGACTCGGGTCGCACATTACAGGACATGTGCATCTAGACAAGCGATAACGATTCGCGATACATGCGTGGGGAAGTATAGGAACATATACCACTCTAGGTAGTGTGTCCTAGACTTGGGGGCATCGTTCGACAGGTAGCATAATCCCTAGTTAAACTAGGTGGCATAAATCCTGAATCCAATAAGCGTTCAGCAGATAGCGTAAACGATAGTTGAATCTAGAAAGCACTTGATAGAAAACCTTAGATTAGATCTATGCAAAATATAATAAATGTATGCCTGAAGGCAATGGAAACTACAGGGATTGGGATCACGTTATCGTTACTAGTTGGGACACTAGTTAGGTGGTGCAGAGATATAGAAACAGTATAACAAGGAACTAGCGAAGCGGCGAAAGTATTAGAGCGTATCCAGTTTATCTTAGCTTAGCATATCTTGTGATTATCTTGTCTAATCTTGCTGACCCTCTCGTCATGGTGTAATCTTGTATTCAGTTAATTCATGTCGTTTTGTTTTTCCATGTTCACATGCTAGAAGTTACTGAACTTACTCAGGCTTTATGTCTGACTCTGTTTTTCTTTCGTCTTCTTTTCTTCCGTCCCCCCCCCCCCCCCCAAGGTAGTAAAGGAGGGAATAGTATAGCTCAGGTTATGTTGGATTGTCACTCTTTCCCAGCTTGAAGATTTGTCGAAGTTTTGCTTAGATTCTCTTTTCAGACGCTATGGCTGGCTCTTGCTACATTGGGGAATATAAATGTATTTTTATGCTTCTTTATTTTGTAAGACAGATGATACTCTGATATTATAAAGAAATCGTTGTACAAACTATTTTATCAATAAAGCAAAGTTTAATTTTCCGCTATTTAATTTCTGTCTGTCTTGTAATTTATCTGCATCTTTTACCCAAAATGCTCCACAGAACTTAGTGCATTCCCTTTGTGAGTGACACTAACGGATGTGGGGTGTTACATGTGGTATTAGAGCTGAAGGTTACCGGATCAGATAAAAGATTTGAAAAATTATTTTCAAAACAATTTTAAAAGAAGCATTTTCAAAAGAAAGGATTTGTTTTAAAGGCATATTCCCCAAAGCCATATGCATTATCTTCTCTTCCTCTGTTTGAATTCTTGTCTCCTTCTTTCTTGAGTCTCTGGGGCTCCTGGCTTTCTGGGAGATAACCTCATCGAAGGGCGAAGTCATGCCTGGCTTCCATCCATAGCCGTAGTTGTTTCACCTACGGCCAGTTTTCTTTCAAGCTTATAGGGTTTCTCGAACGATGGAAGCAGCTTTCGAGATATTTGTCAACATGGTTATACACGGAAGGGGATGAGGAGTTTGGCTAGGGAGCACAACCCTAGGATGAGGAATTCATGGACGTAGATTTAGCTCACGAAGGAGGAAGAAATTATCTTTACTAGGGTATGATAGGGCATATAATTAAGGACAAGGGCAAGAACGAGGAACAAGATTTTCAGAAGGGCAAGTACATACTTTCGCCACCAAGAGTACCTAGGAGAAAGGTAGTAAAGTCCTATTGGAAGAGTCTAGTTTTGTTGTTCGTTTGAACGCTTCGCATTTGTTCATATCCACTTCCACAGTTGAGTCTCTGCACCATAGTACTTGTATAGTATAAAGATCCCACTAGAGTCTCAAATCCAATTGGTGGTCCGACCAGTTTATTTTTGTTAGTAGGGATTTGAGAATAGCTATCGAATTTGCTTATATCATCTCACGTAGATCGTCTAAATTCGGAGGAGATATTCCTTGGGTGTTTGTTTGATATTGGTTTAGGCCTTTGGAGCTTGTACTTGAGGAATGTCGAGTTCGACTAGGATGGTTTGCGTGAGAGATGAATAGTTGTGACAGGCACTCTGCAAAGCACGTAGTAACCTTTCGACCATTATAGTTATGGCATATTGGGTAAGAGAGAGACCTCTAACCATCTTAGTACGTACACTTGGTACCGTGATTGGCATCTGTTTATCTTGGAAATGGGGATCAGAAACTCCACAATCGTGAAGTTAAGATACAGTGGAGTAAAGCTCAAGAAGGCTAGATACTAACATCATACCCTTTTCCCTTAAGGGTGCATCCTTGATTTCTTTGTTTAGGAGCTTTACGCATAATTGTTTCTCTCTTTCCAAAGTATATCCTCTAGGTCGTATCTTCGATCCTTAGGTAGAAACTCCTTTGGATGTAAACATGTATTTGAAATATGTTATGGTTGATGGTTGCAAGTGGTTGCTAATGGTTGCTCGTGAATGCATATGCATACGTATTAGGCACTAGATCAAGTTCGGACGCTTTCATATTGCATTTACAGATATGTATTTGTTTGTAAGTTGAGCTTGATATGGTATCATATGGATGTTGCATATGGATGAATGGCTATGCACACATGTAGTATTTACATAACTAGGGATGCTTGCATACATGATTGGATGCATGGCACTGACACGATTCACATTAAGGAGGTCAACTGAATCAGTAGACCGCCTGATTTTGCATTAGATAAAGACATATACCCACACTATGCATATGAACATGAAAGCATTAGAAATCTTTTAAGGACAATGAATGCCTGTGATTGAATGGTTGAGTAGATGGGTGATTGGATGGTAGGACACATTCTTCCTAACTTGAAGATTTCGGGGACGAAATCCTTTTAAGTGGGGGAGAATGTAACACCCCGTAATTCTGTAACACTAAGATTCGCAAATCAAGGCAGAATTAAATTTTAAAAACAAAATCAAGGGAAACGGGCTGCGCCATTGCGTTCGTCTCGGAATTCTGCATGAAAACAAGTCCGAGTTTGCATAAATCGGAGTCAGTATGAGGAAGATATGGCCTCCGGAAGATTCAGCGAAGTCCAAATTTCAAAACAGTTCAGAAAAGCGAATTCAAATTCAAAATCGACCCAGATTGGGCGGGGCGGGAATTTTCCCGCCCAAGGCACCCAGGTCGACTGGGTAGTCGACCTGGGGGTCGACCCCCCCCCTTTTCACGTTTTCTGAACCTGGTTCGTTCCTCTGTATCCGGACGCCATTCTGACCAGATTCGTTGACTTCTACACTATATAAACAGCCCTAGTCTCCTTCTCTATTCACAATTCTTTTCTATCCTTATGCTGCCTCTGAGAAAATATATAAATAAATAATATATAAAATAAATCAAGACAAGGAGATGCTGCTCAAGTTGTCAAGAGGAGGTTCGAATCAAGATTAAAGCTTCAGGATGAGAATCAAAGGCTAACTCAAACGATTTCGAGCAACGTCGCACGAATCATAGCATCGCCATCCTTCTATTCTAATATAATCTCTGTAAGTCAGTTACTTCTTAGATTTGAACGTTTCTCTTTTCGTGACATGAAATTAAAGGAATAAAAGAGTATGCCAATTCTTTCTATTCGAATCAGTGCCTATTTCTTTGGACCTAATTAAGAACTGTTATGATTCAAGGACAAATAAGACTGTGACTATGAAACTATGGACCTTAGAACCATATGCCTCTTTGACTATGAACATTGCCTATGACTATGAACATTGCCTATGACTATGAACATTGCCTATGACTATGAACACTGCCTATGACTGTGATAATGGGAATTATTTCCTTGACTGTGAACACCAGCCTATGCCTTTGATTAGGAAAAACATAAACTATTGCCTATGACATAACATGAACAGCTGTGATTAAGCACCTATGACTCATGACTAGGGAAGTGTTGCTTAAGTTTTGTGACTGTGAAATTGGGTCTAAACCTGATTTTCTATTCTGTCTATTCTTGGTTTTCTTTGGTTTAAGACCTTGGGAATTTACCTATTAAGTTAGGTCTACCCATGTTCTTGAACCTACGGCTTTATTCTGTCTATTCTTGGTTTTAGACCTTGGGAATTTACCTATTAAGTTAGGTCTACCCATGTTCTTGAACCTATGTCGTTATTCAAAACCATTTTATGCCAGTTGTTATGTCTATCCTTTTCATAGCAATCTTTGGTTCATTCCCTATTTGCTACGAATCTAGATTTATCTATAATCTACATTGAACCACGATTATACGAACGGTGGAAATGCGATTTGTGCAAAATATGAAATTTACTAAAAACGTAGTTTTTAACTTGGAAATTGGCATAAATTGGGAACATGTATTATGGCATGTTCGTAGAAATGCAAATCGGATAAGTTTGACATGAATTATAGGATGTGTAATTTGAATCTAGTATTGACTTGTAAATCTAGCATTTACGTGAATTGTAAACTAGAATAATAAGTCTAGTTTGACATGAACTGTAATTAGAATGTTAAATCAGAATTGGATTTGCTAATTTGGCATAACAGGTGTATTGGCATAAACTTGAAATTGGCCGTAATTGGGAATAATTGTCATGTCTAGCAAAATCATGGTTAGTGACACTTAATTTGGTATAGTTCACATACCAAAAGGCATAAATATGATATAAAGGGGAAAATGGGCCGTAAGAATAAATGTTGACAATTTACATTAAAAGAGGAATTAGGAAATAAGTAAACTAGGAATGATTTACTTATAGAATTTGTCCTAAATGAAAAATGTAAATTTAGACAAATTAAAGGTTTCTTAACGACATCTCTTTTAATAATACACCAGAAAGTTCTAGGGTGACAGAGAGGATACTGTCTAGGCTTGGGTTTGGAAAATACAAGTTTCCTGCTCTCCCTAGCTATCCCTAACTGATCCGACGGACGGGATGGTTACTTTTAAAACCTGATTTGGAAATTAATCAAAACCCTTTGAACTTAGAAAACATGAATATGCCTAACCCGAGGTTAGACTGAGTTGCAATGTAAACCTGCCCAGAACCAACCGGCATATCCAGTATTCGCAACAATATCTGTCTAATGTGAGTGGTAGCGTCTTTAATTTATTTAGTTAAAGCTAGAACAAGAATGGCAGGGTTAAGTCAACTAAGAAACTTAACCGATTCAACATGATAACCAGACCGGTGGGTGGGGTTAGGTTCTTAACACAGTTAAGCTAGAATGGGAGGGTTAAGTCCATAGGAACACTTAACCAACTTAACACAGTTAAGCTAGGATGGGAGGGCTAAGTCCATAGGGACACTTAACCAACTTCACATGGTAACAAGACAAGATTTGTAGGGGTTAAGTAACTAAGAAAACACTTAGCCAAATTAACATGTTCACTAGACTAGAAGGTGGGGTTAAGTAAAGTTAATACACTTAGCCAAATTAACATGTTAACTAGACTAGAGGTTGGGGTTAAGTAAATACACTTAGCCAATCTGATATGCTAGCTGGGCTAGACCGTAGGGTTAAGTAAGCTTGAACACTTAACCATCGGATTGTGATAAAGGAATAGGGTTAAGTCTAAAACATGAAGGGATAATACTTAACCATTAATAATAACATGTCAGTTAAAACAGACAGGCAAGGAACACTTATCCAATACAGGATGAATGGGTAGGGTTAAGTAATAAGAAATACTGAACCAATATAACTTGGTTTGTGGTAGGGTTAAGTCATCATGAATTACTGATAACACTTAACCAGTTTAACAGGATGAATGAAGAGGGTTAAGTTGGCTTGAATTGACTAATGACACTTAACCAATCCAAATTGATGGGAAAGAGAACTAAGTAGTAAACCTTAGTTAAGAAAACAACGATTCTGGTAACTAAGTTGTAAATCTTAGTTAATAAAACTAAGTAGTAATTCTTAGTATAACACGGGAAGGAGCGGATGTCCGTCTTACTAAAAAGGAGGCTCCAACGAATTGGGTTACGAAGCCCGAGGCTTCGAGGGGGCGTGAGGGTACTCTTGGTATCCCTCTGTGAGGCTGCAGATGATCCTCCTGGGCTCACAGAGGTTAAGGTCTGCGTAGAAGAACCAGGGGTATGCCTTGGTTGCAATATATGGCAACCTAAAGACTAGGATGGACTGGTGTGATTCGGCGAGAAAACGGTAGCCCTGTGATAGCAACTCGTCGTCTACCATCCATCTCGAGTCAATCGAGATACGTGAAGCGGAAAGGCGGAGAACTCCAAAAGACCATATACTTGTTATCTAGTTATGGATGAGGATGGCCATAGGATAGTAGGGCACCGGGGGTCGGCGTATAGTTCTCATTTTACAAGGTGTGCCTTTAATTAGTTGAGGGAGGGGTCAAGTGGGACCATAGCCACTGGAATAAAAACAGACCTTAGCATCTGCATCGGCAGATATCTGAAAGCTCCCGACCGAGTTCTGTATTCCTTTATTTGCCCTGTCACAGGACTCGAGTCGCACATTACAGGACATGTGCATCTAGAAAAGCGATAACGATTCGCGATACATGCTTGGGGAAGTATAGGAACATATACCACTCTAGGTAGTGTGTCCTAGACTTGGGGGCATCGTTCGACAGGTAGCATAATCCCTAGTTAAACTAGGTGGCATAAATCCTGAATCCAAGAAGCGTTCAGTAGATAGCGTAAACTATAGTTGAATCTAGAAAGCACTTGATAGAAAACCTTAGATTTGATCTAGGCAAAATATAATAAATGTATGCCTGAAGGCAATGGAAACTACAGGGATTGGGATCACATTATCATTACTAGTTGGGTCACTAGTTAGGTGGTGCAGAGATATAGAAACCAGTATAACAAGGAAATAGCGAAGCGGCGAAAGTATTAGAGCGTATCCATTTTATCTTAGCTTAGCATATCTTGTGATTATCTTGTCTAATCTTGCTGACCCTCTCATCATGGTGTAATCTTGTATTCAGTTAATTCATGTCGTTTTGTTTTTCCATGTTCACATGCTAGAAGTTACTGAACTTACTCAGGCTTTATGTATGACTCTGTTTTTCTTTCGTCTTCTTTTTTTCCGTTCCCCCCCCCCCCCCCCAGGTAGTAAAGGAGGGAATAGTATAGCTCAGGTTAAGTTGGATTGTCACTCTTTCCCAGCTTGAAGATTTGTCGAAGTTTTGCTTGGATTCTCTTTTCAGACGCTATGGCTGGCTCTTGCTACATTGCGGAATATAAATGTATTTTTATGCTTCTTTATTTTGTAAGACAGATGATACTCTGATATTATAAAGAAATCGTTGTACAAACTATTTTATCAATAAAGCAAAGTTTTATTTTCCGCTGTTTAATTTCTGTCTGTCTTGTAATTTATCTGCATCTTTTACCCAAAATGCTCCACAGAACTTAGTGCATTCCCTTTGTGAGTGACCCTAACGGATGTGGGGTGTTACACATATGTTTGATTACAACATCAAAACCAGAGCCAAGTACATAATATCCATCTTGACTAACTCAAAGTACATAAATTGAAAGACATAATCCCCAATACAAAATAGCCATAAATAAAAGAGAGGCCGAACTTTACTTCAGCGATCCAAGCAATCTTCTAAAAGCTCCGCTGGTGCCAGTTCCAACCTGAGCACCAGGGGGGAAAAGGAAGAAAAGAGGAGGAAACAAAGGGGTCAGACATAAAGTCTGGCGAGTGCGATAACTTTAATAATATAATTACCAAAGTAACTAGGCTAAGGCATAAGTTGGAAAATCAGGAAATGACCATGAACCACTGAGTATGGCACAGTAAACAAGGAAACAAGATGAACAACGATATCATTAAAGCGCACCTAAAGCACTATAAGATAATTGCTATACTGCACCACCACTATAAGAAATTTGCTATACTGCACCACCACTAGTCACCCTAAGGTTGATCCCGCCTACAGACTTAAATAATGATAATGGTAGTTTCGTTCACCCCTAGCTGCCTTCGTAGGTGCCGCCTGCCCCTATCTCCACTAGGTGTACCCACTACCCCCAAGCGATCGGCTCCCTTACACGTAGATACCCGTGTTGGCCCCACAGTGGGGTGTATCACTCCCTAAAGTGGCAACCTGATACCACAAATAATGCACGGCTTATACCTACACGATGCAATAACGTCTTACCTACCAGCCCGGGTCCACACACGCATATGAACCCGTTGGACTTGCGTTGCCACCGCTAACCCGGTTTGGCCTCTTACAGTCAAGCCCAGTATGCGTGTCCCGTCTCGACTTGGGTCGAGCCTACAAAGATACGTATGGGTTACTGGTTGAAATGGGCCCACATTACTTGACACAAGCTATCCACCTAAGCTTGGTCCCCTCTAGTACATCCCACTTAACCCTCTTCTTATTCATGTTCACTTACATGTTTCAATTTTGGTTAATTATTTCTAATCGTATTTCAAATGCCACCCAAGGCGCCCACTAGATTCCACATGCCACCCAAGGCACCCACTTAACCCCCTCATGTCCCACTACATGTTTATCTGGTTAAGTGTTTCTTAATTCATTAAGACCGTAACCTCATAAAGACCTATCACATTAGACTCGCATTTGTGGCAGTTGGATTTGCCGGGCGGGTCCGAGCAGTCTTACACCACAATCGAGCCTGACCTCATGTCTTTACAATTGTTATGTATTTAATTTGTGCCTAAGACCTCCCACATTAGACTGGCATTTATGGCAGTTGGATTTGCCGGGCGGGTCCGAGCAGTCTTACACCACAAAAGAGCATAATCTCGTGTCTTAGACAATTAATTACTCCTAATTAATCATCCCCCAATTTGAATTAATTTCCCTATTCAAATTAACAATTAATTCCAAATTTAA
The DNA here is from genome assembly GCA_030737875.1 of Allium sativum. Taxonomy (NCBI): domain Eukaryota; kingdom Viridiplantae; phylum Streptophyta; class Magnoliopsida; order Asparagales; family Amaryllidaceae; genus Allium; species Allium sativum. The sequence goes on from CM060919.1 coordinate 205,855,853, forward strand.
CTATGGCCATAATTGACTCAATTATGTCCATATATTTATAGTATGTAAAATGATACCAATTTCATCCCAAATTTATTTTATGCCTTTTAAGGCATTTTGCCAATTAAATCTTTTAATATTATCCCCTTTTACCCCCACGTTGTACGTTCATTCGTTAACGTAAAATATACGTTAGACTCGAATAGTCAAACTCATTGAATAAAGAGAAAACATCACAACATACATATAATTAAAACTAGATCTAAACATTAGGGGTGAACTTGCATGTGTGAATGGTGTTCTACATCTAAAACTTGCATAGGCCAAAGTTACAACTTGCATAAAATTACATATGTCATAAATCCAAATCTAAAGGTGTGAACTTGTTTAGATAATGATCACAAACTTGCATAAATCATGTATGTCATAGATCTACATCTAAAGGTGTAAACTTGCATAGGCAGTAACCACAAACTTGCATAACATGATTCATTTTAAAACACATGTATTCATACAAACTTGCATATGTGATTTATGCAACATAACAATGCTCTAAACTTACATCTAAACATGTAATCTAGCATGTAGAATTTGGCATACAACTCACACATGTCATAGCCTAACTTTAGATCTAAAATAGATGTCATGAAGCATGTAAGGTTACATATTGTTAGACCCAAAAGTGGTTCTAACACCCAAATTGATTAAAAGCGAATAAAATGAGATAAAAATAAAAATGAACACACAGGATTTATAGTGGTTCGGCGAAGAGATGCCTACGTCCACTTATCTTTCACTATATTCACTGATTCAGTTGTAAATACAATGTAATGGTCACTTGATTTCACTCACAACTCGCTTATATTCACTCAATAGATTAAAACAAATAATGAAAGAAGATTTGGATTCTCCGGGAGCAATGGAGTTCGGATTATGGAGGTGGTTGAATTCTTAAAGTGCTGAAAAAAGATTCTTCTCTTTGTCTCCAGACGGGGTATTTATAGGTGTGAATTTGCTTGAAACTTGATCCGGGTCGGGGCCACGTGTCGTCCATCCCACTATCTTCGGGTTCGGATGAATTACCGTGCTGACAACGCATCAAAATAGTGAACGTTATGGGTAGGAACTGGTCACAGCCGGTCCGGATATCCAGGCGCTTTTGCAGGAGAATGACATGGAACATGGGTTCGGGTCGGAGACGCACAGACAAGGGGTTCGGATCGGGATATCCGATCCGACCCGGATTGGCTTGGATGCAACGCTCTCTTCTTCTCTAATTTGCTCCGCTCCGATCCATTTTCGTGGCAAACAGGTGGCTTTCCGATCCAGTCGAGATCATGTTGCCCTCCGATCCGATTAGATATACCTTATCAATTTCCTCAGCAGCAGTTCACCGATCCGAACAGAAAGCTCTATCCGACCCGAACCGATATGTTGCTCTGACCCGACCCGAACAACTGCAGCTATCCAATCTAGATTGTAGTGTCTTCTCCAATCCGAACCGAAGTCTTCTAATTAAAAATGCCCTTCAATGTCTGGTTTCTTGACTTTGTGTTGCCTAGTTCACAAAGTAGGCTAACACATATAATTTTCCCCAACTTTCATATGATTCATGTCTTGATAAAAATCTAAACTTGCATACATACTTATGATTTATCATATGAATCAACATACCCAAACTAGCATATGATCAACATGGTGATTTGATTATACATAAAATTACAACATAGATGATCACAACTTTACAAGATAGCATCATAGAATTTACAACATAAACATCACAATTTTACTACATGAATAATAACATGCAGTCAATAATTCACATCATAACCAAATAGTCCACATCATAACTCAATCCAATTAACTAGCTATTTTATTAAAATTATCGAACTCATAATTCAGAGAAGGTCTGGAATTCTGAATTCTGAAGTTGTAATAGCTTTCCCTTGAAGAAGATTCATTGTTAAAGTTGAAAAGAATTGAATTAGATTAGCTTTCTTCCTCTCTAATTAGTGGCGGCTATGCTGAGTTGCTAGGTGATGGCATGGAGGCCATGAAGATAATTTTGATTTTGATTTTAGGGTTTGAGTCTATAGGTGTTTTTATAGAGTTTAGGATTAGTTTAAGCCGTTTGATCAACCCAGAATTAATCCCAGCCAATCAGAGCATATCAGAAACCCTAATGAGTCAGCATCTAGTCATCAACAGGTCATAAAACAAATCTACCCGGGGGGGTACAGGTCGACCCTATGGTCGACCTGGCCCTGGCGGGAATTTTCCCGCCTAGCCTGTCTGACTCCGAAATTTGAATTTTCGGAAATCTGTTTTGAATTTTCTGAAACTTCCGATGACGATATCTTCTTCATACGAAGTCCAATTCACGCAAACTCGGACTCTATCTCAACCATAATTCCGAGATGAACACAATGGCACAACCCATTTCCCTTAATTCTCACGTCTGAGATTAGTTATTCTTTAATTTGTGAATATTAGTGTTAACAGAAATACGGGGAGTTACATTCTCCCCTCCTTAAAGGATTTCGCCCCCGAAATCTCCAAGTTAAGGAGAAGGCATATCCTACCATCCAAACAACCATTTACTCAACCATCAAACACAAGCATCCATTGTCCTTATAAAATTCCTAATGCTGTATGAACATATACAAGAAGTATGTGTATATGTTCCCTATCTAATGCATAATCAGGCAGTCTACTGATTCAGTTGACCTCCTTAATGCAAACCATGATATTGCCATGCGTCCAATATGTATGCGAAGAACCCTATCGATACATATTACTTCTGCATGCGTGCACAACCATTCACCAAAATGCCGCATCCATATGATAGCGCAACCATTATACAACCATTAACTTAAATATGCACACACACATCTATATGCAATATGCAATATGAAGTGACTGAGCCGATCTAGTGCCTAAAGTGTGTGTATATGCATCCACGAGCAACCACTAGCAAACACTTGCATCCATATGCATCCATCATACAGAACATCTCTCAAACACATGTTTCAACCATAGGACTACCCTATCTAAAGGTCAAAGATACTAGCGAGAGGACATACTAAAGATAAAACAAGTACAAGCTAAGCGATAAAGGAGAAATTAAAAGACATACCCCGAAAAGAAAAGGGTACAATGAACGCATCTTCTCTTCCATCTCCCAAGTAGCGTTGCTCTGATCATCTCCCCGTTGCACTTTGACTAGCCTGACCTCTCGATTCCTCAATTTCTTAATCTCCGACCCAAGGATGCACGTAGGAGCTCATCGAATCATCATATCACGCTCTATCTTTGCCTCTCTAAGCAAGCTCGGCTCTACCACTTCTGCGGTCTCATGCAAGCACTTCCTCAAATGTGATACATGGAATACATCGTGTACACCACTAAGTCTCTCGGGCAGCTCCACTCTATACGCCATCTGTCCAATTCTCTCCTTAATAGGAAACAACCCTATGAACCTTGGTATTAACTTCCCAACGGACTCAAACCGAACAACATTCCGTAATGGAGACACCTTGACAAAGACCATGTCCCCAATATCAAACTCAAGATCTGTCCTCCTCTTGTCCGCATAAGATTTCTGCCTATCTTGCGCCGTCTTCGTCCTCCTTCGAATCAAATCGATCTTTTCCGAAGTCTCTCTAATCATATCGGGCCCAAGCAAGATCTTATCTGTAGATTCCCACCAACATGTAGGCGAACGACACGGTCGTCCATAAAGAGCCTCGAACGGTGCCATGCCAATGCTAGACTGAAAGCTATTATTATATGCGAACTCTACCAACGAAAGATGTTCCTCCCATGTACCTCCGAAATCTAAGACACACATCCTCAATAGGTCCTCTAGAATTCGATTCACCCTCTCGATTTGGCCGTCCGTCTGAGGATGATATGCGGTGGTCAAACATAACTGAGTCCCTACCGCCTCTTGCAAGCTCTTCCAAAATTCGCTAGTAAAGATAGGATCCCGATCGCTCACTATGCTAGAAGGAACACCGTGCAAACGAACTGTCTCTCGAATGCATACAGAGGCTAACCATGGAGCAGTCCTCTTACTCTTCACGGGAATGAAATGGGAGCTCTTGGTAAGCCTGTCTACCACGACCCAAATCCCCGTATTACCCTTTCTCGATCTCGGTAACCCATCAACAAAATCCATCGAAACACTTTCCCACTTCCATTGTGGGACCTCCAATGGGTGAAGCAATCCACCGAGCTTCTTTTTCTCTGCCTTTACTTGTTGGCACACCAAGCATCTAACGACATACTCGGCCACGTCCTTCTTTATACCGGCCCAAAAGTAAACTCGTCTCATGTCCATGTACATCTTGTCCCCGCCGGGATGGATGGTCATCTTCGAACAATGTGCATCATCAAGAATGGTCTTCCTTAGGTCCTTGTCTTTTGGTACACAAAGTCTACCATCCCTACGTAACCAACCCTTATCATCTTGAGTATACCTACAGAGATGGCTCGATGACTCCCCTCCTTTGAGCTTTTCTACTAACTCAACCAACTGTGGGTCATCTTGCTGTGCCTCTCCAATCCGTCCCAAAAGCGTAGGTCTAACCTCTAAGGATGCTAGAAAACCGGGTACAAAGTCAATGGAAGGTCTAAAGTCAAACGTAGAGATGAACTCTAAGCTTCGCCGCTCAACAAACAACGGACTCAGGACAACGTTTTCCTACTTAAGGCGTCTGCCACTACGTTACCCTTGCCAGGGGTATATGCTATTTCGAAATCATAGGACGCTAAGAATTCCATCCTCCTTTGCTGCCTTAAGTTCAAGTCCTTCTGAGAGAACAAGTATTTTAGCGATTTGTGGTCAGTGAACAATTCGAATTTCTCGCCAAGAAGATAAAAGCGCCAAGACTTAAGCGCGAAAACAATAGCGACCAACTCTAGGTCATGTGTAGGGTAATTTTTCTCATGCACTCTCAACTGCCTTCCACCATAGGCTATTACCCTTCCCTCTTGCATTAAGACTGCGCCTAGTCCTCTTCCACAAACATCGGTATAAACGGTAAATGGCTTACTCCCATCTGGCAACACTAAGACTGGGGCTGTGGTCAAAGCACTCTTTAAACGTTGGAACGCATCATCACAATCTACGTCCCATGTGAAAACTAGGTTCTTCTTCGTCAAGCGTGTTAATGGGGCTGATATTTTTGTGAAGTCCTTGATAGTCTTCCTATAGTAGCCAGCCAACCCTAAGAAACTCCTCACCTCAATAGCATTTTTAGGGACCTTCCAATCTTGGATGGCCACTACCTTCGCGGGATCCACAGCTATCCCTTCTTTGGAAACCACGTACCCTAAGAATCGCACTTCCTTCCTCTAAAAGTGACATTTAGAAAATTTAGCTTTAAGGCTATGCGCTCGAAGAGTCTCCAACACTTCCCTAAGATGTAGGGCATGCTCTTCCTCGTTCTTAGAAAAGATCAGGATGTCGTCCACAAAGACTACCACAAATTTATTATGGTACTCCCTAAACACCCTACTCATCAAGTCAACAAAGTAAGCGGGTGCGTTTGTCAAACCAAAGGTCATCACAAGCCACTCGAAGAAATCGTCCGGAGTCCTAAAGGCAGTCTTGTCTATCCTATCCTCAGCCACTCTCTACTGATGGAAACCTGTGGCTAAGTCCAACTGCGGAAACACTGTGGCACTAACTAACTGATCGAAGAGATCGTTAATCCTCGGCAGTGGGTGCCTATTCTTCTTAGTAAGCTTATTAAGTTCTCTATAGTCCACACAAAGTCTAAGGGACCCATCTGCCTTCATGGCAAATACTACTGGAGCACCCTACTCCGATATACTACGTCTGATGAACCTCTTCTCAAGCAACTCCTTCACTTGCTTACTGAGTTCTCTTCTCTCTCTTGGAGCCATGTGGCGCACTGGCAATGCAACTGGCTTTGCATTATCTACTAGATATATTCGAAAGTCTATCTCACGTTTTGGGGGTAAACCCCTCACCTCATCGAAGACATCAACATATTCACGGACTATGGGGACAGAATGTAAGTCATCATCGGATGCATCAAGGGATTCTAGGTAACTAAGCATTACTGGACCTCTAGGGTCACAAGAAATATAGGGGGTCTTTCCAAAACGAGTCAACAATCTAACTACCCTTCTTTCACAATCCATGATGGCCCCATATCTAGTTAGCCAATCCATACCTAGAATTAAACCGTAGCCCATGAAGCCAAGAACTAAGGCATTGCATTCGAACTCAACGCCCAAGATAAACACTCTCAAATCCCGACAAATCATAGAAAGATGAGCCGAACCACCAATAGGATTTGAGACTACTAAGGGATCTGTAACAAGACTAGTATCTAGGTGCAGTGTTTCAACTAATGATGTAGAGATAAACGAATGTGATGCGCCAGAATCGAATAAATTATGGACAGGATGATCAAACAGAAAAACTAAACTTTCAACAGAAATTGCTCTACCTCGTTCTTGCAGCGATCGGACCACGAGAGCCTGAACTTGTCCCCTTGCCTGCCCTGATGCCATAAGAGCCTGCACCTGTCCTCCCGAGGTAGACCCTGCCTTTTCTTTGGGCAGTCCTTAATAAGATGTCCCGCCTCGCCACAGTGGAAACAACTGGTCTTCTTTTTCTTCCTACAATCTTTGCTTAGATGGCCGGGTGTCCCACAGTTAAAGCATCTTTTCTTTCCCTTACCATTGTTGCCTTTGCCACCTTTCTTGTTCTGTTGTTGCTGTTGCGGCTTCTTTTGATCCCCTTTCTTCCCGGGTGCCTTATTAACATTGGCGCCCTTCTCTTCTTCATGTATAAGCACCGTGTCAACTAGCCTCTCAAAGGTAGCCCCCATGGGGATGTGGGTCATAGCTAACCCATGAAGCGGCTCGTTCAAACCCTTAACAAATCTCAGGGCATTCTTTTCAGGAGTATTCACCAAGTCCAAGCCAAATCTTGCCAATTGATTGAATTTGTTGACGTACTCTTTCACCGATAGATTCCCTTGCTTCCATGCTAGAAACCTTTCCATGTATAGATTCTCTTCGGCCCGTGAGAGAAACTTCGCCTCAAACCTCTGCCTAAAATCTGGCCATGTATCGACTGGACGTCCTCCATTAGTGACCTCCCACCAAAACGAGTCCTTATCCTTCATTAGTCAGGCAACTAACTGGACCTTTCTTCCATCATCCACTTCAAAGATTCCAAATAATTCTTCCACCTCCTTTAGCCAGTTTCGAGCTTCAACAAATGTCTCCGTCCCGTGAAAATGTTTTCCACCCATTTCCCAAAAGTCCTTACATATCTTAGCAGAAGTATCGACGCGAGGGGGAGGAGGAGGAGGAGCATTTGCTGGACCTGCGGTGGCGGCCCTAGCCTCGAGATATTGACGAAACCAACCGGGTACATGAACACCCTCTGGTATCTCAGATGCTTGAGACATGCTGAAACGAAAAAAGGAAAGATTCAATACAAAAGAACCGAAGGAAAGATATATGGCCCTTGGGGTTATGCTTTCTAAAATAAGCTTTTCTCTTGAAAATAGTTTCCTTAAAACATACTTTTGAAGGTATTTCTTTATAAAAATTGTTTTTGAAAAACAACTTTTCAAAATTCATATTTGTTCTGGTAACCTTCAGCTCTGATACCACTTGTAACACCCCACGTCCATTAATGTCACTCACAAAGGGAATGCATTAACTTCCATGGAGCATTTTAAGTGTGTATAGAACAAAAACTTAACAACAAGACAGATATAAACAGTACTTGAAAAATTAAAAACTTTATTTCATTGCAGCAGAAAATACATATGTTTGATCACATCATCAAAACCAGAGCCAAGTACATAATATCCATCTTGACTAAATCAAAGCAAACAAATTGAAAGGCATAATCCCCAATACAAAATAGCCATAAATGAAAGAGAGGCTGAACTTTACTTCAGCGATCCAAGCAATCTTCTAAAAGGCTCCGCTGGTGCTAGTTCCAACCTGAGCAACTTGGGGGAAGGAAGAAAAGAGGAGGAAACAAAGGGGGTCAGACATAAAGTCTGGCGAGTGCGATAAATTTAATAATATAATTACCAAAGTAACTAGTCTAAGGCATAAGTTGGAAAATCAGGAAAGGACCATGAACCATTGAGTATGGCAAAGTAAACAAGGAAACAAGATGAACAACGATATCGTTAAAGCGCACCTAAACCACTATAAGATAATTGCTATACTGCACCACCACTATAAAATATTTGCTATACTACACCACCACTAGTCACCCTAAGGTTGATCCCGCCAACAGACTTAAATAATGATAATGGTAGTTTCGTGCATCCCTAGTTGGCTTCATAGGTGCCGCCTGCCCCTATCTCCACTAGGTGTACCCACTACCCCCAAGCGATCGGCTCCCCAACTCGTAGATACCCATGTTGGCCCCACAATGGGGTGTATCACTTCCCAAAGTGGCAACCCGATACCACAAATAATGCACGGCTTATACCTACACGATGCAACAATGTCTTACCTACCAGCCCAGGTCCACACACGCATATGAACCCGTTGGACTTGCGTTGCCACCGCTAACACGGTTTGGCCTCTTACAGTCAAGCCCATTATGCGTGTCCCGTTGTAACACCCCATCTCCGTTAAGGTCACTCACAAAGGGAATGCCTTAACTTTGGTGGAGCATTTTAGTAAACAAAACAGAAACTTACAAGATAGATAAAACAGTACTTGAAAAATTTATAACTTTATTACAACAGAAACCGAAATAAGCTTGGTTACATCCTTTCAAATCACAATATCAGAATTCAAGTACAAAATATCAGTCTTGTACAAAAGCCTTCAGAATGCATAGTTTAAAATCATAATCCCCACAGAAGAAGACAAGCCATACTTTAAGCACTTCAAGCAGAAGAAGTCTGGATCAAGCTAGAGTATTCCCTTCTACAAAACCTGGGGGGAGAAACGGAAGAAAGGAGGCGAAAAAACAAGGGTCAGACAAAAGTCTGGCAAGTCCAGTGATTTTCAGTTATGAACAGATAATAATAACATGACATGAAAATAAAACTGGATGAGAGGTAACTGTAATAGGTGTAGCAGATATAACAAAAGAACAGAATGATTTAAGCTATTTCTTTGCACTTCTCTGCACTAATACTAGTATAACAGAATTAGGTGTCACCCTAATGTCTAAACTGAAACAGAAACGGGTACAGAATAATTTTCGCGCTAGTAATGGCCCTTTACCACCCGATCAGAAACAGACAGAAGCAGAATGCAGATAATGGGCCTTTACCACTCGAACCGAAATGGAAACAGAATGTAGCATTAGGTGTACACTAGTAATTGGGCCTTTACCACCCGAACAAATGGTACCACGCAGAAACAGACAGGTGTTGCCACCCAACAGAAACAGACGGTACCAACAGAAACAGACAGAACTAAGTGTACCCTAAAACCCTACCCCAAGCGATCGGCTCCCTAATACATAAATACCCTGTGTCGGCCCCACAGTAGGGTGTATCACTCCCTAAAGTGACAACCAATTGGCACAGACCTATTTACAGATGTCACGGCGTATTACATCCTCAGAGGCAGACCGGGATCCATGCACGCACATGACCCGGTTGGAACGCACCATCGACACCCCTCGCCATTATCAGAATGAACCACTTATAATTAGTTCAGTAAGCGTGCCCGGACCCTACCTACTGTTGGGTCAAAGTTTTGATACCAGAAAGGGTTACTGACTAATATGGGTCCCAAACAACAGATGACACAAGTAATTCCCCTCCTAACCTTGTGTCCCCAGACTAACAGATTTCAGATTAACTTGTTTACAAGTTCAGACATACAGAATTCAGATCAACCAGTTCACAGACAAGTTTTCAGACTAACGGATCAGATATACAGATTTTACAGACTTACCGATTAACCAGTTACAGATTAACAGACTTACCGATTTGTCTAACTTTGTATTTGGGCCTACAGATTCACGGAACAGATTTATTAAATTCATCAGTCTAGTGGGTTTAATCCTATCCGCCCAACACGTTTCAGACATCATATTTATCTCAGATTTTCATTAATAAAATATTAATGCCCAGACCTCTCACATTAGACTGACAGTTTGCGGCTACTGGTTAGGCCGGTTGGTTCTGGGCAGATTTCTATCGCAAACTAAGTCTAACCTTGGGTTTCAAGCACGTTATGACTAACTTCTCACATTAGAACCTATTGTTTGCGGCCACTGGATGTAACGGGCGGTTCCGGGCAGAATTACGCCGCAAACTCATTCTAATCTCGAGTTAGCCATGTTTATCTTTACGGCCAATTAATTAATAATTTACCATTTACGCCCATGCCTAATATACATGTCATAGATAATTCAGATTATGTCAATCACAGACTGAAAATATCAACTTAACAGATGTAGCAGATAACAGATTTTTCGCAGATTAGGCGACTTAACCGATTCAGCAGATTAAGTAATTTAGCAGATTTGGCATATAACAGATTTGGCATTTTCAGCAGACTTAGCAGATGACAGATCTGGCAGATGAACAGATCTAGCAGACTAGGCAGTAGAGCAGAACTAGCAGATTAAGCAATATAACAGGACTAGCAGATCAGACAAATATAGCAGAACTAGCGAATTAGGCAAATATAACAGATTTAATCATTCCTTAAAGTTTCACAAACATATCTTGCCTAATCATAAATTTGGCCTAAGTTTGCATGCCTAAGTAGTTGTCATGATTCACTATATGATCATATACCCCATGCTTGCATTGAATTTACATGTCACAGATTATGGTCATAATTTACCATATATCGTATGTTTCATTTTTTATTAAACTTGCATAGTACAGAAGATCCATATATAAATTATACCAAATATAGCCATCGATTACTGTGCATGTCATATATCCCAAAGATCCCTTACTTAGGTGTTTATTTACATTAATAGATATCCTACTTTCATGTAAATCTTTATACCTAAGCCATATTCTCTTTATCTCAAATCATATGTTCAATACAGTCTATATTTATGTCCAATTATGTGTCCTCAAATCATAGGTTCAATACCCCTTTATGTTATAAATATAACATGTACAGTCATATGTCTCATATTTATGTTCAAGCTACAGTCCATGTTCTTTCCTCAAATCAGTCACCTATTGGTCATGCCCAATTTATGCATAATTCATTTTACTGTCCCAAACATTTTAGCGTATGTTAATCTCTTATCAGATTGGCTCAGGCTCGTGGTAGCCTGGCTATAGAACAGAAAGAAGAAAGAGATACAGAATAAGATAGATCTAAACAGAACAGAATAGATATATCCTCAGATTCAGATTTACAATTCATGTCACAATCATAATTAACGTTTATATCGGAAAATAACTGTACTTGCCTTGGTTGGATTAAAGAAAGAGCTTTAATTGTTGTAGAATCGTTGCAGAAGCTCTAATCTCTAGTTTGAATTGGGTTGCTTAGGTTGATGTTGATTAGCTTCTAGTTTTGATTCCAGCAGAGTAGCGACGCCATTTTTATTTTTATTTAGAACAGAGGCAGAATAGAAGCAGAATAGAATTGTGTGTAGGGAAGGCTTGATTTGGGGCTATTTAAATAGGTTTAGACAGATGAATCTGGACAGAAATTGGACTAGATACATCAGAATGAACGCTGGCCCAAAAATGGGCTCGAGGACCAGGTCGACACCCAGGTCGACTGCCCAGTCGACCTGGTCTAGGGGGTCGACTGCCCAGTCGACTCCCCAGTCGACCTGGGTCTGGGCGAGAAATTTCCCGCCCAGTCTGTTCTGCGTTTGAAATTCGAATTTTGAATTCGAATTCAAGCTGTTTTGAACTCTGATTTTTTCTGAAACTTTGGAGGGCTATAACTTGGTCATACGGACTCCGATTCTCACAAACTCGGACTCGTTTCCAAGCAGAATTCCGAGACGAACGCAATGGCGCAACCCGTTTCCCTTGATTCTTATTTTAAAAATTAATTACCCTCTGATTTGTTACTTATACATTCACAGAAAATACGAGGTGTTACATTCTCCCCTCCTTAAAGGATTTCGTCCCCGAAATCTTCAAGTTAAGAAGAATGTGTCCTACCATCCAACATCCATCTACTCAATCATCGATCACTGGCATCCATTGTCCTTAGAAACTTCTAATGTTGTATGAACATATGCAAAGGTGTGTGTATATGTTCCTTATCTAATGCAAAGATTAGGCGGTCCACTGATTCAGTTGACCTCCTTAATGCGAATTATGCCAGTGCCATGAGTCCAACATGTATGCAATTTCCCTACTCGATACATATCATTTCTATATGAGTGTGCAACCATTCAGTCATATGCAACATCCATGTGCTGAGTCGATCATTTTGCATCCACAAAAATTGAAAATGCTCACACATCCATATGTAGTATGGAAGTGTTTTCGAGCCGATCTAGTGCCTAGTGTGTGTATATGCATCCACGAGCGACTACTAGCAACCACTTGCATCCCCTTGCAACCATCAAACATAACATGTCTCAAACACATGTTTACACCCATTAGTTTCTACCTAAAGTTCGAAGATTCGATCGATAGGATACAGTCGAATGATGGAAGCGAGCACAGATAAGACAAAGACTTGGTTCCCATTAGGTTGAGAAAATAATTCCCCTAAGTATCAACCCCGAAGTCCGAAATTAACATCAGATTGACACCCAGAGGATTACCCTCTTTAGACAATGTCAAAATTGGAAATCAGAATTATTCAGATATTTGCAGACTACTGGTACAGATCAGGTTCCCTAATGATTCTTAGGAAGCTAAGCATGATAAAAATCCCAGAATGTATGCGTCCTACTTGACGCCTAACACAAATATCTCTCAAACCCAATCTCTCACAAACAGATGAGTCGTAACCCTTATGGGTTTGAGTCTACAGCGGAATCTGAAACAATACTAGTATTAAAGTGCAGAGTATCGATTACAGAATCAAAATGCCAGAATCAGAAAGAGTTTTAACTCAACAATCAGATAAGAAAATTAAACCTTCTACTTAAATTTTCTTATTTCTACCCTATCTACCAGTCCCTTGAGCATTCGCCTGTCCTCCAGAAGTGGGTTCTGCCCTCTGCCCTTGCCCTCGTTTCTTCGGGCAGTCCCTAGTGAAGTGTCCCATCTCACCACAGTTGAAGCAAGTGCCCTTCCTTTTTCGGCAATCCTTGTTCAGATGAGTCGAGCTCCCACAAGTAAAACACTTTTTCTCCTTCTTATCTTCAGACTCCTTATCTTTCTTTTGGGTTTCCTTGTTGGGCCCTGCCTTCTTGTTCGGTGGCTCTTCCTTCTTTGCCTCTTTCTTCTCGGGTGCCTTATCAGCTTTAGCGCCTTTCTCCTCGTGCATGAGTGCCATGTCTACTAGCTTCTCAAAGGTGGCCCCCATAGGGATGTGGGTCATAGCCAACCCCTGCAGTGGCTCATTCAAGCCATTAACGAACCTCAGAGCCTTCTTCTCCTACGTGTTCACCAAATCTAAGCCAAATCTTGCCAATTGGTTAAATTTGTTGACGTACTCTTTCACTGATAGATTTCCCTGCTTTAATGTCAAGAACCTTTCCATGTATAGATTCTCTTCTGCCCTTGAGAGAAACTTTGCCTCAAACCTACGCCTGAAATCCGCCCAAGAATCAACAGGACGCTCCCCATTAGTGACCTCCCACCAAAACGAGGCCTCTCCCTTCATTAACCAAGCTGCTAATTTGACTTTCCTCCCTTCTTCTACTTCAAAGATTTCTAGCAATTCTTCCACCTCCTTAAGCCAATCTCTAGCTTCCACAAACGTTTCTGACCCCTGAAAAGGTTTTCCACCCATAGCCTTAAATTCCTTGCATGTCTTTGCAAAAGTATCAGCGCGAGGAGGGGGAGGAGGAGGAGCGGGTGCAACTGGTGGTGGAGGAACATTGGCAGGACCAGCAACGGCCCTAGCCTCTAATAACCTCCTATACCATCCTGGTATCGTTACACCCTCCGGAAGGTTAAGATCTTCAGCCATGCTGAAACGAAAAAGGAAAGATTCAAAATGGAGAATTCGAAGGATAAAGATATATGGCCATTGGGGATTATGTTTTTCGTAAAAACTTTCCTCGTTAAATTACTCATCAAGACATGTTTTTGAAAACACTCCTTCCAAAAATACTTTAGAAAAATAGTTTTTCTAAAATTTTATCTGTTCTAGTAACCTTAAGCTCTGATACCAAGTGTAACACCCCACCTCCGTTAAGGTCACTCACAAAGGGAATGCCTTAACTTTGGTGGAGCATTTTTGTAAACAGAACAGAAACTTACAAGACAGATAAAATAGTACTTGAAAATTTTATAAATTTATTACAACAGAAACCGAAATAAGCTTGGTTACATCCTTTCAAATCACAATATCAGAATTCAAGTACAAAATATCAGTCTTGTAGAAAAGCCTTCAGAATGCATAGTTTAAAATCATAATCCCCACAGAAGAAGACAAGCCATACTTTAAGCACTTCAAGCAGAAGAAGTCTGGATCAAGCTAGAGTATTCCCTTCTACAAAACCTGGGGAGGGAAACGGAAGAAAGGAGTCGAAACAACAAGGGTCAGACAAAAGTCTGGCAAGTCCAGTGATTTTCAGTTATGAACAGATAATAATAACATGACATGAAAATAAAACTGGATGAGAGGTAACTATAACAGGTGTAGCAGATATAATAGAAGAACAGAATGATATAAGCTATTGCTTTGCACTTCTCTGCACTAATACTAGTATAATAGAATTAGGTGTCACCCTAATGTCTAAACTGAAACAGAAACGGGTACAGAATAATTTCTGCGCAAGTAATGGGCCTTTACCACCCGATTAGAAACAGACAGAAGAAGAATGCAGATAATGGGCCTTTACCACCCGAACCGAAACAGAAACAGATTAATCCCTACGGAAACAAAATGTAGAATTAGGTGTACACTAGTAATTGGGCCTTTACCACCCGAACAGACGGTACCACGCAGAAACAGACAGGTGTTGCCACCCAACAGAAACAGACGGTACCAACAGAAACAGACAGAACTAAGTGTACCCTAAAACCCTACCCCAAGCGATCGGCTCCCTAATACATAAATACCCTGTGTCAGCCCCACAGTAGGGTGTATCACTCCCTAAAGTGACAACCAATTGGCACAGACCTATTTACATACGTCACGGCGTCTTACATCCTCAGAGGTAGACCGGGATCCATGCACGCACATGACCCGGTTGGAACGCACCATCAACACCCCTCTCCATTATCAAAATGAACCGATTATAATTAGTTCAGTAAGCGTGCCCGGACCCTACCTACTATTGGGTCAAAGTTTTGATACCAGAAAGGGTTATTGACTAATATGGGTCCCAAACAACAGATGACACAAGTAATTCCCCTCCTAACCTTGTGTCCCCAGACTAACAGATTTCAGATTAACTTGTTTACAAGTTCAGACATACAGAATTCAGATCAACCAGTTCACAGACAAGTTTTCAGACTAACGGATCAGATATACAGATTTTACAGACTTACCGATTAACCAGTTACAGATTAACAGACTTACCGATTTGTCTAACTTTGTAATTGGGCCTACAGATTCACGGAACAGATTTATTAAATTCATCAGTCTAGTGGGTTTAATCCTATCCGCCCAACACATTTCAGACATCATATTTATCTCAGATTTTCATTAATTAAATATTAATGCCCAGACCTCTCACATTAGATTGACAGTTTGCGGCTACTGGTTAGGCTGGTTGGTTCCGGGAAGATTTCTGTCGCAAACTGAATCTAACCTCGGGTTTCAAGCACGTTATGACTAAATTCTCACATTAGAACCTATTTTTTGCGGCCACTGGATGTGCTGGGCGGTTCCGGGCAGAATTACGCCGCAAACTCATTCTAACCTCGAGTTAGCCATGTTTATCTTTGCGGCCAATTAATTAATAATTTACCATTTACGCCCATGCCTAATATACATGTCATAGCTAATTCAGATTATGTCAATCACAGATTGAATATATCAACTTAACAGATATAGCAGATAACAGATTTTTCGCAGATTAGGCGACTTAACGGATTCAGCAGATTAAGTAATTTAGCAGATTTAGCATATAACAGATTTGGCATTTTCAGCAGACTTAGCGGATGACAGATTTGGTAGATGAACAGATCTAGCAGACTAGGCAGTAGAGCAGAACTAGCAGATTAAGCAATATAACAGGGCTAGCAGATCAGACAAATATAGCAGAACTAGCGAATTAGGCAAATATAACAGATTTAATCATTCCTTAAAGTTTCACAAACAAATCTTGCCTAATTATAAATTTGGCCTAAGTTTGCATGCCTAAATAGTTGTCATGATTCACTATATGATCATATACCCCATGTTTGCATTGAATTTACATGTCACTGATTATGGTCATAATTTACCATATATCATATGTTTCATTTTTTATTAAACTTGCATAGTACAGAAGATCCATATATAAATTATACCAAATATAGCCATCGATTACTGTGCATGTCATATATCCCAAAGATCCCTTACTTAGGTGTTTATTTACATTAATAGATATCCTACTTTCATGTAAATATTTATACCTAAGCCATATTCTCTTTATCTCAAATCATATTTTCAATACAGTCTATATTTATGTCCAATTATGTGTCCTCAAATCATATGTTCAATACCCCTTTATGTTATATATATAACATGTCCAGTCATATGTCTCGGATTTATGTTCTAGCTACAGTCCATGTTCTTTCCTCAAATCAGTCACCTATTGGTCATGCCCAATTTATGCATCATTCATTTTACTGTCCCAAACATTTTAGCATATGTTAATCTCTTATGAGATTGGCTCAGGCTCGTGGTATCCTGGCTATAGAACAGAAAGAAGAAAGAGATACAGAATAAGATAGATCTAAACAGAACAGAACAGATATAACCTCAGATTTTGATTTACAATTCATGTCACAATCAGAATTAACGTTTATATCGGAAAATAATTGTACTTGCCTTGGTTGGATTAAAGAAAGAACTTTAATTGTTGTAGAATCGTTGTAGAAGCTCTAATCTCTAGTTTGAATTGGGTTGCTTAGGTTGATGTTGATTAGCTTCTAGTTTTGATTCCAGCAGAGTAGCGACGCCATTTTTATTTTTATTTAGAACAGAGGCAGAATAGAAGCAGAATAGAATTGTGTGTAGAGAAGGCTAGATTTGGGGCTGTTTAAATAGGTTTAGACAGATGAATCTGGACAGAAATCGGACTAGATACATCAGAATGAACACTGGCCCAAAAATGGGCTCGGGGACCAGGTCGACACCCAGGTCGACTGCCTAGTCGACCTGGTCTGGGGGATCGACTGCCCAGTCAACTCCCCAGTCGACCTGGGTCTGGGCGGGAAATTTCCCGCCCAGTCTGTTCTGCGTTTGAAATTCGAATTTCGAATTCGAATTCGAGCTGTTTTGAACTCTGAATATTTCTGAAACTTTGGAGGGCCATAACTTGGTCATACGGACTCCGATTCTCACAAACTCGGACTCGTTTCCAAGAAGAATTCCAAGACGAACGCAATGGCACAACCCGTTTCCCTTGATTCTTATTTTAAAAATTAATTATCCTCTGATTTGTTACTTATACGTTCACAGAAAATACGGGGTGTTACACCCGTCCTCGACTTGGGTCGAGCCCACAAACATACGTATGGGTAACTAGTTGAAACGGGCCACCATTACTTGACACAAGCTATCCACCTAAGCTTGGTCCCCTCTAGTACATCCCACTTAACCCTCTTCTTATTCATTTTCACTTACATATTTCAATTTTGGTTAAGTATTTCTAATTGTATTTCAAATGCCACCCAAGGCACCCACTAGATTCCACATGCCACCCAAGGCACCCACTTAACCCCCTCATGTCCCACTACATGTTTATCTGGTTAAGTGTTTCTTAATTCATTAAGACCTTAACCTCATAAAGACCTCTCACATTAGACTGGCATTTGTGGCAGCTGGATTTGCCGGGCGGGTCCGGGCAGTCTTACACCACAAACGAGCCTAACCTTTTGTCTTTACAATTGTTACGTATTTAATTTGTGCCTAATACCTCCCACATTAGACTGGCATTTGTGGCAGCTAGATTTGTTGGGCGGGTCCGGGAAGTCTTATACCACAAAAGAGACTAACCTTGTGTCTTAGACGATTAATTACTCTTAATTAATCATCCCCCAATTTGAATTACTTTCCCTATTCAAATTATCAATTAATTCCATATTTAACTATGGCCATAGTTGACTCAATTATGTCCATCTATTTATGATATGTAAAATCATACCAATTTTATCACAAATTTATTTTATGCCTTTTAAGGCATCTATGCCAATTAAATCTTTTAATATTATCCCCTGTTCGTTGAAGTAAAATATACGTTAGAGTCGAATAGTCTAACTCATGGAATAAAGAGAAAACATCACAACATACATATAATTAAAACTAGATCTAAACATAAGGGGTGAACTTGCATGTGTGAATGATGTTCTATATCTAAAACTTGCATAGGCCAAAGTTACAACTTGCATAAAATTACATATGTCATAAATCCAAATCTAAAGGTGTGAACTTGTTTAGATAATGGTCACAAACTTGCATATATCATGTATGTCATAGATCTACATCTAAAGGTGTAAACTAGCATAGGCAGTAACCACAAACTTGCATAACATGATTCATTTTCAAACACATGTATTCATATAAACTTGCATATGTGATTTATGCAACATAACAATGGTATAAACTTACATCTAAACATGTAAACTAGCATGTAGAATTTGGCATATAACTCACACATGTCATAGCCTAACTTTAGATTTAAAATAGTTGTCATGAAGCATGTAAGGTTACATATAATTTTCCCCAACTTGCATATGATATCTTGATAAAAATCTAAACTTGCATACATACTTATGATTTATAATACGAATCAACATACCCAAACTAGCATATGAACAACATGGTGATTTGATTATACATAAAATTACAACATAGATGATCACAATTTTACAAGGTAGCATCATAGAATTTACAACATAAACATCACAATTTTACTACATGAATAATAACATGCAGTCAATAATTCACATCATAACCAAATAGTCCACATCATAACTCAATCCAATTGATTTGCTAATTATTTTATTAAAATTATCGAACTCACAATTTAGAGAAGGTCTTGAATTCTGAATTTTGAGTTCTGAAGTTGTAATAGCTTTCCCTTGAAGAAGATTCGTTGTTAAAGTTGAAAAGAATTGAATTAGATTAGCTTTCTTCCTCTCTAATTGGTGGTGGCTATGCTAAGTTGTTAGGTGACGGCATGGAGGCCATAAATCTAATTTTTATTTTGATTTTAGGGTTTGAGTCTATAGGTGTTTTTATAGAGTTTAGGATTAGTTTAAGCCATCCGATCAACCCAGAATTAATCCCAGCCAATCATAGCATATCAGAAACCCTAATGAGTCAGCATCTAGTCATCAACAGGTCATAAAAAAAATCTGCCCAGGGGGGGCAGGTCGACCCCTAGGTCGACCCTATGGTCGACCTGGTCAGGGCAAGTTGACACCCAGGTCGACCCTATGGTTGACCTGACCCTGGCGGGAATTTTCCCGCCTAGCCTGTCTGACTCCGAAATTTGAATTTTCTAAAATCTGTTTTGAATTTTCTGAAACTTCTGATGGCCATAATTTCTTCATACGAAGTCCAGTTCACGCAAACTCGGACTCTATCTCAACCAGAATTCCGAGACGAACACAATGGCGTAACCCGTTTCCCTTAATTCTCATGTCTAAGATTAGTTATTCTTTAATTTGTGAATATTAATGTTAATAGAAATACGGGGTGTTACACCCATGAGGTAATAACTACCCCATTGCACTGATCCATAGCTTAACATTCATCTTTCGGTGGTGAATCAAAGTTATGAACGTCGATAACTCCTTAGCACACGTCCCGCAGCAAAGTCCAATCATGAAGTTAACTCGTTGGTTCCCAGATAGATCTTGAGTTCTACTTCCCATTTGGACTACCTTGTCATCACGGGTTTTGGTCTCCTCCGGATCGGTTTGGCCCTTCACTTCACTTTACTTTGGATCGTAGTCACCTATAGGTTTGATTTCCATCTGGTTCGTGATGCATGGGGCGGATCGTGGTGCTCCATATGGGTCGGGTTGTAGTGGCATGCTCCAGATCGGTGCTTCCATATCAACTCATCCAATTCGGATCGTGATGCTTCAAGCCGGGTCGTGGTGCCACATTGGTTCGGATCGTGCCATCGTCACCAGATCGGGTCGGACTTCTCCATTGGCTCGTGCGTCGAGCCTTCATCACTTCGGGTTCGTGGTTCGTGGTACAATTCAGATGCTAGCGGTCCGGAACGAGCTTCCATCGCCTGTTCGTGATACATGCTTCACGAGTGGGGGAGGGCGATCCGATCCGATCCCTGCACTATTTCCTGCAACTTTTCCAACAACTGTTTTATGCCATACGATGGCATTTTTGACTATTCTAACTATTCTAATCAATCACATACCATACCATACAGTCATAGTAACATATAGAATTGACCAAAAACACCGAAACAACAATTTGATATGTTAAAATGGATTAAACATACCCAAAACCCATATTTTTCCCTTAATCATGTTTAACAATAACTAATGTTAGGATTAGCAAAACTTAACCAAATCAACTAAATTTTCCAACATAGGCCTAAAATAATATTTCAGAATTCCTCAACATTTTTCCAGAATTTAATCATGTATAAATTCACTAATTATCTCTAACTACCCTTAATTAACCTTAATTAGTGTAAAAACAAGGCTAGTCACTCACCTTTGCCACAATTAAAGCTTTTAGAACCGAAACTCCTCTGATTTGGGCGAATACCAATGTCTAACAGCAGCTCTAACTCTGAAATGGTGCTATTTCTCCTTGATTTGATGTTGCTAAGCTTAATCCTTGATTAGAGAGCGATTTGGGATGAAATTAGAAGGTAGAGGCCATGAGGTAAATGGCGGCTAGAAAACTGAAATAGAGTGAAAACCTAACTCATTTCAGCCTCCCCATAACCCTAATCCCAAAATGGGTTATGGGCTCATTCACTAATCACCTCATTTGGCCTGGTTAAGTAGTTTTTCACCTTCTAAACCTTATTTTGTCCATATCTCCCAAACGGTAAGTCAGTTTTTCACATATGACCACTCTACGGAAAGGTAAACCATCATCCAGATCTAATGGAAGTGGTTTTAGGTCAAAACTCCTTACAATCAAAAGTTATGGCTAAAACAAGATCAGCTAGGGGCAAAACGTTTATTTAAAAATTGGCAAAAATCGTGAACATGGGAAATGACCCCAATAGTCGTCCCTCAATGTCACACGACCATACAACTCCTTACGAAAAAGAAATAAATATTCTACGATCCTCCGATGCATAGAATGCGGGTCGTTACATTCTCCCCCCTTAAGAAATTTCGTCCCCGAAATTCCTTAACCCAAAACATATATAGGATCCCGCATGCCTTTCAATCTTTAACAAAACAATAAAGCATACAAAACAACACAACAAGCCTATCCTAGCATGCGGTTTACTAATAAGGGAGTACTATACCGATATAAAAACCTTACCAGGCAAAGATTTCTGGGTACTTCCTCCTTATGTTCTCCTTTGTTTCCCAAGTAGAGTCTTCCTCATCATCACCCCACTGAACTTTGACTAGTTTCACCGCCTTCCTTCGAAGCTGCTTCGTACCGTTCCCAACAATACGCATAGGCATGCGATTCCCAACCGCCTCGGTTTCAACCTCGATATCTTCCAACTGATCTGGTGAAATAGTCACACTAGGGTCATGCACGAATTTCCTTAACTGGGAAACATGAAATACGTTATGAACTCCTGTCATCTTCTCTGGTAATTCAACTTTATATGCCAAATTCCCAACTTGCTCGAGAACTGGACATGGACCGACAAATCTTGGTGTTAACTTGCCTCTCCTACCAAATTGTATCACTCTCTTTAATGGAGAAATCTTAACAAAAACGAAGTCACCAATCGAGAATTTTAAGTCTCTCCTCCTCTTATCAGCATAACTTTTTTGCCTATCTTGGGAAGCCTTCATTCGTTGTTGGATAACTTTGATCTTATATGAGGTTTCTCTTATCACATCTGGCCCAAGCACAAATTTCTTACCGGTTTTAACCAACATGACAGTGAGTTACACGTCCTCCGTACAAAGCTTCAAATGGAGCCATACCAATACTGGATTGATAGCTATTATTATATGCGAACTCCACTATATGTAAATGGTCATCCCATGATCCACCAAAATCCAATATACAAGCTCTTAAGAGGTCTTCTAATATACAATTCACCCTCCCTGTCTGTGAAAACCCGTAACTTCCCCGTAAAGGAAAGCGTCGGATAGTTCGAGAACAAACCACAACAGAACCCATACAGAAGAACATTTCATTGTATATTACAACAATGCATCAGATTACAAGAATATACAGAGTAAAAATGAATATTACACAGAAATATCAGAGATTTAAATTACATTTAGATACAAAGCAGCGGAAAATAATACAATACACAACTAGAATGAGATATACGGATACAAAGCTTTCCGGATATCGTTCCAGCTGTAAACCAGGATCCTGCGAATACAAATCTGCAAAACCAAAACTACTAGCTGCCCGTGTCAAAATAAGGGCACCCAGAGTTTAGGTTAAAACAATAAACTCCAGGTCAGTCATGGGACTGGTGTGAGAACTAAAACAGTTATTAATCTTTGTTTTAAAAGAGAGTGATTCAAGGGACCACGCCGTAAAACACGGAACGGGTTTCCTCCCAAGAATACCAGTGCATAAAACAACAGCGCAATGCTAAATAAAGAAAAATGAAGCTGTTATAAGACCCAGGTCCTATCACACAATGCAACGCAAGCCGGGGGATAGGGTTTTCCCTTATAACAGCCAAAGAATGCTTGATACGTTTAAAACAATTCATTTGATACTACTATAAGTGTATAGTGTATAAAACAACTTCAAATCATAAATATCAATCATAGGCGGCATGAATGCCCCATACCACTATGTCGCCATATATAGGTTATACAATCAAAATCGCAAAGTCACGTATTTGGAAATTGGATTTCCGTCTATGAACCGAGGCAAAAGATAGTCCTCAACCGATTCGAGACGCTCTAGCCCGTGTCTCAGGCACAGCCGCAACCGTACCTTGGATCGTCAGGGCCGGTCCACACGAAGTGGATTATAATGCCTGAACAATACGTTTCTCCGCCCTTTGGGGCGTAGGTGAGCCAATTAAGTGACTCCATCGGTTCGAGAACGACCGATCAATCCGAGGCGCCTCGCAACAGCAACAACCACATAAGTCAAACTCGTCAGGGCGTGTAAAACCACTGACGCCACTTCTAGCTAGAAAGAAAACGCATGTCCCCCCTGAGGTCCGTCTCCCGTTTTTGGTTCATACCGGGTGTGAAACTCGCGAAGTAAACGTTACACAAAGCTACGCCACAAAGGCTGTGCTTTGATCATCACCTCGAGACTTTGCTTTTCAACAGAAGCCTCGATCAATTGCCACTTAGGCATGCCACACAGGCATTTCACTCCATGCGTTTGATATCCATCAATATATAACCCCTGAGCTCGTACGTCTCAGAGAAGGGCGTTAAGCAAGAGAATAAATTCTCCGCCGCCAAACAGATATATATTTAATAGAAATCAATCACACAGACTAAAATCCAATGTCAGACACACAGTCCATTTACAAGTCCGTTCTGGGTCTGAACTAAACCGGAGGCACCTAGTACCCCGCACATCCATTGATCTCCAAGTACGTCTGGACGATCACCAACTGTTTCCATCTTCTTGGGTGTACAGCCCAATCAAGATCATCAGTAATCACCCAAACGACGTGAAGACCTCCGGTCTTCGACCATCGTCTTCATCTTCGACTTATCGTCGTATCAGTTATTCAGAATGGGATAAACCCGGTCTTTCCGAATAACTCGCGTATATATTATAAAAGTGTTACACAAACACAACATACGCCTCATTCCAATTCATTAGTCACTAACCGTAAATTAATCAAGAGAATATTTCCCCAAATATTAACCCCGAAGGCCGAAAACCAACATCAGATCAATATCCAGAAAACCATTCTGCTTAGCTAACCGACAGTTAGTTTCTAAATTTCACATTCATAGGGAAAGGTTCCCATTAATTTTATCCAAGATAAATTCCTGAATTTATTCTTTAATCTATCTTTTGAATATCAATTCAAAACTAGTCGGAATTAGCGAACCTTACCGAAGTAATCATTGGTTTTAATTTCCCAATCCCAACCTATTCATCCCATGAAGTAAAACTGGTTATACTTCATATCTAACACCACGGTGTTATCGGTAAATTCAATTACCATTTCACGTTCAAATCTAATTAAAGATTTAACTATCGCCTGGAGCAAAACTGGTGATACTCCATTCTCGATCATTTCAATCTAATTAAAGATTCATTAAAACTCCACTTAGTTTTAATCGTTAACTGGGTTAAAGAATCAGTGTCATTTAAAAACACGGTTCACGATAAACCCAAAACCACATTCCATTAATTATCGGGTTAAAGAACAAGTGTTATTTAAAACACTGTTCACAATAAACCCAAAAATCAATATCAATTCAATTCCAATTAAATTTCATTTAATTGGTACACTTCATTAAATCTAAATAAAAAGATTTAATCTTTTCTCAACTGGGTTCAAGAACAGTGTTAGTGAAGACACCATTCACGACAAACCCAAATCACATTTGATATTCAATATAAGGCTCTGAATAGAAAATATATCGGCTTATATTCAATATCCAATTCTACGATTAACAAATGTCATATTGGAAATAACGATATAAATATATATCTTTCAAATTTCCATAACAACGTCTGTATAATCACGAATTCCAACATCGAAATATTCCGAAGACAATTTCGATTCAAATCCACTCCAACGTAATCATTGGAAATTCTGGTTATTTTTAAAACCCTTTTCAAATTCAATTTATTTATTTAAAAATAAATAGAATTATATTCCTAGTTCAAAACTAGTTCATTCCGATAAAAATCTATTTTTATCTTTTCAAATATGGAGTTTTTCATCCCAATCCTTTCTAAATCATTTCTTATGATTTTACACAAATTATTACTATTTTTAATAATTTTATCAAGGCCCGTACAGTCGATTTCCATCAACGGCCATCGAACTGCACTTACAGCGACCTTTTTCGAATTTGATTTGGACGTATCTCCAAATCCAACCGTTAGATTTCAAATTTCTAATATTCGTTAGAAAGCTCTTTTCGATACGAACCCAACGGTTCCGGTTTCAGGAGAATCCGACGGTCGGACCTCCCGTAATGTCCTTTTGAAATAAATGGTCGAAATTCACGAACTGCCGCGGCGCGGCGCGTTCTATTCAGGCCATTATATTATATATATAATATATATAATATATATTTCGTCGATTTCTATTCAAATCAAATTTCAATTCAATTTGAATTCATTTCAATTCGCTTTCAATTCAATTTGAATTCGTTTTCAATTCATTTCATTTCGAAATCGTTTTCAATTCAATTCATTTCGAAATCGTTTTCTATTCATTTCATTTCGAAATCGTTTTCAATTCAATTCATTTCGAAATCGTTTTAAATCGTTTACGTCAAAATGGCGTCAATCTAATCAACACGGCTTCATAAATTTCTATTTTCAAATATTCTATTTCAAATATTTCTTTTTCAAATTAGTTGTTATTATCAAAATATTTCGTTCAACACATGACCAATCTCAATGGATGAAACTGTCAACACATGAACTTTTATTTTATATTGATAAAGATGTAAACTTTATTATTAAAATATTTCGTTCAACACATGACCAATCTCAATGGATGAAACTGTCAACACATGAACTTTTATTTTATAATATTCTTTATTTTCTAAATTGGAATGAGGCCCAATCAATCACCATATAATGTTAATTATATGGATTTTCATACAACACATGTATATCATAGCATTGAAAAATAATCAACCATCAACCAAAGTGCATTACACTGTATAAGCATCAAATATAGGTATCTAACGCTTATAACAGCCTGTCAATCAATCGATCGACATATTTAATCAATCAGGATGAGTGAACTTCAAATTTCATCCCAACACCCGTGTGGAGTTTCAAACAATCAAACACAGATTTTATTTGTGCAGTGGGGCGATGTGTAAAATTTATCGACCCAATCAATGTCCTTCAAATAGGTGTACATAAACAAACCGTCTGGTTTGTAAATGAATATTTATTTATTCACATTCACGTTAAAAATTATATTTTTAACGACAAAACATTTTATTCCAACATATGAATTTCTATTCAGTTCATTCTTTAAATAAAATGATATTTTTATTTTTCTAACTTATTTTAGAAAATTTCGGCGGCATAACGGCACGATACTAGGAACGGGACGAGGCCTAGCCTTATCCCCGGTCTAGTGAAGGCCCACGCCATTCACACATCAATCAAATCAATTTTATTCCACCAAACAATTCAAATCAACCCAAACAATCTAACTAACAACACAGCCAAACAAACAAGTCCATGGTCTGTGGACGGTTGTGTCGGGTGCTACTAAGCACCGTCTGCATCCTAGTATATATATATAACTAGAAAAAGAAATTGAAAGGTGAGAAGTTCTCACAGATAGCTATCCTAGCTCCACGGCACTTCTAATGCAGGAAATCTTCGTCAACTCGCCTTTCGTCGCTTTCGTTGTCCGCTTTCACTACATATGTAAAAAAATCGAATTTTTACTTCGAAGTTCAATATATAAAAATCATATTTTTATTTCGATGTTCAATATATAAAAATCAAATTTTTATTTCGATGTTCAATATATAAAAATCATATTTTTACTTCGATGCTATTCAATATATAAAAATCGAATTTTTACTATGCTATTCAATATATAAAAATCGAATTTTTACTATGCTATTCAATATATAAAAATCGAATTTTTACTATGCTATTCAATATATAAAAATCGAATTTTTATTTCGAAGTTCAATATATAAAAATCCCATTTTTATTTCGAAGTATACAAAAAAAAATTCGTTCTTTCCATTATATTGAAGATCATAACTTTCCTTTACTAAAATATAAAATTTCCTAAATTAAAAATCAAATATTTATTATATATAAAATCTAAACTCGATTGAATATAAATAAAAATGAATTATAAATAAAATAGAAACTTACTGCGTTCTAGGTTGGAGGAGGGGGGGTTACGGTGGCTTCCTCAAGCCAGGGGGGAGGAGACGTGCTCGCTGGTGGTGGGAGAGGTCGGGGTCAGGCAGTGGTGGAGGGGTAGGCGATGGAAGGGGGGTGCAGTAGGAGGGTGCGGCTGGGGCGGTGACGCTGGGGCAGGGAGGAGCTTGGCGATCGATTTAGAAGGGGGGGGGAGGAGGAAAACGCGACAGGAGGAGGAGTGGAGAAGAAGAAGGTGGAGGCGGCAGGCGAGGTGGCGGAGGAGATCAACGAGGGCGGCGGCTTCCATCGTAGGCGCAGCGAATTTTTTTTTTTTTCTGAATTAGGTTTTAGTCAACGGGGGAAAGGAGGGAGATAAAGGGTAGATTTATATTATAATTTATTTATTTATTATTTTAAATTTTAAACTTTATAACGTACCATCTCCATTTGAACTCGAAATCGAACCCGCCGACTGTCGTCCCTAGCATTTTACCCCCGTTCCGAACACTATGGGATATGTATCGTAACCCAATTCGATCGTTTCGTTCAGTTTTCGTTGAATTTAAAACATAAATCTTTATATATTCAATTCGAACACATATTTCAATTTACCGGGGTCCCATATTAACTTAATAAATTACAGAAAAATATTTTCTAGCTTCGTATTGACGATACGGTCCTAACAAAACTAGTTTCGTTGAATTCTGAGACCGTATGAAAAATGGCCAATTTCCAGTCGATTAAAATCAACTGAAATTGGTCAAACGCGTTTTCCTATGCCACACTCACATATTGATTCGAAAAATTATGAAATTTGGAATCTAGCAATAACTTTACACCGTGGACCCAACAAAACTGGTTTCGTCGGAATCCGAGGTCGTTTGCAAAATGTCCATTTTTAAGGGCCTGAATTCCATAGCGACTATTCAGAATTTTCAACTGGACATATCTTTTGATCCCCGCTATGAAAATTTGATTATTCGGATTCATTGGAAAGATATTATCAATTAGATCCTATCATTCTTGGTTTCACTAAAATCCGGATTGTTTTGCACCCGGTACATTCAATTGAAGTTTGAAATCGAATTATCGAACTACCGCGCCATTTTCAATTCCTTTTATAATTATATATAATTATTTATATTCTAACGACAACGTATATAATATATACGATCGAATTATATTCAAAATAAATTTTCTCGTCGATATTATTTAAAATAATTCATTTTAAATAATCAAAATTCGCTAGAATAGCCAAAATAAAAATTTTAAACTGGCCCAGATTTTCGGGTTATTACAATCTCCCCCACTTAAAACTTTTCGTCCCCGAAAAGGAACAAAGTCGAAAGTGGTTTGATAAATCAGCTCTACGCTCGATCTGGCTTCCATTCTCCAACTTTTCAGTTTCTGAGAATTTTCTAAAATTTCAAAAATTTGGCTAACACCCTAAATTTTTGAAAAATTTCGCCATAACCTCCCCTGCACCGGGAGCATCGGGGAATTTCAAATAGCTTCCCCGGTCATTCAGATCTCAAAAAGAAAAAGAAAAAGCCAAGCGGCTAGCCAATAGGCTCATAAAATCATCATCACCCAAACAAAACAGTAAATTATGTAGTAAACATGTACCTATTTGTCGGGCAAACAAATTTTATCCTCTGGTCCTAGCCTCCTTGTTATGACCTGTTCAATGTAAGTAAAGGTATATGCAAGCAAATGCGACCAATTTTCAATATAGTTCAATATTTGGTGCTATTAGGCAAAATGGTTCAAAATTATCAAACAAATAAACAAACAACACAAACATCAATCAATTATTGAATTAGAGTTTCAAATTCATAATTTTGATACATATGCAAAAATCACATTTTTGGTGCCAAATCACAACAATAGATCCTATATAGTTTTTGGTTCTCACACCGGTCAATAGGAAATATATAGATATCACACCCTCGACACTCGAATATAAATGCTGATGATGATGCACCATCATCAATATCATCTTCGGGCGACTAGAGTGTGATGCTATATCTATCCAATATATTAAAACTTTGAATATACGTTTGCAAGGCGTATATGCAAATTCTTTATATACTGGACTGTCCAAATCAATGCAAATAAATAATCAAATACGAATAATTGATTTAGATTTTCAAAACGAAATTTGCTTTTACTTTAAAAATATACTCTTCACACTCGTTCTAGGATACTACTGATCCCATCTCTAACGAGTCATTCTAATTGGATATTACTAATCCAGTATCTGATGAATTCTTTCGTATGGTTCTAATGTGTCTTGTTCTCTGAGCTTTGTAAACCAAAGCTCTGATACCAACTGTGAAAACCCGTAACTTCCCCGTAAAGGAAAGCGTCGGATAGTTCGAGAACAAACCACAACAGAACCCATACAGAAGAACATTTCATTGTATATTACAACAATGCATCAAATTACAAGAATATACAGAGTAAAAATGAATATTACACAGAAATATCAGAGATTTAAATTACATTTAGATACAAAGCAGCGGAAAATAATACAATACACAACTAGAATGAGATATACGGATACAAAGCTTTCCGGATATCGTTCCAGCTGTAAACCAGGATCCTGTGAATACAAATCTGCAAAACCAAAACTACTAGCTGCCCGGGTCAAAATAAGGGCGCCCAGAGTTTAGGTTAAAACAATAAACTCCAGGTCAGTCATGGGACTGGTGTGAGAACTAAAACAGTTATTAATCTTTGTTTTAAAAGAGAGTGATTCAAGGGACCACGCCGTAAAACACGGAACGGGTTTCCTCCCAAGAATACCAGTGCATAAAACAACAGCGCAATGCTAAATAAAGAAAAATGAAGCTGTTATAAGACCCAGGTCCTATCACACAATGCAACGCAAGCCGGGGGATAGGGTTTTCCCTTATAACAGCCAAAGAATGCTTGATACGTTTAAAACAATTCATTTGATACTACTATAAGTGTATAGTGTATAAAACAACTTCAAATCATAAATATCAATCATAGGCGGCATGAATGCCCTATACCACTATGTCGCCATATATAGGTTATACAATCAAAATCGCAAAGTCACGTATTTGGAAATTGGATTTCCGTCTATGAACCGAGGCAAAAGATAGTCCTCAACCGATTCGAGACGCTCTAGCCCGTGTCTCAGGCACAGCCGCAACCGTACCTTGGATCGTCAGGGCCGGTCCACACGAAGTGGATTATAATGCCTGAACAATACGTTTCTCCGCCCTTTGGGGCGTAGGTGAGCCAACTAAGTGACTCCATCGGTTCGAGAACGACCGATCAATCCGAGGCGCCTCGCAACAGCAACAACCACATAAGTCAAACTCGTCAGGGCGTGTAAAACCACTGACGCCACTTCTAGCTAGAAAGAAAACGCATGTCCCCCCTGAGGTCCGTCTCCCGTTTTTGGTTCATACCGGGTGTGAAATTCGCGAAGTAAACGTTACACAAAGCTACGCCACAAAGGTCGTGCTTTGATCATCACCTCGAGACTTTGCTTTTCAACAGAAGCCTCGATCAATTGCCACTTAGGCATGCCACACAGGCATTTCACTCCATGCGTTTGATATCCATCAATATGTAACCCCTGAGCTCGTACGTCTCAGAGAAGGGCGTTAAGCAAGAGAATAAATTCTCCGCCGCCAAACAGATATATATTTAATAGAAATCAATCACACAGACTAAAATCCAATGTCAGACACACAGTCCATTTACAAGTCCGTTCTGGGTCTGAACGAAACCGGAGGCACCTAGTACCCCGCACATCCATTGATCTCCAAGTACGTCTGGACGATCACCAACTGTTTCCATCTTCTTGGGTGTACAACCCAATCAAGATCATCAGTAATCACCCAAACGACGTGAAGACCTCCGGTCTTCGACCATCGTCTTCATCTTCGACTTATCGTCGTATCAGTTATTCAGAATGGGATAAACCCGGTCTTTCCGAATAACTCGCGTATATATTATAAAAGTGTTACACAAACACAACATACGCCTCATTCCAATTCATTAGTCACTAACCGTAAATTAATCAAGAGAATAATTCCACAAACATTAACCCCGAAGGCCGAAAACCAACATCAGATCAATATCCAGAAAACCATTCTGCTTAGCTAACCGACAGTTAGTTTCTAAATTTCACATTCATAGGGAAAGGTTCCCATTAATTTTATCCAAGATAAATTCCTGAATTTATTCTTTAATCTATCTTTTGAATATCAATTCAAAACTAGTCGGAATTAGCGAACCTTACCGAAGTAATCATTGGTTTTAATTTCCCAATCCCAACCTATTCATCCCATGAAGTAAAACTGGTTATACTTCATATCTAACACCACGGTGTTATCGGTAAATTCAATTACCATTTCACGTTCAAATCTAATTAAAGATTTAACTATCGCCTGGAGCAAAACTGGTGATACTCCATTCTCGATCATTTCAATCTAATTAAAGATTCATTAAAACTCCACTTAGTTTTAATCGTTAACTGGGTTAAAGAATCAGTGTCATTTAAAAACACGGTTCACGATAAACCCAAAACCACATTCCATTAATTATCGGGTTAAAGAACAAGTGTTATTTAAAACACTGTTCACGATAAACCCAAAAATCAATATCAATTCAATTCCAATTAAATTTCATTTAATTGGTACACTTCATTAAATCTAAATAAAAAGATTTAATCTTTTCTCAACTGGGTTCAAGAACAGTGTTAGTGAAGACACCATTCACGACAAACCCAAATCACATTTGATATTCAATATAAGGCTCTGAATAGAAAATATATCGGCTTATATTCAATATCCAATTCTACGATTAACAAATGTCATATTGGAAATAACGATATAAATATATATCTTTCAAATTTCCATAACAACATCTGTATAATCACGAATTCCAACATCGAAATATTCCGAAGACAATTTCGATTCAAATCCACTCCAACGTAATCATTGGAAATTCTGGTTATTTTTAAAACCCTTTTCAAATTCAATTTATTTATTTAAAAATAAATAGAATTATATTCCTAGTTCAAAACTAGTTCATTCCGATAAAAATCTATTTTTATCTTTTCAAATATGGAGTTTTTCATCCCAATCCTTTCTAAATCATTTCTTATGATTTTACACAAATTATTACTATTTTTAATAATTTTATCAAGGCCCGTACAGTCGATTTCCATCAACGGCCATCGAACTGCACTTACAGCGACCTTTTTCGAATTTGATTTGGACGTATCTCCAAATCCAACCGTTAGATTTCAAATTTCTAATATTCGTTAGAAAGCTCTTTTCGATACGAACCCAACGGTTCCGGTTTCAGGAGAATCCGACGGTCGGACCTCCCGTAATGTCCGTTTGAAATAAATGGTCGAAATTCACGAACTGCCGCGGCGCGGCGCGTTCTATTCAGGCCATTATATTATATATATAATATATATAATATATATTTCGTCGATTTCTATTCAAATCAAATTTCAATTCAATTTGAATTCATTTCAATTCGCTTTCAATTCAATTTGAATTCGTTTTCAATTCATTTCATTTCGAAATCGTTTTCAATTCAATTCATTTCGAAATCGTTTTCTATTCATTTCATTTCGAAATCGTTTTCAATTCAATTCATTTCGAAATCGTTTTAAATCGTTTACGTCAAAATGGCGTCAATCTAATCAACACGGCTTCATAAATTTCTATTTTCAAATATTCTATTTCAAATATTTCTTTTTCAAATTAGTTGTTATTATCAAAATATTTCGTTCAACACATGACCAATCTCAATGGATGAAACTGTCAACACATGAACTTTTATTTTATATTGATAAAGATGTAAACTTTATTATTAAAATATTTCGTTCAACACATGACCAATCTCAATGGATGAAACTGTCAACACATGAACTTTTATTTTATAATATTCTTTATTTTCTAAATTGGAATGAGGCCCAATCAATCACCATATAATGTTAATTATATGGATTTTCATACAACACATGTATATCATAGCATTGAAAAATAATCAACCATCAACCAAAGTGCATTACACTGTATAAGCATCAAATATAGGTATCTAACGCTTATAACAGCCAGTCAATCAATCGATCGACATATTTAATCAATCAGGATGAGTGAACATCAAATTTCATCCCAACACCCGTGTGGAGTTTCAAACAATCAAACACAGATTTTATTTGTGCAGTGGGGCGATGTGTAAAATTTATCGACCCAATCAATGTCCTTCAAATAGGTGTACATAAACAAACCGTCTGGTTTGTAAATGAATATTTATTTATTCACATTCACGTTAAAAATTATATTTTTAACGACAAAACATTTTATTCCAACATATGAATTTCTATTCAGTTCATTCTTTAAATAAAATGATATTTTTATTTTTCTAACTTATTTTAGAAAATTTCGGCGGCATAACGACACGATACTAGGAACGGGACGAGGCCTAGCCTTATCCCCGGTCTAGTGAAGGCCCACGCCATTCACACATCAATCAAATCAATTTTATTCCACCAAACAATTCAAATCAACCCAAACAATCTAACTAACAACACAGCCAAACAAACAAGTCCATGGTCTGTGGACGGTTGTGTCGGGTGCTACTAAGCACCGTCTGCATCCTAGTATATATATATAACTAGAAAAAGAAATTGAAAGGTGAGAAGTTCTCACAGATAGCTATCCTAGCTCCACGGCACTTCTAATGCAGGAAATCTTCGCCAACTCGCCTTTCGTCGCTTTCGTTGTCCGCTTTCACTACATATGTAAAAAAATCGAATTTTTACTTCGAAGTTCAATATATAAAAATCATATTTTTATTTCGATGTTCAATATATAAAAATCAAATTTTTATTTCGATGTTCAATATATAAAAATCATATTTTTACTTCGATGCTATTCAATATATAAAAATCGAATTTTTACTATGCTATTCAATATATAAAAATCGAATTTTTACTATGCTATTCAATATATAAAAATCGAATTTTTACTATGCTATTCAATATATAAAAATCGAATTTTTACTATGCTATTCAATATATAAAAATCGAATTTTTACTATGCTATTCAATATATAAAAATCGAATTTTTATTTCGAAGTTCAATATATAAAAATCCCATTTTTATTTCGAAGTATACAAAAAAAAATTCGTTCTTTCCATTATATTGAAGATCATAACTTTCCTTTACTAAAATATAAAATTTCCTAAATTAAAAATCAAATATTTATTATATATAAAATCTAAACTCGATTGAATATAAATAAAAATGAATTATAAATAAAATAGAAACTTACTGCGTTCTAGGTTGGAGGAGGGGGGGTTACGGCGGCTTCCTCAAGCCAGGGGGGAGGAGACGTGCTCGCTGGTGGTGGGAGAGGTCGGGGTCAGGCAGTGGTGGAGGGGTAGGCGATGGAAGGGGGTGCGGTAGGAGGGTGCGGCTGGGGCAGTGACGCTGGGGTAGGGAGGAGCTTGGCGATCGATTTAGAAGGGGGGGGAGGAGGAAAACGCGACAGGAGGAGGAGTGGAGAAGAAGAAGGTGGAGGCGGCAGGCGAGGTGGCGGAGGAGATCAACGAGGGCGGCGGCTTCCATCGTAGGCGCAGCGATTTTTTTTTTTTTTCTGAATTAGGTTTTTAGTCAACGGGGGAAAGGAGGGAGATAAAGGGTAGATTTATATTATAATTTATTTATTTATTATTTTAAATTTTAAACTTTATAACGTACCATCTCCATTTGAACTCGAAATCGAACCCGCCGACTGTCGTCCCTAGCATTTTACCCCCGTTCCGAACACTATGGGATATGTATCGTAACCCACGATCGTTTCGTTCAGTTTTCGTTGAATTTAAAACATAAATCTTTATATATTCAATTCGAACACATATTTCAATTTACCGGGGTCCCATATTAACTTAATAAATTACAGAAAAATATTTTCTAGCTTCGTATTGACGATACGGTCCTAACAAAACTAGTTTCGTTGAATTCTGAGACCGTATGAAAAATGGCCAATTTCCAGTCGATTAAAATCAACTGAAACTGGTCAAACGCGTTTTCCTATGCCACACTCACATATTGATTCGAAAAATTATGAAATTTGGAATCTAGCAATAACTTTACACCGCGGACCCAACAAAACTGGTTTCGTCGGAATCCGAGGTCGTTTGCAAAATGTCCATTTTTAAGGGCCTGAATTCCATAGCGACTATTCAGAATTTTCAACTGGACATATCTTTTGATCCCCGCTATGAAAATTTGATTATTCGGATTCGTTGGAAAGATATTATCAATTAGATCCTATCATTCTTGGTTTCACTAAAATCCGGATTGTTTTGCACCCGGTACATTCAATTGAAGTTTGAAATCGAATTATCGAACTACCGCGCCATTTTCAATTCCTTTTATAATTATATATAATTATTTATATTCTAACGACGACGTATATAATATATACGATCGAATTATATTCAAAATAAATTTTCTCGTCGATATTATTTAAAATAATTCATTTTAAATAATCAAAATTCGCTAGAATAGCCAAAATAAAAATTTTAAACTGGCCCAGATTTTCGGGTTATTACACTGTCTGACAGTCGGTTTGAGGATGATACGTGGTATTGAGATGTAGTTCCAACCCTAGAGCCTCTTGTAAGCTCTTCCAAAACCCACTAGTAAACAACGGGTCTCGGTCACTCACAATGCTTTTAGGTACTCCATGAAATCTCACTACCCATTTCATATAAAATTCCGCTAACTTAGCTACCGTTCTATTTGACTTGACGGGTATAAACCTTGCTCTCTTAGTCAATTGGTCCACAATCACCCAAATGCTATCACGGCCCGATCTAGTTCTTGGTAACCCATCAATGAAATCCATTGAGACTTGTTCCAATTTCCATTCGGGAATTTCTAATGGCTGTAACAAACCACTAGGCTTCTTTTGCTCAGCTTTAACTATCTGGCAGTTCATGCATTTGGATATAAACTTCCCAACGTCTCTTTTCATCCATTCCCATTAGTAGGTTAGCTTCATGTCTCGATACATTTTGTTATCACAGGGATGTATGGTCAGTTTTGAGTGATGAAATTCTCTAAGCACTTCATCTCTCAAGCCACTGACATTGGGTACAACCAGTCTTTGATTCTTTCTAAGCCATCAACCTCGATCAAGCCCATATTTGTTCATCTCCTCATCGATACCCATCTCTAACTTGGAGATGATTTCCAATAGGTTAGGATCGTCCCTCTGACTGGAACAAATCCGCTCAATCAAAGTGGGTCTAATCATCAAACATGCTAACATTTCTGGATCCAATTCGCATTTTGGTCTGAAATCATACCTAGCGACGTACTCCAGTTGTTTCCATACTAGAAACATAGCCCCTAAACGGGCATATCTCCTACTTAAGGTATCAGATACCGCATTGCCCTTTCCTGGCGTATATGCGGTATCGAAATCATAGGAATCCAAGAATTCTAACATCCTTTGCTGTCGGAGATTTAGACCCTTCTGAGAGAAAAGATACTTTAATGATTTATGATCAGTGAACAACTCGAATCTTTCTCCTAAGAGATAATGTCTCCACATCTTCAATGCGAACACAATCGCTGCCAATTCCAAATCATGGGTAAGATATCTTTTCTCGTGCGGTTTCAGTTGCCGACTAGCATTAGCTACAACCCTACCTCCTTGCATCAATACAGCAGCTAGTCCGGTACCACAGGCATCTGTGTACACCGTCATCTCTTCATTCCCTTTAGCAGTGACTAAAACTGGTGCACATATCAACTTTTCCTTTAGACTCTTAAATGCATTCTCGCACTTTTCGTCCTAAACAAAATCTTGATTTTTCTTGGTCAACTAAGTCAACGATGCCGCTATCTTGGAGAAGTCTTGGAAAACTTACGATAATTTCCAGCCAATCCCAAGAATCTTCTTGCATTCCTGGGCGTAGACCAATCCTGTACTGTAGCCACCTTCGCAGGGTCCAAGGCAATACCATTCTCTGAACCAACATGGCCCAAGAATCTCACTTCCCTCCTCCAGAAGTGACACTTAGAAAACTTTGCTTTCAATTGGTGTTTTCTCAACACCTCCAACATTATCCTCAAGTGTTCCTTGTGTTTTACTCTTTCGTCGAATAAACCAAGATATCGTCTACGAACACAAGAACAAACTTATTCAGTTGATCCTGAATACCCTATTCATAAGATCCACAAAATATGCTAGTGCATTGGTTAACTCGAATGGCATGACCAACCACTCATAGAATCCAGACGACGTCCGAAAGGCCATTTTAGCTATACTCTCAGCTTCCACTCTAAGCTGATAAAACTTATAACGAGATCCAACTGGGAGAACACTCTCGTGCCACTCAACTGATCAAACAAATCATCTATCCGTGGTAGAGGATACTAATTCTTCCTCGTCACCTTATTCAATTCGCGGTAGTCCACACACAATCGAAGGGAACCATCTGTCTGGGTAGCAAACACAACTGGTGCTCCCCACTTGGAAACACTTCTTCTGATAAATCCCTTCTTCAACAGATCACTTACGTGCACCCCGAGCTCTCGCTGCTCCCTTGGTGCCATACGACGAAGTGGCATCACTATAGGTCTGGCATCTTTCACTAAATCAATACGGAACTCAATCTCTCGGTGTGGTGGAAGTCCGGTCACTTCCTCGAAGACGTCCGGATACTGGCCAGCCACGGGCACATCTGACAACTCATCATGCGGGATGTCGAGGGAATTTAGAAAACTAGCCATTACCCCATCACTAGGTAAACCACCAAACACTACCCTCCGCCCATCATCCGCTCTAACTGTCACCAAAAATCCCTCACAGTCTACCACCACCCCGTATCTTTGGAGCCAATCGACTCCCAAAATAATGCCAAACCCAGTAAAGCCCAAAACAAAGCAATCACAAACAAACATGCATCCATGACTCAATAAGACCACATTACGACAAATCATGCTAAGGCTAGTCGAACCACCAATCGGGTTCGTCACCGCTGCAGGTCTATCGACTATCTTGGGTTCCAATCCCAACCTATCTACCAGGTCACTAGATATGAAGGAACGGGAAGCTCCGGTATTAAACAATACTCGAATAGGAATATCATAAACAGAAAGCATACCTATAATGACGACATTCTTTCCTTTCTCCGCCGCGGTTGGGGCATTCGACGAAAAAGGAACATCATTAAGAGCATATGCTTTCACAATCTGCTTTTCTTTAGGGGGTTGCGGACACTTATCCTTGTGATGTCCCACTTGGCCGCAGTTGAAGCAGTTCCTGTCTACTAGCTTTGCTCGACATTCTTTAGCATAATGGTCCTTCTTGCCACAGCTAAAGCATTCAACATCTTTCTTATTCTTCTTCTTCTGGCCCTCCTTGGTCTGATTCTGCTTTCTCTTATTCTGAGAACCATTTTTGCCTCCACTGCTTGTTTGTGGTTTTGGCTCCTCTGCATATGCAACCTTAGCTTCGACATAGGGTAAAGACTCTCTGACCTCAATGCTTTCCCCATAATTGATTCAAACATCTCATCGATGTGGTTAATAAGCCTTTCCCTCAAGTATCCATCCAAACCAATTATAAACTTCTTATTCTTCATCTCGGGAGTGTCAAGAAGGGATAATCCATAATTGGGTAAAGTATTGAACTCAGCAATATACTCCGAGACTGCTTACCATTCTGCTTAAGCTCCAGAAATCTCCTAAACAACTCTGATTTCTGAGCAGCTGGGATAAACTTATCACTGAATCAGGCCTTAAACTCATCCCATGTAACTTGATCCTCTGGAGTAGCTGCCTTAATTGCATTCCACCAATTCATCGCCCGTCCTTGCAACTGACGGAATGTTAGCTT
Organism: Allium sativum; assembly: GCA_030737875.1. Classification (NCBI taxonomy): domain Eukaryota; kingdom Viridiplantae; phylum Streptophyta; class Magnoliopsida; order Asparagales; family Amaryllidaceae; genus Allium; species Allium sativum. The sequence goes on from CM060919.1 coordinate 205,895,183, forward strand.
TCTCTTCATCGCATCCTCAATACCCAAGTCTTCGAAGATAAGCTCACAGCTATCCAACCAATCCTGAACTTCTGTAGCCAATTTCGTTCCGTGGAACGGCTTTCCACCAAGACTAGTGTAATCCTTGCATAGCTTGGCGAAATCGGCCCTAGGCGCCTGCACCACCACCATTTGCAGCATTAGGAGCTGCCCTCTGAACATCCCTAAGCATCTCTCTCATGAGGTCAGTGAACATCGTCCTCATATCAGGAGTATTCCCATTATTAGCTCCTCTACCAGTACCCCTCGTATATCGGCTCATTGTTCAATCCGTAAGGAGGAAACGATTAACCATTCAGTGGTGCCAGTGCAATGCGACTTCATCCTTAAATATATTAGTAGTATATATATAGCTTTTGAAAACCAAAATATCACAAATACGTGCTCTCATTTACGTACTATCTCTCTCTGGTGTCTTCCCTAGGTTAACTACACAACCTAGAGCTCTGATACCAAGTGTGACGGCCCGCCCCGCACCAGCCGACATTTCCAATGAAAGTACGTTGTGCCAATGTCCAACCAGCACGAGACGGTCATCAAAGAAAGGAAAGAAGGAAATTTGAACTAACATGTAACTTGTAGTATATCTCATAGCGCATGGAATAAAATATAATAATAACATACCTGACATATAACAGGCGAGACAGTGCATAAGCTGAAAACTAAACCATCATAGCAGCGGAAAATCCAAATACAGCTTATGTTCCACATCATTTTTATTACAACTTTTAAAACTATCTCTAAAGCAAAGTAAAGGAAAGGTACACTACTAATGCCCAAAGTAGTGACCAGCAGCGACCCAGGGAGAATATATAGAGAATAGTACGTGTAAGCCTCCTGCTTGTCTCCGGACAGCTACTCATGCACAACCACCTAACCAGTCTCTAGTCTGCCTATTTAAGAGCACCCAGAGTAATAAGAAGAGATATAAAACTCTGTGTCAGACAAAAGTCTGGTATGAACGATAAGCAGCAAAACAGAACAATAACAGGTGTACTAAACCATACCTGAACCTGCAACCAAAGAGTTAGCACAACATACCGTACAATACTCTAAGGTGTCACTAACATATGGTGTAAAGATATGGGGGTGGGGGTGTGCATGTCATAGTGATGTCAAACAGTCAAGCATAGCAACCATCCTCATATCTCTCACTCAGTGCGTAAAACATACAATATCCACTGCTTTGATCACCCAGTACTTTGTTATGATCACTCTGCCCCATGGAGTCATGACGGCTCCACTACACTGATCTGTAACCACTAATACTTTGCTATGTCCAATTTTCCCCATGGACTCATGATAACTCCACTGCACTGGCTCATAGCCATGCTACGATCACTCTGCCCCATGAATTAATAACTACCCCACTGCACTGATCCGTAGCCTAACATTCGTCTTTCGGTGGTGAACCAAAGTTATGCTCGTCGATAACTCCTTAGCACACGTCCCGCAGTAAAGTCCAATCATGAAGTTAACTCGTTGGTTCCCAGCAAGATCCTGAGTTCTACTTCCCATTTGGACTACCTTTGCATCTCGGGTTTTGGTCTCCTCCGGATCGGTTTGGCCCTTCACTTCACTTTGCTTCGGATCATAATCACCCATCGGTTCGATTTCCATCTGGTTCGTGATGCATAGGGCGGATCGTGGTGCTCCATATGGGTAGGATCATGGTGGCATGCTCCAGATCGGTGCGTCCATGTCAACTCATCCGGTTTGGATCGTGATGCTTCAAGCTGGGTCGTGGTGCCACACTAGTTCAGATCGTGCCATCGTCACCAGATCGAGTCGAGCTTCTCCATTGGCTCGTGGGTCGAGCCTTCATCGCTTCGGATTCACGGTTCATGGTACACTTTAGGTGCCAGCGGTCCAGATCGAGCTTCCATCACCGGTTCGTGATACATGCTTCACGATTGGGGGAGGGCGATCCGTTCCGATCCCTGCACTATTTCTTGCAATTTTTCCAGCGACGGTTTTATGTCATACGACGGCGTTTTCGACTATTCTAACTGTTCTAATCAATCACAAAGCATATCATACAGTCATAGCAACATATAGAATTGACGGCAAACACCAAAACAACAATTTGATATGTTAAAATGGATCAAACATACCCAAAACCCATATTTTCCCCTTAATCATGTTTAACAATAACTAATGTTAGGATTAGCAAAACTTAACCAAATCAACCAAATTTTCTAACAGAGGCCTAAAATAATATTTCAGAATTCCTCAACAGTTTTCTAGAATTTAATCATGTATAAATTCACTAATTATAACTAACTACCCTTAATTAACCTTAATTAGTGTAAAAACAAGGCTAATCACCACTACAACAAAATGACCCTATTACAACGGTGGAACACCGTTGTAATATACATTTTACAACGGTGGGCAAACCGTCGTGTATTAAGAAGTTGTAATAGACTCATATCTTTTACAACGTTTTTACACTGTTGCAACACCGTTGTAATATGTATATTTTACAACTTTTTTCCACCGTTGTAGTAATACATATTACAACATTTTTGCACTGTTGTAGTAGTACATATTACAACTTTTTTTCACCGTTGTAGTAATTCCTACAACAATTAATTATAACAATACGATTTTTGTTTCGTTATACATTACATTTCATATAAAAATAAATATTTATATTGAATAAAATGATACTACACTTAACTGAAATAATAAATTAAATATTTTATTTTAATATTTGAATTAGTACAACTTTCTGATCCACTATCGTACAACTCACTTTTACATAATACAGTCATAACAATACATACATTCCTCACTACAAATTGATCACTCAATACACTCAGTTACATACACACTTTCGTATAAATATACATACACACTGACACACACCGAGTCTTTATGCTCCAGCATCCAATCCAGTTACCTATCACAGAATTTTACACATGTTAATATAGGACGGTTGATCTTCATAAATTCGCTTCTTAACATCGCAATCCTCGGGTAAGAAGAGGGAGAACATATCATTATACCACGAAATTCCACTCAAAATTATTTGTAATCTAAAATAGATTTGAAATTCAAAACAGCATTAAAAATGCATCACTAAATGCAGCCTATTCTACCATAGACAAAATGCTTCAAATGTCTATTTGGAAAGAAGAAATTAAAAACATTGAAAATGCATCACTAAATGCAGCCATAACCTACCACAGTTGAAGGATAAAACTCCAACCAAACCCAAAACAGGGCATGACACAGCGAAGACCAATACTACACAAGCACTCAAGTCGAAACAACTCGTCAAAGACCACACATCAACCAACAAACAGAACATAAACTCACCCAAGATCCAGAAGAGCAGGGAACTCACCCACACGATGAGCACCATATATCAACAAATTTTGCAAACTACTACTAAAGTGTGGTTTCAGAAAAAATATGAGTATATCCAAGTGCATTTGATTTCACCTTTTATTTGCACCATCACATAAATCCTCAGGCAATGAATCCAGAGGTTGGTTACTAGCCTCCCAAAATTCAGACTACATCCAACAGAAAATCCAATTAGTAATGAAATGACAAATCAAATTATACATGTGCACATATAGCCAAGTTAATAAAGTGCATAAAATTTACAGAAGCCTGATAATTGATGGAAAATGAGGAAACTCACCTCGTTTTCAGGAGTTTGTCTGCTAACAATGTTGTCATCCCCAAGGATATTCTCTCTTAAGTTCTTCTTCCGAATGCATATAGCAAGCCTGCACATCAGAAAGACGGAGAACTGAACAATGGTGTCCATCAATGAACACTTAAATAAAGGGGTATGACAAGCGCAATTAGCATTTTTCATGGCGCAATCGTAGCACACAAAATGATGGCTTTCACACTGCAAATTAAAACCAAGTAATATTGATCAGTGTGTTAAGTAACCAAACATAAAAATATTATTATGTTGAAATATAGCTACCTAAGAAATAGGTCCTTTTAAAGGTTTCCTACAAATAAGGAGTTGATGATTAGAGATTCTACCATTACGTATGAAATATTGTTGCTTTCTGCTACTTTGATGCCGAGTTTATTATCCTCCATCGTTTAACTTGTCTTTGTGAATGATCTGATGAGATAATAAAGGTGAGTTATCACCTGACCATTATATTATTTATATAGTAGTCTGAATTAAGGAGATAATGGTCAGAATAGAAAGCGTATAGCCATTCAACTTATATTTGATACGATGACTTCTTGAATTCCTTGCTTTATTCATTCTCAATTCAGACTTTGGCTCTTCCGATGCATTTATGTTGAAATTTATGTTTTCCAAATTTTACATAGCTCGATGCTGGTTGTTTATTAAACCACAATATCTGAATATCAATCCTAATTTCAACACAAATTTCTCCCTGATATGTTGTCGCATAAAATAGAATTGAGAAAATAAGTAGAAACAAGTAAATTCTACCCAAACGAATTGCAAAATAGACCAGATAGCCGAAGATCCAGATAGCCGAACTTAAATTTGATTTTAAATCCAGATTTTTTAAAAAACCAGATGGCGAAGATCGTCAGAACCGATTAGCAAGCCTAACCAAAAATAAAAATGAAACAAATCCTACTAAAAATCCAGAAATTAACAAAATAAAAACTCAAACCTTCTTATTTTCATTTTCAGGGTTCGGCTGGTGGACAGAGCAGCGCTAGGATGTTGGTCGGCCCATAACGACTGTTGCTAACAGAGGTAGCGGTGGAAATAGTCAGGCGCGGTGAGGGTTTTTGGGTAGCAGGCGATTTGGTGACGAGGTAGGGCTCAGGCGGTCTTCGGGAAGGTGATGCGGTGGCTTCCCAAAAGGCGGAGGGATAGCAAATATGCTGCTTTGACTGCAGCGGTGGCTGGAGTTGACATCGGAGAGCACGGAACACGGTACAAAGGCGGGTGCCTGGGTAAGGACCGGAAGTGGAGAAGGAAGTTGGATGAGGAACTGGTTAATTGGTAGAGACGGAGAAAGAAGGGGGAGAAAATCAAGTCGCCATGGTAGGATTAAAGAATGTGTTAATTGGTATTGACGAAGAAAAACGGAGAAAGATGGATGATACCTTATTTTGAGTTAGGGTGCGGTACTGGAGAGTTGGCCCGCCTAAATTTTCGATTTGCCCGCCTAAATTTTCGTTTTAAGGAACACAAGAACACGTGAGCTGCTTTGATTATTTGTATCTAAGAAACGCTGTAATTATTAGCAAAAAAAATATTTTTGAATCTAAGGAAAGCTTCTAAGCACTTTCTATTAACTAATTTTATTTAACAGGTGTTATTAATGATTATTTGTTAACCATCAATCATTAGTTAAACAGTTAATACTTATTCATTGATTACTAATTATTATTTTTTTAATTATTAATTAGTAATAGATATAATTTCATATTTTGAGTTAATTATCAATTTTATTTTATTTCATATTTTGATCACGTTGGCTAAGTCATCTAAATATTCATTTCGATTTTAAGGTTCAATTGTCATAAGACAAAAAAAAACTAACTAGATTTTAAGGTTCAATTGCCGAGCTATTACTTATTTAATATATGTTTTTATCATTAATTTCAATTATTATTTTAGTTAATTATAAATTATTATTATTATTTACTACTTATTTTTAACTTACAATTGTTACTTAATTAACGATTGTTGTTAAATTTTGAGTAAGATTCAAATTCAACAGTACACAAAATGTACCGTTTCGGACGGGGCGCTGCCCCCTGGACCGCCGCGACCTGACCGGGCAGGTCAAACCCCGTTAGCGGGGGCGTTGCCCTCGCACCCCCACCTAGGGGGGTTGCCACCCCCTTGGACCCCCTCCGTAGGGATCATAATTGACAAAAGATTTTGGAAAAACTTTCAACAACGATTACTTATTGAAAAATATTATATACTAAATATTAATTACTACTAATTACTAATTATTAATTATTATATACTAAATATTAATTTATAATTACTAGTTGGTTGACAATTACTAATTATTAGCATGAATTATTTATTTATTGTAGTATTTTTAATTAAATATTTAATATTAATATATAGGTTATTAATTAGTAATTACTAATTAGTTGTAAATATTAATTATTAAAAATTATTTAATGAAAATAATTAATATTAAAATATAGTCATATATTACAACAGTCAAAAAAAAAGTTGTGATAGGCTTTAATTACAACTGTCAAAATAACACAGTTGTTAAAAATAAATTTATTACAACTTTTCTGGAAAAAAGTTGTAAAAAACATTTATTACAACGGTGCTTTAACCACCGTTGTAAAATTAAAGTTGTAATATGGTATTTTTGTTGTAGTTACAACAGTATTTATATCACCGTCGTAAAAAACCATTTATTACAACGGTGCTTTTACCACCGTTGTAAAAACCCATTTATTACAACGGTTCGTTTACCACCGTTGTAAAATTAAAGTTGTAATATGGTGTTTTTGTTGTAGTGCACTCACCTTTCCACAATTAAAACTTTCAGAATAGAAATTCCTCTGATTTGGGAGAATACCAATATATAACAGCAGCTCTAACTCTGAAATGGTGCTATTTCTCCTTGATTTGATGTTGCTAAGCTTAATCCTTGATTAGAGAGCGATTTGTGATGAAATTAGAAGGTGGAGGCTATTGTTAGGGTTTCTAAGAGGTAAATGGCGGCTAGAAAACTGAAATAGAGTGAAAACCTAACTCATTTCAGCCTCCCCATAACCCTAATCCCGAAATGGGTTATGGGCCCATTCACTAATCACCTCGTTTGGCCTGGTTAAGCAGTTTTTCACCTTCTAAACCTTATTTCGTCCATATCTTCCAAACGGTAAGTATGTTTTTCACATATGACCACTCTACGGAAAGGTAAACCATCATACAGATCTAATGGAAGTGGTTTTAGGTCAAAATTCCTTACCAATCAAATGCTATGGCCAAAACAAGATAAGCTAGGGGCAAAACGGTCATTCAAAAATCGGCAAAAATCGTGAACATGGGAAATGATCCCAATAGTCGTCCCCCAATGTCACACGACCATACGACTCCTTACGAGAAAGAAAGAAATAAATATTCTACGATCCTCTGATGCATAGAATGCGGGTCATTACATTCTTCATCTTTGCCTTTTTGACATTTTCCTTCGATTCGAAACATTGTACTTTGTTTTACTTAGTAAATACCTCTTTAAAATTATTACTTAGTTTTGATTTACCTTTCTAAACCTTCCCATAGCACCTGGGAAAATCTTTCTACAAAACATTTATGAATAAATCTCATTACGACTCAATTACTATATTAAATGAATTCCATTTAAGAAGTAATTATTTTTAATTAAAATAATAATTAACTTTAACATTTACTGAAGTAAAAGCATTTAGACTTCATTAATAATTAAAAATATATTAGTTAATCACTTATTAAACAATAATTAACTATATTAATGATCATAAATTTAATAATCATTTTTAATCATCGTTAAATGAAAAGATAATTAATATTTAAGAAATCTTATTAATTTAAAACTATAATTTGCAAAACTATTTTCCTTAGATTAATTATAGACCAATTAATCTAATAATCAGTTACAAATCAAACAGTTGACTTAGTCAACATAGAAATCATTAGTTACTTGTTAACTGATTTCAAGTACTTCTTCTCATTAGATAAATATAATTAATATAATTATATCGCGTACTGTTTTCTTAAGACCAATTATTTCAAACGTTAACTCGTAGGTAAATCAGGGCCAGTCCTAGGAGTTTTGGTACCTAAAGCAAAAAAAAAAACGAGGCCCTCATATAGAAGTTAATGTATTACATCAAAACTTTTTTTAATTAATCATAGATATTTCCAATAGTAATTTAATTTTTTTTAACTAAACAATTGGTTTAACAAACTTTAACTAGAACTTTTTATGAAAGCATAATTATTTATCGACAAATTATAGGTTAACTAGCTATTAAAAAATGAATAATGCTAGAAAGACCAAAACTTTTTCTGTCAAATTATAGGTTCCACCTCCTACTTTTGAGGCGCAATTCATGGAGGGTCCTACTTGTTTATCTCACATTCGCACAATTAGACATAATTTCTTTCGGTCGATTTAGCATTTTTGTTAAAAAATTCATTAATTACTACCAAATAAATTGCTGTTATTCAATTATCAAAAATGTCATGTATCAATTTGAACGAAAATGGTAAGCCGACCGGAAATGGAGATGTCAGAAAATGCGGCACTTATAGGAGCCTTCAGATGATTTTGCATCTGTGAATTGCATTCATTTCCTACCGTTTGATTCCAATTTCGGTGATTTTCACGGCAAATATCATCGGTCCTTCTAGCATAATCCCAATTTGAATATATCATATGCGAGAATCTTATTGTCAAATAAATTTTGCAATGTACTAATTCATTTGATTTCCCAAAAGGGAAAATCAGATTATGCGTGTACAATAACAATACAAGGAAATTCCATTTTCAGTATTACAATTCATTACAATAACTCAACGTTTAAATAACCTCAGGTCCCCAATAATTAAAATTTTGAAATAGTCAAAATTGCAAATTACCCTTCTTCTTCGCCTTCAAAAAGATGGCGAATTAACTAAAAAGGTGAAATTGGATTTATGCTTTTGTGGCTCGCGCTTTTCCTTATGTGGTTGTGCCCTAAATGGTGTCATACTTCTTGCAGTGGAGATGGAGTCCTTCGCAGTTGCCACCTAAAAGGAGCTTCGCTGGCCGCCATCTAAAATATGAGAATCGCGATGTTTTTCTTCTTTTCGCTCTGTAGCGATAATGATGAATTGGTGCCTTGGTTTCTACAGGGCCCTATGCGGTTGCTTCACCCGCTTTGGCCAAAGGCCGGGCCTGGGTAAAATTCTGATTCTACGCTTATAAAGCTTATTAAAATTGCTTCACATAATATTATATAATCATTTTTGTAATACACCATTTATATAAATCGATTTATTTATAAAACTTCTATAAAAAAATATCATTTAAAACTTGCTTTAGTTATAAAAATAAACTTTATAACTTCAATTACGCCAATTCGCCTAACGGCAGATTAATATCTTAAAATCATGGTTTTATACCATTTGCTGCCAATTATTTAGTCAATATTGTCCATTGATCAAAACACAAAAATCGTTGAATTCAATTTCAATGATCAATATCCAATCAACATCCAATCAGGATATAACGCCATTTGGAATAAATCATTCATATATGGATAATATGGGGTAAAACAAACAACATACAAAATATTTGAGGAATCCAGTCGGATCCCTCTAACCTGTTCTTCCTTGCATGATAGATCATAATATCATTTGGAAGTAACATATGAAATAAATATTTAAATCAAAATCATCCAATGAGATATAATTTAAATGCTGACAACCATTAAACAACAAATATGCAACCAAGGCATCCAATCATCCAATTTATACTTGTTAACTATGAATTATAGTTATGTAAATTTAACACATCATGGAATTCCAGAAAGTGTGAGAGTTAGTCACCAATTTATTTTGATTGACGATTTCAGTGTTGTTTCATTTAATGTTAAAAGAGCATTTAAAATTAAGTGGAATTATGATTACTTCTGATTCATTCCAAACCAGCTCAGCAGCATAAGCTTCATCGCCACGTTCCCGATAGATCATGTTTTGTGTAATTTTTTTAAAATTAACCACGTTATTAGGCTTCTTAATCAATGCGTTAATCACGTGTCTTCCCCAAATTGATAATCAGAAGCCCAACATCCTCCTCTGTAAACCATTCGAACACAATCCCTTCTCAACCCTCGATCACTGCCCTTGCCACAGCCATCCAGATCCAGACCTAACATCGCTATCTTGACGCCACCACCTTGCTCCACCTTTGACCAACACCACGATCCCCGAAATCTCCCAAGCTCATCTAAAAATCGCTTCCAAGTATTCCTAGTCAACTTCACTTTGCTAATGCCTTGCACCACTGCAAAGGGCCGCACCAACACCATTGGGTGCACCTCGCCTCTCTTCTTCCCCGACCTTTAGGCTCTCAACTCAATTCCTCCTCCGTCGGTCCCAAATCAAGAAAATACTGATTGAACCCCTTAAGAACACAACACTTCGATGAACTTACAAATTCGACCATTGCAGTCAACTTCAGGCAATTCGACCAACATGAAAATTGTCGCCTCTCCTCCCCTCTACAACTTTGCTTCGGGTCCCCCCACCTGAAAACATCTCCATCACACGCAAATCAATAAAATCCAAAACTCCCTTTTTATGGTTTCTAGCTATTTTCGGTCACCCAGCTTTCCATGGCCACCATATTTTAATTGTAGGTTCCCCTCATCGCCCTCTCTGACTCTCCAGTTGACGACTTCCACCAATTTGCTATGGATTGGAGGATATAAATTGAAATGTGAATATGGGTTTAATTTCAAATTGGCAGGCTGGTTTGGGGTTAAGGATGAGTTAGGTGATATTTATAGAGGGAGTTTACATTATTTCAACTTGAAATGACCAACGATATTTTATTGAAAATGGCTAACGATATTTTATTCGTGCCTATCGCCAATTTCATGCGATGTTTATTGATTCGTATGATCACATACGAACTCCATTCGCGACGAAAATGTACATCATGCTATGGTTCGACATTCCACACCCAATGAAACTTTTTTCATTGAAATCCATGTTCATTTGCAAAAATAGCGCTATTTTGAGTTTAAATTATCGGTCAATTTACATTTAATTCTCATACGCTCACAAAATAACTTCGATTGGCATGAAACTCGAAATCTAGCAATAACTCGTCATTACAGATTTAATAAAATTTGTTTCGTTGAAGCCCGAGGTCATTTGAATAATGGTAAAGGTCCAATTTAAATCAATTTTAAAACATCTTAATATAATAATAATAAATTATTGTTACGAGACATATTCGAGCAGAATTTCATATAGCTCCAAAATAGATTATTCCTAGATGAATTTAAAGTTAATTCGATATCCAATATACAAAAAATCCTTTTATTTATATAATAAATCATTAGGGTTTATAAATTATTCCATATTGACCTTTTGAGAATTTGATTTGGACATAACTTACAACCTACAAGATGAAAACTCGATTTTTCTCTTTCAGTAGAAAATTATTATCCAGTAGATCGGGACGATTCTTATTTCAAAGAATTCTGACTTATATTGGATCTTGTACATCCATTTAAAGTTCCAAATGTAAAACTACGAACTACCGCAACGTTGTAGTTCAATTTATAATTACATTATAAATTACACGTTCAAACGTCGTTTAATAAACGAATTCGTTATTATAATTAGATTCTAAACTTTAATTATTCCTTTTATATTGCCAATTCATATTATATTGCAAATTTAACTAATTCCGACTATTTCAGAATTAAATTATTATTTTATTATTTATTTTGAAAAAATATTCAAAACCATTAAATTCTAGTTACTTGAATTCCAAATCAACATTTTAAAACCATTTTAAATAATCAACTTTAACGGTTAAAAATCTGAGTTGTTACATTCCTCCCTTCTTAAAAGAATCTCATCCTTGAAATTACTAAGGTAGAAAAAAATGCTACAACCCATTATCTTTTCACAAATCCTCTTTAGTTAAAAGAGTCTTCCATTACACTTTCTAAATTTCTAGCTTAACTAATCCAATCAGTTTAAATAGAAAAAAACCAATTTCTATTAACAGAAATTTCTAACATCTTAAATTTAGAAAAATTTCGGTGGAGTCTCCCCTATAGGGAGGGATTTCTTCAATATCACAAGAACAAAATAAAATCGGCCTACATGGTCGGAATATCCAATTCAAAACCCAAAAGTTTATATTTTTCGTAGGCATACCATGTACAAGCATTATTAAGAGATAAGCAATATGCTATATGTGAGTTTTCTCAATTAACATGCAGCTATAACCAAACTGGATCTAATTAGCGCTAGAACTCAACCAATATAGGCATAAAGATGAATTAGGTCCTACATCTGTTCTTAGCTCCAATGAACTCATTATAATCATGCAAATTGGTTCAAACATTCGAATTATCCATTTATACTATTCAAATCACATACATTTTATTCATAATTTATTCATTAGCAATCCATTCAGGTTTTATCTTGAATTCATTTTAATAAGCTTAATTTATTCAACTTCCTTTTAAACCGTTATTGAATTTCATTCAATACAATTAATAAAAAAGGCACAATCAACTTTACCAAACCAATTGAATTCATATTTAACATTAATATTTACTTACAAAATAGACAGGGTAAAAATATTATAAAATATTTTCATAGTCAATTCCAAATACGCACCCTCATATATATACACTCAAACTCAATGTAGGGTATAACTAACCCCATCTCTATTGAGTTACGCCACAGAGCCAAAGTTATCACTAAACCTTATGCTCTGATACCAACTGAAACATACCGACTTTTTCGTACTATTTAAGCTGACATTTAACCACTCATGTCTAACTCAAACGACATAGGAAAGCAGATTGTTAATAGAAATAAGTTAGAGGGTGATAAAGAAAGAAATATTTTAATAGAAGAAGAAGACCAACAACACAGAATCAAATTCAATAAAACCTCACATAGGAACTAACAAAATAGAATATATCAAAACTCTTTACTCAAAAGGAATTTTGTATATATACATGGTAACAACATCAGAGTACACAACAGATCAGTACAACTCACACAGCGGAAATATTTTAGTACCGGAAAATACGAATATACGTCTTGACTCCAGCTCCTCTTCTGAAGCTCCAAGCAAATCCTAACATAGGAATATACTCGATCTGATCCGAGTACATTTGAAGCGAAGCAAAATCAACACGGATCAGTCTGGAATACTTTCAGTGATAAATTCACATTACACACAGCTTGCTTAACTTTAGAATATCTTTTTGAAAAGAAAGGATAATCGTAATACCGGTTTGTACATAAACATATATGACTTTTAGCTTACGATAACCCAAAATAATTTTGATATATCAAATCCGATGATATTATAATAATGTCTATCAAACCACAAATAAATAACCATCTAGAAACATGCTTGCATCTCACGCTCCATGTACTTAGTATATAATCAAAAACCGCATGGCTCGTATTGGAGTTTGAATTTCCAACATAATAATGTATGGGACCACCTTTCGTTCAGTGTACTCTAGAGAGGATACTCTTGGATTCAACAAGAACATCTTGCAACCTGCGACATGTACCCACCATGTAACAACCCGGAAATGCGAGCCAGTTTAAAAATTTTATTTTAGTAATTTTAGCGAATTTTGAACATTTAAAATAGATTATTTTAAATAATAATGATGAAAAATTTATTTGGAATAGAATTAGAACGTATATAGTTATATAGATCGTCGTTAGAATATAAATATTTATTTATAATTATAAAAGGAATTTAAAATGGCCCTACAGTTCGATAATTCGATTTCAAACTTCAATTGAATGTACCGGGTGCAAATTAAACCGGAATTTGGTGAAACCAAAAATAATTGAATCTGTTTGATAATATCGTTCCAACAAATCCGAAAAATCGAAATTTCATAGCGGAAATCAAAAGATATGTCCAGTTGAAATTTCAGAATAGTCGTTATGGAATTCAGGCCCTTAAAAATGGAAATTTTGCAAATGACCTCGGATTTCGACGAAACCACTTTTGTTGCGTCCGTGATGTCAAATTGTTGCTAGGTTTCAAATTTCATAATTTTTCGAATCAATATGTCAGCGTGGCAAAGGAAAACGCGTTTGACCAGTTTCAGTTGATTTTAATCGACTGGAAAATGGCCATTTTTCCAATGGTCTCAGAATTCGACGAAACTAGTTTTGTTAGGACCGTATCGCCGATACGAAGCTAGAAAATATTTTTCTGGAATTTTTCGAGTTAGTATGTGATCCCGGTAATTTGAAATGTGCGTTTAAATTTGAATATATAGAGTTATATTTTGATTTTGACGGAAACTGGTCATAACGATCGAATTGGCCTACGATACGTATCCCATTGTGTTCGGAATGGGGGTATTACGCTAGGGACGACAGTCGGTGGGTACAATTTCGAGTTAGAAATAAAAGTTGCCTTTTGAATTTAGAAATTAAATAAATATATATATATAATATTATATAACCTTTCCTTCTCTCTCTCCTCTTTCACAATTCAACGCTCAGAAACAAAATAAAAAAAAAACCGATGACCTAAAACCCATCGCCCCCCCCCCCCCCACTCGATGGAGGCGCGCTCCCTCCCCAGGCCGACGCCGGACTGGCGAAACCCCCCTCCCAGCTTCCACCTCGCGACGGCGAGCCCAAACCCCATTTTCTCGATCCATCCAAACCCTAACCACCTCGTGCCCCCCCTGCGCGCAACCGCCCCCTGACCTGCGCCACCTCCCTCCGACCTGCTGAGACCCCCACCTCGCCTGCCGACTACCTGACGCCCCTCTCCCCAAAAGAACCGCACCACCAGTGAACCCCTCCCCTTCGCAGTTCGATAGAAAACCCCCCCAGTCCAGCGTGAATCGCAGTAAGTTTGTTTGTCCTTTATATTTTATTTTATTTTATTTGTTTATTTATTTTCTGATTTTATTTAATAGAAGGAAAGAAAAGCGTAGGATTTTTATTTAAAGTAAAAATAGATTTTTTATCTATATAGTAGCGATGTAAAAATAGAATTTTTATCTATATAGTAGCGATGTAAAAATAGAATTTTTATCTATATAGTAGCATTGTAAAAATTCGATTTTTATATATGTCGTGAATCAAAAATATGATTTTTACTTGTGTAGAGTGTTAAAAATATGATTTTTATTATATGTGAAGTTTAAAAATATAATTTTTATATTATAGAAAGGTTAAAAATATAATTTTTATATGGTAGGCAGGATAAAAATATGATTTTTATTGAGTAGAGATATTGAGAATATGGTTTTTATCAAGTTAGAAATATAAAAATATAATTTTTATATAACTATGATAATAAAAATTCAATCTTTATATAAGGAGTAGAAATATAAAAAATATAATTTTTATATAGAAAGAAGCGTTGTAAATATATGAAGTGAAATAAAAATCTGAACTCTATTTTATCGTAAAGTAGAGAGAATATAAAATTGTGATTTTTATATATGTAGTGAATACGGGCAACGAAAGTGACAAAAGACGAAAAGGTGAAGATTTCCTACATATGAAGTGGTGTGGAGTTGGGATAGCTTTGGTGAGAACTTCTCACTCTAAATTTCTTGTTTTTTTAGTTATATATATATATATATACTAGGAATTGATATGTGTATGGCGTGGGCCATCACTAGACCGGGGATAAGGCTAGGCCTTGTCCCGTTTCTAGTATCGTGCCGTTATGCTGCCGAAATTTTCTAAAATAAGTTAGAAAAATAAAGATATCATTTTATTTAATAAATGAACCGAATAGAATATTCATAGGTTGAATAAAATAATTTGGTTATTAAAAATATAAATTTTAACGTGAATGTGAATAAATAAATGTTCATTTACAAACCGGGCGGTTTGTTTATGTACACCTATTTGAAGGACATGGATTGGGACGGTAAATTTCACACATCGCCCAACTGCACAAATAAAAATCTGTGTTTGATTGTTTGAAACCCCACACGGGTATTGGGATAAAATACGGCATACACTAGTCCCAATAATTAGATGTATGTCGATCGATTGATGGACAAGCTGTTACAAGCGTTAGATATCTATATTTGATGCTTATATAGTGTAGTGCACTTTGGATGATGGTTGATTATGTATCGTTGCTATTATATACATGTGTTGTATGGAATCCATATAATTAACTTTATATGGTGATTGATTGGGCCTCATTCCAATTTGAAAAATAAAGAATATTATAAAATAAAGGTTCATGTGTTGACAGTACTCATCCGTTGAGATTAGTCATGTGTTGAACGAAATATTTTAACCATAAAATTTACATCTTTATCATATAGAAAATTAGAAACTAACTGGAAAATAGATAAGATGAGTGGTCTCCTGGATGTTGATCTGATGTTGGTTTCGGCCTTCGGGGTTAATATTCAGGGAATCATTCTCTTACTAATTTACGGTTGGAGTCTGATTTGAAATTAAACGATAGAAATCATAATTTTATAAAATATATTGAATAACAAAAATAGTCACATGTGGAAAGTACTCATTTGTTGAGATTAGTCATGTGTTGACAAACATTTGTTGAATAGAATAACGAAGTTATTGAAAAATATAAAGCCGTGTTGATTAGAGATGCGCTATTTTGACGCAAACGATATTTATATCGATTATATTCGTTTTTATAATGAATATTGAAAAGAGATTTAAAAAACGAATATTTAGAAAAACGAATTCGAATTGAATTGAATAGAAAACGAATTCAAAATGAATTGAATAGAAAACGAATTCGAATTGAATTGAATAGGAAACGAATTCGAATTGAATTGAATAGAAAACGAATTCGAATTGAATTGAATAGGAAACGAATTCGAATTGAATTGAATAGGAAACGAATTCGAATTGAATTGAATAGGAAATGAATTCAAATTTAATTGGAAATTTAATTGAATTGAAAACGAATTGAAATAGAATAAAAATCAATTTGAAATGAATTCAAATTGAATTGAAAATTTAATTGAATTGAAATGAATTCAAAACGAATTATATGGGATATTCAATTTTGATTCGAAATTGAATACGAAGCTGAATTTGTTTTGACAACGAATTTAAAACAATTTATAAAATTCGTTTTAAAAGGAAATCGACGAAATATATATTATATATATATAATAATGGCCTGAATAGAACACGCCGCGCCGCGGCAGTTCGTGAATTTCGACCATTAATTTCGAATGGACATTACGGGAGATCCGACCGTCGGATTCTCCTAAAACCGGAACCGTTGGGTTCGTATCCAAAAGAGCTTTCTAACTAATATTGGAAATTTGAAATCTAATGGTTGGATTTGGAGATACATCCAAATCAAATTTGAAAAAGTTCGATGTAAGTGCAGTTCGATGGCCGTTGATGGAAATCGACTGTACGGGCCTTGATAAAATTATTAAAAATATCAATAATTTGTATAAAATCATAAGAGATGATTTGGGAAAAATTGAGATGAAAAACTCCATATTTGAAAAAATAAAAATAGATTTTTATCGAAATGAACTAGATTTGAACTAAATTTAAAATCCAATTATTTTTAAATAAATAAATCGGATTTAAAAAGGGGTTTTAAATAATCAGAATTTCTAATATAGTTGAGTGGAATGGAATTAGAATTGATTTGTGGGTTTATCGTAAACAGTGTTTCAAATAACACTTGTTCTTTAACCCGATAATAAATAGAATGTGATTTGGGTTTATCGTGAAATGTGTTTTAAAATGACATTAGTTCTTTAACCTAGTAAAGGGAGTTTTAATGAATCTGCAATTAGACTAAAATGTGAATTGATAATGAAAATTATCGAATTTGGAAAGGGAGCGAGAATGGAGTATCACCAGTTTTGCTCCAAAGCGATAGTTAAATCTTTAATTAGATTTGAACGTGAAATGGTAATTAATTTTACCGATAACACCGTAGTGTTAGATATGGAGTATTACCAATTTTGCTACATGGGATGAATAGGTTGGGATTAGGAAATAAAATAAATAATTACTTCGGTATGGTTCGCTAATCCCGACTAGTTTGAAAAACCATAATTTGGCTTGAAATGACATCCAAAGGAAGATTAAAGAATAAATTTTAAAGAATTTATCTTTGATAAAATTAATGGGAATCTTTCCCTAAGAATTGAAATTTAGTAACTAGCTGTAGGTTAGTTAAGAAGAATGGTTTCCTGGGTATCGATCTGATGTTGGTTTCGGCCTTCGAGGTTAATATTTGGGGAATTGCTCTCTTACTGATTTACGGTTAGCGACTAATGAATTGAAATGAGGCGTATGTTGTGTTTGTGTAACACTTGTTTATAATATACGCGGGTTGTTCGGAAAGGCCGGGTTATACCCAATCTGAATAACCGATTCGACGATAAGTCGAAGATGATGACGGTGGTCGAAGACCGGAAGTCTTCACATCGTTTGGGTGATTACTGATGATCTTGATTGGGATGTATACCCAAGATGAGGGAATCAGTTGGTGGTCATCCAGACGTACTTGGAGATCGATGGATATGCGAGGAAAGTGCCTCCGGTTTCGTTCAGATCCAGAACGAACTTGTAAATGGATTGTGTGTCTGACATTGGATTTTATTCTGTGTTGATTGATTTCTGTTAAATATATATCTGTTTGGCGGCGGAGAATTTATTCTCTTGCTTAACGCCCTTCTCTGAGACGTACGAGCTTAGAGGTTATATATCGATAGATATCAATCGCATGGCATGAATTGCCTGTGTGGCACGCCTAAGTGGCAATTGATCAAGGCTTCTGTTGAAAAGCAAAGTCTTGTGGTTGATGATCAAAGAACGTCCTTTGTGGCGTAGCTTTGTGTATAACGTGAATTCGTGAGCCTCACACCTCGGTATGAGTTAAAAACGGGATAAGGACTGCAGGGAGAGCAAGACGTTTCTTTCTAGCTTTGGTGGTGTCAGTGACTTACCAGCCCTGACATTTATATACTTTTCACCTATGTGGTTGTTGGATGAGGCGCCTCGATTTTAGGTCTGTTAGGACCGGGAAACGTGTGTTCAGGAATAACTAATCCTCGAACGAAAGAGAGGACCGGCCCTGAAGCATCCAGGGGTTACTCAGAGTGTGTAGTCCCGAGGCATTTGCTAGTGTCTCGAAGCGGAGAGGAGCTTGCCCCTTGCCTCGACTCATGACGGAAATCCAATTTCCAATACGAGATATTTCGGCTTTATTTGTAGAGCCAAGTATGGCGACATAGTAGCATGGGATGTTATGCCGTCTATGATTTATATTTATGATTGAAATTGTTTTGACACTATACACCTATTATAGTATCAAATGATTTGTTTTAAACGTACCAAGCGTGTTTGGCTATTATTAGGGAAAACCCTATCCTCCGGCTCGCGTTGCATTGTGTGATGGGACCTAGGTCTTATAATAGCTTCATTTTTTCAAAGAGCATTGCGTTGTTTTGTTATATGCACTAGTATTCTTGGGAGGAAACCCGTTCCGTGTTATACGGCGTGGTCCCTTGAATTACTCTCTTTTAAGGTAAAGTTTTTAAATAACTGTTTTAGTTCTCACACCAGTCACATGACTGACCTGGAGTTTATTGTTTTAACTTAAACTCTGCGTGCCCCTATTTTCTACATGGGCAGCTAGTAGTTTTGGTTTTGTAGATTTATATTCACAGGATCCTGGTTTACAGCTGGAAGGATATCCGGAAAGCTCTGTATCCGTATATCACCTTCAGTTTTGCTTTGTATTATTTTCCGCTGCTATGTAATTTATTGTAATCTCTGATAGTTATCGAATGTAATTCATTCATTTATATTCTGTATATTCTTGTATTCTGATGGCAATGTTGTAATAGCAATGAAATGTTCTCCCGTCTACATTTTGATTTGTCCTGTTCTCAAACGATCAGGGGTTTCGAACGGTCTTGGTCGGTTTAACGATCGATTCGGATCGAGCGAATTTACGGTTGGAGTCTGATTTGAAATTAAACGATAGAAATCATAATTTTATAAAATATATTGAATAACAAAAATAGTCACATGTGGACAGTACTCTTTTGTTGAGATTAGTCATGTGTTGACAAACATTTGTTGAATAGAATAACGAAGTCATTGAAAAATATAAAGCCGTGTTGATTAGAGATGCGCTATTTTGACGCGAACGATATTGAGAATATGGTTCTTATCAAGTAGAAATATAAAAATATAATTTTTATATAGAAAGAAGCGTTGTAAATATATGAAGTGAAATAAAAATCTGAACTTTATTTTATCGTGAAGTAGAGAGAATATAAAAATGTGATTTTTATATATGTAGTGAATACGGGCAACGAAAGTGACAAAAGACGAAAAGGTGAAGATTTCCTACATATGAAGTGGCGTGGAGTTGGGATAGCTTTGGTGAGAACTTCTCACTCTAAATTTCTTTTTTTTTAGTTATATATATATATACTAGGATGCAGACGGTGTTTAGTAGCACCCGACACCACTATCCACAGACCATGGACTTGTTTGTTTGGTTGCATAGATTAGTTAGATTATTTGATTTGAAGTTGGTTGTTTGGTATCAGAGCTTTGGTTTACAGAGCTCGAGAAAAAGACACATTAGAACCATACGAAAGAATTCATCAGATATTGGATTAGTAATATCCAATTAGAATGACTCGTTAGAGATAGGATCAGTAGTATCCTAGAACGAGTGTGAAGAATTTTGAACATTTAAAATAGATTATTTTAAATAATAACGACGAAAAATTTATTTGGAATAGAATTAGAACGTATATAGTTATATAGATCGTCGTTAGAATATAAATTATTATTTATAATTATAAAAGGAATTTAAAATGGCCCTGCAGTTTGATAATTCGATTTCAAAGTTCAATTGAATGTACCGGGTGCAAATTAAACCGGAATTTGGCAAAACCAAAAATAATTGAATCTATTTGATAATATCTTTCCAACGAATCCGAAAATCGAAATTTCGTAGCGGAAATCAAAAGATATGTCCAGTTGAAATTTCAGAATAGTTGCTATGGAATTCAGGCCCTTAAAAATGGAAATTTTGCAAATGACCTCGGATTTCGACGAAACCACTTTTGTTGGGTCCGTGATGTCAAATTGTTGCTAGGTTTCAAATTTCATAATTTTTCGAATCAATATGTGAGCGTGGCAAAGGAAAACGCGTTTGACCAGTTTCAGTTGATTTTAATCGACTGGAAAATGGCCATTTTTCCAACGGTCTCAGAATTTGACGAAACTAGTTTTGTTAGGACTGTATCGTCGATACGAAGCTAGAAAATATTTTTTTGGAATTTTTCGAGTTAGTATGTGATCCCGGTAATTTGAAATGTGCGTTTAAATTTGAATATATAGATTTATATTTTGATTTTGACGGAAACTGATCATAACGATTGAATTGGCCTACGATACATATCACATTGTGTTCGGAATGGGGGTATTACGCTAGGGACGACAGTCTGTGGGTACGATTTCGAGTTAGAAATAAAAGTTGCCTTTTGAATTTAGAAATTAAATAAATAAATCTGATTTAAAAAGGGGTTTTAAATAATCAGAATTTCTAATATATTTGAGTGGAATGGAATTAGAATTGATTTGTGGGTTTATCGTGAACAATGTTTTAAATAATACTTGTTCTTTAACCCGATAATAAATAGAATGTGATTTGGGTTTATCGTGAACTGTGATTTAAAATGACATTAGTTCTTTAACCTAGTAAAGGGAGTTTTAATGAATCTGCAATTAGATTGAAATGTGTATTGATAATGAAAATTATCGAATTTGGAAAGGGAGCGAGAATGGAGTATCACCAGTTTTGCTCCAAAGTGATAGTTAAATCTTTAATTAGATTTGAACGTGAAATGGTAATTAATTTTACCGATAACACCGTAGTGTTAGATATGGAGTATTACTAGTTTTGCTTCATGGGATGAATAGGTTGGGATTGGGAAATAAAATAAATAATTACTTCGGTATGGTTCGCTAATCTTGACTAGTTTGAAAAACCATAATTTGGTTTGAAATGACATCCAAAGGAAGATTAAAGAATAAATTTTAAAGAATTTATCTTTGATAAAATTAATGGGAATCTTTCCCTAAAAATTGAAATTTAGAAACTAGTTGTAGGTTAGTTAAGAAGAATGGTTACCTGTGTATCGATCTGATGTTGGTTTCGGCCTTCGGGGTTAATATTTGGGGAATTGCTCTCTTACTGATTTGCGGTTTGCGACTAATGAATTGGAATGAGGCGTATGTTGTGTTTGTGTAACATTTGTTTATAATATACGCGGGTTGTTCGGAAAGGCTGGGTTATACCCATTCTGAATAACAGATTCGACGATAAGTCGAAGATGATAACGGTGGTCGAAGACCGGAAGTCTTCACATCGTTTGGGTGATTACTGATGATCTTGATTGGGTTGTACACCCAAGATGAGGGAATCAGTTGGTGGTCATCCAGACGTACTTGGAGATCGATGGATATGCGAGGAAAGTGCCTCCGGTTTCGTTCATACCCAGAACGAACTTGTAAATGGATTGTGTGTCTGACATTGGATTTTATTCTGTGTTGATTGATTTCTATTAAATATATATCTGTTTGGCGGCGGAGAATTTATTCTCTTGCTTAACGCCCTTCTCTGAGACGTACGAGCTTAGAGGTTATATATCGATAGATATCAATCGCATGGCATGAATTGCCTGTGTGGCACGCCTAAGTGGCAATTGATCAAGGCTTCTGTTGAAAAGCAAAGTCTTGTGGTTGATGATCAAAGCACGGCCTTTGTGGCGTAGCTTTGTGTATAACGTGAATTCGCGAGCCTCACACCTCGGTATGAGTTAAAAACGGGATAAGGACTGCAGGGAGAGCACGACGTTTCTTTCTTGCTTTGGTGGTGTCAGTGACTTACCAGCCCTGACATTTATATATTTTTCACCTATGTGGTTGTTGGATGAGGCGCCTCGATTTTAGGTTTGTTAGGACCGAGAAACGTGTGTTTAGGAATAACTAATCCTCAAACGTAAGAGAGGACCGGCCCTGATGCATCCAGGGGTTACCCAGAGTGTGTAGTCCCGAGGCATTTGCTAGAGTGTCTCGAAGCGGAGAGGAGCTTGCCCCTTGCCTCGACTCATGACGGAAATCCAATTTCCAATACGAGATATTTCGGCTTTATTTGTATAGCCTAGTATGGCGACATAGTAGCATGGGATGCTATGCCGTCTATGATTGATATTTATGATTGAAATTGTTTTGACTCTATACACTTATTATAGTATCAAATGATTTGTTTTTAAACGTATCAAGCACGTTTGGCTGTTATAAGGTAAAATCCTATCCTCCGGCTTGCGTTGCATTGTGTGATGGGACCTGGGTCTTATAATAGCTTCATTTTTTGAAAAAGCATTGCGTTGTTTATCCTATGCACTGGTATTCTTGGGAGGAAACCCGTTCCGTGTTATACGGCGTGGTCCCTTGAATTACTCTCTTTTAAAGTAAAGCTTTAAATAACTGTTTTAGTTCTCACACCATTCACATGACTGACCTGGAGTTTATTGTTTTGACCTAAACTCTGGGTGCCCTTATTTTCGACACGGGCAGCTAGTAGTTTTGGTTTTGCAGATTTATATTCATAGGATCCTGATTTACAGCTGGAACGATGCTCGGAAATCTCTGTATCCGTGTATTACTTTCAGTTGTGTTTTATATTGTTTTTCCGCTGCTATGTAATTTATTGTAATCTCTGATATTCTTTTTAGTAATTCATTCATTTATACTTTGTATATTCTTGTATTCTGATGGCATTGTTGTAATAGCAATGAAATGTTCTCCCGTCTGCGTTCTGATTTGTCCTGTTCTCAAACGATCAGGGGTTTCGAACGGTCTTGGTCGGTTTAACGATCGATTCGGATCGAGCGAAATTCCTTGTCGTTACATTTGGTATCAGATCTTTGGTTTACAGAGCTCGAGAACAAGACACATTAGAATCATACGAAAGAATTCATCAGAAATTGGATTAGTAATATCCAATTAGAATGACTCGTTAGAGATAGGATCAGTAGTATCCTAGAACGAGTGTGAAGAGTATATTTTTCAAATAGGTACATGTTTATCATAATTTACTGTTTTGTTTGGGCAAATAAATTTTTCGGGTTTGTTGCAAAGATATTATCAAATAGATTCAATTATTTTTGGTTTCGCCAAATTCCGGTTTAATTTGCACCCGATACATTCAATTGAAGTTTGAAATCGAATTATCGAACTGCAGGGCCATTTTGAATTCCTTTTATAATTATAAATAATTATTTATATTCTAACGACGATCTATATAACAATATACATTCTAATTCTATTTATTATCGGGTTAAAGAACAAGTGTTATTTAAAACACTGTTCACGGTAATGGTTTAAATTTCAAAACAAAACAGCTGCTGTGGTGTAGTGGTTATCACCTTTGCTAATGTAACGGCAAGGAATTTCGCTCAATCCGAATCGATCGTTAAACCGACCAAGACCGTTCGAAACCCCTGATCGTTTGAGAACAGGACAAATCAGAACGCAGACGGGAGAACATTTCATTGCTATTACAACAATGCCATCAGAATACAAGAATATACATAGTATAAATGAATGAATTACAACAAAGAATATCAGAGAGTACAATAAATTACATAGCAGCGGAAAAACAATATAAAACACAACTGAAAGTAACACACGGATACAGAGCTTTCCGAGCATCGTTCCAGCTGTAAATCAGGATCCTATGAATATAAATCTGCAAAACCAAAACTACTAGCTGCCCGTGTCGAAAATAAGGGCACCCAGAGTTTAGGTCAAAACAATAAACTCCAGGTCAGTCACGTGACTGGTGTGAGAAATAAAACAGTTATTTAAAGCTTTACTTTAAAAGAGAGTAATTCAAGGGACCACGCCGTATAACACGGAACGGGTTTCCTTCCAAGAATACTAGTGCATAAGATAAACAACGCAATGCTTTTTCAAAAAATGAAGCTATTATAAGACCCTGGTCCCATCACACAATGCAACGCAAGCCAGAGGATAGGGTTTTACCTTATAACAGCCAAACATGCTTGATACGTTTAAAAACAAATCATTTGATACTATAATAAGTGTATAGTGTCAAAACAATTTCAATCATAAATATCAATCATAGACGGCATAGCATCCCATGCTACTATGTCGCCATACTAGGCTCTACAAATAAAGCCGAAATATCTCGTATTGGAAATTGGATTTCCGTCATGAGTCGAGGCAAGGGGCAAGCTCCTCTCCGCTTCGAGACACTCTAGCAAATGCCTCGGGACTACACACTCTGGGTAACCCCTGGGTGCTTCAGGGCTGGTCCTCTCTTACGTTTGAGGATTAGTTATTCCTGAATACACGTTTCCCGGTCCTAACAGACCTAAAATCGAGGCGCCTCATCCAACAACCACATAGGTGAAAAGTATATAAATGTCAGGGCTAGTAAGTCACTGACACCACCAAAACTAGAAAGAAACGTTGGGCTCTCCCTGCAGTCTTTATCCCATTTTTAACTCATACCGAGGTGTTAGGCTTGGGAATTCACGTTATACACAAAGCTACGCCACAAAGGCCGTGCTTTGATCATCAACCACAAGACTTTGCTTTTCAACAGAAGCCTTGATCAATTGCCACTTAGGCGTGCCACACAGGCAATTCATGCCATGCGATTGATATCTATCGATATATAACCTCTAAGCTCGTACGTCTCAGAGAAGGGCGTTAAGCAAGAGAATAAATTCTCCGCCGCCAAACAGATATATATTTAACAGAAATCAATCAACACAGAATAAAATCCAATGTCAGACACACAATCCATTTACAAGTTCGTTCTGGGTCTGAACGAAACCGGAGGCACTTTCCTCGCATATCCATCGATCTCCGAGTACGTTTGGATGACCATCAACTGATTCCCTCATCTTGGGTGTACATCCCAATCAAGATCATCAGTAATCACCCAAACGATGTGAAGACTTCCGGTCTTCGTCCACCGTCATCATCTTCGACTTATCGTCGAATCGGTTATTCAGAATGGGTATAACCCGGCCTTTCCGAACAACCTGCGTATATTATAAACAAATGTTACAAAAACACAACATACGCCTCATTCCAATTCATTAGTCGCTAACCGTAAATCAGTAAGAGAGCAATTCCCCAAATATTAACCCCGAAGGCCGAAACCAACATCAGATCGATACCCAGGAAACCGTTCTTCTTAACTAACCTATAGCTAGTTTTTAAATTTCAATTCTTAGGGAAAGATTCCCATTAATTTTATCAAAGATAAATTCTTTAAAATTTATTCTTTAATCTTCCTTTGGATGTCATTTCAAACCAAATTATGGATTTTCAAACTAGTCGGGATTAGCAAACCATACCGAAGTAATTATTTATTTTATTTCCCAATCCCAACCTATTCATCCCATGAAGCAAAACTGGTAATACTCCATATCTAACACTACGGTGTTATCGGTAAAATTAATTACCATTTCACGTTCAAATCTAATTAAAGATTTAACTATCGCTTTGGAGCAAAACTGGTGATACTCCATTCTCGCTCCCTTTCCAAATTCGATAATTTTCATTATCAATTCACATTTCAATCTAATTGCAGATTCATTAAAACTCCCTTTACTGGGTTAAAGAACTAATGTCATTTTAAAACATAGTTCACGATAAACCCAAATCACATTCTATTTATTATCGGGTTAGAGAACAAGTGTTGTTTAAAACACTGTTCACGATAAACCCACAAATCAATTCTAATTCCATTCCACTCAAATATATTAGAAATTCTGATTATTTAAAACCCCTTTTTAAATTAGATTTATTTATTTAAAAATAATTGGGTTTTAAATTTAGTTCAAATCTAGTTCATTTTGATAAAAATCTATTTTTATCTTTTCAAATATGGAGTTTTTCATCCCAATTTTTCCCAAATCATCTCTTATGATTTTATACAAATTATTGATATTTTTAATAATTTTATCAAGGCCCGTACAGTCGATTTCCATCAACGGCCATCGAACTGCACTTACAACGACCTTTTACAAATTTGATTTGGACGTATCTCCAAATCCAACCGTTAGATTTCAAATTTACAATATTCGTTAGAAAGCGCTTTTCGATACGAACCCAACGATTCCGGTTTTAGGAGAATCCGACGGTCGGATCTTCCGTAATGTCCGTTCGAAATTAATGGTCGAAATTCACGAACTGCCGCGGCGCGGCGTGTTCTATTCAGGCCATTATATTATATATATAATATATATTTCGTCGATTTCCTTTTAAAACGAATTTTATAAATTGTTTTTAATTCGTTGTCAAAACAAATTCAACTGCGTATTCAATTTCGAATCAAAATTGAATATCCCATATAATTCGTTTTGAATTAATTTCAATTCAATTAAATTTTCAATTCAATTTGAATTCATTTCAAATTGATTTTTATTCTATTTCAATTCGTTTTCAATTCAATTAAATTTCCAATTAAATTTGAATTCATTTCCTATTCAATTCAATTTGAATTTGTTTCCTATTCAATCCAATTCGAATTCGTTTTCTATTCAATTCAATTCGAATTCATTTCCTATTCAATTCAATTCGAATTCATTTTCTATTCAATTCAATTCGAATTCGTTTTTCTATTCAATTCAATTTGAATTCATTTTCTATTCAATTCGAATTCGTTTCCTATTCAATTCAATTCGAATTCGTTTTCTATTCAATTCAATTCGAATTCGTTTCCTATTCAATTCAATTCGAATTCGTTTTCTATTCAATTCAATTCGAATTCGTTTTTCTATTCAATTCAATTCGAATTCATTTTTCTAAATATTCGATTTTTAAATCTCTTTTCAATATTCATTATAAAAACGAATATAATCGATATAAATACCGTTCGCGTCAAAATAGCGCATCTCTAATCAACACGGC
Source organism: Allium sativum (assembly GCA_030737875.1). NCBI lineage: Eukaryota > Viridiplantae > Streptophyta > Magnoliopsida > Asparagales > Amaryllidaceae > Allium > Allium sativum. The sequence continues at coordinate 205,922,919 of CM060919.1, forward strand.
TTTATATTTTTCAATAACTTCGTTATTCTATTCAACAAATGTTTGTCAACACATGACTAATCTCAACAAATGAGTACTGCCCACATGTGACTATTTTTGTCATTCAATATATTTTATAAAATTATGATTTCTATCGTCTAATTTCAAATCAGACTCCAACCGTAAATTAGTAAGAGAACGATTCCCTGAATATTAACCCCGAAGGCCGAAACCAACATCAGATCAACATCCAGGAGACCACTCATCTTATCTATTTTCTAGTTAGTTTCTAATTTTCTATATGATAAAGATGTAAATTTTTTGGTTAAAATATTTCGTTCAACACATGACTAATCTCAACGGATGAGTACTGTCAACACATAAACCTTTATTTTATAATATTCTTTATTTTTTAAATTGGAATGAGGCCGAATCAATCACCATATAAAGTTAATTATATGGATTCCATACAACACATGTATATAATAGCAACGATACATAATCAACCATCATCCAAAGTGCACTACACTGTGTAAGCATCAAATATAGATATCTAACGCTTATAACAGCCTGTCCATCAATCGATCGACATACAACTAATTATTGGGATTAGTGTATGCCGTATTTATCCCAATACCCGTGTGGGGTTTCAAACAATCAAACACAGATTTTTATTTGTGCAGTTGGGCGATGTGTGAAATTTACCGTCCCAATCCATGTCCTTCAAATAGGTGTACATAAACAAACCGTTCGGTTTGTAAATGAATATTTATTTATTCACATTCACGTTAAAATTTATATTTTTAACGACCAAATTATTTTATTCAACCTATGAATATTCTATTCGGTTCATTTATTAAATTAAATGATATCTTTATTTTTCTAACTTATTTTAGAAAATTTCGGCGGCATAACGGCACGATACTAGAAACGGGACAAGGCCTAGCCTTATCCCCAGTCTAGTGATGGCCCATGCCATACACATATCAATCAATTTGATTTCAATTCACCAAACAACCAACTTCAAATCAAATAATCTAACTAATCTATGCAACCAAACAAACAAGTCCATGGTCTGTGGACAGTGGTGTCGGGTGCTACTAAACACCGTCTGCATCCTAGTATATATATAACTAAAAAAAAGAAGTTTAGAGTGAGGAGTTCTCACCAAAGCTACCCCAACTCCACGCCACTTCATATGTAGGAAATCTTCACCTTTTCGTCTTTTGTCACTTTCGTTGCCCGTATTCACTACATATATAAAAATCACATTTTTATATTCTCTCTACTTCACGATAAAATAAAGTTCAGATTTTTATTTCACTTCATATATTTACAATGCTTCTTTCTATATAAAAATTATATTTTTATATTTCTACTCCTTATATAAAGATTGAATTTTTATTAACATAGCTATATAAAAATTATATTTTTATATTTCTAACTTGATAAAAACCATATTCTCAATATCTCTACTCAATAAAAATCATATTTTTATCCTGCCTACCATATAAAAATTATATTTTTAACCTTTCTATAATATAAAAATTATATTTTTAAACTTCACATATAATAAAAATCATATTTTTAACACTCTACACAAGTAAAAATCATATTTTTGATTCACTACATATATAAAAATTGAATTTTTACAACGCTACTATATAGATAAAAATTCTATTTTTACATCGCTACTATATAGATAAAAATTCTATTTTTACATCGCTACTATATAGATAAAAATTCTATTTTTACTTTAAATAAAAATCCTACGCTTTTCTTTCCTTCTATTAAATAAAATCAGAAAAAAAATAAACAAAAAAAATAAAATATAATATAATATAAAGGACAAACGAACTTACTGCGATTCACGCTGGATTGGGGGGGTTTCTGTCGAACTGCGAAGGGGAGGGGTTCACTGGTGGTGCGGTTCTTTTAGGGAGAGGGGCGTCAGGTGGTCGGCAGGCGAGGTGGGGGTCTCAGTAGGTCGGAGTGAGGTGGCGCATGTCAGGGCAGGGGGGGCGGTTGCGCGCAGGGGGGGCACGAGGTGGTTAGGGTTTGGATGGATCGAGAAAAGGGGGTTTGGGCTCGCCGTCGCGAGGTGGAAGCAGAGGGGGTTTCGCCAGTCCGGCGTCGGCCTGGGGAGGGAGCGCGCCTCCATCGAGGGGGGGCGACGGGTTTTAGGTCATTGGGTTTTTTTTTGTTTCTGAGCGTTGAATTGTGAAAGAGGAGAGAGAGAAGGAAAGGTTATATAATATTATATATATATATATTTATTTAATTTCTAAATTCAAAAGGCAACTTTTATTTCTAACTCGAAATCGTACCCACCGACTATCGTCCCTAGCGTAATAACCCCATTCCAAACACAATGGGATATGTATCGTAGGCCAATTCGATCGTTATGATCAGTTTCCGTCAAAATCAAAATATAACTCTATATATTCAAATTTAAACGCACATTTCAAATTACCGGGATCACATACTAACTCGAAAAATTCCAGAAAAATATTTTCTAGCTTCGTATCGACGATACGGTCCTAACAAAACTAGTTTCTTCGAATTCTGAGACCGTTGGAAAAATGGCCATTTTCCTGTCGATTAAAATCAACTGGAACTGGTCAAACGCGTTTTCCTTTGCCACGCTCACATATTGATTCGAAAAATTATGAAATTTGAAACCTAGCAAAAATTTGACCTCACGGATCCAACAAAAGTGGTTTTGTCGAAATCCGAGGTCGTTTGCAAAATTTCCATTTTTAAGGGCCTGAATTCTATAACGACTATTCTGAAATTTCAACTGGACATATCTTTTGATTTCCGCTATGAAATTTCGATTTTTCGGATTCGTTGGAAAGATATTATCAAATAGATTCAATTATTTTTGGTTTCGCCAAATTCCGGTTTAATTTGCACCCGGTACATTCAATTGAAGTTTGAAATCGAATTATCGAACTGTAGGGCCATTTTAAATTCCTTTTATAATTTTAAATATTTATTTATATTCTAATGACGATCTATATAACTATATACGTTCTAATTCTATTCCAAATAAATTTTTCGTCGTTATTATTTAAAATAATCTGTTTTAAATGTTCAAAATTCGCTAAAATTGCCAAAATAAAAATTTTAAACTGGCTCGCATTTCCGGGTTGTTACAATCTCCCTCACTTAAAACTTTTCATCCCCGAAAAGGAACGAAGCCGAAAGTTGTTTAAAAAATCAACTCAACTTCCATTATTTTCGTTACGGCTTAAGTTCTTCAACTTTTCAGTTTCTAAAAAATTTTCAAATTTTCAAAAATTTAGCTAACACCCTAAATTTTCGAAAAATTTCGCCATAACCTCCCCTGCACCGGGAGCACCGGGAAAATCCCGAAATTGCCATATAGGCCTTCTGATCTCAAAAAGAAAAAGAAAAAGCCAAGCGGCTAGCCAATAGGCTCATAAAATCATCATCACCCAAACAAAACAGTAAATTATGATAAACATGTACCTATTTGTCGGGCAAATAAATTTTATTCCTCTGCTCTAGCCTCCTTGCTAATGTAACGGGTATCGGAGCTTTGGTTTACCCTTTCTAATGGTTTAAATTTCAAAACAAAACAGCTGAACTGTGACGACCCCATTTCCCGTACAGACGGAGACAAGGGTAATCTTTGGAATATAGCACAGAAACAGATAATAGCAGAACAGAATTAAATAAATACACCAGATAATGAACAATAGAATATACTGGATAAAAGTAATCATCAGAGTTACACAGTATACAGGATCATACTTAGTACAAATACAGTTCAGCTATACATAAATGTCTACAGCGGAAAACAAACATAATGTACAATAGGAGCTGAACAGCATAAAAGAGATAAATAATAGAATCCATCTTCAGCTCCAGTTATCCGGATAAAGCCTGCTAAACCTGAATACAAGGCTTCCCTTGTAGAAAAAAAAGGGCGCCCGAGTTTGAAAGTGAAACAAACTACGAGTCAGTCACGGGACTGGTATGAGAAATCTACTCAACACATTTGATATATGGCTAATCACAGGACCACGCCACTTTCGTGGAACGGGTTTTCTCCATTGGATTGCCAGTGCTTTAAAAACAAATCTTTCTTTTAAACATCGCAATGCTTTTTATAAAAATGAAGCCATTATAAGACTCAGTTCCCATCACACAATGCAACGCAAACCGAAGGATAGAGTTTTTACCTTATAACGGCCAAGATATGCTTGATACGAATAAAACAAAGGCATTTGATATTATTACTAGTGTTTATATGTTTTGAAAAACAATTTCAAATCATAACTATCAATCATAGACGGCATTAATGCCCCATACCACTATGTCGCCATATATAGGTATACAATCAAAACTGCACGATGTCGTATTTGGGAATTGGAATTCCGTCATGAACCAAGGCAAAAGATAGTCCTTACCGAATTCAAGACGCTCTAGCCCGCCCCTCAGGAAAGTACTCAGTCAAGCCTTTGGATCATTAGGGCCGGTCCACCGATGTGGATTAAAATTCCTGAACAATGCGTTTCCCCGCCATATGGGGCGTAGGTGAGCCAACGAATGACTCCATCGAACCCGGATCGTCCAATCAAATCGAGGCGCCTTGCAACAGTAACAACCACATAAGTCAAACTCGTCAGGGCGTGTAAAACCGCTGACTCCACTTCTAGCTAGAAAGAAACGCATGCCCTCCCTGATGTCCTCTCCCGTTTCTGGTTCATACCGGGGTGTGAGGCTCGCGAATTCACGTTATACACAAAGCTACGCCACACAGGCGGTGCTTTGATCATCACCACAAGACCTTGCTTTTCAACAGAAGCCCTGATCATTTGCCACTTAGGCACGCCACACTAGTAATTCATGCCATGCGACTGATGTCCATCGATATACAACCTCTGAGCTCGTGCGTTTCAGAGAAGGGCGTTAAGCAAAAGAATAAATCCTCCGCCGCCAAACAGATGTATATTTAATAGAGATCAATCAACACAGAATAAAATCCAATGTCATACACACAGTTAATTTACAAGTCCATTCTGGGTCTGAACGAAACCAGAGGCACTATATACCTCGCAAACCCATCGATCACCACGTACGTCTGGACGATCACCACTCATTATCCATATTTCGGGATGCCTCCCAATCAGGACCTCGGTTACCATCCAAATGAGGTGAAGATCTCCGGTCTTCGACCATCATCTTCATCTTCGATTTCTTATCATCGATTCAGTTATTCAGAATGGGATAAACCCGGTCTTTCTGAGCAACTCGCGTATATAATAAACAAGTGCAACACTAACATACACACGCATCATTTCAATTCATTAGTCACTAACCGTCAATCAGTACGAGAACGATTCCCCAAATATTAACCCCGAAGGCCGAAACCAACTTCAGATCAACACCCAGGAAACAATTCGACTAAGCCAACCTTCAGTTAATTTCAAATTTTCACATCCATATCGTCTATAATATTTTATAACGATTTCTCGCTATTTTTATTTATTTTAAAATAGCCAATTTATTTAAAACGACGCTTCGGGCCATAACGCGACCATGGCGCTGTTTTTCTTCAGATTTGATTTACACATATCTGAAAATCTAACCGTTGGATCTTCACAAACTTTACATCATTTGAAAAATCCGACCGTCGGATTCTCCTAAAACCGGAACCGTTGGGTTCGTATCAAAAAATTGATTGATATGTGTATGGCGTGGGCCATCACTAGACCGGGGATAAGGCTAGGCCTTGTCCTGTTTCTAGTATCGTGCCGTTATGCCGCCGAAATTTTCTAAAATAAGTTAGAAAAATAAAGATATCATTTTATTTAATAAATGAACCGAATAGAATATTCATAGGTTGAATAAAATAATTTGATCGTTAAAAATATAAATTTTAACGTGAATATGAATAAATAAATATTCATTTACAAACCGGACGGTTTGTTTATGTACACCTATTTGAAGGACATGGATTGGGACGGTAAATTTCACACATCACCCAACTGCACAAATAAAAATGTGTGGCTGAGTGGTTTGTGTGTGATGTTTGCATGAGAAGCATGCTCAATCCGAATCGATCGTTAAACCGACCAAGACCGTTCGAAACCCCTGATCGTTTGAGAACAGGACAAATCAGAACGCAGATGGGAGAACATTTCATTGCTATTACAACAATGCCATCAGAATACAAGAATATACAGAGTATAATTGAATGAATTACAACAAAGAATATCAGAGATTACAATAAATTACATAGCAGCGGAAAAACAATATAAAACACAACTGAAAGTAATATACGGATACAGAGCTTTCCGAGCATCGTTCCAGCTGTAAATCAGGATCCTACGAATATAAATCTGCAAAACCAAAACTACTAGCTGCCCGTGTCGAAAATAAGGGCACCCAGAGTTTAGGTCAAAACAATAAACTCCAGGTCAGTCATGTGACTGGTGTGAGAACTAAAACAGTTATTTAAATCTTTACTTTAAAAGAGAGTAATTCAAGGGACCACGCCATATAACACAGAACGGGTTTCCTCCCAAGAATACCAGTGCATAGGATAAACAATGCAATGCTTTTTCAAAAAATGAAGCTATTATAAGACCCAGGTCCCATCACACAATGCAACGCAAGCCGGAGGATAGGGTTTTACCTTATAACAGCCAAACATGCTTGATACGTTTAAAAACAAATCATTTGATACTATAATAAGTGTATAGTGTCAAAACAATTTCAATCATAAATATCAATCATAGACGGCATAGCATCCCATGCTACTATGTCGCCATACTAGGCTCTACAAGTAAAGCCGAAATATCTCGTATTGGAAATTGGATTTCCATCATGAGTCGAGGCAAGGGGCAAGTTCCTCTCCACTTCGAGACACTCTAGCAAATGCCTCGGGACTACACACTCTGGGTAACCCCTGGATGCTTCAGGGCCGGTCCTCTCTTACGTTTGAGGATTAGTTATTCCTGAACACACATTTCCCGGTCCTAACAGACCTAAAATAGAGGCGCCTCATCCAACAACCACATAGGTGAAAAGTATATAAATGTCAGGGCTGGTAAGTCACTGACACCACCAAAGCTAGAAAGAAACGTCGTGCTCTCCCTGTAGTCCTTATCCCATTTTTAACTCATACCGAGGTGTGAGGCTCGCGAATTCACGTTATACACAAAGCTACGCCACAAAGGCCGTGCTTTGATCATCAACCACAAGACTTTGCTTTTCAACAGAAGCCTTGATCAATTGCCACTTAGGCGTGCCACACAGGCAATTCATGCCATGCGATTATGACTATCGATATATAACCTATAAGCTCGTACGTCTTAGAGAAAGGCGTTAAGCAAGAGAATAAATTCTCCGCCGCCAAACAGATATATATTTAACAGAAATCAATCAACATAGAATAAAATCCAATGTCAGACACATAATCCATTTACAAGTTCGTTCTGGGTCTGAACGAAACCGGTGGCACTTTCCTCGCATATCCATCGATCTCCAAGTACGTCTGGATGACCACCAACTGATTCCCTCATCTTGGGTGTACAGCCCAATCAAGATCATCAGTAATCACCCCAACGATGTGAAGACTTCCGGTCTTCGACCACCGTCATCATCTTCGACTTATCGTCGAATCGGTTATTCGGAACGGGTATAACTCGGCCTTTCTGAACAACCCGCGTATATTATAAAAAAATGTTACACAAACACAACATACGCCTCATTCCAATTCATTAGTCGCTAACCGTAAATCAGTAAGAGAGCAATTCCCCAAATATTAACCCCGAAGGCCGAAACCAACATCAGATCGATACACGTAACCATTCTTCTTAACTAACCTACAACTAGTTTCTAAATTTCAATTTTTAGGGAAAGATTCCCATTAATTTTATCAAAGATAAATTCTTTAAAATTTATTCTTTAATCTTCCTTTGGATGTCATTTCAAACCAAATTATGGTTTTTCAAACTAGTCGGGATTAGCGAACCATACCGAAGTAATTATTTATTTTATTTCCCAATCCCAACCTATTCATCCCATGAAGCAAAACTGGTAATACTCCATATCTAACACTACGGTGTTATCGGTAAAATTAATTACCATTTCACGTTCAAATCTAATTAAAGATTTAACTATCGCTTTGGAGCAAAACTGGTGATACTCCATTCTCGCTCCCTTTCCAAATTTGATAATTTTCATTATTAGTTCACATTTCAATCTAATTGCAGATTCATTAAAACTCCCTTTACTGGGTTAAAGAACTATTGTCATTTTAAAACACAGTTCACGATAAACCCAAATCACATTCTATTTATTATCGGGTTAAAGAACAAGTGTTGTTTAAAACACTGTTCACGATAAACCGACAAATCAATTCTAATTCCATTCCACTCAAATATATTAGAAATTCCGATTATTTAAAACCCCTTTTTAAATCCGATTTATTTATTTAAAAATAATTGGGTTTTAAATTTAGTTCAAATCTAGTTCATTCCGATAAAAACCTATTTTTCCTTTTTCAAATACGGAGTTTTTCATCCCAATTTTTCCCAAATCATTTCTTATGATTTTATACAAATTATTGATATTTTTAATAATTTTATCAAGGCCCGTACAGTCGATTTCCATCAATGCCCATCGAACTGCACTTACAGCGACCTTTTTCAAATTTGATTTGGACATATCTCCAAATCCAACCGTTAGATTTCAAATTTCCAATATTCGTTAGAAAGCTCTTTTCGATACGACCCCAACGGTTCCGGTTTAAGTCATCGGGTTTTTTTTTGTTTTTGAGCGTTGAATTTTGAAAGAGGAGAGAGAGAGAAGGAAAGGTTATATAATATTATATATATATTTTTAATTAATTGTTAAATTCAAAAGGCAACTTTTATTTCTAACTCGAAATCGTACCCACCGACTGTCATCCCTAGCGTAATACCCCCATTTCAAACACAATGGGATATGTATCGTAGGCCAATTCGATCGTTATGATAAGTTTCCGTCAAAATCAAAATATAACTCTATATATTCAAATTTAAACGCACATTTCAAATTAACGGGATCACATTCTAATTCGAAAAATTACAAAAAAATATTTTCTAGCTTCGTATCGACGATACGGTCCTAACAAAACAAGTTTCGTCGAATTCTGAGACCGTTGGAAAAATGGCCATTTACCAGTCGATTAAAATCAACTGAAACTGGTCAGACGCGTTTTCCTTTGCCACACTCACATATTGATTCGAAAAATTATGAAATTTGAAACTTAGCAACAATTTGACATCACGGACCCAACAAAAGTGGTTTCGTCAAAATCCGAGGTCGTTTGCAAAATTTCCATTTTTAAGGGCCTGAATTCCATAGTGACTATTCTGAAATTTCAACTGGACATATCTTTTGGGGAGAGGGCGTCAGGTGGTCGGCAGGCGAGGTGGGGGTCTCAGCAGGTCGGAGGGAGGTGGCGCAGGTCAGGGCAGGGGGCGGTTGCGCGCAGGGGGGGCACGAGGTGGTTAGGGTTTGGATGGATCGAGAAAAGGGGGTTTGGGCTCGCCGTCGCGAGGTGGAAGCAGGGGGGGTTTTCTGTTGAACTGCGAAGGGGAGGGGTTCACTTTCTATAATATAAAAATTATATTTTCAACCTTTCTACCATATAAAAACGAATATAATCTCATTTTTGAAATGTATAAAATAATCTCGTTTTGAAATGAATTGTTTTATAATAAATTCTTTGCTATTTATTTAACTGGAGTTGTCGTCATCAACGGAGATCTTCACCTCGTTTGGATGGTAACCGAGGTCCTGATTGGGAGGCATCCCGAAATATGGATAATGAGTGGTGATCGTCCAGACGTACGTGGTGATCGATGGGTTTGCGAGGTATATAGTGCCTCCGGTTTCATTCAGACCCAGAACGGACTTGTAAATGGACTGTGTGTCTGACATTGGATTTTATTCTGTGTTTATTGATCTCTATTAAATATACATCTGTTTGGCGGTGGAGGATTTATTCTTTTGCTTAATGCCCTTCTCTGAAACGCACGAGCTCAGAGGTTGTATATCGATGGACATCAGTCGCATGGCATGAATTGCTAGTGTGGCATACCTAAGTGGCAAATGATCAGGGCTTCTGTTAAAAAGCAAGGTCTTGTGGTGATGATCAAAGCACTGCTTGTGTGGCGTAGCTTTGTGTATAACGTGAATTCGCGAGCCTCACACCCCGGTATGAACCAGAAACGGGAGAGGACATCAGGGAGGGCATGCGTTTCTTTCTAGCTAGAAGTGGCATCAGGGCGTGTAAAACCGCTGACGCCATTTAATCGATCCAACAAATCATCAATCTGCGGCAATGGATATTTGTTCTTTATTGTCTGTTTGTTTAAATCACGATAATCCACACGTAGCCGTAGAGTACCGTCAGATTTTGGGACAAACACCACTGCTGCACGGGTGCCCGTTTTTTTTCTACACGGGCAGCCTTGTATTCAGGTTTAGCAGGCTTTATCCAGATAGCTGGAGCTGAAGATGGATTCTATTATTTATCTCTTTTTATGCTGTTCAGCTCCTATTGTGCATTATGTTTGTTTTCCGCTGTAGACATTTATGTATAGCTGAACTGTATTTGTACTAAGTATGATCCTGTATACTGTGTAACTCTGATGATTACTTTTATCCAGTATATTCTATTGTTCATTATCTGGTGTATTTATTTAATTCTGTTCTGCTATTATCTGTTTCTGTGTTATATTCCAAAGATTACCCTTGTCTCCGTCTGTACGGGAAATGGGGTCGTCACAACGCCACTTACTCAACTTAAGTGTATCAAATATATTATTACCTACAATTGATACCAGCATAACTGTTTCCTCGGAGATTAAATGATAGAAGAACAAAATGAATTTTCCCTGGATGGTGACCAAACATTCTAATGGGAATGACCCGCTGCCTGCCGAATTTCTATCATTTTTCAGTTGATAAAGCTTGAGGTCATGATTTATATTTTAGAGAACATCTCATAACTTTGAATTCCACATTGTCAGCTCCGTCAAATCACTAATTGACATCCATAAATATACTTTAGGTGTTAAGATAAGAGGTGTCTTCTCCGCCACCAAACTTGGTATATTTGTAAAAAATCAGTGTACATGACACTTAGGAAATACTCCGTCAGACATTCGTCCATATAAGTCATCCAGGAACAGGATGAACCAAATGCGCCCTCCTACTGTGAAACGACCCGAACTTCCGCGTGAAGGAAAGCCCGGATTGACTTTGGGAACAACACACATCGGGACACAAACAGAAGAACATTTCATTGCTTATTACAACAATTTCATCAGAATACAAGAATATACAAAGTATGAATAAATATTACACATTTACTAAATATCAGAGGTTTACAAATTACAATGCAGCGGAAAATAATACAAAACACAGCTGAAAAAATATACGGATACAGAGCTTTCCGAATATCATTCCAGCTGTAAACCAGGATCCTGTGAATATAAATCTGCAAAACCAAAACTACAAGCTGCCCATGTGGAAAATAGGGGCACCCATAGTTTAGGTTAAAACAATAAACTCCAGGTCAGTCATGTGACTTGTGTGAGAACTAAAACCGTTATTAAATTGATTTTAAAGTAAGGAAAATCAAGGGACCACGCCGTATAACACGGAACGGGTTTACCCCCAAGAATACCAGTGCATAAAACAAACAACGCAATGCTAAATAAAGAACAATGAAGCTATTATAAGACTCAGGTCCCATCACACAATGCAAAGTAAGTCGGAGGATATAGTTTTTACCTTATAATAGCCAAAAATGCTTCGTATGTGAAATTTCATCTTTTATTATTACTATAGTGCATAGTGTCAAAACAATTTCAATTATAAGTATCAATCATAGACGGAATAAGTGCCCCATACCACTATGTCGCCATATATAGGTTTACAATTAAAACCACAAAATGTCGTATTAGAAGTTGGATTTCCATCTGTGAACCAAGGCAAGGAATCGTCCTTACCGCTTCAAGACTGTCTAGCCCGAGCCTCAGGCAAGTACTCTGTCAAGCCTTTAGATCGTCAGTGCCGGTCCACTCGATGTGGATTAAAATGCCTGAACTCTGCATTTCCCCGCCCTATAGAGCGTAAACTGGTCATATCCCGACTAAACTATCGGCCCTGGAACGACTGATACAACCGACGCGCCTCGCAATCCATCATCCACGTAAGTAAAATGTCAGGGCTAGTAAAACGCTAACACCACTCCTAGCTAGAAGGAAACGCATGCCCTCCCTAAGGTCCTCTCCCGTTTCTGGTTCACACCGGTGTGAGGATCGTGAATTAACGCTACACAAAGCTACGCTATATTAAATCCGTGCTTTGATCATCAACCACAGGACTCTGCTTTTCAACAAAAGCCTTGATCATTTGCATCTAGCATGCCACAAAGGCAATTCACGCTATGCAACCGATGTCTATCGATCACGTAGAATGAAATCCGATGTCATACACACATCCATTTACAAGTTTGTCCTGGGTCTAAACGAAACCGGAGGCACCTTATTCCTCCCCCATATGTCCAATACAGGGGAGAGGCCCTCGCATATCCGTCGATCTCCAAGTACGTCTGGACAATCATCACTTATTACCTCGTCTTGGGTATACAGCCCAATCAAGACATCAATAATCATCCAAACGATGTGAAGACCTCCGTTCTTCAACCACCGTCTTCATCCTCGACATATCATCGAATCAGTTATTCAGAATGGGATAAACCCGGTCTTTCCAAATAACTTGCGTATATAATAAACACGTGCTATAAAAACACAACATACGCCACATTCCAATCCAGAATATTCCTTTATTCAAATATTCTTAAACTTTGGGAAAGGTTCCCATCAATTTTATCAAAGATAAATTCATTAAATTTATTCTTTAATCTTCCTTTGGATAATATTTCAATCTAATTAAAGATGCATTAAAACTCCACTTAGTTTTAATCTTCCTAAAAATCAACATTAACGATTGTTTAACTTAGGAAATCATATCCTGTCTTTAACTGGATTAAAGAACCAATGTCATTTAAAACACGGTTCACGATAAACCCGAAATCACATTCCATTCCATCAGCCTTTAACCGTAAATTAGCAAGTGAACAATTCCCAATGTATTAACCCCGAAGGCCGAAACCGACATTAGAATAATACCCAGGAAACCATTCAACTTAACTAATCTCCAGTTATTTTCTGATTTTCTTAACTCCATTAGGTCTAAGAATAGTATTATTAAAGATACCATTCACGAAAACCCAAAATCTTATTCCTTTCTTTAACTGGGTTAAAGAACAAATGTGCTTTGAAACACGGTTCACATTAAACCCAAAATCACATTCCATTCCATCAGCCTTTAACCATAAATTAGTAAGTGAACAATTCCCTAAGTATTTACCCCGAAGGCCGAAACCACCATCAAATCAATACCTAGGAAACCATTCAACTTAACTAATCTCCAGTTAGTTTCTGATTTTCTTAACTCCATTGGGTTTAATAACAATATTATTAAAGATACCATTCACAACAACCCAAAATCTTATTCCATTGTTAATCGGGTTAAAGGACAAGTGTTATTTAAAACACCGTTCATGATAAACCCAAAGACCAATTTCAATTCCATTCCAATTAATTATCAATTAATTGGTATACTTCATTAAATCTAAATAAAAAGATTTAATCTTTTCTCAACTGGGTTCAAGAACAGTGTTAATGAAGACACCATTCATGACAAACCCAAAATCACATGTAATATTAAATACAAGGCTCTGAATAGAAAATATATCGGCTTGTATTCAGTATCAAATTCTGGAATCAACAAATACCGTATTGGAATAACGATATATATATATCTTCCAAATTCCTCCACAATATCTGTATAATCACGGAATCCATTATCAAAATATTACGAAGATAATTTTGATTCAAATCCATTCCAATTCATATATTGGAAATTCCGGTTATTTTTAAAACCATTTCAAATCCAATTTAATTATTTAGAACTATTGGATTTCATTATTCTAGTTCATAACTAGTTCATTTCGATAAAAATATATTTTTATCTTATCAAACATGGAATTTTTCATCCCAATTCCCTCCAAATCATTTGTTATGATTTTACACAAATTATTGATATTTTTAATAATTTTATCAAGGCCCGTACAGTCGATGTCCACAAAAGGCCATCGAAATGCACTTACAGCGACCTTTTTCAAATTTGATTTGGACATAATTCCAAACCCAACCATTAGATTTCAAATCTCTAATATTTGTTAGAAAGCTCTTTTCGATATGAACCCAACAGTTCCGGTTTTAGGAGAATCCAACGGTCGGATCTCCCGTAATGTCCGTTCGAAGTCAATGGTCAAAATTCGCGAACTGCCGCAGCGCGGTGCGTTCTATTCAGGCCATTATATTATATATATATAATATATATATTTCGTTGATTTCCATTTAAAACGTATTTTATAAATTGTTTTAAATTCGTTTTCAAAACGATTTCAACTTTATATTCAATTTCAAATCAAAATTGAATATTCTATTTCATCGATATATAAATGATAATATTTTCAAAACATTATATTTCGAAATCAATTTCTTTTCGATATTCATTATAAAAATGAATAAAATCGATAAAAATATCATTCACGTCAAAATGGCGTTAATCTAATCAACACGGCTTTATATATTTAAATATATTCGTGTCCATCCCAAATCGGACATTAAAATCAAATTTTGATCTTTTACTGAATATTACTTTAAATTATTTATTATTTTAAAATATTCGTTATTTTAAAATATTTATTCTTTCTGAACTGGAATTAGACACAGCTAATTACCATATAATTTGATTATATGATTTCATACAACACGTGTATACAACAATAATCAAACACAGTCAACCATCATCCAAAGTGCATTCTACACTGCATAAGCATCAAATATAAATATTCAACGCTCACACAGCTTGTCAACCAATCGATTGACATACGACTTAATATTGGGATTAGTGTATGTCCAATATCATCCCAACACCCGTGTGGGGTTTCAATCAACAAATAATGAATATTTGTGTAGTTGGGCGATGTGTAAAATTTATCGTCCCGATCAATATCAGTCAAATCAGTGTACATAAACAAATTGCCCGATTTGTCTATGAATATTTATTTTATGTACACGTTAAAACTTTTATTTTTAATTATAAAATGTTTATTCCATTCCACATCACACAATCAATTTTAACAACACAAACAAACAAACAAGTAGTCCATGGTCCGTGGACGACGGGTGTCTAGTGCTGCTAAGCACCGTCTGCATCCAAGTATAAATTTATAACTAGAAAGTAAATAAAAGTGAGAAGTTCTCACCTTTGGGTTCCACTTCTCCTTTCTCTGTTGTCGCTCAGATTCGCCTTTTTGATTCCAATGCAGTCTTATCTACGCTGTTCATATTAAAGATCACATTTTTAATACGATGTTTATATATTATAAAATCGCTATTTTTATTCTGTCTTCCATTTAAAAATTATATTTCTAAAACAAAGCTACATACATAAAAATTATATTTTTAAAACAAAGTCATATTTTTAATCCTAAGTTCTATATATAAAAATCATATTTTCCCATAATTCTAAATCATAGCTTTTTATATTTCAAAAATCAAATCTTTTTGTTTCAAAAATCAAATCTTTTTGTTTCACTACTATATATATAATAAATCATACTTTTATATATCTACTTAAATAAAAATCATATTTTTATTACGCTATATAAATAAAAATTATATTTTATTATCGTTAAATATATATTAAAAATCTCTTCTCGTGCATGTAAAAATCTAACATTTTACATAGCCAAAAATTATATTTTTACTTCGCTTACATGATAAAAATCGAATCTTTATTCTCGCTACTTCATGATAAAAATCCTATTTTTATTTCATCTCATATAAAATAAAGTTCATAATTTTATTTCATATAAAGATCGTATTTTTATGGCAAAACATTTCAAATTTATACGTGCAAAAACCACATCTCTACCGTGTAAAAAATTACATTTTTAGTGGTAAAAATCACATCTTTATGCGGTGAAAAATCATGTCTTTATGCGAATAAAAACCACAACACCATATTCGTAAAATCAGGATTTTTAAACATGGTTATAATATAATAAACTGAAAATAAAATAAAATAAATGTAAATACATAAAAAAACACCGTTAACTCGGATTTTTGTTGAAGGGGGAAGGGCTACGGTGGTGTACTGGGCGGAGGCGGCCTCAGTGGGGGTAGAGGCTTCAGGGGCGGCGGCAGTGGGCCAGTGGGCGGGTTCCGTTCAATTTGGGGGCTAGGGTTTTGTGGCTCCGTGAGTGGGAGGAGGGAGAGAGGATGTAGGGGCTGGAGGAGGGTTCGTCGGTCGAGGGAGGGCGCTGACCACCGGCTGCGGTGGCCGCGATCACCAGGAGGCGGTGATGAAAAGGGGGCGACGCGATTGATATGAAGGAACGGGGTCATCGGGTTTTTACTGAGAATGGGAAAGGGGATGGGGTATTTTAAATGTATATATATTTTAATAATTCAATATTATTATTCTATAAGAGTTGATTTTTCATTCGATCACCAAATGAGACCCAACGACTGTCGTCCATAGCTAATTACCCCCATTCCGAACACAATGCGAAATGTATTGTAAGCCAGTTTGGCTGTTTCGATCGGTTTCCGTCAAAATAAAAATATAAATCTATATATTGAATTTGAACGCGCACATTTCAATTTACTAGGGCCACATACGGACTTTGAAAATTCCCGAAAAGTATTTTCTAGCTTTGTATTGACAATACGGTTCTGACAAAACTAATTTCATCAAATTTGGAGACCGTTTGAAAAATGTCCATTTTCTGGTCGATCCAAATTGACTTAAACTATCAAAACACGTTTTCTTTTGCCATACTCACATATTGACTGAAAAAAGTATGAATTTTGGAATCTAGCAATAACTTGACATCCCGGATCCAACTAATGTGGTTTCGTTGAAAACAGAGGTCATTTGCAAAATTCCCATTTTTAAGGGCTATATTTTCCATAGCGACTGTTATGAATTTTCAATTGGACATAACTTTTTATTCCCGCTATGTAATTTTGATTTTTCAGATTCGTTGGAAAGATATTCTCAAATAGATTCTAATATTTTTGGTTTTGCTAAAATTCGGTTTATTTTGAATCCTGTACATTCATTTGAAATTTGAAATCGAATTTTCGAACTACCGCACCATTTTCAATTACTTTTATAATTAAAAATAAATATTTACATTCTAACGTCAATTCAAATAAATATATACATTCTAATTCTATTCATAATAAATTTCTCGTCGTTATTATTTAAAATAATTCATTTTAAATATTCAAAATTCATTAAAATTACCAAATAAAATTTATAAATTGGTTTAGATTTTCCCGGTTGTTACAACCACCCACACTTATAATCTTTTCGTCCTCGAAAAGGAACAGAGCTGAAAGATGTTTTACAAACCAACTCAACTTTCATTATTTTAATTATGGCTTAAGTTCTTCAACTTTTCAGTTTCTAAAAACTTTTCAAATTTTCCAAAAAATTGGCTAACACCCTAAATTTCGAAAAATTTCGCCATAACCTCCACTGTACAGGAGCACCGGGAAAATACTGAAATCGCCATACAAGCCTATCCAATCCGAAAAACAAAAAGAAAAAACTAAGCGGCTAGCCAATCGGCTCATAAAATCATCAAAAACCCCAAGAAATACAATAAACATGTACCTATTTGTCGGGCAAAAAATTTTATTTCTCTTCTCTAGCCTCCTGCTATGACCTGTTCAATGTATATACATGTATATGCATGCAATTGCAATCAATTTTAGATTCAGTTCAACATTTGATACAATTTGGCTAAATTTACCTTACATTCACGTAATGGTTTAAATGAATAATCACATAACACAATCATCAATTAGTCGGTTATCTTTTCAAATTCATAACTTTTGTACATAGTCCAAAAATCAGATTTTTGATGCCAAATCACAACAATAAGCCCTATCTAGTTTTGGTTCTCACACTAGTCTAATGGAAATATATAGATATCCCACTTTCGAAACTCAAACATAAATTATGATGATGAAGCTTCAATTATCAGAATCATCTCCAGGCGACTAGAGTGTGATTCTATATCTATCCAGTATATTAAAACTTCGAATACACATGGATCAGATGTATATGCAATATCTTTATATACCTGATTGTCCAAATCAATTTAAAATAAAATATTCAAATACGTATGATAAGGTTTAAATTTTCAAAACAAAATTTGTTTTCACTTTTTATTTGATGACAACTCTCTTTTGACTCATTCTAGGATACTACTGAACCCATCTCTAACAAGTCATTCTCATTGGATATTACTAATCCAATCTTTGATGAATTCTTTCATTTGGTTCTAACGTGTCTTGTTCTCCGAGCTCTGCAAACCAAAGCTCTGATACCAACTAAAACGACCCGAACTTCCCCGTGAAGGAAATCCCGGATTGACTTTGAGAATAATGCATATCGGGACACAAACAGAAGAACATTTCACTGCTTATTACAACAATTTCATCAGAATACAAGAATATACAGAGTATGAATACATATTACACATTTACTAAATATCAGAGTTTTACAAATTACAATGCAATGGAAAATAATACAAAATACAATTGAAAAGAATATATGGATACAGAGCTTTTCGAATATCATTTGAGCTGTAAACCAGGTTCCTGTGAATAAATCTGCAAAATCAAAACTACAAGCTGCCCATGTGGAAAATAGGGGCACCCAGAGTTTAGGTTAAAACAATAAACTCCAGGTTAGTCATGTGACTGGTGTGAGAACTAAAACCGTTATTAAATTGATTTTAAAGTTAGGTAAATCAAGGGACCACACCGTATAACACGGAATGGGTTTACAACCAAGAATGCCAGTGCATAAAACAAACAGCGCAATGCTAAATAAAGAACAATGAAGCTATTTTACGACTCAGGTCCCATCAACCAATGCAACGCAAGCCGGAGGATAGAGTTTTTACCTTATAATAGCCAAAAATGCTTGGTATGTGAAATTTCATCTTTTATCATTACTATAAGTGTATAGTGTCAAAACAATTTCAATCATAAGTATCAATCATAGACGGCATAAGTGCCCCATACCACTATGTCGCCATATATAGGCTTACAATTAAAACCGCAAAATGTCGTATTGGAAGTTGGATTTCCATCTGTGAACCAAGGCAAGGGATCGTCCTTACCGCTTCGAGATTGTCTAGACCATGCCTCAGGCAAGTACTCCGTCAAGCCTTAAGATCGTCAGGGCCGGTCCACTCGATGTGGATTAAAATGCCTCAACACTGCGTTTCCCCGCCCTATGGGGCATAAACTGGTCATATCCCGACCAAACTATCGGCCCCGGAACGACCGATATAATAGATGTGCCTCGCAATCCATCATCCACATAAGTAAAATGCCAGGGCTAGTAAAACGCTGACACCACTCCTAGCTAGAAGGAAACGCATGCCCTCCCTGAGGTCCTCTCCCGTTTCTGGTTCACAACGGTGTGTGAGGCTTGTGAATTTATGCTATACAAAGCTATGCTATATTAAAGCCGTGCTTTGATCATCAACCACAAGAGTCTGCTTTTCAGCAGAAGCCTTGATCATTTGCATCTCAGCAAGCCACATAGGCAATTCACGCTATGCAACCGATGTCTATCAATCACACAGAATGAAATCCGATGTCAGACACACATCCATTTACAAGTTCGTTCTGGGTCTGAACGAAATCGGAGGCACCTTATTCCTCCCCCATATGTCCAATACAGGGGAGAGGCCATCGCATATCCGTCGATCTCCAAGTACGTCTAGACGATCACCACTTATTACCTCGTCTTGGGTGTATAGCCCAATCAAGACATCAGTAATCATCCAAACAATGTGAAGACCTCCGTTCTTCAACCACCGTCTTCTTCCTCGACATATCATCGAATCAGTTATTCAGAATAGTATAAACCCGGTCTTTCCGAATAACTCGCGTATATAATAAACAAGTGCTATAAAAACACAACATACGCCTCATTCCAATCCTGAATATTCCTTTATTCAAATATTCTTATACTTCGGGAAAGGTTCCCATTAATTTTATCAAAGATAAATTCTTTAAATTTATTCTTTAATCTTCCTTTGGATATCATTTCAATCTAATTAAAGATGCATTTAAACTCCACTTGGTTTTAATCTTCCCAAAAATCAACATTAACGATTGTTTAACTTGAGAAATCATATCCTGTCTTTAACTGGATTAAAGAACCAATGTCATTTAAAACACGGTTCACGATAAACTCGAAATCACATTCCATTTAAAAATTATATCTCTAAAACGAAGCTACATATGTAAAAATTATATTTTTAAAACGAAGTCGTATTTTTAATCCTAAGTTCTATATATAAAAATCATATTTTCTCGTAATTCAAAATCATAACTTTTTATATTTCAAAAATCAAAACTTTTTGCCTCAAAAATCAAATCTTTTTGTTTCACTACTATATATATATATAAATCATGCTTTTATATCTCTACTTAAATAAAAATCATATTTTTATTATTCTATATAAATAAAAATTATATTTTTATATCGTTATATATATTAAAAATCCCTTCTTGTGTATGTAAAAATCAAATTTTTTACATAGCTAAAAATTATATTTTTACTTCGCTTACATGATAAAAATCGAATCTTTGTTCTAGCTACTTCGTGTTAAAAATCCTATTTTTATTTCGCCTCATTTAAAATAAAATTCATATTTTTATTTCATATAAAGATCATATTTTTATAGCAAAACATTTCAAATCCATAAGTGCAAAAATCACATCTCTACCGTGTACAAAATCACATTTTAGTGGTAAAAATCACATCTTTATGCGGTGAAAAATCATGTCTTTATGCGAATAAATACCATAACATCATATTCATAAAAATCAAATTTTTAAACATGGTTATAATATAATAAACTGAAAATAAAATTAAATAAATGTAAATATATAAAAAAACACCTTTAATTCGGATTTTTGTTGAAGGGGGAAGGGTTGCGGTGGTGTACTGGGCGGAAGCGGCCTCAAGTGGGGGTGGAGGCTTCAGTGACGGCGGCAGTGGGCAGGTTCCGTTCAATTTGGGGGCTAGGGTTTTTTGGCTCCGCGAGTGGGAGGAGGGAGAGAGGAGGGTGAGGGCTGGAGGAGGGTTCGTTGGCCGATGTAGGGCGCTGACCGCCGGCGGCAGTGGCTGCGATCACCAGGAGGTGGTGATGAAAAAGGGGCTTTGCGATCGATTAGAAGGAAGGGGGACATCGGGTTTTTACTGAGAATGGGAAATGGGTTGGGGTATATATATAATTTTATAATTTAATATTATTATTTTTACATAAGAGTTGAATTTTCATTCGAACACCAAACGGGACCCAACGACTGTCGTCCATAGCTAATTACCCCCATTCCGAACACAATGGGATATGTATCGTAAGCCAGTTTGGCTTTTTCGATCGATTTCCATCTAAATCAAAATATAAATCTATATACTGAATTTGAACGCACATTTCAATTTAATGGGGCCACATATGGACTTTAAAAATTCCCGAAAAATATTTTCTAGCTTAGTATTGACGATACGGTTCTAACAAAACTAATTTCATCAAATTTGGAGACCGTTTGAAAAATGGCCCTTTTTTGGTCTATCCAAATTGAATTAAACTGTCAAAACACGTTTTCTTTTGCCACGCTCACATATTGATTCAGAAAATTATGAATTTTGGAATCTAGCAATAACTTGGCACCCCGGATCCAACAAAAGTGGTATCGTCGAAACGGAGGTCGTTTGCAAAATTCCCATTTTTAAGGGCTATATTTTCCATGACGACTATTCTGAATTTTCAATTGGACATAACTTTTTATTCCCGCTATGATATTTTGATTTTTTGGATTCGTTGGAAAGATATTCTCAAATAGATTCTAATATTTTTGGTTTTGCTAAAATCCAGCTTATTTTGAATCCTGTACATTCATTTGAAATTTGAAATAGAATTTTCGAACTATCGCGCCATTTTCAATTCCGTTTATAATTAAAATAAATATTTACATTCTAACGTCGATTCAAATAAATATATACATTTTAATTCTATTCAAAATAAATTTCTCGTTGTTATTATTTAAAATAATTCATTTTAAATATTCAAAATTCATTAAAATTGCCAAAATAAAAATTTTAAATTGGTTCAGATTTTCCGGGTTATTACAATCTCCCCCACTTAAAATCTTTTCGTCTTCGAAAAGGAAAGGAGCTGAAAGTTGTTTTACAAACCAACTCAACTTTCATTATTTTAATTATGGCTTAAGTTCTTCAACTTTTAAGTTTCTAAGAACTTTTCAAATTTTCCAAAAATTTGGCTAACATCCTAAATTTTCGAAAAATTTCTCCATAACCTCTCTTGTACGAGAGCACCGGGAAAATACCGAAATCGCCATACAGGCCTCTCCAATCCAAAAAAGAAAAAGAAACAGCCAATCGGCTCACAAAATCATCAAAAATCACAAGAAATACAATAAACATGTACCTATTTGTTGGGCAACCAATTTTGTTCCTCTTCCCTAGCCTCCTGCTATGACCTGTTCAATGTATATACATGTAAATGCATGCAATTGCAATCAATTTTTAACTCAGTTCAACATTTGATACAATTTGGCTAAATTTAGCTTACATTCACATAATGGTTTAAACGAATAATCACACAATACAATCATCAATCAATCAGTTAGTTATCTTTTCAAATTCATAACTTTGATACATAGTCCAAAAATTAGATTTCTGATACCAAATCACAATAATAAGGAATATCTAGTTTTGGTTCTCACACCAGTCTAATGGAAATATATAGATATCCCACTTTCGAAACTCAAACATAAATTCTGATAATGAAGCTTCAATCATCAGAATCATCTCCAGGCGACTAGAGGGTGATTCTATATCTATCCAGTATATTAAAACTTCGAATACACATGGATCAGACGTACATGCAAAAATTTTATATACTTGATTGTCCAAATCAATTTAAAATAAAATAAAATATTCAAATACATATGATAAGATTTAAATTTTCAAAAAAAAAATTGTTTTCACTTTTTATTGATGACAACTCTCTTCTGACTCATTTTAGGATACTACTGATCCCATCTCTAATGAGTCATTCTCACTGGATATTACTAATACAGTCGCTAATGAATTCTTTTGTTTGGTGCTAACGTGTCTTGTTCTCCGAGCTTTGTAAACCAAAGCTCTGATGCTAAACTGAAGTGACCCAAACTTCCCCGTGAAGGAAAGCCCGGATTGACTTTGAGAGCAACACACATCGGGACACAAACAGAAGAACATTTCATTGCATATTACAACAATTTCATCAGAATACAAGAATATACAGAGTATGAATAAATATTACACATTTAAAAAATATCAGAGGTTTACAAATTACAATGCAGTGGAAAATAATACAAAACACAACTAAAAAGAATATATGGATACAGAGCTTTCCGAATATCATTCCAGCTGTAAACTAGGATCCTGTGAATATAAATATGCAAAACCAAAACTACAAGTTGCCCGTATGGAAAATAGGGCACCCAGAGTTTAGTTTAAAACACTAAACTCCAGGTCAGTCATGTGACTGGTGTGAGAACTAAAATAGTTATTAATTTGATTTTAAAGTTAGGTAAATCAAGGGACCTCACCATATAACACGGAACGGATTTACCCCCAAGAATACCAGTGCATAAAACAAACAGCGCAATGCTAAATAAAGAACGATGAAGCTATTAGAAGACCCAGGTCCCATAACACAAAGCAACGCAAGCCGGAGGATAGAGTTTTTACCTTATAATAGCCAAAAAAGCTTGGTACGTGAAATTTCATCTTTTATTATTACTATACGTGTATAGTGTCAAATTAATTTCAATCATAAGTATCAATCATAACGGCATAAGTGCCCCATACCACTATGTTTCCATATAGAGGTTTACAATTAAAACCGCAAAATGTCGTATTGGAAGTTAGATTTCCATCTGTGAACCAAGGCAAGGGATCGTCCTTACCGCTTCGAGACTGTCTAGCCCGAGCCTCAGGCAAGTACTCCGTCAAGCCTTAAGATCGTCAGGGCCGGTCCACTCGATGTGGATTAAAATGCCTGAACACTGCGTTTCCTCGCCCTATGGGGCGTAAACTGTCAGGGCTAGTAAAACGCTGACACTACTCCTAGCTAGAAGGAAACGCATGCCATCCCTGAGGTCCTCTTTTGTTTCTGGTTCACACCGGTGTGTGAGGCTTGCGAATTTACGCTACACAAAGCTATGCTATATATTAAAGCAGTGCTTTGATCATCAACCACAAGACTCTGCTTTTCAACAGAAGCCTTGATCATTTGCATCTCAGCATGCCACATAGGCAATTCACGCTATGCAACCGATGTCTATCAATTACATAAAATGAAATATGATGTCAGACACACATCCATTTACAAGTTCGTTCTGGGTCTGAACGAAACCGGGTGCACCTTATTCCTTCCCCATATGTCCAATACAGCGGAGAGGCCTCACATATCCGTCGATCTCCAAGTACATCTGGACGATCACCACTTATTACCTCGTCTTGGGTGTATAGCCCAATCAAGACATCAATAATCATCCAAACGATGTGAAGACCTCCATTCTTCAACCACCGTCTTCTTCCTCGACACATCATCGAATCAGTTATTCAGAATGGGATAAACCCGGTCTTTCCGAATAACTCGCGTATATAATAAACAGGTGCTATAAAAACACAATATATGCCTCATTCCAATCCAGAATATTCCTTTATTCAAATATTCTTATACTTTGGGAAAGGTTCCCATTAATCTTATCAAAGAAAAATTGTGACGGCCCGCCCCGCACCAGCCTGCATTTCCTCGGTAGGTGCGCTGTACTCATGCCCGACTAGCACGGAACGGTCGTCAAAGGAAGGAAAGAAGGGAACGAACTAATCAAGAACCTGTAGAATGTCTCACAGCGCATGGAGTAAAATATAATAATAATAACATACTTGACATAAAACAGGTGAGACAGTGCATAAGCTGATAACTAAAATCAACATCATCATCAGAGCAGCGGAAATCCAAATACAGCTTATTACAACTTTCCAAATTTACTGTCTCTAAACAAAAGTAAACTAAAGTAGAAGATGCACCACTAATGCCCAAGCAGTGATCTTCAACAACACAGGGAGAATACTATATATATATTACGTGGAAGCCTCCTGCTCGTCTCCGGATCATCTACCCGTGCATCACCAGCTAACCTGTCTCTAGTCTGCTCGTGTGAGCACCCAGAGTAATAAGAGGAGACATAAAACTCTGGGTCAGACATAAAGCCTGGTATGAGTGATAAGCATCTAAACAGAACAATAACAGGTATACTAAACCATACCTGAACCTGGACCTGCAACCAAAGAGTTAGTACCAAATATCGTACAATACTCTAAGGTGCCATAATATATAGTGTAAGAATACGGGGGTGGGGTGTGCATGTCATAATGATGGCAAACAAATCATCCATAGCAATCATCCTCACATCTCTCACTCAGTGCGTAAAGCGTACGATGTCCACCACTGTCAATCACTAGACCCATCGAAGTAGTGACGGAGTTCAACTTGTACAACTACTGCTACTACCAAGCTTACCACATGGAGTCATGACCAAATCTTTACAAATGACCCCACTTCATTGGTCTATAGCTCTTTAGTCGTACCTAGGCCACTACAGCCCTGAATCCGTTCACGTACCTCCCATACATAGTGATCCAAAGTCATAGACATCGACTGCCCCTTGGCACACGTCCCGCAGCAAAGCCCAATCATGAAGTGAACTCATCGATTCCCAACTGGATCCTGAGCTCTAACTTCCTATATTGGACTACCTTTGCATCTCGGGTTATTGGTCAATACTGGGTCGGGTCGGGTTCCTTTCGAGCCATCGGTTCGGGTCGGGTCCACTGCGTTGCGTTGCTGCATGGTCTTCCTCTGATAGCGGTTCGGTTCGGGTCCACTCCATCGCGTCGGTTCGGGTCGGGTGTCCTCCTCCGGGTCGGGTGTCCCACCTCTGGTCGGGTCGGGTGCCATCTCCTTTCCAGTTCGTTCTTCCGATCCGCTCCCTCGTTCTTCACGTGCTCCGATCTGATCCCTCCTCCTTTATCCGATCCGATCCCAATTCAATTAGCGTGGCCTTCCTTCTTGCCAGTTCTCCCAAGTGTCAAGTTTCGATCTGAGCCCTTCGTCCTTAAGTCGATCCGATCCCCAGCTTAACCAACATGGCCTTCCTTTTTGCCAAGCCTCTTTTGTGCTAGACTCCAGTTCGGGTCGGGTTCCTTGCCCAGGTCTCCAATCCGATCCGAGCCCATATCCGATCCGAAACCCTGCACAACTTTCTGCAACTTTTTCCAGCAACTTGTTTACGCCATTCGACGACGTTTTCGACAAATCTAACTATACTAATCAATCACAAATCATGTCAAACAGTCATAGCAACATAGCAAACTAACCACAAACACCAAACAATGAATTTACATGTCAAAATGGATCAAATATATCCAAAACCCCATATTTTCCCCTAAGCATGTTTAAGCAAAACTAATCATAGGGTTAACAAAACTTAATCAAATTAAACCAAATTTCTACCAAAGGCATAAAATATTATTTTCGAATTTATAGATATTTTTCCAGAATTTATTAGTGTGTAAATTCGCTAATCTTCACTAATTACCCTTAATTAACTATAATTAGTGTCAAAACGATGCTAATCACTCACCTTGGCCACAAATGAAATTCTCAGAACTGAAACCTTGCTGATTTGGGCGAATACTGATGTCTAACAGCAGCTCCAACCTTGCTTTCGTGTTTTCTCTCCTTAATTTGATGTAGATTAAGCCAAAACTTGATTAGAAAGTGATAAGAAGGTGATTTGGGTGTTGGAGGCCATTGCTAGGGTTGCAAGAAAGAAAGTGGCGGCTGGGAAATGAGGATAAGATCGTTCTCTAACTGATTTCAGCCTCCTCCTTACCCTAATCCCGAAATCCCCCATTGGGCCTAGCTGTTAATCACCCGGTTAAGCCCAATTAAGCTGTTTTTCACCATTTGAAACTTGTTTCAGCCATATCTCCCAAACGGTGAGTCCGTTTGGCTAATGTGACCACTCTACGGAATTGTAAACCATCATCTGGAGCCAATGGAAGTGGTTTCAGGTCAAAATCCCTTTCCAGTCAAAAGTTATGGCCAAAACAGTGCCAACTAAGGGTAAAATGGTCATTTAAAAATCGGGAAAAATCATGAACATGGGAAATGACCCCAATAGTCGTCTCCCAAAGTTACATGTCCATACGACTTCATATGTGAAAGAAAGAAATATTCTACGATCCTATGATGCGTAGAATGCGGGTTGTTACACTCTCCCCCCTTAAGAAATTTCATCCCCGAAATTCCTTAACCCAAAACATACAAAGGATCCCGCATGCCTAACAACCACATACAACAATCAAACATGCAAAACAAGCAAACAAGCCTATCCTAGCATGCGGAAAACTAAATCGAAGTTAAAATCTTACCAGGCAAAGAGTTCTGGATATGTCTTCCTAATGTTCTCCTCTGTCTCCCAAGTACAATCATTCTTGTCCTCGCTCCACTGAACCTTGACTAGCTTCACCGCCTTCCTTCGAAGTTGCTTCATGTCGTGCTCGACAATACGGGCCGGCTTGCGGTTCCCAACCGCCTCGGGTTCTACTTCGAAGTCCTCTAACTGATCAGGTGAAATAGTCATATCTGGGTCGTGAACGAACTTCCTTAGTTGGTAAACATGAAATACATTGTGAACTCCTGCCATCTTCTCTGGTAAGCCAATTCTATATGCCAAATTCCCGACTGGTTCAAGAATAGGGAATGGGCCAACAAATCTTGGTGTCAACTTGCCTCTCCTGCCAAATCGTATCACGCTCTTCAACGGAGAAATCTTGACAAACACCAAGTCACCAACGGAGAATTTTAAGTCTCTTCTCCTCTTATCAGCATAACTCTTCTGCCTATCTTGGGCAGCCTTCATTCGTTGTTGAATGATCTTGATCTTATCTGAAGTTTCCCTCACCACATCTGGTCCAAGCATAAACTTCTCGCCAGTCTCTATCCAACATGATGGTGAGTTGCACGGTCTTCCGTACAAAGCTTCAAACGGAGCCATACCGATACTGGATTGGTAGCTATTATTATATGCAAACTCTACTAGATGCAAATGGTCATCCCATGATCCACCAAAATCCAATATACATGCTCTCAAGAGATCTTCCAAAATACGATTCACCCTCTCCGTCTGACCGTCGGTCTGAGGATGATATGCGGTACTGAGATGTAACTCTGACCCTAAAGCCTCTTATAAGCTCTTCCAAAACCCACTAGTGAACAACGGGTCTCGGTCACCCACAATGCTTTTAGGTACTCCATGAAATCTCACTTCGAATCAGCTGATGAAACATATCCCATTGTGTTCGGAATGGGGGTAATTAGCTATGGACGACAGTCGGTGGGTTCGATTTCGAGTTCGAAACAAAAAGTTGCTTTTTAAAATTAATTAATATAATTATATATTTAAATATATATTCCCATACTCCACGTTCTCTCTCCCCTTATCTTTCAAAATCAGTCAAAAAGAAAAAGCCCGATCCCCAATTTTTCCTGCTACCCCCGTCTCTGTAACGACCCGCATTCTACGCATCATAGGATCGTAGAATATTTATTTCTTTCACATACGAAGTCGTATGGTCATGTAACTTTGGGAGACGACTATTGGGGTCATTTCCCATGTTCATGATTTTTCCTGATTTCTAAATGACCATTTTGCCCTAGCTGGTACTGTTTTGGCCATAACTTTTGATTGGAAAAGAGTTTTGATCTGAAACCACTACCATTGGCTCCAGACGATGGTTTACAATTCCGTAGAGTGGTCACATTAGCCAAACGGACTTACCGTTTGGGAGATATGGCTGAAACAAGTTTCAGATGGTGAAAAACAGCTAATTGGGCTCAACCGGGTGATTAACAGCTAGGCCCAACGGGGAATTTCGGGATTAGGGTTATGAGGAGGCTAAAATCAGTTAGAGAACGATATTATTTTCATTTTTCAGCCGCCACTTTCATTCTTGAAACCCTAACAATGGCTACCAACACCCAAATCAACTTTTAATCACTTTCTAATCAAGTTTTGGCTTAATCAACATCAAATCAAAGAAGATCTTCACCAAATCAGTATTAGAGCTGCTGTTAGACATCAGTATTCGCCCAAACCAGCGAGGTTTCAGTTCTGAAAATTTTAATTGTGGCCATGGTGAGTGATTTGCATAGTTTTGCACTAATTACGGTTAATTAAGGGTAATTAGTGAAGATTAATGAAATTAAACATGATAAAAATTTGGAAAAATGTTTATAAATTCGAAATTAATGTTTTAGACCTATGTTAGAAATTTGGTTTAATCTGATTAAGTTTTGTTAATCATATCATTAGTTTTGCCAAAATATGCTTAAGGGAAAATATAGGATTTTGGGTATGTTTGATCCATTTTACATGTTATAGTTGTTGTTTTGGTGTTTATGATTGATTGTACATGTTGTTGTGACTATATGGAATGCTTTGTGATTGTTTAGAAGTATTAGATTTGTCGAAAACGTCGTCGAATGGCGTAAACAGCTGCTGGAAGAAGTGCAGGAATCTGGCTGATCCGGATCGGATCGGAGGAAGGAGCTCGAACCGAACCGATGGTGTAACAACCCGTATTTTGATAACGTGTTATAACCATAAATCTAGGCAGAATTAAATTTTAAACTAAGAACCAAGGGAAACGGGTTGCGCTATTGCGTTCATCTCGGAATTCTGCATGAAATCAAGTCCGAGTTTTCGAAAATCGGAGTCCGTATGACCAAGTTATGGCTCCCCAAAGTTTTAGAAATTTTCAGAGTTCAAAACAGTTCGAATTCGAGTTCAAATTCGAATTTCAAAACCCGGACAGACTGGGCGGGAAATTTCCCGCCCAGCACCCCAGGTCGACTAGGGAGTCGACTGGGCAGTCGACACCCCCAGGACCAGGTCGACTGCGCAGTCGACCTGGTCCCCGAACCTGGTTTGGGCCTGGTTGCTCCTGCTTGACCCTGTAGACTTGTTTGAGGGCCTGTGACGATTTTTAGCAGTTCAGATCGATTCTAGGGTTTATCCTATGGCCTAAACTAGTTGTTGCAACTATAAAAACACCCTAAGACCTAGGCTAATCCACAACAAATCTTTCTAACACCATTATGCTGCTAAGTCTCCTCTTGAACCATGGCCGCCGCCTCCAACTTGAAGCTTAAACATTCAAACTAGGTCCAAATCGAAGGCCAACGTTTCTACAACAATTCAAGAAAATAGATCAACATCTCAACAACGATCCTACGATAATTTCTGTTCTTAGTTCTCAAAAACCATGATCTGTAAGCCCCAGTTACTCTTAGATCTAAACTCTAAACTTAATATGGACATGTGTAAATTGAAGTTGAACATAAACATGATAACTACTTGAGACCTACTCTTGTATATCTTTGATCTATGACTATTCCTTTTTGATCTATTATTTTAGATCTACTCTTGTTCACCCTAGATCTATTCACCTTGAACCTAGTACCGTTCATATTGAACCTTGATTTGTGGAATACTGATAAGAACTTGATTTAGGGGCCTGTTCATGTCATAACCTAAACCCTATCATTATTTTAACATGCCTGTGATGTTGTGATGTTGAAACTATTGCTAGTCACAAGTTTAGGATTATCATCTTATGTCATTTATTGCTATGTTTATCACCCTATTTCATATGCCAGTGATGTTATGATCATATCTCAAGTTACACCATGCTTGCCTTGAAATCACCTTTGCCACTTTATACCCATCCTTGTTATGTTATTCCCTAGTTACATCTATTGCCTTGATTCGAATTCACGAGCGTTGGGGATGCGATTTGGGTAGTTTAGGAAAACCTGAATTTAGTATGAACTTGAAAACATGAATATCGTTATAACTTGAGGTTGGAAAGGAACATGAACTTGACATGAAATTATACTTGAAAATATGAATTTGGGACATGACACTTAGATAACTTGAACGTGGCCAACTCGAGGTTGGGTTGAGTTTGCAGTATAAATCTGCCCGGAACCGCCCGGCGAATCCAGTAACTGCAAACAATAGGACCCAATGTGAGTAGTTGGTTATATCGCACTCGAAACCCGAGGTTAGACTAGGTTATGGTGTAAAACTGCCTGGACCCGCCCGACACATCCAGTAACCATAACCAAGTCTAATGTGAGAGGTTAGGGGTGCATTAAGTAAATTAATGCCACTGGATAGGGTTAAGTCATGAACCGCTTGAACACACTTAACCGACCTGACACATGATTCGTAGGACTAAGTCTTGAATTAGAACGACACACTTAGTCAATTTGACATGACACGTAGATGGGGTTAAGTCTCGATTTTAAATGACAACTTAACCTGCTGAACGAAACCCTAGTTACGCGGTCCTTTTCAGCAGTAACCCACTAGATGTATCCCGGTACCCTGGGACTAGGCAGTGTGGGGCATGATTGCTGGGCTGATTGTAAGCGACCAGAACGACGGCTGAGTTAGTGCGCCATTGTAGGTTCAGGCGGACTAGGGTCGTGCACTTAGTCCGGAGTTGAAAAAGTAGGCATTGGGCATCAGTAGGATTATCTATGCATTCTTGATTCATGTCAGTGGTTGGCACCCTAGGGCTTGATACACCCTATGGTGGACCTAGCACATGTGACTACATTCGTGATAGGGCCATATGACACAGACACACGACGAGCTAGACTTGTATGGGGGCGATCGATTAGATCATACCGTTGGACCCCGAATTGGGTCACTTCACGATATTTGGCCAAGGGATTATTTCTTGATTTATAGTTTACACGGGATTAGTATACCAGTATAGTTGGTATGGCGAACCTTGAATACGCAATGTTAGACTTGAATTATCTTGTTATCTTAGTTATCATGTCAGACTTATCATCATTCCTATGTTTAATTCCAGTTTATTCATGTCTTGTTAACTTTACTAGTTTCTATGCTGATAGTCACTAGGGCTTACCAGTCTTTTTGACTGACTCGTTTTCTTTCGCCTCTTTGTCTTTCGTTCCCCCCCCCCCAAGGTTCTCAGAGAGGAAACTCTAGCTCTTAGCTTGGACTTTGCTTGCTTTCTGACAGCTCATGTACGGTTTGGTCTTGAGCTATGCTATGGCTGCACTCATGCACTTTTTGGGGAATAATATTTTACTTATGTTGTTTTAAGTACTTTGCTTCTTTAGAACTTGATGTAATGAAATAATGACTTGGCATTTTGATGTAAGAGGTTTTGACTCAATTTTTCAGTAATGAGATTTGGTTTTAAAGTTTATATCCGCTGCTTTATATACTCTATTTTATCTATGTTCTATCTTGTGTTATCTCTGTGCCTGTTTGCTAGATAATACCCCTCCAAAACTAGGGCATTCCCTTTGTGAGTGACCCTAGCGTCGGTGGGGTGTTACATTTGGTATCAGAGCAGAAGGTTACCAGACTGGGCAAAAGTTTTAAAAACCTTCTGAAACTATTTTCAAAACCGTTTATAAAGAAGCATTTTTCAAGAAAAGTTTTATTTTTAAGAAAAAGCTATTCCCCAAAAGCCATTAGCACTTTCCTTTGATTCCTCGTTTGAATCTTTTTCCTTTTCGCTTTTCAGCATGTCTGATCTTAACCTTCCTGAGGGAGTACCCATACCTGGCTGGTTCCGAAGATACTTGAAGCTAGGGCCAACGGCGCGGGCCCGGAAGATATCACTCCTCCTCCTCCCCCCGGTGGCCACAGTTCCTCCTCCTCCTCCTCCGGGTACCTCCTTCGCCAAAATATGCAAGGACTTTATTGGAATGGGCGGCAAGAACTTCGTTGGAACTGAAACCTTCGTTGAGGCACGAAACTGGCTAAAAGAGACTGAAGACTTGTTTGTTATTTTCAATATGGAGGATCATAGGAAAGTTCAGTTGGCAGCATGGTTGTTGAAAGAGGAAGCTGCATTTTGGTGGGAAGTCACCAACGTTACCAGGCCAATTGATACTTGGGCAGACTTTAGAGAGAGGTTTGGGCTTAAGTTTTTATCATCCGCAGAAGCGAGTCTTCAGATGGAGAGGTTCCTGGCACTCAAGCAAGGAGACATGCCAGTTAGGGAATACGTGAATAAGTTTAATCAGCTTGCTCGGTTTGGTTTGGACTTAGTCAACACGGCTGAGAAGAAGGCTCTACGTTTTGCTCGAGGATTGAGCGAGCCACTCCACACTATGGCCATGACTCATGTACCCATGGTGGCAACCTTTGAAAGCTTGGTGAATATGGCCCTACTTCATGAAGAAGACGAGAATGGCAAGAAGAAGGTCAAGGAGAATGAGTCTCAAGACAAGAAGGTAGACTCCGAGAAAGGAGAAAAGAACAGCAACAACAAGAATGACAAGTCACGTGAGAAAAGAAAATGCAACTTCTGTGGTATTGACGGGCATATAGTCCAGGACTGTAGGAAGAAGAAGATGAAGATAGGAGCATGTTTTCAATGCGGTGAAACTGGACACATTAGCAAGAACTGCCCTAAGAAGCAAGGGCAAGCCCCGCAAGAAGGACCTTCTAGGGGTACATCTTTAACTTCTTTTCCCTAGATACTCTGTTTTATCTTGTATATCCTTTCGATCCTATCTTGATAACCTTAGGTAGAATCCTATGAGTGTAAACATGTATTTGAAACATGTTATGCTTGATGTTTGCGAATGGTTGCAAGTGGTTGCAAGTGATTGCTTGTGGTTGCATAACACACATTAGGCACTAGATCGGCTCAGACACATTTTCATATTGCATATGCATGAGTGTTTATACTTATTTATGGATGAAATTGAATGTGTTATCATATGAATGTTGCATATAGATGATTGTTTGTGCTAACATATACTGCTTACGAGACTAGGATTTGTTTGCATACATGTTGGATTCATGACACTAAACATATTTTGCATTAGAAAGATCAATCAGGCCTGATCATTTGCATTAGATAAGGAACATATACACACACTTTTTTCATATGTTCATACAACAATAGAAATCTCTTAAGGACAATGTTTGCTTGTGGATGATGTTTTGAGTGGATGGATGATGGATGGTAGGATACGTTCCTCCTAACTTAGAGATTTCGGGGACGAAATCCTTTAAGGAGGGGAGAATGTAACAACCCGTATTTTGATAACGTGTTATAACCATAAATCTAGGCAGAATTAAATTTTAAAATAATAACCAAGGGAAACGGTTTGCGCCATTGCGTTCGTCTCAGAATTCTGCATGAAATCGAGTCCGAGTTTTCGAAAATCGGAGTCCGTATGACCAAGTTATAGCTCCCCAAAGTTTAAGAAATTTTCATAGTTCAAAACAGTTCGAATTCGAGTTCAAATTCGAATTTCAAAACCCAGACAGACTGGGCGGGAAATTTCCCGCCCGGCACCCCAGGTCGACTGGGGAGTCGACTGGGCAGTCGACACCCCCAGGACCAGGTCGACTGCGCAGTCGACTTGGGTGTCGACCTGGTCCCCGAACCTGGTTTGGGCCTGGTTGCTCCTGCTTGACCCTGTTGGCTTGTTTGAGGGCCTGTGACGATTTTTGGCGGTTCAGATCGATTCTAGGGTTTATCCTATGGCCTAAACTAGTTGTTGCAACTATAAAAACACCCTAAGACCTAGGCTAATCCACAACAAATCTTTCTAACACCATTATGCTGCTAAGTCTCCTCTTGAACCATGGTCGTCGCCTCCAACTTGAAGCTTAAACATTCAAACTAGATCCAAATCGAAGGCCAACGTTTCTACAACAATTCAAGGGAATAGATCAACATCTCAACAACGATCCTACGACAATTTCTGTTCTTAGTTCTCAAAAACCACGATCTGTAAGCCCCAGTTACTCTTAGATCTAAACTCTAAACTTAATATGGACATGTGTAAATTGAAGTTGAACATAAACATGATAACTACTTGAGACCTACTCTTGTATATCTTTGATCTATGACTATTCCTTTTTGATCTATTATTTTAGATCTACTCTTGTTCACCCTAGATCTATTCACCTTGAACCTAGTACCGTTCATATTGAACCTTGATTTGTGGAATACTGATAAGAACTTGATTTAGGGGCATGTTCATGTCATAACCTAAACCCTATCATTATTTTAACATGCCTGTGATGTTGTGATGTTGAAACTATTGCTAGTCACAAGTTTAGGGTTATCATCTTATGTCATTTATTGCTATGTTTATCACCCTATTTCATATGCCAGTGATGTTATGATCATATCTCAAGTTACACCATGCTTGCCTTGAAATCACCTTTGCCACTTTATACCCATCTTTGTTATGTTATTCCCTAGTTACATCTATTGCCTTGATTCAAATTCATGAGCGTTGGGGATGCGATTTGGGTAGTTTAGGAAAACCTGAATTTAGTATGAACTTGAAAACATGAATATCGTTATAACTTGAGGTTGGATAGGAACATGAACTTGACATGAAATTATACTTGAAAATATGAATTTGGGACATGACACTTAGATAACTTGAACGTGGCCAACTCGAGGTTGGGTTGAGTTTGCAGTATAAATCTGCCCGGAACCGCCCGGCGAATCCAGTAACTGCAAACAATAGGACCCAATGTGAGTAGTTGGTCATATCTCACTCGAAACCCGAGGTTAGACTAGGTTATGGTGTAAAACTGCCCGGACCCGCCCGGCACATCCAGTAATCATAACCAAGTCTAGTGTGAGAGGTTAGGGGTGCATTAAGTAAATTAATGCCACTGGATAGGGTTAAGTCATGAACCGCTTGAACACACTTAACCAACCTGACACATGATTCGTAGGACTAAGTCTTGAACTAGAACGACACACTTAGTCAATTTGACATGACACGAAGATGGGGTTAAGTCTCGATTTTAAATGACAACTTAACCTGCTGAACGAAACCCTAGTTACGCGGTCCTTTTCAGCAGTAACCCACTAGATGTATCACGGTACCCTGGGACTAGGTAGGGTGGGGCACGATTGTCGGGCTGATTGTAAGCGACCAGAACGACGGCTGAGTTGGTGCGCCATTATAGGTTCAGGCGGACTAGGGTCATGCACTAAGTCCGGAATTGAAAAGCAGGCATTGGGCATCAGTAGGATTATCTGTGCATTCTTGATTCGTGTAAGTGGTTGGCACCCTAGGGCTTGATACACCCTATGGTGGACCTAGCATAGGTGACTACATTCGTGATAGGGTCGTATGACACAGACACACGACGAGCTAGACTTGTAGGGAGCCGATTGATTAGATCATACCGTTGGACCCCGAATTGGGTCATTTCACGATATTTGGCCAAGGGATTATTTCTTGATTTATGGTTGACACGGGATTAGTATACCTGTATAGTTGGTATGGCGAACCTTGAATACGCAATGTTAGACTTGAGTTATCTTGTTAGCTTAGTTATCATGTCAGACTTATCATCATTCCTATGTTTAATTCCAGTTTATTCATGTCTTGTTAACTTTACTAGTTTCTATGCTGATAGTCACTAGGGCTTACCAGTCTTTTTGACTGACCCGTTTTCTTTCGCCTCTTTGCCTTTCGTTCCCCCCCCCCCCCCCCAAGGTTCTCAGGGAGGAAACTCTAGCTCTTAGCTTGGACTTTGCTTGCTTTCTGACAGCTCATGTACGGTTTGGTCTTGAGCTATGCTATGGCTGCACTCATGCACTTTTTGGGGAATAATATTTTACTTATGTTGTTTTAAGTACTTTGCTTCTTTAGAACTTGATGTAATGAAATAATGACTTGGCATTTTGATGTAAGAGGTTTTGACTCTATTTTTCAGTAATGAGATTTGGTTTTAAAGTTTATATCCGTTGCTTTATATACTCTATTTTATCTATGTTCTGTCTTGTGTTATCTCTGTGCCTTTTTACTAGATAATACCCCTCCAAAACTAGGGCATTCCCTTTGTGAGTGACCCTAGCAGAGGTGGGGTGTTACATATGGGAGCATTAATCTTCGGACCGATCCTCCTCTCGTATGCCACTCCGACCCGACCCGCATGGCCACCTCCGAACCGAGCCGATGCATGACGATTGGATTTGAAGAACCCGACCCGATCCGCCAGGAGGTGATGACGACCGATCCGAACCGCTTAAGATGAAGGTCACGAACTGAACCGGGGGAGTCACGATCTGATCCGTGTGGGTATTCCGATCCGAACCAAAGGGCTGATGACCATGATCTGAAACAAAATGAAGTGAAGAAATGAAGGTAGATCTGGAGAAGAAGGTGAAGACCAACAACCCGAGATACAAAGGTAGTCCAAATGGGAAGTTTGTACTCCGGATCTAGTTGGGAACCAACGAGTCAACTTCATGAGTTGGGCTTTGCTGCGGGACGTGTGCTAAAGGGTTGTTGATGTCTGTAACTTTGAATTACTATGTGTAGGGAGCACGTGAAAGGATTCAGGGCCATAGTGGCCTAGGAACGACTAAAGAGCTATAGACCAATGAAGTGGGGTCATTTGTAAAGTTTTTGTCATGACTCCATGTGGTAAGCTTGGTAGTAGCGGTAGTTGTACAAGTCGAACTCCGTCACTACTTCGATGGGTCTAGTGATTGACAGTGGTGGACATCGTATGCTTTACGCACTGAGTGAGAGATGTAAGGATGATTGCTATGGTTGATTTGTTTTCCATCATTATGACAGGCACACCCCCACCCCCGTTATCTTTACACCATTTGTTCAGTGGCACCTTAGAGTATTGTACGGTATGTAGTGCTAACTCTTTGGTTGCAGGTCCAGGTTCAGGTATGGTTTAGTATACCTGTTATTGTTTTGTTTATCTGCTTATCGCTCATACCAGGTTTTTTGTCTGACCCAGAGTTTTATGTCTCTTCTTATTACTCTGGGTGCTCTCACGAGCAGACTAGAGATAGGTTAGCTGGGTATGCCCGAGTAGCTGATTCGGAGACGAACAGGAGGCTTCCACGTATGATACATATAGATATTCTCCCTGTGTTGTTGAAGATCACTGCTTGGGCATTAGTAGTGCATCTCCTACTTTAGCTTTCTTTTGTTTTAGAGACAGTTTAGAGTTGTAATAAAGATGTTGGATCATAAGCTGTATTTGGATTTCCGCTGCTATGTTGGTCTAGTTTTCAGCTTACGTACTGTCTCACCTGTTTTATGTCAAGATTATGTTATTATTATATTTTATTCCATGCGCTGTGAGACATTCTACAGGTTCCTTATTAGTTCATTCTCTCCTTTCTTCTCTTTGGCGATAGTTCCGTGCTGGTCGGGCATGTGTACAGCGCACCTTCGGAGGTAGTGCAGGCTGGTGCGGGGCGGGTCGTCACACTCTCCCCCCTCTTCATTTAACGACGCTGTAAGTTTTCTGATTTTCCAAATTGCGATTTTGTTTTCCTTTAGCTAATAAAAATATAGGTTTTACTATAATAAAAATAGGACCTTTATTCTATGAATAAGATGGTAAAGGCGGGATTTTTAAGATGGTAAAGACGAGATTATTTTATTAAATAGCGAAAAGTATGATTTTCTATGATATTAAAAATAGGATTTTTACATAATGTAGATTATAAAAATATTATTTTTATATAGGTAGCGAATTAAAAATATAATTTTTATATAATGAAGAGATAAAAATATGATTTTTTATATTATAGAAAGAATAAAAATGTGATTTTTATGTATGTAGTGGCTACAGACAACGAAAGTGACAAAAGGCGAGAACGGCGAAGATTTCCTACATATGAAGAGTTGCGTGAATTGGTGTAGCTAATCAGTGAGAACTCCTCACTTTTCTTTTTATTTCTAGTTGAAATATATACTAGGATGCAGATGGTGCTTAGTAGCACCCGACACCCGTCGTCCACAGACCATGGATGGCTTGTTTGTTTAATTGCTGTGTTGTGAAATTTGACTGTTGTTTGTGATGTGTGAAATATTCATGTGTTGAATAAAATATATATATATTCATGTGTTGAATAAAATATATATATTCATGTGTTGAAATAAAATATATATATTCATGTGTTGAATAAAATATATATATTCACGTGTTGAATAAAATATATATATTCATGTGTTGAATAAAATATATATATTCATGTGTTGAAGTAAAATAAGTATTTATAAACAAATCGGACGATTTGTTTATTGATTGGGACGATAAATTTTACACATCGCCCAACTGCACAAATAAAATCTGTGTGTGTTGACTGGAAACCCCACATGGGTATTGGGATGATACTTGACGCACACTAATCCTGATTGTTTAGTTGTATGTCAATCGATGGGCTGACAGACTGTGTAAGCGTTAATTATTTATATTTAATGCTTATGCAGTTGTGTGGTGCGCTCTGGATGATGGTTGATTATTAATCGTTGTTATTATATACATGTGTTGTAGAAAATCCATATAATTAACATTATATGGTAATTGATTGGGCCTCATTCCAATTTAGAAAATAAATTCATGTGTTGAATAGAATAAATTCATGTGTTGAATAGAATAAATTCATGTGTTGAATAAAATAAATTCATGTGTTGAATAGAAAATAAATATTCATGTGTTGAATAGAATAGACATTCATGTGTTGAATAAAAGTCGTGTTGATTAGATTGATGCCATTTTGACGTGAACCATATTTATATCAATTTTATTCATTTTTATAATGAATATAGAAAAGAAAGTGATTTCAAAATATAACGTTTTGAAAATATTATCATTTGTATATCGATGATGTGGAATATTCAATTTTGATTCGAAATTGAATATGAAGTTGAAATCGTTTCGAAAATGAATTTAAAATGATTTATAAAATACGTTTTGAAAGGAAATCGATGAAATATATATAATATATATATTATATATATAATGGCCTGAATAGAACGCGCCGCGCCGCGGCGGTTCTCGAATTTTGACTATTGGCTTCGAATGGATATTACGGGAGATCCGACCGTCGGATTCTCCTGAAACCGAAACCGTTGGGTTCGTATCGAAAAAAGATTTCCAACGAGTATTAGAAATTTGAAATCTAACGGTTGGATTTGGAATTACGTCCAAATCAAATTTGGAAAAGGTCGTTGTAAGTGCAGTTCGATGGCCGTTGATGGAAATCGACTGTATGGGCCTTGATAAAATTATTAAAAATAGTAATAATTTGTGTAGAATCATAAGAAATGATTTGGGAAGATTTGGGATGAAAAAACTCCATATTTGAAAAGATAAAAGTAGATTTTTATCGAAATGAACTAGCTTTGGGCTAGAATAATAATTTATTTATTTTTTTAAAATAAATAAATTGGATTTGAAATGGTTGTGAAAATAACCAGAATTCCCAATAATTGAATTGGAATGGATTTGAATCGAAATCATCTTCGGAATAGTTCGATGTTGGATTTCGTGATTATACAGATGTTGTTATGGAAATTTGAAAGATATATTTATATCGTTATTTCCAATACGATATTTGTTGGTTTCGGAATTTGATATTGAATATAAGCCTATATATTTTCTATTCAGAGCCTTGTGTTTAATATCAAATGGGATTTTGGGTTGTCGTGAACGGTATCTTTAATAATACTGTTCTTAAACCCAAATGGAGTTAAGAAAATTAAGAACTAACTGGGGATCAGTTAAGTTGGATGGTTTCTTGGATATTGATCTGATGTTGGTTTCGGCCTTCGGGGTTAATATTTAGGGAACTGTCCTCTTACTAATTTACGGTTAGGGACTAATTGAAATGTGATGTGATTTTGGGGTTTATCGTGAACCGTGTTTTAAATGACATCGGTTCTTTAACCCAGTTAAAGATTAAAACTAAGTGGAGTTTTAATGAATCTTTAATTAGATTGAAATGATCGAGAATGGAGTATCACCAGTTTTGCTCCAAGCGCTAGTTAAATCTTTAACTAGATTTGAACGTGAAATGATAATTAGCTTAACTGATAACACTGTGGTGTTAGATATGGAGTATTACCAGTTTTGCTGCTTGGGATAAATAGGTTGGGATTGGGAAATAAAATAAATAATTACTTCGGCGTGGTTCGCTAATCCCGACTAGTTTGATTTGATATTCAAAGGAAGATTAAAGAATAAATTTAAAAGAATTTATCTTTGATAAAATTAATGGGAACCTTTCCCTAAGAATGTGGAATTTAGAAACTAACTGTAGATTAGCTAAGAAGAATGGTTTCCTGGGTATTGATCTGATGTTGGTTTCGGCCTTCGGGGTCAATATTTGGGGAATTATTCTCTTGCTAATTTACGGTTAGTGACTGAGGAATTGGAATGAGGCGTATGTTGTGTTCGTGTAACACTTGTTTATTATATATGCGAGTTATTCAGAAAGACCGGGTTTATCTCATTCTGAATAACTGACTCGACGATTAGTTGAAGATGAAGATGGTGGTTGAAGACCAGAGGTCTTCACGTCGTTTGGATAATTACCGATGATCTTGATTGGGCCGTACACCCAAGAGGAGGGAATCAGTTAGTGATCGTCTAGACGTACTTGGAGATCGATGGATATGCGAGGTACAAGGTGCCTTCGGTTTCCTTCAGACCCAGAACGGACTTGTAAATGGACTGTGTGTCTGACATTGGATATCATTTCGTGTGATTGATTGATATTGGTTGCATGGAGTTGTTTGCCTGTGTGGCATGCTAAGATGCAAATGATCAAGGCTTCTGTTGAAAAGCAGAGTCTTGTGGTACATGATCAAAGCACGGCCTGTGTGGCATAACTTTGTGTAGTGTTGATTCGCGAGCCTCACACCCCGGTTGTGAACCAGAAATGGGAGAGGACTTCAGGGAGGGCATGCGTTTCCTTCTAGCTAGAAGCGGCGTCAGTGGTTTGACATGCCCTGACGAGTTTGATTTATGTGGTTGTTGCTGTTGCGAGGCACCTCGGATATATCAGAGACTATGTGGAGCCGATGGAGTCATTCGTTGGCTCATTTACGCCCCAAAGGGAGGGGAAACGTAGTGTTCAGGGTTTAAGTTTAATCCACATCGAGTGGACCGGCCATGTTGCTCTAAGGCTTCCCTGCGCTTGCCTGAGGCTCAGGCTAGATGGTCTCGAAACGGTGAGGAAGATCCCTTGCCTCGATTCACAGATGAAAATCAACTTCCAAATACGTGGTTTTGCGGTTTTATTTGTAGTGCCTAGTATGGCGACATAGTGGGATGGGGCACTTATGTCATCTATGATTGATACTTATGATTGAAATTGTTTTGACACTATACACTTATAGTAATAATGAAAGATGAAATTTAGCGTATCAAGCATTCTTTGGCTACTTTAAGGCAAAACTCTATCCTCCGGCTTTTGTTGCATTGTGTGATGGGACCTGGGTCTTATAATAGCTTCATTTTCCTTTATTTAGCATTGCGCTGTTTTGTTTTATACACTGGTATTCTTGGGAGGAAACTCATTCTGTGTTATACGGCTTGGTCCCTTGATTTACCTAACTTTAAAATAAAGATTAATAACTGTTTTTGTTCTCACGCCAGTCACATGACTGACCTGGAGTTTATTGTTTTAACCTAAACTCTGGGTGCCCTTATTTTGACACGGGCAGCTAGTAGTTTTGGTTTTGCAGATTTATATTCACAGGAACCTGGTTTACAGCTGGAATGATATCCGGAAAGCTCTGTATTCGTATATCTCTTTCAGTTGCGTTTTGTATTATTTTTCCGCTACATTGTAATTTGTAAATCTCTGATATTTTTCTGTTGTGTAATGTTTATTTATACTCTCTATATTATTGTATTCTGATGAATTGTTGTAATAAGCAATGAAATGTTCTTCTGTTTGCGTTCCGATGTGGCTTGTTCTCAACTCAACCCGTGATTTCCTGTAAGGGGGATTTCGAGTCGTTTCATCGTGGTATCAGAGCTTTGGTTTACAAAGCTCGAGAACAAGACACATTAGCACCATACGAAAGAATTCATTAGAGATTGGATTAGTAATATCCAATGGGAATGACTCGTTAGAGATGGGATCAGTAGTATCCTAGAACGAGTGTGAAGAGTATATTTTTAAAATGAAAACAATTTTTGTTTTGAAATTTTAAATCAATTGTTCGTATTTGAATATTTATTCGTATTGATTTGGACAATCAAGCATATAGAGATTTTAGTATACGTCTGATCCACGTGTATTGAAGCCTCAAATATATTCGATGGATATAGAATCACACTCTAGTCGCCAGGGTCTGATTCTGATGATGGCGCCCCACCATCAGTGTTTATATTCGAGTGACGAAAGTGGGATTTCTATATATTTCCAATTGACTGGTGTGAGAACCAAAGCTAGATAGGGCTTATTGTTGTGATGTGGCATCAAACATGTGATTTTTGACTATGTATCAAAATTATGAATTAGAAAAGCTAATCAACAAATTGATTACTGGTTGTGTTGTTTGATTATTGGTTTGAAATTTTGAACCATCTAGCCTAATTGAACCAAATAGTGGATTATATTGAAAATTTATCTCATTTGTATGCATATACTTGTACTTACATTGAACAAGTCATAGCAAGGAGGCTAGAGCAGAAGAATAAAATTGTTTGCCCGACAAATAGGTACATGTTTACTAATTTCTTTGGTTTTGGATGATTTTATGAGCCGATTGGCTAGCCGTTTGGCTGTTTCTTTTTCTTTTTGGATTGGTAAGGGCCATGGGAGGCTATTTGAAATATCCCGAAGTCCCCGATGCAGAGGAGGTTATGGCGAAATTTTTCGAAAATTTAGGGTGTTAGCCAATTTTTTTGAAAAATTTGAAAAGTTCTTAGAAACTGAAAAGTTGAAGAACTTAAGCCGTAATAAAAATAGTGAAAGTTGAGTTGGTTTGTTAAAAAACTTTCGGCTTTGTTCCTTTTCGGGGACGAAAAGTTTTAAGTGGGGGAGATTGTAACAACCCGGAAATTCTGAGCCAATTTAAAAATTTTATTTTGGCAATGTTGGTGAATTTTGAATATTTAAAATGATGCATTTTAAATAATTATGAAGATAAATTTATTTTGAATAGAATTAGAACGTATATATTTATTTGGATCGTCGTTAG
The DNA here is from genome assembly GCA_030737875.1 of Allium sativum. Lineage (NCBI taxonomy): Eukaryota > Viridiplantae > Streptophyta > Magnoliopsida > Asparagales > Amaryllidaceae > Allium > Allium sativum. Next base: position 205,967,347 of record CM060919.1, read on the forward strand.
AATATAAATATTTATTTATAATTCTAAAAGGAATTGAAAATGGCGAGGTAGTTTGAAAATTCGATTTAAAAATTCAAATGAATGTATAGAATTCAAAATAAATCAGATTTCAGCGAAACCAAAAATAATAGAATCTATTTGAGAATATCTTTCCAACGAATTCGAAAAATTGAAATTTCATAGTGGGGATAAAAAGTTATGTCCTGTTGAAAATTCAGAATAGTCGCTATGGAATTCTTGCCCTTAAAAATGGGAATTTTGCAAACTACCTTGGTTTTCGACGAAACCACTTTTGTTGGGTCTGTGAAGTCAAGTTATCGCTAGATCCCAAAATTCGTAATTTTTTGAATCCATATGCGAGCGTGGCGAAGGAAAACGCGTTTGACTAGTTTCAGTTGATTTTAGTCGACTGGAAAATGGCCATTTTTCAAACGGTCTCAGAATTTGACAAAATTAGTTTTGTTAGGACCGTATCGTTAATTCGAAGCTAGAAAATATTTTTCGGGAATTTTTCTAGTTAGTATGTGGCCCCGTAAATTGAAATGTGCATTCAAATTCAAAATATAGAGTTATATTTTGATTTTGGCAAAAACGATCGAAATGATCGAATCAACTGATGAAACATATCCCATTGTGTTCGGAATAGGGGTAATTAGCTATGGATGACAGTCGTTGGGTTCGATTTCGAGTTCGAAAAAAAAGGTTGCTTTTTAAAATTAATTAATATAATTATATATTTAAATATATATTCCCATACTCCACGTTCTCTCTCCCCTTACCTTTCAAAATCAGTCAACGAGAAAAAGCCCGATCCCCAATTTTTCCCGCTACCCCCTTCCGTCGTTGACCCCGCTGCACTACCTCCTCCAGGCGCCGCTCCGCCTGCCGTCGCCCCCCCTTCTTCCTCCCCTCTCTCTCTCTCTTCTGGCCAGAAGCTCCAACGCCCAAAACCTCGCATCTAAATCTGCCAACTCCGGCCAGCTGACCACCCGCTACCGACTCCTTAACGCCTACGCTGATCCCCGCGCCTCCACCTCCTCCCCCTCCGTCCAACTCCCCCTCCACCAATTCGATTGAAGAAGGGCGCAACCCCATTCCTCCCCCCCCCCAACTGATTTACATCGCCGCGCCACCCCCTTTTGGCCCTACCACCTGTAGCGCCGCCGTTCAGGCCTCCGACCGCCACTCCGACGTTGGTGCTATCCCCCCTTTTCATTAAACGACGCTGTAAGTTTTCTGATTTTCCAAATTGCGATTTTGTTTTCCTTTAGCTAATAAAAATATAGGTTTTACTATAATAAAAATAGGACCTTTATTCTATATATAAGATGGTAAAGGCGGGATTTTTAAGATGGTAAAGACGAGATTAAATTTTTAAATAGCGAAAAGTATGATTTTCTATGATATTAAAAATAGGATTTTTATATAATGTAGAATATAAAAATATTATTTTTATATAGGTAGCGAATTGAAAACATAATTTTTATATAATGAAGAGATAAAAATATGTTTTTTATATTATAGAAAGAATAAAAATGTGATTTTTATGTATGTAGTGGCTACAGACAACGAAAGTGACAAAAGGCGAGAACGGCAAAGATTTCCTACATATGAAGAGGTGCGGTGAATTGGTGTAGCTAATCAGTGAGAACTCCTCACTTTTATTTTTATTTCTAGTTGAAATATATACTAGGATGCATACGGTGCTTAGTAGCACCCGACACCCGTCGTCCGCAAACCATGGATGGCTTGTTCGTTTGATTGTTGAGTTGTGAAATTTGACTGTTGATTGTGATGTGTGAAATATCCATGTGTTGAATAAAAATAAATATTCATGTGTTGAATAAAATATATATATTCGTGTGTTGAAATAAAAAGTATATATTCATGTGTTGAATAATATATATATATATATTCTTGTGTTGAATAAAATATCTATATTCATGTGTTGAATAAAATATATATATTCGTGTGTTGAAGTAAAATAAATATTTATAAACAAATCGGACGATTTGTTTATTGATTGGGACGATAAATTTTACACATTGCCCAACTGCACAAATAAAATCTGTCTGTGTTGATTGGAAACCCCACACGGGTATTGGGATGATATTTGACTTACACTAATCCCGATTGTTTAGTTGTATGTCAATCGATGGGTTGACAGACTGTATAAGCGTTAATTATTTATATTTAATGCTTATGCAGTTGTGTGGTGCACTCTGGATGATGGTTGATTATTAATCGTTGCTATTATATACATGTGTTATAGAAAATCCATATAATTAACATTATATGGTAATTGATTGGGCCTCATTCCAATTTAGAAAATATATTCATGTGTTGAATAGAATAAATTCATGTGTTGAATAAAATAAATTCATGCGTTGAATAGAAAATAAATATTCATATGTTGAATAGAATAAACATTCATGTGTTGAATAAAAGCCGTGTTGATTAGATTGACGCCATTTTGACGTGAACGATATTTATATCGATTTTATTCATTTTTATAATGAATATAGAAAAGAAAGTGATTTCAAAATATAACGTTTTGAAAATATTGTCGTTTGTATTTTGATGACGTGGAATATTCAATTTTGATTCGAAATTGAATATGAAGTTGAAATCGTTCCGAAAACGAATTTAAAACAATTTATAAAATACATTTTGAAAGGAAATCGATGAAATATATATAATATATTATATATATAATGGCCTGAATAAAATGCACCGCGCGGCGGTAGTTCGCGAATTTCGACCATTGGCTTCGAATGGATATTACGGGAGATCCGACCGTCGGATTCTCCTGAAACGAGAACCATCGGGTTCATATCGAAAAGAGCTTTCTAATGAGTATTAGAGATTTGAAATCTAACGGTTGGATTTGGAATTATGTCTAAATCAAATTTGGAAATGGTCGCGTAAGTGCAGTTCGATGGCCGTTGATGGAAATCGACTGTACGGGCCTTGATAAAATTATTAAAAATAGTAATAATTTGTGTAAAATCATAAGAAATGATTTGGGAAGAATTGGGATGAAAAAACTCCATATTTGAAAGGATAAAAGTAGATTTTTATCGAAATGAACTAGTTTTGAACTAGAATAATAATTTATTTATTTTTTTAAAATAAGTAAATTGGATTTGAAATGGTTGTGAAAATAACCAGAATTCCCAATAATTGAATTGGAATGGATTTGAATAGAAATCATCTTCGGAATAGTTCGATGTTGGATTTCGTGATTATACAGATGTTGTTATGGAAATTTGAAAGATATATTTATATCGTTATTTCCAATACGATATTTGTTGGTTTCAGAATTTGATATTGAATATAAGCTGAAATATTTTCTATTCAGAGCATTGTGTTTAATATCAAATGGGATTTTGGTTTGTCGTGAACGGTATTTTTAATAATATTGTTCTTAAACCCAAATGGAGTTAAGAAAATTAAGAACTAAATAGGGATCAGTTAAGTTGGATGGTTTCTTGGATATTGATCTGATGTTGGTTTCGGCCTTCGGGGTTAATATTTAGGGAATTGCCCCCTTACTAATTTACGGTTAGGGACTGATTGAAATGTGATGTGATTTTGGGGTTTATCGTGAACCGTGTTTTAAATGACATCGGTTCTTTAACCCAGTTAAAGATTAAAACTAAGTGGAGTTTTAATGAATCTTTAATTAGATTGAAATGATCGAGAATGGAGTATCACCAGTTTTGCTCCAAGCGCTAGTTAAATCTTTAACTAGATTTGAACGTGAAATGATAATTAGCTTAACTGATAACACTGTGGTGTTAGATATGGAGTATTACCAGTTTTGCTGCTTGGGATAAATAGGTTGGGATTGGGAAATAAAATAAATAATTACTTCGGCGTGGTTCGCTAATCCCGACTAGTTTGATTTGATATTCAAAGGAAGATTAAAGAATAAATTTAAAAGAATTTATCTTTGATAAAATTAATGGGAACTTTTCCCTAAGAATGTGGAATTTAGAAACTAACTGTAGGTTAGCTAAGAAGAATGGTTTCCTGGGTATTGATCTGATGATGGTTTCGACCTTCGGGGTCAATATTTGGGGAATTATTCTCTTGCTAATTTAAGTTAGTGACTGATGAATTGAAATGAGGCGTATGTTGTGTTTGTGTAACACTTGTTTATTATATACGCGAATTATTCAGAAAGACCGGGTTTATCTCATTCTGAATAACTGATTCGACGATTAGTCGAAGATGAAGGTGGTGGTTGAAGACCGGAGGTCTTCATGTCGTTTGGATAATTACTGATGATCTTGATTGGGCCGTACACCCAAGAGGAGGGAATCAGTTAGTGATCGTCCAGACGTACTTGGAGATCGATGGATATGCGAGGTACAAGGTGCCTCCGGTTTCGTTCAGACCCAGAACGGACTTGTAAATGGACTGTGTGGCATGGCCTGAATAGAACGCGTCGCGCTGCGGCAGTTCGCGAATTTCGACCATTGACTTCGAGTGGATATTACGGGAGATCCGACCGTCGGATTCTCCTAAAACCAGAACCGTTGGGTTCGTATCGAAAAGAGATTTCTAACGAATATTAGAGATTTGAAATCTAACAGTTGGATTTGGAATTATGTCCAAATCAAATTTGGAAAAGGTCACTGTAAGTGCAGTTCGATGGCCGTTGATGGAAATCAACTGTACGGGCCTTGATAAAATTATTAAAAATAGTAATAATTTGTGTAAAATCATAAGAAATGATTTGGAAAGAATTGGGATGACAAATTCCATATTTGAAAAGATAAAAATAGATTTTTATCGAAATGAACTAGTTTTGAAGTAGAATTATAATCCATTTATTTTTGAAATAAATAAATTGGATTTGAAAGGGTTTTAAAAGTAACCAGAATTTCCAATAATTGAATTGGAATGGATTTGAATCGAAATTGTCTTTGGAATATTTCGATGTTGGATTTCGTGATTATACAGATATTGTTATGGGAATTTGAAAGATATATGTATATCATTATTTCCAATACGATATTTGTTGGTCGTAGAATTTGATATTGAATATAAGCCGATTTATTTTCTATTCAGAGCCTTGTATTTAATACCAAATGGGATTTGGGTTTGTCGTGAATGGTGTCCTCATTAATATTGTTCTTAAACCCAGTTGAGAAAAAGATTAAATCTTTTTATTTAGATTTAATGAAGTATACCAATTAAATGGTATTTAATTGGAATTGAATTTGAATTGATTTTTGGGTTTATCGTGAACGGTATTTTAAATAACACGCGTTCTTTAACCTGATAATTAATGAAATGTGAATTGGGTTTACCGTAAACTGTGTTTTAACAACATTCGTTCTTTAACCCGATTTACAGTGAAATGTGATTTGGAATTTATAAATCTTTTGTTAAGATTTAAAGGAGATTTTCTAAAGTAAAGTTTTCCAATTTAATAAAATAAATTGGAATGGAATGGAATTCGATTTGGTAATAATCGAAGTGAATTTCTGTGGAGGAAGACAACTAATATATCAGGAATTTAAAAGGCTTTACCGTTATTCCATTTATATTATTTGCCGGATATGGAAGTTAATATCGATTACATATATATATATATATCGAAATTTTTTTCCATGAAGATTCCATTGTAAATGGAATGTGATTTCGGGCTTATCGTGAACCGTGTTTTTGATGACATTGGTTCTTTAACCCAGTTAAAGACAGGATATGGTTTCCCAAGTTAAACAATCATTGATAGTGATTTTTGGGAAGATTAAAGCCAAGTGGAGTTTTAAATGAATCTTTAATTATATTGAAATGTTCGAGAATGGAGTATCTGTAACAACCCGGATTCCGACGGACCGATTTTTTACAAAAAATGCAATCCACCGAAACCCAAGTTGGCTGCTCTGGTATCCTTCAGAAAAAGACAGAGAAAAGAGATATGTCAGAGTTCAGAAAACACCTTACAGCGGAAGGAGTAAAATATAATATATTTAAAACATAGCTTTACCTTAATCACAATACTGCTAAATCAGTATTCCCAAAGCTATAAGTCTCCGTCTAACCTGCGAATTTTATGAGGAGGGGGTTAGAACATAAGTTCTGTGTAAATGAATTTAAACTGCACTTCTTGAATAATCCTACATATACCGTTCAATTACACTTTCTTATTTGTTAGGTTATACGTGTTATTAGCACTCAAAGCTTACACACACGTCACACCCATCTACCCCTAGTAGATTACCCTTATATAGTGTATATGTAGCTACCCCCAAACTGAGGTACACCCCGTGATACCCCACTCGTACGCTCTCCTCCGTATCACCACAGTAATATGTGCAGTCCCTCATCCTATGCAATAGTAACGTACAATACTACATCCGCATAGAACCATTATCGCTGTGCTACGAAAGCGTACTGACTGCTATCCTCGAACTATTCGATTGAGTTTGAATTCATCACCGAATAATGCCCTCAAGTCTACGATACACCACCCAGAGCAGACATGGTTGTACCTAGACATTCCCACATATGTATCATCAATCGTACTCGATGTTTCTACTGCACATAACCTCTACTTGTGCACCCAAGTTCCGTGGCAGGGCTACACCGGAAAACACGGAACTCGGTCGGGAGCTTTTCTATTTCTGTACGAGCCCGCCTCTTAGAGTGTCCAATATACAAATATCCCTCGGGTCTGGTTTTTCTATGGTGGCTATGGCCCCATCTTAGCCCCACCCTTGACTAGTAAAGACCACACGAGCTAAGCGACCACCCCTAACAAGCAAACAATCTAAACCTCCATGTAGGGTCTCCCCGCACCCGTCCCTTGATAGCAAAGGTTAACGATCTCTAGGGGTTAGCTCTTGTCTTTTCGCATTCCTTAGGCTGCTGGTGACAGGCGTCCGACGATCTTGCTATCGTTTGGTCTTGACCCTCCACCTCCGCCTGAGGCAATCGCCGAACCGCCCTTAATGCCACTGTGTACAGCATTCTGACCGCCCCCTACTTGTGCAGTCAAGGCCCACCCACCTGGTAGTTCCGCGCAGACCCAACCTCTGTAATCCTAGCCCGTAGCTAAACCATTACAGAGGACTACCAAGAGCACCTTTAACGTCTCAGGAAGCCGCGTGCTTCCTCTTCCAGTCTGTTGGAGCCGCCAAAATAGCAAACGTGTGCTCTCCTTGTGCCTTATGACACCATCATGATCTACCTCGTTAGATTATTCATCCTACAACGTACGGACTGCTTCAAGCGCCTTAGTTTTATATGTCATTAGACCCTGAGTCTAACCATTTATTTCACGCTTGCGCCACCTCGTCAACTTTCTCATTTAACTTGGTTATTCACAGTAGCTTCCTTTTTTTGTATTTACCAAGTTACCCTTGCTTATTAATTCAAATATACTTAACCCACTTAAGTCCATTAATAAGCCCACAACATGTTATTTTCCAATTTCATAAATTATTCCCTTTTTGGGTTCAACAACATGTTATACTTAACTCATGGTTAAGTATGCCTTATCCCACATACATACTGATTAGGAGAATAACCCTCTAAACACCATCCCCGAAGACCGAAATCAACATCAGAATGGCACCTAGAGAATTACTCAACCCAACCAACATATATGATTCTAATTTACTTCTTTTCCACTCATATAACTTATATCATTTTTAATTTCAAATTTCTCCTTTCCAAACCACTTAATTTAAGTATATCTTTACATATAAGTTATCTCATCTTCCTTATCGTTTCCTATAACTTATCTTGTCCCATAAGTTATAATTTCCACCTATTATCCTTTCTTGTGTTATTCAAGTTTGTTCATAATAGATTATTTATCATTCCCCATTTCTTGTCATTAACTTTAGATTTGACTTATTTCATAGTATAAGTCGTCCCACCCTTCAAGTCTTGTATTACATCTTAAGTCATAACATGCCCTTGTCCCTATGACAAGTTTGCCTATTATTTAATTTTACATCACTGCAACTCAAGTTTATAATAGGTAATTATCATTCCCCCATTACTGTGTCATTAATTTTAGATTTGACTTAACCCTTACTTTTACTTAACTCGTTACTTAAACTTTACCCAATTCAATTAATTTATGATACCGTTACGGGTCCCATTTGGTTAAGCATATCTAAATTCTATTTCACATGTCACATGTGTCCCACTTAACCCCCTTTTTATTACAGTTTCCATGTCTTACACATGTTTTACTATGGTTAAGTTTACCTAGGTTATGTCTTACATCGCATGTCTCACAACGGTTAAGTCCACATTAGTTATGCTTTACATGTCATTTATATCACATACTTAACCCTCTAACCATACCCATGTCACCCACATGTCTTATAATGGTTAGTATTTCTTAATTTATTTATAATGACGTAACTATGTATGACCTCTCACATTAGACGTCTGTTCGTGGCTGCTGGATTTGCCAGGCGGTTCCGGGCAGTCTTACACCACAAACATGCCTAACCTCGTGTCATAAACCGTTACGCCTCTAGTTCTTGCCGTTGACCTCTTACATTAGACGTCCGCTTGTGGTTGCTGGATTTGCCGGGCGGTTCCGGGCAGTCTTATACCACAAACGCGTCTAACCTCATGTCATAGGCGTTCATTAACAATCGTCTTTCACCCAAACCCCAAATTCATGTCATATGTTCCAAATTCAACTTAATTACATTTCATTTTTATGCCTATTTCCAATTTTCCATTCACTCCACCAATTACATAATAGTTAGCCAATTTTCGTGTTACCCAAATTATCCAATTAGAGCCAAATTCACTAATTCCACGTTATTCATACCCAAACATGTCAATTTCCAATATCCAATTATACCCAATTTCATATAATAAATATTTTCCTAATATATGTCCAAACATTCCCATGTTCATACATATAATATAATTCACCCTCTAGGCTTACTTTTCAAGCCACAAATAAATTTCACCAATCCATGTTATCCAATTACATGTTGTTAATATTGAATTATATCAATTACATATCCAATAGTTCCAATTAAATTTACATAATTTCATGTTAACATCATAAATCAAAATTCTTAGTTGCGCACTATTCAGCATAGATTATATTCCTCGACTGCATAAAATAGATTATGCCCAATATATGCAATAACAATTGTTATGCCACAAACCCCAAAATTTCATATTATATTCCAATATCCCCATGTTCCAATCGTGCGTATTGTATAATAAGATTTCATCTAGGTTCGAGATAAACTAGACCCAAAAATAAAAAGGGGAAAGAATAAAAAGGAGAGAACTCAAACGTAGGCATAAATATAATAACAGATCTTATTAAATTAACATCATATTCATTATGGGGAATGGTAAACGATAGAAGCAACATTATACAACAAATATAGTTCAAATCCACTCACATTGACTGGATTAGAGAAATAAGTGATTTGTCGTTGATGTAGAACGCTGATTTAATCTTCTTATTTGATTATTGGTGAAGAGCATGAATTGTTGATGAAGAACTTTGCTACTTGATTTGATTAAACTCCAAAGTTGATGAAGAACTTGCAAATTAATTTAGGGTTTTGAGGCGGCGGCCATGTATGGTTGAAGTTTAGCGGCATGGAAGTGTCAGAAGGAATTGTTTATGAATTAGGTTAGGTCTAGGCACTATTTTATATGTGTAGAGAGTGTTTTAGAGCCATTAGATCGCCCTAGAAGCCATCCGGTCCGTCTAGCACATCAAAAATCGTCACTGCCCAGATCTGGAAAAATCTGGGGAGAGGTCGACCCCCAGGTCGACCTCCCTGGGTAAGTCGACCTCCAGGTCGACCTCCTTGGATAGGTCGACGCCCAGGTCGACCTGTCTGGGTATTTTTTCTGAATTTTTGTTGAATCTTTCGCAGGCCATCACTCTTTCATACGGAGTCCGATTTTTGAAAACTTGGACTCTATTCCAAGCAGAATTTCAAGATGAACGCAATGGTGATGTCCTTTTTACTTAATTCTTGATATTTAAATTAAGTATCCTTACTTTATTCTCTTCTCTGTTACGTATACTGTTATCGAATTAATTTTTCCTTCTCTTCCATGTATTAATTAATTCTCATTACACATTACCATTATTTACCATCTATGCATATACACATATTTTTACATATTTTTAATTATATTAAAAATGTGGGGTGTTACATTCTCCCACCCTTAAAGAATTTCATCCCCGAAATTCGATAAGAGTAAAATAGATAACCCCTCGCAACATCCATCCATCAAATGTGCATCCAATTGCTGCAAACATTGTGCTCATGTGCAAAGTGAGATACATCATAGTAAAGTATGTATGCCTAATTTGGATCCACCTATATGTATGCCAACTTTAAAAACTTTTTCAAAACATGATGCTCACATCCTAAATATACTTGCAGTTCGATATGAATGCAATATTTTTGAAAAATCAAAACGTTTTTCATCCAAATTTTCCTACACTCTTACAGAGTAAGGGCATAGTTCATCCAATTTTCGCATCCAAAACCCTACCAACCATCATTAAATTCGAATTTTAGAAAAATCTGATTTTCCAAGTTCGATTTCTTATGTTATGAAAACGGAAAATTTTACGTCCTCCGTTTTTCTTTTCTAATTGCACTTGGATTTTTACATAACTATTCTATAGAGATTTCCTATTTTCCTATCCAAGTAAAACCACATAAGAAAATTTCTTCTCTTTTTCCACTTATCTTGGAAAATTTTAATATTTATTCATCTTTTTCTTAAGATTTCCATTTTCTTTTCCCGTCTCGTTTTGCTGCTTGATTGATTCTGTGGTTTTCTTTTTAGTTAGGCTAGTTTCTTTCTTAGCTTATTTGACTTAATAAAATTACTTAAGTTTATTATTTTCAAATAAGCCTTTTCGTTTTCAACTCAAACAGCATCTTACATAACTACTATTATGGGCCAAGAATCTTAGGACTTATGTCACGAGCCCACTCAACAGGATCTATACACTTGCTTGCCCTTCACTATCTAGTAGTCACTACTAGTCCATACTATGTATCACTAGCCTATACTTCTCTTTCAAGCAACAATCCTTTTTCTCAAGCAACAAACCTAGGTTTCTCAATCCTTATGCATTCTACGGGAAATTTTCCATTAGTTTAATATTATTTAATCCCTAACTGTAAATTGGCAAGAAAATAACTCTCTAAGTATCAACCCCGAAGACCGAAATCAACATCATGTTGATACTCAGAGAATTTCTCATCTCAACCATTTCCCAGTTGGTTCTAATAGCTTTAACTTTATCTCGTTCTTTCTTGGCCTTAATCCTTAACTACTCCATTTTTAAAACATGGTTTGGCCTTCTTTCTTTTTGTTACATTCTTCTTTCAAAAAAAAACTAAAGTGGTAAAACTTTTATCCTTTTCTCAAAAACTTGCTTTTGCTAAACCATAAAAACATGTTATAAAGTAAAATTGCAAAAAAAAAAAAAAAAAATCAAATCACAAACTGGAGTAGACAAGGATGACTAATGAGTTACACTGTTCCTATTTACAATGTCAACTTTGGTTGCTAAGGCACAAATATCTACTCTATCGCTTATTTTGTTTACCCAACAAAATTTCTTTTTAAAACAATAATCAAAATTTATTGTTAACCGAATAGAGATTTAAAAACTTATTTTCATATATGAAAACTAGCGAGCTATTTATGCTCCATAATATGAGAGAATTATTTTAAAACAAGAAATCATTGTTTTACCCAATATACCTCACTTTACTTTAAAACCCATCATGCACTAAAAACATCAAAATACTTTTAAGATCAAAACTTGGGAAAAAAATACCACCAACTCTCTTACAGATTCAAGTTCTTAAAAGCGTATCATTGGATTAGACTCAAAGCGGGTCTTCAACTCGACTAGGCTTTCCTAGACACTTATGCAAATTCAATTCTCTCGACTATATATATATATATTCCTAATCCATTTTCCACATCTTAACCTTTTCCAATCTACAAGGTTTCACTTCCGAACCCACTACTATGAAATAACATTCCAGATTTAATTCTATGGGATACTTTCTTTCTCAAATACCAATTCATATTGCAAACTTTCCAACCAAACCACCTAAGGGTCTCAAAAATTTCTATGTTTATTACTTTAGTGTGCATACTAAATATGCCAACTCTTTCCCTACCTAGTGGGCTACTTTATGGATTTAGGTTTATATATACAATATATTTATATTTTAGAAAACACAAATACGTTCACTCGTTATCTATATAGGAATCGTTAACCTATGCTCTGATACCAGATGTAACAACCCGGATTCCGATGGACCGACTCTTTTAAAAAAATCCAATCCACCGAAACTGGAGTTGGTTGCTCTGGTATCCTGCAGAAAAAGACAGAGAAAAGAGATATGTCAAAGTTCGGAAAACACCTCACAGCAGAAGGAGTAAAATATAATATATTTAAAACATAGCTTTACCTTAATCACAATACTGCTAAATCAGTATTCCCAAAGCTATAAGTCTCTGTCTAACCTGCGAATGTTATGAGGAGGGGGTCAGAACATAAGTTCTGTGTGAATGAATTTAAACTACACTTCTTGAATAATCCTACATATACTGTTCAATTACACTTTCTTATTTATTAGGTTACACGTGTTATTAGCACTCAAAGCTTACACACACGTCACACCCATCCACCCCCTAGTAGATAAACCTAATATAGTGTATATGTAGCTACCCCCAAACTGAGGTACACCCCGTGATACCCCACTCGCACGGTCTCCTCCGTATCGCCACAGTAATATGCGCAGTCCCTCATCTTATGCCATAGTAACTTACAATGCTACATCCGCATAGAACCATTATCGTTGTGGTACGTAAGCGTAGTGACTGCTATCCTCGAACTATTCGATCGAGCTTGGTTCCATCACCGAATAATGCCCTCTAGTCTACGATACACCACCCAGAGCAGACATGGTTGTACCTAGACTTTCCCGCGTACGTATCATCAATCATACTCGATGTTTCTACTGCACATAACCTCTACTTGTGCACCCAAGTTCTGTGGCAAGGCTACACCAGAAAACACGGAACTCGGTCGGGAGCTTTTCTATATCTGTACGGGCCCGCCTCTCAGAGTGTCCAATGTACAGATATCCCTCGGGTCTGGTTTTTCTATGGTGGCTATGGCCCCACCTCAGCCCCTCCCTCAACTAGTAAAAACCACACGAGCTAAGCGACCACCCCTAACTAGAAAACAATCTAAACATCCATGTGGGGTCTCCCGGCATTCATCCCTTGATAGCAAAGGTTAACAATCTTTAGGGGTTAGCTCTTGTCTTTTCGCATTCCTTACGCTGCTGGTGACCGACGTCCGATGATCTTGCTATCGTTTGGTCTTGAACCTCCACCTCCGCCTGAGGCACTCGTCGAACCACCCTTAATGCCACCGCGTACAGCAATTTGACTGCCCCCTACTTGTGCAGTCAAAGCACACCCACCTGGTAGTTCCGCGCAGACCCAACCTCTGTAATCCTAGCCCGAAGCTAAACCACTACAGAGGACTACCATGAGCACCGTTAACGTCTCAGGAAGCCGCGTGCTTCCCCTTCCAGTCCGTTGGGGCCGCCAAAATAGCGAACGTGCGCTCTCCTCGTGCCTTATGACACCATCATGATCTACCTCGTTGGGTTATTCATCCTACAACGTATGGACTGCTTCAAGCGCCTTAGTTTTATATGTCATTAGACCATGAGTCTAACCATTTATTTCACGTTTGTGCCACCTCGTCAATTTTCTCATTTAACTTGGTTATTCACATTAGCTTCCTTTTTTTCGTATTTACCAAGTTACCCTTGCTTATTAATTCAATTTATACTTATCCCACTTAAGTCCATTAATAAGCCCACAACATGTTATTTTCCAATTTCATAAATTATTCCCTTTTTGGGTTACGACAACATGTTATACTTAACTCATGGTTAAGTATGCCTTATCCCGCATACATACTGATTAGGAGAATAACCCTCTAAACACAGCCCCGAAGACCGAAATCAACATCAGAATGGCACCCAGAGAATTACTCAACCAACCAACATATATGATTCTATTTTACTTCTTTTCCACTCATATAACTTATATCATTTTTAATTTCACATTTCTCCTTTCCAAACCACTTAATTTAAGTATATCTTTATATATAAGTTATCTCATCTTCCTTATCGTTTCCTATAACTTATCTTGTCCCATAAGTTATAATTTCCACCTATTATCCTTTAATGCCTTATTCAAGTTTATTCATAATAGGTTATTTGTCATTCCCCATTTCTTGTCATTAACTTTAGATTTAACTTATTTCATAGTATAAGTCGTCCCACCCTTCAAGTCTTGTATTACATCTTAAGTCATAACCTGCCCTTGTCCCTATGACAAGTTTGTCTATTATTTAATTTTACATCACCGCAACTCAAGTTTATAATAGGTAATTATCATTCTCCCATTACTGTGTCATTAATTTTAGATTTGACTTAACCCTTCCTTTTACTTAACCCGTTACTTAAACTTTACCCAATTCAATTAATTTATGATACCGTTACGGGTCCCATTTGGTTAAGCATATCTAAATTCTGTTTCACATGTCAAACGTGTCCCACTTAACCCCCTTTTTATTACAGTTTCCAAGTCTTACACATGTTTTACAATGGTTAAGTTTACCTAGGTTATGTCTTACATCACATGTCTCATGTGACGGCCCGCCCCGTACCAACCGACATTTACTTCAAAAGTGCGTTGTACACATGTCCAGTTAGCGCGGAACGGGTCGCCAGAAGGAAAGAGGAAGAAGGGAATGAACATACAAAGAACCTGTTGAATGTCTCACAGCGCATCGAACAAAATATAATAATAACATACTTGACATAAAACAGGAGAGGCAGTGCATAAGCTGAAAATCAGAACTAAACATCGTAGCAGCGGAAATCCAAAATACAGCTTATTACAACTTTTCAAACTGTCTCAAAGCAAAGTAAGATAAATGAGGTACACTACTAATTCCCAAGTATCGACCACCAACGGCACAGGGAGAATGTGTGTATATATATATAATACGTGGAAGCCTCCTGCCCGCCTCCGAATCAGCTACTCGCGCATCACCAGCTAACCTGTCTCTAGTCTGCTCGTGTGAGCACCCAGAGTAATAAGAGGAGACATAAAACTCTGGGTCAGACATAAAGCCTGGTATGAGCGATAAGCATCTAAAGTGAACAATAACAGGTAGACTAAAACATACCTGAACCTGGACCTGCAACCAAAGAGTTAGCACTACATACTGTACAACACTCTAAGGTATCATATCAAACAGTGTAAAGATACGGAGGTGGGGGAGGTGTGCATGTCATAATGATGGCAAACAATCAAGCATAGCATCCATCCTCACATCTCTCACTCAGTGCGTAAAGCATACGATATTCACCACTTCGATCACCCAACATTCCTTGCTACGATCACTTTTCCCCATGAAGTCATAAATGGCTTCACTGCACTGATAACGTAGCCACAAATCCTTCGCTATGTCCATTTTGCCCCATGGAGTCACAAGAACCCCACTGCACTGGCTCATAGCCTTACCAATCCTTACTATGTCCACTTTGCCCCGTGGAGTCACAAGAACCCCACTGCACTGGCTCATAGTCTTACTACGCATCACCTTGCCCCTCGGGTCATAATGACCCTACTACACTGATAACGTAGTCTTGCTACCATCACTTTGCCCCTCAGGTCGTAATGACCCTACTGCACTGATAAGTAGCCCATCCTTCCTTTTTAGTGGTGAATCGAGGTTATGAACGTCGACAACTCCTTAGCACACGTCCCGCAGCAAAGCCCAACCATGAAGTGAACTCACTGGTTCCCAACTGGTTCCGAGATCCTGAGCTCTAACTCCCATTTGGACTACCTTTGCATCTCGGGTTATTGGTCATCACAATCGAATCGGATCGGATCAGCCTTCATATTCTTCATCGGACCGGATCGACCTTAGTCATTCGGGTCGGGTCGCGCCTCCTACGTCGGATCGGGTCGTGGTCCTCCAGCTCGTGGCTCCTCCTCCTGGTTCGGATCGGCGTCACCACTTCGGGTCGGATCGGGTTGCTTCATCTAGGTCGGGTCGCGCCTTCTGATCGGGTCGGTTCGTCGCGCCCTAGTACCCATCGACTCGTGAGCTCCTCCTTCTGGTTCGGATCGTGAATACTCGTTGGTTCGGGTCGTGCTTCTACTACCGGATCGTGCCACTTAGCTAAGTCGTGACTTGCTCCTTCAAACGGATCGTGACGCCCACGCTGGAACGGGTCGAGTCGCGCTCCCCTCCACCGATCCGATCCGGATTCTGGGTCATTTCCTGCATGTTTTCCTGCGACTGTTTCTACGCCATTCGACGGCGTTTTCGACCAATCTAACACTTCTAAACAATCACAAAGCATACCATACAGTCATAGCAACATGTCGTATCGATCCCAAACATCAAAACATAAATCATAGCATGTAAAATGGATCAAACATACCCAAAATCCCATATCTTCCCCTTAAGCATGTTTAGGTGAAACTAATGATATGATTAGCAAAACTTAACCAAATTAACCCAAATTCATATCAGAGGTCTAAAACATCATTCCGAATTTTATAAACATTTTTCCAGAATTTTATCATGCTTAAATTCGCTAATTAACACTAATCACTCCTAATTAGCCATAATTAGTGCAAAACTATGCAAATCACTCACCTTAGCCACAAATAAACTAAGATCTGAAATAATTCTCTGATTTGATGTGAATTTCAATGCCAAACAGCAGCTCCTATGTTGCTTTGGTGAAGATCTTCCTTGATTAGGGGTTGCTAAGCCAAATCCTTGACCAAAAGATGATTTGGAGGTTGGAGGCCATTTTTAGGGTTCCTTGGTGATAAGTGGAGGCTAGAAAACTGAAATGGAATGATTTTCCATCTCATTTCAGCCCTCCCATAACCCTAATCCCGAAATGGGTTATGGGCCTACTCACTAATCACCCGATTTGGCCCGGTTAAGCAGTTTTCCACCCTCCAAACCTTGTTTCAGCCATATCTCCCAAACGGTAAGTCCGTTTGGCTATTATGACCATTCTACGGAAAGGTAAACCATCAAATGAATCCAATGGAAGTGGTTTCAGGTCAAAATTCCTTTCCAATCAAAAGTTATGGCCAAAACAGTACCAACTAGGGGCAAAATGGTCATTTAAAAATCGACAAAAATCATGAACATGGGAAATGACTCTAATAGATGCTTCCCAAAGTTACATGACCATACGACTTCATACGGGAAAGAAATAAATATTCTACAATCCTATGATGTGTAGAATACGGGTCGTTATACTCTCCCCCCCTTAAGAAATTTCGCCCCCGAAATTCCCTAATCCAAACACACACAAAGGTCCTGCATGCCTATCAATCATAAAACAACAATCAAACATGCAAAACAAGTAAAACTAGTCTACCCTAGCATGCGGAAAACTAAATCGCAAAGTAAATCTTCCAGGCAAAGAGTTCTGGATATGCCTTCCTAATGCTCTCCTCTGTCTCCCAAGTACAATCATTCTCGTCCTCGCCCCACTGAACCTTGACTAGCTTCACCGCCTTCCTTCGAAGTTGCTTCGTATCGTGCCCCACAATACGGATCGGCTTGCGGTTCCCAACCGCCTCGGGTTCTACTTCGAAGTCCTCTAACTGATCAGGTGAAATAGTCATATCGGAGTCGTGAACGAACTTCCTTAGTTGGGAAACATGAAACACATTGTGAACTCCCGCCATCTTCTCTGGTAAGCCAACTCTATATGCCAAATTCCCGACTAATTCAAGAACAGGGAATGGGCCAACAAATCTTGGTGCCAACTTGCCTCTCCTGCCAAATCGTATCACACTCTTCAACGGAGAGATCTTGACAAACACCAAGTCACCGACGGAGAATTTTAAATCTCTTCTCCTCTTATCAGCATAACTCTTCTGCCTATCTTGGGCAGCTTTCATTCTTTGTTGAATGATCTTGATCTTATCGGAAGTTTCCCTCACCACATCTGGTCCAAGCACAAACTTTTCGCCAGTCTCTATCCAACATGATGGTGAGTTGCACGGTCTTCCGTACAAAGCTTCATATGGAGCCATACCGATACTGGATTGGTAGCTATTATTATATGCAAACTCTACTAGATGCAAATGATCATCCTATGGTCCACCAAAATCCAATATACAAGCTCTCAAGAGATCTTCCAATATACGATTCACCCTCTCCGTCTGACCGTCGGTCTGAGGATGATATGCGGTACTGAGATGTAATCTTGACCCTAGAGCCTCTTGTAAGCTCTTCCAAAACCCACTAGTGAACAATGGGTCTCGGTCACTCACAATGCTTTTGGGTACTCCATGAAATCTCACTACCCACTTCATATACAATTCTGCCAACTTGGCTGCCGTCCTAGTCGATTTGACTGGTATAAATCTTGCGCTTTTAGTCAATCGATCCACAATTACCCAAATGCTATCATATCCCGATCTAGTCCTTGGTAAACCATCGATGAAATCCATCGAGACTTGCTCCCATTTCCATTCGGGAATTTCTAATGGTTGCAACAACCCACTAGGCTTACTTTGCTCGGCTTTAACTAGCTGGCAATTCATGCATTTGGATATAAACTTCCCAACGTCTCTTTTCATCCCTTCCCAGTAGTAAGTCTGTCTCATGTCTCGATACATCTTATTAGCACCGGGATGTATAGTCAGTTTTGAGTGATGACATTCTCTAAGCACTTTATCTCTCAAACCATTTATGTTGGGCACAACTAGTCTTCCATTCTTCCGAAGCCATCCATCTCGATCAAGCCCATACACACTCATCTCCTCATCAATACCCCTCTCTAACTTGGAGACGATTTCCAATAGGTTAGGATCGTCCCTCTGGCTGGAACAAATCCGCTCTATCAAAGTGGGTCTGATCGTCTAACTAGCTAGCATGACTGGATCCAATTCGCACCTTGGTCTGAAATCAAACCCCGCGATATACTCCAATTGCTTCCATTCAAGAAACATTGCCCCTAAGCTGGCATGTCTCCTACTCAAGGCATCGGCTACCGCATTGCCCTTCCCAGGTGTATATGCGATATCAAAATCATACGAAGCCAAGAACTCTAACCATCTCTGCTGACGGAGATTCAGATCTTTCTGAGAGAAGAGATACTTTAACGATTTATGATCGGTAAACAACTCGAATCTTTCTCCCAAAAGATAGTGTCTCCACATCTTCAGCGCAAATACAATCGCTGCCAATTCCAAATCATAGGTAGGATACTTCTTCTCATGCGGCTTTAACTGTCGACTAGCATAAGCTACAACCCTACCTTCTTGCATCAATACTGCACCCAGACCGGTACCACAAGCATCCATGTATACCGTCATCTCTTCATTCCCTTTAGGAATGACTAACACTGGCGCACGCGTCAACTTCTCCTTTAGACTCTTGAAGGCATCCTCACACACTCCGTCCCAGACGAAGGACTGATTCTTCTTAGTCAACTGAGTCAACGGTGCTGCAATCTTGGAGAAGTCCTGGATAAACTTACGATAATATCCAGCTAATCCCAAGAAACTTCTTACATCTGTTGCATTCTTGGGCGTAGGCCAATCCTGTACTGTAGCCACCTTTGCAGGGTCCACGGCAATACCACTTTCTGAAACAACATGACCCAAGAATCTTACTTCCCTTCTCCAAAAATGACACTTAGAGAACTTCGCTTTCAATTGGTGTTTCCTCAACACCTCCATCACTATCCTCAAGTGTCCCTTGTGTTCCTCCTCTGTCCTTGAATAAACAAGGATATCATCCACGAACACAAGAACAAACTTATTCAACTAATCTCTGAATACTCGATTCATAAGATCCACAAAGTAGGCTGGTGCATTGGTCAACCCAAATGGCATGACCAACCACTCATAAAATCCATACGGCGTCCTAAATGCCGTTTTCGGAACACTCTCATCTGCTACTCGAAGCTGATGAAATCTTGTCGCGAGGTCCAACTGGAAGAACACTCTTGCTCCTTCCAGCTGATCAAACAAATCATCTATCCGCGGTAGAGTATACTTATTCTTCCTCGTCACCTTATTCAACTCGCGATAGTCCACACACAAACGAAGGGAACCATCTGCCTTAGTGGCAAACACAACTGGTTCTCCCCACTCGGAGACACTCCTTCTAATAAATCCCTTCTTCAAAAGATTGCTGACTTGCACCCCGAGCTCTCGCTGCTCCCTTGGTGCCATACGACGAAGTGGCATCACTATAGGTCTGGCATCTTTCACTAAATCAATACGGAACTCAATCTCTCGGTGTGGTGGAAGCCCGGTCACCTCCTCGAAGACGTCCTGATACTGGCCAACCACGGGCACATCTGACAACTCATCATGCGGGATGTCGAGGGAATTTACAAAACTAGCCATAACCCCATCACTAGGTAGACTACCAAACACAACCCTCCGCCCATCATCCG
This sequence comes from Allium sativum, assembly GCA_030737875.1. NCBI lineage: Eukaryota > Viridiplantae > Streptophyta > Magnoliopsida > Asparagales > Amaryllidaceae > Allium > Allium sativum. The sequence goes on from CM060919.1 coordinate 205,987,914, forward strand.
CCCTCACTGTCACCAAAAAGCCCTCACAGTCTACCACCACCCCGTATCTTTGGAGCCAATCGACTCCCAATATAATGCCATACCCAGTAAAGCCCAAAACAAAGCAATCACAAACAAACATACATCCATGACTCGATAAGACCAAATTCCTGCAAATCATACTAAGGCTAGTCGAACCACCAATCGGGTTCGTCACAATCAATGGTCTATTGACTATCTCGGGTTCCAGTCCCAACCTATCTACCAGGTCACTAGATATGAAGGAACGGGAAGCCCCAGTCTCAAACAAAACTCGAACTGGTATATCATAAATAGAAAGCATACCCTGAATAACAACATTCTTTCCTTTCTCCGTCGCAGTTGGGGCATTCGACGAAGAAGGAACAGCATCAATAGCATATGCTTTCACAATCTGCTTCTCCTTAAGAGTTTGCGGACACTTATCCTTCTGATGTCCCACTTGACCACAGTTGTAGCACTTCCTTTCCGCCGGCTTGGCCCGACATTCTTTAGCATAATGGCCCTTCTTTCCACAGCTGAAGCACTCAACATCCTTCTTGCTCTTTTTCTGGCCACCTTTAGATTGGTCCTGCTTCCTCTTATTCTGAGAGTTATTCTTGCCTCCACCGCCTGCTTGCGGCTTTGGCCCTTCCGCAGATGCAGCCTCGGTCTTTGACTTAGGGTAAAGGCTCTCTGATCTCAAAGCTTTCCCCACAATCGATTCAAAAGTCTCATCGATGTGGTTGATAAGCCTTTCTCCCAAGTACCCATCCAAACCAGTAATGAACTTCTCATTCTTCTTCTCAGGAGTATCGATAAGAGATAGTCCATACTTCGACAAAGTGTCGAACTCAGCAATATAGTCAGAAACTTCCCTCCCATTCTGCTCGAGTTCCAAGAACCTCTTGAACAACACTGACTTCTGGGCAGCTGGAATGAACTTCTCGCTAAAGCGATCCTTGAACTGCTCCCAAGTAACCTGATCTTCTGGGGTAGTTGTTCTAATGGCATTCCACCAATTCATCGCTCGCCCTTGCAGCTGACGAGACGCTAGCCTTCTCTTCATCGCATCCTCAAGACCCAAGTCATCGAAGATACGGTCACAGTTATCCATCCAATCTTGAACATCTGTGGCCGACTCCGTTCCGTGGAACGGCTTCCCACCAAGATTAGTGTAATCCTTGCACAACTTGGCGAAATCGACCCTAGGCGCCTGCACTACTGGGCCAACACCAACTCCGGGATTGGGAATTGCCCCTTGCACTTCTCTAAGCATATCTCTCATGAGGTTAGTAAACATTGCCCTCATGTCAGTGGCATTCCCTTAGTTGGTCCCTCTACCAGCACCCCTCGTGTCTCGGCTCATCGTCAATCTGAAAAAGGGAAACGATTAACGACCCCATAGTGGTGCTAGTGCAGTGCGACTTCATTCTTATACTACTAATAGTATATACATATATAGCTTTTGAAAACAAAAGTAATCACAAATACGCGCTCTCATATACGTACTATCTCTCCCTAGTGTCTTTCCCTAGGTTAACTACGCAACCTAGAGCTCTGATACCAAGTGTGACGGCCCGCCCCGCACCAACCGACATTTACTTCAAAAGTGCGCTGTACACATGTCCAGTTAGCACGGAACGGGTCGCCAGAAGGAAAGAGGAAGAAGGAAATGAACATACAAAGAACCTGTAGAATGTCTCACAGCGCATCGAACAAAATATAATAATAACATACTTGACATAAAACAGGAGAGACAGTGCATAAGCTGAAAATCAGAACTAAACATCATAGCAGCGGAAATCCAAAATACAGCTTATTACAACTTTTCAAACTGTCTCAAAGCAAAGTAAGATAAATGAGGTACACTACTAATGCCCAAGTAGCGACCACCAACGACACAGGGAGAATGTGTATATATATATAATACGTGGAAGCCTCCTGCCCGCCTCCGAATCAGCTACTCGCGCATCACCAGCTAACTTGTCTCTAGTCTGCTCGTGTGAGCACCCAGAGTAATAAGAGGAGACATAAAACTCTGGGTCAGACATAAAGCCTGGTATGAGCGATAAGCATCTAAAGTGAACAATAACAGGTAGACTAAAACATACCTGAACCTGGACCTGCAACCAAAGAGTTAGCACTACATACTGTACAACACTCTAAGGTATCATATCAAACAGTGTAAAGATACGGAGGTGGGGGAGGTGTGCATGTCATAATGATGGCAAACAATCAAGCATAGAATCCATCCTCACATCTCTCACTCAGTGCGTAAAGCATACGATATTCACCACTTCGATCACCCAACATTCCTTGCTACGATCACTTTGCCCCATGAAGTCATAAATGGCTTCACTGCACTGATAACGTAGCCACAAATCCTTCGCTATGTCCACTTTGCCCCATGGAGTCACAAGAACCCCACTACACTGGTTCATAGCCTTACCAATCCTTACTATGTCCACTTTGCCCCATGGAGTCACAAGAACCCCACTGCACTGGCTCATAGTCTTACTACGCATCACCTTGCCCCTCGGGTCATAATGACCCTACTGCACTGATAACGTAGTCTTGCTACCATCACTTTGCCCCTCAGGTTGTAATGACCCTACTGCACTGATAAGTAGCCCATCCTTCCTTTTTAGTGGTGAATCGAGGTTATGAACGTCGACAACTCCTTAGCACACGTCCCGCAGCAAAGCCAACCATGAAGTGAACTCATTGGTTCCCAACTGGTTCCGGGATCCTGAGCTCTAACTCCCATTTGGACTACCTTTGCATCTCGGGTTATTGGTCATCACAATCGGATCGGATCAGCCTTCATATTCTTCATCGGACCGGATCGGCCTTAGTCATTCGGGCCGGGTCGCGCCTCCTACGTCGGATCGGGTCGTGGTCCTCCAGCTCGTGACTCCTCCTCCTGGTTCGGATCGGCGTCACCACTTCGGGTCAGATCGGGTTGCTTCATCCGGGTCGGGTCGCGCCTTCTGATCGGGTCGGTTCGTCGCGCCCTAGTACCCATCGACTTGTGAGCTCCTCCTCCTGGTTCGGATCGTGAATACTCGTTGGTTCGGGTCGTGCTTCTACTACCGGATCGTGCCACTTAGCTAAGTCGTGACTTGCTCCTTCAAACGGATCGTGACGCCCACGCTGGAACGGGTCGAGTCGCGCTCCCCTCCACCGATCCGATCCGGATTCTGGGTCATTACCTGCATGTTTTCCTGCGACTGTTTCTACGCCATTCGACGGCATTTTCGACCAATCTAACCCTTCTAAACAATCACAAAGCATACCATATAGTCATAGCAACATGTCGTATCGATCCCAAACATCAAAACATAAATCATAGCATGTAAAATGGATCAAACATGCCCAAAATCCCATATCTTCCCCTTAAGCATGTTTAGGTGAAACTAATGATATGATTAGCAAAACTTAACCAAATTAACCCAAATTCATATCAGAGGTCTAAAACATCATTCCGAATTTTATAAACATTTTTCCAGAATTTTATCATGCTTAAATTCGCTAATTAACATTAATCACTCCTAATTAGCCATAATTAGTGCAAAACTATGCAAATCACTCACCTTAGCCACAAATAAACTAAGATCTGAAATAATTCTCTGATTTGATGTGAATCTCAATGCCAAACAGTAGCTCCTATGTTGCTTTGTTGAAGATCTTCCTTGATTAGGGGTTGCTAAGCCAAATCCTTGACCAAAAGATGATTTAGAGGTTGGAGGCCATTTTTAGGGTTCCTTGGTGATAAGTGGAGGCTAGAAAACTGAAATGGAATGATTTTCCATCTCATTTCAGTCCTCCCATAACCCTAATCCCGAAATGGGTTATGGGCCTACTCACTAATCACCCGATTTGGCCCGGTTAAGCAGTTTTTCACCCTCCAAACCTTGTTTCAGCCATATCTCCCAAACGGTAAGTCCGTTTGTCTATTATGACCATTCTACGGAAAGGTAAATCATCAAACGAATCCAATGGAAGTGGTTTCAGGTCAAAATTCCTTTCCCATCAAAAGTTATGGCCAAAACAGTACCAACTAGGGGCAAAATGGTCATTTAAAAATCGACAAAAATCATGAACATGGGAAATGACTCTAGTAGATGCTTCCCAAAGTTACATGACCATACGACTTCATACGGGAAAGAAATAAATATTCTACAATCCTGTGATGTGTAAAATACGGGTCGTTATATCTCACAACGGTTAAGTCCACATTAGTTATGCTTTACATGTCATTAATATCGCCCACTTAACCCTCTAACCATACCCATGTCACCCACATGTCTTATTATGGTTAGTATTTCTTAATTTATTTATAATTTCATAACGATGTATGACCTCTCACATTAGACGTCCGTTCGTGGCTTTTGGATTTGCTGGGCGGTTCCGGGCATTCTTACACCACAAACGCGCCTAACCTCGTGTCATAAACCATTACGCCTCTAGTTCTTGCCGTTGACCTCTCACATTAGACGTCCGCTTGTGGTTGCTTGATTTGCTGGGCGGTTCTGGGCAGTCTTATACCACAAACGTGTATAACCTCGTGTCATAGGCGTTCATTAACAATCGTCTTTCACCCAAACCCCAAATTCATGTCATATGTTCCAAATTCAACTTAATTACATTTCATTTTTATGCCTATTTCCAATTTTCCATTCACTACACCATTTACATAATAGTTAGCCAATTTTCATGTTACCCAAATTATCCAATTATAGCCAAATTCACTAATTCCATGTTATTCATACCCAAACATGTCAATTTCCAATATCCAACTATACCCAATTTCATATAATCAGTATTTTCCCAATATATATCCCAACATTCCCACGTTCATACATATAATCTAATTCATCCTCTAGGCTTACTTTTCAAGTCACAAATAAATTTCACCAATCCATGTTATCCAATTAAATGTTGTTAATATTAAATTATACCAATTCTATATCCAATAGTTCCAATTAGGTTTACATAATTTCATGTTAACATCATAAATCAAAATTCTTAGTAGCGCACTATTCAACATAGATTATATTCCTCGACTGCATAAAATAGATTATGCCCAATATATGCAATAACAATTGTTATGCCACAAACCCCAAAATTTCATATTATATTCCAATATCCCCATGTTCCAATCGTGCGTATTGTATAATAAGATTTCGTCTAGGTTCGAGATAACCTAGTTCCAAAAATAAAAAGGGGAAAGGATAAAAAGGAGAGAACTCAAACTTAGGCATAAATATAACAACAGATCTTATTAAATTAACATCATATTCATTATGGGGAATGGTAAACGACAGAAGCAACATTATACAACAAATATAGTTCAAATCCACTCACATTGACTGGATTAGAGAAATAAGTGATTTGTCGTTGATGTAGAACGCTGATTTAATCTTCTTATTTGATTATTGGTGAAGAGCATGAATTGTTGATGAATAACTTTGCTACTTGATTTGATTAAACTCCAAAGTTGATGAAGAACTTGCAAATTAATTTAGAGTTTTGAGGCGGCGGCCATGTTTGGTTAAAGTTTAGCGGCATGGAAGCACCAGAAGGAATTGTTTATGAATTAGGTTAGGTCTAGGCACTATTTTATAGGTGTAGAGAGTGTTTTAGAGCCATTAGACCGCCCTAGAAGCCATCCGGTCCGTCCAACACATCAAAAATCATCACTACCCAGATCTGGAAAATTTAGGGGGGAGGTCGACACTAAGGTCGACCCCCAGGTCAACCTCCCTGGGTAGGTCGACCCCCAGGTCGACCTGCTTGGGTATTTTTTCTGAATTTTTGTTGAATCTTCCGCAGGCTATAACTCTTTCATACGGAGTCCGATTTTCGAAAACTTGGACTCTATTCCAAGCAGAATTTCGAGACAAACGCAATGGTGATGTCCATTTTATTTAATTCCTGATATTTAAACTAAGTATCCTTATTTTATTCTCTTTTCTGTTACGTACACTGTTATCGAATTAATTTTTCCTTCTCCTCCATGTATTTACTAATTCTCATTGTACATCACCATTATTTACCTATCTATGAAAATACACATTTTTTTACATATTTTTAATTATATTAAAAATGCGGGGTGTTATAGTATCACCAATTTTGCTCTGGGCGATAGTTAAATCTTTAATTAGATTTGAACGTGAAATGGTAATTGAATTTACCGATAACACCATGGTGTTAGATATGAAGTATTACCAGTTTTACTTCATGGGATGAATAGGTTGGGGTTGGGAAATTAAAACAAATGATTAATTTGGTAAGGTTCGTTAATCCCGACTAGTTTGGATAAACCATAATTTGGTTCGGATTGATATTCAAAGGAAGATTAAAGAATAAATTTAAGGAATTTATCTTTGATGAAATTAATGAGAACCTTTCCCAAAGTATAAGAATATTTGAATAAAAGAATATTCTGAATTGGAATGAGGCGTATGTTGTGTTTGTGTAACACTTGTTTATTATATACGCGAGTTATTCAGAAAGATTGGGTTTACCCATTCTAAATAACTGATTCGACGATGTGTCAAGGATGAAGACGGTGGTCGAAGACCGGAGGTCTTCACATCGTTTAGATAATTACTGATGATCTTGATTGGGTTGTACACCTAAGAGGAGGGAATCAGTTGGTGATCGTCCAGACGTACTTGGAGATTGATGGATATGTGAGGTACAAGGTGCCTCCGGTTTCGTTCAGACCCAGAACGGACTTGTAAATGGACTGTGTGTCTGACATTGGATATCATTCTGTGTGATTGATGGATATTGGTTGCATGGAGTGGTTTGCCTGTGTGGCATGTTAAGATGCAAATGATCAGGGCTTTTGTTGAAAAGCAAAGTCTTGTGGTTGATGATCAAAGCACCGCCTGTGTAGCATAACTTTGTGTAGCATTAATTCGCGAGCCTCACACCCCAGTTGTGAACTAGAAACGGGAGAGGACATCAGGGAGGGCATGTGTTTCCTATGGTGGTGTCAGTGACCTACCAGCCCTGACATTTATATTATTTTCACCTGTGTGGTTGTTGGATTGCAAGGCACGTCAGATATATCGGTGACTATGTGGAGCCGATGGAGTCATTTGGCTCATTGACACCCCAAAGGGTGGGGAAACGCAGTGTTCAGGCATTTTAATCCACATCGGTGGACCGGCCCTGACGATCCAAGGCTTTCCTGCGCGGTTGCCTAAGACACGGGCTAGAGTGTCTCAAATTCGGTGAGGACGATCCCTTTCCTCAGTTCATAGACGGAAAACCCAACTTCCAATACGTGGCTTTGCGGTTTTGATTGTAGAGCCTGGTATGGCGACATAGTGGTATGGGGCACTTATGCCATCTATGATTGATACTTATGATTGAAATTGTTTTGACACTATACACTTATAGTAATAATAAAAGATGAAATTTAGCGTATCAAGCATTTTTTGGCTATTATAAGGTAAAACCCTATCCTCCGGCTTGTGTTGCATTGTGTGATGGGACCTGGGTCTTATAATAGCTTCATTGTTCTTTATTTAGCATTGCGCTGTTGTTTTATGCATTGGTTTTCTTGGGAGGAAACCCGTTCCGTGTTATACGGCATGGTCCCTTGATTTACCGAACTTTAAAATAAAGATTAATAACTGTTTTAGTTCTCACACCAGTCACATGACTGACCTGGAGTTTATTATTTTAACCTAAACTCTAGGTGCCCTTATTTTCCGCACGGGCAGCTAGTAGTTTTGGTTTTGCAGTTTTGTATTCACAGGATCCTGGTTTACAGCTGGAATGATAATCGGAAAGCTTTGTATCCGTATATCTCCTTCAGATGTGTTTTGTATTATTTTCCACTGCTATGTAATGTAATGTAATCTCTGATATTTACTGAACGTAATTTATTTATTCATACTCCGTATATTCTTGTATTCTGGTGGAATTGTTGTAATTAACAATGAAATGTTCTTCTGTTTGTGTCCCGATGTGGCTTGTTCCCGGTACAATCCATGCTTTCCTTCACGGGGAAGTTCCGGTCGTCTCACCTAACCACTTAATACCCAAACAAGGGTCATCCATTTAATACCTTCTCTAGGTTTTCCTACTTCACAAAGTGTATATATACACACACACACATAAAAGAAATCTCACATTAAACCGACCACTTGCAAATGCTGAATTTCCGGATGGTCCCGGGCAGGCTTCTTCTACAAGTTCGGCTTAATCTCGTGTCTTTATGTACTAATTGTAATGGCCCAAGACCTTCATAACACCCCGCATTTTTAAATTAAATAATAAAATTTATGAAATTTTCAAAAGTTTGGTCACGGAGCTAAAGCCATTGCATCTGTGGCGATTTTCAGATCAATTCAGACCTATGGTTTGTAGTAAATAGATTTAAAACGAAGAAGATATCATTGAATGAAGTTTTAGAACGAACATGAAAAAGAAGAAACAAGAGAAACACAAATAAGAACAATAGCTACCAATATTTTAATCTTGTGAATAAAAAGATAAGTTAGGTGAGTTCTTAGAGCATGCGCATCCCAAGGTGGAGGTTAGGATTTCAAATTCCACCAAGTTAGAGACAGTAACTAATACGCGTTAATAAAATCTGAAAGTTGGTAGTAGCCTAGATTGATTGGTTAGGAAAGAAGGAATGTATTTGCATAGTTTGGGTAAACAAAGAAAAAAAGGAAACATGATTGCAAACTAAAAATATGAGTAAATGAGGATTAGTGCAAAATAAGGAATTAACCTTATTGCGCACTAATTTGACAATCTCAAAAATAAGAAAAGGATGTTTTATAAACATGGGTTCCTATTATAAAAATTACCTAAAACTATGGAAATGGATTTTATTACAGTCTTGATAACCAATCAATTTGGAGTATGCCTAACTTCCTAAAAGAATAAATGGTAAAGATGGAAAAAGAAAGGTAACATAACTGGAAAAGTTTACGAAAAGGAAAAGAGATATAAAAGTTTTATTGTTTTAACTTATAAAGACGGTAAGTAGATTAATGTCATAACTATAAATGTTATGATAAATAATAAGACATCTGTGAAGTATGAAATGAATGGGGAATGTAACCTATTATAATAAATTATATCAGACAAAAATGTAATATAATGGGTAGACTGTCATAAGGACAAGTAGGATAATAACACACATGGTATAATAAAAAGATAAAATAGGAAGTAAGAGGCTTATTATAAATAAACTTAGACAACGGGGAGTGAGTATAATAAGCAAACTCACAATCATAGTTGTGATAATATTATAACATGAGGTTATTATTAAATGGAACAGAGTAGAGTAGGCTTATTACTAGTAAACTTATAATTAAGGAATTGATTCTAATTAATATAATAATAAGCCGTGGTTCGTTCTGGCAGTGAGAGCCGACTAGGGAAAATATGTGGCTAACTAAGGATAATAAACAAATAACTTCGATGCAGAATTAACAAATTAATGTTTAAGTTTATTAGCAATGCGGTAAGTAAAACAAGCGCGTAGTTGAAAGTTAGACATGGGGTCTAACAACATAATGATTGTAACGATCCACCATTTCGAACCATTCAAATCGACAATAATCCACACATGTCAGACTTGAATTGCTCAAAACAATAGATTGTTAATAAAAATTGGCAAATAACAGCATATACAGTAAATAAATCAATCACAGAATCATACACACAGAGTAATAAATACTACACAGCGGAATAGATAGGATAGTAGTCCATAAGCTACTACATAACCACAGAGTCTAAAGCAAATACAACAAAGTACCAAACATAGATAAGTCTGCTAATGCATAAGGAAATAATAGAGTCTGAAATAGGAAATAATTGAATAACTGGAAAGCTGAAATAACTGCAACAACTAAGAAGAGATAGACAGATCCAAGCAAAGCTCTAAGTGAACCAAGAAAGCTGATATCCTCAAGCTGACCCGAGTATCCATGTAAAACAAACACACTTGAGTCAGGATTAACATTCTTATTTAAATGACAACTCAAGTGAAACGATTACCGAAATGCAAAGTAACTTAAAGGATGTTTGGGATCACCATCATCTAAGGATCCGTCAAACTAATACTATATATTATAATACGCTATATACAATAGTGTCTATCAGTAAAGTAAATATCAAAATAGCGTAAGCGGGATTACCATGATTACCCTTACATTGTTTATATATTCCCATAGTATATATTGTACCGTAATTCCTCCGTAAAGTGGAGGTCTATCAGAGGGCACTCCATATAAGACAGTACAAAACAAAATCGTAGTGGGCTCGTATAAGGCATATGACAAGGCACGCGAGGAATGCCAGGGTGGATTCACCGTTTGCATAACCGGACTGGTGGTAACGCATAGCAGCAACTACCGCCCAACTCGAGACATACTCCCATATCAAAGGTGCGCACCAATTGAATCACAAAAGTAATAGAATGGTTTCGAAGAAGCATGCTCGATAGGAGGAATGACCTCACTTGCTCGGTGTAGCACCTGTTTTAGCCATATCAAGCTGACTCAAGGTAGTCAGGGTCTCATAATTAAGATGAAATAAAAAATAGAGTCGATCGCCAAGCCATCCTACTTCATTCTGGAACTCCACTGCATACACAGTTGTTAAAGTGGTTTTCGGAATTGGCAGAGAGTATGACTAACCTGATCCTGGTCTCTTTAACAACTAATCGCTTATTACACACCGTGGTCGTTTTATAATTCTTAAATCAAAATAACTTTCAAAAATAAAATTTAAATCAAATACTTCTAAGATCACAACTTATACTCTTCAATATTTAAAGTTTATAAAATATACAAATTTATAAAAATATAGTATAATATAATATAAAGATATTAAATAATAAAATTTATAGAAATAATATATATATATATAAATAGGTACTTATTTTGTTATTAAAATCTTTGTAAACTTTTAAAACAATTAAAGTATAAGTAAAATCTTAAATGTCATTTAAATCCATATATACTTATAAATTAATTTTTTAAAACACTTCCAAAATATAAGTTTGTCATTAAAAATCTAACTATATATGATTATTATTATTATTCTTGAAAACACTTGAATTAAATATCCAAAAATCAATCTTTCCAAATCAAATATAATTATGATTTCAAAATATGACCAACGGTGTCCGTATATATTTTCCTATCCAATCGTCAAGTGATATGGATATATATCATTTCAATCAGTTAATTTCCAAATACGGGTATATATCATTTCAACCTGTAATCCCAAATTCAATAAAAAATCGCTTGGGTCTATCATTTCAACCCATAACGATTTTTCCCTATTCTATCAAGTCGTTCGAGTATGTATCATTTCAACCCATAGTGATTTTCTAAACTAAGGGAACTTGCAATGTGAAAATCCAAACATAACAGAATCAATCATCGACATATAATATCAATCCGTGTATGTCATATAGACATGTCCGTACATGTTCATATTACGTCTAAATACCAATCGTGCATGTCAAATGTGACTTGATTGGATATGCATACGTAGAGTATATTCGTGCGAGTATCCGTGTGCATGTTACATACACTATCGTGCATGTCACACTCACACGTATCAGATTACATGCACACTACACTGATCGTATTATATCCATATAAATTCCATTTTATGTGTCCGAACGTATTTACACGTCATATCAATATATACGTATCCAATACATGTCATATATCACATACGCGTATCCACATATGTATCGTATACCACCAATTCACATAACAAACAAATAATATGTCATTTGCATCACATAGGGTCAATAGCATGTCAATAGTGAACATATGAGAATAGTATAATCTCTAGAGAAATCATAACAATTCAGGTAATCAATTCACAGGTTTATACACCGAAAATAGGAATGTTAATCGCGAGTGAGGGATACTCACCTTTCCCAGCAATAGAAAATGAAGAAGACGATGAAGGCGGATGTGAAGCTAACGTCGAATGGATATTTATTGCTCTCGATTACAACTTCCTAGACTGGAAAAAAATTAAAATTTTAACTTGCGTATAGAATATATTAATCAATTATGTACACATTTCTCTCAAAACCAGAAGATAACATGGTTGACAAAAACAAAATCCAAACTTCAAATTTGAATTTATATTTATACGCAGTACATATATTTGTTTTGAAAACCTTATGTGTACCCGTAAAAAGAAATGTTTGTATTATCATTTTCACATAAATTTTCCAAAAGAACTCACGCAACATTTTAAAGACATGCATGCAAACTTTAACTGTTTGTATCAAAAGAACTCATACAACATTTTGAAAACATTCATGCAAACTTTAAATGTTTGTACCAAAAGAACTCACACAACATTTGCATGATTAGATATTTTTTTTAAATAAGCATGCCACGCATGTAAACAAAAGAAGAGAACAATTGGAAATAAAAGGGAAAAGGATTCACGCATGCAAGCAAGAAGGAAATGGTTGAGTTATTTGCTTCAGGAAGGAAGCCTTCTTCCTTTGCACGTTGAAGACAATTGGATGCAAATATATGCTACAGGAGGCGCCTTCCCATTCTTAGCTTTGTTGCCTTTTGTCCCTTTTTTGTTATTTTTTTTATTCTGAGCAAATGGCGATTTGGTTGAAGAGGAAAAGTGCAGTGGGTGAAGATGAAATGGTGAAGAGGCACGAATGGTACGCGATATATTTAAAATCGTCGAGCTGCATTCTTTCAATTATTATTTTTAAGACTATTCAGATGCTTTTACAGTTGCATCACAGACCCAATCCTAATAGCTAAACCAGATGGACACAGGAACACTTCAAAACCAATATGAAAAATTGTTGTGCAGCTATTTTAATTTTCATTGCAAACCAACCGCTCAAAACTGATAAATGAATAACTGCGGTGATCACCGCGACGATGCAGACACAACAGTATAAAAATATCAGTGCCAAGACACTCCGATCAAAAATCTATTATAGACATCTTTTACCGTAGAAAAGTCATACAAATAAAATGAAACGAAGGTCAAAATATCTGAATTTCGCGAAACGGATTGCGCCCTCGAATTCAGAATAAGCAAAAAAAAAATCTAACGCTGAACCATCAGTATTTTGGACAAAACTTTATGGACGCCTAAATTGAACTGATATGCATAGAAAATTTGACAACCGACGAGCTTGCGTATTTTCCGATGAAACTTGTCCAACTGTTATGTCTAAATTGATACATTCCAAATATTAAATTCTCGTTGCGAAAATTTTATGCTGAATTTTCAATATAAAAAGAAACGGATCAAAAAATAGAATTTTAAATCATTGAAAATAATGGGTTGTTATATTCTCCCCCACTCAAAACTTTTTGCCCCCGGAAAGGAACGAAAATAAGAAAGGAGAATGTGCAAAACAAAAAAGATAGATTCGAAAGAATAATACCTGATGTAAAAAATTCTGGATTAAAAGCACGAACGCACTCCACCGTTTCCCATGTACAATCCTGATCATCTGTACTCCATTGTACCTTGACCAGATTGACAAACTTTCTTCAGAGCTGCTTTGTGCCTCGATCGACAATGCGGAGTGGCTTCCTCTCAACTATGAGGTTCGGCTCAACCTCCAAAATCTCAAGCTGGGCAAGCTGAACATTCAAGGATGGATCATGAAGGTGCTTGCGTAGATGTGACACGTGGAACACGTTGTGCACATCTAAGAGCTTCTCTGGCAAATCCAATATATAAGCCAAGGGACCCACTCTGTCCAGAACGTGGAAAGGACTAATAAATCTAGGAGCTAGCTTTCCTTTCCAACCGAAAAGAATCACTTTCTTCAAAGGAGAGACCTTGAGAAAAACCTGATCACTTACGGCAAATACCAAATCTGTAATAACCCGGAAATTCTGAACCAGTTTAAAATTTTTATTTTGGCGATTTTAGCGAAGTTTGAACATTTAAAGTAGATTATTTTAAATAAAATCGACGAAATTTTATTTTGAATATAATTAGAACGTATATATTATATACGTCGTCGTTAGAATATAAATAATTATATATAATTATAAATAGAATTGAAAATGGTGCGGTAGTTCGATAATTCGATTTCAAACTTCAATTGAATGTACCGGGTGCGAAACAATCTGGATTTTAGTGAAACCAAAAACAATAGGATCTAATTGATAATATCTTTCCAACGAATCCGAAAAATTGAGATTTCATAGCGGGAAACAAAAGATATGTCCAGTTGAAAATTCTGAATAGTCGCTATGGAATTCAGGCCCTTAAAAATGGGAATTTTGCAAACGACCTCGGATTTCGACGAAACCACTTTTGTAGGATCCGTGATGTTAAATTATTGCTAGATTCCAAATTTCATAATTTTTCGAATCAATATGTGAGCGTGGCAATGGAAAACGCGTTTGACCAATTTCAGTTGATTTTAATCGACTGGAAAATGGCCATTTTTCAAACGGTCTCAGAATTCGACAAAACTAGTTTTGTTAGGACCGTATCGTCAATACGAAGCTAGAAAATATTTTTCGGGAATTTTTAGAGTTAGTATGTGGCCCTGGTAAATTGAAATGCGCGTTCAAATTCGATATATAGAGTTATATGTTGATTTTGACGGGAACTGATCGAAACGATCAAATCAGCTTGCGATACATATCCCATTGTGTTCGGAATGGGGGTAATTAGCTATGGACGATAGGCGGTGGGCCTCGTTTAGAGGTCGTATGAAAAAGTCAACTTTTTGTAAATTAAATAAAAAAATATTATTCTATCTCCTCCCCTTAATTCCCTCTGCCCCCCCCCCTTTTTATTTCAAATCCGATTCAGGAAAAAAAAGAGAGAGAAGGAACGACGGAGGAGGGGGAATCGTTGCTCCCCCTCGTCGATGGCCAGCGCCGCCGCTAGTGGCGGGCGCACCACCGCCCTACCCTCCCCTCCGATCTCCCCTATCCCCCAGCGAGTCGCGCGAACCACTCCCCTCCTCCATCTGCCGACACGAAGCCCCCCCCCCCCCATCAGAAAACCGCCGCACCCCCCTAGCCTCGCACCGCCGCCCTTGACTCCGGCGAGACCCCCCTGACCGACGCGCGCAGACACCCCTCCCCCCCCCTTTCAGCGATTAACTGTAAGTTCTTTTTATATATATATATTTGTTTTATTATTTTTATTTATTTAAATCACGTTTAGATCTTTATTTAAATCAAGTTTAGACAATATGAAATCGAAATTAGATTTTTATGCTAAATCAAGTTTAGTTTTTTTATATATGAGGAAAGTTAGGTTTTTTTAATAAGTAAAAATTCGATTTTTATATATTGAAAAGTGAAGTAAAAATTCGATTTTTATATATTGAATAGCGAAGTAAAAATTCGATTTTTATATATTGAACAACGAAGTAAAAATTCGATTTTTATATATTGAACAACGAAGTAAAAATTCGATTTTTATATATTGAACAAAGAAGTAAAAATTCGATTTTTATATATTGAAAAGTGAAGTAAAAATTCAATTTTTATATATTGAATAGCGAAGTAAAAATTCGATTTTTATATATTGAATAGCGAAGTAAAAATTCGATTTTTACATATGTAGAGGATACGGGCAACGAAGGAGACAAAAAGGTGAGAACGATGAAGATTTCTCTAAATGAAGAGTCGTGGTATTGGATAGCTATCGGTGAGAATTTCTCACTCTTCAATTTCTTTTCTAGTTATATATAAATACTAGGATGCAGACGGTGTTTAGTAGCACCCAACACCCGTCATCCACAGACCATGGATGGCTTGTTTGTTAAATTGTTTGGATGTGTAGTTGGTTAGACTATTTGGTTTGAATTGAATTGTTTGGTGAAATTAAATTGATTTGATTGATGTGTGAATGGCGTGGGCCTTCACTAGACCGGGGATAAGGCTAGGCCTTGTCCCGTTTCTAGTATCGTGCTGTTATACCGCCGAAATTTTCTAAAATAAGTTAGAAAAATAAAAATATCATTTTTATTTTGTAAATGAACTGAATAAAAATTCATGTGTTAAAATAAAATATTTATCGCTAAAAATATAATTTTTAACGTGAAGGTGAATAAATAAATATTTATAAACAAATCGGCCGATTTGTTTATATACACTGATTTGACTGATATTGATTGGGTCGATAAATTTTACACATCGCCCAACTGCACAACTAAAATCTGTGTTTGATGGTTTGAAACCCCACATGGGTGTTGGAAAGAAATTTGAAGTTCACTCATCCTGATTGATTAAATATGTCGATCGATTGATTGACAGGCTGTTATAAGCGTTAGATATCTATATTTGATGCTTATACAGTGTAGTGCACTTTGGTTGATGGTTGATTATTTTTCAATGCTATTATATACGTGTGATGTATGAAAATCCATATAATTAACATTATATGGTAATTGATTGGGCCTCATTCCAATTTGAAAAATTAAGAATATTATAAAATAAAGGTTCATGTGTTGACAGTACTCATCCGTTGAGATTAGTCATGTGTTGAACGAAATATTTTAACAATAAAATTTACATCTTTATTAATATAAAATAAAGGTTCATGTGTTGACAGTACTCATCCGTTGAAATTAGTCATGTGTTGAACGATATATCTGAAATAGAAATATATGAAATAGAAATATTTGAAATAGAATATTTGAAAAAGAAATATTTGAAAAGGAAATATTTGAGAAAGAAATTTTTGGAATAGAATATTTGGAAATAGAAATATATGAAACCGTGTTGATTAGATTGACGCCATTTTGACGTGAACGATATTTATATCGATTTTATTCATTTTAAAATGAATATTGAAAAGTGATTTCGAAATCAAATATATTGAAAGGAATTGAATTTGATTTAAATAGAAAACGAATTTGATTTGAATTGAAAACGAATTCGAATTGAATTGAATTGAATAGGTAACGAATTTGATTTGAATTGAAAACGATTTCGAAATGAATTGAATATAAAACGATTTCGAAATGAATTGAATTTGATTTGAATCGAAAATGAAACAAATTTGATTTAAATAGAAAATGAATTGAATTTGATTTGAAACGAAAATGAATTGAATTTGATTTGAAACGAAAATGAATTGAGTCGAATAGAAAACCAATTTGAATTGAATCGAATATAAAACGAATTCGAATTGAATTGAAAACGAATTCGAGTTGAATTGAAAACGAATTCGAATCGAATTGAAATAAATTCAATTTGAATTGAATATAAGTGAATTTTAAAACGAATTTATAAGGAAGAATTCAATTTTGATTTGAATTGAAATGGAAGTTGAAATTGTTTTTGAAACGAATTTAAAACTATTTATAAAATTCGTTTTAAATAGGAATCGACGAAATATATATTATATATATTATATATATATATAATATAATGGCCTGAATAGAACGCGCCGCGGCAGTTCGTGAATTTCGACCATTTATTTCAAACGGACATTACGGGAGATCCGACTGTCGGATTCTCCTAAAACCGGAACCGTTGGGTTCGTATCGAAAAGAGCTTTCTAACGAAAATTAGATATTCAAAATCTAACGGTTGGATTTGGATATACGTCCAAATCAAATTCGAAAAAGGTCGCTGTAAGTGCAGTTCGATGGCCGTTGATGGAAATTACTAAAAATAGTAATAATTTGTGTAGAATCATAAGAAATGATTTGGGAAAAATTGGGGTGAAAAACTCCATATTTGAAAAGATAAAAATAGATTTTTATCGAAATGAACTAGTTTTGAACTAGAATTTAAAACCCAATGATTTTTAAATAAATAAATTGGATTTAAAATGGGTTTTAAATAGAATTGATGTGGGTTTATCGGGAACAGTGTTTTAAATAACACCAGTTCTTTAACCTGATAATAAATAGAATGTGATTTGGGTTGTCGTGAACTGTGTTTTAAAAGACATTAGTTCTTTAACCCAATAAAAGGAGTTTTAATGAATCTGCAATTAGATTGAAATGTGAATAGATAATCTAAATTATCAAATTTAGAAATTGAGCGAGAATGGAGTATCACCAGTTTTGCTCCAAAGCGATAGTTAAATCTTTAATTATATTTGAACGTGAAATGGTAATTAATTTTACCGATAACACCGTGGTATTAGATATGGAGTATTACCAGTTTTGCTTCATGGGATGAATAGGTTGGGATTGGGAAATAAAATAAATAATTACTTCGGTGTGGTTCGCTAATCTCGACTAGTTTGGAAAACCATAATTTGGTTTGAAATGACATCCAAAGGAAGATTAAAGGATAAATTTTAAAGAATTTATCTTGGATAAAATTAATGGGAACCTTTCCCTAAAAATATGATTTTGTGAATAAAAGAATATTCTGGATTGGAATGAGGCGTACGTTGTGTTTGAGTAACATTTGTTTTTAATATACGCGGGTTGTTCGGAAAGGCCGGGTTTATACCCATTCTGAATAACCGATTCGACGATATGTCGAACATGAAGACGGTGATTGAAGACCGGAAGTCTTCACATCGTCTGGATAATTACTAATGATCCTGATTGGGCTGTACACCCAAGAGGATGGAAATAGTTGGTGGTCGTCCAGACGTACTTGGAGATCGATGGATATGCGAGGAAAGTGCCTCCGGTTTCGTTCAGACCCAGAACGAACTTGTAAATGGATCGTGTGTCTGACATTGGATTTTATTTTGTGTTGATTGATTTCTGTTAAATATATATATGTTTGGCGGCGGAGAATTTATTCTCTTGCTTAATGCCCTTCTCTGAGACGTTCGAGCTTAGAGGTTATATATCGATAGATATCAATCGCATGGCATGAATTGCCTGTGTGGCATGCTGAGTTGCATGGATCAAGGCTTCTGTTGAAAAGCAAAGTCTTGTGGTTGATGATCAAAGCAAGGCCTACATGGCATCTTTGTGTATAGAGTGAATTCGCGAGCCTCACACCTCAGTATGAGTCAAAAATGGGATACGGACTGCAGGGAGAGCACGACGTTTCTTTCTAGCTTTGGTGGTGTAAGTGACATACCAGCCCTGACATTTATATCCTTTTCACCTATGTGGTTGTTGGAATGCGAGGCACCTCGATTTTAGGTCTGTAAGGGCTGGGAAACGTGTGTTCAGGAATAAATAACTGAGACGACCCGAACTTCCCCGTGAAGGAAAGCACGGATAGAATTGAGAACAAGACAAAATAGAACGCAGACGGAAGAACATTTCATTGTTATTACAACAATTCCATCAGATACAAGGATATACAGAGTATAAATGAATAAATTACACTCAACAAATATCAGAGATTTAAATTACATTTAAATACATCGCACCGGAAAATGATACAAAAACACAACTAGAAGTAATGCACGGATACAAAGCTTTCCGAGCATCGTTCCAGCTGTAAATCAGGATCCTGTGAATATAAATCTACAAAACCAAAACTACTAGCTGCCCGTGTGGAAAATAGGGGCACCCAGAGTTTAGGTTAAAACAATAAACTCCAGGTCAGTCATGTGACTGGTGTGAGAACTAAAACAGTTATTAATATTGGTTTTAAAGTTTGGTAAATCAAGGGACCACGCCGTATAACATGGAACGGGTTTCCTCCCAAGAATACCAGTGCATAGAACAAACAGCGCAATGCTAAATAAAGAAAAATGAAGCTGTTATAAGACCCAGGTCCCATCACACAATGCAACGCAAGCCGGAGGATAGGGTTTTTACCTTATAACAGCCAAAGCATGCTTGATACGTTTAAAACACATTATTTGATACTATTATAAGTGTATAGTGTCAAATCAATTTCAATCATAAATATTAATCATAGGCGGCATGAATGACCCATACCACTATGTCGCCATACTAGGTTCTACAAATAAAACCGAAACACACGTATTGGAAATTGGATTCCATCATGAGTCGAGGCAAGGGGAAAGCTCCTCTCCGCGTTCGAGACACTCTAGCAAATGTCCCAGGACCCCACTATGATCCTTGGATCTTCAGGGCCGGTCCTCTCTTACTTTTGAGGATTAATTATTCCTGAACACATGTTTCCCGGTCCTTACAGACCTATATCCGAGGCGCCTCATATCCAACAACCACACAGGTGAAAAGTATATAAATGTCAGGGCTGGTAGGTCACTGACACCACCCTAGCTAGAAAGAAACGTCGTGCTCTCCCTGCAGTCACTATCCCGTTTTTGACTCATACCGAGGTGTGAGGCTTGCGAATTCATGCTATACACAAAGCTATGCCACACAGGCTGTGCTTTGATCATCAACCACAAGACTTTGCTTTTCAACAGAAGCCTTGATCAATTGCCACTTACGCGTGCCACACTGGCAATTCACTCCATGCGACTGATGTCCATCGATATACAACCTCTGAGCTCGTACGTCTCAGAGAAGGGCGTTAAGCAAGAGAATAAATTCTCCGCCGCCAAACAGATGTATATTTAATAGAGATCAATCAACACAGAATAAAATCCTATGTCAGACACACAATCCATTTACAAGTTCGTCCTGGGTCTGAACGAAACCGAAGGCACTTTCCTCGCATATCCATCCATCTCCAAGTACGTCTGGACGATCACCAACTGTTTCCCTCATCTTGGGTGTACAGCCCAATCGAGATCATCAGTAATCACCCAAACGATGTGAAGACTTCTGGTCTTCAACCACCATCTTCATCTTCGACATCTCGACGAATCGGTTATTCGGAATGGGTATAACCCGGCCTTTCTGAATAACCCACGTATATTATAAACAAATGTTACCCAAACACAACAAACGCCTCATTCCAATTTAGAATATTCTTTTATTCACAAAATCACATTCTTAGGGAAAGGTTCCCATTAATTTTATCCAAGATAAATTCTTCTAAATTTATTCTTTAACCTTCCTTTGGATATCATTTCAAACTAGTCGGGATTAGCGAACCACACCGAAGTAATTATTTATTTTATTTCCCAATCCCAACCTATTTATCCCATGGAGAAATCTGGTAATACTCCACATCTAACACCACGGTGTTATCGGTAAAATTAATTACCATTTCACGTTCAAATCTAATTAAAGATTTAACTATCGCTTTGGAGCAAAACTGGTAGTACTCCATTCTCGATCACCTTCCAGATTTGATAATTTAAATTATCAATTCACCTTTTAATCTAATTAAAGATTCATTAAAACTCCACTTAGTTTTAATCTTTTCAAAAATCAATATCCTGCCTTTAACTGGGTTAAAGAACCAATGTCATCTAAAACACGATTCACGATAAACCCAAATCACATTTGATATTAAATACAAGGTTCTGAATAGAAAATATACCGGCTTATATTCAACATCAAATTCTGAAACCCACAAATATCGTATTGGAAATAACGATATAAAATATACCTTTCAAATTCCCATAATAATATCTGTATAGTCACGAAATCCAACATCGAAATATTCCGAAGATAATTTCAATTCAACTCCAGTCCAATCCATGTATTGGGAATATTGATTATTTTTAAAATCACTTTCAAATAAAATTTATTTATTTCAAAAATAAATTGATTTTAATTCTAGTTCAAAACTAGTTTATTTCGATAAAAATCTATTTTTATCTTTTCAAATGTGGAATTCTCCAGCTCGTTTCTTTCCAATCCATATATTATGATTTTACACAAATTATAGATATTTTTAATAATTTTATCAAGGCCCGTACAGTCGATTTCCATCAACGGCCATCGAACTGCACTTACAACGACCTTTTTCGAATTTGATTTTGACGTAATTCCAGATCCAACCGTTAGATTTCAAATTTCTAATATTCATTGGAAAGCTCTTTTCGATACGAACCCAACGGTTCCGGTTTTAGGAGAATCCGACGGTCGGATCTCCCGAAACGTCAATTCGAAATTAATGGTCGAAATTCACGAACTGCCGCGGCGCGGCGCGTTCTATTCAGGCCATTATATATATATATATAATATATTATATATATTTCGTCGAATTCCTTTTAAAACGTATTTTATAAATCGTTTTAAATTCGTTTTCAAAACCATTTCAACGCTACATTCAATTTCAAATCGATTTGATTTCAATTCAATTCGAATTCATTTCAATTTTATTTAATTCGAATTCAAATTCGTTTCAATTCAATTCTAATTCTAATTCGTTTCAATTCAATTCAATTTGAATTTACCTTCTATTTAATTCAATTCGAATTCAATTCGAATTCATTTCAAATTGAATCAATTCAATTTCAGTTCGTTTTAAATTGCATTCAAAACGATTTCAATTCATTTTTAATTCAATTTCAATTTAATTCAATTTGAATTCATTTCTATTTTATTCGAATTCAAATTCGCTTTCTATTCAATTTGAATTCAAAATTCACTTTCTATTCAATTCGAATCGAATTCATTTTCTATTCGATTCGAATTCATTTTCTATTCAATTCAAATTGATTCAATAAAATTTCAATTTGAATTTTTATCTAATTTAATTTGAATTTCATTTCAAAATATCATATTTTGAAATCACTTTCCAATATTCATTGTAAAACGAATAAAATCGATATAAATATCGTTCACGTCAAAATAGCGCATCTCTAATCCACACGGCTTTATATTTTTCAAAAACTTCTTGATTCTATTCAACAAATGAATATTTATTCTATTCAACACATGAATCTATATTTCTTTCAACACACGACTAATCTCAACACATGAGTACTGTCAACACATCACTATTTTTGTTATGTAAAATATTTTATAAAACTATGGTATCTATCGTTTGATTTTTAATTAGACTCCATCGTAAAGTAGTTCTAATTTTAAATATGATAAAGATGTGAATTTTATTATTAAAATATTTTACTCAACACATAAATAGTTTCCACACATGAATTTTCCTTTAATAATATTCATTATTTTCCCGATTGGAATGAGGCCGAATCAATAACCATATAATGTTAATTATATGGATTCCATACAACACATGTATATAATAGCAACGATAAACATTCAACCATCATCCAAGGTGCACCACACAACTGCATAAGCATCAAATATAAATAATTAACGCTTACACAGCCTGTCGACCAATCGATCGACATTCAATTAAATAATTGGGATTAGTGTACTCAAATATCATCCCAACACCCGTGTGGGGTTTCAAATCAACAAACACAGATTTTTTTTATTTGTGCAGTTGGGCGATGTGTAAAATTTATCGACCCAATCAATATCAGTCAAATCAGTGTATATAAACAAATCGGCCGATTTGTTTATAAATATTTATTTACTCACATTCACGTTAAAAGTTATATTTTTAATGATAAAATATTTATTTCAACTATCCACTTTTATTATCGACTTCACATCAACATCACAAACAATTTTCACAACACATCAATCAAACAAACAAGCCATCCATGGTCTGTGGATGACGGGTGTCGGGTGCTACTAAGCACCGTCTGCATCCTAGTATATATATATATACACAACTAGAAAAAGAAATTTGAGTGAGAAGTTCTCAGCGATAGCTAATCCAATCATCTCGACTCTTCTTTTGTAGAAAATCTTCACTGTTCTCGCCTTTTTGTCACTTTCGTTGCCCGTAGCCACTACATATGTAAAAATTGAATTTTTACTTCACTATTCAATATATAAAAAAACGTATTTTTACTTTGTTATTCAATATATAAAAATCGAATTTTTACTTCGCTATTCAATATATAAAAATCGAATTTTTACTTGCTATTCAATATATAAAAATCATATTTTTACTTGCTATTCAATATATAAAATCGTATTTTTACTATGCTATTCAATATATAAAAATCAAATTTTTACTTGCTATTCAATATATAAAAATCATATTTTTTTATGAACAAAAATCGTATTTTCCTCCAACTAAAAATCAAAGCTTTACCGTGTTAAAAATTCTACCTTTACAGTTTTAAAAATCCTATCTTTACAGTTTTAAAAATCCTATCTTTACTTTTGCTGTAAAAACAATGCCCTATTTTCTTTTGTAAAAACTGATTTTATATTTTCAAAACGATGGTGTTTTATATGATTTAAAAATCATATTCCTACAGTTTCAAACACTGAAAATAAATAAATGCAAATAAAATAAAATAAACGCTTACTGTTAAAGGTTGGAGGGGGTCGGAGGCGCGCTGAGGTGGCGCAGGCGGAGGGGCGAGGCTGCGTTTGGGCGCTGCTGGGTTTAAATGGGGGGTCTCGTTCGTGATGGAGGTGGAGCTGAAGAAGGGGAGGCGGAGCTGTGGAAGGCGGTGGATCGGAGGGCGCAGGGGCTTGGGGTGCGGCGGCCTTCAAATCGAAGAGGAGAGGGACAGTCGCGAGGGGAAGAGGGAGATCGGAAGTGGGAGGCGGTGCAGCTCCGCCACCTGCGGTGGCGTGTGGTCATCGGGGAGGGGAGGCGGCTCCTCCCCGCTTCGTGATCTTCTTTTTTTTCTGTTGAACTAAATCGAACGGGGGGGCCAGAGAGGATGTAGGAGAGAAAGGGGGTTTTTAATTTTTAATTTATTTAATTATTTTATTTTCACCAAAAAGCAACTTTTATTTTCGACCTCAAAACGAGGCCCACCGCCTGTCGTCCATAGCGTTTCACCCCCATTCCGAACACATTGGGAAAGTTATCGTAGGCTGATTCGATCATTTCGATCAGTTTTCGTTAAAATCAACATATAACTCTATATATTGAATTTGAACGCGTATTTCAATTTATCGGGGTCACATACTAACTAGAAAAATTCCATAAAAATATTTTCTAGCTTCGTATTGACGATACGGTCCTAACAAAACTAATTTCGTCGAATTTTGAGACCGCTGGAAAAATGGCCATTTTCCAGTCGATTAAAATCAACTGAAACTTGTCAAATGCGTTTTCCTTTGCCACGCTCACATATTGATTCGAAAAATTATGAAATTTAAAACCTAGAAATAATTCGACATCACGGATCCAACAAAAGTGGTTTCGTCGAAATCTGAGGTCGTTTGCAAAATGTCTATTTTTAAGGGCCTGAATTCCATAGCGACTATTCAGAATTTTCAACTGGACATATCTTTTGATTCCCGCTATGAAATCTCGATTTTCCAGATTCGTTGGAAAGATATTCTCAATTAGATCCTATCATTTTTGGTTTCACTAAAATCCGGATTGTTTTGCACCCGGTATGTTCAATTGAAGTTTCAAATCGAATTATCGAACTACCGCGCCATTTTCAATTCTATTTATAATTATATATAAATATTTATATTCTAACGACGACGTATATAATATATACGTTCTATTTATATTCAAAATAAATTTCTCGTCGATATTATCTAAAATAATCTATTTTAAATGTTCAAAATTCACTAAAATTGCCAAAATAAAAAATTTAAACTGGCCCAGATTTTCGGGTTGTTACAATCTCCCCCACTTAAAACTTTTCGTCCCCGAAAAGGAACAAAGTCGAAAGTGGTTTGATAAATCAACTCTACGTTCGATCTGGCTTCCATTCTCCAACTTTTCAGTTTCTGAGAATTTTCAAATTCTTCAAAAATTTTGGCTAACACCCTAAATTTTCGAAAAATTTCGCCATAACCTCCCCTGCACCGGGAGCCACGGGAAAATCCCGAAATTGCCATATAGGCCTTCTGATCTCAAAAAGAAAAAGAAAAATCCAAGCGGCTAGCCAATAGGCTCATAAAATCATCATCACCCAAACAAAACAGTAAATTATATAGTAAACATGTACCTATTTGTCGGGCAAACAAATTTTATTCTCTGCTCTAGCCTCCTTGCTATGACCTGTTCAATGTAAGTATATGTATATGCAAGCAAATGCGACCAATTTTCAATATAATTCAATATTCGATTCAATTAGGCTAAATGGTTCAAAATTATTAAACAAACAACACAAACATCAATCAATTAGTGAATTTAACGTTTCAAATTCATAATTTTGATATATATACAAAAAATCATGTTTTGGTGCCAATCACAACAATAAATCTATCTATATTAGTTTTGGTTCTCACACCAGTCTAATGGAAATATATAGAAATCACACCTTCGAAACACGAACATAAATACTGATGATGTGGCCACATCATCAGAATTATCCCCGGGTGTCTAGAATGTGATTCTATATCTATCCAGTATATTAAAGCTTCGACCATACGTTCATGACGCGTATACGCGAAATTTATATATACTCGATTGTCCAAATTCAAAATAAATAAATATTCAAATACGTTTTAAAACGAATTAAATTTCCAAAAAAATATTGTTTTCATTTGAAAAATATACTCTTCACACTCATTCTAGGATAATACTGATCCTATCTCTAACGAGTCATTCTAGTTGGATATTACTAATCCAATATCTGATGAATTCTTTTGTATGGTTCTAATGTGTCTTGTTCTCGAGCTCTGTAACCAAAGCTCTGATACCAAACTGAGACGACCCGAACTTCCCCGTAAAGGAAAGCACGGATAGAATTGAGGACAAGACAAAATAGAACGCAGACGGAAGAACATTTCATTGTTATTACAACAATTCCATCAGATACAAGGATATACAGAGTATAAATGAATAAATTACACTCAACAAATATCAGAGATTTAAATTACATTTAAATACATCGCACCGGAAAATGATACAAAAACACAACTAGAAGTAATGCACGGATACAGAGCTTTCCGAGCATCGTTCCAACTGTAAATCAGGATCATGTGAATATAAATCTGCAAAACCAAAACTACTAGCTGCCCGTGTGGAAAATAGGGGCACCCAGAGTTTAGGTTAAAACAATAAACTCCAGGTCAGTCATGTGACTGGTGTGAGAACTAAAACAGTTATTAATATTGGTTTTAAAGTTTGGTAAATCAAGGGACCACGCCGTATAACATGGAACGGGTTTCCTCCCAAGAATACCAGTGCATAGAACAAACAGCGCAATGCTAAATAAAGAAAAATGAAGCTGTTATAAGACCCAGGTCCCATCACATAATGCAACGCAAGCCGGAGGATAGGGTTTTTACCTTATAACAGCCAAAGCATGCTTGATACGTTTAAAACACATTATTTGATACAATTATAAGTGTACAGTGTCAAATCAATTTCAATCATAAATATTAATCATAGGCGGCATGAATGACCCATACCACTATGTCGCCATACTAGGTTCTACAAATAAAACCGAAACACACGTATTGGAAATTGGATTCCATCATGAGTCGAGGCAAGGGGCAAGCTCCTCTCCGCGTTCGAGACACTCTAGCAAATGTCCCAGGACCCCACTATGATCCTTGGATCTTCAGGGCCGGTCCTCTCTTACTTTTGAGGATTAATTATTCCTGAACACACGTTTCCAGGTCCTTACAGACCTATATCTGAGGCGCCTCATATCCAACAACCACACAGGTGAAAAGTATATAAATGTCAGGGCTGGTAGGTCACTGACACCACCCTAGCTAGAAAGAAACGTCGTGCTCTCCCTGCAGTCACTATCCCGTTTTTGACTCATACCGAGGTGTGAGGCTTGCGAATTCACGCTATACACAAAGCTACGCCACATAGGCTGTGCTTTGATCATCAACCACAAGACTTTGCTTTTCAACAGAAGCCTTGATCAATTGCCACTTACGCGTGCCACACTGGCAATTCACTCCATGCGACTGATGTCCATCGATATACAACCTCTGAGCTCGTACGTCTCAGAGAAGGGCGTTAAGCAAGAGAATAAATTCTCCGCCGCCAAACAGATGTATATTTAATAGAGATCAATCAACACAGAATAAAATCCTATGTCAGACACACAATCCATTTACAAGTTCGTCCTGGGTCTAAACGAAACCGGAGGCACTTTCCTCGTATATCCATCCATCTCCAAGTACGTCTGGACGATCACCAACTGTTTCCCTCATCTTGGGTGTACAGCCCAATCGAGATCATCAGTAATCACCCAAACGATGTGAAGACTTCCGGTCTTCAACCACCATCTTCATCTTTGACATCTCATCGAATCGGTTATTCAGAATGGGTATAACCCGGCCTTTCTGAATAACCCACGTATATTACAAACAAATGTTACCCAAACACAACAAACGCCTCATTCCAATTCAGAATATTCTTTTATTCACAAAATCACATTCTTAGGGAAAGGTTCCCATTAATTTTATCCAAGATAAATTCTTCTAAATTTATTCTTTAACCTTCCTTTGGATATCATTTCAAACTAGTCGGGATTAGCGAACCACACTGAAGTAATTATTTATTTTATTTCCCAATCCCAACCTATTTATCCCATGGAGAAATCTGGTAATACTCCACATCTAACACCACGGTGTTATCGGTAAAATTAATTACCATTTCACGTTCAAATCTAATTAAAGATTTAACTATCGCTTTGGAGCAAAACTGGTAGTACTCCATTCTCGATCACCTTTCAGATTTGATAATTTAAATTATCAATTCACCTTTTAATCTAATTAAAGATTCATTAAAAATCCACTTAGTTTTAATCTTTTCAAAAATCAATATCCTGCCTTTAACTGGGTTAAAGAACCAATGTCATCTAAAACACGATTCACGATAAACCCAAATCACATTTGATATTAAATACAAGGTTCTGAATAGAAAATATACCGGCTTATATTCAACATCAAATTCTGAAACCCACAAATATCGTATTGGAAATAACGATATAAAATATATCTTTCAAATTCCCATAACAATATCTGTATAGTCACGAAATCCAACATCGAAATATTCCGAAGATAATTTCGATTCAACTCCAGTCCAATCCATGTATTGGGAATATTGATTATTTTTAAAATCACTTTCAAATACAATTTATTTATTTCAAAAATAAATTGATTTTAATTCTAGTTCAAAACTAGTTCATTTCGATAAAAATCTATTTTTATCTTTTCAAATGTGGAATTCTCCAGCTCAATTCTTTCCAATCCATATATTATGATTTTACACAAATTATAGATATTTTTAATAATTTTATCAAGGCCCGTACAGTCGATTTCCATTAACGGCCATCGAACTACACTTACAGCGACCTTTTTCAAATTTGATTTTGACATAATTCCAGATCCAACCGTTAGATTTCAAATTTCTAATATTCATTGGAAAGGTATTTTCGATACGAACCCAACGGTTCCGGTTTTAGGAGAATCCGACGGTCGGATCTCCCACAACGTCAATTCGAAATTAATGGTCGAAATTCACGAACTGCCGCGGCGCGGCGCGTTCTATTCAGGCCATTATATATATATATATATATATATATATATATATATATATATATTTCGTCGATTTCCTTTTAAAACGTATTTTATAAATCGTTTTAAATTCGTTTTCAAAACCATTTCAACGCTACATTCAATTTCAAATCGATTTGATTTCAATTCAATTCGAATTCATTTCAATTTTATTTAATTCGAATTCAAATTCGTTTCAATTCAATTCAAATTCTAATTCATTTCAATTCAATTCAATTTGAATTTACCTTCTATTTAATTCAATTCGAATTCAATTCGAATTCATTTCAAATTGATTCAATTCGAATTCATTTCAAATTGATTCAATTCAATTTCAGTTCGTTTTAAATTGCATTCAAAACGATTTCAATTCGTTTTTAATTCAATTTCAATTTAATTCAATTTCAATTCATTTCTATTTTATTCGAATTCAAATTCGCTTTCTATTCAATTTGAATTCAAAATTCACTTTCTATTCAATTCGAATCGAATTCATTTTCTATTCGATTCGAATTCATTTTCTATTCAATTCAAATTGATTCAATAAAATTTCAATTTGAATTTTTATCTAATTTAATTTGAATTTCATTTCAAAATATCAGATTTTGAAATCACTTTTCAATATTCATTGTAAAACGAATAAAATCGATATAAATATCGTTCACGTCAAAATAGCGCATCTCTAATCCACACGGCTTTATATTTTTCAAAAACTTCTTTATTCTATTCAACAAATGAATATTTATTATATTCAACACATGAATCTATATTTCTTTCAACACACGACTAATCTCAACACATGAGTACTGTCAACACATCACTATTTTTGTTATGTAAAATATTTTATAAAACTATGGTATCTATCGTTTGATTTTTAATTAGACTCCATCGTAAAGTAGTTCTAATTTTAAATATGATAAAGATGTGAATTTTATTATTAAAATATTTTATTCAACACATAAATAGTTTCAACACATGAATTTTCCTTTAATAATATTCATTATTTTCCCGATTGGAATGAGGCCCAATCAATCACCATATAATGTTAATTATATGGATTCCATACAACAGATGTATATAATAGCAACGATAAACATTCAACCATCATCCAAGGTGCACCACACAACTGCATAAGGATCAAATATAAATAATTAACGCTTGCACAGCCTGTCGACCAATCGATCGACATTCAATTAAATAATTGGGATTAGTGTACTCAAATATCATCCCAACACCCGTGTGGGGTTTCAAATCAACAAACACAGATTTTTTTTATTTGTGCAGTTGGGCGATGTGTAAAATTTATCGACCCAATCAATATCAGTCAAATCAGTGTATATAAACAAATCGGCCGATCTGTTTATAAATATTTATTTACTCACATTCACGTTGAAAGTTATATTTTTAACGATAAAATATTTATTTCAACTATCCACTTTTATTATCGACTTCACATCAACATCACAAACAATTTTCACAACACATCAATCAAACAAACAAGCCATCCATGGTCTGTGGATGACGGGTGTCGGGTGCTACTAAGCACCGTCTGCATCCTAGTGTATATATATATATATATATATATATATAACTAGAAAAAGAAATTTGAGTGAGAAGTTCTCACCGATAGCAAATCCAATCATCTCGACTCTTCTTTTGTAGAAAATCTTCACTGTTCTCGCCTTTTTGTCACTTTCGGTGCCCGTAGCCACTATGTAACACCCCACACCCGTTAAGGTCACTCACTAAGGGAATGCCTTAACTTTGGTGGAGCATTTTATGTGAATATAGAACAGAAAAATTACACAAGACAGATATAAATAATACTTGAAAACTTGAAACATCATTTCATTGCAGCAGAAGGTAAACATGTTTGGTTACATCTCAAAAACCAACAAGAGTCAAGTACAAAATATCCATCTCGTTAAAACATAAGTACATAATCCCACTACATACTAATAGCCATAATAGAAAAGATAACCGAGCTTTTCTTCAAGAGTCCAAGCTCCAAAAGATAGATAAGCAATCTGATCAAAGCCCACTAGTGCTAGGCCCACTCTGAGAACCTGAGGGTTGGGGAAAAAGATAAAAACAACGGGGTCAGACATAAGTCTGAGTGAGCCCTATAAGCTTAACAATACAATCATTAAAGTAATTAGGGTATGATATAAACCTGGTACGGTACGACTGGGGATAAATGACTACACTAAGTAGCCACTAGACTTAGGATAAACTAAGATAACGGTAAAGACGCGCCTATCCACCTAAGGATAACTACTACACTGCACCACCCCAGATCTACCCACCCAAGGGTAATTCCTACACTGCACCACACCAGTTCTACCCACCTACGGGTAATTCCTACTTAAAGGTTGATCCCACTAAGTGTACTTAGTAATTTTTAATAGAAGTTTCGTGTACCCCTAGCTGACTACATAGGTGTCGTCTGCCCCTATCTCCACTAGGTGTACCCACAACATAGTAATTTTATTAGTAGTCTCGTGTACCCCTAACTGTTTACATAGGTGACGTCTGCCCCTATCTCCACTAGGTGTACCCACTACTCCCCAAGCGATCGGCTCCCTAACGTAGATACCCGTGCTGGCCCCACAGTGGGGTGTATCACTCCCCAAAGTGGCAACCCGATAATCAATGGTGCACGGCTTATACCTACACGATGCAACAACGTCTTACCTACCAGCCCGGGTCCACACACGCATATGAAACCCGTTGGACTTGCATTGCCACCGCTACCCCGTTTTGGCCTCTTATAATCAAGCCCAGTATGCGTGTCCCGTCCTCGACATGGGTCGAGCCCAATAAGATACATATGGGTTACTGGTTGAAATGGGCCCCCACAAGCTACTACTTAAGCTTGTCATTTTATTTAGTGCATCCCACTTAACCCCTTTTTATAATCATGCCCACTTACATGTTAAGGTTTGGATAAGTCATCTAATCATATTTCAATTGCCACTCAAGGCCCCCACAAGCTACTACTTAAGCTTGTCATTCAATCTTATTTCAATTGCCACTCAAGGCCCCCACAAGCTACTACTTAAGCTTGTCATTTAATCTAGTGCATCCCACTTAACCCCCTTTTTCATAATCATGCCCACCTACATGTTAAGGTTTGGTTAAGTCATCTAATCATATTTCAATTGCCACTCAAGGCACCCACTAGATTTCTACATGCCACCTAAGGCACCCACTTAACCCTTTAATCATGTTTAGTTACATGTTCCACTTTGGTTAAGTATTCTAGTCGTATTCTCTATTGCCACCCAAGGCAACCCACTAGATTTTTCCACATGCCACCCAAGGCACCCACTTAACCCTTTAATCATGTTTAATTACATGTCCCACTTTGGTTAAGTATTCTAATCTTATCTTCTATTGCCACCCAAGGCAACCACTAGATTTTCCCATGCCACCCAAGGCACTTACTTAACCCTTTAATCATGTTTAATTACATGTTCCACTTCGGTTAAGTATTCTAATCGTATTTTCTATTGCCCGGCAACTACTAGATTTTTCCACATGCCACCCAAGGCACCCACTTAACCCCTCATGTCCTCTACATGCTAATATGGTTAAGTGTTTCTTAATTGATTAAGAACGTAACCGTTGTAGAGACCTCTCACATTAGACTATCTCTTATGGCAGCTGGATTTGTCGGTCGGGTCCGGGCAGCCTTACGCCATAACAGAGTCTAACCTCGTGTCTTTACACTTGTCACGTATATAGTTTGTGCCTAAGACCTCTCACATTGGGCCAATCATTTGTAGCCGCTGGATTTGCCGGTCGGTTCCGGGCAGTCTTATGCTACAAAAGGGTCCAACCTCGTGTCTTAGTCGATTAATTACACCTAATTAATCACCCCCGAATTAATTTTCCCTAATTAATTCCAATTTTAACGATGTACATAATTGACTCAATTATGTCCATCCACTTTGTGGTATGCATAATCATACCAACTTCACACAATTTCATTAGCATGTTTATTAACCCCATCGTTCCCCACGTAATTCGCTAACATGACATAAAAGGGAAGATTCATCACAAATACAATGGGTTCAACTTGCATAACACATTAGCATCAACATGGGTTTAAAGGTGTCAACATGCATATAGTATCAAACCCAACTAGCATAAATAATCAACCCAAACTTGCATGAATCACATATGTCATAAAGAGGTTAACTTGCATAAGTTTCTTATGTCATACAAAGGGGTAAACTTGCATATGTATGTATGACATGTAAAGGGGTTAACTTGCATATGTATGCATATCATACTAAGGTGTAAACTTGCACATGTTACTTGCATAAAATCAAACACCATACTTGCATAACATGTCATATATGGACTTGCATATAATCATACACCAAACTTGCATAACATATCATATATGAGCTTGCATATAATCATACACCAAACTTGCATAACATATCATATATGAGCTTGCATATAATCATACACCAAACTTGCATAATCATGGTGTCATAGTGGATCAATGTTTATCATAGCAACTAGCATCATGAACACTTGCATAACTTGCATAACATCATGATCATATAGCATATAGCTTGCATAACTTGCATAACATCATGAACATGTAACATATGACTTGCATAACTTGCATAACATCATGAACATGTAGCATATGACTTGCATAACTTGCATAACATCATGAACATGTAGCATATGGCTTGCATAACTTGCATAACATCTCAAACCCATAGCATATAACTTGCATAACATGCATAACATCTCAAACACATAGCATATAACTTGCATAACATGCATAACATCATTAACACATAGCATATAACTTGCATAACTTGCATTGATCCACATTCATAGCCATAACCTCATTATATCCTATCATAATCATTTCAATAATTGGTCATTAAGGCTATAGAAAACTCACAACTTGTTGATTAGCACTCCTAAGAAGAATATTAAGTTGCTAGAGTTGATTAGAGATTGATTTGAGAAGCAATCTTCCTCTTTAGATTGATGGAGGCTCCTTCAAGTTGCAATTTGACGGCATAACGGTGTTGTAGCTATTTTTAGTATGAATTAGGGTAGTCTTAGGGTGTATTTATAGATTAGTTAGGTGTTTTAGGCCCTTAGATTAACCCTAAATTAGATTAGAGCCGTCAGATCACGTCACAAGCCACCAGACTCAGCCCAAAAGCCAAACTGATGCACCCAGGTCACCTAGGCTCGACCAGGGAGGTCGACTCCCAGGTCGACCCTAGGGTAGACTCCCCAGTCGACCTGGGGGGGAGGTCGACTCCCCAGTCGACCCCCAGGTCGACCCCCTGGGTCTGGCGGGATTTTTCCCGCCACTTCTGAAAATCTGTTTTTAAATTTCTGAAAACTTCTTTGGGCCTTACCGGGGTCATACGGACTCCGATTTTCGAAAACTCGGACTCTATTTCGCGTATTTTTCCGAGACTAACGCACTGGCATAGCCCATTTCCCCTGATTCAGATTTTTATATTTAATTCTGCCCTATTTTATATTATAGCAATTTATTCAACATACGGGGTGTTACATTCTCCCCTACTTAAAGGATTTCGTCCCCGAAATCTCTAAGTCAAGAAGAACGTATCCTACCAACCAACAACCATCTACTCAAACCATCAAACACTGGCATCCATTGTCCTTAGAGCTTCTAATGCTGTATGAACATATGCAAAGAGTGTGTGTATATGTTCCCTGTCTAATGCAAAATTAGGCGGTCTACTAATTTAGTTGACCTCCTTAATGCAAACCATGATAGTGCCATGCATCCAATATGTATGCGAAAGATCCCTATCGACACATACTATCTCTACATGTGTGCACAACCATACACCAAAATGCATCATCCATGTGATAATACAACCATTATACATCCATTAGTATAGCTACCTACACAAAATTTTATGCAATATGCAATATGAAGTGATTGAGCCGATCTAGTGCCTAGAGTGTGTGTATATGCATCCACGAGCAACCACTAGCAACCACTTGCATCCACACGCATCCATCAAACATAACATGTCTCAAACACATGTTTCAACCATAGGTTTTACCCTATCTAAAGGTCAAAGGTACTAGTGAGAGGACATACTAAAGATAAGATAAGTACTAGACAAACGATAAAGGAGAAGTTAAAGTAGCATTGCTCTCATCTTCTCCCCTTTTCACTTTGACTAGTCGAACCTCTCTGTTTCTCAACTTCCTAATCTCTGACCCAAGGATGCGGGTAGGAGCTCGTCGAATAGTCGGATCACGCTCTACCTCCACCTCTCTAAGCAAGGTCGGCTCTACCACCTCTGCGGTCTCATGTAGGCACTACCTCAAATGTGACACATGGAATACGTCATGTTCCCTATGCAACCGAACTATCTCTCGAAGATAACTGAAGCTAGCCATGGAGCAGTCCTCTTGCTCTTCACGGGTATGAAATGGGCACTCTTAGTAAGTCTGTCTATCATAACCCAAATTCCCGTATTACCCTTCCTCGATCTAGGTAACCCATCAATAAAATCCATCGAGACGCCATCCCATTTCCATTGCGGAACTTCCAATGGGTGAAGCAATCCACCAGGTTTCTTTTGCTCCGCTTTCACTTGTTGGCACACCAAGCATCTAGCGACATACGCGGCCACATCTTTCTTCATACCGGCCCAAAAGAAAACTCGCTTCATGTCTTGGTACATCTTGTCCCCACCGGGATAAATGGTCATCCTAGAACAGTGTGCATCATCAAGGATAGCTTTCCTTAAACCCTCGTCTTGCGGTACACAAAGTCTACCGTCTCTACGCAAGCACCTCCCATCGTC
The DNA here is from genome assembly GCA_030737875.1 of Allium sativum. NCBI lineage: Eukaryota > Viridiplantae > Streptophyta > Magnoliopsida > Asparagales > Amaryllidaceae > Allium > Allium sativum. Next base: position 206,024,049 of record CM060919.1, read on the forward strand.
TAAGGTATACCTACTCAAATGGCTGGACGACTCCCCTTTTATGAGCCTCTATACCAACTCAACCAACTGTGGGTCGTCCCGCTGTGCCTCGCCAATCCGTCTCAAAAGAGTAGGTCTGGCCTCCAAGGATGCTAGCAAACCGGGTATAAAGTCAAGGAAGGTCTAAATTCAAACATCGAGATAAATTCCAAGCTTCATCGTACCACGAACCATGGACTCAAGGACAACCTTTTTCCGCTCAAGGCGTCCGCAACCACGTTACCCTTGCCAGGGGTATACGCCATCTCGAAATCATAGGATGCTAAGAACTCCATCCACCTTTGCTGTCTCAAGACTATGCGCTCGAAGAGTCTCCAACACTTCCCTAAGATGTAGGGCATGCTTTACTCCACTTCTGGAGAAAACCAGGATATTTTCTCATACAAAGTCGTCACAACTATCCATCTCTCACGCAGACCATCCTAGTCGAACTCGACATCCCCCAAGTGCAAGCCCCAAAGGCCTAAACCAATATCAGACAACCACCCAAGGGACACCTCCTTCGAATTCAGACGACCTACGTGAGATGATACTAGTAAAAACGGCTAAATAATTAAGCCCTTGTCCAACTCTGGATGTCCTTGCCAATCTCGCTCCAAAACCATCGTTGATCAAATGACTGGCTTTGCTTAACCTATTAAGCACACACGAAAACTTATTTCGTTCTTAGAAAAGACCAAGATGTCATCCACTACGAAGTTGTTTAGGTACTCCCTGAACACCCTACTCATCAAATCAACAAAGTACGCGGGGGCGTTCGTCAAACCAAATGGCATCACCAGCCACTCATAGAAACCATCTGGAGTCCTAAAGGCGGTCTTCTCCATACTATCCTCAGCCACTCCCAACTGATGAAACCCCGTGGCCAAGTCCCACTGCGAAAACACTGAGGCGCCAACCAACTGATCAAAGAGATCGTCAGTCCTTGGCAATGGGTGTCTACTCTTCTTTGTGAGCTTGTTGAGTTCTCTATAGTCTATACAAAGTCTGAGGGACCCATCCGCCTTCGTAGCAAAAACTACTGGAGCACCCCACTCCGATATACTTCGTCTTATGAAACCCTTCTCAAGCAACTCCCCTACCTGCTTATGGAGTTCCCTCCTCTCACGAGGAGCCATGCGACGTACTGACAACGATACTGGTTTAGCATCACCTACCAGATATATTCGGAGGTCTATCTCCTGCTTCGGAGGTAAGCCCTTCACCTCCCCAAACTCATCCGAGTATTCTCGGACCACTCTAACAGATCGCAAACTCTTGACCGAAGCGTCAAGCGATTCAAGATAACTTAGCAAAACAGAATCTATGGGATTACAAGAGATCTCGAGAGTGTTACCCAAGCGGGTCATGAGCCTAACAACTCTCCTTTCGCAATCAAGAACGGCACCATTACTGGATAACCAGTCCATGCCCAAAATCAACCCATAGCCCGTGAAAGCCCAAAACAAAGGCATCACACCTAAACTCAACGCTAAGTATGAGGATCTTCAAACCCAAACATATCATGGACAAATAAGTGGAGCCCCCCCCCCCCCAATTGGGTTTGAAACAACCACGGGATCATCTACTAAACTGGTGTCTAGGTGCAGTGACTCAACTAATGATGATGAGATAAACGAATGTGATGCGCCAGCGTCGAATAAAGTTCGAACAGGATGATCGAGAGAACCAAATTTCAACATAGACGGTCCTACCCCCATCAGGTATACCCGTCGTGAGGGAATACATCTACACTCCAGAAGATCTTGTATTTCGTCCTTACCTCTTTGGACAACCCCAAGGTGTCCTATTTCTCCAAAACAACTAGCCTTCCCCTTCACATTCTCCTTTCGTGGCCTTCTTACCACGATGAGGTTTCGTCCTTTATTTACCTAATAGCTATTTGAACCTTCCTTTCTCGTCCATCTTAAATGTACCCATAAGCCCTCCACCTCCTTGGACTACCTTCTTAGCCCGACATACTTCTTAGTCCCTTGAAGTGGTTCTTCCGTCCTTCATACGGAAGTCCTTATTTATCTTAAAAAGACATCTATACGCGGAGGGGAAATTCAGAAAGAGATAGAGGAAGAGATTCAAAACGGAGAATCCGAAGGATAAAGATATGGCTGTTTGGGGATTATGCTTTTCTTTCAGAAACTTTTCTCTTAAAAGACAAGTTTTTGAAAATACTTCTTCCGAAAATGTTTTTAGAAAATAGTTTTCTAAAAATTTTATCTGTTCTGGTAACCTTAAGCTCTGATACCACGTGTAACACCCCACACACGTTAAGGTCACTCACTAAGGGAATGCCTTAACTTTGGTGGAGCATTTTAAGTGAATATAGAACAGAAAAATTACACAAGACAGATATAAATAATACTTGAAAACTTGAAACATCATTTCATTGCAGCAGAAGGTAAACATGTTTGGTTACATCTCAAAAACCAACAAGAGTCAAGTACAAAATATCCATCTCGTTAAAACATAAGTACATAATCCCACTACATACTAATAGCCATAATAGAAAAGATAACCGAGCTTTTCTTCAAGAGTCCAAGCTCCAAAAGATAGATAAACAATCTGATCAAAGCCCACTAGTGCTAGGCCCACTCTGAGAACCTGAGGGTTGGGGAAAAAGATAAAAACAACGGGGTCAGACATAAGTCTGAGTGAGCCCTATAAGCTTAACAATACAATTATTAAATTAATTAGGGTATGATATAAACCTGGTACGGTACGACTGGGGATAAATGACTACACTAAGTAGCCACTAGACTTAGGATAAACTAAGATAACGGTAAAGACGCGCCTATCCACCTAAGGATAACTACTACACTGCACCACCCCAGATCTACCCACCTAAGGGTAATTCCTACACTGCACCACACCAGTTCTACCCACCTAAGGGTAATTCCTACTTAAAGGTTGATCCCACTAAGTGTACTTAGTAATTTTTAATAGAAGTTTCGTGTACCCCTAGCTGACTATATAGGTGCCGTCTGCCCCTATCTCCACTAGGTGTACCCACAACATAGTAATTTTATTAGTAGTCTCGTGTACCCCTAGCTGTTTACATAGGTGCCGTCTGCCCCTATCTCCACTAGGTGTACCCACTACTCCCCAAGCGATCGGCTCCCTAACGTAGATACCCGTGCTGGCCCCACAGTGGGGTGTATCACTCCCCAAAGTGGCAACCCGATAATCAATGGTGCACGGCTTATACCTACACGATGCAACAACGTCTTACCTACCAGCCCGGGTCCACACACGCATATGAAACCCGTTGGACTTGCGTTGCCACCGCTACCCCGTTTTGGCCTCTTATAATCAAGCCCAGTACGCGTGTCCCGTCCTCGACATGGGTCGAGCCCAATAAGATACATATGGGTTACTGGTTGAAATGGGCCCCCACAAGCTACTACTTAAGCTTGTCATTTTATCTAGTGCATCCCACTTAACCCCTTTTTATAATCATGCCCACTTACATGTTAAGTTTGGTTAAGTCATCTAATCATATTTCAATTGCCACTCAAGGCCCCCACAAGCTACTACTTAAGCTTGTCATTTAATCTTATTTCAATTGCCACTCAAGGCCCCCACAAGCTACTACTTAAGCTTGTCATTTAATCTAGTGCATCCCACTTAACCCCCTTTTTCATAATCATGCCCACCTACATGTTAAGGTTTGGTTAAGTCATCTAATCATATTTCAATTGCCACTCAAGACACCCACTAGATTTCTACATGCCACCCAAGGCACCCACTTAACCCTTTAATCATGTTTAGTTACATGTTCCACTTTGGTTAAGTATTCTAGTCGTATTCTCTATTGCCACCCAAGGCAACCCACTAGATTTTTCCACATGCCACCCAAGGCACCCACTTAACCCTTTAATCATGTTTAATTACATGTCCCACTTTGGTTAAGTATTCTAATCTTATCTTCTGTTGCCACCCAAGGCAACCACTAGATTTTCCCATGCCACCCAAGGCACTTACTTAACCCTTTAATCATGTTTAATTACATGTTCCACTTCGGTTAAGTATTCTAATCGTATTTTCTATTGCCACCCAAGGCAACTACTAGATTTTTCCACATGCCACCCAAGGCACCCACTTAACCCCTCATGTCCTCTACATGCTAATATGGTTAAGTGTTTCTTAATTGATTAAGAACGTAACCGTTGTAGAGACCTCTCACATTAGACTATCTCTTATGGCAGCTGGATTTGCCGGTCGGGTCCGGGCAGCCTTACGCCATAACCGAGTCTAACCTCGTGTCTTTACACTTGTCACGTATATAGTTTGTGCCTAAGACCTCTCACATTGGGCCAATCATTTGTAGCCGCTGGATTTGCCGGTCGGTTCCGGGCAGTCTTATGCTACAAAAGGGTCCAACCTCGTGTCTTAGTCGATTAATTACACCTAATTAATCACCCCCGAATCAATTTTCCCTAATTAATTCCAATTTTAACGATGTACATAATTGACTCAATTATGTCCATCCACTTTGTGGTATGCATAATCATACCAACTTCACACAATTTCATTAGCATGTTTATTAACCCCATCGTTCCCCATGTAATTCGCAAGCATGACATAAAAGGGAAGATTCATCACAAATACAATGGGTTCAACTTGCATAACACATTAGCATCAACATGGGTTTAAAGGTGTCAACATGCATATAGCATCAAACCCAACTAGCAAAAATAATCAACCCAAATTTGCATGAATCACATATGTCATAAAGAGGTTAACTTGCATAAGTTTCTTATGTCATACAAAGGGGTAAACTTGCATATGTATGTATGACATGTAAAGGGGTTAACTTGCATATGTATGCATATCATACTAAGGTGTAAACTTGCACATGTTACTTGCATAAAATCAAACACCATACTTGCATAACATGTCATATATGGACTTGCATATAATCATACACCAAACTTGCATAACATATCATATATGAGCTTGCATATAATCATACACCAAACTTGCATAACATATCATATATGAGCTTGCATATAATCATACACCAAACTTGCATAATCATGGTGTCATAGTGGATCAATGTTTATCATAGCAACTAGCATCATGAACACTTGCATAACTTGCATAACATCATGATCATATAGCATATAGCTTGCATAACTTGCATAACATCATGAACATGTAACATATGACTTGCATAACTTGCATAACATCATGAACATGTAGCATATGACTTGCATAACTTGCATAACATCATGAACATGTAGCATATGGCTTGCATAACTTGCATAACATCTCAAACCCATAGCATATAACTTGCATAACATGCATAACATCTCAAACACATAGCATATAACTTGCATAACATGCATAACATCATTAACACATAGCATATAACTTGCATAACTTGCATTGATCCACATTCATAGCCATAACCTCATTATATCCTATCATAATCATTTCAATAATTGGTCATTAAGGCTATAGAAAACTCACAACTTGTTGATTAGCACTCCTAAGAAGAAGATTAAGTTTCTAGAGTTGATTAGAGATTGATTTGAGAAGCCATCTTCCTCTTTAGATTGATGGAGGCTCCTTCAAGTTGCAATTTGACGGCATAACGGTGTTGTAGCTATTTTTAGTATGAATTAGGGTAGTCTTAGGGTGTATTTATAGATTAGTTAGGTGTTTTAGGCCCTTAGATTAACCCTAAATTAGATTAGAGCCGTCAGATCACGTCACAAGCACCAGACTCAGCCCAAAAGCCAAACTGATGCACCCAAGTCACCTGGGCTCGACCAGGGAGGTCGACTCCCAGGTCGACCCTAGGGTTGACTCCCCAGTCGACCTGGGGGGGAGGTCGACTCCCCAGTCGACCCTCAGGTCGACCCCCTGGGTCTGGCGGGATTTTTCCCGCCACTTCTGAAAATCTGTTTTTAAATTTCTGAAAACTTCTTTGGGCCTTACCGGGGTCATACGGACTCCGATTTTCGAAAACTCGGACTCTATTTCGCGTATTTTTCCGAGACGAACGCAATGGCATAGCTCGTTTCCCTTGATTCAGATTTTTAAATTTAATTCTGCCCTGTTTTATATTATAGCAATTTATTCAACATACGGGGTGTTACACACTACATATGTAAAAATTGAGTTTTTACTTCACTATTCAATATATAAAAAACGTATTTTTACTTTGTTATTCAATATATAAAAATCGAATTTTTACTTCGCTATTCAATATATAAAAATCGAATTTTTACTTCGCTATTCAATATATAAAAATCGAATTTTTACTTGCTATTCAATATATAAAAATCATATTTTTACTTGCTATTCAATATATAAAATCGTATTTTTACTATGCTATTCAATATATAAAAATCGAATTTTTACTTGCTATTCAATATATAAAAATCATATTTTTATATGAACAAAAATCATATTTTCCTCCAACTAAAAATCAAAGCTTTACCGTGTTAAAAATTCTACCTTTACAGTTTTAAAAATCCTATCTTTACAGTTTTAAAAATCCTATCTTTACTTTTGCTGTAAAAACAATGCCCTATTTTCTTTTCTAAAAATTGATTTTATATTTTCAAAACGATGGTGTTTTATATGATTTAAAAATCATATTCCTACAGTTTCAAAAACTGAAAATAAGTAAATGCAAATAAAATAAAATAAACGCTTACTGTTAAAGGTTGGAGGGGGTCGGAGGCGCGCTGAGGTGGCGCAGGCGGAGGGGCGAGGCTGCGTTCGGGCGCTGCTGGGTTTAAATGGGGGGTCTCGTTCATGATGGAGGTGGAGCTGAAGAAGGGGAGGCGGAGCTGTGGCAGGCGGTGGATCGGAGGGCGCAGGGGCTTGGGGTGCGGCGGCCTTCAAATCGAAGATGAGAGGGACAGTCGCGAGGGGAAGAGGGAGATCGGAAGTGGGAGGCGGTGCAGCTCCGCCACCTGCGGCGGCGCGTGGTCATCGGGGAGGGGCGGCGGCTCCTCCCCGCTTCGTCATCTTCTTCTTTTTTCTGTTGAAATAAATCGAACGGGGGGGGGGGCAGAGAGGATGTAGGAGAGAAAGGGGGTTTTTAATTTTTAATTTATTTAATTATTTTATTTTCACCAAAAAGCAACTTTTATTTTCGACCTCAAAACGAGGCCCACCGCCTGTCGTCCATAGCATTTCACCACCATTCCGAACACAATGGGATAGGTATCGTAGGCTGATTCGATCATTTCGATCAGTTTTCGTTAAAATCAACATATAACTCTATATATTGAACTTGAACGCGTATTTCAATTTACCGGGGTCACATACTAACTAGAAAAATTCCATAAAAATATTTTCTAGCTTCGTATTGACGATACGGTCCTAACAAAACTAATTTCGTCGAATTCTGAGACCGCTGGAAAAATGGCCATTTTCCAGTCGATTAAAATCAACTAAAACTGGTCAAACGCGTTTTCCTTTGCCACGCTCACATATTGATTCGAAAAATTATGAAATTTAAAACCTAGCAATAATTTGACATCACGGATCCAACAAAAGTGGTTTCGTCGAAATCCGAGGTCATTTGCAAAATGTCTATTTTTAAGGGCCTGAATTCCATAGCGACTATTCAGAATTTTCAACTGGACATATCTTTTGATTCCCGCTATGAAATCTCGATTTTCCAGATTCGTTGGAAAGATATTCTCAATTAGATCCTATCATTTTTGGTTTCACTAAAATCCGGATTGTTTTGCACCCGGTATGTTCAATTGAAGTTTGAAATCGAATTATCGAACTACCGTGCCATTTTCAATTCTATTTATAATTATATATAAATATTTATATTCTAACGACGACGTATATAATATATACGTTCTATTTATATTCAAAATAAATTTCTCGTCGATATTATCAAAAATAATCTATTTTAAATGTTCAAAATTCACTAAAATTGCCAAAATAAAAATTTTAAACTGGCCCAGATTTTCGGGTAGTTACAATAATCCTCTAACGTAAGTGAGGACCGGCCCTGAAGCATCCAGGATTGCCCAGAGTGTGTAGTCCTGAGACATTTGCTAGAGTGTCTCGAACGCGGAGAGGAGCTTGCCCCTTGCCCCTTGCCTCGACTCATGACGGAAATCCAATTTCCAATACATGTAATTCAGTTTTAATTATAGAACTAGTATGGCGACATAGTGGTATGGGACATTCATGCCGCCTATGATTTATATTTATGATTGAAATTGTTTTGACACTATACACTTATTATAGTATCAAATGATTTGTTTTAAACGTACCAAGCATGTTTGGCTGTTATAAGGTAAAACCCTATCCTCCGGCTTGCGTTGCATTGTGTGATGGGACCTGGGTCTTATAATAGCTTCATTTTTCGAAAAAGCATTGCGATGTTTATTCTATTTACTAGTATTCTTGGGAGGAAACCCGTTCCGTGTTATACGGCGTGGTCCCTTGAATTACTCTCTTTTAAAGTAAAGTTTTAAATAACTATTTTAGTTCTCACACCAGTCACATGACTGACCTGGAGTTTATTGTTTTAACCTAAACTCTGGGTGCCCCTATTTTCCGCACAGGCAGCTAGTAGTTTTTGTTTTGCAGATTTATATTCACAGGATCCTGGTTCACAGCTGGAATGATATCCGGAAAGCTCTGTATCCGTATATCACCTTCAGTTGTGCTTTGTATTATTTTCCGCTGCTATGTAATTTATTGTAATCTCTGATAAGTATCGAATGTAATTTATTCAATTATACTCTGTATATTCTTGTATCTGATGGAATTGTTGTAATAGAAATGAAATGTTCTTCTGTTTGTGTTCTGTTTTGTCCTGTTCTCAAACGATCAGGGGTTTCGAACGGTCTTTGTCGGTTTAACGACTGATTCAGATCGAGCGAAATTCCTTGCCGTCACATTTGGTATCAGAGCTTTGGTTTACAGAGCTCGAGAACAAGACACATTAGAACCATACGAAAGAATTCATCAGATATTGGATTAGTAATATCCAATTAGAATGACTCGTTAGAGATAGGATCAGTAGTATCCTAGAACGAGTGTGAAGAGTATATTTTTCAAATGAAAACAATTTTGTTTTGAAAATTTAAACCATTTTATACGTATTTGAATATTTATTTATATTGATTTGGACAATCTAGTATATAAAGGTTTTGCATATGCGCGTCATGAACGTATATTCGGAGTTTTAATATATTAGATAGATATAGAATCACATTCTAGTCGCCCAGAGATGGTACTGATCATAGCACGTGCATCATCAGTATTTATGTTCGTGTTTCGAAGGTGTGATATCTATATATTTCCATTAGACTGGTGTGAGAACCAAAACTTATATAGCTAGAACACATTGTTATGAATTGGCATCAAAAACATGATTTTCAGTATATATATCAAAATTATGAATTTGAAACGTTAAATTCACTAATTGATTGATGTTTGTGTTGTTTGTTTATTTGTTTGACAATTTTGAACCATTAAGCCTAATAGAACCTAATATTGAATTGTATTAGAAATTGGTCGCATTTGCATGCATATACATATACTTACATTGAACAGGTCATAGCAAGGAGGCTAGAACAGAGAATAAAATTTGTTTGCCCGACAAATAGGTACATGTTTACTATATAATTTACTGTTTTGTTTGGGTAATGATGATTTTATGAGCCTATTGGCTAGCCGCTTGGCTTTTTCTTTTTCTTTTTGAGATCAGAAGGCCTGTATGGCAATTTTGGGATTTTCCCGTGGCTCCCGGTGCAGGGGAGGTTATGGCGAAATTTTTCAAAAATTTAGGGTGTTAGCCAAATTTTTGAAAATTTGAAAATTCTCAGAAACTGAAAAGTTAGAGAATGGAAGCCAGATCGAACGTAGAGTTGATTAATCAAACCACTTTCGACTTTGTTCCTTTTCGGGGACGAAAAGTTTTAAGTGGGGGAGATTGTAATAACCCGGAAATTCTGAACCAGTTTAAAAATTTTATTTTGGCGATTTTAGCGAAGTTTGAACATTTAAAATAGATTATTTTGAATAAAATCGATGAAAATTTATTTTGAATATAATTAGAACGTATGTAAAATATACGTCGTCGTTAGAATATAAATAATTATATATAATTATAAATAGAATTGAAAATGGCGCGGTAGTTCGATAATTCGATTTCAAACTTCAATTGAATGTACCGGGTGCGAAACAATCCGGATTTTAGTGAAACCAAAAACAATAGGATCTAATTGATAATATCTTTCCAACGAATCCGAAAAATTGAGATTTCATAGCGGGAATCAAAAGATATGTCCAGTTGAAAATTCTGAATTGTCGCTATGGAATTCAGGCCCTTAAAAATGGGAATTTTGCAAACGACCTTGGATTTCGACGAAACCACTTTTGTTGGATCCGTGATGTTAAATTATTGCTAGATTCCAAATTTCATAATTTTTCGAATCAATATGTGAGCGTGGCAACAGAAAACGCGTTTGACCAATTTTAGTTGATTTTAATCGACTGGAAAATGGTCATTTTTCAAATGGTCTCATAATTCGACAAAACTAGTTTTGCTTGGACCGTATCGTCAATACGAAGCTAGAAAATATTTTTCGGGAATTTTCAGAGTTAGTATGTGGCCCTGGTAAATTGAAATGCGCGTTCAAATTCGATATATAGAGTTATATGTTGATTTTGACGGGAACTGATCGAAACGATCAAATCAGCTTGCGATACATATCCCATTGTGTTCGGAATGGGGGTAATTAGCTATGAACGACAGGCAGTGGGCCTCGTTTAGAGGTCGTATGAAAAAGTCAACTTTTTGTAAATTAAATAAAAAAATTATTATTCTCTCTCCTCCCCTTAATTCCCTCTGCCCCCCCCCCCCCCTTTTTTATTTCAAACCCGATTCAGAAAAAAAAAAGAGAAGGAACGACGGAGGAGGGGGAATCGTTGCTCCCCCTCGTCGATGGCCAGCGCCGCCGCTAGTGGCGGGCGCACCACCGCCCTCCCCTCCGATCTCCCCTATCCCCCAGCACGTCGCGCGAACCCCTCCCCTCCTCCATCTGCCGACACGAAGCCCCCCATCAGAAAACCGCCGCACCCCCTAGCCTCGCACCGCCGCCCGTGACTCCTGCGAGACCCCCCCCCCCCCCCCCCCGCTGACCGACGCGCGCAGACACCCCTCCCCCCCCCCCCCCTTCAGCGATTAACTGTAAGTTCTTTTTATATATATATATATCTGTTTTATTATTTTTATTTATTTAAATCACGTTTAGATCTTTATTTAAATCAAGTTTAGACAATATGAAATCGAAATTAGATTTTTATGCTAAATCAAGTTTAGTTTTTTTTATATATGAGGAAAGTTAGGTTTTTTTTTATAAGTAAAAATTCGATTTTTATATATTGAAAAGTGAAGTAAAAATTCGATTTTTATATATTGAATAGCGAAGTAAAAATTCGATTTTTATATATTGAACAACGAAGTAAAAATTCGATTTTTATATATTGAACAACGAAGTAAAAATTCGATTTTTATATATTGAACAAAGAAGTAAAAATTCGATTTTTATATATTGAAAAGTGAAGTAAAAATTCGATTTTTATATATTGAATAGCGAAGTAAAAATTCGATTTTTATATATTGAATAGCGAAGTAAAAATTCGATTTTTACATATGTAGAGGATACGGGCAACGAAGGAGACAAAAAGGCGAGAACGATGAAGATTTCTCTAAATGAAGAGTCATGGTATTGGATAGCTATCGATGAGAATTTCTCACTCTTCAATTTCTTTTCTAGTTATATATAAATACTAGGATGCAGACGGTGTTTAGTAGCACCCGACACCCGTCATCCACAGACCATGGATGGCTTGTTTGTTAAATTGTTTGGATGTGTAGTTGGTTAGACTATTTGGTTTGAATTGAATTGTTTGGTGAAATTAAATTGATTTGATTGATGTGTGAATGGCGTGGGCCTTCACTAGACCGGGGATAAGGCTAGGCCTTGTCCCGTTTCAAGTATCGTGCCGTTATGCCGCCGAAATTTTCTAAAATAAGTTAGAAAAATAAAAATATCATTTTTATTTTGTAAATGAACTGAATAAAAATTCATGTGTTAAAATAAAATATTTATTGCTAAAAATATAATTTTTAACGTGAAGGTGAATAAATAAATATTTATAAACAAATCGGCCAATTTGTTTATATACACTGATTTGACTGATATTGATTGGGTCGATAAATTTTACACATCGCCCAACTGCACAACTAAAATCTATGTTTGATGGTTTGAAACCCCACACGGGTGTTGGGATGAAATTTGAAGTTCACTCATCCTGATTGATTAAATATGTCGATCGATTGATTGACAGGCTGTTATAAGCGTTAGATATCTATATTTGATGCTTATACAGTGTAGTGCACTTTGGTTGATGGTTGATTATTTTTCAATGCTATTATGTACGTGTGATGTATGAAAATCCATATAATTAACATCATATGGTAATTGATTGGGCCTCATTCCAATTTGAAAAATTAAGAATATTATAAAATAAAGGTTCTTGTGTTGACAGTACTCATCCATTGAGATTAGTCATGTGTTGAACGAAATATTTTAACAATAAAATTTACATCTTTATTAATATAAAATAAAGGTTCATGTGTTGACAGTACTCATTCGTTGAAATTAGTCATGTGTTGAACGATATATCTGAAATAGAAATATTTGAAATAGAATATTTGAAAAAGAAATATTTGAAAAGGAAATATTTGAGAAAGAAATATTTGGAATAGAATATTTGGAAATAGAAATATATGAAACCGTGTTGATTAGATTGACGCCATTTTGACGTGAACGATATTTATATCGATTTTATTCATTTTAAAAGGAATATTGAAAAGTGATTTCGAAATCAAATATATTGAAACGAATTGAATTTGATTTAAATAGAAAACGAATTTGATTTGAATTGAAAACGAATTCGAATTGAATTGAATAGGTAACGAATTTGATTTGAATTGAAAACGATTTCGAAATGAATTGAATATAAAACGATTTCGAAATGAATTGAATTTGATTTAAATAGAAAATGAATTGAATTTGATTTGAATCGAAAATGAAACATATTTGATTTAAATAGAAAATGAATTGAATTTGATTTGAAACGAAAATGAATTGAATTTGATTTGAAACGAAAATGAATTGAGTCGAATAGAAAACCAATTTGAATTGAATCGAATATAAAACGAATTCGAATTGAATTGAAAACAAATTCGAGTTGAATTGAAAACGAATTCGAATCGAATTGAAATAAATTCAAATTGAATTGAAATTTGAATTGAATAGAAGTGAATTTTAAAACGAATTTATAAGGAAGAATTCAATTTTGATTTGAATTGAAATGGAAGTTGAAATTGTTTTTGAAACGAATTTAAAACTATTTATAAAATTCGTTTTAAATAGGAATCGACGAAATATATATTATTTATATTATATATATATAATATAATGGCCTGAATAGAACGCGCCGCGCCGCGGCAATTCGTGAATTTCGACCATTTATTTCAAACGGACATTACGGGAGATCCGACCGTCGGATTCTCCTAAAACCGGAACCGTTGGGTTCGTATCGAAAAGAGCTTTCTAACGAAAATTAGAAATTCAAAATCTAACGGTTGGATTTGGAGATACGTCCAAATCAAATTCGAAAAAGGTCGTTGTAAGTGCAGTTCGATGGCCGTTGATGGAAATCGACTGTACGGGCCTTGATAAAATTATTAAAAATAGTAATAATTTGTGTAAAATCATAAGAAATGATTTGGGAAAAATTGGGGTGAAAAACTCCATATTTGAAAAGATAAAAATAGATTATTATCGAAATGAACTAGTTTTGAACTAGAATTTAAAACCCAATTATTTTTAAATAAATAAATTGGATTTAAAATGGGTTTTAAATAGAATTGATGTGGGTTTATCGTGAACAGTGTTTTAAATAACACCAGTTCTTTAACCCGATAATAAATAGAATGTGATTTGGGTTGTCGTGAACTGTGTTTTAAAAGACATTAGTTCTTTAACCCAATAAAAGGAGTTTTAATGAATCTGCAATTAGATTGAAATGTGAATAGATAATCTAAATTATCAAATTTAGAAATTAAGCGAGAATGGAGTATCACCAGTTTTGCTCCAAAGCGATAGTTAAATCTTTAATTAGATTTGAACGTGAAATGGTAATTAATTTTACCGATAACACCGTGGTATTAAATATGGAGTATTACCAGTTTTGCTTCATGGGATGAATAGGTTGGGATTGGGAAATAAAATAAATAATTACTTCGGTGTGGTTCGCTAATCTCGACTAGTTTGGAAAACCATAATTTGGTTTGAAATGACATCCAAAGGAAGATTAAAGGATAAATTTTAAAGAATTTATCTTGGATAAAATTAATGGGAACCTTTCCCTAAAAATGTGATTTTATGAATAAAAGAATATTCTGGATTGGAATGAGGCGTATGTTGTGTTTGAGTAACATTTGTTTTTAATATATGCGGGTTGTTCGGAAAGGCCGGGTTTATACCCATTCTGAATAACCGATTCGACGATATGTCGAACATGAAGACGGTGATTGAAGACCGGAAGTCTTCACATCGTCTGGATAATTACTAATGATCCTGATTGGGCTGTACACCCAAGAGGATGGAAATAGTTGGTGGTCGTCCAGACGTACTAGGAGATCGATGGATATGCGAGGAAAGTGCCTCCGGTTTCGTTCAGACCCTGAACGAACTTGTAAATGGATCGTGTGTCTGACATTGGATTTTATTCTGTGTTGATTGATTTCTGTTAAATATATACCTGTTTGGCGGCGGAGAATTTATTCTCTTGCTTAACGCCCTTCTCTGAGACGTACGAGCTTAGAGGTTATATATCGATAGATATCAATCGCATGGCATGAATTGCCTGTGTGGCATGCTAAGTTGCATGGATCAAGGCTTCTGTTGAAAAGCAAAGTCTTGTGGTTGATGATCAAAGCACGGCCTACGTGGCAGCTTTTTGTATAGCGTGAATTCGCGAGCCTCACACCTCGGTATGAGTCAAAAACGGGATACGGACTGCAGGGAGAGCACGACGTTTCTTTCTAGCTTTGGTGGTGTCAGTGACTTACCAGCCCTGACATTTATATACTTTTCACCTATGTGGTTGTTGGAATGCGAGGCGCCTCGATTTTAGGTCTGTAGGGGCCGGGAAACGTGTGTTCAGGAATAAATAATCCTCTAACATAAGTGAGGACCGTCCCTGAAGCATCCAGGATTGCCCAGAGTGTGTAGTCCTGAGACATTTGCTAGAGTGTCTCGAACGCGGAGAGGAGCTTGCCCCTTGCCTCGACTCATGATGGAAATCCAATTTCCAATACGTGTAATTCGGTTTTAATTGTAGAACTAGTATGGCGACATAGTGGTATGGGACATTCATGCCGCCTATGATTTATATTTATGATTGAAATTGTTTTGACACTATACACTTATTATAGTATCAAATGATTTGTTTTAAACATACCAAGCATGTTTGGCTGTTATAAGGTAAAACCCTATCCTCCGGCTTGCGTTGCATTGTGTGATGGGACCTGGGTCTTATAATAGCTTCATTTTTCGAAAAAGCATTGCGCTGTTTATTCTATGCACTAGTATTCTTGGGAGGAAACCCGTTGCGTGTTATACGGCGTGGTCCCTTGAATCACTCTCTTTTAAAGTAAAGTTTTAAATAACTGTTTTAGTTCTCACACCAGTCACATGACTGACCTGGAGTTTATTGTTTTAACCTAAACTCTGGGTGCCCCTATTTTCCGCACGGGCAGCTAGTAGTTTTGGTTTTGTAGATTTATATTCACAGGATCCGGGTTTACAACTGGAATGATATCCGGAAAGCTCTGTATCCGTATATCACCTTCAGTTGTGCTTTGTATTATTTTCCGCTGCTATGTAATTTATTGTAATCTCTGATAAGTATCGAATGTAATTTATTCAATTATACTCTGTATATTCTTGTATCTGATGGAATTGTTGTAATAGAAATGAAATGTTCTTCTGTTTGTGTTCTGTTTTGTCCTGTTTTCAAACGATCAGGGGTTTCGAACGGTCGTTGTCGGTTTAACGACTGATTCAGATCGAGCAAAATTCCTTGCCGTCACAAAATCCCTTCTTCGTCTATTGGCATACTTCTTTTGTCTATCCTGAGATATCCTCATCTTCCTCCTAATCTCCTCTACTTTCGCAGTTGCCTCAAGAATCATATATCGGGTCCAAGAATTAGTTGGTCACCCGACTCAATCCAACAAGCTGGAGATTTGCAAGGTCGTCTGTATAGAGCAGTGAACTGAAACATCTCAATAGTTGCCTGAATTTCAAAAGAATGGAATTTAATCGATTTTAAATCAAATGGGATCGAAAATTTAAATCAAAGATATAACTGATAACTATTATTATAAATAAACTCAACGAGATGGAGATGATCTTCCCAAGATCCTCTATAGTCAAGAACACAAGCGCGAAGGAGATCTTCCAAAATCTGATTCACTCTTTCCGTCTGACCATCAGTCTGAGGATGATAAGCGGTGCTGAGATTCAGACGGGTACCCAAAGCTTCTTGAAAAGCTTTCCAGAAGTTACTGGTAAAGATAGGGTCATGATCACAAATAATATTGGAAGGAATACCATGGAGTCTGATAATCTCCCTCATATAGATCTCTGCCAAACTCGAAGCTGTGCGATTTGATCTGACCAGAATAAAGTGAGCGGATTTAGTCAACCTATCGACTATGACCCAAATACACTCATTGCCCCTTCTAGTCCTCGGTAAGCCATCAATAAAATCCATCGAAAGCTGATCCCATTTCCAAACGGGAATCTCTAGGGGTTGCAGCAACCCGGCAGTCTTCTGGTGATCAGCCTTGACTTGTTGACAAGTGGCATGTCTGCTAACACAAATGGAAACATCTTATTTCATACCCCTCCACCAATATAGCTTCTTCATATTCTTATACATCTTTGTAACACCGGGATGAATAGAGAGTTTGGAACGATGATTCTCTCTAAGCACTTCTTGTCTTAGTCCATCGACGTTCGGAACACAAAACACGATTATTGATCCTTAAGATACCCTTCTCGTTAATTTGTGCTCTCAATTCAGTCTGATTATTGCCTTCTTTACTTCGAATATTCTCCTTCATAATCTTGAGCATCTTATCTCGATCTTGTTTAGCTGCAATACGATCCAAAAGAGATGAAGTAGCAACAATCTGATAAAGCAAGGCCTTTTTTCGACTTAAGGCATCTTCGACAACATTACCTTTTCCCGGAGTATAGTTGATGTCAAGATAATAAGCTGCTAAGAATTCAAGCAATCTAACCTGCCTTAGGTTTAGATCCTTATGAGAAAAGATGTACGTAAGTGACCGGTGATCTGTGAACAACTCGAACTTAGTACCCAAAAGATGGTGCCTCCATAACTTCAAAGCGAACATAACAACAAGCAGTTCTAAATCACGAGTAGCATAGTTTGCTTCATGGGTTTTCAACAGGCAACTGGCATAAGAAATAACTCTCCCATCCTACATCAAAACAGCTCCCAAACCTTCCTTACAAGCATCGGTATAAGCCCTTAGTCCTTCACTTCCATTTGGCATGGTAAGTACAAGAGCAGTGGTAAGCTTTTGCTTCAACTCATTAAATGTTGCTTCACACTTATCATTCCAATTGAATTTCGCATTCTTACGAGTCAAAGCAGTGAGCGAGGTAGCTGTGCGGGCAAAGTTCTCAATAAATCTCCAATAATACCCAACTAAGCCCAAAAAGCTACGAATCTCAGTCGGAGTCAAAGGTTTCTCCCAATCCTGAAAATAGAATGGGTGAAATGAATCATAGTAGAGATATGATAATTAGTTTATTGAAATATAAAACTAGATAGGCTTACATTGATCGCAAAGAACTTAACAAGATCTACAGAAACTCCATTTTTAGAAACAATATGTCCGAGAAATCGAATTTCATCCTTCGAGAAATGACATTTAGAGAATTTGGCCTTCAATTGCTGTTTTCCAAGGGTTTGGAGAACATAACTCAAATGTGATTCATGTTCCTTCTCTGATTTGGAAAACACAAGAATGTCATCCATGAAAAATAGGATGAACTTGTTCAGAACATCCCGAAAAACTCGATTCATAAGATCGACAAAGAAAGCTAGAGCATTGGTTAATCCAAAAGGCATGACTAACCATTCATAAAATCCACTCTCGGTCCGGAAAGCTATCCTGGGAATGCTCTCTTCAGTAACTCTAAGTTGGTGGAAGCCGGTAGCCAAATCAAGCTAAGAGAAAACTTTAGCCCCATAAAGCTGATCAAACATGTCATTAATATGAGGCATAGGATAACGGTTCTTCATGGTAAGTTTGTTCAGTTCTCTATAATCAACACACATCCTTAGAAAACCATCAGATTTGGTAACGAAGAAAACAGCAGCACCCCATTCGGAAAAACTAGGTCTAATCAAACCCTTAGAGGATAAATCCTCAATTTGCTTTTTCAACTCGACTTTCTCTTTAGGAGCCATTCGTCTAGGAGGAAGAACAACTGGTCGAGCTCCAGGGACAAGATCAATGCGGAATTCAATTTCCCGCTTAGGTGGAAGAGAAGTGACTTCACCAAATACATAAGGAAAGTCTTTGACTATAGGGGTGAACTCAAGATCAGTCGATTGGGAATCAAGAGAAAATATAAAGTTGTCTGCAAAGTCCTGAGGCATTCTGCATTCGATCACTAAAGGCTCACCCAAATCGCTTACCAGAGAGACGGTTCTGGATTTACAGGAAATGCGAGCATCATGCTTATTAAGCCAATCACCTCCAAGTAAGATATCGAAAGCATCAAAACCAAGAACATAGAAACCACCGGTGAATCGACGCCCATTGTAAATGAGTTTTACCCCTTTACAAACCATACTAAGATTGGCGGGACTGCCAATAGGATTAGATACACATAAGGGTTCGATTGCTACTTGTGGATGTAAGAATTACTCAAATTTATAACAAAGATTGATAGAAATAAAACTATGTGAAGCTCCAGTATCGAATAGAAAACGAATAGGAAAACAGAATAAAGTAAAAGTGTTCTGAAGAGATTCAAACGAGTTTAGACGAAAGGAAAAGATACAATAATCAAAAGAAATGCTAATCAGAAGGAATCCTATCTAGGTACCACAAGATCGAACGAATATGATTCCATGATTAATTTATCTCACTTTAGAGTATAACTACCCTATCTCCAATGAGTTTTTACTCTATATGATGAAATTTGCCTAAAACCAGAGCTCTGATACCACATGTAATGACCCACGCATTTCGAACCATTTAAATCGATAATAATCCACACATGTCAGACTTGAATTGCTCAAAACGATATATTGTTAATAAAAATTGGCAAATAACAGCATATACAGTAAATAAATTAATCACAGAATCATATAAACAGAGTAATAAAATACTACACAGTGGAATAGATAGGATAGTAGTCCATAAGCTACTACATAACCACAGGGTCTAAAGAAAATACAACAAAGTACCAAATATAGATAAGTCTGCTAATGCATAAGGAAATAATAGAGTCTGAAATAAGAAATTACTAAATAACTGGAAAGCTGAAATAACTGCAACAACTAAGAAGAGATAGATAGGTCCAAGCAAAGCTCCAAGCTCCAAGGGAACCAGGAAAGCTGATATCCTCAAGTTGGCCCGAGTATCCATGTAAAACAAACACGCTCGAGTCAGTATTAAGATTCTTATTTAAATGATAACTCAAGAGAAACGATTATCGAAATGCAAAGTAACTTAAAGGATGTTTGGGATCACCATCCTCCAAGGATCCGTCAAACCAATAATATATATTATAACACGCTATATACAATAGTGTCTATCCGTAAAGTAAATATCAAAATAGCATAAGCGGGATTACCATGATTACCCTTACACCGTTTACATATTCCCATAGTATACACAGTACCGTAATTCCTCCATAAACTGGAGGGCTATCATATGGCACTCTATATAAAACAGTACAAAATAAAATCATAGTGGGCTCGTATAAGGCATGTGACAAGGCACGCGTGGAATGCCAGGGTGGATTCACCGTTTGCATAACCAGAATGGTGGTAACGCATAACAGCAACTACCGTCCACCTCGAGACACACTCTCATATCAAAGGTGCGCACCAATTGAATCACAAAAGTAACAGAATGGTTTTGAAGAAGCATGCTCGATAGGAGGAATGGCCTCACTTGGTCTCGGTGTAGCACCTGTTTTAGCCACACCAAGCTGACTCAAGGTAGTCAGGGTCTCGTAATTAAGATGAAATAGAAAATAGAGTCGATCGCCAAGCCATCGTACTTCATTCTTGAACTCTACCGCATACACAGTTGTTAAAGTGGTTTTCGGAATTGGCAGAATCTGATCTCGGTCTCTTTAACAACCAATCGCTTATTACACACCATGGTCGTTTTATAATTCTTAAATCAAAATAACTTTCAAAAATAAAATTTAAATCAAATACTTTGAAGATCCCAACTTATACTCTTCAATATTTAAAATTTATAAAATATAAAAAATATAATATAATATAAAGATATTAAATAATAAAATTTATAGAAAAAATATATAAAAAAAATAGGTACTTATTTTGTTATTAAAATCTTTGTAAACTTTTAAAACAATTAAAATATAAGTAAAATCTTAAATGTCATTTAAACCCATATATACTTATAAATTAACTTTTTTAAAACACTTCCAAAATATAAGTTTATCATTAAAAATCAAACGATATATGATTATTATTATTATTATTGAAAATACTTGAATTAAATTTCCAAAAATCAATCTTTCCAAATCAAATATAATTATGATTTCAAAATATGACCAATGGTGTCCGTATATAATTTTCTATCCTATGGTCAAGTGGTACAGATATATATCATTTCAATACGTTTATTTCCAAATACATGTATATTTCATTTCAACCCGTAATCCCAAATTCAATAAAAAAATCGCTTGGGTCTATCATTTCAGCCCATAATGATTTTTCCAAATTCTATCAAGTCATTCGGGTATGTATCATTTCAACCCATAGTGATTTCCTAAAGTTAGGGAACTTGCAATGTGAAAATCCAAACATAACAAAATCAATCATGGACATATAATATCAATCTGTGTATGTCATATGGACATGTCCGTACATGTTCAAATTACGCCTAAATTCCCATCGTGCATGTCAAATGTCATTTATTTTGACATGCATACGTAGAGTATATTCGTGCTCGTATCCGTGTACATGTCACATACACTATCGTGCATGTCACATTCACATGTATCATATTACATGCATGATACACTAAACATATTATATCCATATAAATTCCATTTTACGTGTCCGAACGTATTTACACGTCATATCAATATATACTTATCCAATACATGTCATATATCACATACACATATCCACATATGTATCGTATATCACCAATTCACATAACAACAAATAATATGTCATTTGCATCACATAGGGTCAATTGCATGCCAATAGTGAACATATAAGAATAGTATAATCTCTAGAGCAATAATAACAATTTAGGTAATCAATTCACAAGTTTCTACACTGAAAATAGGAATGTTAATCGCGAGTGAGGGATACTCACCTTTCCCAGCAATAGAAAATGAAGAAGATGATGAAGGCGGATGTGAAGCGAAGGTCGAATGGATATTTATTTCTCTCTATTACAACTTCCTAGACTGGAAACAAAAAACAAAATTTTTAACTTGCGTATAGATTATGTTAATCAATTATGTACACATTTCTCTCAAAACCAGAAGATAACACGGTTGACAAAACCAAAATCCAAACTTCAAAATTGAATTTATATATATACGCAGTACATATATTTGTTTTGAAAACCTAATGTGTACCCATAAAAAGAAATGTTTGTATAATCATTTTCATATAAACTTTCCAAAAGAACTCATGCAACATTTTAAAGACATGCATACAAACTTTAGTTGTTTGTATCAAAAGAACTCACACAACATTTTGAAAATATACATGCAAACTTTAAATGTTTGTATCAAAAGAACTCACGCAACATTTACATAATTAGAAAAAAATAAATTAAATGAGCATGCCTCGTATGTAAACAAAAGAAGAGAACAATTGGAAATAAAAGGGAAGAGGACTCACACATGCAAGCAAGAAGGAAATGGATGAATTATTTGCTTCAGGAAGGAAGCCTTCTTCCTTTGAGCGTTGGAGACAATTGGATGCAAATATATGCTACAGGAGGCGCCTTCCCATTCTTTGCTTTGTTCCCTTTTGTCCTATTTTTTTGTTCTGAGCAAATGGCGATTTGTTTGAAGAGGAAAAGAGCAGTGGGTGAAGATGAAATGGTAAAGAAGCATGAATGGTACGCGATATATTTAAAAACCGACGAGTATCATCCTTTCAATTATTTTTTCTAAGACTATTCAGATGCTTTTACAGTTGTATCACAGACCCAATCCTAATAGCTAAACCAGATGGACACAAGAACACTTCAAAACTAATATGAAAAATTTGTTGCACAACTATTTTAATTTTCATTGCAAACTGGACGCTCCAAACTGATAAATGAATATACAGCGGTGATCATCGCGGCGATGTGGAAGCAATGGTATAAAAATATCAATGTCACGATACTCCGATCAAAAACCCGTTACGGACACTTTTTACCGTTGAAAGGTCATACAAATAATATGAAACGAAGGTCGAAATGTCTGAATTTCGTGAAAGGATTGCGCCCTCGAATTTAGAATAAGCAAAAGAATTTTCTAAGTATTTTAGACAAAACTTTACGGATGCCTAAATTGAACTGATATGCATAGAAAATTTGACTACCAACAAAGTTGCGTATTTTTCAATGAAACTTGTCCAACTGTTATGTCTAGATGGACGCATTCCAAATATTATATTCTCGTTGCAAAAATATTTATGATAAATTTCCAAGATAAAAAGAAATGGATCAAAAAATAGAATTTTAAATCATTGAAAATAACGGGTTGTTACAATGATGAGATGCGCATGGACCAGTCCATATGTATATGGGATGAATAGCTCAACGGAGCTGATCATCGTGGGTGCTTGGAGACACGAAGGGAGCACGTCCAGCTTATTCTTTGAGACTGGAAGGAGTGCGGGACTTCTACGGGATGTGAGGATACTCCATGATGGCCCTCTATAGAAGGCCTAATGAAGCGTTACCCACAGAGGCATGGTCTGTATGGTTTCCTCCGGTGTGTATACCTTGGTTGCATCTTGGATAATGGACAGCCTGAAGACTGATAAGAGAATGATCTTAGGTTGATTCAGCGGCTGCCTCAAGGAAGGAGGCTTTGTGGTCAGGACCCAACAAAGGATAGTAGGTCGTTGGATACCTGTCATCATCGGTCAGAGCGTGTGCGGGAAAAATTGTAGCTAAGCCAATAGGCTAGTGATCTTTTACTATCGAGTTATTGGATAAGAAACCACATGTTTGTTTAGATTGGATGGTAAGGCGCTCATTTAGCTCTTTTGGATAGTCTTTCATTAGATTAGGTGTATGATGGAGTGGGGCCTTGGAGAACCACCATAGAGACAAATCTAAATTTGGATATCTGTACTATAAGCCTAACGAAGTTGTCCTTTACAGGTATGTATAAATCCCTCGATTGACTTTCATGGAGAAACTCAGGGATTATGGCACCCTTATGGTGCAGCGATAGAGGATTATTCGCTTTTGCAGCATAACCTAATACGCTCATGGCATGACGTTAGAGACTTGGTATGCCCTTGTAACATAGTCTAGAACGCTTTCGTAGCATGGAGATGGAGGTCCAGTATGTTTTTCATAGTATGATGATGGGGACCGCTCAAGGAGGGTATTATAGGAAGTACCTCGATATTGGGTATATAGCTACATATGTATTATTTATTAGGTTAATCTAGTGAGAAGTAGATGGGTACAATCTAAACAGAGAAATCAAAAGTGTATTGTGAAATAAACCGAATAACTTAATAAATATAAACCATTGATAGAACATCATATGTCGTATTATTTGTAGAACATATAGTTTATTCATTCACTGGAACTTTAGGACTGACTCCCTCCTCATAACAAACCCGCTGGTTAGACAGGTGGTTGAGATTCTGCAGGTCAGAGACACTTATTAGATAGTGTCACTATATTGGTGTGTAGTTACTTACTATTATATTTTATTTTTTTCCGTTGTGAGATTTCTATTATGAGCTCTGATATATTTATCTTTGGCTTTCTACATGATACCAGATAAACAGCTTGGGTTTCAATAGATTTGGATTTTCGAAAAAAAACTCGGTCTGCCGAAATTTGGGTTGTTAAATTTGATATCAGAGCTTAGGTTTAGGATTCTTATATAGATAATAAGTGAGCGTCCCATAGAGGAACCCGCTAATTAAGTGAACAACACACGGAGGAAGTTGGGGTATTTTTTTTGTACACTAAGGAAAAAGTTATGGAAGATAGAAGATTTTATACCCATGAGTAGCTAGTGTGAAAAGTGTACAAAATTGTTTGAAAAAAACATATTCCATGTGTTAATATTTGAAATTTAGGGTATTTTAGATTAGTGGATTGGGCAATAAGGCCTTGCAGATTGAGAAAAAATAAATAAAGAGAAAAAGGGATTAGGAATATTTATATATACATTTGGCGCAAGGGTGGTGCTAGTCTTATTCTTCAGCTCAGACATAGTTTGGAATTTATGTAAAGAAGAAATTTAAGACAAAGAAATGTAATTTTGCCATAAAAATTGACATATTTAAGACAAAAATATGTATAGAACTATAAATGATATATATATTTCTCATAATGATTGTATAGTTCTTGTCATTAAAAGCATAGAATAGAGATTCTAACAAAAACCACATCTCAGTCATAATCAGAGTACATGAAAATGAATATCCCTCAATATAGCCATCAATACAAAAAAACACCATGGAATAAAATAAAAGAAAAGAACCAAATGATGAATACATCTGTAGAAAAAGTGAACCTCCAAGAAAAATCTTCCAAGCAATTCACACTAATCACTTCCACCTTACGAACCTAGTTGGGGGGGAAGGAGAAAGGAGAGTGGGTTAAACATAAAGTCTAGTGAGTTGTACAATTACCAGAACTATTGATAAATTAATAAAATAGACAGAATGATAGTTCTAGTGTCAGACAAGGTAAGTGTATGTGTACAACTATAAAGGTGAACATATAGGAATGAAACACAATGATTATACTTGAATTATACAAGTAAAGTTTGGTCAATTGTTGTGACACCCCACGTCCATTAATGTCACAAACTAAGAGAATGCATTAAGTTTCGTAAAGCGTTATAGGTAAACAGAACAGAAACATTACAAGACAGATATAAAATAGCAGTGGAATTAAAAACTTTAATTAATCTTAAACCATGGTTACACTATATGTCTGAAAATACATAAACTCAGTATATCATTAAAACTTCTGTCTTGTACTTTAAATATCAGAGTACAATAACAAAGAAAGCATAATCCCCAAATCATGAGCCATAGTAGCAAAGATAGAAGCTTGACTAATACATCTAGAAGATCCAAGCAAGACGATAGCAGAATCCTGACTAAGACTGGGAATTCCCTCCATTAAGAACCTAGGAGGGAGAAACGGAAGAAAGAAGAGGAAACAAAAAGGGTCAGACATAAAGTCTGACGAGTCTAGTTACTTTTAACCAGTAAATAAATAAAAGTAACATGATAGGCATATAAAGTGGATAAGGGAGATCACTACATAAATGGCAGGTGTAACAAGGTAGACAGGATCAGGTGTATATGCTTCTAATGATTACTCTGGACTGTCACTAGTATATCCAAAAAGAGATGATCCCTTCCACTATAAGGTGGTAGACTTAGGTATACGTCCGAATGTATCCTAACTACTACCCTGATCGATCGGCTCCCTAACCCTAATGGATACCCTATGCTGGCCCTACGGTAGGAGGTATCACTCCCTAAAGTGGCAACCTCTTGTCGTAATAATGTGCACAACCATATCTACATGTGTCACGGTCGTCTTATCCCCATCTGCCCAACTCATGCCCGCATATGGCCCGGTCGATTTGCGCTGCCCACACCGCCCTCCACGTTTGGATCTCTTACAATCAGTCAGTAAGCGTGCCCCTTCTCCGCCTAGTACGGAGTACTCTGTTTGATACCTACACCGGGTTACTGACTGAAATGGGTCCCACACAATATGATACAAGCTCTCCCCTTTGTCTTGCGTCCCCCATTAGGTTTTCACTAACTATGTATACCACTAGGTGTCTTTAATTACATAGCCTTATTTATTTTTACCGGTTATGCTTACCTACAGGTGTCTTTAATACATAACCCCTAATCTTTCAACTGGTTATGCTTACCTATAGGTGTCTTTAATTACATACCCTATCACTTCTACAAGTTATGTTTACGTTGAAAGGTGTCTTTAATTACATAACTTTATTATTTCCACCGATTATGTATACCACTAGGTGTCTTTAATTACATAACCTTAACGGGTTAAGTTTGTGGGCCTATATGTGAATATTACCCATCCCTCTTCATATTTACTTAACTCACCCCTCAACCATGTTTACTTAACCCTCAACTTAAATTTAAGTTCATACAATCCCTAAGGATTAACTTAGGTTAAGTAGTCCAATTCTTTACCATGTCCATTTATGGTTTCATAATGGGCCTGACCTCCCACATTAGGCCTACAACATGTGGATGTTGGATATGCCGATCGAGTCCGGGCAGACTTATTCCACAGTTGGGTCTAACCTCGTGCCATAGCCCGATTCGTATTTACGTACTTAGACCTCCCACATTAGGTTCAACATTAGTGGCTGCTGGGTATACCGGTCGGGTCCGGGCAGACTTCCATTACTAATGCAACCTAACCTCGTGTCATAAGTACGATTACAATTCCTAATTGTAATTACTAAGCATTCCACTTTTAATTAATTTACCAATTAATTAGTCCTTTCCTTTTAAAGGTATCAATACCTATTTTACCCAATAATTTGAATTACATGTCCGAAAATGTTCATATTCAAATTATGCCATTTTTAACCCTTTTTCCCCCGTTCCTTAACTAGCGCCCTCACAAAATTGGCAACATGCCTAGGCTAGACAATAGCCTAGTCATAAAGGATAATAGGGAAAATAATGGGAATATAACTAAAATGATCATCTTGGCATAAACATAAACTTTTATGATAATTAGCTGAACATGCATACTAGCATGGACATGAAATTGTCATCATAACAAGGTGGACATAAAACTGATGAACTATGATGTCACCATATCTAAATTAGCAATTTAGATGTCCAATCGGTTTAGATCTAACATGATAACATAAGGTGATAATTTAGATCACATAAAATAGATCTAACATGTTAACATAAGGTGACAATTTAGATCACATAGAATAGATATAACATGATAACATAAGGTGACAATTTAGATCACATAAAATATATCTAACATGTTAATATAAGGTGACAATTTAGGTCACATAGAATAGATCTAACATGTTAACATAAGGTGACAATTTAGATCACATAGAATAGATCTAACATGTTAACATAAGGTGACAATTTAGATCACATAGAATAGATCTAAGGTGACAATTTAGATCACATAAAATATATCTAACATGTTAATATAAGGTGACAATTTAGGTCACATAGAATAGATCTAACATGTTAGCATAAGGTGACAATTTAGATCACATAGAATAGATCTAACATGTTAACATAAGGTGACAATTTAGATCACATAGAATAGATCTAACATGTTAACATAAGGTGACAATTTAGATCACATCGAATAGATCTAACATGATAACATAAGGTGACAATTTAGATCACATAAAATAGATCTACACACATCCACATCATAGCATATCATAAAAGTTACAAACCAAGATCCACAATAATAACATAGTAGAAAAATCACAATTGAATTGGATCTAGAGAAATAGATCTATCGTGACATAGCTTAAGATCTAACAATAACATAGATTCAAGGTTTACAACATATCCAAATCACAGTCTTTCATAATTCACTTTTATTTATCTAAACCTAAAAGCAACTAGAAATCACTATGATTGGATTGCTAAGATGATAGAAAAGAAGTTGGTGTTGAATCTATGCTTGAATCTCAGAATTTGATTTGCTCTAATCGATAGCAAAAGATAAGAGACCCTAGTTCAGTTCAGAATCCGGCAGAGCCTGGCCACCATTATTTCTTTATGAAGAAAACAAAGGATTTGAGATATATTTATAGCTGTTGGGTTACAGAATTCGGATGCCACCTCAGCCCTAATGGAATTGGGTCAGGACACGGGTCGCCGCCCACTTGAAAAAGACCCGAATGCCCAAAAACTGTCCTGGGCGCACTTTAAAGGTGCGCCATTGCAAAATTGCTTTGGCGCACTTGGCAAGTGCACCAGTTATACCTGGTTCTGATTTTCAAACTTTTATCGTCCGTAACTTCCTCGTACATTATCCGATTTACGCAAACCAGGGGTCAATCTTGACCAGAATTTCGGGATGAACGCAATGACATAATCCATTTCCCTTAATTCTTAATATTAAATTGATTATTATTTAATTTATCATCTTTAATATCGTTAAAAATTCGGGGTGTTACAATTGTTATCTCATTCAACTGATATCAATTGTTTGCACTTCCACAATTATTGAACATGATAATCATAATTAGGATAAGCTCATAATATTTCCCATCGATCTGTATAACCTACCAACTTACCATCGTATATGGTAATTTATGTCACTGTGGGCCTAAGGTTTTATCCAGCCCGAACCATCGGTAAAGACATGAACTAGTCGTTGTTGGATGCAGTAGTGTCTTATTTTCTCTTGTTGGTGCAAATGCACAATCGTTTACATCGCCGGAACACATCCACACACTCCCCCCCCCCCTTTAACCTCTATTTATCCTAATCAGCATAAGCGTGCCTAACCTCCACTATCCATCGTCTCTGAGACCATCAATGATAAATATGAAAGGAAATGCTACCGGTACCGGTCCTAGCAAACAGATATACTCATTTGCACCCCCGCCAAGATTCCCCGTGATCTTTGGATTATTCAGTGGTCACTTATTTTCCCGATGTAGTATATTGCCAGAACGGACCGCCATAATATGTGTTTATTAAACTTTATATCGGTTTTAAGTTCATTTTAATAATAAGTCATTTCATTCAACTATAACCTCATGTTATGACTATATCTGTAACTAAGTCAGATTTGTTCATTATGATTCTTTGTGTGCCTATACAATATATCATAATATTACCATGCAAACATGTTCGTCCATTTTCAATATAACATGTATCATAATTTAATAGCAAATCTTACTAAGTTTGGCTATTTCAGTCCAAATACGTCTTTATCTATAGTTATGGGTTTTTTGTTTGTTATCTGTTAATTTAGCCTCAACTATTTAATTCACATTTTGCATAATTTTACTTTATTTCTATTTTCTTTGTGTGCGAACTAAAAGAATTATAATCAGTCATAGGACTATATCAGTTATAGAAATCAAATATATAAATCAGTCGTATGTATGCCAACATTTACAGATTCAGACGTGTTTTGGTCATAGCCAAAAATAAACATAAAACTGAAAAATTAGACATAGAAAGGGGGGAAAGGTCGAGTAGATATCTTACGGTATTTACATATGAATTAAATAAAACTATAAGAAAACCATAACTTCTTCGTTTAAGTCGTTTCTCACAAACCAAATATGTAAGTTAACCAGAAAACCGCAGAACCCAATGGTGCAAGTCCCATTACCAAATTCTGACAAATTTACAACTTATTATTTTATTAATTAATTCGTTAATTAATCATCGTGTCTTAAAAACTTGGGTTGTTACAATCCCATAAAGTCTTTAACATATAATTTATGTTTAGAAGGAAAGCCTAAGTTTACCTTCTTTAATTCGTACCAAATACAAACCATTAAGAATAGGCCATTGCATTTTTACTGTAACTATTTATGACAATTTATGCTAGTTATTATCATTGTCATTTTATTATAACTTGGATCATATGTTATAATTCAAACATCAAATGCTATGCTTGGGTCATTTTTTGGTCCGTCATTATCTTTTTATTCTAACTTGGATTTTAAATTATAAGTCAAGCATCAATATAAGTCTTAGTCATTCCTTTGGTCCTTTTATTATATTTTATTCCATATCACATATCTATGCCCATATATGAGGATTAAGTTATACATTGAATGGTTTATTGATGTTTTACAAGTAAGCCTACGTCTTTAATTTCAATCTAGATTTACATATAAGCCATTCTTTCATCATTATATTTATAATTTATACTTAAGTACATATAAAATCTGAAATTTATAATTAAACATATCACTTACAAATGAGTCTATTTTGTACATGCAATCCACGTTTATTTTAGAGATAACCTATGACTAGTTGATTAACATTCCTGTTTCATAAACAGATAAATTTCCCACTAACATGTGGTCCTAAGCTCCTCCTTCAGGTCTATGTGGATCCTCGTTTTCCTAGTTAGCTTTTCTTCTATTTAATATTTTTTTCCCATTTTAAATTTTTTTTATTTAGTCTTGACCTCTAAAATATTCAAAGGGTAGAAGAAGCCTCGAGAGGGAGGAAGGAAGAAGAAGGAGAAAATAACGAGAATGAAAATGTGATTTGGATGTTAGGCTTAAGGCCTACTTATAGGTTTAGAGGAGAATCCAGGGTCATTAGATCTAATAAGAATTTGTGTAGCGCAAACATGTCTTACTCTCCTTTTTGACCATTAGATTTAGGTTTCAAATTAGATATAACCTTAGATTAAGTCTTAGCCTTGATATGTTCGTTCACACAAGCATGGAAATAAATATACCCGTTGAAAACAGCAAGTCTTCTAATATCAGAACCTGCCTAGAAATGCACTCGTTTTTGTCAAATACCTAGTCAAAATAACGACCAAGTCAACATATGGGTCGACTGCCTCTGCGGCGGTCGTTCGTCTAAGGGCAGCCAACACGAATCATTCCATTTCTATTTTTTGTACTTTTAGTTTGAATTTGAATTAAAAAAATGAATTTTCTTGCACTCATAACTTCTCCATTCTGACTTGGATTATAATAAATTATATATGAAAATTGTCTAGAAAATCGTCACGGATACAATGGTGAAGTTTTCGTAGCTAAATTTGAATTTCTATAAAAGTTTTACTTTCTAGTCCATTTCTTATTTAATTTATTATTATAAATGTCTGGGGTGCTACAGTTTTGGTTGTGTATACATCAAATCTAAATATAAAAATTACTTTTTATTATACGTACATACACATAACGATTTAATATGTGATAACATTCATATATTTAAGAATTTCATCTAACTAATGATATAACTATATATGATGTTCATTATTTATTTATTCATACATAAGTTATATAAAATAAGAAAACATACTAAAACCTATGCCTTGGAGCATATCTTGCTATGATGAATTTACTTTCTTAGAACTCTTCTCAACTCGGCTTACTGCTAATCCTAGAATTGGGGACTATTGACTATCGAATAACTATAAATTTGAAATTGATTTGAGGTGGGCTTTTATGTAGGTGGGATCAAACAACAAGGAGATGAAATGGCGACAAAAAAATGTACATATGCATCAGGGTTAGGAGTTCGTTTATAGTGGAAGGAATAAAGAAGAATGTAGATCATATCACTTACCATTTCTCCATAAATTTGCGCAATCCATTAAATATCCCCTAACCCATTTTTTAGTCCCTACCTACTTCCTTTTGGTCAAAATTATAGTATGTTCCATGTTTTAAGCCAAATAATATTATTAATTGAATATAATTTAATTATTTATCGATATTGCATATCAATGGATATATTTATAAATATTACAAATACATGGTAATCTTTTTTCTCTAATCATATTCAAAATTTCATAGTTAATATTTAAAAAATATAGGTTATTTAATTAATTTACAGTAATTATAAACTAATTAGGTTATTTGATCGGATTAGAGTTCACCATATTAGTTATGTGACTCGTCGACGTAAATTTGGTTAGCAACTAACATCGAACTATTTGAATGTTAACACCCATTCACCACTTAATAATTGACGTGACATTTCATCCAAAATTATCTCTTCCTTAGTTTTGGTAATATATAATTTTAGTCTATTAAGCATTACCCGGTTGTGACATTTATTTACATGTCAATTCTCTACGTCAAAACTATATCAGTTTGAACTTATGTAATTTGGTAATGGTCAATATTCCAATATCGTCCTTATTCAACTCTATTAGTCCAAACACGAATTCCTTGCTTTAATAATAACAATAATTTTTTCTAAAAGTATATATAAATAAATAAAAGGAGAAACTGGCCTTTCTCCAATGGCTCACAAAAACACGTTCGTAGAGAAATATGTAGCATCTGTGCACACACACATATAGAAAAAACAGAACAAAGTAAAAACAAAAAAAACAAGACAGCAACAGAGCTAAGACAACGCAAGGGCCGGTTCAAACAAGCCCAAAGAAAAAGCTCTCCTAACTCGAGGATAAAAGACCAAACGTCCACAACTCCCTCGAACCAAGGCTGGTTGCAAGAAACTAGGGATGAACAATAGAAGAGGTAGCGCAAAAAATCCCAAGGTGGCTGCATCCTGAAAGTTGTCCAAGGAAAATACTGGTCCCGTCTGCTCCAAGCTAGATGTCCAGCTCATACAATCCCTCCACGCTCACAAAGTACTTGAAAAGAGCCAGGACCTGCACAAATAGATAACAACATAAGATCTTTGGGGAGTAGGTGTTATATGCAGTAAAAACAATTAAAAAGAGTCAACCAATCCCCGCACGCGGAGATGGGGATCTAGCGATAATGTCAAAAGTGCACGCCGACCTAGAAGAGCGAGAGCCTATAGACCCCTCGAAAGGTCTTCCCTGGAAGGCTAGGACTACGTCGTTCCTTACCTTCCGAATGATAGAGGAAGGGTCCACAGGAGGCTCATCGAAAATGGCCTTATTACATGAGCACCAAAGATGCCAACAAATAAGGCATGGAAGCACACGAAAAAGGATAGCACGAAAAAATTTGCTTGAGATGTCGGACCACTAATCTCTCGGTAAATCTGTGAGGGAAGAGGCATTACCATAGAGACCTACCAGGATTAAAAAGTAGTTCCAAACAGATTTGGCATAGGTACTAAAGAAAAACAAATGAGCATTGGTCTCCAAGCCACCTTCTCGATAGCATCTGCAGCGGGATACGAGAGGAATGTCGATCCTTCGAAGGTTCGCGTCAAGCGGTAACCCGTCATAAAGAGTCCGCCCCATAAACAAAGAAACCTTCGGAGGAATACGAACATCTCAAATAAAGGAAAATATATAGGGCGTTGGAGAAGGGATCCTGATCGATCTCCTAGGCTGCCCTAAGCGAGAAAGGCCCACCATTCCATCCTGACCCACCATCATGTGAATCATAAAAGGACTTAACGAATTGCATCCGTTTCCACGTATCACTAGCGTAGGATGGGATGCCGGTGAAATTCGTGACCTGAAGTCTACGGTACTTTGCATGGAGAAAATTGGCCTAAAGAGAGTCATTTGCTCCGAAGTTTACCCACAGCTTACAAGCGTAGGCTAAGCAGATATATCTAGGATTTCGAAGGTCGAGGTCTCCTTCTCTTTTAGGACAACAAACGACTTCCCAAAAAATCCAGTGATGACGATAAACGTTGTCCTTTGAGCCCCAAGTAAAGGACAAAGCCAAGGACCAATAAGATTGAAAGAATGAGGAAGTTGGAGTCATAGCAGCGAAGACGTGCGATCTTATAGAGTCAAGAACCGACTTTATGAGAAATAGTCTTCCTGCCTAAGAGAAGGATGGTGTTCCATTTAATAACTTTACCCCTGGCTTCGTCCGTCAGGGGATCGAAGATAGCATTGAGCTTACGCCCATAATATAGAACAATACCGAGGTAGGGTAAGAGGAGAGAAGCAGCCATGAAACCAGTTAGGTTTTCGATCCAAGAAGACCTGAGGCAAGTCTTTCGCAGGAACAAAACAACTTTTGGTAGAGTTAACGAGTTGACCGGAGGACCTCTCGTACTGGTGGATGAAGCTAAGTAGGCGACGAACGGAACGACGGTTACAATTAGTGAAAATGATGATGTCGTCCACAAAAGATAAAGAAGAGATGAGGGAAAACCCGCTGAGGATGCTGAACCCATGAATCTGGCAAGCTATCGTATGAGAGTGCAAACCTCTGACGAAAGCCTCAACGACTATGACAAAGAGCGTCAACGATAGAGGGACTCCCTGATGAAGACCCCTAGTAGATTTGAAGAAACCGTTGGCCAATCCGTTGATGAGAACGGAGAACCAACAGTTGGAAATGAGTCTCCAGATAGAATCTAAAGCCCTAAGGACCTTAATGATGAAAAACCATGACATACGATCATAAGCTTTATCCATATCTAGCTTAACGACCAAGTTAGAACCCCTGATCTTACGATCATTATGCGAAACCAGTTCTTGGGCTAAAAGGGTGTTATCAATGATCAGACACCCTTTGACGAACCCAACCTGAGAGGAAGATATGACATGATCCGGAAAGGGTGCTAGCCGCGAAGTTAACATCCTGGAGCTAACCTTATTAGAGAAGTTACACAAGCTAATTGGGCGAAAATCCGCACAAGAACTAGATTTTCGCACTTGGGGATAAGGACAAGATTGGTGGAAATCCATCCTATAGGAAGGGTGCCACTGGAGAAGAAAAATTGAATGCCATGGCAGAAGTCTGCCTGAATGATAGGCCAAACGCAAATGTAGAACACACCATTAAAACTGCCTTGGGCCACAAGCACTGTCCATGCTGAGAGCGAAGACGCAAGCCCAGATTTCTTCGGGTGAAGGAGGTGCAACAAGGTTAACATCATCAAAAAAACACTCTTGGTATAAAATCTAGAAGAGAAGGGTCAAAGATGTTCACCAAAGGTTCAACCAAAAAGGATTAAAAATAGGACACAATCGTCTCTTTGACTTCCTCCATAGAGGAAGTCAGGGAGTGATCGGGATGTTGAATCTGGTAAAGTGAGAGGATGCTAATCTTCTTACAAGTAGACAAATGGAAGAACTTGGAGTTCGTATGGCCGTCAACGACCTACTTGATCCTCGACTTTTAGCCAAGTAAGTCGTTCTCAATACAAATCTCCGATGAGAAGGCCAGCTGAGCTAGCACCCAAGCTTCCTTATTAGCCGACGAGTGATCCTCATCGAAAGAGAATTCCTCTAAGATAAGAATCGCTTCGGCTTCCCTCACGCAGTCGAAGATATTCTTGAAAAGCTGAACGTTCCAAACCTTGAGGCAAGCCTTGAGAATTTCAGCTTAAGAGAGAACACGGGGAGCAGCAGCATTTCAGGAGTCCATCACCACCTGATGGAATATGTGGTGAGACCTCCATATGCTTTGAACCTAAAAGAAGAGGGGCCGGAAAGGGAAAAAGGAGAGCAGCGTAGCAACATTGGAGCATGATCCGAAAAAGTACGGTGCAGATGGGAAATCGAAAATGAGAAAGGAAGTCTGAACCAACTTTCTGATCTGAAGGCCTGGCCAAATCTGGATAGGATATGGTTTGGCCTTTACTGGTTGTTACCACATGTAGAGGCTGATCAAGCAAAAGAAACCACTAAGAGACCGGAGTTGATGATAAAGGCATTGAAATACACAACCACTGCATGGTTGACGGATGAGCCACCCTGCCTTTCCAATTGGCAGGCAACAATATTGAAGTCGCCTCCAATAACGGAAGTACTGAAACCCAAGTTTGAAAGAGAGAGAATATCAGACCAAAGATCTAAATGCTTGACCCGATCACACTTAGAATAAACAATGGAAAAGAGAAAGTCAACGGGGAGAAAGGAAGAAGAAAAAACCATAGATAAGAGTTGGACACTGTCAAAAACACGATGAGCGACGAGAACTTTGGACCAAAAGATCCAAATCTTATCGGAGATGTTGGCTAGGCCACTGCCGAAGCTGAGATAGAGAACAGTCTTGTTGACCTCCTCCGGACCCATAAATGGCTCCAAAAGAGCTATCAGATAAATTGAATGCTTCCAAATGATGTGTTTGAGTCTAGCCAAAGATGCATCATTCCTGACACCACGAATGTTCCAGAATAGGAAAGACGCCATATAAAGAAAAAGGTAGAGCCACAAAAAGAAGCAGAGAGGAAAACATGGAAGAAAAACGAAAGAGAGAGATAGTCAGAGAAGATACAGAGTGTGCCGAATAGATCTAACGATTTGCTCGGATGCCGCTATACAGCGTGTGCGGATAGTGCGAGGAGAAGATTTCGGTCTACGACACTGAGGTTGATGCTCAGAAGGAGAAGATCGAAAAATCGACTCTCTAGAGTCGGAGAAAACAGAGGAAGCCCCAGAATGCTGATCAGATGAAGGGGTGGACAAAGCTGGCGGCTAGGGAGGGAGTTCTTAGTAAGGCGCGATAGACGATAATTAATGGTCGCTATCTCAGCCTTGCTGAGAAGGGGAAGAGACAATGGGTAGATGACGAAGAAGAGGGAAAAAGGTAGGGGGAACAAGCCGGGATCGCGTATATGGTACAAGGTAGAGGTTAGTGTCCATCGTAGGAAGCAACACTAATCACTGTGTGGTCTTAACCAATGCTAAGCTATCATCATATTGATAGCCCTGCAAAAAAGGTGAAGACCAAAACCCGATGCTCCGAAGGACGATATTCGAATATGCCAGCGTATGGGGTAAATCTCCAGAATAGGTCGTATAACGGTCGAAATAGTGAACCGTTATATGTATGCACCCTAGAGATCCGCCTACCATAGCTGTCAATATCACGAAAAGTCACCAAACTACCCAATGAAGATCGAACAATCAAAACCAAAAACTATGTGTCGCAAACGACACAGAATAGGCCTCGCTATAACATAAGGAAAAAAACCAACTCGATGTCCACAATGACCATCGTGGATAAATTCGGCAAAGAAAAGGCACAAAAGCCAATATGAAAGCTAGTCTGCGGATCAACTCGATCAAAACAAAAGCCAAACCAAACTATACGGCAATGACCGACAGCCTCACAACAAAAAGGCCATAAGCCAAGAAGCATGGAAAACCAAACATGGCACGCCCCACAACCGAAGCCGATCGAAACAAAACCTATAAGAGAGTCAACAAAAGAAAGGTAAGAAACCAAAACTGCAAGCACATCTACAACATAGGAACATACACGTGGCCTAACACTTCTTCTTCCAAAGGGAGAAGAGCAGTGTTAGGGAGCTCACATGACCGTGCGATAAGGCTCAAATCACATTCTGCACCATTAAAAAGCCAAGAACACACCACAAACTGAAAAGAAAAGGTAACAGAACAATCAAGAAAAAAACCAAGACCGAACCTAGGTATAAAGCTGCTAAACCAAAGCATCCAACACCTCAATACTAAGGGACCCAATATTAACCACTAGACCAATAGAACCCACCACGTCAACACTTTCAAGATCCATGTCCACTGACTGAGAAGCCACTATGTTAATCCCCGAAAAACTGCAACTGACCTGGTCAAGAACAACCTAACCAATAGAACTGCAACAACCCGAATTCCGACACATCGAATTTTTTCTAAATATTCTAACCTATTGAAAATCGTGTTGGTTTGCTCTGGTATCCTGCAGAAAAGACAGAGACATAAAATATGTCAAAGCTCAGAAAAATATTTCATAGCGGATAATATACTCAAAGTACAACCTTACTATATTAACGATACTGCCTAACCAGTATCCAAAGCTATCATATCTCTGCCACAAATCTAACCTGCGAGTATGTTATGAGGAGGGGGTCAGAACACAGGTTTTGGTGACTGGATTTAAACCATACACTTTCGATAGTCCTACATATACTGTTCAATCACATTTTCTTATTTATTAGGTTACTTGGGTTAACAACACTCAAGGTTTACACACATGTCATACCCATTTACTTCCTAGTGGATTAACCTAATACAGTATATATGTAGCTACCCCTCAATATTGAGGTACACCCCATGGTACCCACTGGCACGGTCTCCACTGTAATACCACCGAAATATACGCAGTCCCTCATCCTATGCCGGAGTGACGTACGGATCTCTATATAACAATGTTATGTTCCACATATATCTGTCAATTCTATGCTACGTAAGCGTACGGACTGGCACCTTCGATCGAATCAGATTCTATACCAGAGTAATGTCCTCAAGTCTACGATACACCACCCGGAGAAGACATGCATGTATCTAGACTGTCCCACATACGTATCATTCATTGTAGCTCGATGCCTCAACTGTACGTCCTCTAATGTGCACCGAGTTCCATTGCAGAACGATACAAGAAATAGGGAACTCAGTCGGGAGGCTTTCCATATTTCTACAGGCCTACCTTTAAGACCTCAAAATACAGATATCCATCGGGTCTGTTTTTCATGGTGGCTATGGCCCCACCTCGGCCCCTCCCTCAACTAGTAAAGACTACAAGAGCTAAACGTCTTGACCCTAACAAACAATCTAAACATCCAGTTGGTGTCTTCC
This sequence comes from Allium sativum, assembly GCA_030737875.1. Taxonomy (NCBI): domain Eukaryota; kingdom Viridiplantae; phylum Streptophyta; class Magnoliopsida; order Asparagales; family Amaryllidaceae; genus Allium; species Allium sativum. The sequence goes on from CM060919.1 coordinate 206,062,864, forward strand.
CTCAACCATCGTACCTCGATAGTGTAAGGTGACTGGTCTATTGGTTTTAGCTCTAGTCTTTTCGCATCACACTAATTGTCAATGACGGGTATCCGACGATCTACTATCCTTGTTGGTTGTGACCTATACCTCCCCCTTGAGTCAATCACCGAATCACCCTGCTATCACCACGTCACAGCATTATGACTGAAAAGCTACTTTTGTAGTCAAGGCCCACCCACCTAGTAGTTACGCGCAGACCCTGTAACACCTTACCTCCATTAAGGTCACTCGTAAAGGGAATGCCTTAACTTTGGTGGAGCGTTTTTAGTAGACAGAATAGAAATTTACAAGACAGATAAAAGTAGTACTTGAAAATTTTATAACTTTATTACAACAGAAACAGAAATGAGTTTATTTACATCTTTCAAAATCACAATATCGAAATTCAAGTACATAAATATCAGTCTTGTACAAAAAGCCTTCAGAATGCATAGTTTTTAAATCCATAATCCCCCAATATAAACTGCCATGGAAAGATAGAGCCAAAGCCAAGCAATACTTCAAACACTTCAAGCAGAGAGAATCTGAATCAAGCTCCTATGTTTCCACCCTAAAAACCTGGGGGGAGAAACGGAAAGAAAAGTGGCAAAACAAACTAGGTCAGACATAAGTCTGGTGAGTCCAGTGAATTTCAGCATATAAACAGATAATAGTATCATGACATGTAAATAAAACTGGATGAGAGATAACTGTAGCAGAAATAGCAGGTAAACAAAAGAAACGGAATGATATAGACTAAGTTAAGCTTTTCACTTCTCTGCACTAATACTAGTATAACAGGATTAGGTGTAACCCTAATACTAAACTGAAACAGAAACGGAAACAGAATACTAATAATGGGCCTTTACCACCCAACTGATGGGCCTTTACCACGCCAACAGACAAAAGGTATGGAAACAGAATCGGAAACGGAATCAGAGACAGAAACAGAATAATCCCTACGGAAACAGAATGTTAGAATTAGGTGTACACTAGTAATGGGCCTTTACCACCCCAACAAACGGTACCACGCAGAAACAGACAGGTGTTACCACCCAACAGAAACAGACGGTACTAACAGAAACAAACATAACTAAGTGTACCCTTAGTCCTACCCCAAGCGATCGGCTCCCTAATAATAAATACCTTGTGTCGGCCCCACAATAGGGTGTATCACTTCCTAAAGTGGCTACCTATTGGCATAGACCTATTTACAGATGTCATGGTGTCTTACATACTCAGAGCAGACCGGATCCACGCACGCACATGACCCGGTTGGAATGCGCCATCAACACCCCTCGCCATTATCAGAATGAACCGCTTATAATTAGTTCAGTAAGCGTGCACGGACCCCTACATAGCGTGGGGTTAAAGTTTTGATACCAAAAAGGGTTACTGACTACTATGGGTTCCACACAACAGATGACACAAGTAATTCCCCTCCTAACCTTGTGTCCCCAGACTAACAGATTTCAGATTAACTTTTTTACAGATTTCAGACAGAGTTCAGATTTCTAGTTCATAGATCAGACTATCAGGTTAACACGTTTTCAGATTAACAGATCAGATGTACGGATTTAACAGACTTACAGATTGTCTAACTTTCTATTGGGCCTACAGATTCACGAAACAGGTGTATTAGATTCATCAGTCCAGTTGGTTTAACCCTATCCACCCAACACGTTTTAGACATCATATTTATCTCAGATTTGCATTAATTAAATATTAATGCACAGACCTCTCACATTAGGTCGGTAGCCTGTGGCCGCTGGATATGCCGGGCGGTTCCAGGCAGACTTCTGCCACAAACCAGACCTAACCTCATGTCTAAGCATATTTCAGTTATGCCTACGGCCTCTCACATTAGACTAACAGTTTGCGGTTGTTGGTTAAGCCGGTTGGTTCCGGGCAGGCTTCTACCGCAAACAGGGTCTAACCTCATGTCATAGCCAATTTATTCCAATACAGATTATACAGATGTCGGACTAATTATGTCTATTTAATTGATTAAACTTCTTTTCAGGTTACAGCAGATTAATCAGATTTCCATGTTTTTACTCAATCTTAGATCGAGACTACGGATTTTCCTACCCAAATTACAACTATTTAGCTTTCAACAGATTAGGCAACTCAACAGATAACAGATCTAACAGATTAGGCGATTCAACAGATTTAGCAGATAACTGATTTAGCAGATTAGGCGATTCAACAGGTTTAGCAGATAACAGATTTAGCAGATTTGGAGAATAGATTAAACATTTCTAAAATTCTATTTACATCTCCTGCCTAATCATAAATTAAGCCTAACCTTACATGCCTAAATCATGGTCATAATTCATAATACAACATATGCCCAAATTTTAGTTAAGCTTTGCGTAGTACAGAATATTCTCAAAAATCCCCAAACAATATGAATTATGCTAAATTATAGCCTATGATGTCAAATATCCAAAAACCCATATTTAGGCGCATTCACACTAATAGTTGTCTCATTTTAACGTAGATCTTTATTCCTAAGTCACAAATCCTTCTTTTCTTTTCAAGTCATAGATCGTGATATAAAATGTGCCCAAATCTAGATCTTAATTTTTAACATGTATTATATCCTCAAAATCAGATCTTGTACTATAATATGCACTATATTCCAAATGCTATCATATAATAATTCTTCTTCCAAATCACAGTCTATCATACATAGTATGCACTGATTCCAGATCTTAATTTACAACCTATGTTCTTTTCTCAAATCAGTCAAAGATCAGTCATGTCCAATTATGCATTATCCATTATTTGTCCCAAAATTTAGCGTTCATGTGTTAATCTCTTATGAGATTTGGCGCAGGCTTGTGGTAGCCTGGCTATAAACAAAAAGGAAGAAAAAAGGGAACAGAAACAAAATAGTCACAGTCAAGACAAATCCCCAGAAAAGTATGCATAACCTCAGATCCAGATTCACAAAAATGTCAAGATAATTATTAAATTTCATATCTGAAAATAACTGTACTCACAAAAAGGGAACGATTCTTGTATTCTGGAATCTGTGCTCTGACACTGAATAACGCTACTTTGATGTAGACTAGTTGTTCTTTTAATCCTATTTAGTTTGGAAGAAGATGCACTAGTTTCATCCTAGGTTTCAACAGAGTAGCGACGTCATTATTTTATTTTCTAAGAGGGAGAGAGCTATGGAGGCTAGAGAATAGTGTAGGAGATTTAGGTTTTGGCTTAGGGATGTATTTATAGGAGAATAGAAGTGTCCAGGGCCTTAGATATTAACCTTAGATATTAACCTAGAACCAATCCAGACCATCAGAACAGCAAAAACCACGTCACACGCAGAAGAAAATCGGATCTGGGCAAAACAGGTCGACCTGTGGGGGGAGGTCGACCCAATGGTCGACCTGCCTACCCAGGTCGACCCCCAGGTCGACCTAGGGCATAGGCGGGAAATTTCCCGCCCAGCCCGCTTCTGGGTTCAGATTTTTGAATTTTGAATTTATTTTCTAGCTGTTTTATATTTTCAGAAACTTCCGAAGGCCATAACTTCCTCATACGGAGTCCGATTTACGTAAACTCGGTCTTTATCTCAAGCAGAATTCTGAGACGAACGCAATGGCATAACCTGTTTTCCTTAATTCTCACATTTAAAATTAATTATACTTCATTTTGTTACTCTTCTGTTTACAGAAAATTCGGGTGTTACAGACCCAACCTCAATGAGCACAGCCTAAACATCTGCCACCACACAGAGGACTACCAGAAGCACCTTACGTATCTTGGGAAGCCGCGTGCTTCCCCTTCCAGTCCTTTGGAGTCGACAGAATAAGCAGATGAACATGCGCTCCCCTCGTGCCTTATAACACCACGATGATCTACCCCATTGGGTTATTCACCCTCAAACGTGCGGACTGGTCCAAGCGCCTCACTTTATTATGTTATTAGACCCTATGTCTAAACATTCTTTTACGCGCTTACTTTACCTTATCAGGTTTCCGTTTAACTTGGTTATCTTAACTTTTTATTCAGGTTATCAAGTTCTTCCTAGCCCCTTATATCTCTGAGGAATGGGCCCCTCTTGCTTATTAATTTCAGTTATACAACTTAACCCGTTTAAGTTTATTAATAAGCCCACAACATGTTATTCTCTATATTGTGATCCAAGATTTGTAACCCATAATCCCTTTATATTCTACTTAATTATAGTTAAGTATATCTCAATTCACATGTTTTCTTTTTAACATGTCAGTCATTATTTATGATTAAATATAACTTATTTCATTTCATAAGTTTTCCTCGTTCTTTCTCATTTAATCATAATTCCATTTTACACTCTCACTACAACTTATCGTTGTTTAATTAATAACTTAGTTCTCTTAACTAAGGTTCATTAATAAGTTTCTCTTCTCATAAATATAACCTATGTTATAGTTTCCTCTTGTCCCTAGAACAAGTCTAAACATGTTATTCTTATCAGCGAGTTTCAGACTTTCAAGTTTACAGATTACTTAATTTATATTAAGTATAATTTCTTATATTTCATAAATTTCCCCCCTTTTCTCATGTAGTTTCAAATGTACTTAATTTACCATAAATGTCCCTTATCTCATTTCATCAGTTATCCCATTTGCATACTAGTTTATTATAACCTAAGTTATAATCTTCACTTGTCCTTAGGACAATTCCACCTATTATACAACATTCTCATTAATGTAATTTATTTATAATAAGTTGTTATTATTCCTCGTTCATTCAATTCCTTTTTACTATTGTAATTATCCTTCATTCAATTGCATTTATTTCCGTTAATTATAATTAATGTTGTTTATCAGTTCTGCCATTTAAATATATATATATATACATATATATATATATATATATGTATATGTATATATTCATGCATTGGACCTCTCACATTAAGCATATACTTGTGGATGCTGGATTTGTCGGGCGGTTCCAGGCAGACTTCCACCACAAGTTGGCTTAACCTCATATCCTAGCGCCACTACATATTTTATTTATGCACTTAGACCCCTCGCGTTATATTTACCACTTGTGAATGCTAGATATGTCGGGCGGTTCCGGGAAGACTTCTATCACAAGTGTAATCTAACCTCGTGTCTAAGCGCATTATAGTTGTCAAATTACTATGAATCTAGGCATGTCCGTTCTTTAACAATTATTCCTATTTCATTATAGGTTTTCATGCCCCTTTCCCAAGTCATATTTATTATGTACCATATGCGCAAATTAAGATCTTTAGTCATAATTTGATTTATGCCCCAAACCCATATTCATGTACTCAATTTTATGCTAACACGAAACCATTTAATCGTATAACTATTCCAATTCATACAAGTGAGGATTCATGTATATAAATGTGACTAATTAACATGTCATTTTCTCAATTCTACATCTAACAGTTCAAACACAAGTGAATCATGTAATCATAACAACAGTAGCCATTAACCATATTCTAACACGTTTGTTTTCATCATGTAAACATTTTAATGCTTTAATTGATTCAACATATGAATTTTCCCAAAACATTCATATTAATATCTCAACTTGTTAAAACAGTAATTCTCAATTATTCTGGTGCATTTACATATAATAGTAGGGAATGTTTAAACGATAATATATCATTATCTAAAATGATTTAGCTTAAATCCACTCACCTCATAAGCATTCCCAATCTTGGATCTGGTGTAGATCTATCGGTCCATGGTTTTTCCCCCCTAATTGGATTCAAAACCTAACGACCATGGATTTATAATTTTTACTAAAAGAGAAAGAAAAAGAAGAAAGAGAAAAGAATGGAAAATAGACTAGATCTAGGAATTACCTCACTTCATTAAGAGATCTGGACACCCATTTACAAGCATATGTTCTTTTGCTCTAGATTTGGATTCAAAATTTTATCTAAACTAATAACCTAAATTTTTTGAATAGATTAGGGGAGGAAGAGGAACGGTAGAGCTTCTGCGTAGTCCCATAAATATGAGATTAGGGTTGGCTCTACAGGATTATTTATAGGTGTATCAGAGAAACTGGGTCCTTTAGATTTGATTTGAAGTCATCAGGATCGTCCACGTCGCAGGAAAAACGCTCAGATTTGCGGTGGGTCGACACCCCTTGAAGGGGTCGAACCCCATCGGTCCGAAGGCCGAAAATTTGATATGGGAGCACTTCACAAGTGTGCAAGTGCATAATTGCCTTCGTGAACTTGCTAAGTGCGCCAATTGTTCTAGCCTGCTTCCCGTTTTCTTCGTCAAACTTCTATCGTCCATAACTTCTTCATACTTTATCCGTTTTATGCAAACTCGAGTCTATCTGAACCAGAATTCCGAGATGAATGCAATGGTACAATCCTTTTTATTTAATTTTGAATATTTCATTAAGTTATTTTTATTTTATTATATTAAGTTAAAAATGCGGGGTGTTACATTCTCCCACCCTTAGGAAATTTCGTCCCCGAAATTTGATAAGGGTAAAATCAATTATCCCCTCGCATAATACAGATCCATCATGTGTGCATCTAATTTTGGAAAACATTATGCACTTGTGAAAAGTGAAATACAACATAATAATGCATGTATGCCTAAGCGGTACCTCCTATGTGTATGCAAATTTTACAAAAATCCTTTTAAAACATGATGCTCACATCTTAAATACACTGGCAGTTCTACATGAATGCAATATTTAGAAAATCAAAATGCTTTTACATCCAAATTTTCCAAACTCTTACCGAGTAAGAGCGTAGTTCATCCCATTATTGCATCCATAATCCTACCAACCAACTTTATTTTTCGAATTTCAGAATTTAATTTCCTAAATTCGATTTTTTATGTTACAAAAAGGTGGAAAACGGAAAACTTCACATCTTCCGTTTTTCTTTTATGTATCCTTTTCCAACTTTACTTGGATTTTATGTAACTATTTATAAAGATTCCCTATTTTCCTATCCAAGCACAACCCACATAAGAAAATTTTCTTTTGTTACTGATTTTCTTTTTCCTCTTATCTTGGAAATTTTTATCTTTATCTATCTTTTCTCATAATTTATGTTTGTTGCTTTACTGAATTTGTCGTTTCCTTTTTAGTTGTACCATTTCTCTTTTCTTAGCTTATTTAATTATCAGATCTAGGTTTAGTTCTCAAATAAGCCTTCTAGTTTTTCAACTAAAATAGGAAAACAGACGCTCTACACAGCTACTAAGGGCTAAGAATCTCGGGACTATGTCCCCCTCAAACAGAAAAGTTCAAACCATGGGATCCAAGATAGGTTTAGGTGTTACCCTAACTACCCAACAAAAACAAAAATAATGGAACGATCCCAATAGAAATGTAGTAACGGTTCTTACCCCTAACATGAAAATTAGCAACAGGATCTAAACACTTACTTGCCTTTTTTACTATCTAGTAGTCACTGCTAATTCTAGTTGTGTACCAACAGCCATTTCAAGCAACACTCTAGGCTTTTCAATGCTTACGCATTCTACGGGAACTTACCATTTTTTTCCAAGATAATTCTGGACTTTTCCCGTCTTCCCTAGGCACTACTCCTTACCTAATCCATACTTTTTGAAACACGGTTTGGACTTTTCATTTAAATTTTCTTCAAAAATTTAAAAGTGTCAAAACTTTATATTCCTCATGAAAACTTACTTTTGCCAAACCATAAAACATGTCATTTTATATATAAAAAAATGTAAGTCATTTTTTTTCAAATCACAAAAACTGGAGTAGACAAAGGCAACTAATTCTCAATCAGGTTTACGACAGGCTCTTGCCAATACGGTCAGTTCGGTCTCTTACTACAAGGTGCAACCGTCTACTCTATTCTTAATTTCTACAACTAATTTTGTCCACCCAACAAAATAATTTATCAAAAAGAATTGTCATAATAACATAGATTTCAAATCTTTCTTTACTAAAAATTCTTGTACGAAATATAACAAGAAAACTAATGAGCTATACATGCTCTATAATATGCACCTTTTACTGAGAGAAATTTACTTTAAACAAAGTTTTTGCAAGAAATCACTATTTGCAAAATATACCCCTTTTTCTTTAAAACTCAATATGTATACTTTACATATTTAAAACAATAAATTTAAGATTAAAACTTGAAAACACCATAAACCATTTTCCCAAAACTTTTACAGTTTCAAGTTCTTAAAAGTTAAAAATGGGGTTAGACTCAAAACAGGTTTCCAATTTTTCTATGCTCTCCTAGAGACTCCCCAAGTTCAATTCTCTCAACTATATATTCCCAATCCATTTTTCTTTATTTAACCTTTTCTACTTTATAAGGTTTTACTGCCAAATCCACTAACTCAAAATACTAACACATGGGATTCACCTTTCTTCCATATAAAGTACATTGTACACTTTCCACCCAAATTACCTAAGGGTCCCAGATTTTCGTATTCATTCCTTTAGTGTACAAAACAAGTACACCAATTCTTACCATATTACGCTCTTTCCATTTAGTGGGTTTCTCTATCGATCTAGGTATATATATGTATAATATTTATATTTTTAAAAATACAAATACGTTCACTCACTATTTATACAGGAATCCTAAACCTAAGCTCTGATACCAGATGTAACAACCCGAATTCTGACAGACCGGATTTTTTTTTAAATTCTAATCTATCGAAACTCGTGTTGGTTTGCTCTGGTATCCTGCAGAAAAGACAGAGACATAAAATATGTCAGAGCTCAGAAAAACATCTCACAGTGGAATAGATAAAATATAATATACTCAAAGTATAGCCTTACCGTATTAATAATACTACCTAACCAGTATCCAAAGCTATCATGTCTCTGCCATTAATCTAACCTGCGAGTATGTTATGAGGAGGGGGTCAGAACACAAGTTCTGGTGAGTGAATTTAAATTATACACTTTGGATAATCCAATATATACCGTTCAATCACATTTTCTTATTTATTAGGTTACTTGGATTAACAACACTCAAGGCTTGCACACACATCGTACCCAGTTACTTCCCAGTGGATTAACCTAATACAGTATATATGTAGCTACACCTCAATATTGAGGTACACCCCATGGTACCCCACTCGCATGGTCTCCACCATAATACCACAGAAATATACGCAGTCCCTCATCCTACGCTGGAGTAACGTACGGATTTCTATATAACAATGTTACATTCCATATATATCTATCAATTCTATGCTACGTAAGCGTACAGACTGCGACCTTCGATCAAATCAGATTCCATACCAGAGTAATGCCCTCAAGTCTACGATATACCACCCAGGGCAGACATGCATGTATCTAGACTGTCCCACATACGTATCGTTAATTGTAGCTCGATGCCTCAACCGCACGTCCTCTAATGTGCACCGAATTCCGTAGAAGGGCGATACAAGAAACACGACACTAAGTCGGGAGTTTTTCTATAGTGAAAATTAGTGTCACATCCTTATAATTAATCTTAATTAAGCTCACATCCTCCCCTATAAAAAAGTATAAAACACATCCTTCTTTTTAAACTAACCGCTTATATGTGACTAATTTGCCCAAATTCAATATTTCGGCTGGACATACGGATGTCATTACAGTCATTTTTTTTCTTTAATTATGTGATAATTACGCAATAATTTTCGGCAATTTTAAAAAACTTGCGGATAGTTCTGAGGATTTTTCGTGAATAAGGTTTTTTCATCCAAAATTTACTCCTGGTAATGGCGGCTGCATTTCGTTTTTGAGGTTCCATTTCCGTCCAGCTCATATTCAAATTGGTTGGCAAATTTTCCACTGATTTTTTACATCGAACCACTGTTTTTGGAAATGGCTTCATCTTGTCTCAGGTAAAATATGCGTTTATTTTTTTAATTTTTTTTTGCTGGTTTTCATTCTTCAATATGTATTTGTTGATTCAATAGATTTAGTTGACGGAATTGTCTAATTTGTTATTGATGTGTGATTTCAATAATTTACAAAGTTTCATTTATTTTTTTGATGTATTAACAGTATTATAAGTTAGTCTGGCAAATTTTCTGTTCATCTGTTGTACGTACATGTATAAAAGTATGCATATATATTATATATGAGCATATGTAAAAGCAAATATTTTTTATATTAAGTCTGTTTGGATGTACTCAGCAAATTCGTGTGAAAGTATGTAAATTTTATGTTTATAATTATGCAAACTACTGAAATTAATATTTTTTCTTGGCCTGTCTGTTTATTAGTTCTATCATTCTGTTGCTTTTGGGTTAATTTATGCATAATACATGGGTTCAGGTTTTCTTAAAATTCAAAATTTCTATGTAAATATAATTTTTGCAGATATATATGCAGTTATTACTGTATTGCATCTTTGTAAGCATTTAACTGTATTACTATTTTTTTGCTATTGTAATTTTATTTCGCTACTGCTGATGTTACTGATTATTTTTTATTTATTTCATTTTTCCTCCAGTGGTCCTTCAAATATTGGTGTGTTGGTGCTACTCAAGTATGGGAATGATAGTTTTTCTATTTGACTCTATTTTGATAGTACAGTTGATACCATTATAGATGCTGCTTGTGGTAAATGGATTGAATTAAGTCCATTGTCGTTGTGCTTTTATCACATTAGAGATGGTTTGCGAAGAAATATAGAAAATAATTCTGATCTTCATTCCATCCTTTTATTGGCTACACATTATCGTGAAGATTACTTGGTTTTTTTGTAGACGTTAATCGAATTAATTCTTCTGTTGCTCCTGATAGCAATTCATCTTTAGTTAGTGATTCATCTTTTGGTAGTAGTAGTGAGTCAAACAATCAGTTCAAGCAATTGTTGAAAACTGATTCGAATCAATCTGTTTTCTCCGGTGTTGGTCAACAATTTAAAGGAGGTGTCACTGAGTTTAGACTCTATTTGATGATGTATAGCATGAAAACTGGATATAAGCTTAACTTGATTAAAAATGATAAAGAAAGAGTTACTGCTGTTTGCTTCAAAAAAAATTGTTCTTTCAGGATTCATGCTTCACTCAAGTTTAATCTTCCAGGATTTTTTGTTGTAAAGCGTTTACAACCAGAACATAATTGTGGTGCTGGTATTCATGATATAAACAACCCCGTTATATCCAGTAAATTGATTAAGCTTTTGGTTTGTGACCATATTCATGCAAATCCTTTAATGAAAACAAAGGACATTATGAACTTGTTCCAAACTAAGTACAATGTCATCTTGAAGTATTATTACGCTTATACTGGAAAGAAATTGGCATTAGATGATTTACATGGTAGCGATGTAATGTCCTACCATCACTTGCAGTCTTTTTGTGATGCAGTTCTTTCTACTAATCCTGGAAGTACAGTTGTGTTGGAGTGCAATGATTCTACCCGTCAATTCGAGAGGGTTTTAATTGGATTTGAAGCCTGTGCATTTGGATTTCAATTTTGTCGACCATTAATTTTTGTTGATGCTACCTTTATGAAGGGACGAGCTCAAGGATGTTTAATGGCTGCTACCGGTAAAAATGGGAATGAAGGTATTTTTCTTTTATTTTAATTTTTTCTTTTTTCGACTATCAATATTCTTATTTTTTTTATCGCTTAAAAATGATGTTTATTTGAAACTGTGCATTTATATGTTCCATTATTTAAAATAGTTGCATCCATTTATGATATTATTCTGAAGTTACAAAAATAACCATGTTTCTTCAGTTTCAGAATTTCTTAAAATGCTGTAAAATTAATTAACATACGGGTTCAATTATTTCAATTTCTGTGACCATTCCTAAAATAGTCGAAACTCTTTCACATTAGTATGCAAATTATATAAATATATGCATTCTGTCATGCTATTATTCTGCCTGTACGCCTCTCAAGCAACTGTTTTTTACATTTTCAACTCTAAATGAAATTATTTTTAAAACCTGCATCAACTTTCAAATCTGTTATTACTTATGTACCATAGGAAATTAAATTGATTGCATTTTATTCCAAAGAAAAAAATACTAACATTTAACATCTACTATATTATTCCTATTCAATTTGCCACATTCATCCTTTTTTTAAAAACAAATATTAAGCATCCATATTCCACTATTAAAGAATTTTTTTAAAATCCAGGTTTTTACCCTATAGCAATTGCAATTGTATCTGGCGAAGATGAAGCTAATTGGATTTGGTTTTGTGAACAACTACGGGAGTTTCTTAAAGATGATTCTAGAACCTATGTTTTCATATCTGATCGTCATCCAGGTATCCTTGCTGCAATTCCACAGGTGTTTCCAAATTCAATCCATGGATCCTGTTTTTATCATTTGACCAACAATTTAAAAGTTGCTTTAAAATCACAATTTTCTAAAACGAATAAAAGGATGTTGTTGGATTCGTTCTCCAGAATTGCTTATGCATATAATTTGACTGATTTCAATGCTGCTTTGAAGAATTTTAGAGATGTAGGTGGATCGACCGCAACAAACTTTTTGAGTGGAATTCCATTTGAAAAATTTTCTAACGTATTCTTCCCTGGTTGTCGTTACGGTGAATTGTCTTCTAATTGTTCAGAAAGTTTTAATAAGTGGATTTTGTAAGAACGACATTTACCAATCACTGCTTGTTTAGATAAAATAAGAATGAAGTTAATGAAACTCATGTCTGATCGTCGTGAAGTAGCTTCGACTTGGAACAGCGTTTTATGTCCTGCTATTGAAACTCGATTAAGAAGTCTACATTTGGAAGGTTCTTCTTAGTTTGTTATCAAATCAAGTGAATATAATTTTGAAGTTCATTCTCCCGTACATCAATTTGTTGATTTATACAATCGAGTTTGTACATGTAATGTGTGGCAAATCAGTGGTTTTCCTTGCGCTCATGCTGTTAGAAGTATTTTAAGCTGTGAAACCTTGTCTGTGTACGACTACATTGAATCATATTTCAAAGTTGGACATTTTCAGCTCTCCTACTCACATCCAATCAATCCTGTTATAAATTACATGGGTGAAGATGTGGCTTTTGAAGATGCAATTATACTTCCTCCAAAAGGTAGAAGAATGCCTGGTCGTCCATCATCTTCTAAAAGGCTGAAATCGGCAGGTGAATTTACGAAGACTACTAGATGTGGATTGTTCAATAAGTTGGGCCATAATAAGAGGACTTGTTCTTCAATAGCGAAGTAAATTTTTTTTGCATAACAAATAAATGTACATTTTGTTCGAATTAATAAAATTCAGAACTTTTTCCATGCACCTTTGCTTTTAGTTCATTATATTTAATGTAAATTCTTGTTTATTACCACTTAGTTCAGTTCATTCCTTTTGTTTCTCCTGTTCTTGAAATTATCTGATTACAAATAAGCAATTATTAAATTTTCTTGCATACATAAATGCAATTATATTGCATACTTGTACCTACTTTGTTTCTTATTCACAATAGTGACTGATTTAACATTATTCCAACAAACTAATTATACGTATATTAATTTTCAAACCAAATTGATACAGTATTATAGTTTTATTTATATTGGCATACAATTGTTCAACCAGTTTAATTATTGTCAACAACATACTCAAATATTTGGTTTCGTACAATCTCTGGTATACCTGTTAATTATAAATACCTTTTTAAACTTGATTTAGTTAACTTTCAGATCAAAATCAAATTTTTTTCAATCCGTCTTCAATACACAAATTATAACCTCCTTAATTTGTAAATTGAAAATCAACTTTTCAACACACATTCCACCAAGGCTGTACAAAATTTTACAGATGATAACAGAAATATTTTTACTGAATGTTGCTTCAATACTGATAATATGATCAACATTTTAAACTCTTATCTACTAACCGTATTATTTCTGGAAAAAAATATTCTTTCCCTCTACAAATTATATGTAATGCCTTCACAAAAGTAGACAACTATTAACAAATAATTGCACAGAAGAATGCTTCAACACATAATTTCACATCAACCAAATGAAACTTAATTCAGTGCAGAAAAATACAAACTACTTCAGTTCAAACTAAAGAAAACCATTTACACGTAGTCCAGCAAACAAAACAACAATCATTATTACCAAATCAAACTAAAATTCCATGTTCTTTCATTTCAAACAGCATGTTTGTTATATTCTGACTTGAGATATTTCTGCGTTAGCTGCGTCTCCTCAGTCCAGCTATACAGTTTGCAGCTAAGGATTTCATGCGCCAACTCAGCACGTTGCTTACTTATTGCTTCAGCACCAAATATTCCTTCATCTTTAACAATTTCATTCCCCTCGCATCTTTGTTTCATTATGTTGATAACAAACATCCCACAATCGACACTGCAGGAAATTAATAATCAATAACACTTTGTTTGACATTCGGTTCTTATTCATAAAAAATGCATAATTGTATGCAATTATTCACATTAACTGCATACAACTACGAAGTTACTACTAATTTGTTGACCAAAAAAAACAGTTTAACTGTGTATAATTTTTCATTTCTTCATTATAAGCTTATGCCACCATTTATGAAATATACGAAAATAATTGATACGTGTATACTTGTATGCTAATACATGTATAATTTGTATAGAAACATGCAGATATTCAAATTTTTGATTTTCTACTACTAAAACAAACTTATATTATTTTCTTACGTGTAGCCTTGTTGTGGGCAATCCGCTATTTCGATTTCTTTTGGTTCCTGAAATTTTTTCTTCTCCAGTTTTTTCATCACCCCACTAACGTAATTTATCTGCATACAACAATATATAAACAATCACACACATATTAAATTTTTAATCAAGCAAATATATACATATATATACATATACATACATATATATGTATATTTATACTTTTTTATATCTATACATTTTTATTACGGTATAAACCACAACTTGAAATCAAAATTTTAACAATTTACATACCATATCTTTCGCAAATTTTATATGTGGTCCTTCACGCCGTGGTTTGTTGGAATCATAATGGATCCATTTTCTCTTATCTTTAATGTACTCCAATATAGAAAAATGTTTTTTTGATGAAGAGGAATTAACATTTTCTTGCAAGCTTTGAATCCCTTTTCAAGCGGTTGATCTATAAAATGTTCCAGTTGAACTACTGAATCCGTTTTTACAAATGCCTGTAATTGCAATCTACTCAGTGGACAAATGTAACTACAAACACGACTTTACGTACCAAAAAAAATATAAAACTACTTACAGAAGCTGAAACTCTAATGTATACCAACTCCGGATGTTTTTTCTTCAAATTGTATCCCACATAGTCAATTATCTAACACAACAAATAGAAAATTTTAATAAACTAATATTCAGAGCAAAATATTTATAATATACTCATACCTGTCCGTCGATAAATCCTCCGGCTAACAAATCACCCAATGAACTACCAACAATGCAAATTGAATCTTCACCGTTCAAATACGCGCTTTTTCTGAAAATATACGTAATAACAAATTATAAACTGATACAAATAAATAAATTTTTCTACTGCATAATTGTCTACAATATGTTTCAATATTTGCCTACGACAATCATCAGCAAATACTTGTTTAATTTTCAGCTACTCGATATTTTTTTTGATCTCCATTCTTTACAACGATTTACATCGACATATGGGCACGCAATCATTTTCCTAATATACATCATTAAATCAAACATAAACATTACATCTTCATACATGAATGCATATATTACCAAAATATGCATACAATTCTGCACTTGTTTTACTCATCTGCATACAATTTCGCACATTATGTTCAAATATGTATACTAGAATACAAATTTGACTACTATCTGCATAATTTTATGCAAAATTTTATAAAACATTGCTTCATTAGAAACAAAACTAAAAGTCAACATAAACAAAAATTAAGTAAATTCTGAAAACGATATACCTCATGTTCGTTTTTGCAAAAAATTGCTCTAATAATTCTATTTGGTTCTCTTTCAACTCCCGCACATTCTTAAATTTCCTTATGCTCAGTTTAGCTTTCATAGGCATTTCTTTATCTCGTGGTCCTTTTCCACATTCTTCAACTTCAACAATTTCATCCGCTTTCCTTTTTCCTTTTCCTACAACTACAAATTACATTACATTTATCATCCATTACACCTTGGAAATTATATTTCATAAATATTACTAAATCAATAAAATGTAGCTCACCTTTTCTGCTTCTTAAATTAATACGCCTATTCAATTTTTCTGTATCATCGATCTGGTTCTTCACACTAACTTTTTCTTGCTCTTTTTGGTTTCTTACATTTTTGGATTTCTCTTTCATTCTATTCCATGCTTCAATCACCTCTTGCTGCTTCTCCTTTACATTTTCTAGGTCTGTCTCAATTCTGCTACTAACAATCTGATTATTTTCCGTCGTTTTTTCTTCTTCATTTTTTTCTGTTGTTGTCCTGTCAATCTCTGTCACTTCAAGCTCATCCACTACGTTCTTATTTCTATCCTTCTCTACACAATCACCTAAACTGTCATTACCCTGAATATCTTCAACATCTGTTCCTTCATCATTTTTATCATTAATATCTCCCAAAATTGTTATTTTTTCCTGCTTCTTCTTCTTCTGCACATCTTTCTTACTGTGCATCTTATCAATTTTCTCCACCAGATTATCAATCACCTGATCAATGTTTTCGTCTTCAACTTTTTTGTCACTTCCACTTTTCTCATCATCTCCATCAATATTCGTTTCATCATGATCTTGATTTTCATTTTCATTGCCTTTATGACTCTCCTCACTGTCTGTACTAACCTCGGCAGCATTTTTTTTACTTACATCTAGATCATCTTCAGCACTTTCTGATGTCGTGCAAGCAGTAAGCTCTTTTATTCGTCTTTTTAACATTGTGTTTTCTTCTACTAATTGTCTATTCTCTTGTTTCAAATCGGTTATCATATCTTTCAAATGCTTTTCCCTCTTTTTGAAATATGCGTCATATTGTTCATCTTTATCCACGGCTTGTTTCAGCAACTTCAATTCCTTTCGTCGAACATCCTGCAAACATATCAAACATCTTATATTCAGTAAATACTGCATAATCACTATTCAGTATCGTGTTATCATGTTTATGACAAACCAACTTAAAAAACTACAAGTGTACAAATTACCTGAACTTCAATTTGTAAATATTACAATTACTTTTTCAACATTCCTAGTATTACATTTCATAATTTCTCAAAAATTATATGCATAAATCCTTATTGTTTGCACTCCATCGAAAAAATATTTCAAGTTAATTTTTGATTTCACGAAACACTTTCTACTACATAAGACTATAATCCATCTTAAAACAAATTATCTAGATATATTACTGCAAATATTAATCAATTTTTCAGTCAAATATTCATCTTTTAATTTTTCAAATTTTTATAACTATGTAGTTGTCCTAATTACAACATATTACAAATATGATACAATTGTTAATTTTTGAACATATACATGCTAATATTGTGATAACATGTGTACAAATTATAAAGTATAGGTAACTTCTCCAGAAAATTATGCATTTCTTGGAAAAATTTGCATTGACTGATGCAACTATATCTCATATCTGCATTCAAGTATGCAGATAAACCTTATATCTGCATACACGAATGTACATATTAGCATTATATCCAACCAACTATGCACATAATATCCAATATCATTACAGTTAATTATATTACTGATTTTACAGAAATAAATGTTAATAATTTACACGAAACTTACATGGTTGAATTTAATATCCAGTATCATTGCTGGCTTTAGCAATTTAAGGTCCCATTTTCCTACTCGTGGAAAAACATCTTCATTGTAATTAGGTTTCGATGTTGGCAAAATATGAGTTTTGTCACAAACCCACCACTGCATAAACACAAAATAAACATAACATTACAAACAACATACCAATATTTTTTAAACAATCAGAAATAACAAGTAAGATATTATTACCAAAAACAATGTCACACATCCAGTAATTTTCCTTGGTGCCTCATAATATTTATCAACTTGACTGATTAGATGGTGATGAACAATTTTCGGCCAAGATATCGTACGTAACTTTCTCTCACACACACAATATGGCACCAAAGTCCACGGTAAAGAATAGTTCGGAGTAGATACCAGGAATGTGGCTACTACATACAGAAGCAAAAGCTTAACAGTATCAAAACATGCCACTTATGTCTGAACTTTAACTGTTGCAAAAATTTGTCGTTCTAAATTTCTCTTGTTAATCGTAGCTTCTCCACTAAAGTGTCTTTCTATAAAAGCTTTATAATCTTCATCTTCTTTGTCATCATTTTTTAAATGTCCACTTGTTTTAATCAACTCACCTTCGACAGGAGCACCCAAAAGATCTCCAACATCTTCTTCTGTAAATGTTAGCATCAAATCTCCAAACTGAAAATACTTCAAATCCTTCTTATAACCTTTGAAAATAATATCTAAAGTTGTCGAATTTTTAATGGCTTCTGCAGGAGAGATGATGCCATCAATAATCATGTCTACGAATTTACTCAACGGTATTTTCTCAAGAAATACAGAATGATGATGCGTATACAAGTCTTTCTTCTTCAGGTCCTCAATCAGCTCTATAAATGCTTTTAGATTGTTCCTATACACCCCTTCTTTCTTTGGTTTATTTTTTAATTCTTCAACTTTTCTCTGTTTTACCATTCTGTCCAGTTTACACGGTTGCTCCGTAAGTACTATAGCTCTCTCTTTTTCTACGTTGGGAATATGGTCTGCTTCGACCAATGCTCTCTGTTACAAGAACGTTCAATGTAATCACATATATGCATACATCTATACAATTATTCTGAATATATTCATATATGAATGCTTGTATTCTTAAAATATGTACAAAATTTCTGACTAGTGTAACTTCTGTCACAAATTTGTCCAACAAAACCTAATATGTGTAAACATATGTGAAAAAATTACTACACATTTAAATTACGTTTGTGGGATGATGAAAAAACTGGAGAAGAAAAAATTTCAGGAACCAAAAGAAATTGAAATAGCGGATTGCCCACAACAAGGCTACACGTAAGAAAATATGATAAGTTTGTTTTAGTATTAGAAAATCAAAATTTTGAATATCTGCATGTTTCTATACAAATATTTCAAAAATAATAACGCACGCATGCAATTAATACAAACATTAGCATGCAACTGTCCACTCATTTTGTACGTTATCACAAAACAAAGCAAGTAAATATAAAACTTGCAACAAAATCTGCAGTTAACATTCTAATGTATACATTAGTTCCATCAATCTTGAATTACTCATAAATTTGTCCACTACTTTTACTGTATCAAGATACATATTTCATATTACACAAGAATAATAATTGATATTACTTACACAATTCATTTTTATATTTACTCCACTCTATCTCCCTTTCATAATACTGCTCAACCATCTACTCATGTTTCTTTCAGATTATTAATTCAAAACTGCGACCAATTCATAAATATGCACACAATCAAGCAAATCTTCTGAAATTGAACATTTCCGCATGCATATATTTCGAAAACATGCAGTCAAACCTTTATTACCCTATCTTCGATACAGCTATACACATCATATGCATGAATATCATACATTTATTCTAACATACCTTACAAATTCATAATCATATTTATTAACCAGGTTATAATAACTTACACATCCCTCTGGGTAGTCAGATTTTCTAAAACAAATTGTACAATCCCAAAAATTTTCAAATTAACATATATTACGAACACCAATCACCCAATTGCAAAGTTTTTTTTACAAATACTACACTTTTTCACAAGATGATATCATCTGCAGTCGATTACGAACGAAAAAACGTTTGATTTATACCTTTTTTCTCGCCATTTTTTACTTTGACGGTGACGTCTTCAAATTAGAAGCGATGATTGACGATTCTGGAAGAAGCTTCAGGACGGCAGCTTTCACTTCTCAAACTTGAATGATCGTTTTAGGGTTTTCTGGAATTCTCTTTCTAGGGTTTAGAGAGAAATTATAGGAGCAATGACTGATTAATTGTTTAAGTCGATATTAAATGTTTTGAACGGTCACAAGGGTATTTGTGGAATATTTCGACCACTATTTCAAAAATAAGGATGTTTTTATATACTTTTTATCACCGGGTTTTTTTTTCATTTAGAAAGTTTATAGGGACTTGTAAAAAACGCACCCTTTTCTATATTTGTACAGGCCCGCCTTTAAGAGCCTCAAAATACAGATATCCCTCGGGTTTGTTTTTCATGGTGGTTATGGCCCCACCTTGGCTTCTCCCTCAACTAGTAAAGACTACAAAAGCTAAACGACTTGCCCCTAACAAACAATCTAAAAATCCAGTTGGTGTCTTCCCTTAACCACCGTACCTCAATAGTTAAAGGTGAACAGTCTATGGTTTTAGCTCTAGTCTATTCGCATCCCATTGGCTATCGATGATGGGTATACGACGATCTAATATCCATGTTAGTCGTGACCCTACGCCTCCTCGTTGAGGCAACCGCCGAATCACCCTGGTGTCACTAGGTCACAACATTCCGACTGCAAAACTACTTTTGCAGTCAAGGTCCAACCACCTAGTAGTTACGCGTAGACCCAACCTCTGCGAGCACAGCCTAAACGTCTACCACCACACAGAGGACTACTAAGAGCACCTTACGTGTCTAAGGAAGCCGCGTGCTTCCCCTTCTAGTCCTTCGGAGCCGACAGAATAATCAGATGAATGTGCGCTCCCCTCGTGCCTTATAACACCATGATGATCTACCCCGTTGGGTTATTCACCCTCAAACATGCGGACTGGTCCAAACGCCTCACTTTAATATGTTATTAGACCCAATGTTTAAACATTGTTTTACGCACTTGCTTTACCTTATCAGGTTTCCATTTAACTTGGTTATCTTAACTTTTTATTCAGGTAACCAAGTTCTTCCTATCCCCTTATATCTTTGAGGATTGGGCCCTTCTTGCTTATTAATTTCAGCTATACAACTTAACCCATTTAAGTTTATTAATAAGCCACAACATGTTATTCTCTAGATTGTGATCCAAGATTTGTAACCCACAATCCCTTTATGTTCTTGTTTGATTTCATCGTTACAATAACATGTTCTACTTAATATGTAATTAAGTATATCTCAATTCACATGATTTCTTTTTAATATGTCAGTCATTATTTATGATTAAATATAACTTATTTCATTTCATAAGTTTTCCTCGTTCTTTCTCATTTAATCATAATTCCATTTTACACCGTCACTACAACTTATCGTTGTTTACTTATTAACTTAGTTCTCTTAACTAAGGTCCACTAATAAGTTTCTCTTCCCATAAATATAACCTATGTTATAATTTTCTCTTGTCCCTAGGACAAGTCTAAACATGTTATTCTTATCAGCGGGTTTCAGACTTCCAGGTTTACGGGTTACTCAATTTATAGTTAAGTACAACTTCTTATATTTAATAAATTTTCCCCCTTTTTTCAACTGGTTTTATAACGACCCAAATTTTTTACTGTTCAAATCGATAATAAACCACACATGTCAACCCAAACAAATCTCAAATGCAGGTAGTTATTGGGAAAATGAAGAAAAGGAAGAAAGAGGAGAAAACAATCACAGAATCTCACAGCGGAAGGTCAACATATAATAAAAAAATAATGGCTCAAAAGCATTTAAAACATATACATTCGAGTTACACCTTTTAGTCATCAGAGCTACACTAATACAAGTATATACAGTAATGCAGCGGAAATAAGTGCAGTGGAAAACATACTTATATTTGATATATACCAAATCCTCGTCTTCATCCTCCAAGCTATTACAATCTTCGCTAACTGCAACTTATGCTGACCCAAGCGTATTGCATAAAAAGAAAACACAACAAACACTCGGATCATCACTAAATCATTCTCATATTAGTCAAATTAAAATACGAAATAACTTGAGTGTCATGGGTGCAGCAACTCAAGAGATGTTACGGGATTTTCCATCTCTCAAGGATCCGTTAAACTAATACATACATAGTATAATACGCTATTATTGTAATATGTATCCAGTAAAGTAAACAAAATGAAAATAGCGTAAGTAGAATTACATTTTTACCCTTACACCATTTATAATACCGTAGTCTATACAGTACCGTAAACCCACCGTAACCGATGGCATCAGAGGGCACTCCATAGGTACGATACAAATCAAAATCGTATGGGGCTCGATAAGGATAAATATGACATGGCACTCGAGGCAATGCCTAGGATAGGATTCTACCAATTGCACTCCCGGACTGGTGGTAACGCATAGCAGCCACTACCACCCACCTCGGAACACACTCCCAAGACAAAAAGGGTCCTAAATCGTCATCATAGTCAAAGAAATAGTATCGGAGGAGTGCGTCCGATCAAAGGTGCTACCTCAATTAGTCACGGTATAGCTCCTGTTTTAGTCATTTCAATTATGACCTGAAAGTTAAGGCTATTTCGTCATCGTTCATTTTTCATCAATCCAAAAATCGCCTCTAAGTCATCATATTTCATTCTGGATACGTCATAACATTCAAAGTTGTTAAAGTTGTATCGACACTAACAAAGAGTATGCCATTTGTCGACTCCGGCCTATTTAATACCAACACTTACATCTTTCACATCGGTTAGTTCTTTTACATTTAGCAAAGGTTCGCTTTCATATCAAAATATCATATTTTGTTTGAACCAAATTTATATTTAAATAGAATATAATTTCATATCAAGATATCCCAATCATTCCCAAAACCGATTATATTCTAAACTAGAATATATTTCATTTCATTATATAATAATCATATAATATTTCACAAAATCGATTTATATTCAAGTAGAATATAATTCATATCAAAGATTATAATTATTTCAATTCGATGTATGTTCGAAATCCATTCATGTTCAAATAGAATATATATATATTCCATTTCAACTCATTTCGATCCCTTAGGAGATCCATTCATATTCGAGTAGAATATAACTTACATTTCCATATAAAAATCGGTTTAAAAAAAAATCGATATATGAATATACTTTATCTTCACTCCATTTGAACCAACGGTTTAAATCCAAGCACTTTCCATTCGGAAGAAATTTTACAATCATTTAATATACTTGAAAATAGATGCTTATAATTAAAAATCTTTATATAACATATATGTATAGAAGAAAATGGTTAAAACAGAATAAGATAAATTTAGATCACTATGTGTATATATATATAAACTATAAGTTTTACTAATTAGTTTAAGTAATAAAATATAAGAAAATTTAGTCATAACAAATAGTTTATATGTAAGAGCTTAATAAATAAATTTTAAGGAAAGGAATAGTTCATTTGAAATCAAACAGGGTAAATATATATATAATAAAATTCTTTAACTATAATTTTTCCTTTCTTCTGAACTTCCAACACTTGAATCTATACTCCAGTCCCAATGGAGTTTTACTATTTCAATATCTTGTTTCAAACACCATTCAAACCAATCTTTCAATATAGAGAATTCAACCCATATTCAACTTTAAATTTAAAATAACTCCGAGTATCCTCGATTATCTTTATTCCAAATTAAATTTAATAAGAATTTATTACATTCAAATCCACACCCTAAATTTGAAAATCTCAAATTTTATTCAAATCCCAATTTAAAAATTTCCACTTCATTTGGGAAAAATTCTCTTAACCATTTCAAATAAACATCCGCAATCCAGATCTTTAAAAGGAAACAAGTTTATCGAGTATCGGCTCATTCTTTTAAATGAAATTTCTATCAAATAAAATTTCCAAATATTTAAAAATCATTTAACCAACCGATGTCCGTATATAATTTTCTATCCTAGGGTCATGTGATATTAAATTTAATTTCTCGATATTTCAGGGATGGATCTATCATTTCAATCCAAATCATGGTCACATAGATTTATCATTTCACTCTGTGTTCTTAATTTATTTTTAATCGATAAATCCCGGGTTTATTCGATGCCCGTACCATCAAGGGTGAAAATTGGGATTCAACGTCAATAGTGAGCACACAACATCAATATATTGAAATAAATAACATTCAAGCAATATTCATTCAGTAATCACATCAACCAAGGCATCCATCACAACCACTTCATTCCATCTTAAATATCCGTCATGTCACTGGTTAACAAGTGTCGATATTTTCTAACTAGAAATTCAATTGAATTTAAATAACTAATTATCAATTTCATTGCCTATTACACACTTGCATGTCAAATTTAAGCAACCATTCACCAATCAAACACAACCATGTAACCAAACTTATTTCATAATTTAATTTAGTAAATATGTGGACGATTCAGTTATGTGTGAGTGAGAAAATCACTCACCTTTGGGTCCTTAGTGGATCGGACGTCCAACCAAAGCCCAAAATTTCACAGTCTCCAAATGCAGCCAAACCAGTCTCAGATTGTCCGCAATTCCACCATGATCCCAACGCACCTAGCCGCGTCCAAATCCGAGTTAAAACGAGAAAGTTATCAGTGTTTTAGCGTTCGGCATTTGAATTTATAAAAATTAATTTAAATAATATTCTCACCCAATTGGAGATCAACACGTCAACACCCCTTTAGATTCATCTTCCTGCTCCCAGGTGAATAGATCCCATCGAATTGAACCCACGGTGCTCGAACTTTGACTAACAACCGCGGTGAACTCCGGCCACCGGAAAGCAAAAGACCAACACCAAATGAACCCCCATCATCCCGTGCATCCATCAGCATCGAAGCCACCATCTCTGGTTGGCTTTATCGCCACTGATGAACCCATGAACATAATGGGTTCTAAACACTAAATCACCTAATTCAAGCCCCACGATGACTTCTAGACGATGCTGATTCCACCACTGACTTCGTATGACCCTAATCCACAACACCTAGATCCTTGTAACTTTGATTATCCTCCGAATCAAAAAACCCCAAATTGAATGCTAGGGTTTCGTGATTCCGAACCTTGGACCGCGATTTCTGGCCAAATTGATCACTACATGTCGAAATAAAGGGTACCGTAGCTTCGTATCTTCGAGGCCTTCGATTTGATATATAATATGTTGGGTTTTGAGGAGTTTTGATTTTCAAGCTCATATTTTTATTTTGAGCTAGGTTTGTTTTCAGTAATTAAAGAAAATTCTTGGAGAAGGAGAGTATACGTATAATGAAATGGGAAAATGGGCTGATGAGTAAAAAAAAAGGATTTTCTTTATACACATATATAAGGCCCAAACATTAGAAACAACTAATTATCATATTATACTGACTTCTTTTACATTTTCTCTCGTACGATCAAATTACAAGTCGGATTGTAACGCAAATTGGAACTCTACAATAATTCGACATTCCGGATCCGATGAAACTGGTTTCGTCGGATTTCGAGACAGTTACCATAACCGTTAAATTTCATAGTTAATTAATAAATAAAATATTCAATATTCATTTCACTGTTTTAATTCAATTTAATTTTTCATTAAATTCAAATTTAAATCAAATTATAACTTAAATAAATTCTATAAATCAACTTCATGAATTTTAAGTCCCTACATTTAATTTTTTACAAATTTAAATTTGAATTTCAAATTTAACTTAAACAACTTAAATTCCACCGTTTAACAAATCAAATTTGAATTCCTTTATAACTTAAATAACTTAAATTTAGTTATTCATTAAAATATTAAATTCCATATAACAACATTTTCTAAATAACTAAATTAAAAAAATTATTTATACTCAATTCAAACTATTGCCATCATTATAATCAACAAAATTTAATTTTTATCCAATATTATTCCACTTATATATTTTAAATCTATATTTGAATATATTAAAAATTATGGGTTGTTACATTCTTCCCCACTTAAAAATCATTTCGTCCTCGAAAAGAGAAGAAGTAAGGTATTAAACACATTCATACATTCAAATCCATACTTATGAAATAACATTTATAAAATAAGTTATATAGTTGTAAAATATCATAAAATTTTCTAACTCCGGAAATCACGGAAAATTTCGGCAGCATTTCCTTTGTACGGAGAGGTCCGAAAAAATCACATACATAAAACTCAATTATACATCTCATCCTACGATGAGGCATCCCAAAGATGGGGAAAACAAAATATACATTCAACCACAAACCATATAACACACATACGTACCTTCTTTAGCGTTATATTTGCAGTTTATTTACTTTAGCACTTTGGTATTTAGTGCAAGCGAGCTCCAAAGCATAGCGTGACTTCCCTACACCTGCTACATACTCACATACATATGAGAATTCAACATAAATATAATAAGTAGCGAATGTATATAACTTGCACAACCTATATTAAACATTTTCAACTACAAAACCAAGGTACTCATAATAGGTCAGCGAACAAATTAAGGGTTATCACCCCTTAGATGATGGAATTTGACCATAGCACACAGGCAAAAGTTGTTGCAATCATTTCAGGCTTTTTGAATTGTCCAGATTCGTCGAATTCGGATAATCCGTTTGAAAGTTATAACCGTTTTAACGAGAGCGAACGCTTCAGCCCACACAATGAAAAATGCAGGTATGAGTTGTTCAACCTAGTTTTTATCCCTTTAAACATCAAATTTTTACCAAGTACATTAAGAAAAAGTTTTAGTTTACATCTTGTGCTTTCCAAATTGCACTCGCACATCAAAATCTGACGCTCTCTTAGAAAGTTATGGTCAAAACAATATTGATATATGCTTCAGTTTTTAATTTTCTACGCATAGTACTACGACTAATTCTTGGATTTCAACCTAGTTAACTTGAAAATTCGACGAGGCTCTATTAACAAAAGTTCTAGTACAGTTTCTTAGGTTTCCAAATAATCAGAAATCATCGAATTCTGACCAGCCCATCAAAAGTTATGGCCATTTTAGCTTCAGCTTATCGAATATTTCAGATTTTTGCATAACATCGATTTATTTTATTTGAAGTTTCAACATTTTCGATTCCAATACTTTTGTAAATCCTTAACATTTCGATTTGTCATCACTTCATCGTTCAAGAAACGGATTCACATTCGATTGCATACTTTATTTCGATATTCTTCCTATTCAATTTCCGATTTCATTTCAAGTGTTAAATTCCGATTAAAACTTGAATTCATTTTAAAATTTCAAACGAATTTGGTTATATAAGGTCTTTAATTCCATATCATGAACCAGTTAGCCAAGATTTTATAACTCATTTCTTTCTTAAGTTATTAATTCTCAATTGATTTTTTTTTCATCTTCTAACCTCTCTTATTGGTTTCAATTCCTTTGGCTTGACTAAATTTAGCTTCATTCCTTATTCGATTAGTCATTCACCTGATTTGATTCCGCTTTATATGTTCTAATTATTTAAATTCTTCCTCATCTCATCTTCATTTATATTTGGTTCCAAATCGACCAATTTAAATTTTGTCGAGTTTATTTCATTTATTCTAATTCATTTGACCTAATTAGATCTACTTAGTTCCAAATTTTCCCGATGTTCAAGATTAATAAACTAGACTTCGGTTTCATATTTCCTATATCTTAATTCATATTTCAAATCCACAGTTTATTTCATTTCCTCGTTAGTATGTATCCAAATCTTTACTTACTCGACCCAACTATCTATAACGATTCTAGATTGACTTAATTAAATTTTCTAAGTTGATTTCATTTTATTAAATCTATCAACCTATCTCAAGTTATATTTTATCTCTTATTTCTATATTTCAAAATTCCAAATGAAAATTCGTTTAACTCAATTATCTTATATCTCTATTCATATACCAAATTCCAAATACCCATTTAGATTCACTTCTGAATTCAAATTTTCATTTGAAATCAAATCTTATTCCATTAACTCAATTTATTTGTTCGGCTCACCAATCATGAATTGGGTTAAGGACGACTTATATAGCGCAACTTTTATATTTAGTTCTTAACCCATTTTTATTCGATTTCCTTAGTTAAGCTTTAATTCGATTCCTCTACTCAAACTAAGTTGTATTCCGTTTGACAAAATGATTTGCATTCCATCTAATTTACCATTTAATTTCTTTATTTTTGATTTATCGATAATTCACATTTGTCAACAAACGTAAATTCCTTTAAACTCCTTTTCGAACTAACTTGAAATATTCATTAAATACCCCAGTCATGAGTTGCTACCTATCTTATTTACACAACTAACTCTTCCATTCCATTTTGGTCGACTTTAGTTGAATTTTATTTCATAGTTAATTTAAATTTCCTCTAACCCTCTTATCGACCAAAATTAGAACTTCTTTAACTTATTATCGCCCACGCTTATGCATTTTTACAATGACTTCTCTTTCTTAATAATTAAGCCAATTCCTTGGTTTCAAAATCAAAGTTCTAATAAATTGATGAACCTTAGTACATGAGTTAATATTATTAGTTAAGATAAACTTAAAACTTAGATCATGGGTTTTATAAACTAAGTTTAGAATAATATATACATGTATCTTATACCATATAAAATTTAACTCCAAATTCTAAATTAACAGAGAACATAGGAATTTCAATTCTGGTTAAATTTAAATTCAACTTTAAATAACATATATTAATACTTTTATATAAAATTTATACCATATAGAATTAAATCCAAAATACTTTGCCATACAAGTTATAATAATCATCGAGTGGTCTCTCCCCCACTTAGACTCTTCAAAATAAACATAGATAATGCGTGCACTCATTATCGAAGTCATTTCTAAGGTCCAAGAAGGATTACACTTATTACATTTGAGATCTTTAAAACCATTTCCCTTCCGAAAATGCTTATAATACTATATTCTCCAAAAATCTTGGCAAATCTATTTTCAAAAGCACCAAAATCAAGTCCTCAAGTTCATTTCTATTTTAATCGCACTATTTTGCAACCAATTATACTTAAAGGTATTATTTCATTTTCAAATATTTTCTAACCACTAAATTTTCCTTATTGGATTTATTATCTAATCATCTATAATAGGTAATAACTTAATATTATTACCTACTAATATCAAATGCATACTAACGTAAAACCAATAATATATTTGATATGTATAAAATATAATTGTAAACCATATTATGTCGATCCATTATGTCTGGTTATTTAGAAATTCCTATCGATTCCATGGTGTCTAATATATCGACCAGAATCTATAAATATCCAACGGAACAAATCAACACAATTTAAAACCAATTTTATATCAAAATACAAATACGCTCTCTCATACATCACTCAAACTCATTCCAGGGCATTACTAACCAAATATCTAATGAGTTAATTACCAAACAAAGCCAAGGTTATCGCTAACCACCACTCTGATACCAACTATAACGACCCACTTTTTGACCGTTCAAATCGACAATAAACCACACATGTCGACCCAAACAAATCGCACATGCAGGTAGTTATTGGGAAAAAGAAGAAAAGGAAGAAAGAGGAGAAAACAATCACAGAATCTCACAACGGAAGGTCAACATATAATAAACAAATAATGGCTCAAAAGCATTCAAAACATATACATTCGAGTTACACCTTTCAGTCATCAGAGTTACACTAGTACAAGTATATACAGTAATGCAGCGAAAGTAAGTGCAGTGGAAAACATACTTATAATTGATATATACCAAATCCTCGTCTTTATCCTCCAAGCTATTGCAATCTTCGTTTAACTGCAACTTCTGCTGACCCGAGCATATTGCATAAAAAGAAAACACAACAAACACTCGGATCAACACTAAATCATTCTCATATTAGTCAAATTAAAATACAAAATAACCTAAGTGTCATGGGTGCAGCAACTCAAGAGATGTTATGGGATTTTTCCATCTCTCAAAGATCCGTTAAACTAATACATACATAGTATAATACGCTATTATTGTATTGTCTATTTAGTAAAGTAAACATAATGAAAATACCGTAAGCGGGATTACATTTTTACCCTTATACCATTTATAATACCGTAATCTATACAGTACCGTAAACCAACCATAATCAATGGCATCAGAGGGCACTCCATAGATACGATACAAATCAAAATCGTATGGGGCTCGATAAGGATAAATATGACAAGGCACTCGAGGCAATTCCCAGGGTAGGATTCTACCAATTGCACTCCCGGACCGGTGGTAACGCATAGCAGCCACTACCGCCCACCTTGAAACACACTCCCAAATCAAAAAGGGCCCTACATCATCATTATAGTCATAAAAATAGTATCGGAGGAGTGCGTCCAATCAAAGGTGCTACCTCAATTAGTCATGGTATAGCTCCTGTTTTAGTCATTTCAATTATGACCCACAAGTCAAGGCTATTTCATCATTGTTCATCTTCATCAATCCAAAAATCGCCTCCAAGTCATCATATTTCATTCTGGATACGTCATAATGTTCACAGTTGTTAAAGTGGTATTGACACTGACAGAGAGTATGCCATTTGCCGACTCCGACCTCTTTAATAACCAACGCTTACATCTTTCACATCGGTTGGTTCTTTTACATTTAACAAAGGTTCGCTTTCATATCAAAATATCATATTTTGTTCGAACCCAATATACATTCAAGCGGAATATAATTTCATATCAAGATATCCCAATCATTCCCAAAACTGATTATATTCTAAACTAGAATATATTTCATTTCATTATATTATAATCATATAATATTTCACAAAATCGATTTATATTCAAGTAGAATATACTTCATATCAAAGATTATAATTATTTCAATTCGATGTATGTTCGAAATCCATTCATATTCAAATAGAATATATATATATATTCCATTTCAACTCATTTCGTTCTCTTAGGAGATCCATTCATATTCGAGTAGAATATAACTTACATTTCCATATAAAAATCGGTTTAAAAAAAATCGATCCATATTCAAATAGAATATACTTTATCTTCACTCCATTTGAACCTACGGTTTAAATTCAAGCACTTTCCATTCGGAAGAAATTTTACAATCATTTAATATACTTGAAAATAGATGCTTATAATTAAAAATCTTTATATAACATATATGTATAGAAGAAAATGGTTAAAACAGAATAAGATAAATTTAGATCACTATGTATATATATCTATGTATATATATAAACTATAAGTTTTACTAATTAGTTTAAGTAATAAAATATAAGAAAATCTAGTCATAACAAATAGTTTATAAGTAAGAGTTTAATAAATAGATTTTAAGGAAAGGAATAGTTTATTTGAAATCAAACAGGGTAAATATATATGTAATAAAATTCTTTAACTATAATTGTTCCTTTCTTCCGAACTTCCAACACTTGAATCTATACTCCAGTCTCAATGGAGTTTTCCTAGTTCAATATCTTGTTTCAAACACCATTCAAACCAATCTTTCAATTTAGAGAATTCAACCCATATTCAACTCTAAATTTAAAAAAAAACTCCGAGTATCCTCGATTATCTTTATTCCAAATTAAATTCTATAAAAATTTATTACATTCAAATCCACACCCTAAATTTGAAAATCTCAAATTTTATTCAAATCCCAATTTAAGAATTTCCACTTCATTTGGGAAAAATTCTCTTAACCATTTCAAATAAACATCCGCAATCCAGATCTTTAAAAGGAAACAAGTTTATCGAGTATCGGCTCATTCTTTTAAATGAAATTTCTATCAAATAAAATTTCCAAATATTTAAAAATCATTTAACCAACAGATGTCCGTATATGATTTTCTATCCTATGGTCAAGTGATATTAAATTTAATTTCTCGATATTTCAGGGATGGATCTATCATTTCAATCCAAATCAGGGTCACAGAGATTTATCATTTCACTCTGTGTTCTTAATTTATTTTTAATCGATAAATCCCGGGTTTATTCGATGCCCATATCATCAAGGGTGAAAATTGGGATTCATCGTCAATAGTGAGCACACAACATCCATATATTGAAATAAATAACATTCAAGCAATATTCATTCAGTAATCACATCAACCAAGGCGTCCATCACAACCGCTTCATTCCATGGTAAATATCCATCATTTCATTGGTTAACAAGTGTCGATATTTTCTAACTAGAAATTCAATTGAATTTAAATAACTAATTATCAATTTCATTGCCTGTTACACACTTGCATGTCAAATTTAAGCAACCATTCACCAATCAAACACAAACATGCAACCAAACTTATTTCATAATTTAATTTAATAAATATGGGGATGATTCAGTTATGTGTGAGTGAGAAAATCACTCACCTTTGGGTCCTTAGTGGATCGGACGTCCAACCAAAGCCCAAAATTTCACTCTCCAAATGCATCCAAACCAGTATCAGATTGTCCGCAATTCCGCCACGATCCCAACGCACCCAACCGCATCCAAATACGAGTTAAAACGAGAAAGTTATCAGTGTTTTAGCGTTCGGCATTTGAATTTATAAAAATTAATTTAAATAATATTCTCACCCAATAGGAGATCAACACGTCAGCACCCCTTTAGATTCATCTTCCCGCTCCCAGGTGAACAGATCCCGTCGAATTGAACCCACGGTGCTCGAACTTTGACTGACAACCGCGGTGAACTCTGGCCACCGGAAAGCAAAAGACCACCACCAAACGAACCCCCATCGTCATGCGCATCCACCTGCATCGAAGCCGCCATCTCTGGTTCGCTCTATCGCCATCGACGAACCCATGAACGGAATGGGTTCTAAACCCTAAATCACCTAATTCAAGCCCCACGATGACTTCTAGACGATGCCGATTCCACCACTGACTTCGGATGACCCTAATCTACAACACCTAGATCCCCATAACTTTGATTATCCTCCAAATCAAAAAACCCCAAATTGCATGCTAGGGTTTCGCAATTCCGAACCTTTGACCGCGATTTCTGGCCAAATTGATCATTACATGTCGAAACAAAGGGTACCCGTAGCTTCATATCATCAAGGCCTTCAATTTGATATATAATATGTTGGGTTTTGAGGAGTTTTGATTTTCAAGCTCATATTTTTATTTTGAGCTAGGTTTGTTTTCAGCCATTAAAGAAAATTCTTGGAGAAGGAGAGTATACGTATAATGAAACGGGAAAATGGGCTGATGAGTGAAAAAAGGATTTTATTTATACACATATATAAGGCCCAAACATTAGAAACAACTAATTATCATATTATACTGACTTCTTTCACATTTTCTCTCGTACGATCAAATTACAAGTCGGATTGTAACGCAAATTGGAACTCTACAATAATTCAACATTCCAGATCCAATGAAACTGGTTTTGTCGGATTCCGAGACAGTTACCATAACCATTAAATTTCACAGTTAATTAATAAATAAAATATTCAATTATTCATTTAACTGTTTTAATTCAATTTAATTATTCATTAAATTCAAATTTAAATCAAATTATAACTTAAATAAATTCTATCAATCTATTTCATGGATTTTAAGTCCCCACATTTGATTATTTACAAATTTAAGTTTGAATTTCCAATTTAACTTAAACAACTTAAATTCCATCGTTTAACAAATCAAATTTGAATTCCTTTATAACTTAAATAACTTAAATTTAGTTATTCATTAAAATATCAAATTCCATATTACAACATTTTCTAACTAAATTAAAAAAAAATGTTTATACTCAATTCAAACAACCGCCATCATTATAATCAACAAAATTTGATTTTTATCCAATATTATTCCACTTATATATTTTAAATCTAAATTTGAATATATTAAAAATTATGGGTTGTTACAGGTTTCAAATGTACTTAATTTACAATTAAGTGTCTCTTATTTGATTTCACCAGTTATCTCATTTACTTACTAGTTTATTATAACCTAAGTCATAATCTTCACTTGTCCCTAGGACAAGTCTACCTATTATTCAACATTCTTACTAATGTAATTTATTTATAATAGGTTGTTATCATTCCCCGTTCATTCCATTCCTTTTTACCATTATAATTATCTTTCATTCAATTCCATTTATTTCCATTAATTATAATTAATGTTGTTTATCAGTCCTGCCATTTACATATGTGTGTGTGTGTGTGTGTATGTGTGTGTGTGTGTGTTTGTTCATGCACTAAACCTCTCACATTAAGCTTATACTTGTGGATGCTGGATTTACCGGGCGGTTCCGGGCAGACTTCTACCACAAGTTGGCTTAACCTCGTGTCCTAGCGCCACTAC
Organism: Allium sativum; assembly: GCA_030737875.1. Classification (NCBI taxonomy): domain Eukaryota; kingdom Viridiplantae; phylum Streptophyta; class Magnoliopsida; order Asparagales; family Amaryllidaceae; genus Allium; species Allium sativum. The sequence continues at coordinate 206,097,076 of CM060919.1, forward strand.
ATATTTTATTTATGACTTAGACCCCTCACATTAGATTTACCACTTGTGAATGCTAGATATGCCGGACGGTTCTGGGCAGACTTCTGTTACAAGTGTAAGCTAACCTCATGTCTAAGCGTGTTACAGTTGTCAAATTACTGTGAATCTAGGCATGTTCGTTCTTTAACAATTATTCCTATTTCATCATAGCTTTTCATCACTATAACAAAAAAAGACCTTTGGTAGCGTTTGGAAAACACTACCAAAGCTTTTGGTAGTGTTTTAATGAACGCTACTACAGATCCCGCAACTAAAAATCTGTATTTTTTGGTTGCATTTTGATAAACGCTACCATATGGTTAATGTAGTTGTGTTTTCCAACCACTACTGAATGTCTATACATGGATCACTTTTTGCCTTTCTGTAGTGCCATTAAAAATTAAAATGGTATGTTACATTTGTTTCTGTAGCATTTTTCAAACGCTACTAAAATGTATTGATTGTTTTGTAACATATTTTAAATGCTACAATATATTGTTAATGGCTTATATTATTTTCAGCTACTAGTTATATAATAGGCATATCAAAATCAATAAAGATCGTATAAAAGTTTAATGTAAAACAACAACAATCAATCATATAATCATTATATTCAAATAACTGAGAACACATTAATCACATAAGTATTTTCCGTAACCATTTAGATAATAGTTATTTGACAAAATCAGCAAATTCACATACCATAAGCATTCAGAAACAAATATACACAATAAGTACTGACAAATACCATACTACATAATAATTAAAGTCATGTCCTTTGTTGTTGATGGTCTTCACTCCAAAAAAGCTAATTACATGTAGACAATATTAATTGATTACTATTAAAACAAGCACATAAATAATATGAATAGAACCCGACCATGAATAATTTACTCCATAGCAAAATTCAAATCTGCACATGAACAATATTAACTCTATGCTCCTATCACTTTACACAAACTTAGCCTACATTTCATACTACACCCGTCCCTGCCTAGACCAATACAAGTGGTGGTAAGTGTTTGAGGAGGTTTGGACTGCCTCTTTAGTTTAATTCAATAAGGAAAATGACTTTATATGCCATGGTGTTTCCATAGAACACCATAGAGTAGGTAATTCTTTTGATTAATTTCTTATTTCAGCTTCACTTTTTGATTTGTAACTATCATTTGAAGGACGAACATCAAATCATGAAAGAAATGAAAGTATACCCCAAGTCGTTGTAAGGAAACTATGTGCAATACTCACAAAATAATGTTGGATGTCTCAGCAAGCTTGGTAAAAAAAGAAAAAAAAGAAGAAAAAAACTTTAGTCTATGGAAACGTAGTATCTTACTCTAATTTGATGTTAAATTTCATAAGCATAAATAAAACTGAAGAAAGATCAATTAATGCTGGTTAGTAGAATATAAACTGACTAATATGTTTATAATTATTTTAATTAATTTAGATCTAGAAGACTAGTTTTCTAAAGAAAAACATCTTAGACCCTTCACTAAAGTTTCTTACTCACCTACACAATTAAAACTAACAATTAGTTACAATTTTAACAAAAAACTTATGCCATAAACAAAATGTTTCCTAGTGATGATAACAACTGCACTTGTTGTAAATTGGTGTATAACAGCTGCCAGTATAGGAGAATGTGCAAGCTGCACCTAGGGAAAACCAATAAACAACAAGCAAGACACTAGATAATGAAGTCCACGACAATACTATGTTTTTTTTTCTTTTTTTTAAACGTAAAATAAGGATTGATTACTAAAGGCACACAAGTGCTTCAATTCAGACTCATAAATGTCAGTCTAAAAAACAATAGTGCATAACAACCAATACGCAGCTGGCTAAATTAGTAGTTCCCGGAACATTATAATTTTATAGAAAATAGTTTCTTACTCGTCATTAACTTTAAGGTTCTCAAGCTTACCATCAATGTCTGCATTTCCATCATCTTCATCTCCCCTTCTTCACCGTCATCTTCTTCACCGTCAACATCATTCTCATCAAATGGACCAAGCAAATCCTCCTTTAATACCTCCTTAACCTCATCAATGCCTTCATCTGAAATATAATTCCCATTAATATTCAACATCATGAACTTTGGTTTATTTGAAGGCACTGCACATGCTAAGCTTCTAGCACCAACTCTCCTAATCATACTGCTACTCAAATCCTCTTTTCTAACTCAACATGGCCTTCAACCAAAGCAGAAGCTATCCTAACGGCCCCTTCATCTTTCATTTCATTCTTTGACAGCACCAGCTTCTTCAACGTTTTCTTCGACGAATCTAGGGCATTTGTAGCTTTCACTGTTCTGTCATGTCTGGCCATTTCCAAAACTTCAAGTTTAGGCAAATACTTCTCTATTTTCTTCAAACACTACAATCACTCCTTCGTCTTCTGAGTTCAAATAGCTTAGATACAACTCGCTTAAATCATTGAGCTTTTCTAAGGTATTGCTCAGAGCTAACCCAGCTTCCACACCAAACATGTTATCCCTCAAGTCCAGCTTCTTCAAACGCTCGCAACCTTTCAAAGCTTCAACTAGTGCAATCCCTCCTTCTGATATACTCTAGTCGATGAACATCTGAAACTTTCGAGTAAAGGCGATGATTTTAGTAGTTCAGCTAATTAAATAGCTCCATCATCCCCAGTCATATTGCTGTGAATGGAGAATCTTAATTTTATCTTTTGATGGAATCAACTCAGTCAAAACCTTGTTGCTTTTGATATGCCATCATTCATCAAATAAAGCTCATTTAAGTTATTTTGAGATTTTAACAATGACCTAAATGCCCATACATTTTTCTTGCCCAAAGCATTATCTGATTAATTGAAACAGTTTAGGATGCACCCCTCTAACGCTGATGAGAATTTCTCATAACTTCCAAAGTGTCATCTTTAAGTCTACCAGCTACAAATTCGGACATATCAATTTACAATCAAGCAAAGCTTTGGTCAAAAACTACATTTCTCTTAAACTCCTGTTACATTTACTTATCTACATGATTATGTCCTATTTTTTATTTGAAATAACAAAAGATTGAAGAATGATAAGTATAATTAACTTTTTTTATTATATACAGTCCAACAAAATGAAGTTAAAAGCAATGTTTGATATATGCTAGAAAAGTTACCTCAATAATAAACTACAGCTTAGCCAATGCTAGATTCAGTTGATGTAGAATCAAAAGTTGCTCTTGTATACCAATGCAGATCTTGTGTGCTTAGGTTGAGCATGAGTAACAGCATGCACAGACAGGAAAATGAATACAATGCATTAGTGGTCTGGGTAGCAAACAAAAGTTATAAAAAGTAATAATAATTAAGCATAATGAAAAAGGATGTGAATATTAAAACATTTGAAAGGAATAATATTTTAATCAAAATCCATCAGGTAATTGAATATACATAAATCATTTTTTTTTCAGAAGACCGTTATGAGCTCCACCATTAAATCGTCAGGATAGTATCATCTGTGCTATTATTATTCATTGTCAACTTTTCTGCCTTTCTTTTCTTTGAAATGTTTATTCTAAAATTCTACCAGCACAAAGAGCCCAAACAAGTTTTGGATGTTTCTTCTAAAATTCTACCAGCACCCTTGAAATTTGAACCATTGTCAGTGACAAACTACGAAATAAGGATACATCATGTGCTACAAATGAAAATTTAAAGTTTGTATAATGGTAGTGGTAGCTCAGTTATTTCAATATGAAATCTAAGCGACAATATCATGGACATTTAGTATCTCCTTAGTTTCTGTTGTACTGCTCAACTAACATTTCATATTGCTGTTAAAATTTACTTCGTGGTTGTCAATGTTTCTTAAAGAAAACAATTATTTTTCTAAGCTAGTAGAGCCACAGGTCATACTTACTTATATCTTCATTTATGTCGTTAATGATATTGAATTATATAGCTACAACATCATAGCTACCCATACAGACATTCGATGCATATTAAATATAGAGTGACATCAAGGTCACAACCTTTTTAAAATGTACCAGAACTATGTTAATTATCTATTTGAGTTGGAAATTAGAAAAACTATATTAATCATGTCTGAACTTCGATTTTTTTTTAGAAAATGGATCTTTTAAATAAATGAATCTTATTACAAAAGTAAAGCCAAGACATACATGTGATAATATAAAATAATATCTGAACTATGTTATCCAATGCTGCATCAGAAATCACCCCATTATTAGTTTCACTATGAGGTTTGGATCTTTTACATGCTGGGAAGCATCCACAGATTTTATAAAAACATATCCTTTTGAACAATTGACGACAAAATGTAATAAATGCTCGTCTTTTGCTATCCGAGTCTAATGCTGCTCCAGGCCCTATCTGGAACCCTACCTGAGTCTAATGCTGATCCAGGGAGCACTGCAGTACTTAAAGCTGCATCCTTGGATAGGCATATCCAACTAGTCAATCTACTCCAATCTGTAGCAGTAAATCAAATAAAATCATCGTTTATTTGTGTTTAAACTCAACTATTAAACTAAAGTATACAGTTTCTAATGAAATATGAAAGAAATAAAATTTTTGGTTTCATGCTAATAGGCGGATAAGTTTAAAAGCTTCATTTAAAAACAACAATGAGTTACTCCCTCTAGGAACCCCAACAAAAATGGGAAATGTAGTTTCACACTCAAATGTAAAAGGAAAATTGCAACAGCATCCATCCTTCCAGCTCTGGATGCAACAATACAATTTCATATAATCCATAAAAGCTCTATCTTGTAAGAAGTATAACCAACTTTTTATAACCAAACTGCCACAATCATTAAGGTTTGTAAATGAAAAATATTGGTAAATAGCATTCAGTAAAGTAACCATGTATGTTAATTTTCCTAGGACATGATCACATGACAATTGATACGTTGCAACCACAATCCACCATAATGCATAACCATTAGCAAACAACATATACCACACTTTAAATATATAAAAAGTATAAGCTCACCAATCATTTAAACATCAGAAGCATCTCCGGGTTCTTGGGCTTACTTGGAGTTGACAGTTTTAAGAGCATCCCACCCATCACCACTTCATCGCTCCCATCCTTTCTCAAACTATTATCCAACCAAATCAAACTCCTCGATGCCAAAATTGCCTGTGGCATCAAATCATGCATTGCACGTGCAAACACGCTCCTCACTACTGCTGCTGCCTCCCTGACCTCTTTTACCATCATAGGTGCCAAAAGACAATGCCCTAAAATCCTAAGTATCGGTTGCATCATCTCCCAAGGAAAAGGCATCCTACACCCATCTCTCACACTCCCATTACAAATTGCTTCTCATTTCTCGCTTCCACCCTCTTCAAAATTAGATATACAGTACACACTTGACTCTTCATCATCCAACTCAGGCCTACACTCACAATATTGCCCAACCCAACAAACAATGTACTCACAAAAGTCAACCTTGGATTGCACTGGCATCTTGGATATTTTCTTAAACTATCAGTCCAACACAACTCCAAGGATAGCAGAAAACTTTGTAGATCTAATAGCATTTTGTGGTTCTAACGAGGCTGCCATGATTCCCACGTTCTCGTCAATAAATCCAGTATCTTTACCTCCATTCTTCGGGCAATGATACATGCCTAGTTTCCTCAAATCAGGAATGGAAACAATAACAACTTTCCCGTTATGGGCACGAGTTTCAGCAACAATCCAACGAGGTAGCAAGAATAAGGATCCGACAGAATACGGGTGAGGTAGTGGTGGACGATGGAGAGGAGGAAGGAGGGAATGACAACTTTGAGATCGGGATCTGGGGAGAGGAAGGAATCGTAGAGCCATCGGCATATGGGGGAGTTGGAGGAGCCGAAAAGAGAGGAGGAGGCGAGGTAAGAGGAGATGGAGGTAAAGGCGGTGGAGGAGGAGAGGAGGGATAATGATGGATTGTCGGAGTCGCAGAGGGAGCAGATAAAAGGAGAGGAGAGGATGGTGGATAGGGCTTTAATGGAGGAGCGGGATCTGGAGATGGAGTCACGGAGGTAATTTACATGGATCTGGAGATTGAAGGAGAAAGTGCGAATGTGAATATGTGGATCGAAGTAAAAGGAGGGAACCTGAATGTAGAAGCAAGGGAGACAAGAAACATTGGTTGGAAGGGAGGAAGAGGAGAAACGTTGGTGGGAAGGAAGGAAGACGATAAGCAGGAAAGTAATTAATTTAGGTTTGGGCGGAAAATTGAAATAAGGGGAGGGAAATGAAACGTAACTAGAAAATTGCAAATAAATGTAACCAAATCCTTAAAAATAAAAGTAAAAACAACATCGGTTACATTTACACCGCAAACACTACCAATAACTGTAACTATATGTAGGTTTTCTTTGTAGTGCATGCCCCTTTACCAAATCATATTTATTATGTACCATATGCAAAAATTAAGATCTTTAGTCATAATTTGATTTATTCCCCAAACCCATATTCATGTATTCAATTTTATGCTAACATGAAACCATTTAATCGTATAACTATTCCAATTCATACAAGTGAGGATTCATGTATATAAATGTGACCAGTTAACATGTCATTTTCTCAATTCTACATTTAACAATTCAAATACAAGTGAATCATGTAATCATAACAACAGTAGTCCTTAACCATATTCTAACAAGTTTGTTTTCATTATGTAAACATTTCAAAGCTTTAATTGATTCAACATATGAATTTTCCCAAAACATTCATATTAATATCTCAACTTGTTATAACAGTAATTCTCAATTATTCTGGCGCATTTACATATAATAGCTGGGAATGTTTAAATGATAATATATCGTTATCTAAAATGATATAGCTTAAATCCACTCACCTCATAAGCTTTCCCAATCCTGGATCCGGTCTAGATCCATCGTTCCATGGTTTTTCCCCCCTAATTGGATTCAGAAGCTAACAACCATGGACTCATAATTTTTACTAAAAGAAAGAAAGAAAAAGAAGAAAGAGAAAGAATGGAAAATAGACCAGATATAGGAATTACCTCACTTCGTTAAGAGATCTAAACACCCATTTACAAGCATATGTTCCTTTCCTCTAAATTTGGATTCATAATTTTATCTAAACTAATAACTTAAATTTTCTGAATAGATTAGGGAAGGAAGAGGAACGGTAGAGCTTCTGCGTAGTCCTAGAAATATGAGATTAGGGTTGTCTCTACAGGCTTATTTATAGGTGTATCAGAGAAACCGGGTCCTTTAGATTTGATTTGAAGTCATCAGAATCGTCAACGTCGAAGGAAAAACGCTTAGATCTGTGGTGGGTTGACCCTGGGGTCGACACCCCCTTGAAGGGTTCGACCCTGGGGTCGACACCCCCTTGAAGGGTTCGACCCTCGTGGTTCCGGAGGCAAAAAATTGACATGGGCGCACTTCACAAGTGCGCCAGTGCAGAATTTCCTTGGCGCACTTGCCAAATGCGCTAGTTGTTCTGGCCTGCTTCCCATTTTCTTCATCAAGCTTCTGTCATCCATAACTTCTTCATATGTTATCCGTTTTACGCAAACTCGTAGTCTATCTGAACCAAAATTCTGAGATGAACACAATAGTACAATCTGTTTTACCTAATCTTGAATATTTAATTAGGTTATTCTAATTTTATTATCTTGAGTTAAAAATGCGAGGTGTTACAAGAACCCAGTGCATTCGAACTAGCACTAAGCCCTCCATCACCCAAGAACAAGCAAATCTGAGAGTCAGATAAAACAAGCTCATTATCGGCAGAAGCCAATGCACTGACATAGTCAACCTCCAGAAACAAGTCTCTAGAAGGGGACTCTGCCAATACATCATCTGAAACAACATAGTAAACATAAGGAGCGCAAGCTATCTCTATGGACCCTTCAAAGGGAAAATCAAATTAAACAGAAGTGGTTAAATCTTCTAACTCACTACAAATAATCACTTGAAGTGGGTCGAATTGGTTTCTAACAACCAAACCAATAAAGTCGTTAGCTGAAACACTAGATGGCGAAGCAAAGGAGGCTTGGGAAGCAAGTTTAGCATGCTTTGAGCGCCGAGGAAACTTACAACGCCTGAAGCGACTTGAACCCTTTCCAAAACCAGACTTGCTCGGTGCATTGATGCCCGCTCTTGCAGATTCAACAAGGGGAGCAATGCTGACTGGCAATGGGGTGGTCAAATCCCCATCACCTAAGGGCACTGTGTCATAAACCTCGCAGAAGTCATAACCAAAAATGCCTCCACAAAGCAAAGAACTTACAGAAAATTCAGGCACGCACTGAATTGACGGTCGCCTGGATCCTATGAAGTGCAATATTGATGCAAAAGAGGTGGTCATATCCTCTTTAACACGAGAGAGTTCATCGGATCCACGCAAAGGACCAACTGTCAGCTCGACCTCTTTGAGCCTACGAGCAACCAATAGGGGTTGTGTAGCCAACCTACCAAAGAACAGAGGAACCAATTCCAAAAACAAGCCAGCAACAAGAAGAAAACGATGGCGTGTAAATGCTACAAATAGGTCCAGATCCGATACTCTAACCACCAGTGAGGAGGTCCCCAATAGAGAGACAAAAAACGACCCAATGGCCAGCACCTCCAGAGAGGCGTTGATGACCTCCAACGGTGGACGTTGAGCCGAAAAGGACCCATATAGCTCGAATTTACCATAGGAAAATGACATAAGCGAAACCCTAGAAAATAGGGATTCTTTAAACACCGATGAATAAGAAGATCGGTAGAGACAGTTGGGGAGAGACAGTAGAAAGAAAGAAGAAGCTATTCGTGGGTGATAAAGAAAATCGCAAGAGAGCTTAGAAAGTAGTAGCCATTAAAATGACCATTGAGACTGTTGTTACTATGTTATTCTAGGGTGTATAATAATAATAATTAACCAAAATACTCTGATTAGAAATTCTGTCTTTGAATTGACTCTAATACTAACCCAACTTAACCAAGAGACGAATCATCTCTTGAATAACGTTTCCACTACAACAAAAAAGCTATATTACAACTGTATTTCTACAACTGTAACTAAGTGACATTTGTGATAGAGGTTTTTTACAACTCTTTTTTTCTAGAAAGTTGTAATAAATTTAGTTTCAATAACTCTTTATTTTTGCCAGTCATAGTAGATTCATATAACAACCATTTTTTTAGTCGGTTGTAATAAATATATATTTTCATAACTAATCTAAAGTATGAAATAGCTCCTTTTATTAATTTGTAATTAACAGTTATTTGGTAATTAAGAATTAATAATTATTTCATAAATTTATAATCAATAATTAGTAAATAAATATTGAATATTTAAGTAAAACTTAAAAATCAATTCACTAATAAATAATAATAATAATTAATAATAATTTTTTAAATAATAATAGTTAAAAGTTAAATTTTAATGTTAAATAACAACAGTAATAAATCTAAACAAATAAACAGAAAATTTTAATTAATTATATGTCAATTTTAGTCTAAAAAATATGATAGAAAACTAGTTTTAAGTAGCAAATATTGATTTTTATAAACATGTTAAATTTGTTTACTTATATAAAATTGTAAATGATAATCATTTTATTTATAATACATGACAAATTAATCCTTTTCTTGATTAGGACGAGTAACTATTGGACGTAGATGTAACCATATCCACGATCGCATCCGTTTTTAAGATATCAAATAAATTTTTATTTTTAAAATACCAGTACAGATGAATGGCACTACATTTAACCAAAGTAACATAGAACGTGTTATGTGGAATACAAATTTTCATTGGCTCCAAACCAATTTTTTATTGGCTTTCGGAACGACATTTTCTGATTTAATCAATGCTTGCTCTCTCCTCTCCCCTCTTTGATTCAATATTCACTAATCCTAGATGTTCTTCCTCCAATTCCAAACCCGGTAAGAAGCCTCGCCTCTCCTTCAAACCCAAAGCCAAGAATACAGATGTCGCTTTTATCGTGAATTTTTTGGATGAGATGTTGCTTACCGTTGAGGATTCGGTGGTGAGGATTCAAAGGTGGATCCTTTGCTAATCCAAAGTCTAGTTCCAATTCAATGGACTCAGATCTCGGCTACTTGCTTGAGCCAAAGCCCTTAATCTGCCCTTTTCAGAAACTAAAATCAACCCCAAATCGCCATCCAGTCATTCACATTCATTGCAAATCATATGAGGTATGACTATTATGCAGTAATATGTGCTATTACTACATTATTTTTGTGAGTACTCTTCCAATCCCAAGTTACGAATTGATTTCTAGGGAAAAGTTGTGGCATTTCATAGCTGAACTATGGGTTAATTGCTACTTAGGTGGAATTTTTTTTTAAAAGTTAGACTAAAGCACATTTTAGGTTAGCCTTTCAAATTTAGGATATATGTATTGTTGGGTTTGGATCTTGTGATGTCGTGTGTATGGTGTGTTGTATTAGTGTATGGACATGGTTTAGTTGATGGATATATAGTGTACAATCTTTGTCTGTGTGGAATCTGCATGCGTGAGCGGTGGGTGTATGAGCTATTTATGATTCTATGCGTGTTGAAGTAGTGTTTGTGTGTGTTAAGTGCATGAGTTGCATAACACTACTTATATGTGCGTGCATGGAAGCATAGTGTGTATTGGTTTTATTTTTGCATGGCACATGCGCATTGTTGATTCTTTTCATCGGTGTCGATATCTGCCGAAGTGTCAGTCATAGCGGATTCTTCCTAGTTCTCAAAATTACCACTTGATAATCAAATGATATTTGGTTGTTGCGCCATATGCTGACTGCTAACTACTGTTAGAGTTGTATCAGTAGATGCAGGCTTAGTAGTATTCAACCAAATTCTAAAGGATTTTAGGAAATGTCCAAGCAACTAGATTTTAAATAAAATAAGGGATTTCTACTTAGCTTAGCTATATCTTCTAAGCGGAACCCAGACAGTTCAAACACATCAAAGTCCAATGTTCCAGCATTGTGCATGTTGGCTGCGTTATTCGAATTAACAACTCCCGGCATGCAGATCGGGATAGCTTCTTAACATTTTCCAATCCACTTCTTCATGGAAAATAAGATGTATTCTTCAAAAGAAAAGGGAGGAAACTTGATTTGGAATCAAAGTAAACAGAGAAGAATAACAGGTTTCTAGGAAGAAAACGAGTCTTTTATTGTTAGTTGCTTACTTCTGGGAAATGAGTGTCATTGACAGAATTGGTTACTCTTATGATGAATCATATTTCAATGGATTTTTGTGAAGAGCACGAATAATGTTGGACCTTGTATGGAAGCCATGGTACTGAGATTACCAGTCTAGTTAAAACGGTTGATTATAATACTGTTAGTTTTTCTTTTTCCTGTTGTTTCTATTATTATTTTCGTTCGATGAGTTTGTAGATGATGATTTAGTTTACAATGCAGGTGACCTTGGGTGATATTATCAATTAGGTAAGATGCCAATCAATGTGTGAGTGTATTGCAAAATTAGCCTGGTTAGGGAAAATACTATGCATAGCTGTTGCATGTTGGTTCCACCAATTTACTAACACTCAACTTGGAACATCAGCTTGAAACCACTGATTGACTTGTATCCCATGTTATTTTATTCTGCCATTTCCTTTACCATTTTGTCTACCTGAGAAGTGAACCTCCAGATAATTCTAAAGACTTGCCACTACCATTTTGTTTGATTCTATTCATTTTACTATGTTAGAATTGATTATATTTTTTAGTACTTCAAAAGAAAATGGAACAAATAGATTGACATTATTAACTTAAGATGCAGCAGAACATTTGGATCAATGTTGAAATCATTACCAGATTGAAATATAACCTATAGATTGCATTAGACGAAAACTGGGAAATGGCTTAAACAAATCTTGGAATTGGATTATTAAACAACTTCAATTTTCTTGGAGCATCCTAAGATGGATCAGGTACTCTTAGCTTAGAATTTATTTCTTTACTTGTAAGTTCTTTTCAAAATTTAATTAATTAATTTAATATATTGTATCAGCATTGATTATAATCAAGCATTCTTATATAAATGTGATTCATTAATCTAGTTTACAACTAGTTGTACACTCCCAATATCTATATACACGAGTGATACATTAGGAACTACTTTATGAAATGCTTGCGGTCCATATTGCAGCATCAACAATAAGTAGAATTCCACACTTATTGAAATTCAAAGGAAAGATGATAAGATAGTAATATTTCTCCACCTGTCGGTCTATCTTTTGTATTTAGTTCAGCATATAGAGCACAAATAGAACTCAGTTAGTGTAAAATGAATACAATTAGAGGATGTGAATGTAGACAAGCTGGAAGAACTCGGTTAGTGATATACAAAATTGTTGCATACTTACATAACATTGGGAATTTATCCACACAAGGTCATCCTCTTTGTCTTTTGTATATCCTACTTTTCAAGACAGATATGTTTTATGTCTCATGCACCGCAGCTTGCTCCGGTTTGTTGCTAACTTCAGTTTCACCTCTCTGTTGATGCTCAGAACTAAGTTCTTTCTACGCAAGCCACATTTTAGAGTACTTTTATTCAAAGCACTCCAAATCTAACCCGTTTGTCCATGCTCTAAACATAGATTTTCATCAACAAAGTCCCAGTTCAGACCCTTTGCACGTTCTCATGCAGGCGTTAACATGGATTGTGAAGGTGGTCAGAGAAGTTGCTGTTCTTGGCAATGCTCAAGTTTCTATTATTACATATTCCGACACTGGAAAGTTTTCTAAGCATTGAAACCATGATTCCGAACAAAAGATGGAGAAGGATTTTAATGGGATGGATATCATGGGATTGCATGCTCTTGAGAAATTTTGTAGTTGAAATTCTGTGTTTGATGCATGTGTGATGCTTTATGAATTTATATTATTATCCATCTATATGTACTTGAGCTATCTGTATGATTTATACATTCAACATATTATGTAAAAAATTGATGAGAGTTTGAAAAAACTAATATATTGTTTTGATTTATGTTTTAAGTTTGTTTAATATCTTCGGTTTTGTAGATAATATGTTATGGAATGAATTCTTTTATTAGTAATATTTATATAATTTATGCATATATTACAACTATAAAATAATAGTCGAAATAAAATACATCACAATGGTTATAAACAACAATTGTAAAATGTTTATTATAATGGTGAAAAACAGTTGTAAAATATACATTTCACAACGGTGTTGCAATCGTGCAAAACAGTTGTACAAGATTTTAGTTTATTACAACTTCTTAATATACGATGGTTACATCACCATTGTAAAAAGTTATTTACAATGGTTTCCACCTTTGTAATATGGTCAATTTGTTGTAATAATTCACTTTCAATACTTCCACTCGACTAAACTATAGACACTCGATGGACGCCGTGCCAGGATTTAACTATAATCAAAGCGGAGTTTTCATACTCAGCATCAATAATATTCTTAAGTCAAGAGAATTATGTACATTAGTCACATCCTTATTTTCTATTTGACTTTACTTATATTAACTTACAAAAAACAATCGAGTTCATCGCTCCATACCTATTAGTATGTAACCACTTCGTTCTCCCAGCATTCATGAATAGCATATTTTTCAATATTTAAAGAGTGTTACGTGCTCTAGTCTCAACAGATACATCGATATCTAATCTTGATTCATCTTGACTGTGAACATTTAGAATAGTATATTTTTTCATTTCGATCAGTTACTCATAGTTACAACACTTTGTAACTATTACCACAATGCATGTCATTTTCATTTTGATTTATGGATTTTATACAACCACTTTATATATCAAGTATATAATAGAACAAAAAAAACGCATTTGATTTTGAACAGGCCAGTCATTGACTTAGATTAAAGTAATAAATTACAGAATTACCTCTAAAGCATACCTCTAACTCTATCAATTCGGTCCTCATGTTATCCATACTGTAACACCTCGTGTATTCTATAACAGTGAAATTTACAAAATAAAGTATAACTAATTTCAAATCAAATAATTAAGGGAAACGGGATACGCCATTGCGTTCGTCTCGGAATTCTTCTTGAAATAGAGTCCGAGTTTGCGTAAAACGGACTCCGTATGAGGGAGATATGGCCTCCGGAAGATTCAAAATTCAGTTTAAAATTTAGACAGACAAAAACAGCTCAGAAAACAAATTCAAATTTCAAAAATCGAACCAGATTGGGCTGGGCGGGAATTTTCCCGCCCAAGGCACCTAGGTCGACTGGGTAGTCGACCTGGGGGTCGACTGGGTAGTCGACCTGGCCCCTGAGCCAGGTCGAACCCAGCCCCTCCTGGCTGGCCTGGTCTGTGCTTGGCCGAATTTATGAGTCTTGCCTTGTCACTAGGGCTAGGTGTCAGCTCCTGATTGGTCTCTCCTTCAAACGAACGGCTAATATACATCCAAGCTCCATCGACGGTCCTAATCAATTCACAAACTCTATAAAAAGGACCTAAGACTCCACCTAATTCATACAAATAAAAATGAGAATGATACCGTCATGCTGCTGAGGCGAGACTAGGAGTAGCCGTCAAAATTGAGAGACGATTAGGAGACAATTTAAAAGCTTAAAGCAACGACAACTAAATCAAAACAACGCCTACAACAAAGGATAGCATCTCCAAATTCAGAATTCAGATTCCTGAATTGAAGATTCGTCATACGTTGTAAGTAGAGTGTTATTCCGATGTGAATAAATAATTGTGTTTTGATTTGTGTAAAATGAGAAATAGAATTGTACTTAATTTGTGGTGATAATAATTCATAATTGTATGTTGCTAATCGATTTGGGATGTTGTTGTATAACGATTGGATATTTGCAAGTATATGATTCATGTTGAAAGTTAACAACTATATGTTTGTGGTAGTTTATTTCAACACCCATTGGATAATTGCAAGTATATGATTCATGTTAACGACCATATGTTTGTGGTAGTTTATTTTAGATTCATGCAAGTATATGATTCACTATTATGCCAACATGATGTACGTTTTTTTATGATCACTTTTAGTGTGTAGTTAGATTCAATTAAGTATTATGGTTCATATGAATTTATGTTGGAATTAGCATCATGGTTCAAATGTAAAAACCATACTTTTGTATTAGTGACAAAAGCAAGCATCTTTGTGAACTTGTATTAATTCTATAAACATGACTAAACTATGTTTGGTGTTATGCCTAATTGAAAACATGTTTTAGGCCTATGTTGTTATCAATATCATATGATAATATATGTGACACATAATTAAGTTAGATTTACATTCCACTTGCAAGTTTACATGAATAGATTAAAAACCATGATTCATGTTTAGGTATGTTTATGCCATGATTCTATGAATAGATTAAAAACCATGATTCATGTTTAGGTATGTTTATGCTATGATTATATGCTATTACAATGCAAGTTCACAAGTGCCTAATTTGTGTTAATTAGTAGTTCGCTATGTTGCAAGTTCATGCGTTCACACTCCCCTTTTGATGTTACTTAGAATATATAAACACAATGTTCAAAGCCTCCCCTTTTTCATGTGGCTAAGTTGGGTTTAAATGATTAAACCCAACATATGTTATATTGTAGCGAACGTATAAAACGGAGGTAATGACGTTTGGGTTAAAATATAAACATATGTGTTGGCATGTTTGACGCATGCCAACGACCTTGAAAAACAATTAAGTGGTATAAATTAACTTTACCCAATAAAGATGAATTTGAATAATGGTCCGCAAATATTTACATATAAAAAGAAAAGAGACAAAATATGTAAATTTAGAAAATACGATGTGTTTAACCCGAGGTTGGATTGAGTTGTGATGTAAACCTGCCCGGAATCGCCCGGCTGTCCAGTAGTCGCAACAATACCTATCCAGTGTGGGTGGTTAAACACGGAGCCCAATAAAGACCCGAGGTTAGACTGAGTTGTGGCGTAAGACTGCCCGGACCCAACCGGCAACAGGCAGCCACAACAATATCTGTCTAATGTGAGAGGTCGAGGCTTTAATAAGACAATTAAGGCTGAGTCAGGATTGATAGGATTAAGTAAATTGAATTAATACTTAATCAAAATGGAACATGCTAAACTATACAGACTGATTGGGGGTTAGGTTTACAAAACACTTAACCAACTTAGCATGTTGGCTAGAAATAGAAAACCTAGTAGCGGGGGACCCTTTTCAGCAGTAACCCTACAAGGTGTATCAGGATACCCTGAACTAGGCAGGGTGGGGCACGATTACTGGGCTGACTGTAAGAGGTCAAATCGACGGCGGTTGTGCAACAATGTAAGTTCTAACGGGGGTGTGGGCGTGCACACACTCCGGCGCAGAAAAAATAAGGCACTGGGCACCAGTAGTATACCTGTGCATTCTAGAATTGTGTCGGGCTGCCACCATGGGACTTGATACACCCCATGGTGGGACCGACATAGGTAACTACAACAACGGGTGCCGTAAGACACATGTAACTATGCGAGTAGGAGCCGATCATTAGAAATGGATCACTTCACCCTGATTATGGGGTGCCTGTTGGGAACTAGTTTATATGAATGCAGAGATTAATATGGGGTACGATAGTACATTCGACTCTAGACAACTTAACCTAGTTTATAGTGCTTTCCCATTTCCAGTTTATACTTATCATGCCCAATTCTTTATTCATAGAATGAATAGTCCTAGACTTACTCAGGCTTTATGTCTGACTCTACTTTTCTTTCGTCTTCTTTTCTTTCGTTCCCCCCCCAGGTCCACAGGGAGGGAATACCGCAGCTTGACCAGTTTTCACATCCATCTTAAAGAGAAAGAATGTATTGCTTGGATCTTTTCCATTTTGGACTATGGCTTTGGACAGCAATTATGGGACTTATGCAGTTTACTTATGTTTTTATGCTTCTTTAAATAATGAAATCAAGACAGTTATGAAAATGTAATGTTTTTGGAAGTGTTGTAAGACAATTATGGCATGGTTTGTGTAACACGTATTTTGATGAAATAAAAGTTGCTGTTGTTTTCCGCTGTTCAAAAATATGTGTTCTTATATCTGTCTTGTGTATCTGTGACTTATACTTATAAACCTCCACCAAAATTAGGGCATTCCCTTTGAGAGTGACCCTAACGGAGGTGGGGTGTTTCACTTGGTATCAGAGCATAGGTTTATCAGATAAGATAAAAAGTTTTGAAAAATTCATTTCCAAAAAGAAAATTTAGAGAAGCATTTTTAAAGATAAAATATTATTTTATTTTAAAAAGGCATAGTCCCTCAAAGCCATAGGTACTATCTTTTATCCTTCATTTTGAATCTACCCTTTTTGTTTTAGCATGTCCGAAGAACTTAACTTGCCTGAGGGTATACCAATACCTGGTTGGTTTAGACGATTCTTAGAAGCGAGGGCCACTCAGCCAGGTCCTACCGTTCCTCCTCCCCCAGCTGCGGGAAATCATCCAGCTGCAGCAGCACCTCTTCCTCCACCTCCTCCGCGGGGAAATACTTTTGCTAAGATATGTAAAGATTTTAAAGCTATGGGAGGAAAGGACTTTCATGGAACCGAGTCCTTCATGGCAGCCAGGAATTGGCTGAAGGAAACCGAGGACTTATTCGTCATCTTTGAGGTAGAAGATAGGCAGAAGGTACAACTGGCAGTATGGCTACTTAAAGGCGAGGCTTCCTACTGGTGGGAAGTCACCAATGCAGAAAGACCAGTGGAAACATGGGAGGACTTTAGGGCAAGGTTTGAGGCTAAATTTCTCTCAGAAGCTGAAAGGAGTCTTCAGTTGGAAAAATTCTTATTTCTTAAGCAAGGGAATATGACAGTCAAAGAGTATGTTAATCAGTTCGATCGGCTGGCTAGGTTCGGACTGGACCTAGTCAACATCCCGCACAAGAAGGCTCTCCGCTTTGTCAAGGGGTTGAATGAGCCATTACACAGTTTGGCCATGACCCATATACCCATGGGAGCTACGTATGAAAGGTTGGTGCAGATGGCATTGCTGAACGACGAGGATAAGGGAAAGAAGGAGACAAAGGCAGAAAGCTCTCAAGGGAAGAAAGAGGGTTTACAGCCTAAGAAGACAGACTTTAAGAAGGACGGGAAAGACAACAAAGAGAAGAGGAAGTGTAATTTCTGTGGCAAAGTGGGGCACTTAGTGAAAGATTGCCGGAAAAAGAAGGCCAAGATGAATGGTGGGTGCTTTTCTTGCGGTGAGACAGGCCATATGGCTAAGGATTGCCCAAAGAAACGAGGGCAGGGGCAGAGGGATGGATCCACCTCAGGGGCACAAGTTCATGCGCTAGAAGCGCCACCTCTGCAACAGCGAGGTATAAATACTTCTGTAAAAAGTGTAGTTTATCTTTATGATCACCCAGTTCGCACTTTATTTGATTCTGGCGCATCACACTCCTTTATCTCATCTGCTTTAGTAGAATCTCTGCACCTAGAAACTAGTATGGTAGAGGACCCCTTAATTGTTTCAAATCCAATTGGGGGTCCGGCTCATTTGTCTATGATCTGTGTGGGATTGAAAATTTCTATTCTAAGCATAGAATTTAAATGTAGTGCCTTTGTTTTAGGCTTTTCGGGATATGGTTTGATTTTGGGCATGGATTGGCTATCCAGTAATGGTACCATCCTGGATTGTGAGAAAAGGGTGGTTAGGCTTCTGACCCAACTCGGTAACACTCTGGAAATTACTTGTAATCCCTCGTATGCGATTATGCTTAGTTATCTTGAATCGCTAGATGCTTCTGTTGAAAGTTTGCAATCAGTTAGAGTGGTCCGGGAATATCCGGATGTCTTCGAAGAGGTGAAGGGCTTACCTCCGAAGCGGGAGATAGACTTCCGCATATATCTTGTAGATAATGCAAAGCCCGTTGCGTTGCCCGTTAGACACATGGCTCCACGGGAAAGGAAAGAGCTCAGTAAACAGATTAAAGAGCTTCTAGAGAAGGGGTTCATTAGAAGGAGCATTTCAGAATGGGGCGCTCCAGTGGTGTTCGCTACAAAGGCGGATGGTTCACTCCGTTTGTGTATTGACTATAGGGAGCTCAACAAGCTAACGAAAAAGAATAGGCACCCTCTCCCCAGAATTGACGATCTGTTTGATCAGCTTGTAGGAGCGTCTGTTTTCTCCCAACTCGATTTAGCAACCGGATTTCATCAGCTAAGGGTGGCTGAAGATAGTATCGATAAGACAACATTCAGAACCCTAGACGGCTTCTTCGAATGACTTGTCATGCCTTTTGGCTTAACAAACGCACCCTCTTACTTCGTGGACCTGATGAGTAGGGTGTTCAGAGAATTCCTCAACAAGTTCGTAGTGGTTTTCGTAGACGATATCTTGATCTTCTCAAAGAGTGAAGAGGAACATGCTCAGCACCTAAGGGCAATCATGGAAACTCTGCGAGTCCATCAGCTAAAAGCCAAATTCTCCAAGTGCCACTTTTGGAGAGAGGAAGTAAGGTTCCTTGGGCACATAGTATCCAAAGAAGGGTTAGCAGCGGACCCTGCTAAGGTAGTAGCGGTGCAGGACTGGAAGACACCAAGGAATGCAACAGAAGTCCGAAGCTTCCTCGGGCTAGCAGGCTTCTATCGGAAATTCATCAGAGACTTTGCAAAAATATCAACTCCACTCACGAGGCTAACAAAGAAGAATCTAGTGTTCAATTGGGACTTGGATTGCGAGTTTGCTTTCCAACGACTAAAAAGGGCCCTTACAACAGCCCCAGTTTTGACGTTGCCAGATGGAAGTAAGATGTTCACAGTTTATACAGATGCATGTGGGACAGGGCTAGGCGCTGTCTTAATGCAAGAAGGAAGGGTAGTAGCTTATGGCGGGAGACAATTGAAAGTTCATGAAAAGAACTACCCGACCCACGATCTTGAGTTAGCTGCCATTGTCTTTGCACTCAAGTCTTGGCGACACTATCTCCTAGGTGAGAAGTTCGAACTTTACACAGACCATAAATCGTTGAAATATCTTTTCTCGCAGAAGGACCTTAACTTGAGGCAACAAAGATGGATGGAGTTTCTTGCCTCGTACGATTTCGAGATCTCCTACACTCCAGGCAAAGGCAACGTAGTGGCAGACGCGTTGAGCCGAAAGAAACTGACCCTAAGCCCGCTGTTTGTTGAAAGACAAAGCCTAGAGTTTATAGCCAGCTTTGACTTTAGGCCCTCCTCCGATTTTGTACCGGGCTTGCTAGCATCTCTCGAAGTACGCCCGACTTTAGTGGACTCAATAGGGACAGCACAACGCGAAGACCCTCAGTTTGTGGAGACGATTGATAGGCTAATTAGAGGTGAGACTTCAAGTCACCTCAGCAGATACTCCATCGACGATAAGGGTTGGCTAAGGCGAGACGGAAGACTATGCGTCCCACAGACAAGGGATATAGTAAAGAAGGTTCTCGAGGAAGCACATCACTCCAAGATGACGATACATCCAGGCGGGGATAAAATGTACAAGGACATAAAGAGAACTTTCTTTTGGAACGGCATGAAGAAGGACGTGGCAGATTTCGTTTCTAAGTGTATGGTGTGCCAACAGGTTAAGGCGAAACAGAAAAAGCCTGGCGGTCTGCTCCATCCTCTAGAGGTCCCGCAGTGGAAGTGGGATAACATCTCAATGGACTTCATTGATGGGCTGCCTAGGTCTAGAAGAGGCAACACTAGCATTTGGGTAATAGTGGATAGGCTTACTAAAAGCGCCCACTTTTTACCTGTCAAGAGTAAAAGAACTGCCTCATCCCTAGCATCTCTTTACCTCAAGGAAATTGTTCGACTCCATGGAATACCATCCAGCATTGTTAGTGACCGAGACCCTATCTTCACAAGTGAGTTTTGGCGGAGTCTGCAAGAAGCGGTAGGCACACAGTTATGCTTGAGCACAGCCTATCATCCCCAAACCGACGGCCAGACAGAAAGAGTGAACAGAGTTTTGGAGGACCTTTTAAGACTGTGCGTCCTTGACTTCGGAGGGACGTGGGAAGATCATCTTCCTTTGGTGGAATTTGCCTACAACAACAGCTACCAAGCCACCATCGGAATGGCGCCCTTCGAAGCTTTATATGGAAGACCGTGCCGATCGCCCACTTGTTGGTAGGAGTCTACTGACAAGCTCATACTTGGACCAGATATGATCCGAGAGACTTCAGAAAAAGTAGACTTAATACGGAGAAGAATGAAGACAGCCCAAGACAGACAAAAATCCTACGCCGACAAGAGGAGGACCTTGAATTTGAGGTTGGGGACAGAGTTTTTCTTAAGGTATCTCCGCTAAGGAACGTTGTTCGTTTTGGAACCACAGGAAAGCTAGCACCAAGGTTCGTAGGACCGTTTCCTATTATCGAGAAAATTGGGAAAATGGCCTATATATTAGAGCTACCCGAAAAGCTGCCCGGAGTTCACAACGTCTTTCACGTTTCGCACCTCCGAAAATGTCTACATGAATCTGCTAAAGTGGTAGAGCCAAATATCCTAGAAGAAGCTGAAGTGGAACGCGAAGCAACCGTGAGGAAAGTTCCAACCCGCATATTAGGAACGGAAGTGAAAAAGCTACGCAATCGCGAAGTCAAGCTCGTCAAAGTTCAGTGGAGCGACGCGGAGGGAGACGCAACTTGGGAAACTGAAGCTAGAATACGCGCAGCATACCCTTTTCTTTTCGAGGGTATATCTTTGATCTTTCTTTTTCCTTAAGTTGCGCTTTTATCTATCTTTTTAGGTATATCTCCTCGACCTTTTTTTTAAGGTAAAAACCCTTTGGATGAAAACATGTAATTGAAACATGTTATGGATGATGGTTGCAAGTGGTTGCAAGTGATTGCTAGTGGTTGCTCGTGGTTGCATATACACACACAATTTAGGTTTTAGATCGGCTCAGTCACTTCATATTGCATATGCATATATGTATTTATATTCGTATATGGTTGAAGTTTAATGTGTTGTCATATGGATGTTGCATTTATATGAATGATTATGCACTCATGTAGAATCATGAATAGGAAAATTTGCATACATAATGGATTCATGACACTTACATAATTTGCATTAAGGAGGTCAACTGAATCAGTAGACCGACTGATTTTGCATTAGATAAGTACATGTACACACACTTCGCATATGATCATGAAGCATTAGAAGTCTTTTAAGGACAATGGATGCTCGTGTTTGATGGATGAGTAGATGGATGTTAGGATATACATTCTTCCTGAACTTGAAGATTTCGGGGACGAAATCCTTTTAAGTGGGGGAGAATGTAACACCCCGTGTATTCTATAACAGTGAAATTCACAAAATAAAGTATAACTAATTTCAAATCAAAGAATTAAGGGAAACGGGATACGCCATTGCGTTCGTCTCGGAATTCTGCTTGAAATAGAGTCTGAGTTTGCGTAAAACGGACTCCGTATGAGGGAGATATGGCCTCCGAAAGTTTCAGAATTCAGTTTAAAATTCAGACAGACAAAAATAGCTCAGAAAACAAATTCAAAATTCAAAAATCGAACCAGATTGGGCTAGGCTTGAATTTTCCCGCCCAAGGCACCCAGGTCGACTGGGTAGTCGACCTGGGCACCCAGGTCGACTATGTAGTCGACCTGGGGGTCGACTGAGTAGTCGACCTGGCCCCTGAGCCAGGTCGAACCCAGCCCCTCCTGGTTGGCCTGGTCTGTGCTTGGCCGAATTTCTGAGTCTTGCCTTGTCACTAGGGCTAGGTGTCAGCTCCTGATTGGTCTCACCTTCAAACGAACGACTAATATACATCCAAGCTCCATCGACGGTCCTAATCAATTCACAAACTCTATAAAAAGGACCTAAGACTCCACCTAATTCATACAAATAAAAATGAGAATGAGACCGTCATGCTGCTGAGGCGAGACTAGGACTAGCCGTCAAAATTGAGAGACGATTAGAAGACAATTTAAAAGCTTAAAGCAACGACAACTAAATCAAAACAACGCCTACAACAAATGATATCATCTCCAAATTCAGATTCCTGAATTGAAGATTCGTCATACGTTGTAAGTAGAGTGCTATTCCGATGTGAATAAATAATTGTGTTTTGATTTGTGTAAAATGAGAAATAGAATTGTACTTAATTTGTGGTGATAATAATTCATAATTGTATGTTGCTAATCGATTTGGGATGTTGTGGTATAACGATTGGATATTTGCAAGTATATGATTCATGTTGAAAGTTAACAACTATATGTTTGTGGTAGTTTATTTCAACACCCATTGGATAATTGCAAGTATATGATTCATGTTAACGACCATATGTTTGTGGTAGTTTATTTTAGATTCATGCAAGTATATGATTCACTATTATGCCAACATGATGTACGTTTTTTTATGATCACTTTTAGTGTGTAGTTGGATTCAACTAAGTATTATGGTTCATATGAATTTATGTTGGAATTAGCATCATGGTTCAAATGTAAAAACCATACTTTTGTATTAGTGACAAAAGCAAGCATCTTTGTGAACTTGTATTAATTTTATAAACATGACTAAACTATGTTTGGTGTTATGCCTAATTGAAAACATGTTTTAGGCCTATGTTGTTATCAAAATCATATGATAATATATGTGACACATAATTAAGTTAGATTTACATTCCACTTGCAAGTTTACATGAATAGATTAAAAACCATGATTCATGTTTAGGTATGTTTATGCCATGATTCTATGAATAGATTAAAAACCATGATTCATGTTTATGTATGTTTATGCCATGATTATATGCTATTACAATGCAAGTTCACAAGTGCCTAATTTGTGTTAATTAGTTCACTATGTTGCAAGTTCATGCGTTCACACTCCCCTTTTGATGTTACTTAGAATATATAAACACCATGTTCTAAGCCTCCCTTTTTTCATGTGGCTAAGTTGGGTTTAAATGATTAAACCCAACATATGTTATATTGTAGCGAACGTATAAAACGGGGGTAATGACGTTTGGGTTAAAATATAAACATATGTGTTGGCATGTTTGACGCATGCCAACGACCTTGAAAAACAATTAAGTGGTATAAGTTAACTTTACCCAATAAAGATGAATTTGAATAATGGGCCGCAAATATTTACATATAAAAAGAAAAGAGACAAAATATGTAAATTTAGAAAATACGATGTGTTTAACCCGAGGTTGGATTGAGTTGTGATGTAAACCTGCCCGGAATCGCCCGGCTGTCCAGTAGTCACAACAATACCTATCCAATGTGGGTGGTTAAACACGGAGCCCAATAAAGACCCGAGGTTAGACTGAGTGTGGCGTAAGACTGCCCGGACCCAACCGGCAACAGGCAGCCACAACAATATCTGTCTAATGTGAGAGGTCGAGGCTTTAATAAGACAATTAAGGCTGAATCAGGATTGATAGGATTAAGTAAATTGAATTAATACTTAATCAAAATGGAACATGCTAAACTATACAGACTGATTGGGGGTTAGGTTTACAAAACACTTAACCAACTTAGCATGTTGGCTAGAAATAGAAAAACTAGTAGCGGGGGACCCTTTTCAGCAGTAACCCTACAAGGTGTATCAGGATACCCTGAACTAGGCAGGGTGGGGCACGATTACTGGGCTGACTGTAAGAGGTCAAATCGACGGCGGTGGTGCAGCAGTGTAGGTTCTAACGGGGTGCGGGCGTGCACACACTCTGGCGCAGAAAAAATAAGGCACCGGGCACCAGTAGTATACCTGTGCATTCTAGAATTGTGTCGGGCCGCCACCATGGGACTTAATACACCCCATGGTGGGACCAACATAGGTAACTACAACAACGGGAGCCGTAAGACACATGTAACTATGCGAGTAGGAGCCGATCATTAGAAATGGATCACTTCACCCTGATTATGGGGTGCCTGTTGGGAACTATTTTATATGAATGCAGAGATTAATATGGGATACGATAGTACATTCGACTCTAGACAACTTAACCTAGTTTATAGTGCTTTCCCATTTCCAGTTTATACTTATCATGCCCAATTCTTTATTCATAGACTGAATAGTCCTAGACTTACTCAGGCTTTATGTCTGACTCTACTTTTCTTTCATTCCCCTCCCCCCTAGGTCCACAGGAAGGGAATACCGCAGCTTGACCAGTTTTCACATCCAGCTTGAAGAGAAAGAATGTATTGCTTGGATCTTTTCCGTTTTGGACTATGGCTTTGGACATCAATTATGGGACTTATGCAGTTTACTTATGTTTTTATGCTTCTTTAAATAATGAAATCAAGACAGTTATGAAAATGTAATGTTTTTGGAAGTGTTGTAAGACAATTATGGCATGGTTTGTGTAACACGTATTTTGATGAAATAGAAGTTGCTGTTGTTTTCCGCTGTTCAAAAATATGTGTTCTTATATCTGTCTTGTGTATCTGTGACTTATACTTATAAACATCCACCAAAATTAGGGCATTCCCTTTGAGAGTGACCCTAACGGAGGTGGGGTGTTTCACATACCTACTTGTTATGTTTTAGAGATAACATAATGTTATTTATGTATGAATTGAAGTTGTGCTTGTGTATGATTATTTGTTCATACCATTTCCATGACATTGGTTGATGTCTAGTTTATTTGAAGGGATATCACAAGTTACAGTTCCTAGTATATATTATATATCTTATTTCGTTATTTGAGATATCTCGTTTAGTCATATCACTCTAGAATTTGATTTAGACATGGTCTAATCAGCGTGTTATTATAGTATTAAGGCCAGTCTATGATGTTGTAGGAAAATGCACCCTGTAGATGGCTAAACTCACTCGAGCATTTAGTGAAGGCTCGTATTTATATACAGATAGGGGTAGGGTGCCGAGGTAGCCGCCTAAGTCAGCACGTCAGAGGGGGGCATGTTAGAGGGATGCAGCAGGTTGGTGATTGGTAATTGTTTAGAGTTAAAGTGAATAAAAGGCATACAATTCAAAAACAGGGTTGGTGTGGGTTGTGTGTTATGTGAATTGGAAGTAGGAGATCTTTTGTTCGATTAGTCTGTACAACACTACTTGCATTTCATGCATTTTTTACTATGCCATAATTAAAACTGGTTTGGGGCAACCGTTATGTTGGGGCCGACACTATTTATATCTAGGATGATACCTTCCTTGTACTTTTTATAGCCTCATGGTGTATATGTTATGATGTATTAGACGACGTATGTACATAGAGGGTATAAATTATCATTTTGTTGCCATAGTGTCCTACTAAACATCATATTACGTGACATATTAAATTTTATCTCTAGGGTTTTGACTTGTGTACTCTATTATATTTTGTGATTATTTATTGTTCTATTTCGAAGACACATTGTTTATTACTTTACACCGTAGCTGTGTTCATCTACGGTAAGTATCTTACGATGACATGTATCTATGTTAGTCTAAAGGAATACTCTACATAGCCATACTTCAACATATTCTTTTCTTCATAAGTTAGGAAGTCATGTACATAGGTATGAAAAGTGATAACGAAGTACGAGATGGAAGTGGAAATAGAGGGTAACATTTATTATAGGGCAAAAATGAAAGAAAATAGAAGGTACATTATTGAATGTATTAGTCCATGTTTGTCTATGCCATCATTTCTTTATATCTTTTTCTAGCTTCTAAACACACTGAATTAGATAATTGAGTTAAACAGTAAGGTAGTAAGGTCGAACGTAAACTAAATATGTCGTTCATGCTATGGTGAAAACATTATCCAAGAGGAGGGCTTCAATGCTTTGTAATCAATTTTAATAATATATATTTCAGTAATTTCTTTACTAGTTATTTCTTTCACATAATCATGTAGTGTCCAATCATGTTATTTCTTTCACATAATCATGTAGTGTCCAATCTTTCGTAATTTTCGTTTACTTTCTATGTGCCAAGCACCGATTAGTTTGCTTTGCATGCGTGAAATATATGATATGTTTGCTAACTGTTTTGTTTTGCACTCAATTGGTAATAATTTGAACATTCTACTCTACGTCTAAAGAATAAAAAAAACATTTATTTTAAGTTTGAAATAGGAGGCATTTGTTTGAAGTTGAAATATAAAAGATTTTTTTTTTTTTTTTTTGAATTTTTTTCGAGGAAAACCGATCGAAGTTGTAAAATCTCCCTAGTGCGTCTAGTTCGGTTTGACAGAACCACCTAAGTTGCTGAGAGAAACAAAATTTGGTGCTTGACAAGTGGGATTTAGGGCACGGACCATTCTCTCTCACCTCCGCAGCAGACCAAGAAAACCGACAGAGAGTCCGGTAGCTGCATCGTTAAGTCACATACGCACACAGTATGTACGTAGAACAGTACACATAAACCGGGTTCAAACCGCTTTCAGGAACCAACCCGTCTGAATTCTTAAGAAGCTAGGGCGTCTATAAAAGCAAGAGACGATCTGCACCCCAGACACCTATAAATTAACCCACAAATTAATTTGAAGTTTAATTTTCTTGTCAGGACAGAGTGAGATTTTGCTTTGCGCGAGTGAATCTCGCTCCTTGTATCTAGATTCTCTCTCTGTATAGAAAAGCATATTTTAATGGCAAAAGCACGCAAATCAAAGAACGAGGAGCAAAAAAATGAGAGTTCAAGATGCGTCATTCTTCACCAGAAGATTTGCCTATCAATTGACATGGAAAAGAAGAAGATATTTGGGTATAGCTACTAATTGATGGTTTCTTTTGTTTTTAAGCTTGTACTGTGGGAATCTTGATCTATGCAGCAATTGCATGTTATGTAGGATTTGAATTATTTGGAAATAATATCCTCTTCGGTACTTTATATTATCTGCAAGCACAGGTTCTATTTTTGAGTAACAACCGTCAATTTTTTTTCCGTGTGCTTTAGTATTGTTTAGATTACTGATTTTCTGTATAATTATGCGATGCTAAGCTCTACAACAGTCCAGACAGCTGGTATTGAATTTGTTGTACAACGCATTAATTTGTATCATTATATTTGGATTGACATCCGTCTACATTCCTTACTAGCCCTCAACTAGGCAATGCAATCATAGCCGGTGAACTAAACATAATACTTCGCGATAGTTGTATGTTTATTGGCGGTGAATCTGATGTATGATGCAGCTTTATTGCCTAAAATTCTGTATGTATAAGTGATCCTGTGTAATCTTAATCATGTATAATTTTTTTTTGTTAGTTGGTATTATTTTTTCAGTGCAATATCACAATGGAAGATAACCTCATCATACTTCTAAGTGTACCATATTGAATATATGGATCCATTTTCGTAGTAAAGCACAAGAATATGTACAAAAATTTAAAAACAAATGCATGATTTTTGTACAGGTCTAAAAGATCCTTATGTTAATGTGAGGGGTATGGTCTAGGTAGCTAAGAACTGGACCCGAGTTCGGTTCTTATAATTATAATCCAAGTCCGATTGGAGCCCAATCCAAATTCCTTGGAGATTTCAAACTCTTTCACCCAGCTCATCCAATACTAGATTAGAGATCTAAATACCCATCCCAAAATATTGACGTTGAATCAATCTTTTTTAACTCATAATTCTTAGCTTGGCCCTTGAACAAAGTCTAAGAGCAAATTAGATAGCAACGAAATCGGGTTTTGAAACAAAAGTACGTGGACAAATTCTACAAACAAACCGACATAATGGTAAATAAGCGAAGTCATGGTTGTTACAGCAGTAAGTCGAATCGAGTCGATAGAGGCCCAACTAGTCGACTAGTGGACTAGTCGTAGACTAGTCGCTGAATAAATAAATACATCAAAGTCTCCAGTAATTAAAGTAATATTGAATTCTGTATTTTTAATAGATAAAAAAGATATAAGTCCAACAATTAGAAGTAGATTAAAGTCTCCAGTAATTAAAGTAGAAGTTGAATAATAATTACTTCACTGGAAAGCTTTGAAAAAGAAGTAGTCCATCTAATAATTAACCAATTCAATTTTGTCAGCTAACAATTATTCAGCCTACACCAACATCTGAAATCTTAACCCTAAATCTTCCTACCCATTCATATGAAACTAAAAACGATATTAGATCCAATCAGATAAAAAGTGACAAATAGAAAAGAAAACAAAATACAATATCACATCCAGTCAGACAAAAAGCGAAAAAGAAAAAAGAAAACAAAAAAAGACATCAAATCAAACCCCGTCTGCTCGATTTTTGTTGAAATAAATACTCGAATCCGCTCGGATTATCCTCAACGATGCTCGATTTGCTGTCAAAATTGAAAGTGCTTTGCTGAAGGTGTATGCGGTAAGTTTTATTTATTTTTCCAATTTTTCCTTTTGATTCCACTTTCGTTTGGTTTTCTCGTCTCTTATTTCTTCTTCTGCAACTACTTCGTGTTTTTTTTGTTTCATTCCTTCTAGTGCAGTTTCGAGTTGATAATTGGCAAGTCGAGACTTCCAGTCGAGGCTTCCAGTCGAGGCTTCAATCTCGACTAATCGACTAGTCGAGCACCGTGATAACAATGAGCGAAGTACATACACATGTTGTGTACCAAAAACAACCAATAATTAGGGTTGAGTCCAAACCAGGTAGTGGTGAAACTGTAGTTGTTCCTAGTGATAACTGGATTAGATCTGAATCTGGATTTAGATAGTCAAAGCTAAATTCGTTCCCAGGTTAGGTTCAGATCGAATTTTGTACCATTGGTAGATCCAGTTAAAAGTAGTTGAACAATTTACTTGCAAATTATTTGTTTTTAGGTGTTAGGAAATTTCTGATTATGAAGAAGCATAAATTGTTTATAAGTTGAAATTTAAAAAGCAATTATTTATAGCTTCTAATTTATGAAAAAGGCAATATGTTCAGAAGATAAGTGTAACAAATATGTGTATGCTGCAGTGAAGCTGTGTGCATACAAGATAAGACCGAATTAGAAATGATGATATTTGGGATAATCTTCGGTTGTACAAATATCAATTGATGAGAAGATGGTCCAACTTCGGTTAAGATTGGACATTTCCAACGAAGACCTTACGATGCATTTGTGCTCGTTGGAATTATAGGCCGCACCTAATGTCGAAGATAAGTGTAACGAAGATGTGCATGCTGTGGTGAAGCTGTGAGCATACAAGATAAGACCGAATTAGAAATGATATTCGGGACAAACTTCGGTTGTATCAAATATAAATCGATGAGAAGATAGACAAACTTCGCTTAGGATTGGACATCTTCAACGAAGGCCTTATGATGCATGTGTGCTCATTGGAACTATAGGCCGCACCTAATGCCCAAAAAAGGTAGAGGTCGATCATGGATGACACGAGATGAAATAGTAAAAAGCGACTTGAGAAATTATAATATAACGAAGAGCTGATATCGAACAGAAGCTCATGTAAGTCAGTGATTCATGTATTAGAACAATGAGCTTATGGTTAGTTTAGGAAGAGTGTTATAAGTTTTAGATTATATAATTAGTGAATAAGGACACAAGACGTAGTGTTGGTCTTCGGTATCCATTGTTATTGCCATTCTTATTATTACTACTATTGTTATTTGCTTAATTATTTTACTTTAATTTATTTTTATTTATGTTTTTGTCTTTAAATCTCTTGTTATTATTATTAACTTTAAATTAACTTTGTCATTTGGTTTTGGGTTCGACCTCTAGTCAACTCCAATTTGTTTGGGATTAATAACATAGTTGTTGTATCTTTTTTTTCTTTTGCCATGATGAATAAGTTGAAGATTGAAGCTGTTTGTATTTGATTAGAAGTTTTTGTGGAAACATTTATTCTCATAACTCTTGATTTGTTAGCTGTATATAAAATATGCTTAGATAATTGATGGACGGATCTAAAATCTAAATGTTTGTATTTAAACGAATATGTATTTTTGTATTTATTTTTATAATGAAATTAAATTATTGATGATTGATGAGGGGAAAATAATTGAAAATTGAGGATACAAATGACCTAAATGAAAATATAGCGTAAGGATTAAGAACAACAAAAGAAAGTGATTTGTTTTATTATCCTGATAGATTAAACAAAAAGATGTCTACATTTACTTATAGCATGGCGCGGTGATGATGCTGTTCGTTCTCATGATGTGATGCACTGAATGACGTATAAGTTGCATGCGACAATGCATAAGTCACAC
This sequence comes from Allium sativum, assembly GCA_030737875.1. Classification (NCBI taxonomy): domain Eukaryota; kingdom Viridiplantae; phylum Streptophyta; class Magnoliopsida; order Asparagales; family Amaryllidaceae; genus Allium; species Allium sativum. Next base: position 206,128,151 of record CM060919.1, read on the forward strand.
AAAGTTGTTTTTGACTATTTTTTTAATTTAATAAAAAGACGTTTTCTTGTTTTCCCTTCGTTTTTAATGATTCAAATAAGCCCCCATCGGCCCTCCCCCCAACATCTGTCTTTTATAACATGTTGTAGAGGTTAAACACGTTATTCACTGGTTTACGTACAGTTGACGTCTAATGGATTTGGAAATAATAATTTACATTTATGTGATGCTCTCAAATAAGTCTACATAAACTATGTCAACCTTGTTTCGGTCTGAATTCTCTACATTAGGAGAATAAACTTTTTTTCTTTGTGTATATGACCAACACATGCCGAATAGCTATAATAAAGAAGAAATCAAATCAAATCAAATGCTACACCGAAAAAAGAACTTAAAAACACAACACGAATCATATCCATCTTGTTTCATTAGTTTGGAGTATAATAATGCATATTTTTTGGATACAAGTGCAGTATTTCAAAAAACTGCTGCACCAAAATTCCACATAAGATTTTGCTTCTGCTCTGTGGGAGTAGCGAATGGTGCTGTATGTTAAGAATAAAATTTGGCTCCATGTTTCAATAACTTGTTATACTTCAGCCCCCCCCCCCCCCCCAAACACACGCACACTCATGTGTGTTTCCTTTTCCAGTTCAGTCAACCCACTTGAATGGGAAGCACTATAAATGCTCTGTATAGCTATCATGTTTCTATCGACTTAACAACACCATCCCCTCTCCTTCCTTTTTTTAATTCCAAAAAATGAGAATTATGATGTTTTGAGTCCCTTTTATGAATAGCCTCCAAAAAAAAAAAAAAAAAAAACTAACGTCTCCAATTTTTTTGCATTTATGTTACAACACCATTGCAGTTTTTCACACAAAACATTTCTGATATGCCATAGAGGAGTGCATATAAACTCACATACTATGACAAAGTGCGAGATAATAAGAAATTAGTGACTTACTCACACAACCATATTTGGATGCACTTGAATTTAGTTGATCGAGATTTTGTTCATAATTCTTATAAACGAGCAATATTATATATATATTATAGACAGAAGCTATGTAAGCGTAAATGCATAACCCATGCCAACAAAAAGTAAATATAGGGCTTCTTATCCTTGATTATGGGGATCAGGTCTTTGGACTTAACTTTTAATATGCCAACATTTGTTCTTTCAAGGGGCACTGAGTTAAAAGTCCTTGTTCCCAAAGATGGATCAATGGCTCTATGCGCTGACGAAATGACTATTAGCAGTATAACTATAGAAGGGGAACCCGTTAAATTTATGCATTTCCCCCGCTATCCAAATTTTGAGGATGAGAGTTGGTCTTCAGTTTCATGCTCTAAAACAGCAGCTGATGCTGCTTGCTCAACTTATCTCTCATTGCTTAACAAAGAATTGGATCCCAATTTGTTGATTTCATTTGGCAAGTCAAGTATGCCAGCAAGCGAAAATGGCCATGAAGATAATGAATATATCGTACAGAACTCATTTTCTGAGCAAGTTGTTAATGGGAATAGTGTACATCTAGAGGAAAAGGTAGTTATTTTTTGCTTTAGTAAGATTTGCAGATGTGCAGTCTCATTTACTATCTTGTATAGAATGTAAAGCAGGTTCATATAAATTACTGGATAGAGAGACCAGAAGTTGGTATCCACTTTGGAGAAAATGTTATGCATACTAACAACCAGATTAGGCGTGCATGCTGCTGGTTTCCTTGTGTAGATAGCATTTCAGAATTTTACACGTAGGTTTATGTCCTTTGTTTGTTTTTCATATTTTGAGGTTTATTTAGCTAAATTTATGTTCTGTCTCAGTTTTGACATGGAATATACGGTTGATTCAAAATATGTGGCTGTTAGCAATGGTGATCTGGTCTATCAGGTATAGCTCCTTTTCATGCACTCTGTTGATATATGGCCTTTGCAATTTTGGGCTTTCTGTTAAGGATGAATGGAAAATGATATGGCTGTATGAGTATCTTTTTATTAATCATTTGCCATTCTCAGAACGCACTGGGATCGTTTTCCTTTTATATATTGGTTTGCTACTTGGAATATTCATATTGTCAAACTTTATAGGTAAAAAAAATTACGGCTATATGTTCCCTAACATTAACAAGGGTTGTGTGCTCTGTTAGTATGTTCATGTTATAGTTATAACTGGAGTTGATATTAGGGAGTCACAATATTCATTGTATTAGATTTGGGGTTTGTTTTGTGTCAAATTAAGAGCAAGTAATGTGTTTGTGCCAACCACAGGTTTGACTCTTGTGTAAAATCTTGAGAAAGGATTTTTAATTAGAAATACGTTGAATGCTAGTTCCTCTCATTACCTCCTTTTTTTGTTGTAAAATCTTGCTGTACCTACTGATTCAAAAACCATGTTCCGACCACGGGCTATCTCGTTTTCTGTAATTACACTGCCTAAATATTATTTATCAGCTTCTTCAGAATTCATTATTTAGGAACTTAGTTTTAGACCATTCCTTGCCTGCATCTGTTATTTGCCACCTAAACAGTGAAGATGGGAAAGTAATTGTAACAAGTCGTCTTTCAAATTTGCAACCCCCCCCCCCCCCCTCCTCTTTCTCCTTTTCTCTCTCTTACACACGTGCACACATATAAGAGAAAGGGAGGTTTCCAATCTCTTGTGTTTTGTTGAACTGTTCTATTATAGGTTTTGAGCAAAGACGATCCTCCACGCAAAACATATGTATATAAGTTAAATGTTCCTGTTAGAGCTGGAGCGATTTCCTTGGCTGTAGCTCCTTTTGAAATTTGGCCAGATAGTCACACTACCATTATATCACACATGTGTTTGAATCCTGACTTACAAAAGCTGCAGAACACTGTTGCGTTCTTCCATCAAGTATTTAGGTATGTATACCCTTTTGTACTCTGTAAAGTGTTTTCATACCCTATTAATGAAAAACTGATTTCTTCTTGGTAATTTACTATTATTTCACCTATTTGTTTAACAGCCACTATGAAGATTATCTTTCCACATCATTTCCCTTTGGCTCATACAAACAAATCTTTATACCAAGTGATGCCTCAGTATCTTCTACGAGTATGGGAGCCTCTATGTGTATTTTAACTACACAGCTTTTATATGATAAGAAGATCATAGATCAGGTTTATATTTAATATTAATTATGTTTGTATAAGTGAAATCATGCTAACTGTTTATCCTTTGAACATTGAAGTCATTAAGAAAATATCAGTTTAGGAGTATTATATGCAGTTCAAAACGTTTTTTTAAATTTGAACAAATATTCTTTCAACTTTGTATATTGTTATCAATGCTTTAAAAAGCGAAAGCATATATGAGGAATTTTTTTGCTTGCGAGGTGAGGCACGAGTCTCAAAACGTTCAGGCATAAGTTTTTTGGGTGAACATTGAGGTGTAAGTTTTTTTTTGGTTATAATTAATTATTGATTAATAAATACAAGTTAATGGTTAATCATATTAAACTATTAATTTATAACCATATAAATTGTTAATTTTAAAGAGTTCAGTTCTAATCATTCTTTATTATGCATTCATAAAAGTACAAATTCAACATGACAATAAATAAACGGACGAGGAAAAACTTGTTATACTTTAATCAATTTACTGTAGAATCATAATAAATAAATTCAGTGTCGATGTAGATGAGGGTGATGACTATTGATTGATAGAAGTGCTTTGTTGGTTTGTACGCGTGTGTTGGTTTATGTTCTTTGTTGCTGTATTTCTTTGTGCTGTTGTGGGATGTATGTTGTTTGTTGGCTCTCTTGTTTTGTTATGAATCTGTCTTCGTTTTGAGGTTAAAAAAAAAAAAAAATCAATTTTTTCGAAATGAGTTGAAATTTTGGAAATCTCAAATGAACATAATAGAATTTGGACCATGTTTTTTCTCTTTAAAGTGAGCACTTCATATGTAGTGCAAAGAATGTGCTATACATTTATCGAATATTTATTAGTTTGTTCAGCAAGTTAAGTAGAAATAGGACTGTAATTAGAAAATCAGAACTAAAGGTAAACTTTCGAAACAGAACCGGAAAATTTAAAATTTTCTATCATCAAAGTTTAAATGAAAAAGGAAAATTTAAACCTTTATTTAAATATTGGTCGTTTATTTCAATTCCACGCCATGTTATTATTTCAATGAAAACTTGTTGTGGAGAGTAGAACCGTCAAACAGGTGCTATAAAGTTTGCCATTGAACCTTCCAATACAGACATATACATACATACATATATGTAATATTCAATCCTTATAAGTATGTTTGAAGAATATGTATTCAATTTTCATCGCAATGGTTTTTTGCTTTTTTCTTTCCTTCCATTTGTCTTTTAAAAAAAGTTCTAAATTTCTGAAAATGATCTTTGATTGATTCTACCAGAATGTGTCTCTATTGTAAGCAGTATAAAATAATGTAAGTTATTATATAATTTATTCGTTATTTCAAATCAATCTGTAAAGTTTATTTGGAGGTTCAGTGACAATTCAGAAATTTTCTTTGAATAGCAATTGAGAAAATCCATTACACGATTGTTGTTTCAACAACATTCTTACTTAATCATATTGGTATTGTAAATTGAAAATTAAAATACCTTTTACTTTCATGTTCTTAAATTTTGCTCTTACTTTTGCATGTCATTAAATAATTGAAGTCCAATAACTTCTATTAGTGTGTATATTTACAAGCGGGGATTTAAAAAAAAAAAATCTTGAGTTGTGATGCTCAGCAGTTTGAGACCTGCGAGTCATACATTTTGTACGCTTCATATGCCTCAAGCTGCTGAGATGTAAGCCTCACAGAGGTAAAGGACTTTTTGAGAAAACCTAAATTTGTTTTTACCTCCGATTGCCTTGAGGCGAGTATCAGGATGATTTTCTTTAAAATAAATATTGTTGTACATTCATCCATATTGGATTAACTATTTGAATCACTCTCCTGTAGACAATGGAAACACGGATCAAGCTTGCCTATGCCCTTGCTAAACAATGGTTTGGATTGTACATATCCGCCGAGGAGCCGACCGATGGTATGTTTATAGTCTGTATTTTTCAATGTACACTTAATATCCATTCTCCACCATCAGCTCATTCATACTTTCCTACAGAATGGTTACTGGATGGACTGGCTGGATTTCTTACCGAGTCATTTATTAAAAAGTATTTTGGAAATAATGAAGCTCGTTATCGACGCTACAAGGTTTGTATCTTCCTCGATTTATAATATGTCGGCACTTCTATTGAGAGGTCCCCACTGGCTGCTTTTTATAATCATATTTTTCAAGTTCATATACATGTGTGCGTGTGTTCAGTAATGCACACGATATTTACGTTTACTGTCTCTTTTCTGGTGAAAATTAATGACACTGTGTCTCCAGTGCGTGTTAGGATGTTTAATTTCCAAGTTCATATATGTACGCAAGTGTTCAATAATGCTAATAATGTTTACTATTTATCATCTTTTTTCCGCCGGTGGTCATTAGATTTCTTTAATCAATAACCGATAAATGATAATAACATGATATTGATCATTGGTGAGAATCAATGGCATAGTGAACCTCATTAAAAGCTATCATTTATTGTGTCGGTTTAATGGTTTAAAGAGCTGCTGGACTTGGTAAAAGTTATATTTTTAGGTGCTTCTATGTATAATTCAATATACTTGTGGGATCAATAATCAGGTTAACTCAATGGTGGGTTAGGAATTGAAATTCTCAATTGATATTCTATTTCGTCATGAGAAAATTTTGACCTCAGAATGTCAAACAAATCCAATCATGGATAGATCAACCTATGCAACAAACAGACGCAATATGAAAATTTTGTCAAACCATTTATATGAATTTTATGTGTAACCAATTTGTATGTACACAATTGCACCCTTACTTGATAGTGCAGTCTGTTAGCATCCATTTGGCTACTCTTATAGACTGTTTATTTACTTGAGTCATGCATGAGATGCTCTTTGCAGATGCAATTAACTGTGGACGACCACCTTCTAGACTTCTACCGTTTAGTGTTTTGCCAGTAGTTATCATCTTTTCCAAGAGTTTAGATATTTAAGTAAGATCCGGTTTGTTAGCTTTACATGCTTGCCAATAAACTAATTTGTATGTAGAAAGAAGCATTCCTACGGTAGTTTAATAGCTATTGCTTGCCTAGAAACAAATTCTTATGTAGAAGTACTTCCATTGAAGTTTAATAATGTGTATTATAAGCTTATTAATATGTTTATATAAGATAAACCACTCTAATCCTAAAAACACTATACATAATACACAGGCACACATATACACACATGCACGTGTGCACGCACGTGTGCATGCACGTGCGCAAGCTTGCGCGTACGCACATGTGTGTATGCATGGGGTCCATGAATAGGGTTACATGGCTTTGAAGTCAAATAATTAAGTTTCTAATTTCTAGGAAAAATGAAATACCATACACTTATTTATTCAATTTTGATCTCAAAGTGAAGTAGAAAACTTACCATAATAACGGTTCTATTCTAATTGTGTTTTATAATAATTGATGTGTAACACTGTCCAAATTGTTTTTTCTTCGTTTCAATGTGGTTATTGAAGCATAAGCGCGGGATGCTAATTACTTGAATGGTAACTTTCTAATCTAAAAATGTGTAAATACTATGGAGCTAATTGGGGGGGAAAAGGTTTATACTAGGGGTGGGCATAAACCGCACCACAATGCGGAAATCGCCCAGACCGAACCGCAAAAACGGTGCGGAAAACCTCACCGGATTCTCTCTCTAAAGCAAACAACCCAAACCGAACCGCCTCGCATGATACGGTTCGGTTGCGGTTTGAACTTTTACCAAACCGTATTAAACCGAACCGAACCACATAGCTACTCCGACAATGTTATAATAAAAAAAGTTAACAAATTCATATCTAACTTTTAATTTAACGCTATATATTCTATTTTCAACGTATTATGTAGTTATATTAATTAATGATAACACTATGTGTTTTAACCTTCAGATGACACAACGTCATAAAATCGTAAATTGTTTGTTAATGAAAGTAATTTTCTTGTTTCATATTTAATACGGGTTCAAACCGAACCGAACCAAAACCGAACCGTATTACATCGAAACCGAACCGAAACCGAATCATTTGAACGGTTAGTATAATGGTTTGTATTTTTGATCAACCGTTTGATGCGGTGCGGAAGCAGTTTGAGCTTCAAACCGCACCGAACCGAATCGCGCCCACCCCTAGTTTATACTTTAATGGGAGCCTAGATGTACATATTTTAGCTGTCATATTATTATTACTGGTTTTACAAGATGCCAATAATCACAAACTTCGTCGTAGGCCAACTGTACTGTTTGCAAAGTTGATGTTAGTGGTGCAACAGCATTGAGCTCCTCTGCTGCTTCTACTGATCTGTATGGGACTCAGTCAATTGGGTTATATGGGAAAATTCGATCATGGAAAGCTGTAAGAACTCCCATTTTCAGTTAAGATGCTACTTTATAATGCTCACATTATTGCTTATTGCATAACAGGTAGCTATTCTTCAAATGTTGGAGAAGCAGATGGGTCCGGATTCATTTCGCAAGGTGGTTTACGATCTAAATCTATTGGACAAATTTCTCTTGTTACTTCAATGCAGTATGGCTATTTTACTGCTTTATAATCCATGTGTGTGTCATTATCTAGCTGTTATTTTATCTTGCATGCACTTCTCAATAGCAAACAGTGCAAATATGAGCAGTGAATTGAAGCATGTGCAAATGCCAGCAAACAAGTTTCATAATAACCATCAAACAAGTAATAGACCTCTTAAGTAACATGTGTAACCATGTCAGCGTTGTCATTTAATTTGTAAGTGTATGAGAAATCTTTTATATAATGCATCAAGAAATAACTATGCTCAATATTTTGTGACTTTTAACAAAGATGGAATTTTGGTCAAAATTTACTATGCTTGATATAGAGTTATTATGAAGAACTAGTGTACTGTTTTCTTTTTATGGATATAAATCACATAATCATATCAGAGTTATTTTGTATCTGGGCAATCTGCAATAACAGGGGGATTGACCATGTTAAAGTTGTAATTTTCGTTCTGTTGCTCATTTTTTTGGATTAAAATATTTTCAGATTCTGCAAAATATAGTTGGCAGGGCTTCGCATGCAGCTCGCTTAAGAACGTTGAGCACAAAAGAGGTTTGTACAAGCGTTTCACATTAGCAATGCTTTATATGCTATTTCTCAAGCTAGGAACATTGAAATTGATATTACATCACTTGATCAGTTATATATATAAGGCGTCCGTTAGTATGTTATGTTCACGCACATCGTTCCTTTCCCACTTCTTCACATTAAGATTTATATGATTTTGTCAGGATTTGTCCTATATAATTACACTCATTAAAGCATTTTCTTGCTCTTACAGTTTTATTACCACCACTTATCTTGTTACCAAGATTAATATGATGTTTAAATTATGCATGTTAATAAGCATGTGCCTGTGTCTTTATGTAGATTACTGCATATCGTATGGTAAAAAGAAAAGAAAAGGAAAACATTTGAGGAAAAACAAGCGAGATTACAATTTTATAATCCAAAAAAAATAAGAGAGAAAAAAGCGGGTTTATTTTCATTTTGGTCATTTGCATATTTTTAAACTTATAATGTATTTGTACTATATTTCTTATGAGTTTGTACTGTAAACTTTAACTATTTGCTTTCACATGCTGTATTGCTACTCTTTCTTTCCTTAATCTTTGACAATTTTCATTTTCACGCAAAAATTGTTGAGCTATTTCTTCTCACTATCATGTTACAATTTTCAGTTCAACAACCTTGCACTAAAAGTTGGAAATCTGGAGCGCCCATTTCTTAAAGAATTTTTCCCTTCATGGGTTGAATCTTGTGGATGCCCAATTTTGAGGTTCAGTTTTGGCTTCTTGGCATCTTATCACCGTTTTCTTGTATGTATAAAAAGTTTGCCACATTTCGATGTTTCTTATAGGATGGGCTTATCTTATATCAAAAAGAAAAATTTGGTTGAATTTGCTGTTTTGAGAAGCTGCACTGCCAAGTCTGGTGGTGCTAACAGTGGTAATGTTGACAATGGAACTCGAGAAGGGGAAGCTGGCTGGCCTGGGATGATGAGCATTCGAGTCCATGAAATTGAGGGAATGTTTGATCATCCATGTTTACCTTTGAACGGAGATACCTGGCAACTACTTGAGATACAGTGTCATTCTAAATTAGGTTCAAAGCGCATTATGAAGCCTAAAAAGGGATCAAGAGCTGATGGATCTGATGATAATGCAGACACATTTGCAAATTTAGATATGCGTGTAAGGTAATGTAAGTTTTGGTGCTATTTACGTTTTACTCATCTTATTTATCTAAACTGAATAATGGCAACCAAATTATGCTGTAGCATTGATTCACCATTGCTGTGGATAAGGGTGGACCCTGATATGGAATATCTTGCTGAAATTAATTTGCATCAGCCTGTCCAGATGTGGGTGAGTATCTATATGCATTTTGATAGGATAATATTATCCCTTTTCCGTGGGAATTTGCATGTGTCCCTTTTCTTTCAAGGAGTACCTTTTTTTCCATGATTCTGGTGCTGTATTAGTTGGAATCCCTAATTAGATTAATTTTGTCACTAAAACAAGGTTATTGTCAAACCTGCACATTTATATTGTATTACCTATTTAGGATGTGATTGCAAGATTGTCAATTGAAAATTTGAAACTTAACATTCTGGAGTTCATCTACGAAAGATGATTTGTGGACAAGGGTTGCAAAAGAGTTGGACATAAATTTAATTATTTTGTGATGTGGTTGTTAATATTTAACTCATATACTTTAGTATTTTTGATTAAATATTCTTATATATTACTATACCAAATATTTATAATTTTAAATTATCAAAACACAAAGGAAAATTTCATTAATCTGATCACATAAAAATTCTAAAAATTAAAATGCATTAAAACACCTACTCCATAAATATAAGAGTGCCTAATATGAGCAAGGATCAATAGCCCCCCAGTTGACCTCTTTATTTAGCATCATCTGTAGATACTGATATCAGCCACAAGTTTATATTCAGATATTTGGTCTATGCGACAAGAGAGAGAAAACAAATATTCAACTAGAAACTTGTGGTCGATATCGGGGCTACAAAATGATGTTAAATAAATGTGGTTATTGATTCTAGCTCATACATAAATTCTAATTATCAAATCAATACATTTCTTGATGCGACACTTCGCAGAATTGAAATTTTGAACTAATATTTTCCAACAATCTTTGTTGATTACAGTAATGTTCAACTGGTTACTTCAACCGGCATCCGTTTTACTTCTTAGATTCTTCCACTACATCAGTTCTTTTCAAAAACATCTTAATTGTTCCACGATTGGTCAACAATGAGGAGTATTCCGGTGATTTTTTGAAATTTATCTGCTATTCGTGTATGAATATATTTATAGGATATGTGTAATCCATGGTCTCAATGGATTTGGCTATAAACACAGATGTCTATTTGAAGGATGTCATAGATTTTTTTTGCCATTGTGGATAATATGTCTACAGGAGGCTGAGAAATTGTTGAAGATTTGGCAATAATAATGAATAAAAATAGACGAGATTAACAAGGTTTATTTCTATATGCATGGCAAGTTGACGTCACATGTAGCTTACGCAGGATATGAACGCTATACAGCCCAGCATTTACTTTTTGCTGTTAAGGTGTGACCAGTGATGTGAATCACAGTGTGATCTATGTCGGACGTAATGGTGTGGCAATATGTTCACAAGTGCAGTCTTAAAGTTTTCTTTGTATTATAATTTGGATTACTAGTTTAGTTAATTTAAAGAAAGCTAAAAACCGTATGGAAATGATGGGAAGCCATTTATCGTTCATAACTTTTTCGTTATGGCATTGACATGTATAAAGCTAAGGTTTTCTTACTTGTCATAGTATACCTATGCACAAGTGCTGGGAAACTTACTTGATACCCAGTCGTTAACCACAATGCTACTCTATGTGAATAAACCAAAAAATTGCCATGGTTTCTTGCATAGTTATTAATGATGTGAAGTGCAAAAAGATGCAAAGCTTTTTCGAAACTTTGACGCACGGCGCAACAAATGAGGCATACCTTTTTAGTTTACTATGCCTGTTTAGGATTTTTTTTTTTAGTAAACTTTATATATATATATATGTGTATGTGTGTGTGTGTGTGTGTGCGTGCGCTTGTATTTATATATAACAATAAATTAGAAAGTTCATTCTTTTTGCTAAACATATTCAACAAAAAAATTCAGGCATTTTGCAAAAAAATAAATAAATAATCATCAAATATAATATCATAAAAATGGAATTTCGAGCATAATAGTTTTCTAAAACCAGAATATTGACATGTATAAAGCTAAGGTTTTCTTACTTGTCGTAGTATACCTATGCACAAGTGCTGGGAAACGTACTTGGATGCCCAGTCGTTAACCACAATGCTACTCTATGTGAATAAACCAAAAAATTGCCATGGTTTCTTGCATAGTTATTAATGATGTGAGGTGCAAAAAGATGCAAAGCTTTTTCGAAACTTTGACACACGGCGCAACAAATGAGGCATACCTTTTTAGTTTACTATGCCTGTTTAGGATTTTTTTTTAGTAAACTTTTTATATATATATATATATATGTGTGTGTGTGTGTGTGTGTGTGTGTGTGTGTGCGTGCGTGCGTGCGTGCGTGCGCGCGTGCGTGCTTGTATTTATATCTAACAATAAATTAGAAAGTTCATTCTTTTTGCTAAACATATTCAACAAAAAAATTCAGGTATTTTGCAAAAAAAAATGAATAAAAAATCATCAAATATAATATCATAAACATGGAATTTCGAGCATAATAGTTTTCTAAAACCAGAATATAGTGTAATTATACATATTACTGATAAACTAGAAATCTGAATATGATTTACCAATTACATTTTTCAGATCAATGTCTGCATTATCATATTCATAATCTTCGACATCCTTCTCATCCATCTCATTTAGATGTCATAAAGATGTGAAGGAGCTGAAGCGAGTGCTGTAAAACCTCTCAATGAAGATGTTCTCGGATATATAGTTTTCCCTACTCTTGCTGCTCCGGCAGCAATTCCCCAAGTCATGTCATCAAATGCAAGCTCATCTTGAGCATTAGATGCAGCTTTCATAATTCTCGTTAATCATTTATTACAATCATCAATATCCTTCATGGATGTTGGATCAATTCAATGATGTTGTACCTTCCTTTTATCGCTTCATAATATGATGAATACTAATTTCTATGCAATTTGCCAAAAAAAGAAAAAAAAAACAATAATATAATGAAAAGACGTGCCATTTTCCGCCGTGCATTATTTTTTGTTCCATATGCTATTTACGTGATTCGCTGCGCCTCCTCGCATGCGCTGCGCCACAAGGAAGAAAGGCACGAACGTCGCACCGTGTAACATGGCACCCCTTTCATAACTGGGACTCTCTCGAAGCCTGAGCATTCTTCTATAAGTTTCTTGACCCATATCAATTATCAAAATCACGATAAAGTTTGTATCCAAATGGCAGGGAAAGGGGACCCCCCCCCCCCCCCCCCCCCCCCCGCCCCCGAGACACACACAAAAACCCGTAGAATAAGAGTGTTTGGATAGCATTGGACTTCCTTCCTTATGTGAAAGCTGTTCAGTAGGCTGGTGTTTAAGAAATTGGTGCTATAGAATATCTGGATATTGGATTTTTGAGATGAAATGATCAGTGTGGAAAAGTTCGCTGATTGCACAGCGTTAGATTATGGGCAATCCTGTGTTTAGGTACTACAGACGGTATACTACTTATGATATTTTCGTTTTCCTTAATTTAGTGACATCTTATGTCAAAGTTCACTTGGATAAGTATATTGGTTATATGAAATTCTTGAGATAGGACAGGTGTTCAGTAGAAAGGTGGATGTTAATGTAATAATTTTAAGGTCATATATTGCATATAGTTGTTTTAGTGAAAAGAAAGTGAGGGAAGTAGTGCAGAAAAAATATAATGCTTTTAATTTCATTTGCATGTTCTCGTAATCTATTGTTTTGATGTAATGACTGTCTAAATTTGTTATTGTGTTAGATAAGAATATCATAGATGACTGGCGGTTGGCGGTTGGCGGCCCCCGACTAACCGTGGCCTGACCAAAGGTTGAGGCTGTTATCAAAACTATGCTACTTGCCCCTTGGATACCTAATATTAATTTTTTCCTCAAACTAAGAACAACTTGTTCAGTCAATTGAAAATTAATGGAGTCTAAACCTAATTGCCTCCGGTGTTTTGTTTCCATTTTCCCTCTCCCACTCCACTACTGCCTCATCTTTTCTAGGTCCGATGCCCCTCACATTCCATCTGGTACATCTTGTTGCTCTTTTTAAGAATTAGACGGTGCTGGATTTTTTCAAATCACGTTCGGTCAAATTAGATCCTTCCAGTACTTGCTTCAGTTTTATTTGCCTACCTTCAAGACGATAGGAAGCTTTTGAAGCTTAAATCCAAAACAAGTGGGAATTCTACCACTAGCTCCAATCTAGCTACAGCTTCTGATTTAGCCTTCGAGTCACACTCCCCATACATTATCATTACCCCATCTAATTTACAAGTTATTTTAGATCGCTGTCAGCTAAAGATGAATGCGATAGTTCTAGTCAGTGGCAATGAGTGTGGGGTACAACCATTGTACTCATTGCTTGTTTTATGAACGCCCTCATGTAGAACACGTTTTCTCAGAATCACGAAATCACCATGCAACAATTATTTTGTTCAGATTAATCAGTTGGAGAAAGAGAAGGATGTAGTAGCTCAAGCACAGGCAATTGCAGCACTGGAGAAATTACCTCAGCTCTCTTTTGCAGTTGTGAATGCACTTAACAACTTTCTTGGCGATTCAAAGGTTTGTTTTCCATTTTGGGCGTAAAATCAATTGTTCGCCTTTAGGTCCATTCTTGATTGGTTACAATTCCAGGCGTTCTGGAGAGTCAGAATAGAAGCAGCATATGCATTAGCGCATACAGCATCTGAGGTACTGAACTCGCATATGTATTAACGTATTCTTATTGATCTTTTATACCACCTATTATATGTGTTTGTGTTTGTGAACTTAATTACATTCCTTGTTTTAAGGACACCGACTTTGCTGGTTTGCTTCATTTGATCAAATTTTATAAAAGTCGAAGATTTGATGCAGACATTGGGTTGCCTAAGTAAGCCATTTTATTTTATTTTATTTCACTTTTATCTTTCTGTGCTTCTAGATTTGACTTGGTAACTCATGTTTATTGATTTATTGTTATTTTTGATACATAGGCCTAATAACTTTCACGATGTTCCGGAATACTTTGTACTTGAGGTAATGCTATGAGGTAGGATGTATTTGTATAAAGTGTTAAATTATGCGTGCTCTGAAAGCTTGTGCAAATCATATTTTTATCAAAAATCTATGCGTTTAATTCTGTAGGATAAACAGTAAGTAATGCTGAAAATAGTGATATTTTGTATCAAATTTTTACGACTTTATTTATTAAACTTGCATGTGTTCTCATTTTAGCTTTGTTTGTTGTGGAATCTTCACATTAGCAGTGGCATAAATTTCTTACTTTACAACAACAACAACAACAAAGCCATATATTCCAAACAAGTTGGGGTTGGCTAGATATGGAACCCAAAATTAAAATGAAATAAAATTAATAATGATGATAATACATATATATATATATATATATATATATATATATATATATATATATATATATATATATATAAAGGGTTTAAAATAACCAATCAAATAAAAAGTCGTCCGATAAAGGGTTTTTTATAATAATAATAATAATAAGTAAAAATTTCTTACTTTATCACTCACAATTCTATAGCATTTTCTTTCAAATTTAACGAGTTCAAGGTAGCTCTATATCTTTAGTGATGTAATTATCAAAGCCTACGTTCTCCACAGTTAATCATTTTTTATTATCATATCCGCAATACATATGAATAATGATATAAATATTGCTAAATAGTGCGACATAAAATAAGAGTGATGAATGTAAGTATCAGTCTCATGGAAAATGATAGCCAGTATTATTTTTGTTACAGAAGCGTACCGATTCCTAATTGTGCGACAGCTACTCATATAATGCATGTTAAATAACTATATCTTAATTAGCAAGAGACCAAAGATATTAGGTGCACTAGTTAATGTTACTTGTGGAATGGTCATATGCTATGTGTTCTCATTTTAGCTTTGTTTGTTATAGAATCTACACATTAGCAGTAGCATAAATTGCCTGAAGAGAATTTAGTTTATTACTTATGCTGATGTGACTTGTAGAACTGAGTCTATTTACACTTGCTGATTTGACTCGTTATCTTAGATAATTCTCATGGTCTGTTTGGATCATGGTTCAAGATTTCGGCTGGCACGCCGGAAATTCGGCCATTCTGTTTTGGTTCCGACGTTGACCAGACCGGAATCTGTCAAGAAACCTGTTCCGTCATGAAAAGAAGAAAAACTATGATTCCATTGTGAAGAAAAGGAAAAAAAAAATATAATTTTGTTACAAACACAATCATAATCGGAAAATGAAAGCAGAAATTGCAAGATTCAAAATAAAAACGAATTTGTTTCTATGTATGCAACTTGACTTCGAGCATCTTGAATCGAGCGTCATGTTGGAGCAGCGACAATTGTGTGTTGAATAAACTGAAGGAATCTGAACATATTTTGAAACGGATAGTGGTTATGTCAGTTTGGTGAAGAAGAGACTAAGGACTGCGCTTTGAGGAAAAAATTTAGGGTTTTAGGAATGATACCATATTGGGTTTCTTTTATTGTGGGCTTTTCTAAACAGAACTTGAAACATTTATTTGATTTGGGACCGAATCACCTTTTTACTGCTAAATTCAGATTTGTAATTTAATTTTCACTCAGGTTATACATGTCCAAACAAATAGAAGTACAATTTGAGCATAATAAGCCGTATTTTTGGTATTAAATAGAATTTTGCAATAATTATCAATCTTCTTACTTGAAAAAATGTACATAAAATCTGGAACTGGAAAAATAACGAATTCACCGAATTTTTTGGAATTTACCGAAATTTCTGGAACGGAACCGAAATTCTTGCAATTTCAATTAACCGGGATGGAATCAAAAACCGGAAGTTCCGAACCTTGGTTTGGATGGGACTTAAATAAGCTACTTTTTTGCTTTTTGAAAGCCAAAACCAAATTCGGATTTTATAAAGCCCAAGAATAACTTGTTTAAGTTGGATCCAAATGAGGCCTTAGTCATTAAATAGGCAATTGAAATTCTCACTCCACATTCCCCACTTCTCTGAAATCTCATTTCACCTTCCCCGCTTTTGACAAATATATCACTTGACCTTTCCCCACTTTTGCAAACCTCACTCCACTTTCTACCATCTTAGAAAAAGTGGTTGCAATTTATGAAAAGAAGTGAAACCCGAGTGTAATTTTCAATTCCTGATATACCGCTGATTTGTTGAGAACATGCTAAACATAGCAACCTGTTTTTCGCTATCATCATAATTATTGTTGTTTGAGCCAGAGCCCTAGGGCTAGGGTTATAATCTATGTTTTTCATGAGAGTTTTTTTGTTTTTGTTTGGATGAGTAGGGGTGTGGGAGAGGGAGGGAGATTTTCTTTTTTGGTGGGGAGGGGGAAGGGGGTGTGCATACGTGCGTGAAAACTGGTACAGTTGGTGTGCAAAGGATACAAATAATGACCTCTAGAATCACACATTTGAGACTTTATAAGTCGAGTGGTAGTAAGATGTGCATGGGTCGAACCATGATTGTGACACAAACTATTGATTTATTCGGACGTAACCTAAACTAGAGATTGATGTTATGTAGTAATAGCATAAAAGTTATGTAGTAATAGAATAGCTCCCTTTAGCTTGGGTGTGTTTAACTTGCTCATGATACACAATATCTTCTTTTGCTTCTCAACATCCATCCCTCAATAAACTGTTCTTTTAAGCCGCTATTTATCTATATAACCTCTCAATTAACTTATATGTTGCTTGATATGTTTTAATTTTTTTACTTACCATGATATGATTATAAAATTTCCATTAACAATATCCTTGAAATCCGAGTTTAATGTGGACTAGCCTAAGTAGTTAGTATCAGTATCTTTTAAATATTTTTAACTGCTGACATATGATATGAAAAGTTACCAATCATACTATGATAATATTTAATAATGTTTAAATAATATTGATCTTTTAATAAATCATACGTACACTTTGAAACTATAAAAAACACCATATATCGTTATTTTAATCAAATAATGCGAAGTTACACATAAATAAATAAATAAATATATATATATATATATATACACACACACACACACACATAATTTTATATATATATACATAATTTTATATAGGTTTATCAACAACCAGATCGTTTTTCTACTCAAATAAGCAAGCTACAAACGTAAATTAAGCTTGAGATTAAGATAGAAATTTAAATGAGAATTACCATATCAGTTCATAATAGTGAAAGGATCTTAACAATTCTTATATAAACTAGAGAAACTCTTGTCAACATCAAACTCATAAACATTGAGATAGCAGTAAAAGGGTATAGACTATACTAATTTACCTAGAATTTGAACTTCAGAATTAAGTTAAATTTCATTAATGTAATACATTTTGTCTGATGAAAAATGAAATATCATATATTCAGTAAAACGGTGCGATCACATCCATTTTGTCACCCTCTCATTTCCAACATTTCAAACTATTTAACAGCAATTACTGGTCCAATATATCACTACCTGCAGTTTATCCAATTTGTTGTATAAAATATCGTTTAGGTTTGATATGCTACACATCGACGGTATTCTCCTGATGCTGTACAATATTAGCTACGTAATTATAGGATAATAAATTTTGGTTTAATTTGGATATGGGCTAATTTATTTTACCATGTTGCATGTTTTCTACTGATTTGAAGACAGCATTTTTGTTATAAAGTATACGTCTTAAATGTACGATGTTCTGTTGTAGTAACTATACAAATACGATTTGGTCCATATGGAACTGAATAATACCCAGGTTCAAAGTTTTGTTTTCCATTGCTGTTTAGGTCATCGGTAATTTTTGTTTGAAAATTTTGCTTTACTGGTTTGCAATATCATGACTTGCCATCACTCTGCTTAGAAGAAACTATTGCTGCTTAGAAAAAAAAAAAAAAAAAAATCTCACTGCTCTAACAATAATTTTGCTATCATATGCAAGAGATCTACTTTACTTTGTCAACCAATTTAGATTACAAGCATGAAAATCAGTCTCATCAATGTATTTTAGCCTTATTACAAAAGTTTTATGTGGATTACAAAATTGAAATTTTGTCTTGAAACTCATCATGGTTAACTCATCTGCTTTACTAGAACAGTTCAGTAGCATCTTTAAGCGAGGCAATAGTTTTGTCGTCTGCTTAGCATCTAACAAGACAGAGCTCGTACACTAACAGAAATCGTATTTAATGTAAGGCACGCTACCTTTTCTTTATTTTATTCCTGAATATTGCTTAAATTATATGAAATTTCCATTCAAAGTTATTTTGTGTATTCAAACTATAAAGATAATAAAAACTAACGTGTTCAGTATATTTATAGAAACATCACCTTGGGTGAATATTTACACATTAAGATTATCGTATATACGAATTAGTATTTTTCCATCTAAAAAAATTATAGGTGGTGTTCGGTTTATTTTATGGTTTGAGCTTTCAACATTAATTACAAGAAATTAGAAGAGTTAAGGGACGACACGGAGGGGAGGGAAGGAAGATGGAGGGGACGGCGGAGTGGTAGAGGGGTTATGGGAAGATGAATAGTCTACTGTCTTTCCGTTATCTCCTAAAGCAGGAAAAGTAAAAATAAAAAATATTATTTTCTCTTTTGTACATTTTCTAAAACGGTCGATTGTCGCGATATACATGCGCCATTTGCACTTTTGTACGAATGAAAACCAAAAACTAAAATGGGTAAGCTGAATGCACTAGTAGTATCTCTCTCTCTGATTTTTTTTTTTTTTTTTTTTTTTGGTGCATGTGTTTTTATTTATTTTTTGGCTGATTCACATGCTTCTGTGCATAACATGGGTCTACGTTTTTCCTTGTATTTCGAAGTGCAAAATATGTGTGCATCCTGTAATCTGGCTTCACGTTTATGTTAACAAGTTTGTAAGTCCATGACTTATTATTTATACTATAACAGAATGGCATGCATCCCAGACATGGATATCCTTTTTTTTTTTTTTTAATGCTTCCTTTTTTTTGTTTGTGGCTTTCTAGCCATATGCTCACAATATTGTGATGTTATTTTAATCTAAGTCGTCTTGGAATTAGAGAATTTATTGATTGTTTCCTTTCCTCTGATCTATTTAGGCAATCCCACATGCAATAGCTTTGGTAAAAGCAGCTGATAAAAAGAGCCCTTTAGAAGCTGTGGAATTTGTTCTACAATTGCTAAAGGTGTGTTTGTGTGTGGGCGTTAGTATTCACTACTTAGTGCATCTGTTTTTTTATTATAATTAGGAGGCTAAACCTGTTGATGCCTTGCAAAATTTCTTTTGCATTCCCACATTTAAAAATCAGATGATATTTTTTTATTTCCATTACACGTTTTAAATTTAGTAACTGATATTGTTTTATTGGTGAATTTTGGATTGTGTACGGGGCTTAATCTGTATGTATTTAAAGTAAGGATTTTACTGTCATAGTGATTGCGTATGAGCTTCTTTACTTTATATTTTTGAATTCCAAAGTTCATGTTCTGGTTCAGTCTATATGAACTTAACTGATGTAAGTTCAGTTGGTGATCAATGATTTTAGAAATTTTATGGCATGATTAAAATGATAGGAATGTGGTAGTGGCATTAATTTGGGGTGAAATCTTTTAGAATTACTTGATTTAAACCTGTTATCTATGTCAGAACTCAGAACTAAGGAACAGTTCAATCACATTGCAGAACAAAACAGTTTCAAAACAAAAAGGAAATGCAATTTTTTTTCTTTTCAGAATTTCTCATTGCATAATTTTTCGAAGGCCTTGAAAGGGTTGCTCTGACAATCAATTTTCCAGTTAAAACAGATCTTTGTTCTAATGCCGTGCTATATCCGAATATATGGCACAGTATACAATATATATTTATGCTTTAGTGGAAGCACACACTATTCAACTGATACTTAAACTATTAGGCTAACCGAACAACAGCAGCAAAGAAGTTAATTAAAAATTGATCTTGATAACACTGTAGGAGGAATCGAGTTTTACTGGATTCAGTCCTGTTTCCCTTATTGCAGTTTTTGTCTAAAAATTTACATCTTGTACATTATTAGAACACTGGTTATGTCTGGTTATATGAATACTGAGCAGCACCTGCATCTTATTTCTTTTTAACCTAGTTTGTTGATAGCTAACTTTTAGTACAATTATAGTTACATGGACTTACGTAAACTTCTTGTCCTTTTCAGTACAATGATAACAGTGGAAACCCTTACTCAGATGTCTTCTGGGTTTCTGCATTGGTTAAGTCGGTTGGGGAGCTTGAATTTGGACAGCAGGTTTGAAACCTTTTATTTTTATTTTTATTTTTGTGTTTACTTTATGCAGAATTATGTCTATTTGTCGTTCATTCGATGTTACGGGTAACAAACCAATTTTTTGGCTAGATTGTTAAATAAAACATCTCAGTAGGTAATGTGCAAAAAGTTAATGGTGGTTCTGTGATTTCACACAAGATTATCCTTGAAACCATCCTATGACCAATCCAAAATTTTGTACTTGGTAATAATGGTGAAAATTCAAATTCTAGAAAATGCATCTTAAACGCTAGAGAAGCGTAAATAGTAGACTTTTTTTTCCTAATTGGGGAGTTTGATCTAAGCACCGGTTTGATAGTAGTTGCTGCTGTGTTGTTTTCTTCGATCTCGGTTTACTCGATAAGCATCATGTGGTCTGAGCTTGATAAATGTCTTTTGGAGTCTGTCTCGGAATTGTGTGGTTGGTGGCACAATGTCCTGCCCATGTGAGCTATCCTTTGAGCTCAACAATAACTGATATAATAATTGATAATTAGTGTAAAATAGCATTGGATTCCCCCATTATTTTTGAAAATGGATGTTAGCAGACACCAGCGTAGTATAGAACTTGCTTCATGGTCAATATGGTGCCATTGACAAGATTAATATTATTATGCAATGATATCTTGACCAAAGCATTTATTTCTGGTATAAGTCATATTCTATCAAATAAGCAAGTCAATATAAAAATGCCTTTCATAGTAATACACTAAGAACAACTACACTCATGAGCTAACTGCTAAAGCGACTGTCAATTTAAAGAGTAATTGACATCGATTCACACGCAATTAGCAATTTATTAGTGGAGTGCACTTGATAATTGAGCAATTTGTCAGTGGGCTTGTTGAAAGCCCAACCACTTAGCAAAATGGTAGACCCCATTACATTTAGTTATGTCCCATTTGAAATAAATAATTGAATGGGTGATTCAGTTGTGCTTTTTCAGCATTCTCAACTGTTAACTGGTTAGTGTTGACCATTGATAATTTGACACCTGATAATTTCGTTGGGAATTTGGCATTGACGATAAAACATGGACGCAATTGCTACTAGGACTATATGCAGTTGAAAGTAGAGAATCTGGGAGACCAAAATAATAGAACGTGAAACATCGAACTGCATTTGGGTTGTCAACAAAGGTGTTTCGTCAACTTCTCTTTTACAAGGCAATGCATTCTATTCAATATTAGGCCAAAATCCAGTTGGCGGATTATTAATAGATTATAATATGTCTATTCAATGCCAATTTTATGGAGGGGTTAATGAAGAGGTGTTAATACACTGTAGTTCTTATAATTCCTCATGACTCTGATTGGCACAGCAGATTCTAATATGCCAAGTTTAAAAATCCTGTTGGCGGATATTTTATGCTGTTTGAAACATTGAAAGGATATCTGAAATTGAATATGTTCAAAATAATTTGGGCCTTCTATAATTTTTGAGGAAGTGAACTTCAATTAAAATTCAGAAACTTGATACAAGTATTTGATGCTTCCCTAAAGCAACCCTTTCACCCCTCATAAAGTAGGAGAGCCTGGGTGCTTCTCATCGTGATGAACCAAAACCTTTTCAGTTAGAATGCATTGTTCCCAACTTCGAGATTTTGATCTTTCATTTTTATTCATGTACTCTTATGATTGTTTAGTATTAACAGTTGGTTTTAAGGTTTCCCACTTAATGCTGTTACTCGGGCTCTGCACCCTTTTCCAACTGATAGGGTAAAACTGAATTCTTAATGCATGTACTTACTACTTTTTTTTTCCCTATGCTATTCCAGAATATTTCCTTTCTATCATCCCTTCTCAAGCGCATTGAACATGTAATGCAATTTGACAGGTATATTTTAGTTTATAGAATAAAATGCCTCGTGCTTTTACCATATCAGCATGCTAACCTCTTGTTTATATATTCATCACGTTTCAGTCTTATGCCTAGCCACAATGGAATTATTACCATTAGCTGCATTCAAACTCTAGCTCAGCTTGCATTGAAGTTGTCTCCATCCGTGTCATTCGTAAGAAAATCTAAACCATCAATTTTCAATAGATAATCTTCTTTGCTCTAGTTAATTCGACTCTGTTTCACTGCATTTCCACAGTGAGCTAGGCGCATCACTGCTTAATACCCATCAGCATTCATTCACTTGATTCCTTTGCATTCTTTCTATCTTATAGGAGCGCATGTCGGAACTTATAAAACCTTTTAGTTATTCTCCAAAAGCATCGTGGGATGTTCGGATTGAGGCAATCAAAGTTCTCCTACAGCTTGAATATCACTGTAAAGGACTAGATGCAACCTTATCTCTGTTTATGGCGTTTTTAGAGAAAGAACAGTCTTTAAGAGGTTTGAAATTCCCTCATTATTGTTCATTTCCATAACAAATTTACAGCTCTTGTAGTTTACAATTTCATTATAGGAGAAGTAAAGCTGGCTGTGCATGTTATGCGTTTGTGTCAAGCAAACGAAGAGGCTGAAACTGGCAATGAGGTTGCATGCTCAACTCTGGTTGCTCTGCTTCGTCTACTTGCTAGCAAAAAAGCATTTAACAATATTTCACTGAGGCACCATTTGTTCTGCATTTTGCAGATTGTTGCCGGGAGGTTAGAATCATTTTTCCTTTTTACTTTTTTTTTTTTTTTTCCGCTGGTGGTTTGACACAGTTCATTTATGTGTATCTAATATATGTTGGTATGTTCGCTGTTGGTGTTGATAATGTTTTCTAGTACAATAAAGATAGTTCAACTTTAACATGATGATGCATTGCCTTTTATTTCCCAACATATTTTACACTGATACGATTTCATTTTATTCCATTTACATCCCAAAATAGTCAAAGTAGGAATATAATTTATATTTTCCGTACAATCACATTTCCTGCTTCGACTGTTAACTTGGATCTAGCACTTATTTGGTGCTTAGATATAATATGTATTAGCTTTCACTGTACTTATTGCACAATGATATGTAATAAATCATTATACTGCCTGTAGAATCCATTTTTCACTGATTTTAATTGTTACAGTTTATTTTTTTATTTTTTATTATGAAGTATAATGTATGAATTGTTTCTCAGGCCACCAACTCTATATGGTATACCTAAGCAACCAGAATCATCCAGGATCTCTTCGGATGCTGCCGAAGCATTAAGCGATCAACAGACAAAACCTACTTCAATAAAGCTGCGTATGGTGTCAAAATCTTTAGAACCTTCTCCAGTTTTAGAACCTTCACAAACACATCCCCAACTCAGTACTGAAACTACTGACTTTGCAACAGAGGCTGACAATGTTTCGGGCTCTAATGACCAAAGAAGGATTTCGGAACCAGCTGCAGATGGTGCATCCCAAGCAATTACTCAACGGTCCAAGGATACCTCTGTAAAGTTACGAGTGACCACAAAACCTCCTGAACCTCGCACTGTTTCAGATGCACAGCATCTCATGACTGACCATGCTATTGCTGCTGATAATGTTTCCAATAGTAGCGAGCAAAAGAAGTCCGTTGAACCAGATCATGACTTTATTGAAACGATCAGTGAGCAACAGTCCAAACCAACCACCTCTTTGAAGCTAAGATTCTCAAAACCTGCGGAACCTTCTGAAACAAATAACCCTTCTCCACAATCTCATCCTTTGCCACCCATCGGTGATCATACCATAGATAATGGAAAGGAAGCCGATAACATATCCAGTTGCAGTGAGAGGAAAAGAAATGTACTAAAAATTAAATTTAAGCAACCAGGATCTTCGATCAAAGTAGAAGAGCCTGAAAACTTAGCAGATGACAATAGGCAGAATGTACACAATGGGATTGATCTGGACCCTGCTAGTTCTGTTTCTGTTGATGCCCCGAACCATATGGATGAAAATGAGCTTCCTAATGCTTCTGTTACTAACCAAAACATTGATGAAAATGAGTCAAGAATGGCCGCCAGCATGGGTAGTGCCGTGAAGTTGAATAAAGACGATGATGCCATTAAGGAAATGCAATGCACTGCTGATTCAAAAAGGAATGAAGAAGCTCAGATAAATAAACAAGAACAAACTCCAGTTTCTATATTGGGGAGTGAAGAAGAGGTAACTGGGAAAAGGAAGAAGGAAAAGAAGAAGAGAAAACGAGAGGGGAAGTCTGGTGAAAAAGACCGGTCTAATGATCCAGAGTATCTGGAGCGCAAGCGTCAGAAGAAGGAGAAGAAGAGAGCAGAGAAAGAGATGGCAAAGATGAAGAAATCAACGGAGAATGATGTGGCAGAGTCATCTAAAAAATTAGAAGAGAGTACTGGACAAAACATATCAACAGTTAAGGAAACAAGTTCCGTTCCAAAATTGAAGATTAGAATAAAAAGAAATGTATAGGTGAACATGAGCTACATTAAGATTTGAAAGGATGCATTGTATAGTTGATGAAAAGGCAGCATAATATGAAATGGAGATGCAGTTGCCTTTAACTTATGTTGTGGTCTCATGTACGCTTTGCGTGGTTCTTAGAATCACTGATGCTTTCATGTAAAGCACATTTCCACTGATATATACGAGTTCATGCCTCTATGAACAAAAAGTTTAGCACAATACCATTGTATCTAAATGAGTGGCTATTTGAAAGTCTGAGGTTATTTCAGACATCGACAGCCTTTTAAACTAGGCTTCATGTAGCTGCATTTATCTACAGAGGCGTCTTAAGTTTATACATGCAAGATGTTTAAGTTACATTATGTTAAATAAAATTATGGCAGCCGGTCAGTCGCTCACAATACATTGTTAACAGTTGCTCATAATTTATCTTCCCAGTTTACTCAGAGCTGCATTTATCCTCTCCTCTGTCATCCCTTTATAAGTTTCAGACATGCCTTTCAAGGGATCAAGCTTAGCATCGTAGAAGTCGAGAATTTCCATTGCAATATTCTTTACCTGCAACAATTATACAACTAAATTGATCTCAAAAGTGTAGGAAAAAGGATTGTGATTTGATCAGATTTTCTGATAATAACACATACCACATTCAGGTCGACTCGAAGCTCCTCAAACCAAATGGTTGTCTCTTTATCTTTGATAACACTTGCAATAAATATACATGCCAAAGCTATCATATGCGGAGGATATATGAGTATGAGATCCATCTTGTATGTGTCATTCACAAGGCCCCTGCATGATTAACAATACATATTAGCTGAGATGGACATGGATAATTGATGGCGTTAGGCGTAGGCGTTGGAGTTAGGCGTTATTTGTGTACATGATATATCAACTTTTTAGTATATAAAAGAAAGAAAATAAAAATAAAATCAATCTTACGTTGTAAGCCATCTTATGAGCTTATAACGCTAGTTATGAGGGAGAAAAAAGGTATAGTTTATATGAATAATGTGATACTATTTTCTAGCTCTTGCTTTGGTTGAGTCATTCAGAACAATTACCTACTCATTTGAGTTGTCAGTTTAGTTGAGGGTGGTGTTATTTACTCTGTATTTTATACTTAAATATTACACAAACCAAAACTTAAAAAAATAAATTAGAAAACACATTTAAAATTAGGGGTATTTAGTTTTAAGGACAAATTTCCAAAAAAGGGAAAAAAAAAAAATCCAAGGACAACTAAGTTTAATAATTAGACTAAGGACAAAGACCAAATTGTATTATGTCAACATGAGTTTCACTTTAATTTCTCATCATTAAAAAAATAAAAAATAGCCCTTAAAATTGAAAGAAAAAAAAAAGTAATTTCAAAATTATTTTAACCGATTGATGTTATTATAAAATATAAACATATAAAAATAATCAGCTCAAAAACCTAAATGAATATAACTTTATTATTTAAAAATATAGCTTTATATTGTATCACTTAAACACAAAATTAGGTCATTTTAAAGCTAATCTTATTCACTCCCGGATAAAGCAATATGTAAAAAAACGAAGCTATATGCATTTAGTTTTCCGTTCTGAATTTTCTCATATATTTTCTCCATATTTACAAAACTAAAAAACATTCCTTAATTAGTTTTCATTAATTTTTAATAATATAATCACATGAAAACATTTTTGTATTAATTTTTATTATTTGTATTAGCGTATGTCATTAGTTTAAGATACTAGACTTTCTCCCATTAAAACATGACCTTAATTTACATGACAAAGGTTGTTTGCCCTTAGATCTAAATTTTTTCTCAAATGTGTCCTTCAAACATATATCCACTTAAAACTACCCAAATCTCTTACACTGAAAACTTAGGTAGTGTTTGGTTTATTTTCTGTTTTGAGTTTTGAATTGTCAACGTTTAAAGATAGCGGAGGTGACGGACCAAAGACGGAGGAGGAGATAATGGAGGGGGTGGAGGAACGGTGGATGGATGAATTTGCCATCGTTTTTCCATTGTTTCTTAAAATATAAAAAATAATAAAACAACATTTTTTGTTTTGAAGGTTGTGTGTTACCTTCATTTTGTAAAACTATCATTTTTAACGATATGCGTGCATCGTTCGTATTTTTTGTATGTACGAAATTCCAAAATTTAAAAATAGAAACCAAAGACACCTTTAAATTTTCATGTTCTTCTCGAAATCCCTATACCCCTAAATACAACCAATTGTCCACTCTAGAAAACCCTTAAACTACCTAAATTACTAATGGTTTTGGTTACACCAATATAAACTACTAAACCCCAAATCGAAAAACCTTTATGCAACGGTGAAACAGATTGGAAAACCTTGTGTCTTCAATATTGTCATCTTGCGACGAGCCTTTTGATCTTGCTGTTTTTATTTGTTTTGTGTTCACCATTGATTCGGTGGAAAAGGCGAAGAAAGGAAAGAAAAGCCCTTAGATATGGGAAATCGTTTAAAAAAAAGGAAAATAAGTACTGAATCAGAACATTTTTTTACTGTATACGGGTGATACAAGACATGAGTAATATTATGTGTATGACATGGGTAGACCAACAACACTCTTGGTTCAGGGTGATGATTCTATGGAAAAGATTAGAAGAAAGTAGGTTTGTGATATTGCAACGAAAAGGGGGTAAAATACTGATTTTTGTCTAAATGCTTGCAAGGACGATATTTCTGTATTATTCAAGTCAGAATAAAGTAGAAAGATGAGCTTTTAGTTGCATTGTTTTAGGTGACTGGTCGGTTGGCACTACCACTAAGGAAAGAGCAAATGCTAAAACTATGGAATTCAACATTAAGAATTTATTCACCAAAACTTACTGTTATTGGTTATAATTTTGCATAACCTCAATTACTGAAATGGGAGCGTCGATAGAAAGTAGTTTCGTTTGTGCATATTATATGCGTAAGCGTCTCTCTCTAAAATCACATGAACCAGTTCAAAAACAATATAAGATTTGATTAAATAGATAGATATTATGTTGTTTTATATAGGATATGAATCTAAATTTTATTCAAGATTGAAAACCACATGTAGGTGTAATTTTCAATCCTCGATGAGGAGGAAATCTTCAACAGACATGCAGCCATTTTTTACCCATCCACCTGAAGATGGTTAAAATATTGCCGGTTGGAATCATCTGGTGGTCATTTAACTGCCTAACAAGTACAACATAAAAAATAGCTACCTACAATTTTATCAACAATATAATATTGTTAAAGATACAAAAATATTAGGGGATTTTCACTCAAACGGCTTACTTGTTCAGAGTAATAAACTTCAAGGACCACTTCTGAAAAATTAGTTTTTAAGGACATTTTACGGAAAAAAGATAAATGAGTTTATCATTTTCAGTTACATAGGAATAATGATAAATGAATTTATCATTCTCCTGTGTAACTTAACAAGATAAACGAATTTATCATTCTCCTGTGTAACTTAACAAGATAAATGAATTTATCTTTTTTCCTATAAAAATCTTAAAACTAATTATCCTAAATAAAAGAAGTCCTTCAATTTCTATATAATATTAACCATGTAATATTAGATTCAGACAGACTATAAAAGAGTTAAAATTATCGACTTTTTGTCACTATAAACAATTGTAGGGTTACTAGCACAGATGATTAGTCAAATAATTTCTATGAGGTATTGAATATATACGAGCTATTTTTTAACCACCTCAAATCAAGTGGTTATCTTTTACGGAAGTTTTGTTAAACAACCTTCCATAACTTTCAAAATACACTTTTGTCCCTTCCCAAAAAATGTTTCATGGAAACCCCTGAAATTATTTTCAGGAAAATACACAATTTCTCCACAAATATTTGTAAAAAAAACTCAAATATTTGCCAAACAAATTTTTGCACTAGGAACTACAAATTTTCACTGTGAATAATTATATCCGTGGTTCGTAAAACTTGCTTTCTGTAGGAAGCAGAAGTGGAATAAGTTTGAAAATGATAGTGTGTTCTTAATTCCCACTACTTTTTAATTCTGTCTTGATACAACTAAAAAAAAAGTGGCCTCTCCGGTTGAATTTCGGAATATTACAGTGAATAGTCAGTTGAAGTTTGAGAGTTTACTTCTATACAAATGTTAATTACTCAACTAAATTGACAAGTTGTTGGAGATGGCTGGCTTTGCACAAACCAAGGAACAAAGAATGTAAATAAAAAATGGGCAGTAAAAAAAAATGATGCTCAAATCAAGCATCTACCATAGCAAAGCAAAATTCTTTTTTTTTTTTCTAAAAAAGAAGAGGGGGGTGGGGGGGGGGGGGGGGGGGGGGCAACAAAAAAGATCAAGCATAAGGTAAATTGCTTAGTTCAGCTTTATGCGCATAATGCCACTGTAACTGTTTTCCACATTCAATATTCACAGTCAAATTCTTACCAACACGAATGAGTCAAGTCCGCCATGTTAGCATCCTGCAATAATCTGTTCAGTGATTCAGAATCAGTGCCGAAAAGAACAGAAAAAACAAGAAAGGAAATGAAAATGTGTCTGGTTCTTTTTTCTATCATCCTTCACTTACATTAGCCTTACAATATGATTATTTATCTTTGTTCCTACTGCAACAAATCAGATAAATGTTCTGTATTAGCCGACTGATATTTGATTTTACAGTAATGCTGCATAAAAGATCAAAACGGATCCTCTCATTACTATAAACAAATAGTTTCTTGTGACTGCACCAATTCGATTTTAACTCACCAATTTCCAAGAACATCATGAAAGGCACTTACGCTATAGGAAATTTCAGGAAAACATAATTAAAATAAATAGGGTTTCCATTTGGAAATGGATGACAAATACTCATGCTAATTAATTTTACACAAGGATATTCCCATGCAGCAAAGAAAATACTCACTGAAGTAATGCACGGTAAGGATGAAAAACTACTAAATAATAGTCAAGTGCTTCCAAAAGCTTCATTTCCATTTCTAGAATGTCTTTTATTTCAATCCGGTACTTCTCATCGGAATCTGACACATAATTCATGTGTTAGACTAGGTACACATCATGTATTTATTGATTCATAGAGAAAAACGATGCAATGAAAAACATGTCCAGAACATAAAATTGCTTACGCATTTTCTTAATGTAAAATACAAGTAGTCTAGCTTGCACTGTGCTTTCCTCAGCTTTAGAAGCCAAATACAAGCAAGCAGGAGCAACTAGACGTGGATCATACTCTGTCATGCTCCTCCTTTAAAAACATCATATAAGATTAATTTTGAGTAGAAACATGAAGAGCAAGAGATGTTAGCAAGACTGTATTGCTAAAGTAAACAATATAGTGATCGATGACCATGTTTCTTGAAGCTGACCAACACTTATATAGTCCATATCCAATTTTTTAAAATATCCAAATATAAATGAACATTAATGAAGATTAACATAGTATTAAATGGAACGTGGGGAAATTGCCAAGATAAGATGTGCACACTTAACTATTTGACCACAACCGATGTATTATTACTTGTCCAAAAAATAATCATAATTTTCAAATCACGAACAAAGTCTTTAATGATGAGTGATCATAAACAAGTTTTTAAAATTTCTATTCATTTAACTGAAAGGGCTAGACTAGTTCTAAAGATGCAACTCGATCAAAAGCTACAAATTGTTATTTCAGAAAATTTCGTAGACATAACTAATTCAAGTAGCAGTTGTTGTTGGTTAATATTACTGCAACTCTCTTCATCTTCACTTGAATCAATCAATATGAAAAACATAATCTGCATATACACTTTCTAAAATTACCATCGTTAATGCACAGAAACAGGCAAGCAAGTGACATTGAGCACCAAGCATTGTGTTACTGATATACATATTATGAAAATTCCCAGTTTGAATACATTGTTAAAGTACTTATTGACTCAATAGATGTAACAAAAACTGTGCTACACATATCAGTATATACTTGTATATTAATTCTTACCTTGTATATACACGTCTGAAGTACGTAACCGCAGTAGCGATAACCCTAAAAAATAGACAACGGTGTTGTTGAAATATTCAGAGCTAATAAAGCAGTACATGCACTTTTGCAGACTGAACATGAATTAAACTTCTAAAAAGACAGGAATACAATGATCTTCTATCAAAATCTGGTTTTTAAGAATATGCAGCAATATAATCAACTGCTTTCCAAACCAAGAGGACAACTTCTTTGACACTGGCTTTAAAATAATAAGGGATCAATGGGATGTTCGGTATGACAGAGTGATTTGTCTCTAGATTGTCTGGAGGCATTGGAATCAAATCCGACTAACAACAGTTAGTATATGGGACTAATTCATGGAACCGTATAGAACCAAATCCAGAGTTCCACTAGTGTCCTCCGAACCACTCATTTTCAAAACTATGCATCATAATTTTAACACTTAATCAACACAGCCAACAGTAGAATACATATCTCTTGGAAAATATTAACATAATATATTAAAACAACATATCCAACAAACCTTTGCCTGACTTTAACTTGTTGAGCTAGCTTGGATATATCTACAAAGTCAAATATAGCATCTAATCAATAAGAACATAAAATAATAACAGAGAATAGAAGGAAATTGAGCATATAGAGGTAAAAATTACAATTGGTCATGTGGTATTTGATGAGCTTGAATTCCTCCTGAGTGAGACCTTTCTCTTTGTCGATAGGGTTGACCACGTTGACTTCATCGGGATCATGAAGTTGTTTGAAGTGCGATGATGTCCAAAAATTTGCAGCCATGCCGGTCTTGATTTCCCCTTTTTTTTCCTGATTTATTTTCTAGGGGTAAGGACGAAGGTGATTTTCAGCACCGCTTGGACTAGTTCTATCCGCCCTTCCCTCCACCTTTCACACACAACCCCACCCCTTCAAATAAAAACGGACTGTTAAAAACGACCCCACATTTAGTTAAGATGAAGACCAATTTTTATTGGGTGTTACTATTCACACCCCGGTTTACACTTTCGGCCACCAAAACTAAAACCACCTCAAATATTTGCATTTTCTTCTACCGCTCACCGTCTAAATTAATAACGTAAAAATGAAGAGGTCACCATTATCTTCATCTAAATGAATGCTTTATTCATTGCATCAAATACCTAAAGTCAAATAGTTAAGAAAAAATTAACATAATTTATTTTCATAACCATATTAGCAATTTTAATTTTTATAAATGAGTACTTACTTCATCAGTTGTTAAATGATTTGTCAAATAAACATTTATGTCTTTTGAGTCATTTGATCGAACATCTTGCATCATATTATCGCAACCATCATGTTTATCATCCAAAAAAATAAAGGCATTGTCCAATTTATCATCATTCAAATACTCCATCTCTCTAACGACAAAAAAAAAGAGTTAATGTATCGATTTGAAAAACAAGATACGTAAGTTATATGGATAAAAACTCTATAACTCAAAACTTACGTTGTCATTCCTTATTACAACATCGTCAAATTTAATGTCCTAAAAGCTTGAAATTTTCAACGGAGCGGAAAAAATATCCTAAAACGACATGGAAAACCCTAACATTAAAAATAATAAAAAACAATAAAAATCAAGCAAATATAACCTTTTTTATCTTCATTTTTCATCTTTATTGGATATAAAAGAATATCTGCTTTTGTTATGGTTTAAGGTTTGAAATTGTAGAGAAGTATGTCTTTTTTTGCAGAAGTACGATGGTGAATAACTGAGTTATATGGTGGCCAGAAGAATATAAAAATAATAATTTGTATTAAATTTAGAAAGGTGGTCGGAAGTGTAATCTGAGGTGTCAATAGTAACACCCTTTTTATTTATTGTATAATTGTTATGGAAAGTACAAAATAAATTAGCCTCCCATTAAACATATAAATTAAAAATTCCGATATTAACCCCCTGTAATTCTCATTAATATAAACCATAAACCTTAATTAATACTTACAGTTTAATGTTGCACATAAAAATAAAAATGGATATCGATAATGTAATGGGGACACAAGAAAGTTTCGTGTGTGGTCAAAAGACATAGAATTGGTATGATTAATCTAAAATAAACGCAGAAACAAAAAATTTGGTCTAATATGTTGTATCGAATTTGTGTAATTGAAATATTTAGTAATTTACACGTTTGTTACTTGCGCTGAATTTAATAAATTATGGTTTAACATAAGTTACGAGCCAGGGGTAGTTAGGTCTCTTTTTCTTTTTTATAAAATAAGCCAAACCTCCCATTAATAAAAATATATTAAGCTGGAGTTAGGGCTGTATATTGGACAGGACAGTCCGTTGTCCGGCTCAGTCCGAAGCTATGAGGTGTCCGGTCTGTGTCCATCCGATTCTCTTATAGGACAGAGCTTGGACACACTAGTGTTCGGTCCGATCTAAAATATTCGATGTTTTTCTATTATCTAAGGCTATATCAGACATGACAGTCCGTTGTTCGACTCGGTCGAGGCTATATAATGTACGGTCCGTGTCCGTCCGAATTCTTATAGGACAGAGCTTGGACGCACCTTCGTCCGGTCCAGTCCGACCCGTTTACACCCTTAGTGTAACACCCCACATCCGTTAGTGTCACTCACAAAGGGAATGAACTAAGTTCTGTGGAGTATTTTTGGGTAAAAGATGCAGATAAATTACAAGACAGACAGAAATTAAGCAGCGGAAAACAAAACTTTGCTTTATTGATAAAATAGTTTGTACAATGATTTCTTTACAATATCAGAGTATCATCTGTCTTACAAAATAAAAAAGCATAAAAATGCATTTATATTCCCCAATGTAGCAAGAACCAGCCATAGCATCTGAAAAGAGAATCCAAGCAAAACTTCGACAAATCTTCAAGCTGGGAAAGAGTGACAGTACAACTTAACCTGAGCTATACTATTCCCTCCTTTACTACCTGGGGGGGGGGGGACGGAAGAAAAGAAGACGAAAGAAAAACAGAGTCAGACATAAAGCCTGAGTAAGTTCAGTAACTTCTAGCATGTGAACATGGAAAAACAAAACGACATGAATTAACTGAATACAAGATAACACCATGATGATAGGGTTGGCAAGATTAGACAAGATTAACACAAGATATGCTAAGCTAAGATAAATTGGATATGCTCTAATACTTTCGCCGCTTCGCTATTTCCTTATTATACTGGCTTCTATATCTCTGCACCACCTAACTAGTGTCCCAACTAGTAACGATAACGTGATCCCAATCCCTGTATTTTCCATTGCCTTCAGGCATACATTTTGTAATTTATTATCTAGATCTAATCTAGGGTTTTATATCACGTGCTTTCTAGATTCAACTAGAGTTTACGCTATCTGCTGAACGCTTTTCGGATTCAGGGTTTATGCCACTTAGTCCAACTAGGTATTATGCTACCTGTCGAACGACGCCCCCAAGTCTAGGACACACTATCTAGAGTGGTATATGTTCTTATACTTTCCCCACGCCTGTATCGCGAAATGTTATCGCTTGTCTAGATGCACATGTCCTGTAATGTGCGACTCGAGTCCTGTGGCAGGGCAAATCAAGGAATACAGAATTCGGTCGGGAGCTTTCAGATATCTGCCGATGCAGATGCTAAGGTCTGTTTTTGTTCCAGTGGCTATGGTCCCACCTGACCCCTCCCTCAACTAATGAAAGGCACACCTTGAAAAATGAGAACTATACGCAGGCCCCTGGTGCCCCACTATCCTATGGCCATCCTCATCCATAACTAGATAGCAAGTATATGGTCTTTTGGAGTTCTCCGCCTTTCCGCTTCACATATCTCGATTGACTGAAGATGGATGGTAGACGACGAGTTGCTATCACAGGGCTACCGTTTTCTCGCCGAATCATGCTGGTCCATCCTAGTCTTTAGGTTGACATATTTTGCAACCAAGGCATACCCCTGGTTCTTCTACGTAGACCTTAACCTCTGTGAGCCCAGGAGGATCATCTGCAGCCTCACAGAGGGATACCAAGAGTACCCTCACGTCCCCTCGAAGCCTCGGGCTTCGTGACCCAATTCGTTGGAGCCTCCTTTTTACTCAGACAGACATTTGCTCCTTCCCATGTTATACTAAGAATTACTACTTAGTTTTACTAACTAAGATTTACCACTTAGTTTCCAGAATCGTTGTTTTCTTAACTAAGGTTTACTACTTAGTTCTCTTTCTCGTCAATTCGGATTGGTTAAGTGTCATTAGTCAACTTAACCCTCTTCATTCATCCTGTTAAACTGGTTAAGTGTTGTCAGTAATTCATGATGACTTAACCCTACCACAAACCAAGTTATATTGGTTAAGTATTTCTTATTACTTAACCCTACTCATTCATCCTGTATTGGTTAAGTGTTCCTTGTCCTTCTGTTTTAACTGACATGTTATTATTAATGGTTAAGTATTATCCCTTCATGTTTTAGACTTAACCCTATTCCTTTATCACAATCCGATGGTTAAGTGTTCAAGTTTACTTAACCCTACGGTCTAGCCCAGCTAATCATATCAGATTGGCTAAGTGTATTTACTTAACCCCAACCTCTAGTCTAGTTAACATGTTAATTTGGCTAAGTGTATTAACTTTACTTAACCCCACCTTCTAGTCTAGTTAACATGTTAATTTGGCTAAGTGTTTCCTTAGTTACTTAACCCCTACAAATCTTGTCTTGTTACCATGTGAAGTTGGTTAAGTGTCCCTATGGACTTAGCCCTCCCATCCTAGCTTAACTGTGTTAAATTGGTTAAGTGTTCCTATGGACTTAACCCTCCCATTCTAGCTTAACTGTATGGCTCTAACCCCACCCACCAGTTTGGTTATCATGTTGAATTGGTTAAGTGTCTTAGTGAACTTAACCCTACCATTCTTGTTCTAGCTTTAATTAAATAGATTAAATCCACGACCACTCACATTAGACAGATATTGTTGCGATTACTGGATGTGCCGGTTGGTTCCGGGCAGATTTACATCACAACTCAGTCTAACCTCGGGTTAGACCAATTCGTGTTTTCTAGTTCAAAGGGTTTTGATTAATTTCCAAATCAGGTTTTAAAAGAAACCATCCCGTCCGTCGGATCAGTTAGGGATAGTCAGGGAGAGCAGGAAACTTTTATTTTCCAAACCCAAGCCTAGACACTATCCTCTCTGTCACCCTAGAACTTTCTGGTGTATTATTAAAAGAGATGTCGTTTAACAAACCTTTAATTTGTCTAAGTTTACATTTCTCATTTAGAACAAATTCCATAAGTAAATTATTCCTAATTTACTTATTTCCTAATTCCTCTTTTAATGTAAATTGTCAACATTCATTCTTATGGCCCATTTCTCCCTCTAAACCATGTTTATGCTTTTTGGTATGTAAACTATACCAAATTAAGTGTCATTAACCATGATTTTGCTAAACCTGACAATTACTCCCAATTATGGCTTATTTCAAATTTATGCCAATATACTTATCATGCCAAATTAGCTAATCCAATTCTGATTTACATTCTAATTACGGTTCATGTCAAACTAGACTTATTATTCTAGTTCACAATTCATGTAAATGCTAGATTTACAAGTCAATACTAGATTCAAATTACACATCCTATAATTCACGTCAAATTTACCCAATTTGCATTTCTATGAACATGCCATAATACATGTTCCCAATTTATGCCAATTTTCAAGTTAAAAACTACGTTTCTAGTAAATTTCATATCTTCCCCAAATCGTATTCCCACCGTTCGTATAATCGTGATTCAATCTAGATTATAGATAAATCTAGATTCGTAGAAAATAAGGAATGAATCAAAGATGCTATGAAAAAGGATGGACATAATAATTGGCATAAAAAGGTTTGAATAACGACGTAGGTTTAAGAACATGGGTAGACCTAACTTAATAGGTAAATTCCCAAGGTCTAAAACCAAGAATAGACAGAGTAGGTTCAAGAACATGGGTAGACCTAACTTAATAGGTAAATTCCCAAAGTCTAAAACCAAAGAAAACCAAGAATAGACAAAATAGAAAATCAGGTTTATACCCAATTTCACAGTCACAAAACTTAAACAACACTTTCCTAGTCATGAATCATAGGTGTTTAGTCACAATTGTCCTCATTATGTCATAGGCAATAGTTTATGTTTTCTAATCAAAGGCATAGGCTTGTGTTCATGGTCAAGGAAATAATTCTCATAGTCACAGTCACAGTCATAGGCAATGTTCATAGTCATAGGCAATGTCCATAGTCCTAGGCAATGTTCATAGTTAAGGAGGCATATAGTTTTAAGGTCCATAGTTTCATAGTCACAGTCTTATTTGTCCTCAAATCGTGACAGTTCTTAATTAGGTCCAAAGAAATAGGCACTGATTCGAATAGAAAGAACTGGCATACTCTTTTATTCCTTTAATTTCATGTCACGAAAAGAGAAACGTTCAAATCTGAGAAGTAACTGACTTACAGAGATTTAGATTAGAAAAGAAAGATGGCGTTGCCATGATTCGTGCGACGTTAGCCTTTGATCCTTATCTTGAAGCTTTAATCTTGATTCGAATCACTTCTTGACAAACTTGAGCAGCATAACCTTGTCTTGGATTTTCGTATTATCTTCTTATTTTTATTTATTTATATATTTTCTCAGAGGAAGCATAAGGATAGAAAAGAATTGTGAATAGAGAAGGAGACTAAGGCTGTTTATATAGTGTTAGGCGGACGAAACTAGGCAGAAAACGTGACCAAATACATCAGAACGAACCTGGTTCATAAAGCTGGAAAAAGCAGGGGGGTCGACCCCCAGGTCGACTACCCAGTCGACCTGGGTGTCCCAGGTCGACTACCCAGTCGACCTGGGTGCCTTGGGCGGGAAAATTCTCACCCAGCCCAATCTGGGTCCGATTTTGAATTTGAATTCGCTTTTCTGAACTGTTCTGAAATTTGAACTTCGCTGAAACTTCCCGAGGCCATATCTTCCTCATACGGACTCCGATTTACGCAAACTCGGACTCTTTTTCATGCAGAATTCCAAGACGAACGCAATGGCGTAGCCCGTTTCCCTTGATTTTGATTTTAATATTTAATTCTGCCTTGATTTGCGAATCTTAGTGTTACAGAATTATGGGGTGTTACATTCCCCCCCACTTAAAAGGATTTCGTCCCCGAAATCTTCAAGTTAGGAAGAATGTGTCCTACCTTCCAATCACCCATCTACTCAACCATTCAATCATAAGCATTCATTGTCCTTAAAAGATTTCTAATGCTTTCATGTTCATATGCATAGTGTGTGTATATGTCTTTATCTAATGCAAAATCAGGCGGTCTACTGATTCAGTTGACCTCCTTAATGCAAATCATGTCAGTGCCATGCGTCCAATCATGTATGCAAGCATCCCTAGTTATGTAAATACTACATGTGTGCATAGCCATTCATCCATATGCAACATCCATATGATAACATATCAAGTTCAACTTACAAACAAATACATATCTGTAAATGCAATATGAAAGCGCCCGAACTGATCTAGTGCCTAATACGTATGCATATGCATCCACGAGCAACCATTAACAATCACTTGCAACCACCAACCATAACATGTTTCAAACACATGTTTACATCCATTGGCTTCTACCTAAGGATCGAAGATACGACCTAGAGGACATACTTTGGAAAGAGAGAAACAATTATGCGTAAAGCTCCTACAAACAAAAGAAATCAAGGATGCACCCTTAAGGAAAAAGGGTATGATGCTAGTATCTAGCCTTCTTGAGCTTTACTCCACTGTATCTTAACTAATTTAACTTCACGGTTGTGAAGTTTCCGATCTCCATTTCCAAAATAAACAGATGTTAACTATGATACCAAGTGTACATACCAAGATAGTTTGAGGTCTCTCCTCTTAGCTTATCCATCACGCCATATCTATGAGGGTAAAAAGGTCACTACGCACTTTTTAGAGTGCCTGCCACAACTATTCATCTCTCACGCAAACCACCCTAGTCGAACTCGACATTCCTCAAGTACAAGCCCCAAAGGCCTAAACCAATATCATACAAGCATCCAAGGAATATGTCCTCCGAATTTAGACGATCTACGTGAGATGATATAAGCAAACTCGATAGCTATCCTCAAATCCCTACTAAAAATAGACTGGTCGGACCACCAATTGGATTTGAGGCTCTAGTGGGATCTTTCTACTATACAAGTACTATGGTGCAGAGACTCAACTATGGAAGCAAATATGAACAAATGCGAAGCGCTAAAACCAAAGGAAAGAGTACTGACAGCAAAACTAGACTCTGCCAATAGAACTTTACTACCTTTCTCCTAGGTACGCTTGGTGGTGAAAGTATGTACTTGCCCTTCTGAAAATCTTGTTCCTCGTTCTTGCCCTTGTCCTTAATTATATGCCCTATCATACCCTAGCAAAGATACTTCCTCTTGTCTTAGGTTTTATAATTTCTTCCTCCTTCGTGAGCTAAATCTACATCCATGAATTCCTCATCCCAGGGTTGTGCTCCCTAGCCAAACTCCTCATCCCTTCCGTGTGTAGTCATGTTGACAAATCTCTCGAAAGCTGCTTCCATCGTACAGAAAACTGTATAAGCTTGAAAGAAAACTGGCCGTAGGTGAAACAACTACAGCTATGGGTGGAAGCCAGGCACTACTTCGCCCATCGATGAGGTTATCTCCCAGAAAGCCAGGAGCCCCAGAGACTCAAGAAAGAAGGAGACAAGAATTCAAACAGAGGAAGAGAAGATAATGCGTATGGTTTGGGGAATATGCCTTTAAAACCAAACTTTTCTTTGAAAATGCTTCTTTCAAAACCGTTTTGAAAATAATTTTTCAAATCCTTTATCTGATCTAGTAACCTTCAGCTCTGATACCACATGTAACACCCCACATCCGTTAGCATCACTCACAAAGGGAATGCACTAAGTTCTGTGGAGTATTTTTGGGTAAAAGATGCAGATAAATTACAAGACAGACAGAAATTAAGCAGCGAAAAATAAAACTTTGCTTTATTGATAAAATAGTTTGTACAATGATTTCTTTACAGTATCAGAGTATCATCTATCTTACAAAATAAATAAGCATAAAAATGCATTTATATTCCCCAATGTAGCAAGAACCAGCCATAGCATCTGAAAAGAGAATCCAAGAAAAACTTCGACAAATCTTCAAGCTGGGAAAGAGTGATAGTCCAACTTAACCTGAGCTATACTATTCCCTCCTTCACTACCTGGGGGGGGGGGGGGGACGGAAGAAAAGAAGACGAAAGAAAAATAGAGTCAGACATAAAGCCCGAGTAAGTTCAGTAACTTCTAGCATGTGAACATGGAAAAACAAAACGACATGAATTAACTGAATACAAGATAACACCATGATGATAGGGTTGACAAGATTAGACAAGATTAACACAAGATATGCTAAGCTAAGATAAACTGGATATGCTCTAATACTTTCGCCGCTTCGCTATTTCCTTATTATACTGGCTTCTATATCTCTGCACCACCTAACTAGTGTCCCAACTAGTAACGATAACGTGATCCAATCTCTGTATTTTCCATTGCCTTCAGGCATACATTTTGTTATTTATTATCTAGATCTAATCTAGGGTTTTCTATCACGTGCTTTCTAGATTCAACTAGAGTTTACGCTATCTGCTGAACGCTTTTCGGATTCAGGGTTTATGCCACTTAGTCCAACTAGGTATTATGCTACCTGTCGAACGACGCCCCCAAGTCTAGGACACACTACCTAGAGTGGTATATGTTCCTATACTTTCCCCACGCCTGTATCGCGAAATGTTATCGCATGTCTAGATGCACATGTCCTGTAATGTGCGACCCGAGTCCTGTGGCAGGGCAAATCAAGGAATACAGAACTCGGTCGGGAGCTTTCAGATATCTGCCGATGCAGATGCTTAGGTCTGTTTTTGTTCTAGTGGCTATGGTCCCACCTGACCCCTCCCTCAACTAATGAAAGGCACACCTTGAAAAATGAGAACTATACGCAGGCCCCCGGTGCCCCACTATCCTATGGCCATCCTCACCCATAACTAGATAGCAAGTATATGGTCTTTTGGAGTTCTCCGCCTTTCCGCTTCACGTATCTCGATTGACTGAAGATGGATGGTAGACGACGAGTTGCTATCACAGGGCTACCGTTTTCTCGCCGAATCACGCTGGTCCATCCTAGTCTTTAGGTTGCCATATTTTGCAACCAAGGCATACCCCTGGTTCTTCTACGCAAACCTTAACCCCTGTGAGCCCAGGAGGATCATCTGCAGCCTCACAGAGGGATACCAAGAGTACCCTCACGTCCCCTCGAAGCCTCGGGCTTCATGACCCAATTCGTTGGAGCCTCCTTTTTACTCAGACGGACATTTGCTCCTTCCCGTGTTATAATAAGAATTACTACTTAGTTTTACTAACTAAGATTTACCACTTAGTTTCCAGAATCATTGTTTTCTTAACTAAGGTTTACTACTTAGTTCTCTTTCTCGTCAATTCGGATTGGTTAAGTGTCATTAGTCAACTTAACCCTCTTCATTCATCTTGTTAAACTGGTTAAGTGTTGTCAGTAATTCATGATGACTTAACCCTACCACAAAGTTATATTGGTTAAGTATTTCTTATTACTTAACCCTACCCATTCATCCTATATTGGTTAAGTGTTCCTTATCCGTCTGTTTTAACTGACATGTTATTCTTAATGGTTAAGTATTATCCCTTCATGTTTTAGACTTAACCCTATTCCTTTATCATAATCCGATGGTTAAGTGTTCAAGCTTACTTAACCTATGGTCTAGCCCATCTAATCATATCAGATTGGCTAAGTGTATTTACTTAACCCCAACCTCTAGTCTAGTTAACATGTTAATTTGGCTAAGTGTATTAACTTTACTTAACCCCACCTTATAGTCTAGTTAACATGTTAATTTGGCTAAGTGTTTCCTTAGTTACTTAACCCCTACAAATCTTGTCTTGTTACCATGTGAAGTTGGTTAAGTGTCCCTATGGACTTAGCCCTCCCATCCTAGCTTAACTGTGTTAAATTGGTTAAGTGTTCCTATGGACTTAACCCTCCCATTCTAGCTTAACTGTATGGCCCTAACCCCACCCACCAGTCTGGTTATCATGTTGAATTGGTTAAGTGTCTTAGTGAACTTAACCCTACCATTCTTGTTCTAGCTTTAATTAAATAGATTAAATCCACGACCACTCACATTAGACAAATATTGTTGCGATTACTGGATGTGCCGGTTGGTTCCGGACAGATTTACATCACAACTCAGTCTAACCTCGGGTTAGGCCTATTCGTGTTTTCTAGTTCAAAGGGTTTTGATTAATTTCCAAATCAGGTTTTAAAAGTAACCATCCCGTCCGTCGGATCAGTTAGGGAGAGCAGGAAACTTGTATTTTCCAAACCCAAGCCTAGATACTATCCTCTCTGTCACCCTAGAACTTTCTGGTGTATTATTAAAAGAGATGTCGTTTAACAAACCTTTAATTTGTCTAAGTTTACATTTCTCATTTAGAACAAATTCCATAAGTAAATTATTCCTAATTTACTTATTTCCTAATTCCTCTTTTAATGTAAATTGTCAACATTCATTCTTATGGCCCATTTCTCCCTCTAAACCATGTTTATGCTTTTTGGTATGTAAACTATACCAAAGTAAGTGTCATTAACCATGATTTTGCTAAACCTGACAATTACTCCCAATTATGGCCTATTTCAAATTTATGCCAATATACTTATCATGCCAAATTAGCTAATCCAATTCTGATTTACATTCTAATTACGGTTCATGTCAAACTAGACTTATTATTCTAGTTCACAATTCATGTAAATGCTAGATTTACAAGTCAATACTAGATTCAAATTACACATCCTATAATTCACGTAAAATTTACCCAATTTGCAATTCTATGAACATGCCATAATACATGTTCCCAATTTATGCCAATTTTCAAGTTAAAAACTACGTTTCTAGTAAATTTCATATTTTCCCCAAATCGTATTCCCACCGTTCGTATAATCGTGATTCAGTCTAGATTATAGATAAATCTAGATTCGTAGAAAATAAGGAATGAACCAAAGATGCTATGAAAAAGGATGGACATAATAATTGGCATAAAAATGTTTGAACAACGACGTCGGTTCAAGAACTTGGGTAGACCTAACTTAATAGGTAAATTCCCATGGTCTAAAACCAAGAATAGACAGAGTAGGTTCAAGAACATGGGTAGACCTAACTTAATAGGTAAATTCCCAAAGTCTAAAACCAAAGAAAACCAAGAATAGACAAAATAGAAAATCAGGTTTATACCCAATTTCACAGTCACAAAACTTAAACAACACTTTCCTAGTCATGAATCATAGGTGTTTAGTCACAATTGTCCTCGTTATGTCATAGGCAATAGTTTATGTTTTCTAATCAAAGGCATAGGCTTGTGTTCATGGTCAAGGAAATAATTCTCATAGTCACAGTCATAGGCAATGTTCATAGTCATAGGCAATGTCCATAGTCCTAGGCAATGTTCATAGTTAAAGAGGCATATAGTTTTAAGGTCCATAATTTCATAGTCACAGTCTTATTTGTCCTCGAATCGTGACAGTTCTTAATTAGGTCCAAAGAAATAGGCACTGATTAGAATAGAAAGAATTGGCATACTCTTTTATTCCTTTAATTTCATGTCACGAAAAGAGAAACGTTCAAATCTGAGAAGTAACTGACTTACAGAGATTTAGATTAGAAAAGAAAGATGGCATTGCCATGATTCGTGCGACGTTAGCCTTTGATCCTTATCTTGAAGCTTTAATCTTGATTCGAATCACTTCTTGACAAACTTGAGCAGCATAACCTTGTCTTGGATTTTCGTATTATCTTCTTATTTTTATTTATTTATATATTTTCTCAGAGGCAGCATAAGGATAGTAAAGAATTGTGAATAGAGAAGGAGACTAAGGCTGTTTATATAGTGTTAGGCGGACGAACCTAGGCAGAAAACGTGACCAAATACATCAGAACGAACCTGGTTCAGAAAGCTGGAAAAAGCAGGGGGGTCGACCCCCAGGTCGACTACCCAGTCGACCTGGGTACCCGAGGTCGACTACCCAGACGACCTGGGTGTCCCAGGTCGACTTCCCAGTTGACCTGGGTGCCTTAGGCGGGAAAATTCCCGCCCAGCCCAATCTGGGTCCGATTTTGAATTTGAATTCGCTTTTCTGAACTGTTTTGAAATTTGAACTTCGTTGAAACTTCCCGAGGCCATATCTTCCTCATACGGATTCCGATTTACGCAAACTCGGACTCGTTTTCATGCAGAATTCCGAGATGAACGCAATGTCACAGCCCGTTTCCCTTGATTTTGATTTTAATAATTAATTCTGCCTTGATTTGTGAATCTTAGTGTTATAGAATTACGGGGTGTTACACTTAGCTGGAGTCCACTTAACATTATCCTCTCCTTAACCAAATGTGGAGTTCCCTTAACAATCCCCAAATAAAATTAAAAAATTAATAAAAGAAATCACCACTCTTCTTTTTTCTTTCCATCAAGTTTATTCCAAAAATAACGCTTGGTGCTTCTCTGAGTCGTCGTAACGTGTCTCAACACTTGATGCTTCTCTGAGTCATTGTAACGTGTCTCAATTTCGAGTCATACCCAATCGGATGCCCATACATTGATTTATTTTTGAAGTTGAATTTCCTTGGTGTATGCAATCCAAATCGGTGCTAGTT
This sequence comes from Allium sativum, assembly GCA_030737875.1. Taxonomy (NCBI): domain Eukaryota; kingdom Viridiplantae; phylum Streptophyta; class Magnoliopsida; order Asparagales; family Amaryllidaceae; genus Allium; species Allium sativum. The sequence goes on from CM060919.1 coordinate 206,172,919, forward strand.
TGGATTTCTGGCTCATATGATGTTGACTCCGAGCACTCATTCAGGATTTCCTACTAAGTTCGTTAGATTTCTGCCATACGACAGTGCATGGGCTAAGAATCTAGACCTACGGATCATCATTTTGGGTTATCCATTGGTTAGTCACAAAGCCTTACTTGTTTAAATGGTCTGGAGTAGCCGAGCCAAAAAATCGGGCAAATACCTTCCAAAGTATGTTTTGTTGTAAACACAATGTGCTTTGAATTGAATTGAGCATTTGTTCTCTAAAAGGATGTTATTCTGCCTCTAAAATAGTCATTATCTTCTTAGGAGTTGCCTTAAAGAATTTTCATGTTTTTTAAAGGAATTTTTTTGATTTGCGTCAGTTTTGACGATTTATAACAAAAATAGAACAATTTACAAACTTATTACAAAATATACCATTTTGGTCATGTAGGCTACTGGCGACATCTCTGATGCCGCTAATTTTTTTTAAAATATTGGCAGCATCTTAGATGTCGCCGAGATCTACTTAACAACCCAATCAACCCTTTCTTTTCTTCCACAATTCAACTCAAAAAAATATTCCACACGAATTATAATTTTAGGCTAAATTCATATTTGGCTCGAGGTAGATCTACTTGAGAATCAACAACTTACGTTTTCTATCGATTCTTGAAGGTATGGTTTTTCAAATCTTAATTTACTAATATTAGTTTTTGTTAGGTTTGAGGATTGGTTTGTTATAAAAACAGTGAATATGTTGTTGTTTTAAACTTAGAATGACTTCAAAATGTGTTCCGACAATATGTTGTTTCGATGGTGGGTTGGTGGTAGACGAATGTAAGTTCGGCAAATATGTTGGAGGATCATATAATCAGCAAAAGTTAAAGGACGTAATTCGATTCAACTGAAAGAGTCGATATATAAATCGACTAAGATAAATTCTGACAAATTTGATATAGATTTAACGTGTAACTAGCCTCCTGATTCTGGATCGGAAGCCACTGAAATTGCTGATGATGATACAGAGTTAATGTTTTCAACGACAACAAAATCCATAGAGTTATTTATCATAAAGAGTAGACAGGTGCAAGTAGAAGAACCCATAGCACCACAAGCAGTTAACCATGAAGCTGAAGATGGTGGTAGAAGAGAGAAGAATGTCATGATTGGTCGTAAAAATGTAGCATCGAGCTTTAATACTTCACTTATGGCAGCGACTTACGGTCGACAACAAGGCTTTTTTGATATCCGCCATGTAAGAGTTATCAACATGATATTCAATACAACTACCCTTATTTGACTCAAGCGAGAGTTACACATATGATGGAAAGGTGAACAATATTTTGGTAATCTGTGTGATCTTTAACCGTACGTGTTATTTTATAGTTGTTAATTACAATATTTTATATAGTTATGTTGCACAACAACCAATACAATTTTGCATTGCTGGACCTACAAATTATTATATGCTGCCTTTTATGTGTCCTACACCATCCGAGTTACATCATATGCGTTAGAGTTACGTGAATGGTGTACAGTAAATTTGCATGGTTGTATATGTGAAAGGTACAATAAAAATAAAACTTTTTTGAACTTTCAGATCTCCTGACCATGACATCGCTATATAATCAAATATCAAAGTAACCAATGTGTACATCAGAGCAAACGAGGCATCGAATGATATGAAAATGGACATGAATGTGGGTGAAGGTGAGAATGTGGATCCTCATGTGAATAGTATGGATGTAGTGACTATGCCAGAGAATGACATTTCTTTGATCGATATCATGCAAGTAACTAATGAAGCATTAACTACGATTTTACACCTATGTAAGAAAGATTGTCTAAAGATAGTGATGAGTTGAAAATGAAGGTACCTTTTGATGATGACTTATGCCCGACACAATTAATGGCGAAGTTAAATATAACGGACCTTCAATTCAAAATGAGATGCTTTCGACAATGAGCATCCAAAAACGAATTTAAAGTTGATATGATTTTCGAGACAAAAGAAAAATTCAAACAACAATAAAGTGAATGATCAATTATTCATGTTGTCTCTTTTAAATCTATAAAATCAAATAAAACCAAATACATTGCTATGTGCAATGTCGATGCTAATTATCTTGGTGAATTCATGCGATTGTATCAAAAAAATCCAAGCAAAGTTGGTAGATTATAAGAAAATATCCAAGTGAACACAAATGTGTGAATCCAACGGTCAACTCAAATCACAAACAAGCAACTTTTTCATTTTTAGTTTAATTTTTTTTTTACCATTTGTAAAATTTGACTTGAACATAACCGCTGACATTATTGTAACAACCTGGGCTTTCGAATACTGGTCTTAATGGATTATAACATGTTTGTAATTTGTAAGAAATTGAGTGTATTGGAATAAATTAAATACTTTTGGTATTATAAGAAAATTTATTTCAATCTATGTTTGTAAATTTTACTTTGACAATTTAAATGAACATTGAAAATATAAAATATTATTGTTAATCAATATTTAAGAGGAAATATATTTTCAATATGAAGCCTTTTGTTCTAGCAAGATAATTTATAATTTATGAATGTGTTTGGAAAGTATAAGTTATTGAAATTATAAAATAAAATAGAAATTTTGTTTAAAATCATGTTTGGAAACGGTAAATAAATTTATAGAGTAATAATATAGTGTTGAATTGTGTTAAGAAGAAATAATTGTAAAATTGTTGTTCGACTAAGTTTTGATAATAATAACAGCAATAATTATGAAACTTTGTGGTGTTAGTAAAAATAAAAAATATTGATTTGAAATCAATATTTATGTGCCAAATGATTTTTAACATCATTGTTTAAATTAATTATGATAAAATAATATGGCTTGTGTCTGCAGCATTACCTCAGCGGATAAGGACTTATGTCGACTAACAACGATGTGAGTTCGAAACCCGGAATGACATGCTACAAGGGTTTACCATGTGCATACGCTATGATAAGCCATTTATGTGGTATCCACGGACCGAGCTCGGTGCACTAGGGGGGTTTTACGGCTCCGATCGGTTTTTCCACTGAACAAATTCAAAAAAAAAAAGTTTGTGTAAATTTGGAGCTTGAATGTAACAACCCGTAAAATGCGAGCCAGTTTGAAATTTTTATTTTGGCAATTTTAGCGAATTCTGATTATTTAAAATGAATTATTTTAAATAATATCGACGAGAAAAATGTTTAGAATTGAATTCGACGTATATATTTATATACGTCGTCGTTAGAATATAAATAATTATATATAATTATAAATAGAATAGAAAATGGCGCGGTAGTTCGATAATTTGATTTCAAACTTCAATTGAATGTACCGGGTGCAAAACAATCCGGATTTTAGTGAAACCAAAAACATTAGGATCTAATTGATGATATCTTTCCAACGAATCCGAAAAATCTAAATTTCATAGCGGGAATCAAAAGATATGTCCAGTTGAAAATTCTGAATAGTCGCTATGGAATTCAGGCCCTTAAAAATGGACATTTTGCAAACGACCTCGGATTTCGACGAAACCAGTTTTGTTGGGTCCGTGGTGTCAAGTTATTGCTAGGTTTTAAATTTCATAATTTTTCGAATCAATATGTGAGCGTGGCAAAGGAAAACGCGTTTGACCGGTTTCAGTTGATTTTAATCGACTGGAAATTGGCCATTTTTCTAACGGTCTCAGAATTCGACGAAATTAGTTTTGTTAGGACCGTATCGTCAATACGAAGCTAGAAAATATTTTTCTGGAATTTTTCGTGTTCGTATGTGGCCCCGGTAATTTGAAAGGTACGTTTAAAATTCAATATAATGATTTAAATGTAAATGCAACGGAAACTGATCGAAACGGTCAATTCAGCTTGCGGTACATATCCCATTGTGTTCGGAATGGGGGTGAAACGCTATGGGCGACAGGCGGTGCGCCTCGTTTAGAGGTCGTTTAGAAAAGTCAACATTTAGGGTTTTAAAGGAAAAAAAAATATAATAAATAAATAAAAATAATAATTATATAAATATACAACCCCCGTTACTTTTCCCTCTTCAGAAAACCGTTCCCCCAAAATCCCTCATCGCGATTCATTCGCCACCGCCATCGTAGGTCTGGCCCCTTCCTCCTCGAGCTGCACCTCCCATCCGACGCTACCCCGCCTCGTTCCTCCTCCCTCCGTCCAAGTCACGAACCCAGGATCCGTTTTTAAACCGCCACCGCCCCATCGATTTTCCCCCTCCGCAAGCGCTGCCTCCATGCCGACGAGTTCGCCATCGTCCCCGGCGAAGGAAGAGCTCGCGACGACGAAGCCCGTTCCACCCTCCGATCAACGTCAAGCCGCCTGTGGTGTTCGAGATTTGGAGCCCTAGCTTGGAGCTGCTATGCGAACCGTGACCTGGAAGTTAACTGTGAGCGTTTATTTATTTTAATTTATATGAAATCTGTTTTGTTTATTTATTTTAGTATGTATAAGAAAAAAAATTTGTTTATTTTTTTTATATGAACAACAAAGTAAAGATCATATTTTTAAAATGAAAAGAATTTGATTTTTATGAGGAGTAAAGATATGACTTTTTATATTTTTAGAGAATTAAAAATATGATTTTTATATTTTTAAAGTAGTAAAAATATAATCTTTTATATTGTAGAAAGATAAAAATATGATCTTTATATTTTTAAAGTAATAAAAATATGATTTTTATATTTTTAAAGTATTAAAAATATAGTCTTTACTATATAAAAGAATTAAAAATATAATTTTTACATGATAGAAATATTAAAAATAGCATCTTTATATGTGTAGAAAAATAAAAATTTGATTTTTATAATGATATATTTTTGAAAAGGCGAAATCTATATTTTTGAAATGGAATTTTTATCTATATGACATCGCAGTAAAAATTCGATTTTTATATATTGAATAGCGAAGTAAAAATTCGATTTTTATATATGTAGTGGCTACAGCAACGAAGATGCGATGACGATGATGATTTCTATCAAAGAAGAGTCAAGATGTTTGGATAGCTATCTGTGAGAATTTCTCACCTTTCAATTTAGTTTTCTAGTTATATATATATATATATATACTAGGATGCAGACGGTGCTTAGTAGCACCCGACACAACCGTCCACAGACCATGGACTTGTTTGTTTGGTTGCATAGATTAGTCAGATTATTTGATTTGAATTTGGTTGTTTGGTGAATTAGATTGATGTGTGAATGGCGTGGGCCTTCACTAGACCGGGGATAAGGCTAGGCCTTGTCCCGTATCTAGTATCGTGCCGTTATGCCGCCGAAATTTTCTAAAATAAGTTAGAAAAATAAAGAAATCATTTTATTTAATAAATGAACTGAATAGAATATTTTCATAGGTTGAATAAAATGTTTTATCGTTAAAAATATAATTTTTAACATGAAAGTGAATAAATAAATATTTGTAAACAAATCGGCCGATTTGTTTATGTACACTGATTTGACTGATATTGATTGGGTCGATAAATTTTACACATCGCCCAACTACACAACTAAAATCTGTGTTTGATCGTTTGAAACCCCACACGTGTGTTGGGATGAAATTGGAAGTTCACTCATCCTGATTGATTAAATATGTCGATCGATTGATTGACAGGCTGTTATAAGCGTTAGAGATCTATATTTGATGCTTATACAGTGTAGTGCACTTTGGTTGATGGTTGATTATTTTTCAATGCTATTATGTACGTGTGATGTGTGAAAATCCATATGATTAACTTTATATGGTAATTGATTGGGCCTCATTCCAATTTAGAAAATAAAGAATAATATAAAATAAAGGTTCATGTGTTGACAGTACTCATCCTTTGAGATTGGTCATGTGTTGAACGAAATATTTTGATACTAACAACTATTTTGAAAAAGAAATATTTGAAATAGAATATTTGAAAATAGAAATTTATGAAGCCGTGTTGATTAGATTGACGCCATTTTGACGTGAACGATATTTATATCGATTAAAACGATTTCGAAATGAATTGAATTAAAAACGATTTCGACATGAATTGAATTTAAAACGATTTCGAAATGAATTGAATTGAAAACGATTTCGAAATGAATTGAATTGAAAACGATTTCGAAATGAATTGAATTGAAAACGATTTCGAAATGAATTGAATTGAAAATGATTTCGAAATGAATTGAATTGAAAACGATTTCGAAATGAATTGAATTGAAAACGATTTCGAAATGAATTGAATTGAAAACGATTTCGAAATGAATTGAATTGAAAACGATTTCGAAATGAATTGAATTGAAAACTATTTCGAAATGAATTGAATTGAAAACGATTTCAAAATGAATTGAATTGAAAACGAATTCAAATTGAATTGAAAGTGAATTGAAATGAATTCAAATTGAATTGAAATTTGAATTGAATAGAAATGAATTTTAAAACGAATTTATAAAGAAGAATTCAATTTTGATTTGAATTGAAAAGAAAGTTGAAATTGCTTGTGAAACGATTTTAAAACCATTTATATAATTCTTTTTAAATAGAAATCGACGAAGTATATATTATGTATATTATATATATAATATAATGGCCTGAATAGAACGCGCCGCGCCGCGGCAGTTCGTGAATTTCGACCATTTATTTCAAACGGACATTACGGGAGATCCGACCGTCGGATTCTCCTGAAACCGGAACCGTTGGGTTCGTATCGAAAAGAGCTTTCTAACGAATATTAGAAATTAGAAATCTAACGGTTGGATTTGGAATTATGTCCAAATCAAATTTGAAAAAGGTCGCTGTAAGTGCAGTTCGATGGCCGTTGATGGAAATCGACTGTACGGGCCTTGATAAAATTATTAAAAATAGTAATAATTTGTGTAAAATCATAAGAAATGATTTAGAAAGAATTGGGATGAAAAACTCCCTATTTGAAATGATAAAAATAGATTTTTATCGAAATGAACTAGTTTTGAACTAGAATTATAATTCTATTTATTTTTAAATAAATAAATTGGATTTGAAATGGTTTTGGAAATAACCAGAATTTCCAATGTTTGCATTGGAATGGATTTGAATCGAAATTGTCTTCGGAATATTTCGATGTTGGATTTCGTGACTATACAGATGTTGTTATGGAAATTTGAAAGATAGATATATATATATCGTTATTTCCAATACGATATTTGTTGGTCGTAGAATTTGATATTGAATATAAGCCGGGATATTTTCTATTCAGAGCCTTGTATTGAATATCGAATGTGATTTGGGTTTGTCGTGAATGGTGTCTTCACTAACACTGTTCTTGAACCCAGTTGAGAAAAGATTAAATCTTTTTATTTAGATTTAATGAAGTGTACCAATTAAATAATATTTAATTGGAATTGAATTGATATTGATTTTTGGGTTTATCGTGGACAGTGTTTTAAATAACACTCGTTCTTTAACCCGATAATTAATGAATGTGATTTTGGGTTTATCGTGAACTGTGTTTTAAAGGACACTGATTCTTTAACCCAATTAAAGATTAAAACTAAGTGGAGTTTTAATGAATCTTTAATTAGATTGAAATAATCGAAATGGAGTATCACCAGTTTTGCTCCAGGCGATAGTTAAATCTTTAATTAGATTTGAACGTGAAATGGTAATTGAATTTACCGATAACACTGTGGTGTTAGATATGAAGTATTACCAGTTTTACTTCATGGGATAAATAGGTTGGGATTGGGAAATTAAAACAAATGATTACTTCGGTAAGTTTCGTTAATCCCGGCTAGTTGAATCGAAATTCAAAAGAATAGAATAAAGAATAAATTCAAGGAATTTATCTTGGATAAAATTAATGGGAGCCTTTCCCTATGAATGTGAAATTTAGAAACTAACTGTCGGTTAGCCAAGCAGAATGGTTTTCTGGATATTGATCTGATGTTGGTTTCGGCCTTCGGGGTTAATATTTGGGGAATTATTCTCTTGATTAATTTACGGTTAGTGACTAATGAATTGGAATGAGGCGTATGTTGTGTTTGTGTAACACTTATTTAAAATATACGCGAGTTATTCGGAAAGACCGGGTTTATCCCATTCTGAATAACTGATACGACGATAAGTCGAAGATGAAGACGGTGGTCGAAGACCGGAAGTCTTCACGTCGTTTGGGTGATTACTGATGATCTTGATTGGGCTGTACACCCAAGAAGATGGAAACAGTTGGTGATCGTCCAGACGTACTTGGAGATCGATGGATATGCGGGGTACTAGGTGCCTCCGGTTTCGTTCAGACCCAGAACGGACTTGTAAATGGACTGTGTGTCTGACATTGGATTTTAGTCCGTGTGGTTGATCTCTATTAAATATATATCTGTTTGGCGGCAGAGAATTTATTCTCTTGCTTAACGCCCTTCTCTGAGACGTACGAGCTCAGGGGTTATATATTGATGGATATCAAACGCATGGAGTGAATTGCCTGTGTGGCATGCCTAAGCGGCAATTGATCGAGGCTTCTGTTGAAAAGCAAAGTCTTGTGGTGATGATCAAAGCACGGCCTTTGTGGCGTAGCTTTGTGTAACGTTTGCTTCGCGAGTTTCGCACCCCGGTTGTGAACTAAAAACGGGAGAGGACCTCAGGGAGGGCATGCGTTTCTTTCTAGTTAGAAGTGGCGTCAGTGGTTTTACACGCCCTGACGAGTTTGACTTATGTGGTTGTTGCTGTTGCGAGGCGCCTCGGATTGATCGGTCGTTCTCGAACCGATGGAGTCATTTAGTTGGCTCATTTACGCCCCAAAGGGCGGGGAAACGTATTGTTCAGGCACTATAATCCACATCGGTGGACCGGCCCTGTCGCTCCATGGGGCAGTTGCGGCTGTTCCTGTGGCTCGGGCTAGAGAGTCACGAATCGGTAGAGGACGATCCCTGGCCTCGGTTCATAGACGGAAATCCAATTTCCAAATACGTGACATTTGCGGTTTTATTTGTAGAGCCTAGTATGGCGACATAGTGGGATGGGGCGCTCATGCCGCCTATGATTGATACTTATGATTTGAAGTTGTTTTATACACTATGCACTTATAATAGTATCAAACGATTTGTTTTAACCGTATCAAGCATTCTTTGGCTGTTATAAGGGAAAACCCTATCCTCGGCTGCGTTGCATTGTGTGATGGGACCTGGGTCTTATAACAGCTTCATTTTTCTTTATTTAGCATTGCGCTATTTGTTTTATGCACTGGTATTCTTGGGAGGAAACCCGTTCCGTGTTATACGGCGTGGTCCCTTGATTTACCTAACTTTAAAAATAAAGATTAATAACTGTTTTAGTTCTCACACCAGTCACATGACTGACCTGGAGTTTATTGTTTTAACCTAAACTCTGGGTGCCCCTATTTTGACACGGGCAGCTAGTAGTTTTGGTTTTGCAGATTTATATTCACAGGATCCTGGTTTACAGCTGGAACGATATCCGGAAAGCTTTGTATCCGTATATCTCTTCTAGTTGTGTATTGTATTATTTCCGCTGCTATGCATTTAAATGTAATTTAAATCTCTGATATTTCTGTGTAATATTTATTCATTTATACTCTGTATATTCTTGTAATCTGATGCATTGTTGTAATATACAGTGAAATGTTCTTTTGTATGCGTTCTATTTTGTCATGTTCTCAAACGATAGGGCGTTTCGAACGGTCTGGGTCGGTTTAGCGACTGGTTCGGACCGAGCGAAATTCCTTCCCGTCACAGTTGGTATCAGAGCTTTGGTTCACAAAGCAGAGAACAAGGCACATTAGAACCGTACGAAAGGATTCATCAGATATTGGATTAGTAATATCCAATGGGAATGACTCGTTAGAGATGGGATCAGTAGTATCCTAGAACGAGTGTGAAGAGTATATTTTTAAAATGAAAACAAATTTTGTTTTGAAAATCTAAATCAACTATTCGTATTTGATTATTTATTTCATATTAATTAGGACGGTCCAGTATATAAAGATTTTGCATATACGCCTTGCAAACGTGTATTTGAAGTTTTAATATACTGGATAGATATAGAATCACACTCTAGTCGCCCGAAGATGATTCTGATGATAGTTCGAACATCATCAGAATTGGTATTCGTGTTTCGAAGGTGTGATATCTATATATTTCCTATTGACTGGTGTGAGAACCAAAATTAGATAGGGCCTATTGTTGTGATTTGGCATCAAAAATCTGATTTTTGACTATGTATCAAAGTTATCCATTTCAAAGGCTAATCAACAAATTGATTGATGTTTGTGTTGTTTGTTTATTTGTTAGATAATTTTGAACCATTTATGCCTAATTGAACCAAATATTGGGTTGTATTGAAAATTGGTTGCATTTGCTTGCATATGCATATATATCATTGAACAGGTCATAGCAAGGAGGCTAGAGCCAGAGAATAAAATTTGTTTGCCCGACAAATAGGTACATGTTTACTACATAATTTACTGTTTTGTTTGGGTGATGATGATTTTATGAGCCTATTGGCTAGCCGCTTGGCTTTTTCTTTTTCTTTTTGAGATCTGAAGGACCGGGGAAGCTATTTGAAATTCCCAGATGCTCCCGGTGCAGGGGAGGTTATGGCGAAATTTTTCGAAAATTTAGGGTGTTAGCCAAATTTTTGAAGAATTTGAAAATTCTCAGAAACTGAAAAGTTGGAGAATGCAAGCCAGATCGAACGTAGAGTTGATTAATCAAACCACTTTCGACTTTGTTCCTTTTCGGGGACGAAAAGTTTTAAGTGGGGGAGATTGTAACAACCCGTAAAATGCGAGTCAGTTTGAAATTTTTATTTTGGCAATTTTAGCGAATTTTGATTATTTAAAATGAATTATTTTAAATAATATCGACGAGAAAAATGTTTAGAATTGAATTCGACGTATATATTTATATACGTCGTCGTTAGAATATAAATAATTATATATAATTATAAATAGAATAGAAAATGGCGCGGTAGTTCGATAATTTGATTTCAAACTTCAATTGAATGTACCGGGTGCAAAACAATCCGGATTTTAGTGAAACCAAAAACATTAGGATCTAATTGATGATATCTTTCCAACGAATCCGAAAAATCTAAATTTCATAGCGGGAATCAAAAGATATGTCCAGTTGAAAATTCTGAATAGTCGCTATGGAATTCAGGCCCTTAAAAATGGACATTTTGCAAACGACCTCGGATTTCGACGAAACCAGTTTTGTTGGGTCCGTGGTGTCAAGTTATTGCTAGGTTTTAAATTTCATAATTTTTCGAATCAATATGTGAGCGTGGCAAAGGAAAACGCGTTTGACCGGTTTCAGTTGATTTTAATCGACTGGAAATTGGCCATTTTTCTAACGGTCTCAGAATTCGACGAAATTAGTTTTGTTAGGACCGTATCGTCAATACGAAGCTAGAAAATATTTTTCTGGAATTTTTCGTGTTCGTATGTGGCCCCGGTAATTTGAAAGGTACGTTTAAAATTCAATATAATGATTTAAATGTAAATGCAACGGAAACTGATCGAAACGGTCGATTCAGCTTGCGGTACATATCCCATTGTGTTCGGAATGGGGGTGAAATGCTATGGGCGACAGGCGGTGCGCCTCGTTTAGAGGTCGTTTAGAAAAGTCAACATTTAGGGTTTTAAAGGAAAAAAAATATAATAAATAAATAAAAATAATAATTATATAAATATACAACCCCCGTTACTTTTCCCTCTTCAGAAAACCGTTCCCCCAAAATCCCTCATCGCGGTTCATTCGCCACCGCCATCGCAGGTCTGGCCCCCTCCTCCTCGAGCTGCACCTCCCATCCGACGCTACCCCGCCTCGTTCCTCCTCCCTCCGTCCAAGTCACGAACCCAGGATCCGTTTTTAAACCGCCACCGCCCCATCGATTTTCCCCCTCCGCAAGCGCTGCCTCCATGCCGACGAGTTCGCCATCGTCCCCGGCGAAGGAAGAGCTCGCGACGACGAAGCCCGTTCCACCCTCCGATCAACGTCAAGCCGCCTGTGGTGTTCGAGATTTGGAGCCCTAGCTTGGAGCTGCTATGCGAACCGTGACCTGGAAGTTAACTGTGAGCGTTTATTTATTTTAATTTATATGAAATCTGTTTTGTTTATTTATTTTAGTATGTATAAGAAAAAAAATTTGTTTATTTTTTTTATATGAACAACAAAGTAAAGATCATATTTTTAAAATGAAAAGAATTTGATTTTTATGAGGAGTAAAGATATGACTTTTTATATTTTTAGAGAATTAAAAATATGATTTTTATATTTTTAAAGTAGTAAAAATATAATCTTTTATATTGTAGAAAGATAAAAATATGATCTTTATATTTTTAAAGTAATAAAAATATGATTTTTATATTTTTAAAGTATTAAAAATATAGTCTTTACTATATAAAAGAATTAAAAATATAATTTTTACATGATAGAAATATTAAAAATAGCATCTTTATATGTGTAGAAAAATAAAAATTTGATTTTTATAATGATATATTTTTGAAAAGGCGAAATCTATATTTTTGAAATGGAATTTTTATCTATATGACATCGCAGTAAAAATTCGATTTTTATATATTGAATAGCGAAGTAAAAATTCGATTTTTATATATGTAGTGGCTACAGCAACGAAGATGCGATGACGATGATGATTTCTATCAAAGAAGAGTCAAGATGTTTGGATAGCTATCTGTGAGAATTTCTCACCTTTCAATTTAGTTTTCTAGTTATATATATATATATATATATATATATATATACTAGGATGCAGACGGTGCTTAGTAGCACCCGACACAACCGTCCACAGACCATGGACTTGTTTGTTTGGTTGCATAGATTAGTCAGATTATTTGATTTGAATTTGGTTGTTTGGTGAATTAGATTGATGTGTGAATGGCGTGGGCCTTCACTAGACCGGGGATAAGGCTAGGCCTTGTCCCGTATCTAGTATCGTGCCGTTATGCCGCCGAAATTTTCTAAAATAAGTTAGAAAAATAAAGAAATCATTTTATTTAATAAATGAACTGAATAGAATATTTTCATAGGTTGAATAAAATGTTTTATCGTTAAAAATATAATTTTTAACATGAAAGTGAATAAATAAATATTTATAAACAAATCGGTTGATTTGTTTATATACACTGATTTGACTGATATTGATTGGGTCGATAAATTTTACACATCGCCCAACTACACAACTAAAATCTGTGTTTGATCGTTTGAAACCCCACACGGGTGTTGGGATGAAATTGGAAGTTCACTCATCCTGATTGATTAAATATGTCGATCGATTGATTGACAGGCTGTTATAAGCGTTAGAGATCTATATTTGATGCTTATACAGTGTAGTGCACTTTGGTTGATGGTTGATTATTTTTCAATGCTATTATGTACGTGTGATGTGTGAAAATCCATATGATTAACTTTATATGGTAATTGATTGGGCCTCATTCCAATTTAGAAAATAAAGAATAATATAAAATAAAGGTTCATGTGTTGACAATACTCATCCTTTGAGATTGGTCATGTGTTGAACGAAATATTTTGATACTAACAACTATTTTGAAAAAGAAATATTTGAAATAGAATATTTGAAAATAGAAATTTATGAAGCCGTGTTGATTAGATTGACGCCATTTTGACGTGAACGATATTTATATCGATTAAAACGATTTCGAAATGAATTGAATTGAAAACGATTTCGAAATGAATTGAATTGAAAACGATTTCGAAATGAATTGAATTGAAAACGATTTCGAAATGAATTGAATTGAAAACGATTTCGAAATGAATTGAATTGAAAACGATTTCGAAATGAATTGAATTGGAAACGATTTCGAAATGAATTGAATTGAAAACGATTTCGAAATGAATTGAATTGAAAACGATTTCGAAATGAATTGAATTGAAAACGATTTCGAAATGAATTGAATTGAAAACGATTTCGAAATGAATTGAATTGAAAACGAATTCAAATTGAATTGAAAGTGAATTGAAATGAATTCAAATTGAATTGAAATTTGAATTGAATAGAAATGAATTTTAAAACGAATTTATAAAGAAGAATTCAATTTTGATTTGAATTGAAAAGAAAGTTGAAATTGCTTGTGAAACGATTTTAAAACCATTTATATAATTCTTTTTAAATAGAAATCGACGAAGTATATATTATATATATTATATATATAATATAATGGCTTGAATAGTACGCGCCGCGCCGCGGCAGTTCGTGAATTTCGACCATTTATTTCAAACGGACATTACGGGAGATCCGACCGTCGGATTCTCCTGAAACCGGAACCGTTGGGTTCGTAACGAAAAGAGCTTTCTAACGAATATTAGAAATTAGAAATCTAACGGTTGGATTTGGAATTATGTCCAAATCAAATTTGAAAAAGGTCGCTGTAAGTGCAGTTCGATGGCCGTTGATGGAAATCGACTGTACGGGCCTTGATAAAATTATTAAAAATAGTAATAATTTATGTAAAATCATAAGAAATGATTTAGAAAGAATTGGGATGAAAAACTCCCTATTTGAAATGATAAAAATTGATTTTTATCGAAATGAACTAGTTTTGAACTAGAATTATAATTCTATTTATTTTTAAATAAATAAATTGGATTTGAAATGGTTTTGGAAATAACCAGAATTTCCAATGTTTGCATTGGAATGGATTTGAATCGAAATTGTCTTCGGAATATTTCGATGTTGGATTTCGTGACTATACAGATGTTGTTATGGAAATTTGAAAGATAGATATATATATCGTTATTTCCAATACGATATTTGTTGGTCGTAGAATTTGATATTGAATATAAGCCGGGATATTTTCTATTCAGAGCCTTGTATTGAATATCGAATGTGATTTGGGTTTGTCGTGAATGGTGTCTTCACTAACACTGTTCTTGAACCCAGTTGAGAAAAGATTAAATCTTTTTATTTAGATTTAATGAAGTGTACCAATTAAATAATATTTAATTGGAATTGAATTGATATTGATTTTTGGGTTTATCGTGGACAGTGTTTTAAATAACACTCGTTCTTTAACCCGATAATTAATGAATGTGATTTTGGGTTTATCGTGAACTGTGTTTTAAAGGACACTGATTCTTTAACCCAATTAAAGATTAAAACTAAGTGGAGTTTTAATGAATCTTTAATTAGATTGAAATAATCGAAATGGAGTATCACCAGTTTTGCTCCAGGCGATAGTTAAATCTTTAATTCGATTTGAACGTGAAATGGTAATTGAATTTACCGATAACACTGTGGTGTTAGATATGAAGTATTACCAGTTTTACTTCATGGGATAAATAGGTTGGGATTGGGAAATTAAAACAAATGATTACTTCGGTAAGTTTCGTTAATCCCGGCTAGTTGAATCGAAATTCAAAAGAATAGAATAAAGAATAAATTCAAGGAATTTATCTTGGATAAAATTAATGGGAGCCTTTCCCTATGAATGTGAAATTTAGAAACTAACTGTCGGTTAGCCAAGCAGAATGGTTTTCTGGATATTGATCTGATGTTGGTTTCGGCCTTCGGGGTTAATATTTGGGGAATTATTCTCTTGATTAATTTACGGTTAGTGACTAATGAATTGGAATGAGGCGTATGTTGTGTTTGTGTAACACTTATTTAAAATATACGCGAGTTATTCGGAAAGACCGGGTTTATCCCATTCTGAATAACTGATACGACGATAAGTCGAAGATGAAGACGGTGGTCGAAAACCGGAAGTCTTCACGTCGTTTGGGTGATTACTGATGATCTTGATTGGGCTGTACACCCAAGAAGATGGAAACAGTTGGTGATCGTCCAGACGTACTTGGAGATCGATGGATATGCGGGGTACTAGGTGCCTCCGGTTTCGTTCAGACCCAGAACGGACTTGTAAATGGACTGTGTGTCTGACATTGGATTTTAGTCCGTGTGGTTGATCTCTATTAAATATATATCTGTTTGGCGGCAGAGAATTTATTCTCTTGCTTAACGCCCTTCTCTGAGACGTACGAGCTCAGGGGTTATATATTGATGGATATCAAACGCATGGAGTGAATTGCCTGTGTGGCATGCCTAAGCGGCAATTGATCGAGGCTTCTGTTGAAAAGCAAAGTCTTGTGGTGATGATCAAAGCACGGCCTTTGTGGCGTAGCTTTGTGTAACGTTTGCTTCGCGAGTTTCGCACCCCGGTTGTGAACTAAAAACGGGAGAGGACCTCAGGGAGGGCATGCGTTTCTTTCTAGTTAGAAGTGGCGTCAGTGGTTTTACACGCCCTGACGAGTTTGACTTATGTGGTTGTTGCTGTTGCGAGGCGCCTCGGATTGATCGGTCGTTCTCGAACCGATGGAGTCATTTAGTTGGCTCATTTACGCCCCAAAGGGCGGGGAAACGTATTGTTCAGGCACTATAATCCACATCGGTGGACCGGCCCTGTCGCTCCATGGGGCAGTTGCGGCTGTTCCTGTGGCTCGGGCTAGAGAGTCACGAATCGGTAGAGGACGATCCCTGGCCTCGGTTCATAGACGGAAATCCAATTTCCAAATACGTGACATTTGCGGTTTTATTTGTAGAGCCTAGTATGGCGACATAGTGGGATGGGGCGCTCATGCCGCCTATGATTGATACTTATGATTTGAAGTTGTTTTATACACTATGCACTTATAATAGTATCAAACGATTTGTTTTAACCGTATCAAGCATTCTTTGGCTGTTATAAGGGAAAACCCTATCCTCGGCTGCGTTGCATTGTGTGATGGGACCTGGGTCTTATAACAGCTTCATTTTTCTTTATTTAGCATTGCGCTATTTGTTTTATGCACTGGTATTCTTGGGAGGAAACCCGTTCCGTGTTATACGGCGTGGTCCCTTGATTTACCTAACTTTAAAAATAAAGATTAATAACTGTTTTAGTTCTCACACCAGTCACATGACTGACCTGGAGTTTATTGTTTTAACCTAAACTCTGGGTGCCCCTATTTTGACACGGGCAGCTAGTAGTTTTGGTTTTGCAGATTTATATTCACAGGATCCTGGTTTACAACTGGAACGATATCCGGAAAGCTTTGTATCCGTATATCTCTTCTAGTTGTGTATTGTATTATTTCCGCTGCTATGCATTTAAATTTAATTTAAATCTCTGATATTTCTGTGTAATATTTATTCATTTATACTCTGTATATTCTTGTAATCTGATGCATTGTTGTAATATACAGTGAAATGTTCTTTTGTATGCGTTCTATTTTGTCATGTTCTCAAACGATAGGGCGTTTCGAACGGTCTGGGTCGGTTTAGCGACTGGTTCGGACCGAGAGAAATTCTTTGCCGTCACATTGAAACATGTATTTTGTGCAAAAAAAAAGATAAGAAAACAAAGTGTACAATTCGAGTGGAAAGTGTATCACTCCCCTAAAGTGGAAACCCGATACAACTTGAGAATGCACGGCTTATACCTACACGATGCAACAACGTCTTACCTACCAGCCCGGGTCCACACACGCATATGAAACCCATTGGACTTGCGTTGCCACCGCTCCCCGTTTTGGCCTCTTACAGTCAAACCCAACATGCGTGTCTCGTCCTCGACTTGGGTCGAGCCCACAAAGATACGTTTGGGATACTGGTCGAAATGGGCCCCCACAAGCTACCCACCTAAGCTTGTCACTAGTATATCCCACTTAACCCTCTTAGTCATGTTCATTTACATGTGTGTTTGGTTAAGTCTTACTAATCGTATTTCACATGCCACTAAGGGCACCCCCTAGATTCCTCGTGCCACCCAAGGCACCTACTTAACCCCCATGTCCCACTTTACATGTTTATCTGGTTAAGTATTTCTTAATTCATTCAGGCTATAACCTCATAAAGACCTCTCACATTAGACTGACATTTATGGCAACTGGATTTGTCGGGCGGGTCTGGGAAGTCTTACACCATAAAAGAGTCTAACCTCGTGTCTTTACAACCGTTATGCTTTAGTTTAGGCCTAGGACCTCTCACATTGGGCTGACATTTGTGACCACAGGATTTGCCGGGCGGGTCCGGGCAGGTTTACGTCACAAACGAGTCCAACCTCGTGTCCTAAGCATTGATTAACACTTAAAATCTTTTACCCCAGTTTTAATAATTCCCTATTCAAATTATTAATTAAGTCAACTTTTAATGATGTCCATAATTGACTCAATTATGGTCATCCACTTATGGCATGCAAAATCATATCAATTGCACCCCAACTTTTTAATATTAAATCCTTAATATTACCCCTACCCCACGTTTATACGTTCGCTTATTCAACGCATAACATAGGCTAGACTTGTATAGTCTAACACCTAGCACAAAGATAAATTATCACAACATATAGACAATTAAAATAAATCTAATCATAATAGGGGTGAAACTTGCATAAACTACACATGTTAAGGATCAAAAGGTGTCAACTTGTTAAATGTCTCAATTTACATGATATGATCATAGCCCAAATCTATACATAAATTTGCATATGGGGTTTTTAGGCAACATAATGATGGTGTGAACTAGCATAGGATATCACATATGTCATAGCATAATTCTAGATGTCATAATAGATGTCTTGGCATATGTTCATAACTTTTCTAATCAATCTAACTTGCATATGTGACTTGTCATATAGATCAACATAACCCAAACATGATGGTTTAATTAATATGAACTAACTAGCATAGATGGTAACATCATGGCCTTTTTAACATGTATGATTCATCACAACTTAGCATAGAAACTTTCAACATACATAACATCATCATAGCATGATTTACAACATATAAGATATCATCATAACATAACATTGGATTTACAATATACATGATATCAAAAGGGGTTTACAACAACATATATGATAATTCACATCATCTACTCATAATCCATTCATAACTCAACCTAATTAAAATGATAATAATCTCGTTAAGATCATCATACTCACAATTTAGAGAAGAAAAGAGAGAGTTTTGCTTTGCTTTAGGGTTGAGAGAATTAGAATTGAATTTGCTTTTCTTCTTTCTTAGTTGGCGGCGGCTCCATTAATTTCCATGGCGACGGTAACTATTCTATTTTAATTAGGTTTAGGGTTAGCATTAGGATGTATTTATAGGTGTAGGAAGTTATTTAGGACCATTAGATTAACCCTGAACCATGAGAACCAATCAAATGCAAAATCTGCATTTTAGCGAATCGGCCCACGGGTTGACAGCCAAACACCCTGGATTAACCCCTAGTCGACCCAACGGGGCTCGGGTCGACCTCAAAAATGGGCTGGTTCGGTTATTTCCCCTCCCAATTCGCTGTTTTGAACTTTTTCGCATATTTATTTATTTAAGTTTTAATATATATATATATATATCAATATATATATATATATATATATTTCTCTGCGCAACCCATTTCACTTAATTCTTTTCTACAAATTAAGTATACTTTAGTTTGTGAATTTTAATGTTATAAAATTACGAGGTGTTACATTCTCCCCTCCTTAAAGGATTTCGTCCCCGAAATCTCCAAGTCAAGAAGAATGTATATCCTACCATCTAATCGTCCATCTACTCAACCATCAAACACCAGCATCCGTTGTCCTTAAAAGACTTCTAATGCTTTAATGTTTATATGCACAGTGTGTGTATATGTCCATATCTAATGCAAAATTAGGCGGTCTACTAATTCAGTCGACCTCCTTAGTGCAATTCATGATAGTGCCATGCGTCCAATATGTATGCAAAAATTCCTAATGATACATATTAATTCTATATGCGTGCACAACCATCCACCCGAATGCAGCAACTATATGATAATACAACCATTATACATCTATTTTACTAAATACATCCATATATATGCAATATGCAATATGAAGTGACTGAGCCGATCTAGTGCCTAATAGTGTGTGTATATGCATCCACGAGCAACCACTAGCAAACACTTGCATCCACTTTGCATCCACCATACATAACATGTCTCAAACACATGTTTCAACCATAGGATTATTCTAACTAAAGGTCAAAGATACTAGCGAGAGGATATACTAAAGATAAGATAAGTACAAGCTAAGCGATAAAGGAGAAATTAAAGGACATACCCTAAAAAAGAAAAGGGTATCGTGAACGCATCTTCTCTTCCGTCTCCCAAGTAGCGTTGCTCTCCTCATCTCCCCATTGCACTTTGACTAGTCTGACCTCTCGATTCCTCAACCTCTTGATCTCCGACCCAAGAATGCGCGTAGGAGCTCGTCGAATTGTCGCATCACGCTCTATCTCCTCCTCTCTAAGCAGGCTCGGCTCTACCACTTCCGCGGTCTCGTGCAAGCATTTCCTCAAATGTGACACATGGAATACGTCATGTACACCACTAAGTCTCTCGGGCAAATCCACTCTATACGCCATCCGTCCAATCCTCTCCTTAATAGGAAACGGCCCTACAAACCTTGGTGCTAATTTCCCAACGGACCCAAAGCGAACAACGTTTCGTAATGGAGACACTTTGACGAAGACCATGTCCCCAATTTCAAACTCGAGATCTGTTCTCCTCTTATCCGCATAAGATTTCTGCCTATCTTGCGCTGCTTTCATCCTCCTTCGTATCAAGTCGATCTTCTCCGAAGTCTTCCTAATCATATCGGGCCCAAGTAAGATCTTATCCGTAGATTCCCACCAATATGTAGGTGAACGACAAGGTCGTCCATAAAGAGCTTCGAATGGTGCCATACCAATGCTGGACTGAAAGCTGTTATTATATGCGAACTCCACCAATGGAAGATGCTCTTCCCATGTACCCCCAAAGTCTAGGATACATAGCCTCAACAGATCCTCTAGAATGCGATTCACCCTCTCAGTCTGGCCGTCCGTCTGAGGATGATATGCGGTGCTCAAACATAACTGAGTCCCTACCGCCTCTTGTAAGCTTCTCCAAAATTCGCTAGTGAAAATAGGATCGCGGTCGCTCACTATGCTAGAAGGAACACCATGCAAACGAACTATTTCTCGGACATATACAGAAGCTAACCATGGAGCAGTCCTCTTACTCTTCACGGGAATGAAATGGGCGCTCTTAGTAAGTCTATCTACTATAACCCAAATCCCCGTATTACCCCTCCTCGATCGCGGTAATCCATCCACAAAATCCATCGAGACACTCTCCCACTTCCATAGTGGAACCTCCAATGGGTGAAGCAACCCACCGGGTTTCTTTTGCTCCGCTTTTACTTGTTGGCATACAAAGCATCTAGCGACATACTCGGCCACGTCTTTCTTCATGCCGGCCCAAAAGTAAACTCTCTTCATGTCTTTGTACATCTTGTCCCCGCTGGGATGAATGGTCATCTTCGAATGATGTGCTTCGTCAAGAATAGTCTTCCTTAGGTCATCGTCTTTTGGTACACAAAGTCTACCGTCCCTACGTAACCAACCCTTATCGTCTAGGGTATACCTACGGAGATGGCTTGATGACTCCCCTCCTTTGAGTTTTTATACTAACTCAACCAACTGCGAGTCGTCTTGCTGTGCCTCGCCAATCCGTCCCAAAAGCGTAGGTCTGACCTCCAAGGATGCTAGCAAACCGGGTACGAAGTCAACGGAAGGTCTAAAGTCAAACATCGAAATGAATTCTAAACTTCGCCGCTCAACAAACAAAGGACTTAAGGATAATCTTTTTCTACTTAAGGCATCGGCCACCACGTTACCCTTGCCAGGGGTATATGCTATCTCAAAGTCGTAGGACGCTAAGAACTCCATCCACCTTTGCTGCCTTAAGTTCAAGTCCTTTTGAGAGAATAGGTATTTTAAAGATTTGTGGTTAGTGAATAATTCGAATTTCTCGCCAAGAAGATAATGACGCCGAGACTTAAGCGCGAAAACAATAGCGGCCAACTCTAGGTCATGTGTGGGGTAATTCTTCTCATGCGCTCTCAATTGCCTTCCACCATAGGCTATTACCCTGCCCTCTTGCATTAAGACTGCACCTAGTCCTATCCCACAAGCGTCAGTATAAACGGTAAATGGCTTACTCCCGTCTGGCAATACTAAGACTGGGGCTGAAGTCAAAGCTCTCTTCAAACGTTGGAACGCATCATCACAATCTACGTCCCATGTGAAAACTAGGTTCTTCTTCGTCAAACGTGTCAATGGAGCTGATATCTTTGCGAAGTCTTTGATAAACTTCCTATAGTAGCCAGCCAACCCCAAGAAACTTCTCACTTCGGTAGCATTTTTAGGAACCTTCCAATCTTGGATGGCCACCACCTCCGCGGGATCTACAGCTATTCCTTCTTTGGAAACCACGTGTCCTAAGAACCGTACTTCCTTCCTCCAAAAGTGACACTTAGAAAATTTAGCTTTAAGCTTATGCGCTCGAAGAGTCTCCAACACTTCCCTAAGATGTAGGGCATGCTCTTCTTCATCCTTAGAAAAGATCAAGATGTCATCTACAAAGACTACCACGAATTTGTTAAGGTACTCCCTAAACACCCTACTCATCAAATCAACAAAGTATGCGGAGGCGTTTGTCAAACCGAAGGGCATCACTAGCCATTCATAGAAACCGTCCGGAGTCCTAAAGGCAGTCTTGTCAATGCTATCCTCAGCCACTCTCAACTGATGGAAACTAGTGGCTAAGTCCAACTGCGAAAACACTGAGGCGCCAACTAACTGATCGAAGAGATCGTCAATCCTCGGCAGTGGGTGTCTGTTCTTCGTAGTAAGCTTATTAAGTTCTCTATAGTCCACACAAAGTCTAAGGGACCCATCCGCCTTCGTGGAAAATACTACTGGAGCACCCCACTCCGATATACTTCGTCTTATGAACCCCTTCTCAAGCAACTCCTTCACTTGCTTATCGAGTTCCCTCCTTTCACGTGGAGCCATATGGCGTACTGGCAAAGATACTGGTTTCGCATTATCCACAAGATATATTCGAAAATCTATCTCCCGCTTCGGAGGCAAGCCCTTCACCTCCTTAAACACATCCGAATATTCTCGGACCACTCTAACAGATCGTAGATTTTCCTCAGACGCGTCAAGCGATTCTAGATAAGTTAGCATAACCGAATTTATGGGATTACAAAAGATTTCGAGAGTGTTGCCAAGGCGAGTCACGAGCCTAACTACTCTCCTTTCACAATCAAGAACGGCCCCATTTCTTGATAACCAATCCATTCCTAAAATTAGCCCATAGCCCGTGAAGCCCAACACATAAGCATCACATCTAAATTCAACGCTAAGTATGGAAATTTTCAAATCCAAACACATCATAGACAAATAAGCTGAGCCCCCAATTGGATTCGAAACAACTAAGGGATCCTCTACTAAACTGGTGTTTAAGTGCAGTGATTCAACTAATGATGTAGAGATAAACGAATGTGATGCGCCCGAATCGAATAAGGTACGGACATGACGATCAAACAGAAAAACTAAGCTTTCAACAGAAATGGTTCTACCTCGTTCTTGCAGCGGTGGGACCGCGAGAGCCTGAACTTGTCCCCTTGCCTGCCCTGGTGCCATAAGAGCCTGCACCTGTCCTCCCGAGGTAGCTCCTGCCCTCTGCCCCTTCTTTGGGCAGTCCTTCACTAAATGTCCCGCATCGCCACAATGAAAACAGCCTGTCTTCTTTTTCTTTCGGCAATCCTTGCTGAGATGGCATGGTGTCCCACAGTTAAAACATTTCTTCTTTCCCTTTCCGTTATTGTCTTTACCACCCTTCTTGTTTTGCTGTTGTGGTTTCTTCTGATCCCCCTTCTTCTCGGGTGCCTTATCAGCTTTAGCGCTTTTCTCCTCATGCATAAGCGCCATTTCTACAAACTTCTCAAAGGTGGCCCCCATAGGGATGTGGGTCATAGCCAACCCTTGCAATGGTTCATTCAAGCCATTCACGAACCTCAGTGCCTTCTTCTCCGGCGTGTTCACTAAGTCCAAGCCAAACCTTGCTAACTGATTAAATTTATTGACATATTCTTTCACTGATGAGCTTCCTTGCTTCAATGTCAAGAACCTTTCCATATATAGATTTTCTTCCGCCCTTGAGAGATACTTCGCCTCGAACCTACGTATGAAATCCGCCCAAGAGTCAACATGACGCTCCCCATTAGTGACCTCCCACCAAAACGAGGCATCTCCCTTCATCAACCAAGCTGCTAATCGAACTCTCTTCCCTTCTTCTACTTCAAAGATTTCTAGCAATTCTTCCACCTCCTTATGACAATCTCTAGCTTCCACAAACGTTTCTGACCCTTGAAATGGTTTTCCACCCATAGCCTTGAATTCCTTGCACGTCTTTGCAAAAGTATCTACGCGAGGAGGAGGAACGGGTGCAACTGGTGGTGGAGGAACATTGGCTGGACCTGCAGCGGCCCTAGCCTCTAATAACCTCCTATACCATCCTGGTATCGTTACACCGTCGGTAGATTAAGATCTTCAGCCATGCTGAAACGAAAAAGGAAAGATTCAGAATAGAGAATTCGAAAGATAAAGATATGGGCTATTGGGGATTATGTTTTTTTCTTAAAAACTTTTCTCTTTAAATTTCTCATTAAAACATGTTTTTGAAAGCACTTCTTCCAAAAATAACTATTTTTCTAAAGTATTTTTTATCTGTTCTGGTAACCTTAAGCTCTGATACCACGTGTAACACCCCACGTCCATTAATGTCACTCACGAAGGGAATGCATTAACTTCCATGGAGGTTATAAGTGAATATAGAACAGAAAAATTACAACAAGACAGATAGTAAATAGTACTTGGAAATCTAAAACTTCATTTTATTGCAGCGGAAATTAAACATGTTTGTTACATCATAAAACCATAGATCATAACCAAGTACAATATCCATCTTCATAAAACAAAATACATAATCCCATTACAAAAATAGCCATTAAAAAGATAACAAGCTGGACTTTACTTCAACGGTCCAAGCTTTCCAAAGAGAGATGAAGCAATTCAATCAAACTCCACTAGAGCTGGGCCCAACCTGAGGACCTGGAGGGAAAAAAGGATAAAAATAGAGGGGGTCAGACATAAAGTCTGGCGAGTACGATAATTCTAACAATACTATCATCAAAATAACTAGACTAAGGCATAAGCTGGAAGACAAGTAAATGTCTATGAACTCTTAGGAAGATAAAGATAGCGTTTAAGATAACGTTAAAGATAACGGTAAAGGCACACCTAATTACTAACGAATGATTACTACACTGCACCGCACATTACTACACTGCACCACACCAGTCACCCTATTGTTTGATCCCACTTGCTTCACACAAAAAAATTATAAATAGCCTTACGTACCCCTAGCTGACTACATAGGTGTCGTCTGCCCCTATCTCCACTAGGTGTACCCCACTACCCACTTTCGATCGGCTCCCTACTCGTAGATACCCGTGCTGGCCCCACAGTGGGTGTATCACTCCCCTAAAGTGGCAACCCGATACAACTTGAGAATGCACGGCTTATACCTACACGATGCAACAACGTCTTACCTACCAGCCCGGGTCCACACATGCATATGAAACCCGTTGGACTTGCGTTGCCACCGCTCCCCGTTTTGGCCTCTTACTGTCAAACCCAACATGCGTGTCTCGTCCTCGACTTGGGTCGAGCCCACAAAGATACGTTTGGGATACTGGTCGAAATGGGCCCCCACAAGCTACCCACCTAAGCTTGTCACTAGGTTATCCCACTTAACCCTCTTAGTCATGTTCATTTACATGTGTGTTTGGTTAATTCTTACTAATCGTATTTCACATGCCACTAAGGGCACCCCCTAGATTCCTCGTGCCACCCAAGGCACCTACTTAACCCCCATGTCCCACTTTACATGTTTATCTGGTTAAGTATTTCTTAATTCATTCAGGCCATAACCTCATAAAGACCTCTCACATTAGACTGGCATTTATGGCAGCTGGATTTGCCGGGCGGGTCCGGGCAGTCTTACACCATAAAAGAGTCTAACCTCGTGTGTTTACAACCGTTATGCTTTAGTTTAGGCCTAGGACCTCTCACATTGGGCTGACATTTGTGACCACAGGATTTGCCGGGCGGGTCCGGCCAGGTTTACGTCACAAACGAGTCCAACCTCGTGTCCTAAGCATTGATTAACACTTAAAATCTTTTACCCCAGTTTTAATAATTCCCTATTCAAATTATTAATTAAGTCAACTTTTAATGATGTCCATAATTGACTCAATTATGGTCATCCACTTATGGCATGCAAAATCATATCAATTGCACCCCAACTTTTTAATATTAAATCCTTAATATTACCCCTACCCCACGTTTATACGTTCGCTTATTCAACGCATAATATAGGCTAGACTTGTATAGTCTAACACCTAGCACAAAGATAAATTATCACAACATATAGACAATTAAAATAAATCTAATCATAATAGGGGTGAAACTTGCATAAACTACACATGTTAAGGATCAAAAGGTGTCAACTTGTTAAATGTCTCAATTTACATGATATGATCATAGCCCAAATCTATACATAAATTTGCATACGGGGTTTTTAGGCAACATAATGATGGTGTGAACTAGCATAGGATATCACATATGTCATAGCATAATTCTAGATGTCATAATAGATGTCTTGGCATATGTTCATAACTTTTCTAATCAATCTAACTTGCATATGTGACTTGTCATATAGATCAACAAAACCCAAACATGATGATTTAATTAATATGTACTAACTAGCATAGATGGTAACATCATGGCCTTTTTAACATGTATGATTCATCACAACTTAGCATAGAAACTTTCAACATACATAACATCATCATAGCATGATTTACAACATATAAGATATCATCATCACATAACATTGGATTTACAATATACATGATAGCAAAAGGGGTTTACAACAACATATATGATAATTCACATCATCTACTCATAATCCATTCATAACTCAAACTAATTAAAATGATAATAATCTTGTTAAGATCATCATACTAACAATTTAGAGAAGAAAAGAGAGAGTTTTGCTTTGCTTTAGGGTTGAGAGAATTAGAATTGAATTTGCTTTTCTTCTTTCTTAGTTGGCGGCGGCTCCATTGATTTCCATGGCGACGGTAACTATTCTATTTTAATTAGGTTTAGGGTTAGCATTAGGATGTATTTATAGGTGTAGGAAGTTATTTAGGACCATTAGATTAACCCTGAACCATGAGAACCAATCAAATGCAAAATCTGCATTTGAGCGAATCGGCCCACGGGTTGACAGCCAAACACCCTGGATTAACCCCTAGTCGACCCAACGGGGCTCGGGTCGACCTCAAAAATGGGCTGGTTCGGTTATTTCCCCTCCCAATTCGCTGTTTTGAACTTTTTCGCATATTTATTTATTTATTTTTTAATTTATATATATATATATCAATATATATATTTCTCTGCGCAACCCATTTCACTTAATTCTTTTCTACAAATTAAGTATACTTTAATTTGTGAATTTTAATGTTATAAAATTACGGGGTGTTACACATAACTTTATGGCTACACAAATGCTAAGTATGTGTTATAGTGTTGAAGGAGATAATTTGTTAACACATAATCATGTGTTAACTGTGTAATAGGAAATTGTTTTGAATTAGTAAAAATTGCATTAATAGATTATTAGGTTAGTTTTGAATTTTAACCTAAACCCAAAGGGGTGTTATCTGGAATTTGAGAAAGAAAGAAACATATTGTATGTATGTTTAGTGGAAAAAGGGGGCTTTTTTCTTCCTTCTCCGGCTAATTTACACAGAAAAGAAGCATGGCTCCCTTCTCAAAAAATTCCTCAATCCTTATCAGCCTAGGTTCCAAAACAAATAAAGGAAAAACTTCTAAATCCTTATCTCAACAACAAATGAAAATCTAACAGGGAATCAATAAATCAGATTTTTAGAAATCCATGTTACAGTAATGTATTTGATTTGCATGTCTCAGACTTTTATTTTCAGGCATTATGAGGGATGAAGCCCTTTCTTTGAAGCTAGTACTATTCACTGTTATTATTCCGCACTATCCACCATTACTGTAGCATTTTTTAGATCTAGTTTATTTGAGTTTTTGTTAGTTTAATTCTAGAGGGTTTTCTTTTAAAGGACAAACATTGGAAAAAAAATTGGTGAAAAGTATGGAAAGTTTCCAAATTAGGGAGAATAACGCATTTACACTAAAGGTGGAATTCAGGGGGCCCACTAACCTTTTACCGCTTACGCTATCATTTGGCATTCTCGCTAAATTCTAAACTGTCCATACTTTTCACCAATTTTTTTGTTAAATATGGCCATCTCCCTATTTTCCACTTAATTCTATCTAATGAAATCTAGGTCTTTAACTTATTGTTTACGTCTGAAACTCAGGACTTTGTCTCTAAGTCGCGTAGTTGTGTTATTCATGTTGTTGCCGCAAGTATGCATTGTAAAGGAAATTTAAGCGTAAATTGTTGACAATGATAAGGTAAATAATATGGATAGACTATCTAGAGCTTTATCTTTTAAAAGCAACAATAACAATGGTCTAGATAATCTTGATACATAAATTTTCAGTAAAAAAGGAAATCACTATAAATGAAAATTTAGAATCTAGTTTAAGTAAGTGGAATAGTCTGGCTTATTCGCCTTCAAAAATTGAGAAGAAAACTGGATGGTTTATTGCTAAAACATATTATATAATCAAAACAGTTGAGCAAGTTATTCCTTTATCTGAAGGTTATAGCTCATTTGGATTATTTTCGAAAAAGCTTTTAAATTTACATAAAGAAAAGTTTAAATTTGTTCATGTGAGATTAATATAAATTGCTTTAAAACCAACAAGTAGGGATTAAATACACCTACCATTATTGTAGTAAGGGACAAAACACATAATAAATTTCATGATTCCTTATTAGGAATGATAGAATCAACGTTATATGATGGACCAATATACTTTTCATGTTTTCCAAATTTTACTATGTCTAGACCCAAGTTTACTATAATCAATTTGTTTGGATGTAAAAACTGAAGAATTTAATATGAAACCAAGAATACAAAACATTATTCTTATTTATATAATACGTTATAAACTAGTGAACAAAACTGTTACTGAAATTAGAAATGTTCCAACTAAAATTCAAGGAACAACTACACTTTTTATAACATATTTTAGTAAAAGTAATGTTGTTATTCCAAAATCGATTAGTTGGAATGATATATCTTTACCAGATAAATGGCTTTTGGAAGAAGCAAATGAACCTACAAAGGTAGAAAATAAAAAATTTAAAGAAATTATTGAATATCCTGATGGTGACATTGAAATTAGATTTTCAAAAGATAGAGTCACGCAACTAAAAATGGATTTTACCTCTAAAACAGAGGAAGCAAGTGTTAGCAATGCTAATACAACCTCGTCAAATTTAAATAATGAGAACGTAATAAATAGAAACACCAAAGATGGTGTAAGTCAACTGTAACAACCTAAAATTTAGTGGGAAATATTTAATGGATTATTTTAGGAATTAACGACTTGAAATTTATTTAATTTAACGTTTGAACGTAAAATTCAAAATATAATTAAAAATGAGCTCGCAACGGTGCGATAGTTCGTAATATTGCGTTTTGAACTTTAAATGAATGTACAAAATTTGATATAAATCAGAATTTGTAGAAACAAGAAACGTTAGAATCTATTTAACTATATCTTTCTAACGAAGGTGAAAAATCGAGATTTCGTCGTACAGATTGCACACTATGTCCAAATCAAATTTTCAAAAAATTGTTATGGAATCGTTAATAAACCATAACGATTTATTTAATATAGTAAAAGGGTTTTATTATAAATTGAATATCGTGTTAACTTAAAATGGAAATATCGAGTTATAAACCCAAATATGTTTATTTTATAGCTATATGATATTTCATTTGGATATATACGATAACATAAATAAATTGAATAGTTTTGGAATTAAATAATATTATATAGGCCTTAAAAATAGTCATTTTGCAAACGACATCCTTTTCGACAAAACCAATTTTGTTGGATCCAAAATAGTAAATTTTTGTAGGATTCCAAATTTCGTGCCATTCAAAGTTGCTTTGTGGTCGTGCATAATTAAGATGTGAACCGTTCGATAATTTGAGCTCGAACTGAAGCTTTTTGAGCAAACGGACTCGGAATTCGACGAAACAAATTTCATTGAGACTGTAACGCCAAGACATAGCAGTATGTCCACTTTTATCACGTTTGGAGTTCGTGTAACGACCCGGAAAATCTGAACCAATTTAAAAATTTTAAATTGGCTGAAATAGTGGATTTTAAATATTTAAAATAAATATTTTAAATAATAATGATAATAGGTAAGTTTGAATCAAAGTTGAAAATAAATATAATTACTTTGAATTATAAACAAGGCCGGAAATGGCGCGGTAGTTTCAAAATTTGAATTCAAACTTCGACTGACTGTACCGGGTGCAAAACAAAACGGATTTGAGTGAAACCAAACATATTTAAATATGATAGTGAATACCTTTCTAATGAGTCTGAAAAATCGAAGTTTCATAGCGGGATGCAAAAGTTATGGCCAAATGAATTTTCTAAAAGGTCGCTATGGCGTTTATATAGCCCGTGAAAATGACCATTTTGCAAACGACCTCGGAATTCGACGAAACCACTTTTGTTGGATCCGGGATGTTAAACTATTGCTAAGTTTCAAATTTCATAATTTTTGAAGTTAGTATGTGAGCGTGGCAAATGAAAATGTGTTTGGTTGATTTCTATTAAATTGGATCGACCAGAAATGGGCCATTTTTAAAACGGTCTTAGAATTCGGCGAAACAAGTTTTGTTGGGACCGTATCGTCAAAACATAGCCAGATTTTTTTTTCTGGAATTTTTCGAATCAGTTTGTGGCCCTGACAAATTGAAATGTACGTTCAAATCAAATATTGAATGTTTTATATTTTAATTTGAAGGAAAACTGACTGAAACAGTCGAATGGGCCTACGAAACATATCCCATTGTGTTCGGAATGGGGGTAAAACGCTAGGAACGACAGTCGTTGGGTTTGGATTGGAGTTCGTGTGTGAAAGGGGGTATTTTCGAAATTTAAAAATATATAAAATAAAGAAAAAACGTGATTGGGCCTTCGTTTTCTCTCTCCCCGCTGTTTCTTCCTCGACCCCCCTGCTGAATGATGGAAACACGTCCATTCCTTCCCTCCTCTGTTTCTTCAAATCTACTCAGTAAAATCAGGTGCCCCTTTGGAGCTTTTTGAAGATCTGGATCTACTCTTTAAATCCATGTAAGCTCCATCGATTATCGTCGCGTTTTGCTCGAGTTTGAGGCCCCTAAACTCCCGCCGTTTCGAGCCATTTTCCTCCACCAGGGCTGCCGCGAGCTGGACCCCACCTACCTCTCCAGGCGCGCCTCTCCATGGCGGACATCGTGGCGCAGACCGATCGTCATATAGTTGCACGGATTGGACGAAAAACGATAACCTAGTTTTGAAGCTTTAAGGAGGTATACGACCTATTTAATTTTAAACTATATAATAGCAGTTTAAAGCGCTACCGTTTTTGATTTCATTGTAAAAATCATATCTTTTTCGTTTGTTGACGAAATTCAGTGAAACAAGAGACAGTGGACTTGTGTGGACGTCTTCTACATTCTAGAAGAGACCGCATATTTTTCTGAGCCTTCTGCTATTTTTGGTGGAGTGGAACCCAATGTGAGATTTCTAATTTATAAACGATATGGAAAACGACGATGTATAAATTGTATAGTCGATGTATGGGTTATATAAGCATTGTACACCTCTTGTATAAGCGTTGTATTAGTTGTATGTTCGATATATAAGTTATATATGCGTTGTAAAAAAATATATATGTGTTGAAATAGAAGTGAAATGCTTATATATATATATATACGCCCCTCGTCCACAAACCATGGATGATATTTATTGGTTGTGATTTGTGTGAAAATTGGTTGATTACGAATGGTTGATTAGAATTGGTTGTGGTTGAAATTGATTGATTGTGGTTGAAAAATACCCGTTTGTGGTTGAGAAATATTTGGTTGAAACGACATAGGATTAGTTTGTGGAAATGAAAAAAAAATATACATGCCGCCTACGTGCGAATTAGATGCATGATTCCCCATTGTCAAAAGCTGCGAGGCTTTAAGGTAGAGCGAGGAGCCGTACAAGGGACGGTCCCGGTTTTAACTACCCTGCCGTTATGCTGCCGAAATTTTGAATAATATTCATGTGTTAGAATTATTTTCCTGTGATTGAAACTATATTCGTCTGTTGAATAGAAAACCTTCATGTGTTGAATAGAAATTCATTCTTTGAATTATATTCATGTGTTGAATGATATTCGTGTTTTAAATAAATTGTTTTAACAATAAAAAAATGACATTTTTACTCTATATATACAAACTATAGAAAACCTTCATGTGTTGAATAGAAATTCATTCGTTGAATCATATTCATGTGTTGAATGGTATTCGTGTTTTAAATAAATTGTTTTAACAATAAAAATCACATTTTTACTCTATATATACAAACTATAGAAAACCTTCATGTGTTGAATATAAATTCATTCGTTGAATCATATTCATGTGTTGAATGGTATTCGTGTTTTAAATAAATTGTTTTAACAATAAAAAAATCACATTTTTACTCTATATATACAAACTATAGAAAACCTTCATGTGTTGAATAGAAATTCATTCGTTGAATCATATTCATGTGTTGAATGGTATTCGTGTTTTAAATAAATTGTTTTTAACAATAAAAATCACATTTTTACTCTATATATACAAACTATAGAAAACCTCCACGTGTTGAATAGAAATTCATTCGTTGAATTGAAATTCATGTATTTAATGGTATTCATATTTTGAAAGAAATTGTTTTATAATAAAATTCTTTTTTTATCATCAATATGAACTATGTAAAATAATCTTATTTTGAAATAAATTGTTTTAAAATGAAAATCCTATTTTATCACCTTTATTAACTATGTAAAATAGTTGTGTTATGAAATAAATCGTTTTACAATAAAAATCACATTTTTACTATATACATGAATTGTTAAAAATAGTGAAGTGTCGAAGTGAATGTATGTTGGATAAAAATATCATTTTTATCGAATGTATGAAAAGAATATAGCTTTGAAATCAAAGAATCGATATATATATATATATATAAATAGAATTGAAATATATCGAATAAAGAAGCTGCAGTTCGTGTTTTGAAACCGTGATTTCAAACGATTAGTGCGGGAGATCCGACCATCGGATTTTCCTGAAACCGGAACCGTTGGATTCGTTTTGAAAAGATCTTTCTAATGAAGTAAATTTTGTGAAGATCCAACGGTTAGATTTTCAGATATGTGTAAATCAAATCTGAAGAAAAATAGCGCCAGAATCGATTATATTTATGTATAAAAATAAATATAATTATATATAATCGAATAACGACGCTGCAGTTCGTATTTTGGAATCAAAACTTCAAACGGTTATACCGGGAGATCCGACCGTCGGATTTTCCCGAAACCGAAACCGTTGGATTCGTTTTGAAAGATCTTTCTAATGAAGTAAATTTTGTGAAGATCCAACGGTTAGATTTTCAGATATGTGTAAATCAAATCTGAAGAAAAACAGCGCCACGGCCGCGTTATGGCCCGAAGCGTCGTTTTGAATAAATTGGCTATTTTAAAATAGATAAAAATAGCGATAAATCGTTATAAAAGATTATAAACGATATGGTTGTGAAATTTAGAAATTAATTGAAGGTTTTCTAAGTCGAATGGTTTCTTGGATTTTGATCTGATGTTGGTTTCGGCCTTCGGGGTTAATATTTGGTAAATCGTTCTCTTACTGATTGACGGTTAGTGACTAATGAATTGAAATGATGCGTATGTATGTTTGTGTTGCACTTGTTTATTATATACGCAAGTTGCTCAGAAAGACCGGGTTTATCCCATTCTGAATAATTGAATCGACGATAAGAAGTCGAAGATGAAGACGGGGTTGAAGACCGATCTTCACCTCGTTTGGATGGTAACTGATGTCCTGATTGGGAGTCCTCCCGAAATATGGATAATGAGTGGTGATCGTCCAGACGTACGTAGAGATCGATGGATATGCGAGGTATTTAGTGCCTCCGGTTTCGTTCAGACCCAGAACGGACTTGCAAATGGACGGTGTGTCTGACATTGGAATTTATTCTATGTGATTGATAGCCATCAGTTGCATGGTGTGAATTGCCTGTGTGGCATGCCAAGATGCAGAGATCAGGGCTTCTGTTGAAAAGCAAAGTCTTGTGGTTGATGACCTAAGCACCGCCTGTGTGGTGTATCTTTGTGTATAACGTGAATTCGCGAACCTCACACCCCGGTATGAACCAGAAACGGGAGAAAGGACCTCAGGGAGGACATGCGTTTCTTTCTAGTTAGAGGTGGTGTCGGTGCTTAAACTGGTTGACATTTATATTATTTTCACCTATGTGGTTGTTGCTGTTGCGTGGCGCCTCGGTAATATCGGTCGATCCGGGACCGATGGAGTCATTCGTTGGCTCACTTACGCCCCATAGGGCAGGGAAACACATTGTTCAGGAATTTTAATCCACATCGGTGGACCGGCCCTGACGATCCAAGGGCCCACCTGAGTCTGGGTCCTGAGGGACGGGCTAGAGCGTCTCGAAGTCGGTAAGGACTATCTTTTGCCTTGGTTCAGGACGGAAATCCAATTTCCAAATACGACATCGTGTGGTTTTGATTGTATACCTATATATGGCGACATAGTGGTATGGGGCATTAATGCCGTCTATGATTGATACTTATGATTTGAAATTGTTTTAAAAAAATATAAACACTAGTAATAGTATCAAATGCCTTTGTTTTATTCGTATCAAGCGTATTTTGGCCGTTATAAGATAAAAACTCTATCCTCCGGTTTGCGTTGCATTGTGTGATGGGAACTGAGTCTTATAATGGCTTCATTTTTATAAAAAGCATTGAGATGTTTAAAAGAATGATTTGTTTTAAAGCACTGGCAATCCAATGGAGTAAACCCGTTCCATGAAAGTGGCGTGGTCCTGTGATTAGCCATATTATAAAGGTGTTAAGTAGATTTCTCATACCAGTCCCATGACTGACTCGTAGTTTGTTTCACTTTCAAACTCGGGTGCCCCTTTTTTCTACATGGGCAGCCTTGTGTTCAGGTTTAGCAAGCTTTTCTGGATAGCTGGAGCTGAAGATGGATTCTATCATTTATCTCTTTTTATGCTGTTTAGCTCCTATTGTACATATTTTGTTTGTTTTCCGCTGTAGACATTTATATATAGCTGAACGGTATTTGTACTAAGTATGATCCTGTATACTGTGTAACTCTGATGATTACGTTTATCCAGTATATTCTATTGTGCATTATTTGGTGTATTTATTTAATTCTGTTCTGATGTTATCTGTTTATGTGTTATATTCCAAAGATTACCCTTGCCGCCGTCAGTACGGGGTTTGGGGTCGTCACAACGTGGTATCAGAGCTTTGGTTGAGCTTAGTTCTGGAATATAACATATTAACGAACTCGTCAGAAATAGAACCAGTAGTGTTCTAGGACGGGTAACTCATTACAAATAGGATCAATAATATCTTGGTATGAGTAAAGCAGAATGAAATTACACCTCGATAGACACATTTACATTTGAAGTATGTGTTTCTATATTTTAAAATACCTTTTCTGTGACCTGACACTTGATCTGCTATTTGCAGAAGTACTAGAAAATGAGTGTCAGAAACAGAAGAAATGCAGAACCAGATCTAGAGGCTCTATTTAAGAGATATCGAAATCTGGGAGGAGCACAATTCTCGGGCAATGAATCTATTATTCAAACTCAAGCTTGTGTGAGCTCTGCAGAAAGAATATTCGAGCGTTTCCAGTTGAGAGATGATCAGAAAAGGTTAGTGTCATCTTCGGCGCTCAAAGAAGAAGCTTTAATCTGGTGGGAAACAATCATCAAGGATAATCCAGAAGGTGATATCACCTGAGATAGATTCAAAGAGATTTTCCTAGAAAGATTTACTCCTCCTGAAGTGACTGAGCGATTATGTGATGAATTCTCTTATCTGATACAAGGAGATATGACCATTCCAGAATATCATAAGAAATTCAACGAACTTTCTCACTTTGCTCCTCATCTGATTCAAGATCCAAAGAGGAAGAATCTGAGATTTATTCATGGCCTGCAAAGGAGATACCAGAATAGTGTGATGAGGAATGTGAAGCTTCCATTTTCAGAAATGATTTACATGGCTTATCAGTACGAAGATATCCATAAGAAAGGCATGTTGCGCGACGAAGAGGAAGTCAGTTCGAGTAACAAAGTGGAGTCTGTGACTGATAGTCCTGAGGTCAGTAAGAAGCCCAGTGCTAAGAGAAAAAGGACCAAATCTGGGAAAGAACCAGTAACGACCGCCACGTGCCCAAGCTGCAATAGAAAAGGACATTTGGCGATAAGTTGCAAATCTTGGAACAAACGAAGGAAGAGTGGATTTGAACCCAGTAAGAAGGTTCATGAGGGCAGAGGATGCCATAAGTGCCATCAGGCTGGGCATATTGCAAAAAACTGCCCGCTATCTCAGAAATCTGAAGCAGTACATGTAAATGAAGTAGCAGAAGAGCCTGCATCTTCGTCTGCCCAGGAAAGGCCAGATGTTTTGGAAGGCACGCTAATTGTCAAAGATATTCCAGTTAAAGTATTGTTTGACACTGGCGCGTCACGAAGCTTTGTTGCAAAGAATGCGGTTAAGAAGCTGGATTTGAATTTGAAGAAGCTCAAAGAACCAATGACTGTCCAAAATCCGGTCGGGGGTTCCATCGATCTCAGTTGGGTTTGTGGAGTGCCGGTTTCTTTTTCTCGTTATCGGTTTCCTACTATCGCAGTCGTCATGAATTTCACAGAGTTTGATCTTATCTTGGGGTTAGACTGGTTGACTAAATATGAAGCTGAGGTTAAATGCGGCGACAGAGCCGTTAAGGCGAAGATTAAATCAGGTGATTATATAACTATTCCCTGTGAAGGTCAGAATTCTAATAGAAAAGACTTCTGGGCAGCTCTCGATGTTTCTCCAGCCCAAATAGAAAATATCCCTGAAGTTACAGAGAATATTCCCGACCTCATAAAAGATATTCCTGTCGTCCAGAATCATGCGGATGTGTTTGAAGAAATTGTTCGCTTACCTCCGTAGAGAGAAATAGATTTCAAGATCGCTTTGATTCCGAATGCAAGGCCGGTAGTTCACGCTATTCGAAGAATGTCCTTGAAAGAGAAAGATGAATTAGACAATCAAACACGACAGCTCGTATGGAAGGGTCTGATCAGGCCTAGTTTCTCTAATTGGGGTGCAGCAGTGGTGTTTGTCCAAAAATATGATGGTACTCTACGGCTATGTGTGGATTATCGTGATTTGAACAAGCAGACAATAAAGAACAAATATCCATTGCCGCGAATCGATGATTTATTGGATCGTCTGAATGGAGCACAAGTATTCTCAAGGATGGACCTAGCTACAGGCTTCCATCAACTTTGAATTGCCGAAGAGTGTGTTCCTATGACAACATTCAGAGGTCCAGACTTATTCTACGAGTGGTTAGTAATGCCGTTCGGCTTATGTGACGCTCCAGCATACTTCGTCGATTTGATGAATAGAGTGTTCATAGGGGTTTTGAATAAGTTTGTTCTGGTTTTTATTGACGATATTCTAATCTTCTCTAGATCAAAGGCCGAACATGAGAAACATTTGGAGCAAGTTCTAGAAATTCTGAGAAGGAATGTATTGAAAGCTAAACTGTCCAAATGTATATTATGGCAATAAGAAGTGAAATTTCTGGGCCATGTCGTATCAAAAGAAGGCATTGCTGTGGATCCAAGTAAAATCACAGCTATTCAAAACTGGAAACAGCCTAGTACTCCTACAGAGGTTCGCAGTTTTCTTGGATTGGCTAGTTATTATTGGGAGTTCGTTAAAAACTTTTCGAAGATATCTGGTCACTTAACGAAGCTTACAAAGAAGCACTCTAAATTCAAGTGGACTCCAGAATGTGAGGAGGCTTTTGAGGAGCTAAAGTTAAGATTAACGACTGCTCCAGTGTTAACCATTATTGACGGCAATCAGGATTTAAAAGTCTGGACAGATGCCTCTAGAGAGGGCCTTGGTGCAGTACTAATGCAAAGAGGTCAAGTGATTGCTTATGCTAGCCGTTTGCTGAAGCCGCACGAGAAAAACTACGTGACTCATGATCTTGAGTTGTTGGCTATCGTATTCTCTTTGAAAATATGGAGACACTATCTTCTGGGTGAGAAATTCGAACTGTATACAGACCATCAGTCATTGAAGTATTTGTTCACTCAGAAAGACTTGAATCTGAGGCAGCAACGTTGGCTAGAATTCCTTGCAGCATACGATTTTGAGATTCTATACACCCCAGGGAAAGCCAATGTCGTGGCCGATGCGTTAAGACGAAAGAATGTAATGATCACCAGCTTTATTATTACGACTTCCTTGATTGGCAAAATATCTATTCTTCAGAAGGAGGATAACTTTATTAAGGATATGATCAAAAGGATTCAAAAAGGCGAACCCTCGTGTTTTCAAATAGATAATGACGGAATCCTGAGATTGAAAGGAAGGATTTGTGTTCCTGGCATCCCCGAGCTAAAAAGGGAAGTGTTAGACGAGTGTCACAAGTCCAAGCTGAGTATCCATCCTGGTGTGGCCAAAATGTATAACGATCTCAAGAGAACATTCTGGTGGAAGGCTATGAAAAGAGACGTTTCAATATATGTTAGCCGATGCCCTACTTGCCAGCTAGTCAAAAGCGACCAACAAAAACTGGCTGGATTGTTGCAACCGCTGGACGTTCCAGGTTGGAAGTGGGAACATATTTCCATGGACTTCATAGATGGTTTGCCCAGAACCAGAAAAGGAAATGACAGTATTTGGGTGATCGTAGATCGCTTCACGAAGACCGCCCATTTCATACCTATCAGGTCAAACAGAACTGCTCAAAGTCTGGCGCATATTTACTTCAAGGAAATTGTAAGGCTACATGGAGTACCGCTCAGTATAGTCAGTGATAGAGATCCAATATTTATTAGCAAATTCTGGGAGGCATTTCAAGTAGAACTGGGAACAAAGCTGAACTTGAGCACCGCCTATCATCCTCAGACAGATGGTCAAACTGATAGGGTGAATCGTATACTAGAAGATCTATTGCGGGCTTGTGTTCTAGATTTCGGTGGATCATGGGAAGACCATCTGCATTTGGCTGAATTCTCATATAACAACAGCTACCAGGCGAGCCTGACAATGTCACCATTCGAAGCGTTGTATGGTAGACCATGCCGATCTCCTGCTTGTTGGGTCGAACCCGGTAATAGACTTGTGTTAGGGCCTGATATGATCCGAGAAGCTGCCGACAAAGTCGATTTCGTTAAGAAACGATTACCCGCCGCTCAAAGCCGACAAAAGAGCTATGCCGATAGGAGAAGAAGAGATATATCATTTGCTGTTAGCGACTATGTATATTTGAAAGTATCGCCGATGAGAGGAGTTATCCGGTTCGGTAAAACTGGGAAGTTGGCGCCCAAATTCATTGGTCCATTTCCTATTCTTGAACGGATCGGAATGCTCGCTTATAGGGTTAAATTGCCTGATTGGTTGCCTGGAGTGCATGATGTATTTCACATATCTCAACTTCGAAAGCACGTTCATGATCCAGACTTGATCCTGGAAGAAGCAGCTCAACAAGATATTGAAATTACTCCAGAATTAGCTGTGAGAAGAGAGCCGCTAAAGATTATCGGCAAAGAAACTAAAGAGCTGAAGAACAAGAAGGTTCACTTAGTCAAAGTGCAATGGAGTGGAGATCCGCGAGATTGTACTTGGGAAACTGAGGAGAGCATTCAGAAAGCCTATCCTAAGTGTCGAGTAGACATCTCTGAATTACTCCGGTGCAAGGTACATTTACCATACTTTGCATTACCAATTAGTTCTCTACTCTGTTGTTATTTTCTTTCCATGGATGTGCACTTTTAATTCTATAGTCTGAATGATTTTAAAAGAATATAGAAATTGATTAGTATATTTTTGAGAAGTTAAAAACAAATTGCTTGTTGTTTGCATTGTGTGATGGTAAATTGGATTAATTAAATTATCGAAACGATAGCTAATTTAATCAATAATAGAATGAATGGTTGAATTTATTCGATTAAATCACACATTGAACTGATATGAAAATAGATAGAAATATATACATATGCATTATATATGTTTGAACAGGTAAATGGATTAGCTGTTGAGTAAAGATTTTATTTGCGTGCCCGACAAATAGGTAAACCTTAATGAGTTGGATGTGAAATTTTATTATTATATCAACTCCTGTGAATGCCATGCGGAGTGCTGGTTATTCTGTGTCTAATAATAAACGTCGCCATATGATAGTAACAATTAATTTTGAACCACATTACATGGAATACTTCTGGAAGATAGGCATACTTCATCATATACCACATGAGCATTTGGAGCTTGTGTGACGAGGTGGAAGATTTACCATATGAGCGAGAGGCTTGTATGGCGATGACTATATTTTACAGGTTGAACTGATGACTGATATGGACATATAAAATTGTAACGATAAAATTGCCAGATTAATAAAAACCCTACACGGGTCTGGAGTTGACAATAATCACGTCTCTCTAGTCATTAGATATGGCACATGGATTATTTATTTCCCACACGGGACGAGGTGACGAGGATTTATCCTCTGGAGCAATTAAAAATACACACTCCCTCAGGCTTTGACAGGGTGACGAGAATTTATTCTCTGGAGTTATTATCTATACACGCTCCCCTGTAAACACCAGAATATATCACTATAAATATGTGTATGCTTATTAGGATTTATTGGGTACCTAATACGGCCCAATAAATTTCCAAACCTCTCCCAGTACAAAGGAGGTTATGGCAAAAATTTTCGAAAATTCCGGGTGTTAGCCAAATTTTTGAAGAATTTGAAAATTCTCAGAAACTGAAAAGTTGGAGAATGGAAGCCAGATCGAACGTAGAGTTGATTAATCAAACCACTTTCGACTTTGTTCCTTTTCGGGGACGAAAAGTTTTAAGTGGGGGAGATTGTAACGACCCGGAAAATCTGAACCAATTTAAAATTTTTAAATTGGCTAAAATAGTGGATTTTAAATATTTAAAATAAATATTTTAAATAATAATGATAAAAGGTAAGTTTGAATCGAAGTTGAAAATTAATATAATTACTTTGAATTATAAACAAGGCCGGAAATGGCGTGGTAGTTTCAAAATTTGAATTCAAACTTCGACTGACTGTACCGGGTGCAAAACAAAACGGATTTGAGTGAAACCAAAAATATTTAAATCTGTTAGTGAATACCTTTCCAACGAATCTGAAAAATCGAAGTTTCATAGCGGGATGCAAAAGTTATGGCCAAATGAATTTTATGAAAGGTCGCTATGGAGTTTATATAGCCCGTGAAAATGGCCATTTTTCAAACAACCTTGGAATTCGATGAAACCACTTTTGTTGGATCCGGGATGTTAAACTATTGCTAAGTTTCAAATTTCATAATTTTTGAAGTTAGTATGTGAGCGTGGCAAAGGAAAAAGTTTTGGTCGATTTCTATTAAATTGGATCGACCAGAAATGGGCCATTTTTCAAACGGTCTCAAAATTCGGCGAAACTAGTTTTGTTGGGACCGTATCGTCAAAACATAGCAAGATTTGTTTTCCTGGAATTTTTCGAATCAGTTTGTGGCCCTGGCAAATTGAAATGTACGTTCAAATCAAATATTGAATGTTTTATATTTTAATTTGAAGGAAAACTGACTGAAACAGTCGAATGGGCCTACGAAACATATCCCATTGTGTTCGGAATGGGGGTAAAATGCTAGGAACGACAGTCGTTGGGTTTGGATTGGAGTTCGTGTGTGAAAGGGGGTATTTTCGAAATTTAAAAATATATAAAATTAAGAAAAAACGTGATTGGGCCTTCATTTTCTCTCTCCCCGCTGTTTCTTCCTCGACCCCCCTACTGAACGACGGAAACACGTCGATTCCTTCCCTCCTCTGTTTCTTCAAATCTACGCAGTAAAATCATGTGCCCCTTTGGAGCTTTTTGAAGATCTGGATATCCTCTTTAAATCCATGTAAGCTCCATCGATTATCGTCGCGTTTTGCTCGAGTTTGAGGCCCCTAAACTCCCGCCGTTTCGAGCCATTTTCCTCCACCAGGGCCGCCGCGAGCTGGACCCCACCTATCTCTCCAGGCGCGCCTCTCCAAGGCGGACATCGTGGCGCAGGCCGATCGTCATATAGTTGCACGGATTGAACGAAAAACGATAACCTAGTTTTGAAGCTTCAAGGAGGTATACGGTCTATTTAATTTTAAACTACATAATAGCAGTTTAAAGCGCTACCGTTTTTGATTTCACTGTAAAAATCATATCTTTTTCGTTTGTTGACAAAATTCAGTGAAACAAGAGATAGTGGACTCGTGTGGACGTCTTCTACATTCTAGAAGAGACCGCATATTTTTCTGAGCCTTCTGCTATTTTTGGTGGAGTGGAACCCAATATGAGATTTCTAATTTATAAACGATATGGAAAACGACGATGTATAAATTATATAGTCGATGTATGGGTTAAATAAGCGTTGTACACCTCTTGTATAAGCGTTGTATAAGTTGTACGTTCGATATATAAGTTATATATGCGTTGTAAAAAATTATATATGTGTTGAAATAGAAGTGAAATGCTTATATAAATATATATATATGTATATATATATATCCGCCCCTCGTCCACAAACCATGGACAATATTTATTGGTTGTGATTTGTGTGAAATTTGGTTGATTACGAATGGTTGATTAGAATTGTTTATGGTTGAAATTGATTGATTGTGGTTGAAAAATACTCGTTTGTGGTTGAGAAATATTTGGTTGAAACCACATAGGATTAGTTTGTGGAAATGAAAAAAAAAATAAACATGCCGCCTGCGTGCGAATTTGATGCATGATTCCCCGTTGTCAAAAGCTGCGAGGCTTTAAGGTAGAGCGAGGAGCCGTACTAGGGACGGTCCCGGTTTTAACTACCCTACCGTTATGCTGCCGAAATTTTGAATAATATTCATGTGTTAGAATTATTTTCCTGTGATTGAAACTATATTCGTCTGTTGAATAGAAAACTTTCATGTGTTGAATAGAAATTCATTCTTTGAATCATATTCATGTGTTGAATGGTATTCGTGTTTTAAATAAATTGTTTTAACAATAAAAAAATCACATTTTTACTCTATATATACAAACTATAGAAAACCTTCATGTGTTGAATAGAAATTCATTCGTTGAATCATATTCATGTGTTGAATGGTATTCGTGTTTTAAATAAATTGTTTTAACAATAAA
Organism: Allium sativum; assembly: GCA_030737875.1. Taxonomy (NCBI): domain Eukaryota; kingdom Viridiplantae; phylum Streptophyta; class Magnoliopsida; order Asparagales; family Amaryllidaceae; genus Allium; species Allium sativum. The sequence goes on from CM060919.1 coordinate 206,216,366, forward strand.
AATCACATTTTTACTATATACATGAATTGTTAAAAATAGTGAAGTGTCGAAGTGAATGTATGTTGGATAAAAATATCATTTTTATCAAATGTATGAAAAGAATATAGCTTTGAAATCAAAGAATCGATATATATACAAATAGAATTGAAATATATCGAATAAAGAAGCTGCAGTTCGTGTTTTGAAACCGTGATTTCAAACGATTAGTGCGGGAGATCCGACCATCGGATTTTCCTGAAACCGGAACCGTTGGATTCGTTTTGAAAAGATCTTTCTAATGAAGTAAATTTTGTGAAGATCCAACGGTTAGATTTTCAGATATGTGTAAATCAAATCTGAAGAAAAATAGCGCCAGAATCGATTATATTTATGTATAAAAATAAATATAATTATATATAATCGAATAACGACGCTGTAGTTCGTATTTTGGAATCAAAACTTCAAACGGTTATACCGGGAGATCCGACCGTCGGATTTTCCCGAAACCGAAACCGTTAGATTCGTTTTGAAAAGATCTTTCTAATGAAGTAAATTTTGTGAAGATCCAACGGTTAGATTTTCAGATATGTGTAAATCAAATCTGAAGAAAAACAGCGCCGCGGCCGCGTTATGGCCCGAAGCGTCGTTTTGAATAAATTGGCTATTTTAAAATAGATAAAAATAGCGATAAATCGTTATAAAAGATTATAAACGATATGGTTGTGAAATTTAGAAATTAACTGAAGGTTTTCTAAGTCGAATGGTTTCTTGGATTTTGATCTGATGTTGGTTTCGGCCTTCGGGGTTAATATTTGGTAAATCGTTCTCTTACTGATTGACGGTTAGTGACTAATGAATTGAAATGATGCGTATGTATGTTTGTGTTGCACTTGTTTATTATATACGCAATTTGCTCAGAAAGACCGGGTTTATCCCATTCTGAATAATTGAATCGACGATAAGAAGTCGAAGATGAAGACGGGGTTGAAGACCGATCTTCACCTCGTTTGGATGGTAACTGATGTCCTGATTGGAAGTCCTCCCGAAATATGGATAATGAGTGGTGATCGTCCAGACGTACGTGGAGATCGATGGATATGCGAGGTATTTAGTGCCTCCGGTTTCGTTCAGACCCAGAACGGACTTGCAAATGGACGGTGTGTCTGACATTGGAATTTATTCTATGTGATTGATAGCCATCAGTTGCATGGTGTGAATTGCCTGTGTGGCATGCCAAGATGCAGAGATCAGGGCTTCTGTTGAAAAGCAAAGTCTTGTGGTTGATGACCAAAGCACCGCCTGTGTGGCGTAGCTTTGTGTATAACGTGAATTCGCGAACCTCACACCCCGCTATGAACCAGAAACGGGAGAAAGGACCTCAGGGAGGACATGCGTTTCTTTCTAGTTAGAGGTGGTGTCGGTGCTTAAACTGGCTGACATTTATATTATTTTCACCTATGTGGTTATTGCTGTTGCGAGGCGCCTTGGTTATATCGGTCGATCCGGGACCGATGGAGTCATTCGTTGGCTCACTTACGCCCCATAGGGCGGGGAAACACATTGTTTAGGAATTTTAATCCACATCGGTGGACCGGCCCTGACGATCCAAGGGCCCACCTTAGTCTGGGTCCTAAGGGGCGGGCTAGAGCGTCTCGAAGTCGGTAAGGACTATCTTTTGCCTTGGTTCAGGACGGAAATCCAATTTCCAAATACGACATCGTGCGGTTTTGATTGTATACCTATATATGGCGACATAGTGGTATTGGGCATTAATACCATCTATGATTGATACTTATGATTTGAAATTGTTTTTAAAAAATATAAACACTAGTAATAATATCAAATGCCTTTGTTTTATACGTATCAAGCGTATTTTGGCCGTTATAAGATAAAAACTATATCCTCCGGTTTGCGTTGCATTGTGTGATTGGAACTGAGTCTTATAATGGCTTCATTTTTATAAAAAGCATTGCGATGTTTAAAAGAATGATTTGTTTTAAAGCACTGGCAATCCAATGGAGTAAACCCGTTCCACGAAAGTGGCGTGGTCCTGTGATTAGCCATATTATAAAGGTGTTAAGTAGATTTCTCATACCAGTCCCATGACTGACTCGTTGTTTGTTTCACTTTCAAACTCGGGTGCCCCTTTTCTACACAGGCAGCCTTATGTTCAGGTTTAGCAGGCTTTTCTGGATAGCTGGAGCTGAAGATGGATTCTATCATTTATCTCTTTTTATGCTGTTCAGCTCCTATTGTACATATTTTGTTTGTTTTCCGCTGTACATTTATGTATAGCTGAACTGTATTTGTACTAAGTATGATCCTGTATACTGTGTAACTCTAATGATTACGTTTATCCAGTATATTCTATTGTGCATTATCTGGTGTATTTATTTAATTCTGTTCTGCTGTTATCTGTTTATGTGTTATATTCCAAAGATTACCTTTGCCGCCGTCAGTACAGGGTTTGGGGTCGTCACAGTTCATGTGTGGCGGTACGAATATTAAACGTTCAACGTTATATAGTCGTAGTTTATATATTAATTAAATACTGAATTCCTTCACTTGCAAGCTATTCTCTCACAAACCTTCCCGTAGAAGCTAACCAATTCCTTAACCCATAAGTTTTGTACTTCTATAAATACACGCAGCCTTCACTTCCTTTCCCTTCTTCATAAAATTCATGGCCTATGTTTAAATAGCAAACAAAAATTGAAATCAAATCAAACTCTCTTCTAAAAATCATGAAACAAGCTTATTGAGATTCGTACGGAGTTTCTCTGCAACCTCATACCAATTTAGCTGGGTTCGACGAGCTTTTTGTTTGATCAAATTTGTACAGCGTGCGTCATTGTAACACCCCGTAATTTTAAAAAACACTATAATGATAAACTAAAGAATACTTAATTAAATGTTGGGAATTAGGTAAAATAGACTATGCCATAGCGTTCGTCTTAGAATTTTGCTTAAGATAGACTTCGAGTTTGCATAAAACGGACATCGTATGAAGAAGTTATTAAGCCTAGAAGTTTGTATGTGCGCAAGGGAATTATATATATATATATATATATATATATATACAAACTAACCAAAATATTCAAAATTATTCAAATCTGCGAAGCGGGAAAGGGAGGAGGGAAATCATCCCGTTAGGGGTCGACCCCTTCCCAATGGGTGTCGACCCATGGGTTGACCCTATAACGGGGGTGTTGACCCCTATGTCGACCCTGGGGTCGACCCCACCGAGATCTGGGCAGATTAATCCCCCTGCACCTGGACACATTTCTGAACAAGATTCATTGACCTTAGGTTATAAATAGGACCTCACTCTCATTGTTTTATTTACCAAAAATAATGGAGACAATGAGCTTCTTCCCCAACCCAGATTAAAATATCCTATTCTTCTGCAACAACAATTTATACGTATTCAAGAGTCTCTGCTACAACACCAACAGTCAATTCTCTGTTCTTTGGATCCAGTCACAGTGAGTTCATGTTATTTTTAGATATAAACAATTAATAGTAATCTTGATATGTTTATAAGTTGGTTCAAAACCTGTCCATGTTTGTAACCTGAATCATAACTAAACAGATCTGCCATTACTTGCACACCTGATCCTTTGTTTAGTTCTTGCATGCCCATCTTTATTATGCTCATTCTATTAGTGTGCCTAATCATGTCATCATATACCTGCCTTGTTAGTATGCTTTCTTTCGCCATCATATGCTTATCTTGTTATTATTCTTATTCTTGTTCTCTTCTTTCCCTTTTTGTTTTTATAGCCAAGCTACCTTCGAGCCTAAGCCTATCGCTGAAATATGCAAGCGCACGAAATTGGGAACGACATTGAATGTTAATTTGGGGAATAGCTTATATTAAAACATGATTGGGATTTGGGCATAATTTATACCTTGATCTAAAACTTTAATTTGGGGGCATAACTTGTATTGTGAATCAAACTGGGATTTGGGGCATAATCTTGGATAAACATGAAAACTGGTTAATAATGAACATGCCTAGATTTACAGTAATTAGAAACTGTAACCGTACACAGACACGAGGTTAGATTACACTTGTGGTAGAAGTCTACCTGGAATCGCCCTACAAATCCAGCGTCCATAAGTGGTTAGTCTAATGTGAGGGGTCGAGTGCATAAACGTACACGTAACGGTACTAAAACAAGAGGTTAAGTCGGACTTGTGGTAGAAATCTATCCGGAACCGCCCGACATATCCAATGTCCACAAGTAGTAGACTTTATGTGAGAGGTCTAGTCCATTAATAAGCCATAAATGGATAACTTGTTAACCTGTAATACTTAACCTATTTAAATCTGTGGGCGGTTACATAAACCTGTTAAATTGATTATGGGTTAAGTAAACTTGCTTGAATCAGTAGGGGTTAAGTTAATCTTGTTAAATCTATGGGAGCAAATTATATATATATGTATATGTGTGTGTGTGTACACACACACCCGACAAACTTAACCTGTTTTACATGTGGGGGGTTATGCAACCTTGTTAAACTGTTAGGCATAACCTATTAAAATCCTAGTACTGGGGATGCAAGCCTAGGAGGGAAGCTTATATCATCTGCTATGTGGGACCCATTTCAGTCAGTAACCCATCTTGGTATCAAACGAGTACTCCGAACTAGGTCGAGGTCGGGGCACGCTTACTGAGCTGATTATAAGAGGTCACTTGAGTGAGGGTGTTGACGACGCATTCCACCAGAGTCATGTGCGTGCATGAGTCCGCTTGCTAGGGAAGTTAAGACGTTGTGACTTCAGTAGATATAGCCATGCATCTTGAAAATAACAGGGTTGCCACTTTAGGAAGTGATACATCCTACTATGGGGCCAGCACGTGTATCTACGGGGTAGGGAGCCGATCGATTGAGGGTAGTAATTAGGGTACATCTAGTCTTGCTTGTTGGGAGCCTGTTATTATTATTGGGGGTAACACCTGTCATTCCTGTTGGGATACCTGTTATTCTTGTTGGGGTAAAACCTGTCACTAGAAGTACACCTAAGTCTACCATATTGTTCTAGTTGGGATCATCTTGTTCTTGTTATGCTAGTATTGGTGTAGAGAAAAGTACTTGAGAAGCGCAATATATTTCGTCATGTTTATTCTGTTTATCCTGCTCAGTTTTATACCTGTCTTATGATACTGTTATCTCTCTCATCCAGTTTATATATCTGTCATGATTATTTTACTTATTTATATGCTAAAAGTAACTAGACTCGTCAGACTTTATATCTAACCCATTTTGTTTCCTCTTCTCTCTCTTCCGTTTCCCCCAGGTTCTAAGGGTGGGAATACGTAGGCTTGATTTGGATTCTCTCTTTCGTTCTGCTTGGAGATGCTTAGATGTACCACTTTGATTTCTTGCCTTCTCTAATATGGCTATATTTTTGGGGACTATCCTTCTTTTATTACTGTACTATGATGATTTTAGTACAAGACAGAAGTTTTAAGTTGATGTATCAGGTTTTCTGTATTTCTGACTTATGATGTAACTATGTTTTGGACCACGATGTTTTATGTTTAATAAAGTTTTAAATTCTGCTGTTATTTTATATTTGTCTTTTAATGTTTCTATTTCTATTTACCTATAACGCTTCACAAATCTTAGTGCATTCTGATAAATAGTGACATTTACGGACGTGGGGTGTCACATTTGGTATCAGAGCTGAAGGTTACCAGATCGGATAAAAAATTTTGAAAACTGTTTTCAGAAAGGTTTTAAAGAAAGCATTTTCAAAAGAAGTCTATTTTTGAAAAACATATTCCCCAAATCCATATGAAATATCTTTCAATTCTCCTCTTGAATCCCTTTCCCTTTCTTTTCAGCATGTTTGGGGAATCGATTCTTCCCGAAGGGTGTCCCCAGTGTGGCATGGTTCCGTAGGCATGTTAGAACTACGACACATGTCGAAGGGCAGGGGAGTGCCCCACCTCCATCTGTAATCGGAGTAGTTCCACCTACGACTAATTTTCTCTCAAATTTCATAAGAATTTGTGTGCGATGGAGGCAGCTTTCGAGAGACTTGTTAACATGTTACACAAGGATGGTAAAGAGGAGAATAAGGGAGTTAAGGCTGAGGAGCACAGCCTAAGGATGATAAATATGGTGGCCAAAGAAGGGAACATAGATGAAAGAAGTAAAGCCTAATAAAGTTCAAATAAAGGAAAGAAGGAATGTCATGTTTGTGGGAGCATGGGTCATTTGAGCAAAGATTGCAAAAGAAGGAAGAATGCTTGTTTCCATTGTGGAAAGGTCGGACACCTTATTAAGGAGTGCTCGAAGAAGCAAGGACATGGCCAAATGGCACTAGAAGGCAGGTGCATGCTCTCGTGTCTAGTGTATCGAATAAAGGTAGGAAAGTTTATGTTAAAGGTTCGATTTCTCTTTCTGATTTCTCTTTTTGTCTCAAACCCCATTGAGGGTATGTCTCATTTGTTTATGATTTGTCGGGGTTTGAGAATATCTGTGTTGGGCATCGAGTTTGAATGCGACGCATATGTGCTTCGTGTATGGTTTGGTTCTAGGGATGAATTGGCTAGCCATGTATGGTGCCATTCTGGATCGTGAGAAGAGGGTCGTTAGACTTTTGACTTGCCATGGGAGGACCCTTGAGATTTCTTGTGACCCTAGAGGGTCTGTTGTGCTTAGTTTTCTAGAGTCGCTTGATGCACCAATCGATGACCTACGATATGTACCAGTTGTCTGTTAGTATCCAGATGTTTTTGAGGAGGTTCGGGGCTTACCTCTGAGGCACGAGATTGATTCCCGTATATACTTGGTGGACAATGCAAAGCCAGTTGCATTGCCTATGCACCGTATGGCTCCGAGAGAAAGGAGGGAGCTCAGCAGGCAAGTAGGGAAGCTACATGAGAAAGGGTTTATTAGGCGAAGCATATCTGAATGGGGTGCTCTAGTAGTATTCACCACTAAGGAGGATGGTTCGCTTCGCTTATGTGTGGATTACAGAGAGTTGAATAAATTCACTAAGAAAAATAGGCCTCCACTTCCGAGGATAGATGATCTGCTTGACCAGCTTGTTGGTGCATCTATGTTCTCCCAGTTAGACTTGGACACAAGGTTTCATCAGTTGAGGGTGGCCGAAGACAATATTGACAAGACCGCTTTTAGAACTCCAGATGGTTTCTTTGAGTGGCTCATCATGCCTTTTGGGTTGATGAATGCACGCCTATTTTGTGGATCTAATGAGTAGGGTGTCTCGGGAGTTCCTAAATAAGTTTGTTGTGGTCTTTGTTGATGACATCTTGATTTTATCGAAGAGCGAGGAAGAGCATGCCCGACATTTAAAGGAGGTTTTGAAAATTCTCTGTGCACATCAGCTTAAGGAGAAATTCTCCAAATGTCATTTTTGGAGAAAAGAAGTGAGATTTCTAGGGCATGTGGTCTCTAAGGATGGGATAGCAGTATATCCCGCGAAAGTAGTTGTAGTTCAAGCTTGGCAGATTCCAAAGAATGCAACGGAGGTGAGGAGTTTTCTTGGTTTAACGGGCTATTATAGGAAGTTCATTAAAGACTTCATAAAGATATCATCCCCACTCACCAGACTGACGAAGAAGAATCTAAAATTTTCTTGGGTTATAGACTGTGAGGATGCTTTCCAGCGATTGAAGAGAGCTCTGACAATAACCCTAGTTTTGACTTTGCCTGATGGGAACAAGGTGTTCACAGTATACACCAATGCATGTGGTACAGGGCTTGGTGCAGTTCTGTTGCAAGAGGGAAGAGTAGTATGTTATGGAGGTAGATAGTTAAGAGTTCATAAGAAGAACTACCCTACCTATGACTTAGAGTTAGCTGTCATAGTATTTGCGCTTAAGACGTGGTGCCGTTATCTACTTGGAGAGAAGTTTGAGTTGTACACTGATCATAAATCTCTCAAGTACTTGTTCTGCAGAAAGATCTCAATTTGAGGCAACAAAGATGGATGGAGTTCCTAGCATCCTATGATTTTGAGATAGCTTATACCCCTGGCAAGGGTAATGTGGTGGTGGATGCATTGAGTAGGCAGAGGACGACCTTGATTCCTCTATTTGTAGAGAGGCAGTGCTTGGAGTTTATATCGACTTTTGATTTTAGACCCTCCACCGTGTTCACACTTGATTTATTGGCATCATTAGAGGTGTGACCTACTCTGTTGGATCAGACAGGAACTTCGCAGTGAGAGGACCCACATATAGCAGATATCTTGGGTAGGCTCAGTAGAGGGGAGATTTCCAGTCACCTCAGTAGATATTCCATGGATGATAGGGTATGGTTGCGACGAAATGGAAGGCTTTGTGTTCCACGGGTTGGGAGTTTGTTGAAGACAGTCCTTAAGGAAGCCCATCATTCTAGGATGACTATCCATCCAGGCGGTGATAAGATGTATAGAGATATAAAGAGGGTTTTCATCCTTTGGAAGTCCCACAATGGAAGTGGGAGAGCGTCTCTATGAATTTTTGATGGTTTCCTTACATCGAGGAAAGGCAACACCAGTATTTGGGTTATAGTTTACAGTCTTACTAAGAGCGCTCATCTCATTCCTGATAAGAGTAAGAGGACGACAACATAGTTGGCATCAGTTTATTTTCATGAGATAGTTCATCTCCATGGAGTCCCTTCCAGTACTGTGAGTGATCGTGACCCCATTTTCACTAATGAGTTTTGGAGGAGCTTACAAGAGGCATTAGGTACACAGTTGTGTTTGAGCATCGCTTATCACCCTCAGACCGATGGACAGGCGGAGAGGGTGAATAGAGTTCTTGAGGATCTTTTAAGACTGTATATCCTAGACTTCAGAGGGACTTGGAAAGAGCATCTTCCTTTGGTAGAGTTCACTTACAATAATAGTTATCGGGCTAGTATTGGCATGACACCCTTCGAGGCATTGTACGGACGACCCTGTAGATCACCGACTTGTTGGTGGGAGTCTACAGAAAAGCTTCTACTTGGACCTGAGATGATTAGAGAAACTTCAAAAAAGATTGATCTTATTCGAAGGCACATGTAGACAGCTCAGGACAAGAAGAAGTCCTACGCAGATAAGAGAAGGATCGATATTGAGTTTGAAGTAGGAGACATGGTTTACATCAAGGTATCACCTTTGAGGAATGTGGTTCGTTTGGATCTGTAGAGAAATTGGCACCAAGATTTGTAGTGCCATTTCCCATAATAGAAATGGTTGGCCAAATGGCCTGTAGAGCAAAGCTACCAAAGAGATCGTCTGGTGTTCATGATGTTTTCCACGTTTCTCATTTAAGGAAGTGCTTGCATGGTACCACAAAAGTAGTTGAGCTGAGTATGCCTGAGGAAGTAGAGGTGGAATGGGAGGCAACAGTTAGACGAGTCCCTACCCGTATTCTTGGATCAGAGTTTAAGAAACTACACAACCGAGAGATCAAGTTGATGAAAGTTCAATGGGGAGAAGACCCCGAGAATGCAACTTGGGAGATTGAATATAAGATTCACGCTTTGTACCCTTTTCTTTTCAAGGGTATGTTCTTAACTTCTTTTTCCAGAGCTTTTATTCGTACTTGTTTCTATCGTTTAAGTATATCCTATCAATCGAATCTTCGACCTTTAGGTAGGGAACCCATGGGCGTAAACGTGTGTTTGAAGCATGTTATGTTTGATGAATGCAAGTGGATGCAAGTGTTTGCTAGTGGTTGCGTGTGGATGCCTATATACACACACATTGGGCACTAGAACGGCTCAATCACCCTCATACTGCATATGGATGCGTATGCATATTTGTTTTAATGGATGAAAGTGGGTGTATCATAATGTGGATGTTGCACTTGGATGAATGATTATGCACACATATAGAACTTACATGTTATATTAGGATTATTTGCATACATGTTGGATTCATGGTACATTGCATTACGGAGGTCAACTAAATCAGTAGACCGCCTGATCTTTCGCATTTGTATAGGGACATATACACACACCCTTGCATATGTTCATATAAGCATTAGAAATCTTTAAGGACAATGGATGCCTGTGATTGGTAGATGAGTAGATGGATGATGGATGCTAGGATATACATTCTTCTTAGCTTAGAAATTTCGGGGACAAAATCCTTTAAGTAGGGGAGAATATAAAAACCCGTAATTTTAAAGAACAATATAATGATAAAATAAAGAGTACTTAATTAAATGTTGGGAATAAGGTAAAATGGACTACACCATTGCGTTCGTCTCAGAATTTTGCTTAAGATAGAATCTGAGTTTGCGTAAAACGGACATCGTATGAAGAAGTTATTAAGCCTAGAAATTTGTATGCGCACTAGGGAATTATATATATATACAAACTAACCAAAATATTCAAAATTATTCAAATCTGCGAAGCGGGAAAGGGAGGGAGAAATCGGCCCGTTAGGGGTTGACCCCTTCTCCATAGGTGTCAACCCATGGGTCGACCCCATAACGGGGGTGTCGACCCATATGTCGACCCCGGGGTCGACCCCACCGAGATCTGGGCAGATTAACCCCCTGCACCTGGATACATTTCTGAACAAGATTCGTTGACCTTAGGCTATAAATAGAACCTCATTCTCATTGTTATTCACCAAAAATAATTAAAACAACAAGGTGCTGCCCCAACTAAGTTTAAAATAGCCTATTCTTCTGCAACAACAATTTATAGTATTCAAGAATCTCTACTGCAACACCAACAGTCAATTCCCTGTTCTTTAGTTCCAGCCATAGTGAGTTCATGTTATTTTTAGATATAAACAATTAATAGTAATCTTGACAAGTTTATAAGTTCGATCTAAACCTGTGCACGTTAGTAACATGAATCATAACTAAACCGATCTGCCATTATTTGTACACCTGATCCTCAGTTTAGTTCTTGCATGCCTATCTTTATTATGCTCATTCTGTTAGTATGCCTAATCATGTCACTATATACCTATCCTGTTAGTATGCTTACTTCTGTCATCATATGCTTGTCTTGTTATTATACCTATTCTTGTTCTCTTCTTTCCCTTTTTATTTTTATAGCCAGGCTACCTTCAAGCCTAGGCCTATCGCTGAAATATGCGAGCACACAAAATTGGGAATGGTGGGAATGTTCATTTGTGGCATAACTTATATTAAAACATGATTGGAATTTAGCCAAAATTTATACCTTGATCTAAAATTTTAATTCGGGGCTTAACTTGTATTGTGAATCAAACTATGATTTGGGGCATAATCTTGGCTAAACATGAAAATGGGTTAATAATGAACATGCCTAGATTTACAGTAATTAGAAACTATAACTGCACTTAGACGCGAGGTTAGATTACACTTGTGGTAGAAGTCTGCACGGAACCGCCTGACAAATCCAGCGTCCACAGTGGTTAATCTAATGTGAGGGGTCGAGTGCATAAATGTATAGTACTAAGACACAAGGTTAAGTCCGACTTGTGGTAGAAGTCTGCCCGGAACCGCCCGGCATATCCAGCATCCACAAGTAGTAGACTTAATGTGAGAGGTATAGTCCATTAATAAGCCGTAAATGGATAACTTGTTAACCAGTAATACTTAACCTGTTTAAATCTGTGGGGGGGGGGGGGGTTACATGAACCTATTAAATTGATTAGGGGTTAAGTAAACTTTCTTGAATCAGTGAGGGTTAAGTTAATCTTGTTAAATCTATAGGGGCGTGATATATATATATATATATATATATATATATATAGACACACACACACACATATCTGACAAACTTAACCTGATTTACATGTAGGGGTTATGCAACCTTGTTAAACTGTTAGGTATAACCTGTTAAAATCCTAGTAGCGGGGATGCATGCCTTGGAGGGAAGCTTGTATCATATGTTGTGTGGGGCCCATTTCAGTCAGTAACCCATCTTGGTATCAAGCGAGTATTCCGAACTAGGTTGGGATCCGGGCACGCTTACTGAGCTGATTATAAGAGGTCACCTGAGTAAGGGTGTTGATAGCGCATTCCGTCGAAGTCATGTGCATACATGGGTCTTCTTGCTAGGGAAGATAAGACAATGTGACATCAGTAAATATAGCTGTGCATCTTGAAAATAATGGAGTTGCCACTTTAGGAAGTGATACATCCTACTGTGGGGTCAACACAGGTATCTACGTGGTACGGAGCCGTTCGATGGGGGGTAGTAATTAAGGTACATCTAGTCTTGCTTGTTAGTAGCCTGTTATTATTGTTGGGGGTAACACCTGTCACTCCTGTTGGGCTACCTGTTATTCTTGTTGGTGTAAAACATGTCACTAGAAGTACACCTAAGTCTACCATCCTATTGTAATTTGGATCATCTTGTTCTTGTTATGCTAGTATTGGTGTAGAGAAAAGTACTTGAGAAATGCAATATATTCCGTCATGTTTATTCTGTTTGTCTTGCTCAGTCTGTTATACCTATCTTATTATATTGTTATCTCTCTCATCCAGTTTATATGCCTGTCATGGTGCTTTTACTTATTTTATGCTAAAAGTAATTGGACTCACCAGACTTTATGTCTAAACCATTTTATTTCCTCTTCTCCCTCTTCAGTTCCCCCCAGGTTCTCAGGGTGGGAATACTCAGGCTTGATTTGGATTATCTCTTTCATTCTGCTTGGAGCTGCTTAGATGTACCGCTTTGATTTCTTGCCTTCTCTGATATGGCTATATTTTTAGGGACTATGCTTCTTTTATTACTGTACTCTGATGATTTTAGTACAAGACAGAAGTTTTAAGTGATTGTACTGGGTTTTCTGTATTTATGAATTATGATGTAACTATGTCTTGGACCACGATGTTTTCTGTTTAATAAAGTTTTAAATTCCGCTATTATTTTATATCTGTCTTGTAATGTTTCTGATCGTGTTTACCTATAACGCTTCACGAAACTTAATGCATTCTGATAAAGAGTGACATTAACAGACGTGGGGCGTCAAAGTCATTTATGTTAGGGTTCCAAAAATCGTGAAGTTTAAGCATTGTTTCATGTTTTGGAAGTTAGATTTGGGTTTGTTGGGTGTTTTAGAATCTTGTGTTGAAGTTTTAGGTATTGCGTGAGAATACATGTCGATGTCTGTAGCTTCAGCATGGGTAGGTGTTGTTCGAACGAATTTTTAGGGTATGCTTTGAGGTTGTGCTCTATGGTGATGGGTTGGTAGGATTTCTGAAGAGAAAAAAGTGGTTATTTTAGTTTCAATTTTCATGGAGCATGGAGGGAGAAGTTTGGAGACGAAGAGTCGGAAATGGCCATAGGTGTGTATGCCTGGAAGGAGAAGAAGCATTAGGAGGAGGGAGAATAATTTAAAAGGAGATTAAATATTACAAGGGTAATTAGTAAATTTTAATTAATTATTAATGACCGTTATGTATATATAACTTATAATATTAATATCTCTTGCATACATTGTCAGAAATACACAATTTGGTCTCGTTGGGATCGTATGGACACTTGCTACAAAATGAAACTACTTTGGAGTGATTTGGAGCTCGTTAAAATTTATGGCAAAATAAAATGCCTGATTGAACTATCAGAAACTTATCGTTATTCCAATGATTTACTGATCTATGTGAGAACTCCCTTGTGACCACCGCCCATAACCCCCACACTTAACAAAGGAAATGATGCGCTGAAAGACGTGCCAGACAGCTATGGACGATCATCAGGGTAGAATACTCACTCGAAACCTGTCGTATAACTCACATCGCATGGATAAAATATAATAGAACATATACAACATGATATAATAGCGAAGCACAATTGAACAAAGTCTTGAACTTTTTCATATCATCAAGAAAATTTCTATACATCCAACTAGATTAAATCAGAATCTGTACAATAAGTCTCACTACAGGTCCACTTAGAGTAACATACATCAGCGAAAACAACATATATGTATAATAGAAAATAATACATCAGCCTCCAGCTCGTCGTCGCTTAGCAGCATCGTCCTCACAAAGAAGTACTACTTGCCACCTAGTCTGCCCATCCACAACATATATGAATAGCTCGAGGTAATACGAGGAAACATAAAACCTTGAGTTAGACAACAGTTTTAATGAGTGATAAAACAACAATCAACATCAACAATAAAGTATATGGATAATAGGCAGTTCAATCCTCTGATCTTCCAACACACCAATAGAGAAGAATCCCAAACCCACTTCTCTTCCACAACCTACGGTGATAGCCTTCCCAGAAAATTAGAGAAGAAACAAACAACAACATCCATAGCAACCAATTATCAAGTGTATACCACTATAATCAAGTTCAGTACCTACCAAGCACAAACCCCGAAGGCCTAAACTAACATCAGATAAGCACCCAAGAAATAGCTCCCTTGACGTCGAATGATCCACACAAGACGATACAAGTAAACAATAGCATTCATGACTCTGGCTATCACTGTCTGCCTTGCCTTGAATCCACCGTTAATCGTATGATTGGCTCATCATGCCATCCGTTAAGGGATAATGGTAACCCCGGTTCCAGGAAAATTCCATATGCCATCGTGACTCATATCTAGGCCCATCATGACAAGGCAGGGTACTCGACTAATCATCTAGTCTTTTGGCCGTCCCCACTATACCCCTGCTTTGAGTCTGCTAGAACCTCTGACTAAAGACGATCCCCTTAGCACTTTAATTCTAATCATTAACAATGACAACTACATTCAAAAGCTAAAGCACCTTCTCGAGCAAGCCATTATCCTCGAGCTCAAATCATCTTGAGTCATCTTCACAACTTCATTGCATCATCAACCGATCAACAAACCCTTAACTTGGCTTCGAACATTCCATCTGAATCCACCTCGAAGCTACGCCCATCAACGAACCAAAAATCAACATCACTTGGTTAATAGTCGAATGATCGTTCATGATCCATCAATGGATCACTTACCAATCCATCCATGGGATCGCACATGATCCTTACGTATAACACTCGCCCGGATCACATGATCCATCATGCGCAACTCTTGCCCTATCCAACATTTCATGTGATCTGACTTAACGCTTTAAACTGACCCGATCCATTCACCACAAGCTGACCTCGGCCGTTCCTTGCATGCGCATCAGCCCGATCCATTTTTCCACCATGTGCGCTCCATGACATTCATCGATCTGTCAATCCGTCGATCTAGGCACTTTTGGCCGATCCAAATTATACGCGATCCATGCCATGCCATCATTCCAATCCATACAGTGTGCACTCCTTGTTTTCACCGATCCACGTGTCTTGCCTAATCCATCCATTTTGGTTGATCCATCAAATCACACTCGACCCGATCCACCAAATCACTATGTGCACTCTATGTCCATTCCCCGATCATTCGTGTTGCAAACGACCCAATATTGGCTGATCCATCCTGAACACATGTGATCTCATTCGTTGCCACACAAACGATCAACATTATCCACCATTTTGAACGGCTCGTCATCAATTTTAGCCACACACGATCGACTTTGCACCAACCTATGCATATGCATATGAACGATCCATGCGATCCAGCAATACACACGAGTCGAACACGATCTATGACACCCCACGTCCGTTAATGTCACTACCTAAGGGAATGCATTAAGTTTCTTGAAGCGTTATAGGTAAACCGACATAGAATAATTACAAGATAGATATAAATAAGATAGCAGCGGAAATTTAAATTTTTATTCAACATAAATCATAATACCGTGGAACACGATACCATAATTCACAAAAACCATTACAATAAAATAACTTTTGTCTTGCATCATCAGAGTACATAAGAATATAAAAACATAATTCCCCAATTAAAAGAGTTAAGCCATAGTAGAGACAAGAACTTAAGCCATACTTCAGAAGTAGCTCCTAGAAAGATAATATCTAAGTCCTAACTAAGCCTAAGTGTTTCCTCCCTAAGAACCTGGGGGGAACGGAAGTAAGAAGGAGAAACAAAAGGGCCTGACATAAAGTCTGGCGAGTCCAGTTACTTTTAGCCAGTAAATAAATAAAAGTAACATGATAGACGTAGAAAGTAGACAAGAGAGGTCACTACATAAATGGCATGTGTGACTAGATAAATAGGGTAGGGTGTATACACTTCTCTAATGATTACTTTGCACTGTTACTAGTATATCCAGAAAGAGATGGTCCCTTCAATTATAAGGTGGTAGTCTTAGGTATACGTCCAAATGTACCCTAACTACTACCCTGATCGATCGGCTCCCTAACCCTAGTAGATACCTTGTGCTGGCCCCATTGTAGGAGGTATCACTTCCTAAAGTGGCAACCCCTCATCGAAATAATGTGCACAACCATATCTACTGGTGTCATGGTTGTCTTATCCCCCTCTTCCCGGCTCATGCACACACATGGCCCGGTCGGTTTGTGCCGCCCACACTGTCCTCCATGTTTGGATCTCTTACAATCAGTTAGTAAGCGTGCCCCTTCTCCGCCTAGTACGAAGTAATTTTTTTGATACCTACTCTGGGTTAATGACTGAAATGGGTCCCATACAATATGATACAAGCTCTCCCCTTTTTCTTGTATCCCCCACTAGGTTTTCACTGACTATGTATACCACTAGGTGTCTTTAATTACATAGCCTTATTTATTTCTGCCAGTTATGCTTACCCTAAAGGGTGTCTTTAATTACATAACTTTATTATTTCCTCCAGTTATGTATACCACTAGGTGTCTTTAATTACATAACCTTATCGGGTTAAGTTTGTGGGCCTACATGTAATATTACCCACCCCTCCTGATTTACCTAATCCATCCACTATTCCAATCAATTTACTTAACCCTAACCTTAGTTCACAATCATACAATCCCTATGGATTAGATTTGGTTAAGTAGTCCAATTCATTACCATGTCCATTTATGGTTTATAATGGGCTAGACCTCCCACATTAGGCCTACAACATGTGGATGTTGGATATGCCGGTCGGGTTCGGGCAGACTTATTCCACAGTTGGGCCTAACCTCGTGTCATAGCCCGATTCGTGTTTACGTACTTAGATCTCCCTCATTAAGTTCAACATTAGTGGTTGTTGGATGTGCCGGTCGGGTCTGGGCAGACTTCCACCACTAATGCAACCTAACCTTGTATCATAAGTACAATTACAATTCCTAATTGTAATTACTAGACGTTCCATTTTTAATTAATTAACCAATTAATTAATCCTTTCCTTTTATAGGTGTTAATACCCATTTTACCCTATAATTTGAATTATATGTCCAAAAATGTTCATATTCAAATTATGCCATTTTTAACCCTTTTTCCTTGTTCCTTCACTAGCGCCCTTACAAAATTGGCAGCATGCCTAGGCTAGACAATAGCCTAGTCATAAACGATAATAGGGAAAATAATGGGAATATAACCAAAGTGATCATCTTGGCATAAACATAAACGAGCATGATAATAAGGTGAACATACATGCTGGCATGGACATGAAATTGTCATCATAACAAAGTGGACATAAAATTGATGAACGGTTGGCATTCAATTGATTTTAACATAACTATGATGTCATAATAAACATAGTAAGATCTAAATTAGCAATTTAGATGTCCAATCGGTTTAGATCTAACATGATATCACAAGGTGAAAAATTAGATCACATAATTTAGATCTAGAGGTTAGAGTAGTTCCATCATGATAACACATGGTGATAGATTAGATCACATAATTCAGATCTAGAGGTTAGAATAGATCTAACATGATAAACACAAAGTGATAATCTAGATCTAACTAATAGTTTCAATGTCCACATAAATTAGATCTACTAGTTTAGAAATAGATCTGCACAAATCCATATTATAGCATGTCATAGAAGTTACAATTAAGACAAAGATTTAGATCCAATCCTAACCAATTTAAGGTGACATATGTTCATGATTTACATTAATGATTAGATCTATCCAATGATATAACTGCCAAAATAAATAGATTTACATTCACCACAACATAGTTACAAGTTAAGATCCACATAGTCAATATAATATAGTAACCACAATTGCATTAGATCTAAAGAATTAGATCTATCATGACATATTATCAGATCTAACAATAGCATAGATTCAAGGTTTACAACATATCCAAATCACAGTCTTTCATAATTTACTTCTATTCATTTAAACCTAAAAGATAACTAGAAACTCACAGCGTTAGGTTTAGAGAATAGAGAGAATGGATCTTGGATTTTTGGATTTGATTTGCCTTAATTGATAAAAGAAGATAAGGGATACAATTCAACTCACATACCGGCAGAGTTTGGCCGCCATTGATTCTTTGTGAGGAAAACAAGTGAATTGAGGTATATTTATAGTTGCTAGGTTACAGAATTCGGATGCCACCTCAGCCCTAAAGGAATTGGGTCATGGGTTGCCACCCACTTGAAAAAGGCCCGAATACCCAAAAACTATTCTGGGCGCTCCTTACAGGTGTGCCAATGTAAAATTTCCTTGGCGCACTCGTGAAGTGCGCCAGCTATACCTGGTTTTATCTTCAAACTTTTATCGTCCGTAACTTCTTCGTACGTTATCCGTTTTACGCAAACCAGGTGTCTATCTTAATCAGAATTTCGAGACGGATGCAATGACATAATCCGTTTCCCTTAATTCTGGATATTAAATTAATTAATCTTTAATTTATTCTCTATAATATTGTTAAAAATTCGAGGTGTTACATTCTCCCATACTCAAAGGATTTCGTTCCCGAAATCTCTAAGTTGAAAAGAATGTATCTTACCATCCATCACCCATCTACTCATCTACCAAACACTGGCATCCATTATCCTTAAAGATTTCTAATGCTTATATAAGTATATGCAAAGATGTGTGTATATGTACCAATACTAATGCGAAGATCAGGCGGTTTACTGATTCAGTTGACCTCCTTAATGCAATGTATGTTAGTGCCATGAATCCAATATGTATGCAAATAGTCCTATTATAACATGTAAGTTGTAAATGTGTGCACACTTATTCGTCCAAATGCAACATCCATATACTAGTACATCCATTTCCATCCATGAAAGAAAAGAAAATGTACACACATTCATATGCAGTATGAGAGTGATTGAGAGATCTAGTGCCTAACGTGTGTGTATATGCATCCACAGGCAGCCACGAGCAAACACTTGCATCCACTTGCATCCATCAAACATAACATGTCTCAAACACATGTTTACATCCATAGGATTTATATCTAAAGGTCGAAAAATACTATGGATAAGATATACTCAAATGATAGAAACAAGTACAGATAAAACTTTAGAAAAAGGAGTTAAGAACATATCCTCAAAAAGGAAAGGGTACGAAGCACAAATCTTTTTTTTGGTCTCCCAAGTCGCATCTTCTGGGATATCTCCCCATTGAACCTTTAGCAACTTGATCTCTTTATTGCGTAACTTCTTAACTTCTGATCAAAGAATACGGGAAGGAACTCGCATGAATGTCGCCTCCTGTTCCACTTCTACCTCTTCCAATATGCTCGGCTCAACAACTTCCACGGTGTCATGCAAGCACTTTCGCAGATGAGAAACATGGAAAACATCATGAACACCAGATAGATTTTCAGGAACCTTTACTCTATAGGCCATTTGGCCAATCCTCTCGGTTATGGGAAATGGTCCTACGAACCTAGGCGCCAACTTCCCTATCGATCTGAAGCGAACCACATTCCTCAGAGGTGGCACTTTGATAAAAACCAAGTCTCATACTTCAAATTCGATTTCAGTGCTTCTCTTGTATGCATAGGATTTCTGCCTATCTTGTGCTGTCTTCATCCACCGTCTAATAAGGTCAATCTTTCCAGACGTTTCCCTAGCCATATCTGGTCCAAGTAATAATCTTTCTATAGACTCCCACCAACAAGTTGGTGATCTACAGGGTTGTCCGTACAATGCTTCGAAGGGTGCCGTTCCGATGCTAGCTTGATAACTGTTATTATAGGTAAACTCCACTAAGGGAAGATGCTCTTCCCAAGTCCCTACGAAGTCTAGGATACACAGCCTCAAAAGATCTTCAAGAATCCTGTTCACCCTCTCTATCTGTCCATCGGTCTGAGGATTATAAGCGGTTCTCAAACACAACTGTGTACTTAATGCTTCTTGCAAGATCCTCCAAAATTCACTGGTGAAGATGAGGTCACAATCGCTTATGATGCTGGAAGGTACTCCATGAAGATGAACTATCTCACGCACATAAATTGCTGCCAACCGCGATGTCGTCCTCTTATTCTTAACTAAAATAAAGTGAGCACTCTTAGTGAGTCTATCCACCATAACCCAGATACTGGTGTTGCCTTTTTTCGATCTAGGCAAACCATCTATGAAATCCATAGAGACGATCTCCCATTTCCATTGCGGAACCTCCAATGGATGAAGTAATCCACCGGGCTTTTTTTGCTTAGATTTGACTTGCTGGCAAACTAAAATTGGGAAACAAATTCGACCGGATCTTTCTTTATTCTAACCCAAAAGTAAAACCGTCTTCATGTCCCTATACATCTATCACCGCCTGGATGAATGGTTATCTTATAATGGTGGGCTTCTTCTAGGACTGCCTTTATTAAGCTTCCAGTTTGAGGAACACAAAGCCTTCCATCTCGTCGCAACCACCCCTTTTCATCTACGCATATCTGCTGAGGTGACTAGAAATCTCCCCTATTATGAGCTTATATACGATGTCTAGAATCTGTGGGTCACCTTGTTGCGAAGTGAAACGACCCAAACTCGCCTTTACGGGAAAGCCCGGATTGAGTTGAGAACACAAAAAATCAGAACACAAACAGAAGAACATTTCATTGCTTATTACAACAATTTACATTAGAGTGCAAGAATATACAGCGTATGAACAAATAGTATACATTTGATAAATGTTAGAGAGATTTACAAATTATTACGTAGCGGAAAATAATACATAACACGGCTTAAAGAAATACACGGATATAGAGCGTTCCAAATATAGCTCCAGTTGTAAACCAGGATCCCGGAAAATAGAAATCTACAAAACCAAAACTACTAGCTGCCCATGTGGAAAATAGGGGCACCCAGAGTTTAGGTTAAAACAATAAACTCTAGGTCAGTCATGTGACTGGTGTGAGAACTAAAAATAGTTATTAAATCTTTTACTTCAAAAGTTAATCAAGGGACCACGCCGTATAACACGGAACGGGTTTCCTCCCAATTATAAGACCCAGGTCCCATCACACAATGCAACGCAAGCCGGAGGATAGGGTTTTCCCTTATAATAACCCAACATGTTGGTACGTTCAAAAAAAATCATTTGATACTATTATAAGTGCAAAGTGTATAAAACAACTTCAAATGTAAATGTATTAATCATAGGTGGCATGGGTACCATCTATCATGTCGCCATACTAGGCTCTACAATTAAAACCGAATTGTTATGTATTGGAAATTGAATTTCCGTCATGAGTCGAGGCAAGGGATGTACTCCTAACCGCTTCGAGACACTCTAGCAAATGTCTCAGGACTGCACATTCTGGACAACCCTTGGATGCTTCAGGGCTGTTCCTCTCTTACGTTTGAGGATTGATTATTCCTGAACACACGTTTCCCGGTCCTATCAGACCTATCCATCGTCTCCGTAGTAACCGATATATCCGAGGCGCCTCGCTATCCATCATCCACATAGTAAAAATATAATAAATGTTTGGGCTCCATACCATGACACCACCCATATCTAGAAAGAAATGTCGTGTTCTCCCTGCAGTCCCTTATCCTGTTTTTGATTCATACCGAGGTGTGAGGCTCGCGAATTAATGCTATACACAAAGTTATGCTATATTAAAGCTGTGCTTTGATTATCAACCATAAGACTCTGATTTTCAACAGAAGCCTTGATCATTTGCATCTCCGCATGCCACACAGGGAATACACGCCACGCAACTGATGTCTATCGATATATAACCTCTGAGCTCGTACGTCTCAGAGAAGGGAATTAAGCAAGAGAATAAATTCTCCACCGCAAAAGAGATATACATTTAATAGAAATCAATCAGCACAGAATGAAATCCAATGTCAGACACACATCCATTTATAAGTTCGTTCTAGGTCTGAACGAAACCGGAGGCACCTTATTCCTCATCCCATATGTCCAATACAGGAGAGAGGTCTTCGCATATCCGGTCGTTCTCCAAGTACATCTGGACGATCACCACTTATTACCTCGTCTTGGGTGTACAGCCCAATCAAGACATCAGTAATCATCCAAATGATGTGAAGACCTCCGGTCTTCAACCACCATCTTCATCGTCGACTTATCATCGAATTAATTATTCAGAATGGGTA
Organism: Allium sativum; assembly: GCA_030737875.1. NCBI lineage: Eukaryota > Viridiplantae > Streptophyta > Magnoliopsida > Asparagales > Amaryllidaceae > Allium > Allium sativum. Next base: position 206,238,643 of record CM060919.1, read on the forward strand.
TAAACCCGGCCTTTTTGAATAATTCACGTATTTTATAATCAAGTGCTATAAAACACAACACACGCCTCACTCCAATTCTGAATATTCTTTTATTTAAATATTCATATCCTTTGGTAAAGGTTCCCATTAATTTTATCAAAGATAAATTCTTTAAATTTATTCTTTAATCTTCCTTTGGATATCAATTCAAACCAAATTAAGGTTTGTCCAAACTAGTTGGGATTAGCGCACCTTACCGAAGTAATCCTTTGTTTAATTTCCCAATCCTAACCTATTCACCAAAACTGGTAATACTCCGTATCTAACACCACGGCGTTATCGGTAAATTCAATTAGCATTTCACATTCAAATCTGATTAAAGATTTAACTATCGCTTGGAGTAAAACTGGCGCTACTCCATTCTCGATCATTTCCCGAATTTGATAATTTAAATTATCACATTCTCTTTTCAATCTAATTAAAAATTCATTGAAACTCCACTTAGTTTTAATCTTCCCAAAAATCAATATGAATGATTATTTAACTTTGGAAACACAAACATGCCGCATCGATAATCTACATCGTACTATTGATTTTTGCCGATATATAACCTCTAAGCTTGTACATCTTAGAGAAGGGTGTTAAGCAAAAGAATAAATTCTCCTCCACCAAACAGATATATATTTAGTAGAGATCAACCATATAGTTTGAATTACAATTGTAACACCCCACCTCCGCTAGGATCACTCACAAGGGGAATGCACTAGCTTTGGTGGAGCATTATCTAGGTAAACATACACAGAAATATTACAAGACAGAACATATATAAAACAGCGGAAGAAAAACCAAATTTCATTTCTTTAAAATCTAGAAAGGTCTAATGCCTTTTACATCAAAATGCCATTAAATCCATTACATCGAAATCTGTCTTGCAATTGTAAAGAAGCATAAAACCATAGTCATAATTCATTCCCCAAGTAAAACAGTAAAGCAGCCATAGCCAAGAAAGGTCCAAGCCATATACGATGATCTTGAACCGGAAAGAAGTCCAAACTAAGTAGTAGTGCTTCCTCCCTGAGAACCTGGGGGGGGGGGGGGGGGGGAAACGGAAAAAAAGGAGGCGAAACAAAACGGGTCAGTCATACAGACTGGTAAGTCCTAGTTACTTTCAGCATAGAAACAAGTAAAAGTAACATGACATGTATAAACTGAAAGTAAACATAAGAATGATGACAAGATAGGAAATTTAAACTAAGATAACAAGATAAATTACGGTAATAAGATAAACTAAGGTCACAAGGAAAACTAAGGTAACAAGATAAGCTACGTATAGCATCGCACGTTTAACATTCTCTGCACCAACTGTACTAGTACCCCAACCTGTATCATCCTTTCCATGTATATGTACAGTCCCTTGCCGTATATCGTACGGGTTTCATCACGCATTTCTATACTATTTCAGCGTAGTGCCACCATTCTTGAAATCGTTTGGATTACCACCCTTGTTCTGGCTAGGTTTCCTTGTCATGAACTATCGCGCACAGTGTAAACCTACTGGTGCCCAATGCCTGCTTTTTCTGCTCCGGAGTGTGTGCATGCCCGCACTCCGTTAGAACCTACACTGGCGCACCCACACAGCCATCGTTCTGGTCGCTTACAATTAGTCCAGTAATCGTGCCCCACCCTGCCTAGTTCCAGGGTACCATGATACATCTAGTGGGTTACTGCTGAAACGGACCGCGTAACTAGGGTTTCCGTCTTGTAGGTTAAGTGTTGTCATTTAAATTCGAGACTTAACCCCATCAGTCTAGCATGTCAAGTTGGTTAAGTGTTGTCATTCAAGTTCGTGACTTAACCCGTCTACGTGTCATGTCAAATAGGCTAAGTGTTGTCGTTTAAGTTCATGACTTAGCCCTACGAATCATGTATCAAGTTGGTTAAGTATATTCAAGCGGTTCATGGCTTAACCCTACCAAATCATTATGTTCAATTGGTTAAGTATATTCAAGCGGTTCATGACTTAACCCAATCAAATCATCATGTTAAATTGGTTAAGTATATTCAAGCGGTTCAGGACTTAACCCTATCATGTCATCATGTCAAATTGGTTAAGTATATTCAAGCGGTCCATGACTTAACCCTATCAAGTAATCGTGTCAAATTGGTTAAGTATATTCAAGCGGTACTTGACTTAACCCTATCAAGTAATCGTGTCAAATTGGTTAAGTATATTCAAGCGGTACATGACTTAACCCTATCATGTGGCATTAATTCATTAGTGCACCCCAACCTCTCACATCAGACCTGTTGTTGTGGTCACTGAATATGCCGGGCGATTCCGGGCAGATTTACACCACAACTCAGTCTGACCTCGGGTTTCAAGTGCGATATGACCAACTACCCACATTGGATCCTATTGTTTGCAGTAACTGGATTTGCCGGGCGGTTCCGGGCAGATTTACACTGCAAACTCAACCCAACCTCGAGTTGGCCACTTTCATGTTTATTCTAATGTCATGTCCATGTTCAAGTTTCATGTCAAGTTCGTGTCAAGTTTTCAAGGCAAGTTTCATATCAAGTCGATGTCAAGTTCATGTCCATATCCAGGTTCAAGTTATAACGGCGTTCATGTTTCAAGTTTTGCCTTTTATCAGGTTCATAATTCATGTTCATAACCAATTCATGTTTTGCCTATTCTACCCAAATCGTATTCCCATCGCACGTAAACGTGAATCAATCCATACTACAAATAAACCCAAACCTCAGAATAAAGGGAATAACATCAAAACTATGATAGGCAAAAGAGACGAGCATAAAGCGATAAAAGGGGTTACAAGACTAGAATGACATAACTTAAGACAATTGGTTACTACATCACTGGCATAAAGGATTTCAAATCTAGCAAGATAAGACGATAGTCATGGTAAACGCTGAAATAAAAGAATAGGTACGCGAAAGCAAGCGAAATACAAGGATAATGGATCCAATGGTTTCGATGTACATAATAGCGAATAAACTAAGCAAGTCACACCATACATATGAGATCCAACAAACTGCAAATTTGATATACAACATGGGTTTCAATAAACTATAATAGTCCCAGGTAATTAATCCCAATAGTCATAGTCATGGTCATAGGTAAAAATCTCATAATTAAGGACCCTAAGCGATTAATTACAATAGTCATGGTTAATTATCCAAAATAGTTCTAGGCAATAGTCATAGGCAACTAACAGTAATAGTTTCAAAGTCATGGTCATAGATAATGGCCTTATGTTCATAATCATAGAGAGTAATTCTCATAGTCAAGAGTCATAGTTGGTTAGCCACAATTGTCCTTGTCATAATCATAGGCAACAGTCTTACGTTCACCGTCATAGGCACATGCATAGTCTTATGTTCACAGTCATAGGCACAGTCTTATGTTCTTAGTCATAGGCATAGGCACTGTCTTATGTCCACAGTCTCATAGGCATATTAAGGTTTATAGACATGAAAGAATTTGATTTACAACATGAATAGGCCCCAAATTTCCACAAGTCAAGATCCAAGAATTTATGTTACAATCTAGCGTTTGAATAATAAATTAGGTCCAACAACATGAATGGGCATGATTCAGTTGATAAGAAATAACCCAAAATTATAGATTCAAGAAGAGACAAGAACAGATCCAAATAGATAATCAAGCTTAGGTCCAGTTTCATTTTATCCCATGTCCATATCAAATTTAACAAATTTCAATCTAAAAGTAACTAGAACTTACAGAGCGTGGATCGAGAATTAGAGTGCAGAGATTTGATTCTGGAAATGGTTATTGCAGTTGTTGAATCTCTATTTGTTTAGTCTTATTCTAGTTGAAAAACCCCCAATTTGCAATTCCTAGATATTGTCTTGACGAAGAAGAAGTAGCCATTCTCTCTTTAATTTAATTATTTTCAGAAGCAGCATAAGGACAGAATGAAATGGTGTGGAGAGAATGAGGCTAGGGGGCTGTTTATATAGGGTTAGGCAGACAAATCTAGTCACGAAACAAGTCTAAATACATCAGAATGCATCAGGTTCAGAAAAGTGGTTCGGGAAGCAGGTCGACCCCCAGGTCGAAACTATGGTCGACCTGGCCCCTGGGAGGTCGACACTATGGTCGACCCCCAGGTCGACCTGGTCTATGGGCGGGAGTTTTCCCGCCCTGCCTGCTGCGGGGTTTGAATTCGAATTTCGAATTCAAAATTCGAGCTGTCTTTGATTCTAAAAATTTCTGAAACTTCTAGAGGTCATAACTTGGTCATACGAACTCCGATTTTCGAAAACTCGGACTCTATTTCGTGTAAAATTTCGAGACGAACGCAATGGCATAACCCATTTCCCTTGATTCTTGTTTTAAAAATTAATTTTTCCTTGATTTATGACTTTAACATGTTATAAAAATTCGGGTTGTTACAACAATGTTAGACATGTAATCCCTTCTTTTACTGGGTTAAAGAAATAATGTTATTTAAAACACAGTTCACGATAAACCCAAATCACATTCCATTAATTATGGAATCTTCGTGGAAATTATATCAATATATAATCGATATTAATTTCCGTATCCGACTAATAATATAAATGGAATAACGACAAAGCCTTTTAAATTCCGTATATATTAACAGTCTTCCTTCATAGAAGCTCAATTCGATTATTATCAAATCGAATTCCATTCAATTCCAATTTAATATATTAAATTGGAAAATTTTACTTTGGAAAATTCCCGTTAAATCTTAATATTTTTTTTACAAATTCCAAATCACATTTCACGGTAAATCGGATTAAAGAACGAATGTCGTTAAAAACACAGTTCACAATAAACCCAATTCACATCCCATTTTATTCCAATCAAATGTTAGTTAACTGGAAAATCTAATAATCTTAATTAAAAGATTTATTCTTTTCACACAGGGTTTAAGAACAGTGTTATTTAGGACACCATTCAGGACAAAATCAAAATCCAATTCTTTATTCAATTCCAATTAAATATCAATTAATTGGAAAAAACTTGTCTAAATCTTAATTAAAGATTTATTCTTTTCTCAACTGGGTTTAAGAACAGTGTTTTTGAAGACACCATTCACGACAAACCCAAAATCTAATTCAATATTAAATACAAGGCTCTACATAGAAATTATATCGGTTTATATTCAATATCAAATTTTGAAATCAACAAATATCGTATTGGGAATAACGATATATATCTTCAAAATTCCTCCACAATATCTGTATAACCACGGAATCCAATATCAAAATATTCCGAAGATAATTTCGATTCAAATCCGTTCCAATTCATATATTGGAAATTCTGGTTATTTTTAAAACCATTTCAAATCCAATTTATTTATTTAAAAATATTGGATTATAATTCAAGTTCATAACTAGTTCATTTTGATAAAAATAAATTTTATCTTTACAAACATGGATTTTTTCATCCAAATTCTTTCCAAATCATTTATTATGATTTTACACAAATTATCAATATTTTTAATAATTTTATTAAGGCCCTTTCAGTTGATTTCCATAAAAGGTCATCGAATTGCACTTACAACAACCTTTTCCAAATTTGATTTGGACATAATTCCAAATACAACCATTAGATTTCAAATTTCTTATTTTCATTGGAAAGCTCTTTTCGATACGAATGCAACGGTTCTGGTGTTAGGAGAATCCGATAGTCGGATTCTCCTATAATGTCCATTCGAAGTCAATGGTCGAAATTCGCGAATTGCCGTGGCGCGTTCTATTCAGGCCATTAAATATATATTATTTATATATTTCGTCGATTGCCATTTGAAACGTATTTTATAAATTCGTTTTAAAACGATTCTAACTTCATTTTCAATTTCAAATCAAAATTGAATTTTCCTTATCATTATAATATATAAATGATAATATTTTCAAAATATCAGATTTTGAAATCATTTCCTTTTCGATATTCATAATAAAAATAATAAAATCGATATAAATATCGTTCACTTCAAAATGGCGTTAATCTAATAAACACGGCGTTATATATTTCAATATTTTCGTGTCCATCCCAAATCGGACATCAAAATCATATTTTGATACATTACTGAATATTATTTTAAAATATTAGTTATTTTAAAATATTCATTATTCGTTATTTTATAACATTCGTTAATTTAAATTATTCGGTCTTTCTGAATTGAAATCAGACACAGTCAATTATAATATAATTTTATTTATATGGATTTCATACACGCATGTACACAACGATAATCAAACACAGTCAACCATCATCCAGAGTGCACTACACAACTGCATAAGCATTCTATATAAATAATTAACGCTTACAACAGTCCGTCAACCAATCGATTGACATACAACTAAACAATTGAGATTGGTGTACGTCAAATATCATCCCAATACCCGTGTGGGGTTTCAATCAACACACATAGATTTTATTTGTGTAGTTGAGCGATGTGTAAAATATATCGTCCCAATCAATATCAGTCAAATGTGTGTACAATAAACAAATCGTCTGATTTGTAAATTAATACTTATTTTCAATCATATACACATTAAAAATTATATTTTTAACGATAAAATATTTATTTCAACACATGAATATTGTAACACCCCGCGAATTCTATAACTATGAAATTCGCAAAATTAAAGTATAATTAATCTGAAAATCAAAGAACTAAGGGAAACGGGATACGCCATTGCGTTCATCTCGGAAAAATACGCGAAATAGAGTCCGAGTTTTCGAAAAACGGAGTCCGTATGAAGAAGATATGGCCTTCGGAAGTTTCTGAATTAAGTTTAAAATTCAAACAGAATAAAATAGCTCAGGAAATCAAATTTAAATTCCAAAATGGGGCCCAATGGGCCAGGGCGGAAAAACACCCGCCTAACGCACCCAGGTCGACTGGGCTGTCGACCTGGTCTAGCCAGGTCGACAGGGCTGTCGACAGGCATGTCGACCTGGTCCAGAGCCAGGTCGAACCCAGGCCAACCTGGCTGGCCTATTCTATGTTGGTCGATTTTCTGTGGTCTGCTTTGTCATTAGGGCTAGGTGGCAGGCTCTAATTGGTCTCTCTTTCGAATGAATGGCTACGATCAATCCAAGCAACATCAATGGTCCTAATCAGTTCATAACCCCTATAAAAATGACCCTAGACTCAACCCTAATCTATTCATTCAAAAATAAGAACAAAGCCGCCATGTTGCTGAGGAACGACTAAGAGTAGCCACCAAATTGGAGAGAAGATTAGGGGGCAAATTCTAAAGCCTAAAGCAATTCAAGCAAATCAAATCAACGCCTACGTCAAAAGGAGTCGCATCTCTAAAATTCCTAAATTAGAGAATTCGCCACAACGATTGTAAGTAGAGTATTATTTTGGTATGAACAAATAATTGTGTTGGTTTGTATATTTGATTTGTGGCGATAAAGTAATTCATATTTGGGTGTTGCTATTGATTTGGAACATTGTATACGTTTGGATATTCTCGAATTATGTTATTCATTATGAAAAACTACATGCGGTAGTTTTATGCAAGTATACGTTTGGAATATTCGCAAATTATGTTGAAGCTACATGTATGTAGTTGATTAATTGAAATTCATGCAAGTTTGGGGTTTTGCTACTATGCCGTCATAATGTGTATTTTTATACAAACATCATTTTTGTGAAGTAATTGGAATAAGTTTGGGTTATCATAATCCATATGAAATTATGTGAAAATTTGGCATCATGATCTATGTATTAAGCCATGTTTTGTACTAGAAACCTATTTGCAAACTTGTGAATATGACTAGGCTATGATTTGATATTTTACATAATTGAAATCTATGTTAGGTCTATATTGTTAACAAGAATTATATGATGACATATGTGGTATATAGCTAGGTTAGATTCAAAAATCCCTTTTGCAAGTTTGCATGACTAAAGTAAAAATCATGATTTCATGTTAGAAATATTTATGCCATGGTTATGTGAATAAATTTAACTATACTTTTGTATTAGTCACAAAAGTAGGCACCTTTGTAAACATGTAGAAACCTTATGAACATGATTTGCTTATGGTTGACACTATGCCTAAATAAGAACATAGGTCTATGTTGTATGTGTCAATAATGATATCCAATTTAGATTCTTAGCTTAACTACAAGTTTACATGGTTTGATTCATGTCACTTATGCTTTATGACCAAAGTATATGTTACTACTATGCAAGTACACCAGTTTCTATTTTGTAGTTCCAACGTCACATTGCAAGTTCATGCGCTCACAATCCCCTTTTTGTGTATGTAATCACGCTTTAAGCCTCCCCTCTTTCGCATGGCTAAGTTGGGCTTAAAAAGGTTAAGCCCAACATATAAACGAACGTATTAAACGGGGGAAAATAACGTTGGGCTAAATTAATTAATAAATGAAAATATAAAGTAGAAGGGCCCAAATTCAAGTATGGGTTGGGCCCCTGATTGGTGTAACCTTTACGCCATTTACTTAATAATGGGCCGCAAATATTTACATATAAATAAAGAAGAAAGACAAAATATGTAAATGTAGAAAATACGATGTGTTTAACCCGAGGTTGGATTGAGTTGTGATGTAAACCTGCCCGGAACCGCCCGGCTGTCCAGTAGTCACAACAATACCTATCCAATGTGGGAGGTTAAACATGGAGCCCAATAAGGACCCGAGGTTAGACTGAGTTGTGGCGTAAGACTGCCCGGAACCAACCGGCAACAGGCAGCCACAACAATACCTGTCTAATGTGAGAGGTCAGGGCCTTAATAAGACAATTAAGGCTGAGTCAGGATTGTTAGGATTAAGTGAACTAAAGACTTAATCAAAATGGAACATGCTAAACTAAACGGACTGGTGGGGGTTAGGTTAGAAAACACTTAACCAACTTAGCATGTTGGCTAGAGATAGAAAACCTAGTAACGGGGGACCCTTTTCAGCAGTAACCCTAAAAGGTGTATCATGATACCCTGAAACTAGGCAGGGTGGGGCACGATTACTGGGCTGATTGTAAGAGGTCAAATCGACGGCGGTGGTGTAGCAGTGTAGGTTCTAACGGGGTGCGGGCGTGCACACACTCCGGCGCAGAAAAATAAAGCACTGGGCACCAGTAGCATACCTGTGCATCCTAAGGTTGTGTCGGGCCGCCGCCATGGGACTTGATACACCCCATGGTGGGACCAGCATAGGTAACTACAACATCGGGGGCCGTAAGACACATGTAACTATGCGAGTAGGAGCCGATCATCATTGAATGGATCACATCACCCTGATTATGGGGTGCCAGTTGGGAACTAGTTTATACGGGTTCAGAGATTAACATGGGGTACGATAGTATATTCGACCCTAGACAACTTAACTAAGTTTATAGTGCTTTCCCACTTCTTGATTATACTTATCATACCCAGTTCTTTATTCATAGACAGAATAGTACTAGACTTACTCAGGCTTTATGTCTGACTCTACTTTTCTTTCGTCTTCTTTTCTTCCGTTTCCCCCCCACCCCAGGTCCACAGGGAGGGAACACTGCAGCTTGACCAGCCTTAACATCCAGCTTGAAGAAGAGAAATGTATTGCTTGGACCTTTTTCATTTTGAACTATGGCTTTGGACAACCACTATGGGGCTTTTGCAGTTTATCTATGTTTTCTTTATGCTTCTTTAAATAATGCAATCAAGACAGATTATGAAAGTGTTATGTCATGTTTTTGGAAAAAATGTAAGACAATTATGGTGATGATGTTGTAGCACGTATTTGCTTTTATGAAATAAAAGTTGTTGTTTTTCCGCTGTTTACAAATATGTGTTCTTATATCTGTCTTGTATATCTGTGACTTATACTTATAAACCTCCACCAAAATTAGGGCATTCCCTTTGAGAGTGACCCTAACGGAGGTGGGGTGTTTCACTTGGTATCAGAGCATAGGTTTACCAGATAAGATAAAAAGTTTTGAAAATTTATTTTCAAAAAGGAAATTTAAAGAAGCATTTTTAAAAGATAAAAGTATTATTTTATTTTAAAAGGCAAAGTCCACTCCCCAAAGCCATAGGTACTATCTCTTATCCTTCGTTTTGAACCTATCCTTTTTGTTTCAGCATGTCCGAAGATCTTAACTTACCGGAAGGGGTACCAATACCTGGTTGGTTTAGACGATTCTTAGAAGCAAGGGCCACTCAGCCAGGTCCTACCGTTCCTCCTCCCCCAGCTGCAGGAAATCATCCAACTGCAGCAGCGCCTCTTCCTCCACCTCCTCCACGGGGAAACACATTTGCTAAGATATGTAAAGATTTTAAAGCCATGGGAGGAAAGGATTTCCATGGAACTGAGTCCTTCGTAGCATCTAGGAATTGGCTGAAAGAAACTGAGGACCTATTCATCATCTTTGAGGTAGAAGATAGACAAAAAGTACAATTGGCAGTATGGCTATTGAAGGGCGAGGCTTCCTACTGGTGGGAAGTCACTAATGCTGAAAGACCAGTGGAGACATGGGAGGACTTTAGGGCAAGGTTCGAGGCTAAATTTCTCTCAGATGCGGAAAGAAGTTTGCAGTTGGAAAAATTCTTATTTCTTAAGCAAGGAGACAAGACTGTCAGAGAGTATGTGAATCAGTTCGATGAGCTGGCTAGGTTTGGGCTTGACCTAGTCAACACCCCGCACAAGAAGGCTCTCCGTTTCGTTAAAGGGTTAAATGAGCCATTACACAGTTTGGCCATGACCCATATACCCATGGGGGCCACGTATGAAAGATTGGTGCAAATGGCATTGCTGAATGAGGAGGATAAGGGCAAGAAGGAGGCAAAGGCAGAAAGCTCTCAAGGGAAGAAAGAGGGTTTGCAGCCTAAGAAGACAGACTTTAAGAAAGGCGGGAAAGGCAACAAAGAGAAGAGGAAATGTAATTTCTGTGGCAAAGTGGGGCACTTAGTAAAGGACTGCCGAAAAAAGAAGGCCAAGGAGAATGGTGGGTGCTTTTCTTGCGGTGAGACGGGCCACAGGGCTAAGGACTGCCCAAAGAAACGAGGACAGGGGCAGAGGGCTGGATCCACCTCAGGGGCACAGGTTCATGTGCTAGAAGCGCCACCTTTGCAACAGCGAGGTATAAATACTTCTGTAGAAAGTGTAGTTTATCTTTATGATCACCCCGTTCGCACTTTATTTGATTCTGGCGCATCACACTCCTTTATCTTGTCTGCTTTAGTAGAATCTCTGCACCTAAAAACTAGTATGGTAGAGGACCCCTTAATTGTTTCAAACCCAATTGGGGGCCCAGCTCATTTGTCTATGATCTGTTTGGGATTGAAAATTTCTATTCTAAGTGTAGAATTTCAATGTAGTGCCTTTGTTTTGGGCTTTTCGGGGTATGGTTTGATTTTGGGTATGGATTGGCTATCCAGTAATGGGGCCATCCTTGATTGTGAGAAAAGGGTTGTTAGGCTCCTAACCCAGCTCGGTAATACTTTGGAAATTTCTTGTAATCCCTCGTATGCGGTTATGCTTAGTTATCTTGAATCACTAGATTCCTCTGTTGAAAATTTGCAATCAGTTAGAGTGGTCCGGGAATATCCGGATGTCTTCGAAGAGGTGAAGGGCTTGCCTCCGAAGCGGGAGATAGAATTCCGCATATATCTTGTAGATAATGCAAAGCCCGTTGCGTTGACCGTTAGACACATGGCTCCACGAGAAAGAAAAGAGCTCAGTAAACAGATTAAAGAGCTTCTAGAGAAGGGGTTCATTAGGAGGAGCATTTCAGAATGGGGCGCTCCAGTAGTGTTCGCCACTAAGGCAGAAGGTTCATTTCGCTTATGAATTTTGGAGAGCTTGCGTGAAACCATGAGTACGCCGTTATGTTTGAGCCGAGTATACTAGAAGTAGAGTAAGTGAAAGAGGAACGAGAGGCAATAATGAAATAGGTTCCAACTCATATTTTGGAAACAAGAATTAAGAAGCTACGAAATTGTGAAGTTAAAGACGGACAAAGCATAATGGAGTTAAGCTCAAGGAAATGCGACTTAGAAGATTGAAGACTAGATTCGTGCATCATATCTCTTCTTAAGAGTATATCCTTGATCCCTCTCTTCCTGTAGAGCTTACTTGCATGCTATCTTTTCTGTTTATCCTCTCGGTCCCATTCTCAATCCAATTTCTGTCGCAAACCCCATAGGGAGTATGACTCATCTGTTAGTAACACATGTTGGGACTTGAGGGTGTTCGTTGGATTGACCAAACTTTTTGGGTTTTATAGGATACGGGTTGGTCTTAGGAAGGGACTCCCTTGTGACCTAAAAGGAGTCCATCATGCTTAGTTTCCTAGAATCATATATGGTGGTTGGGTTGAGTAATTCTTTGGGTGTCAGTCTGATGTTGATTTCGGTCTTCGGGGCTGATGCTTAGAGAGTTCTTCTCCTAATCAATATATATGTGGCATAGATTTCCAGTTTTGACATTGCCTAATGGGCACAAAGTTTTTACTTGTTTCTATCATTCGACTATACCTTTAGGTAGGACCATTTCCTATCATTGAGAAAATTTGGAAAATGACCTATAGATTAGAGCTACCCGAAAAATTGGCCGGAGTTCACAACGTTTTTCACGTTTCACATCTCCGAAAAATGTCTACATGAGTCTGCTGAAGTGGTAAAGCCAAATATCCTCGAAGAGGCCGAAGTGGAACGCGAAGCAACCATAAGGAAAGTTCCAACCCGCATACTAGGAACGGAAGTGAAGAAGCTACGCAACCGCGAAGTCAAGCTCGTTAAAGTTCAGTGGAGCGACGCCGAGGGAGACGCGACTTGGGAAACTGAAGCTAGAATACGCACTGCCTACCCTTTTCTGTTCGAGGGTACATCCTTGATCTTTCATTTTCCTTAAGTTGCGCTTTTATCTATCTTTTTAGGTATATTTCCTCGACCTTATCTTTTAGGTAGAAACCCTTTGGATGGAAACATGTAATTGAAACATGTTATGTATGATGGTTGCAAGTGGTTGCAAGTGATTGCTAGTGGTTGCTCGTGGTTGCATATACACACACAATCTAGGTTTTAGATCGGCTCAGTCACTTCATATTGCATATGCAGATATGTTGCATTCGTATATGGTTGAACTTTAATGTGTTGTCATATGGATGTTGCATTTGGATTGAATGAGTGTGCACTCATGTAGAATCATGAATAAGGAAAATTTGCATACATAATGGATTCATGGCACTTACATAACTCGCATTAAGGAGGTCAACTGAATCAGTAAGACCGCCTGATTTTGCATTAGATAAGTTCATGTACACACACACTTCGCATATGATCATAAAGCATTAGAAGTCTTTTAAGGACAATGGATGCTCGTGTTTGATGGATGAGTAGATGGATGATTGGATGTTAGGATATACATTCCTCCTAACTTGAAGATTTCGGGGACGAAATCCTTTTAAGTGGGGGAGAATGTAACACCCCGCGAATTCTATAACTATGAAATTCGCAAAATTAAAGTATAATTAATCTGAAAATCAAAGAACTAAGGGAAACGGGATACTCCATTGCGTTCGTCTCGGAAAAATACGCGAAATAGAGTCCGAGTTTTCGAAAAACGGAGTCCGTATGAAGAAGATATGGCCTTCGGAAGTTTCTGAATTAAGTTTAAAATTCAAACAGAATAAAATAGCTCAGGAAATCAAATTTAAATTCCAAAATGGGGCCCAATGGGCCAGGGCGGAAAAACACCCGCCTAACGCACCCAGGTCGACTGGGCTGTCGACCTGGTCTAGCCAGGTCGACAGGGCTGTCGACAGGGCTGTCGACAGGCATGTCGACCTGGTCCAGAGCCAGGTCGAACCCAGGCCAACCTGGCTGGCCTATTCTATGTTGGTCGATTTTCTGTGGTCTGCTTTGTCATTAGGGCTAGGTGGCAGGCTCTAATTGGTCTCTCTTTCGAATGAATGGCTACGATCAATCCAAGCAACATCAATGGTCCTAATCAGTTCATAACCCCTATAAAAATGACCCTAGACTCAACCCTAATCTATTCATTCAAAAATAAGAACAAAGCCGCCATGTTGCTGAGGAACGACTAAGAGTAGCCACCAAATTGGAGAGAAGATTAGGGGGCAAATTCTAAAGCCTAAAGCAATTCAAGCAAATCAAATCAACGCCTACGTCAAAAGGAGTCGCATCTCTAAAATTCCTAAATTAGAGAATTCGCCACAACGATTGTAAGTAGAGTATTATTTTGGTATGAACAAATAATTGTGTTGGTTTGTATATTTGATTTGTGGCGATAAAGTAATTCATATTTGGGTGTTGCTATTGATTTGGAACATTGTATACGTTTGGATATTCTCGAATTATGTTATTCATTATGAAAAACTACATGCGGTAGTTTTATGCAAGTATACGTTTGGAATATTCGCAAATTATGTTGAAGCTACATGTATGTAGTTGATTAATTGAAATTCATGCAAGTTTGGGGTTTTGCTACTATGCCGTCATAATGTGTATTTTTATACAAACATCATTTTTGTGAAGTAATTGGAATAAGTTTGGGTTATCATAATCCATATGAAATTATGTGAAAATTTGGCATCATGATCTATGTATTAAGCCATGTTTTGTACTAGAAACCTATTTGCAAACTTGTGAATATGACTAGGCTATGATTTGATATTTTACATAATTGAAATCTATGTTAGGTCTATATTGTTAACAAGAATTATATGATGACATATGTGGTATATAGCTAGGTTAGATTCAAAAATCCCTTTTGCAAGTTTGCATGACTAAAGTAAAAATCATGATTTCATGTTAGAAATATTTATGCCATGGTTATGTGAATAAATTTAACTATACTTTTGTATTAGTCACAAAAGTAGGCACCTTTGTAAACATGTAGAAACCTTATGAACATGATTTGCTTATGGTTGACACTATGCCTAAATAAGAACATAGGTCTATGTTGTATGTGTCAATAATGATATCCAATTTAGATTCTTAGCTTAACTACAAGTTTACATGGTTTGATTCATGTCACTTATGCTTTATGACCAAAGTATATGTTACTACTATGCAAGTACACCAGTTTCTATTTTGTAGTTCCAACGTCACATTGCAAGTTCATGCGCTCACAATCCCCTTTTTGTGTATGTAATCACGCTTTAAGCCTCCCCTCTTTCGCATGGCTAAGTTGGGCTTAAAAAGGTTAAGCCCAACATATAAACGAACGTATTAAACGGGGGAAAATAACGTTGGGCTAAATTAATTAATAAATGAAAATATAAAGTAGAAGGGCCCAAATTCAAGTATGGGTTGGGCCCCTGATTGGTGTAACCTTTACGCCATTTACTTAATAATGGGCCGCAAATATTTACATATAAATAAAGAAGAAAGACAAAATATGTAAATGTAGAAAATACGATGTGTTTAACCCGAGGTTGGATTGAGTTGTGATGTAAACCTGCCCGGAACCGCCCGGCTGTCCAGTAGTCACAACAATACCTATCCAATGTGGGAGGTTAAACATGGAGCCCAATAAGGACCCGAGGTTAGACTGAGTTGTGGCGTAAGACTGCCCGGAACCAACCGGCAACAGGCAGCCACAACAATACCTGTCTAATGTGAGAGGTCAGGGCCTTAATAAGACAATTAAGGCTGAGTCAGGATTGTTAGGATTAAGTGAACTAAAGACTTAATCAAAATGGAACATGCTAAACTAAACGGACTGGTGGGGGTTAGGTTAGAAAACACTTAACCAACTTAGCATGTTGGCTAGAGATAGAAAACCTAGTAACGGGGGACCCTTTTCAGCAGTAACCCTAAAAGGTGTATCATGATACCCTGAAACTAGGCAGGGTGGGGCACGATTACTGGGCTGATTGTAAGAGGTCAAATCGACGGCGGTGGTGTAGCAGTGTAGGTTCTAACGGGGTGCGGGCGTGCACACACTCCGGCGCAGAAAAATAAAGCACTGGGCACCAGTAGCATACCTGTGCATCCTAAGGTTGTGTCGGGCCGCCGCCATGGGACTTGATACACCCCATGGTGGGACCAGCATAGGTAACTACAACATCGGGGGCCGTAAGACACATGTAACTATGCGAGTAGGAGCCGATCATCATTGAATGGATCACATCACCCTGATTATGGGGTGCCAGTTGGGAACTAGTTTATACGGGTTCAGAGATTAACATGGGGTACGATAGTATATTCGACCCTATACAACTTAACTAAGTTTATAGTGCTTTCCCACTTCTTGATTATACTTATCATACCCAGTTCTTTATTCATAGACACAATAGTACTAGACTTACTCAGGCTTTATGTCTGACTCTACTTTTCTTTCGTCTTCTTTTCTTCCGTTTCCCCCCCACCCCAGGTCCACAGGGAGGGAACACTGCAGCTTGACCAGCCTTAACATCCAGCTTGAAGAAGAGAAATGTATTGCTTGGACCTTTTTCATTTTGAACTATGGCTTTGGACAACCACTATGGGGCTTTTGCAGTTTATCTATGTTTTCTTTATGCTTCTTTAAATAATGCAATCAAGACAGATTATGAAAGTGTTATGTCATGTTTTTGGAAAAAATGTAAGACAATTATGGTGATGATGTTGTAGCACGTATTTGCTTTTATGAAATAAAAGTTGTTGTTTTTCCGCTGTTTACAAATATGTGTTCTTATATCTGTCTTGTATATCTGTGACTTATACTTATAAACCTCCACCAAAATTAGGGCATTCCCTTTGAGAGTGACCCTAACGGAGGTGGGGTGTTTCAAATATTTTATACAATTCATTTATACAATAAAAAATGATATTTTTATTGTTCTAACATTTTTAGAAAATTTCGGCAACATAACGGCGCGATACTAGAACCGGAATAAGGTCTAGCCTTATCCCTCACCTAATACTGGCTCGCGCCATACACATACCAATTCCAATCAATTCATTTCGCTTCCCGAACCAAATTCAAACAAGTAAACCAATCAACCAAACAACCAAATAAACATGGTTTACAACATAGGTGTCGGGTGCTACTAAGCACCGTCTCCATCCTAGCATATATATTTAACTAGAAAATAAATTAGAGTGAGAAGTTCTCACCTTTGGTTTCCACTTCTCCATTCTTTATGTCTAAATGGTTTGGATTTGGATTCGTTTCCAGTCCGTTCCATCGCAATCTTTTTCACGCTGTTTATATTAAAAATCACATTTTTAGTACAGTGCTATCTGTACTAAAAATAATATTTTTATCTCACTAAAAACATTATGATTCATACGATAAAAATCTCATTTTTTTAAAAAATCTCATCTTTATATTTTTAAAAATCTCATCTTTATTTTTTAAAAATCATATCTTTATATTTTTAAAAATCATATTTTTTCACTACTAAAATTCTAATCTTTCTATAATAAAAATCTAATTTTTCTATTTTAAAAATCCTAGCTTTTCTATTATAAAAATCTTAGCTTTTCTATTTTAAAAATCTTAGCTTTTCTACTTTAAAAATCTTAGCTTTTCTATTTTAAAAATCCTAGCCTTTCTATTTTAAAAATCTAAACTTTACTAATTTTAAAATTTTAAACTTTACTAATTTTAAAAATCTAAACTTTACTTTATATATAAAAAATCTCAGATTTTATATAATAAATAAATAAAAAACTCACTGTATTTCAGCACTAGTGGTTGGAGGTGAGGTTGGCGAGGTCGGGGGTCCTTGCAGTGGTGGTAGTTGGCCATTCAGGTGGCGGCGGTGGTAATTTCCCGCGGTTTTTGGGTTTTAGAGGTGGGGGGGGGGGGGGGGGCTCGGAGATGATTGGAGAAGAAAGGGGAGGAGGGAGAAGCGAAGGAGGAGGGGAGGGCAGTCTGGTGAGGCGATGACGGGGTGGGTGGCGCGATGGGGGGGAGGGCTAACGGCGAGACCGACTTAGGTTTTTTCTTTTTTTCTTTATTCGTACGTGAGACGACCCGATTTCCCGTTCTCACGGAAACAAGGTTATCTTTTGGAATATAACACAGAAACATATAATAGCAGAACAAAATTAAATAAATACACCAGAATGAACAACAAAATATACTGGATAAAAGTAATCATCAGAGTTACACAGTATACAGGATCTTACTTAGTACAAATACAGTTCAGCTATACATAAATGTCTACAGCGGAAATAAACAAAATATGTACAATAGGAGCTGAACAGCATAAAAAGAAATAAATGATAGAATCCATCTTCAGCTCCAGCTATCCAGAAAGAACCAGCTAAACCTGAAAACAAGGCTGCCCGTGTAGAAAAAGGGGCACCCGAGTTTGAGAGTGAAACAAACTACGAGTCAGTCATGGGACTGGTATGAGAAATCTACTCAACACATATACAATTTGGCTAATCACAGGACCACGCCACTTTCGTGGAACGGGTTTACTCCATTGGATTGCCAGTGCTTTAAAACAAATCTTTCTTTTAAACATCGCTATGCTTTTTATAAAAATGAAGCCGTTATAAGACTCAGTTCCCATCACACAATGCAACGCAAACCGGAGGATAGAGTTTTTACCTTATAACGGCCAAGATATGCTTGATACGAATAAAACAAAGGCATTTGATATTATTACTAGTGTTTATATGTTTTGAAAACAATTTCAAATCATAACTATCAATCATAGACGGCATTAATGCCCCATACCACTATGTCGCCATATATAGGTATACAATCAAAACCGCACGATGTCGTATTTGGAAATTGGATTTCCGTCATGAACCAAGGCAAAAGATAGTCCTTACCGAATTCGAGACGCTCTAGCCCGTGTCTCAGGAACAGCCGCAACTGCCCCTTGGAGCGACAGGGCCGGTCCACCGATGTGGATTATTATACCTGAACACTACGTCTCCCCGCCCTTTGGGGCGTAAACGAGCCAACGAATGACTCCATCGGACCCGGATCGTCCGATCAAACCGAGGCGCCTCGCAACAGCAACAACCACATAGGTGAAAAGTATATAAATGTCAGGGCTGGTAGGTCACTGACACCACCCTAGCTAGAAGGAAACGCAGGCCCTCCCTGAGGTCCTTCCTCCCGTTTTAGGTTCCTACCGGGGTGTGAGGCTCGCGAATTCACGTTATACACAAAGCTACGCCACACAGGCGGTGCTTTGATCATCACCACAAGACTTTGCTTTTCAACAGAAGCCCTGATCACTGCATCTTAGCATGCCACACAGAATAAATCCTATGTCAGACACACAGTCCATTTACAAGTCCGTTCTGGGTCTGAACGAAACCGGAGGCACTAAATACCTCGCAAACCCTTCGATCAACACGTACGTATGAACGATCACCACTCATTATCCATATTTCGGGATGCCTCCCAATCAGGACCTCGGTTACCATCCAAACGAGGTGAAGATCTCCGGTCTTCGACCATCGTCTTCATCTTCGAATTTCAATCGTCGGGCGATTATTCGAAATGAGA
The DNA here is from genome assembly GCA_030737875.1 of Allium sativum. Taxonomy (NCBI): domain Eukaryota; kingdom Viridiplantae; phylum Streptophyta; class Magnoliopsida; order Asparagales; family Amaryllidaceae; genus Allium; species Allium sativum. Next base: position 206,258,087 of record CM060919.1, read on the forward strand.
ATTAACTCGGCCTTTTCAAATAATTCACGTATATTTAGAATTTCAAATCGATTTATTTCAATAGTTAAATTATTCGACAACACCAATTGGGTTCTTTATATAGTTTTCACACCAAACACATTCAACCATCAAACATCACATAAATCAAGCAAATTCAGTTTATTTCCATTCCATATCGCTTACGATATTTTATAACTATTTATCGCTATTTTTATTTATTTTAAAATAGCTAATATATTCAAAACGACGTTTCGGGCCATAACGTGGCCGTGGCGCTGTTTTTCTTGAGATTTGATTTACACATATCTGAAAATCTAACCGTTGGATCTTCACAAAATTTACATCATTAGAAAGGTCTTTTCAAAACGAACCCAACGGTTCCAGTTTCGGGAAAATCCGACGGTCGGATCTCCCGGTACAATCGTTTGAATTTTCGATTTCAAAATACGAACTGCAGCGTCGTTATTCGATTAAATATAATTTTATTTATATATATAAATAAATATAATCGTTTCTGGCGCTGTTTTTCTTCAGATTTGAATTAAACATTCCAGACAATCCAACCGTTGGATTTTTACAAGGTTGGTGCCGTTGGAAAGATTATTCCAAGGCGAACCCGACGGTTGAGGTTTCGGGAAAATCCAATGGTCGGATTTCCCGTACTAGTCGTTTGAAATCACGGTTTCGAAATACGAACTGCACGGCTTCGTTTCGTTTTAATTTTATTTATATTTATATAGTTATATAAATATAGTTCATTCAACGATTTCTATATCGTTTTTACTTCAAATATTTTTCTAACACCTTAAATTTTGGAAAAATTTCGCCATAACCTCCCCTGCACCGGGAGCGTCGGGAAATCGCAAATAGCGTCCCGGTCCTTCTAATCTCAAAAAGAAAAAGAAGAAGCCAAGCGGCTAGCCAATAGGCTCAAAATCATCACCCAAACAAATCAGTAAATGTGTACCTATTTGTCGGGCACAAAATTTTATTCCTCTTCTCTAGCCCCTTTGCTATAACCTGTTCAAAGAATATGCATGTACATATATATACAGTTCATATCATTTTTCATTTTCTATTCAACTTCATATTCGATTCCTATTTGGTTTAAAAACACCATTCATTCTAATGTTACATAATTAGGTGCAAATCATTTCATTAGCTAATTAATGAATATTTCAACTCATATATGTTTATTTTGAACAAGTGGTTAGTTTTAACACTTCACATTTCAACGATTTATGCATACAATAAAAATGTGATTTTTATTGTAAAACGATTCATTTCAAAACACTATTTTTCTATATAGTTCATATAGTCGATAAAAGGTGATTTTTATTATCAAACAATTTATTTCAAATTATGAAAACCATTCAACACATGAATTTCTAAACAACGAATGAATATCAATTCAACACATGAATGTTTTCTATAGTTTTTATATATAGATAGAAATGTGATTTTTATTATCGAACTATTTATTTCAAAATATGAATACCATTCAACACATGAATTTCTAAACAACGAATGAATATCAATTCAACACATGAATGTTTTCAATAGTTTTTAGATATAGATAAAAATGTGATTTTTATTATCTAACAGTTTATTTCAAAATATGAATACCATTCAACACATGAATTTCTAAACAACGAATGAATATCAATTCAACACATGAATGTTTTCAATAGTTTTTAGATATAGATAAAAATGTGATTTTTATTATCTAACAGTTTATTTCAAAATATGAATACCATTCAACACATGAATTTCTAAACAACGAATGAATATCAATTCAACACATGAATGTTTTCAATAGTTTAAGCATATGAAAATAATTCAAACACACAAATATTATTCAAAATTTCGGCAGCATAACGGCAGGGTAGTTACACCGGCACCGTCCCTAGTACGGCTCCTCGCTCTACCTTAAAACCTCGCGGTTTTTGACAATGGGAATCATGCATCTAGTTCGCACGCAGGCGGCATGTATATATATTTATTTCAATTCCACAAACTAATCCTATGTGGTTTCAACCAAATATTTCACAACCACAAATGGGTATTTTTCAACCACAATCAACCAATATCAATCACAAACAATCCCAAACAATCATTCAATTTTCACCACAATTTCAACCAATAAATATCGTCCATGGTTTGTGGACGAGGGGCGTATATATATATATATAGATATATTTATATATAGCAATTTATATATAGTTACTCACATTCAATTTCAACACATATATAATAATTTTTAAATCAGAAATCTCACCAAAAGCTATCCAACTGCACGACACTTCCTAATATAAATCTTCGCCTATTTGTCGCTTTCACCCGTATTCTCTGCATATGTAAAAATAGAATTTTTACCATGCTATTCAATATATAAAAATCGAATTTCGACTTCGCTATTCAATATATAAAAATATGATTTTTACTTTTGCTTTCACATATAAAAAATATGATTTTTGCTTTTGCTTTCACATATAAAAATATGATTTTTGCTTTCACATATAAAAAATATGTTTTCTATTTTATAAGTCATTTTTAAAATCAGTTTTTATATTCTTTAAAATTTCTTTAAAATCAAATCAGTTTTTATACTTTATAAAATTCAGTTTTATTTCTTTATATTTTAAAACAGTTTCAGTTTTAAACTTTATTTAATTTATTCAATTTTTACTTTTTTTTTTTATTCCTTTTCAAAATCAGTTTATACTTTAAAATAAATAAATCAGTTTATACCTTTAAAAATAAAATCAGTTTTGAATACTTTTTTAAAAACTCAGTTTTTATTTTATAAAAATTTCTGTTTTGAATACTTTTTAAAAACTCAGTTTTTATTTTATAAAAATTTCTGTTTTGAATACTTTTTAAAAACTCAGTTTTTATTTTATAAAAATTTCTGTTTTGAATACTTTTAACAAATTCAGTTTTAATCTTTATAAAATCTGTTTTAATCTTTTTAAAATCTGTTCAAAATTCATAAAAATAAAAAAAAAAAATAGTTTTGAATTCTAATAAGACAGTTTGAAATCAAAATAAAAAAAACAGTCTTTAAACCTAATTAAAAACTCAGTATTTAAATTATTAAAATAAAATAACAAAATACTTACGGGGGGTTTCACCGATCGTCGGAGGTGGCAAGGCGGCAAACGGCAAGGCGGGGGGGATCTCGAACGGGGCTCGCGAATTCCTATCGCGGTGGCTTCTGGGGGCTCGTCTCTGCTTCGACGAACTGGGGGTCGCGATGCTCCTGGAGGCTCGCGAATTGGCACGGAGGGTTCGGGTGTTCGATCGACGGAGGGGGATGGGGGACAGGCGGAGGCGGGCTGAGCTTGGTGGAGGCGACGAGGTGTTCTTCCGCCGTTCCTCTCTTTTTTTTTTTTTTTTTTATTCTGTACTGAAATCGGTAATGAATTATACGGGGGGGGGGCCAAGGTATCGGAGAAACTTTAGATATTTTTTTTTTTTTTTTTTTATTATTTTATTATTTAATTTTGCAAATAGGTTGACTTTTACATACGACCTCGAAACGAGGCCCACCGTCTGTCGTCCGTAGCGTTTTACCCCCATTCCGAACACAATGGGATATGTATCGCAAGCTGGTTTGATCGTTACAGCCAGTTTCCTTTTGAATTTTCTTTTAAATCATTATATTGAATTTTAAACGTACATTTCAAATTACCGGGGCCACATACTAACTAGAAAAATTCCAGAAAAATATTTTCTAGCTTCGTATTGACGATACGGTCCTAACAAAACTAGTTTCGTCGAATTCTGAGACCGTTTGCTAAATGGCCAATTTCCATTCGATTAAAATCAACAGAAACTGGTCAAACGCGTTTTCCTTTGCCACGCTCACATATTGATTCGAAAAATTATGAAATTTGAAATCTAGCAATAACTTGACACTGCGGATCCAACAAAAGTGGTTTCGTCGAAATCCGAGGTTATCTGCAAAATGTCCATTTTTAAGGGCCTGAATTCCATAGCGACTATTCAGAATTTTCAACTGGACATATCTTTTGATTCCCGCTATCAAACTTCGATTGGTCGGATTCGTTAGAAAGATATCATCAATTAGATTCCATTATTTTTGGTTTCACTAAAATCCAGATTGTTTTGCACCAGGTATATTCAATTGAAGTTTGAAATCGAATTATCGAACTACCGCGCCATTTTCAATTCTATATATAATTATAATTAATTATATTGGTTTTCAAATGTCGATTTCGACTCAGTTTTCATCGCCTTTATTTAAAATATTTATTTTAAATATTTAAAATCCATTATTTTAGCCAATTTAAAATTTTTAAATTGGTTCAGATTTTCTGGGTCGTTACAATCTCCCCCACTTAAAACTTTTCGTCCCCGAAAAGGAATAAAGTCGAAAGTGGTTTGATAAATCTACAATCCCACAATACAACAACCAATTTGTTTTTAATATTCAGAGTATAGAATAAACAAAGCACATCCATGGGAAGAAAATAGCAACAGAATAGAGAATTAAATGGTAATGCGAAGTAGGGTAAATGTACCTTGCACCAGAGTCAATCAGAGATATCTACTCGGCATCTAGGATAAGCTTTCTGAATGCTCTCCTCCGTTTCCCAAGTACAATCTCGCGGATCTCCACTCCATTGCACTTTGACTAAGTGAACCTTCTTGTTCCTCAGCTCTTTGGTTTCTTTGCCGATAATCTTTAGCGGCTCTCGCCTCACGGCTAATTCTGGCGTAATTTCAATATCCTGCTGAGCTGCTTCTTCCACGATCAAGTCTGGATCATGAACGTGTTTTCGAAGTTGAGATATGTGAAATACATCATGAACTCCAGGCAACCAGTCAGGCAGTTTGACCCTATAAGCGAGAGTTCCAATCCGTTCCAGAATAGGAAACGGACCAATGAATTTAGGCGCTAACTTTCCAGTTTTACCGAACCGGATAACTCCTCTCATCGGCGATACTTTCAAATATACATAGTCGCCAACTTCGAAGGATATATCTCTTCTTCTTTTATCGGCATAGCTCTTTTGTCGGCTTTGAGCGGCGAGTAATCGCTTCTTAATAAAATCGACTTTGTCAGCAGCTTCGCGAATCATATCCGGACCCAACACAAGTCTATTTCCAGGCTCGACCCAACAAGCGGGAGATCGGCAAGGTCTGCCATATAACGCTTCGAATGGCGACATTGTCAGACTCGCCTGGTAGCTGTTATTATAAGAGAATTCAGCCAAATGCAGATGGTCTTCCCATGATCCACCGAAATCTATAACACAAGCCCGCAATAGATCTTCTAAAATGCGATTCACCCTCTCAGTCTGACCGTCTGTCTGAGGATGATAAGCGGTGCTCAAGTTTAACTTCGTTCCCAGCTCGACTTGAAATGCTTCCCAGAATTTGCTAGTGAATATTGTATCTCTATCACTTACTATACTGAGTGGCACTCCATGCAGTCTAACTATTTCCCTGAAGTAAATATGCGCCAGACTCTGAGCAGTTCTATTTGATTTGACAGGTATGAAATGGGCGGTCTTCGTGAAGCGATCTACGATCACCCAAATACTGTCATTTCCTTTTCTGGTCCTGGGCAGACCATCAATGAAATCCATAGAAATATGTTCCCACTTCCAGCCAGGAACTTCTAGTGGTTGTAATAGTCCAGCCAATTTCTGTTGGTCGCTTTTAACTAGCTGGCAAGTAGGGCATCGACTAACATATATCGAAACGTCTCTTTTCATAGCCTTCCACCAGAAAGTTCTTTTGAGATCGTTATACATTTTGGCCACACCAGGATGGATACTCAGCTTGGACTTGTGACACTCGTCTAACACTTCCCTTTTTAACTCTGGGATGTCAGGAACACAAATCCTTCCTTTTAATCTCAAGGTCTCGTCGTTATCTATTTGAAAACACGAGGGTTCGCCTTTCTGAATCCTTTTGATCATATCTTTGATAAAGTTATCCTCCTTCTGAAGAATAGATATTTTGTCAATCAAGGAAGTCGTGATAATAAAGCTGGCGATCATTACATTCTTTCGACTCAGCGCATCGGCCACGACATTGGCTTTCCCTGGAGTATATATAATTTCAAAGTCATATGCTGCAAGAAACTCCAGCCAACGTTGCTGCCTCAAATTCAAGTCCTTCTGAGTGAACAGATACTTTAATGACTGATGGTCTGTAAACAGTTCGAATCTCTCACCGAGAAGATAGTGTCTCCAGATTTTCAAAGAGAATATGATAGCCAATAACTCAAGATCATGAGTTACGTAGTTCTTCTCGTGTGGCTTCAGTTGACGGCTAGCATAAGCAATTACTTGGCCTCTTTGCATTAACACTGCTCCAAGGCCTTCTCTAGAAGCATCAGTCCAGACTTTTAGATCCTGGTTGCCATCAATGATGGTTAACACTGGAGCTGTTGTTAATCTTAACTTTAGCTCTTCAAAAGCCTCCTCACTCTCTTCAGTCCATTTGAACTTAGAATGCTTCTTTGTAAGCTTCGTTAAGTGGCCAGATATCTTCGAAAAGTCTTTAACGAACTTCCGGTAATAGCTAGCCAATCCGAGAAAACTGCGGACTTCAGTGGGAGTACTGGGCTGTTTCCAATTCTGAATAGCTGTGATTTTGCTTGGATCCACAGCGATTCCATCTTTCGATACGACATGGCCTAGAAATTTCACTTCATCTTGCCAGAAGATACATTTGGAAAACTTGGCTTTTAATACATTTCTTCTGAGGATTTCTAACACTTGTTCCAGATGCTTTTCATGTTCGGCTTTTGATTTAGAGAAGATTAGAATATCATCAATAAAAACCAGAACAAATTTATTCAAAACCCCTCTGAATACTCTGTTCATCAGATCGACGAAATAGGCTGGAGCGTTACATAAGCCGAACGACATTACTAACCACTCATAGAATAAGTCGGGGCCTCTGAACGCTGTCATTGGAACACACTCTTCGGCAATTCGAAGTTGATGGAAGCCTGTAGCTAGGTCCATTCTTGAAAATACTTGTGCTCCATTTAATCGATCCAATAAATCATCAATTCGCGGCAATGGATATTTATTCTTTATGGTTTGCTTGTTCAAATCACGATAGTCCACGCATAGACGTAGAGTACCATCAGATTTTGGGACAAAAACCACTGCTGCACCCCAATCAGAGAAACTAGGCCTGATCAGACCTTTCCATACTAGCTGTCGTGTTTGATTGTCTAATTCCTCCTTCTCTTTCAAGGACATCCTTCGAATAGCGTGAACTACCGGCCTTGCATTTGGAATTAAAGCAATTTTGAAATCTATTTCTCTCTGCGGAGGCAAGCGAACAACTTCCTCAAACACATCCGCATAATTCTTGACGACAGGAATATCTTTAATGAGGTCAGGAATATTCTCTATGACTTCAGGGACATTTTCTATTTGGGCTGGAGAAACATCGAGAGCTGACCAGAAATCTTTTCTATTTGAAGTCGGGCCTTCACATGGTATGGTTATATAATTCCCCGATTGGGCCTTTGCTTTAACCACTCTCTCGGCGCATTTAACTTCAGCTTCATATTTGGTTAGCCAATCCAATCCCAGAATAAGATCGAATTCATTAAAATTCATGATGATAGAGACCATGGGGAATTTATAGCAAGAAAAAGAGACGGGCACTGCACAAATCCAACTGAGATTGATAGAACCCCCGACCGGATTCTGGACAGTCATTGGTTCCTTGAGCTTCCTCAAATTCAAATCTAGTTTCTTAGCGGCACTCTTTGAAATAAAGCTTCGTGACGCGCCTGTGTCAAACAGTACTTTGACTGGAATGTTTTTGACAGTAAGCGTGCCTTCTAACACATCAGACCTTTCTTGACTAGCTGAGGGCTCAGAGGTTTCTGCTAATTCATTCACTTGAACTATTTCAGTCTTTTTCAACTGCCAGCAATCTTGCTTTACGTGACCATCCTGATGGCAGAGATTGCATTTTCTATTCGCTTGATGTCCTTTGGATTTAAGTCCACCTTTTAATCGCTTCCTTAAGGGCCCGCAGTTTATCGACAAATGCCCCTTCAGATGGCAGTTAGAGCAAGTAGTAGTCGTTGCCGGTTCCTTTTCAGATTTAGCCCTTTTTCTATTGACACTGGGCTTCTTACTGGCTTCAGGAATATCAATTTCAGACTCTGCTTTGTCACTACAACGAACTTCCTCTTCGTCGCGCAACATTCCTTTCTTATGGAGATCTTCATACTGATAAGCCATATAAATCATTTCTGAGAAAGGAAGCTTCACATGCCCCAATACCTTATTCTGGTATTTCCTTTGAAGGCCATGGATAAATCTAAGATTCTTCCTCTTTGGGTTTTGAATTAGATGAGGAGCAAAGTGAGAAAGTTCATTGAATTTCTTATGATATTCGGGAATGGTCATGTCTCCTTGAATTAGATAAGAAAATTCATCGCATAGCCGTTCGGTCGCTTCGGGAGGAGTAAATCTTTCTAAGAAAATCACTTTGAATCTATCCCAGGTGATATCACCTTCTGGATTATTCTGTATAACCGAATCCCACCAAAACAAAGCTTCGTCTTTGAATGCCCAGGAGGCCAGTAATCTTTTCTGGTCATCCCTAAGCTTTAATGCTTCGAAGATTTTCTCAGCCGAACGAATCCAAGCTTGTGTCTTCATAATAGATTCTTCACCAGAGAACGGTATTCCACCCATATTTCGATATTTGATTAATAGGGCCTCAATATCCGGTTCTGCATTCCTTCTGTTTCTGACACTCATTTTCTAGAACTTCTGCAAATTGCAGATCAAGTGTCAGGTCACAGAAAAGGTATTAAAATATAGAGACAAATACTTGAAGTGTAAATGTGTCTATCGAAGTGTATTCATTCTGCTTTACTCATACTAGGATATTACTGATCCTATCTGTATTGAGTTACCCGTCCTAGAACACTACTGGTTCTATTTCTGACGAGTTCGTTCAAATGTTATATTCCAGAACTAAGCTTAACCAAAGCTCTGATACCACGTTGAGACGACCCGATTTCCCGTTCTCACGGAAACAAGGTTATCTTTTGGAATATAACACAGAAACATATAATAGCAGAACAAAATTAAATAAATACACCAGAATGAACAACAAAATATACTGGATAAAAGTAATCATCAGAGTTACACAGTATACAGGATCTTACTTAGTACAAATACAGTTCAGCTATACATAAATGTCTACAGCGGAAATAAACAAAATATGTACAATAGGAGCTGAACAGCATAAAAAGAAATAAATGATAGAATCCATCTTCAGCTCCAGCTATCCAGAAAGAACCAGCTAAACCTGAAAACAAGGCTGCCCGTGTAGAAAAAGGGGCACCCGAGTTTGAGAGTGAAACAAACTACGAGTCAGTCATGGGACTGGTATGAGAAATCTACTCAACACATATACAATTTGGCTAATCACAGGACCACGCCACTTTCGTGGAACGGGTTTACTCCATTGGATTGCCAGTGCTTTAAAACAAATCTTTCTTTTAAACATCGCTATGCTTTTTATAAAAATGAAGCCGTTATAAGACTCAGTTCCCATCACACAATGCAACGCAAACCGGAGGATAGAGTTTTTACCTTATAACGGCCAAGATATGCTTGATACGAATAAAACAAAGGCATTTGATATTATTACTAGTGTTTATATGTTTTGAAAACAATTTCAAATCATAACTATCAATCATAGACGGCATTAATGCCCCATACCACTATGTCGCCATATATAGGTATACAATCAAAACCGCACGATGTCGTATTTGGAAATTGGATTTCCGTCATGAACCAAGGCAAAAGATAGTCCTTACCGAATTCGAGACGCTCTAGCCCGTGTCTCAGGAACAGCCGCAACTGCCCCTTGGAGCGACAGGGCCGGTCCACCGATGTGGATTATTATACCTGAACACTACGTCTCCCCGCCCTTTGGGGCGTAAACGAGCCAACGAATGACTCCATCGGACCCGGATCGTCCGATCAAACCGAGGCGCCTCGCAACAGCAACAACCACATAGGTGAAAAGTATATAAATGTCAGGGCTGGTAGGTCACTGACACCACCCTAGCTAGAAGGAAACGCAGGCCCTCCCTGAGGTCCTTCCTCCCGTTTTAGGTTCCTACCGGGGTGTGAGGCTCGCGAATTCACGTTATACACAAAGCTACGCCACACAGGCGGTGCTTTGATCATCACCACAAGACTTTGCTTTTCAACAGAAGCCCTGATCACTGCATCTTAGCATGCCACACAGAATAAATCCTATGTCAGACACACAGTCCATTTACAAGTCCGTTCTGGGTCTGAACGAAACCGGAGGCACTAAATACCTCGCAAACCCTTCGATCAACACGTACGTATGAACGATCACCACTCATTATCCATATTTCGGGATGCCTCCCAATCAGGACCTCGGTTACCATCCAAACGAGGTGAAGATCTCCGGTCTTCGACCATCGTCTTCATCTTCGAATTTCAATCGTTGGGCGATTATTCGAAATGAGAATTAACTCGGCCTTTTCAAATAATTCACGTATATTTAGAATTTCAAATCGATTTATTTCAATAGTTAAATTATTCGACAACACCAATTGGGTTCTTTATATAGTTTTCACACCAAACACATTCAACCATCAAACATCACATAAATCAAGCAAATTCAGTTTATTTCCATTCCATATCGCTTACGATATTTTATAACTATTTATCGCTATTTTTATTTATTTTAAAATAGCTAATATATTCAAAACGACGTTTCGGGCCATAACGTGGCCGTGGCGCTGTTTTTCTTGAGATTTGATTTACACATATCTGAAAATCTAACCGTTGGATCTTCACAAAATTTACATCATTAGAAAGGTCTTTTCAAAACGAACCCAACGGTTCCAGTTTCGGGAAAATCCGACGGTCGGATCTCCCGGTACAATCGTTTGAATTTTCGATTTCAAAATACGAACTGCAGCGTCGTTATTCGATTAAATATAATTTTATTTATATATATAAATAAATATAATCGTTTCTGGCGCTGTTTTTCTTCAGATTTGAATTAAACATTCCAGACAATCCAACCGTTGGATTTTTACAAGGTTGGTGCCGTTGGAAAGATTATTCCAAGGCGAACCCGACGGTTGAGGTTTCGGGAAAATCCAATGGTCGGATTTCCCGTACTAGTCGTTTGAAATCACGGTTTCGAAATACGAACTGCACGGCTTCGTTTCGTTTTAATTTTATTTATATTTATATAGTTATATAAATATAGTTCATTCAACGATTTCTATATCGTTTTTACTTCAAATATTTTTCTAACACCTTAAATTTTGGAAAAATTTCGCCATAACCTCCCCTGCACCGGGAGCGTCGGGAAATCGCAAATAGCGTCCCGGTCCTTCTAATCTCAAAAAGAAAAAGAAGAAGCCAAGCGGCTAGCCAATAGGCTCAAAATCATCACCCAAACAAATCAGTAAATGTGTACCTATTTGTCGGGCACAAAATTTTATTCCTCTTCTCTAGCCCCTTTGCTATAACCTGTTCAAAGAATATGCATGTACATATATATACAGTTCATATCATTTTTCATTTTCTATTCAACTTCATATTCGATTCCTATTTGGTTTAAAAACACCATTCATTCTAATGTTACATAATTAGGTGCAAATCATTTCATTAGCTAATTAATGAATATTTCAACTCATATATGTTTATTTTGAACAAGTGGTTAGTTTTAACACTTCACATTTCAACGATTTATGCATACAATAAAAATGTGATTTTTATTGTAAAACGATTCATTTCAAAACACTATTTTTCTATATAGTTCATATAGTCGATAAAAGGTGATTTTTATTATCAAACAATTTATTTCAAATTATGAAAACCATTCAACACATGAATTTCTAAACAACGAATGAATATCAATTCAACACATGAATGTTTTCTATAGTTTTTATATATAGATAGAAATGTGATTTTTATTATCGAACTATTTATTTCAAAATATGAATACCATTCAACACATGAATTTCTAAACAACGAATGAATATCAATTCAACACATGAATGTTTTCAATAGTTTTTAGATATAGATAAAAATGTGATTTTTATTATCTAACAGTTTATTTCAAAATATGAATACCATTCAACACATGAATTTCTAAACAACGAATGAATATCAATTCAACACATGAATGTTTTCAATAGTTTTTAGATATAGATAAAAATGTGATTTTTATTATCTAACAGTTTATTTCAAAATATGAATACCATTCAACACATGAATTTCTAAACAACGAATGAATATCAATTCAACACATGAATGTTTTCAATAGTTTAAGCATATGAAAATAATTCAAACACACAAATATTATTCAAAATTTCGGCAGCATAACGGCAGGGTAGTTACACCGGCACCGTCCCTAGTACGGCTCCTCGCTCTACCTTAAAACCTCGCGGTTTTTGACAATGGGAATCATGCATCTAGTTCGCACGCAGGCGGCATGTATATATATTTATTTCAATTCCACAAACTAATCCTATGTGGTTTCAACCAAATATTTCACAACCACAAATGGGTATTTTTCAACCACAATCAACCAATATCAATCACAAACAATCCCAAACAATCATTCAATTTTCACCACAATTTCAACCAATAAATATCGTCCATGGTTTGTGGACGAGGGGCGTATATATATATATATAGATATATTTATATATAGCAATTTATATATAGTTACTCACATTCAATTTCAACACATATATAATAATTTTTAAATCAGAAATCTCACCAAAAGCTATCCAACTGCACGACACTTCCTAATATAAATCTTCGCCTATTTGTCGCTTTCACCCGTATTCTCTGCATATGTAAAAATAGAATTTTTACCATGCTATTCAATATATAAAAATCGAATTTCGACTTCGCTATTCAATATATAAAAATATGATTTTTACTTTTGCTTTCACATATAAAAAATATGATTTTTGCTTTTGCTTTCACATATAAAAATATGATTTTTGCTTTCACATATAAAAAATATGTTTTCTATTTTATAAGTCATTTTTAAAATCAGTTTTTATATTCTTTAAAATTTCTTTAAAATCAAATCAGTTTTTATACTTTATAAAATTCAGTTTTATTTCTTTATATTTTAAAACAGTTTCAGTTTTAAACTTTATTTAATTTATTCAATTTTTACTTTTTTTTTTTTATTCCTTTTCAAAATCAGTTTATACTTTAAAATAAATAAATCAGTTTATACCTTTAAAAATAAAATCAGTTTTGAATACTTTTTTAAAAACTCAGTTTTTATTTTATAAAAATTTCTGTTTTGAATACTTTTTAAAAACTCAGTTTTTATTTTATAAAATTTTCTGTTTTGAATACTTTTTAAAAACTCAGTTTTTATTTTATAAAAATTTCTGTTTTGAATACTTTTAACAAATTCAGTTTTAATCTTTATAAAATCTGTTTTAATCTTTTTAAAATCTGTTCAAAATTCATAAAAATAAAAAAAAAAATAGTTTTGAATTCTAATAAGACAGTTTGAAATCAAAATAAAAAAAACAGTCTTTAAACCTAATTAAAAACTCAGTATTTAAATTATTAAAATAAAATAACAAAATACTTACGGGGGGTTTCACCGATCGTCGGAGGTGGCAAGGCGGCAAACGGCAAGGCGGGGGGGATCTCGAACGGGGCTCGCGAATTCCTATCGCGGTGGCTTCTGGGGGCTCGTCTCTGCTTCGACGAACTGGGGGTCGCGATGCTCCTGGAGGCTCGCGAATTGGCACGGAGGGTTCGGGTGTTCGATCGACGGAGGGGGATGGGGGACAGGCGGAGGCGGGCTGAGCTTGGTGGAGGCGACGAGGTGTTCTTCCGCCGTTCCTCTCTTTTTTTTTTTTTTTTTTTATTCTGTACTGAAATCGGTAATGAATTATACGGGGGGGGGGGGGGGCCAAGGTATCGGAGAAACTTTAGATATTTTTTTTTTTTTTTTTTTATTATTTTATTATTTAATTTTGCAAATAGGTTGACTTTTACATACGACCTCGAAACGAGGCCCACCGTCTGTCGTCCGTAGCGTTTTACCCCCATTCCGAACACAATGGGATATGTATCGCAAGCTGGTTTGATCGTTACAGCCAGTTTCCTTTTGAATTTTCTTTTAAATCATTATATTGAATTTTAAACGTACATTTCAAATTACCGGGGCCACATACTAACTAGAAAAATTCCAGAAAAATATTTTCTAGCTTCGTATTGACGATACGGTCCTAACAAAACTAGTTTCGTCGAATTCTGAGACCGTTTGCTAAATGGCCAATTTCCATTCGATTAAAATCAACAGAAACTGGTCAAACGCGTTTTCCTTTGCCACGCTCACATATTGATTCGAAAAATTATGAAATTTGAAATCTAGCAATAACTTGACACTGCGGATCCAACAAAAGTGGTTTCGTCGAAATCCGAGGTTATCTGCAAAATGTCCATTTTTAAGGGCCTGAATTCCATAGCGACTATTCAGAATTTTCAACTGGACATATCTTTTGATTCCCGCTATCAAACTTCGATTGGTCGGATTCGTTAGAAAGATATCATCAATTAGATTCCATTATTTTTGGTTTCACTAAAATCCAGATTGTTTTGCACCAGGTATATTCAATTGAAGTTTGAAATCGAATTATCGAACTACCGCGCCATTTTCAATTCTATATATAATTATAATTAATTATATTGGTTTTCAAATGTCGATTTCGACTCAGTTTTCATCGCCTTTATTTAAAATATTTATTTTAAATATTTAAAATCCATTATTTTAGCCAATTTAAAATTTTTAAATTGGTTCAGATTTTCTGGGTCGTTACAGTACGTTTTGCTGAGTGGAGAGAGGGAGAGAGAGTGTGAGGGAGAGAATATATTTATAAATATATAATTATATTATTTAATTTTATTTCCAAAATGTTAGTTTTAAATTCGAACTCTGAATCAAGCCCAATGACTGTTGCCCCTAACCAATTACCCCCATTACGAACACAATGAGATATGTCCGGTAAGCCAATTTGACTATTACGATCAGTTTTTATCAAAATTAAAATTTTAATTAATATAACGTTCAAAATTGATTTCAACGTACATTTTAATTTACCGGGTCCACATACTGACTCCAAAAATTCCGGAAAAATAAATCTGGCTATGTTTTGACAATACCGTCCTAATAGAACTCATTTCGTCGAATTTGGTGACCGTTTGAAAAATGGTCATTTTCGAGTCGATTAAATTCAAACTGAATTGACCAAAGACGTTTAAATCCACCACACTCACATATTAATTCCAAAAATTATGAAAATTGGAATCTAGCAATAATTTGACATTCTGGATCCAACAAAAGTGGTTTCGTCGAAAATGGAGGTCGTTTGCAAAATGGCTATTTTAAGGACTTTATATTATATAAATTCCATAGCGACTATTCTGAATTTTCAACTGGACATAACTTTTTACTACTGTTATAAAATATGGATTTTCCACATTCTTTAGAAATATATTTTCAAACAAATTCAAATATTTCTGGTTTTACTGAAATCCGGTTTATTTTGAATCCTGTACATTCATTTGAAATTTGAAATCAAATTTTCAAACTGCCGCGCCATTTCAGGCTCGTTATATAATTAAAATAAATTTATTCATTCTAACTTCGATTTAAATAAATATTTAGTAGTTATTATATAAAATAAATCATTTTTAATATTCAAAATTCATTAAAATAGCTAAATTAAAATTTTTAAATTGGTTACGATTTTCCGGATTGTTACAATCTCCCCCACTTAAAATCTTTTCATCCTCGAAAAGGAATGGAGCTGAAAGTTGTTTAACTAATCAACTCCACTTTCATTCTTCAACTTTTCAGTTTCTAAGAATTTCTGATTTTTCAAAAATTTGGCTAACACCCTAAATTTTTGAAAAATTTCGCCATAACCTCCTTTGTACCGAGAGACCTTTAAAACCACAACTAGCCATGCAGGGCCCTCATCATCCAAAAAGAAAAAGAAAAAGCCAAGTGGCTAGCCAATCGACTCATAAAATCATCCAAACCCAAGAAAATAGTAAACATGTACCTATTTGTCGGGCATACAATTTTATTTCTCTCTTCTCTACCCTCCTTGCTATGACCTGTTCATTCTATACACATGTACATATTAGCTATTGCAATCAATTTTCAAGTCAGTTTAATATTTGATTCAATTTGGCTTAATGGTTCAAAATTTTAATTAATCAAACAACACAATCAGCAATCAATTAGTTGATTATCGTATCAAATACATAACTTTTATATCTATACAAAAATCTTATTTTTGATGCCAATTCACAAACAATAAATCCTATCTAGTTTTGGTTCTCACACCAGTAAATTGGAAATATATAGATATCCTACTTTCGATACTCGAACATAAATACTGATGATGTCCGGACATCACCAAAATTATCCCCGAGCGACCAGTATATTAAAACTTCGAATATACGTTTGCATGGCGTATATGCAAAATCTTTATATACTCAATTGTCCAAATTCAATATAAAATAAATATTCAAATATGTATGAAATGGTTTAAATCTTTAAAACAAAATTTGTTTTTATAAATAATACTCTTTTAGCTCATTTTAGGATACTACTAATCCTATCTCTAACGGGTCATTCTTATTGGATATTGCTAATCTAATCTCTGATGAATTCTTTCGTTCGGTTCTAGTGTGTCTTGTTCTCGAGCTCTGTAAACCAAAGGTCTGATACTAAACTGAAACGACCCAAACTCGCCCTTACGTGAAAGCCCGGATTGAGTTGAGAACATGACAAATCAGAACACAAACAGAAGAACATTTCATTGCTTATTACAACAATTTACATCAGAGTGCAAGAATATACAGGGTATGAACAAATAATATACATTTGATAAATGTCAGAGATTTACAAATTATTACGCATGGGGAAATAATACATAACACAGCTCAAAGAAATACACAGATACAGAGCGTTCCGAATATATCTCCAGTTGTAAACCAGGATCCTAGAAAATAGAAATCTACAAAACCAAAACTACTAGTTGCCCGTGTAGAAAATAGGAGCACATAGAGTTTAGGTTAAAACCATAAACTCCAGGTCAATCATGTGATTGGTGTGAGAACTAAAAACATTTGTTAAATCTTTTAATTTAAAAATAAATCAAGGGACCACGCCGTATAACACAGAATGGGTTTCCTCCCAAGAATACCAGTGCATAAAACAAACAGCGTAATGCTTTTTGGAAAACTGAAGCTATTATAAGACCCAGGTCCCATCACACAATGCAACGCAAGCCGGAGGATAGGATTTTCCCTTATAATAACCAAACATGCTTGGTACATTTAAAACAAATCATTTGGTACTATTATAAGTGCGTAGTGTTTAAAACAACTTCAAATATAAATGTATCAATCATAGGCGGCATGGGTACCATCTATCATGTCGCCATACTAGGCTCTATAATTAAAACCGAAATGTCAGGTATTGGAAATTGGATTTTCGTCATGAGTCGAGACAAGGGATGTACTCCTAACCACTTTGAGACACTCTAGTAAATGTCTCAGGACTGCACACTCTGGGCAACCCTTGGATGCTTTAGGGCTGGTCCTCTCTTACGTTTGAGGATTGGTTATTCCTGAACACATGTTTCCTGGTCCTATCGGACCTATCTATTGGCTCCGTAGTAACCGATATATCCGAGGCGCTTCACTATCCATCATCCACATAGGTAAAAATATAATAAATGTATGGGCTCCATACTATGACACCACCCATAGCTAGAAAGAAACATCGTGTTCTCCCTGCAGTCCCTTATCCCGTTTTGACTCATACCGAGGTTTGAGGCTCGCGAAGTAACGCTATACACAAAGCTATGCTATATTAAAGTCGTGCTTTTATTATCAACCACAAGACTCTACTTTTCAATAGAAGCCTTGATCATTTGCATCTCCGCATGCCATACAGGCAATCCACGCCATGCAACTAATGTCTATCGATATATAACCTCTGAGCTCGTACGTCTCAGAGAAGGGCGTTAAGCAAGAGAATAAATTCTCTTCTGCCAAAGGGATATATATTTAATATAAATCAATCAACATAGAATGGAATCCACTGTCAGACACACATCCGTTTATAAGTTCGTTCTAGGTTTGAAGAAACCGGAGGCACCTTATTCCTCGTCCCATATGTCCAATACAGGAGAGAGGTCCTCGCATATCCGGTCGATCTCCAAGTACGTCTGCACAATCACCACTTATTACCTCGTCTTGGGTGTACAACCCAATCAAGACATCAGTAATCATCCAAACGATGTGAAGACCTCCGGTCTTCAACCACCATCTTTATCATCGACTTATCATCGAATCCGTTCTTCAGAATGGGTATAAACCCGGCCTTTCCGAATAACTCACGTATTTTATAATCAAGTATAAAACAAAACATACAACTCATTCCAATTCTGGATTTCATTTTATTTAAATATTCATATCCTTTGGGAAAGGTTCCCATTAATTTTATCAAAGATAAATTCTTTAAATTTATTCTTTAATCTTCCTTTGGATATCAATTCAAACCAAATTAAGGTTTATCCAAACTAGTCGGGATTAGCGCACCTTACTGAAGTAATCCTTTGACTAATTTCCCAATCCCAACCTATTCATCCCATGGAGCAAAACTGGTAATACTCCGTATCTAACACCACAGTATTATCGGTAAATTTAATTACCATTTCACATTCAATTCTGATTAAAGATTTAACTGTCGCTTGGAGTAAAACTGGTGCTACTCCATTCTCGATCATTTCCAGAATTTGATAATTTAAATTATCACATTCTCTTTTCATTCTAATTAGAGATTCAGTAAAACTCCACTTAGTTTTAATCTTCCCAAAAAATCAATATTAATGATTATTTAACTTTGGAAACACAAACATGCTGCATCAGCAATCTACACCGTACTATTGATTTCTGCCGATATATAACCTCTAAGCTCGTACGTCTTAGAGAAGGATGTTAAGCAAGAGAATAAATTCTCCGCCACCAAACAGATATATATTTAGCAGAGATCAACCATACAGTTCGAAATACAATGTTAGACATGTAATTCTGTCTTTAACTGGGTTAAAGAACTAATGTCATTTAAAACATAGTTCATGATAAACCCAAATCATATTCCATTAATTATGGAATCTTCACGAAAAACAAATCAATATATAATCGATATCAATATCTGCATCCGACTAATAATATAAATGGAATAAAAACAAAGCCTTTTAAATTCCATATATATTGACAGTCTTCCTACACAGAAGCTCATTTCGATTATTATCAAATCAAATTTCATTCAATTCCAATTTAGTATATTAAATTGGAAAACTTTACTTTGGAAAATTCCAGTTAAATCTGAATAAATTTTTTATAAATTCCAAATCACATTTCACTATAAATCGGGTTAAAGAACGAATGTCCCTAAAAACACAGTTCACAATAAACCCAATTCACATCCCATTTTATTTCAATTAAATGTTAATTAATTGGAAACTCTAATAATCTTAATTAAAAGATTTATTCTTTTCACAAGGGTTTAAGAACAGTGTTATTTAAGACACCATTCACAACAAACCCAAAATCCAATTCTTTTATTTGAGTCCAATTAAATATTAATTAATTGGAAAATTTTTTACTAAATCTTAATTGAAGATTTATTCTTTTCTCAACTGGGTTTAAGAACAGTGTTTTTGAAGACACCATTCATGACAAACCTAAAATCCAATCCAATATTAAATACAAAGCTCTACATAGAAATTAAATCGGCTTATATTCAGTATCAAATTCTGAAATCAACAAATATCATATTGGGTATAACGATATATATATCTTCCAAATTCCTCCATAATATCCGTATAATCACGGAATCCAATATCGAAATATTCCGAATATAATTTCAATTCAAATCCATTCCAATTCATATATTGGAAATTTTGGTTATTTTCAAAACCATTTCAAATCCAACTTATTTATTTAAAAATATTGGATTATAATTCTAGTTCATAACTAGTTCATTTTGATAAAAATATATTTTATCTTTACAAACATGGAATTTTCATCCAAATTCTTTCCAAATCATTTATTATAATTTTACACAAATTATCAATATTTTTAATAATTTTATTAAGGCCCTATCAGTCGATTTCCTTAAACGGTCATCAAACTGCACTTACATAGACCTTTTCCAAATTTAATTTGGACATAATTCCAAATCCAACCGTTATATTTCAAATTTCTTGTACTCTTGGAAAGCTCTTTTCGATACGAACCCAACGGTTCCACTTTTAGGAGAATCCGACGGTCGGATCTCCCGTAATGTCCATTTGAAGTCAAAGGTCGAAACTCGCGAACTACCGCGGCGCGGCACGTTCTATTCAGGCCATTAAATATATATAATATATATATTATATATATTTCATCAATTTTCATTTAAAATGTATTTTATAAATTCGTTTTAAAATGATTCTAACTTCATTTTCAATTTTAAATCAAAATTGAATTTTCCTTATCATTATAATATATAAATGATAATATTTTCAAAATATCAGATTTTGAAATCATTTCCTTTTCGATATTCATTATAAAAATGAATAAAATCGATATAGATATCGTTCACGTCAAAATGGCGTTAATCTAATCAACACGGCTTCATATATTTCAATATTTTCGTGTCCAACCCAAATCAGACATCAAAATCATATTTTGATACATTACTGAATATTATTTTAAAATATTAGTTATTTTAAAATATTAATTATTCGTCATTTAAAAATATTTGTTAATTTAAAATATTCGTTCTTTCCGAATTGGAATTAGACACAGTCAATTACCATATAATTGTATTTATATGGATTTCATGCACGCATGTACACAACGATAATCAAACACAGTCAACCATCATCCAAAGTGCACTACACAACTGCATAAGCGTTAAATATAAATAACTAACGCTTACAACAGTCTGTCAACCAATTAATTGACATACAATTAAACAATTGGGATTAGTGTATATATCATCCCAATACCCATGTGGAGTTTCAATCAACCCACACAGATTTTATTTGTGGAGTTGGGCGATGTGTAAAATATATCGTCCCAATCAATATCAGTCAAATGTATGTACATTAACAAATCGTCCGATTTGTAAATGAATTTTTATTTTCATTCATTTACACGTTAAAAATTATATTTTTAACGATAAAATATTTATTTCAACACATGAATATTTTATACAGTTCATTTATACAATAAGAAATGATAATTTTATTATCCTAACATTTTTAGAAAATTTCGGCAACATAACGGCGCGATACTAAAACCAGAATAAGGTCTAGCCTTATCCCTCGCCTAATACTGGCTTGTGCCATACACATACCAATTCCAATCAATTCATTTCACTTCCCAAACCAAATTCGAACAAATAAACCAATCAACCAAACAAACATGGTTTCAAACAAAGGTGTCGGGTGCTACTATGTACCGTCTGCATCCTAGTATATATATTTAACTAGAAAATAAATTAGAGTGAGAAGTTCTCACCTTTGGTTTCCACTCCTCCATTCTTTATTTCTGAACGGTTTGGATTTGGATTCGTTTCCACTCCGTTCCATTGCAATTTGTTTCACGCTGTTTATATTAAAAATCACATTTTTAATATAGTGCTATCTATACTAAAAAACATATTTTTATTTGACAAAAAACATTATGATTCATACGATAAAAATCTCATTTTAAAAAAAAAAAATCTCATCTTTATATTTTTAAAATCTTATCTTTATATTTTTAAAAATCATATCTTTATACTTTTTAAAATCATATTTTTTCGCTAATAAAAATCTAATCTTTTCTATTTGAAAATCCTAGCTTTTCTATTTTAAAAATCTTAGCTTTTCTGTTTTAAAAATCTTAGCTTTTCTATTTTAAGAATCTTAGCTTTTCTATTTTAAAAATCCTTGCTTTTCTATTTTAAAAATCTAAACTTTACTAATTTTAAAATCTAAACTTCACTAATTTTAAAAATCTAAACTTTACTTTTTATATAAAAAATCTTTGATTTTATATAATAAATAAAAAATATAAAAACTCAATGTATTTCGGCATTGGTGGTTAGAGGAGAGGTAGGCGAGGTCGGGGGTCCTTGCAGTGGTGGCGGCGGTGGTAATTTTCGGCAGGTTTTGGTTTTGGGGGGCTCGGAGATGATTGGAGAAGAAGGGGGAGGAGAGAGAAGCGGAGGAGGAGGGGAGGGCGGTTTGGTGAGGCGGCGACGGGGTGGGTGGCGTGATGGGTGGCGGGGCGGCGTGGGAGAGGGCTAATGGCGAGCTCGATTTAGTTTTTTTCTTTATTCGTTTGTTTTGCTGAGTGGAGAGATGGAGAGAGAGAGTGTGAGGGAGAGTATATATTTATAAATATATAATTATATTATTTAATTTTATTTCCAAAAAATTAGTTTTAAATTTGAACTCTGAATCGAGCCCAATGACTGTCGCCCTTAAACAACTACCCCCATTCCGAACACAAAGAGATATGTATGTTAAGCCAATTCGACTGTTACGATCAGTTTTTATCAAAATTAAAATATAAATTTATATAACGTTCAAAATTAATTTCAACAAACATTTTAATTTACCGGGGCCGCATACTGACTCCAAAAATTCCAGAAAAATAAATCTGACTATGTTTTGACGATACAGTCCTAACAAAACTAATTTCGTCGAATTTGGAGACCATTTGAAAAACGGTCATTTTCCAGTTGATTAAATTCAAACTGAATTGACCAAACACGTTTAAATCCACCACGCTCACATATTAATTTCAAAAATTATGAAAATTGGAATCTAGCAATAATTTGACATTCCGGATCCAACAAAAGTGGTTTCGTTGAAAATGGAGGTCGTTTGCAAAATGGCTATTTTTAAAGGCTTTATATTATATAAATTCCATAATGACTATTCTGAATTTTCAACTGGAGATAACTTTTTATTCCCATTATGAAATCTGTATTTTTCACATTCCCTAGAAAGATATTTTCAAACAGATTCAAATATTTCTGGTTTTACTAAAATTCGGTATATTTTGAATATTGTACATTCACTTGAAATTTGAAATCGAATTTTCAAACTGCCGCGCGATTTCAGGCTCGTTATATAATTAAAATAAATTTATTCGTTCTAACTTCGATTTAAATAAATTTTTAGTAGTTATTATATAAAATAAATCATTTTAAATATTCAAAACTCATTAAAATAGCTAAAATAAAAAGTTTAATTTGGTTTCGATTTTCCGGGTTGTTACACGAAGCTCCTATCTGGTCCATAAGAGTCGGTCGTATCTCCAAGGATGCAAACCAATCATTAAATATCTCGATGGAGGGTCTAAAATCAAAAGCTGATATGAACTCCAAGTTCTTTCTTTCCACAAACATAGGACTCAGGGCCACCCTCTGCCTACTTAGTGTGTCTGCCACCACATTACCCTTGCCAGGGGTATAAGAAATTTCAAAATCGTAAGAAGCTAGAAACTCCATCCACCGCTGTTGCCTTAAATTGAGATCCATCTGCGAGAACAGATACTTGAGAGATTTATGATCGGTATATAACTCGAACTTCTCTCCAAGTAAATAATGATGCCATGTCTTAAACGCAAACACTATGGCAGCTAGATCTAGATCATGGGTGGGGTAGTTCTTTTCATGAGCCCTCAACTGTCTACCCCCATAACAGACTACTTTCCCTTCTTGCATTAGAACCGCACCAAGCCCTGTGCCACATGCATCAATGTAAACAGTAAACACCTTATTCCCGTCAGACAAGGTCAAGACTAGGGCTGTTGTCAGAGTCCTCTTCAGTTGTTGGAAAGCAACGTCACAATCTATATCCCATGAAAATGCCAAGTTCTTCTTCTTCAGCCTGGTGAGTGGGGCTGATATCTTTGCGAAGTCCTTAATGAACTTCCTATAGTAACCTACTAACCCAAGAAAGCTTCTCACCTCGATTGCATTTTTAGGAACCTGCCAATCTTGCACTGCAACCACCTTCGCGGGATCTATAGCTATCCCTTCTTTAGAGACCACATGCCCTAAGAATCTCACCTCTTTTCTCCAAAAATGGCATTTGGAGAATTTTGCTTTAAGTTGATGGTCACGGTGAGTTTTCAAAACTTCTCTCAAATGTTGGGCATGCTCTTCTTCTCTTTTGGAGAAGATCAAAATATCATCGACAAAGACTACAACAAATTTATTTAGGAACTCCTGAAACACCCTACTCATCAGATTGACAAAATAGGCGGGTGCATTCGTCAGCCCAAAAGGCATAACTAGCCATTCAAAGAAACCATCCGGAGTCCCAAAGGCAGTCTTATCTATGTTGTCCTCAACCACCCCTAACACATGGAACCCCATGGCCAAGTATAACTGAGAAAATACAGAGGCACCAACAAGCTGAACAAATAAATCATCAATCCTCGGAAGCGGGTGCCTATACTTCTTGGTGAGTTTATTAAGCTCTCTGTAGTCAACACATAAACGAAGCGAACCATCCGCCTTGGTCGCGAATACTACTGGAGCACCCCATTCAGATATGCTTCGTCTGATAAACCCTTTATCAAGTACCTCCCCTACTTGCTTACTCAGCTCCCTTCTTTCCCTTGGAGCCATGTGGTGCATTAGCAATGCAACTGGCTTTGCATTGTCCACCAAATATATACGAACATCGATCTCGCGCCTCGGAGGTAAACCCCGAACCTCATCAAAAACATCAGAAAAATCCCGGACTACTAGAACAGATTGCAGATCGTCGATAGATGCATCAAGGACTCTTGTAAACTAAGCATAACCGACCCTTGTGGGTCACACGAAATCTCAAGGGTTCTCCCATGACAAGTCAGAAGCCTAACAACCCTCTTTGCAAAATCCTGAATGGCGCCATACGGTGTAAGCCAATCCATTTCTTGAATCAACCCATAGCCCATAAACCCGAGCACATATGCGTCGCATTCAAACTCGACGCCTAACAAAGATATTTTCAAACCCCAACAAATCATAGATAAATGAGCCGAAGGGGTTTGAATAAACTACGGGATCCACTACCATACTAGTAATTAAGTGCAGAGTTTCAACTATAGAACTTGATATAAAGGAGTGTAAAGCACCAGAATCAAAAAGTGTTCTAATAGGGTGGTTTGAAAGAGAAATTAAACCTTCCGTAGAAATTTTTCTACCTCTATCAGGAGCACCGACCGCGAGAGCATGCACCTGCCCTCTAGAAGTCCCTGTGATCTCTATTTCTTCGAGCATTCCTTAACGAAGTGTCCGACTTCTCCACAGTTGAAGCAGTTGCTCTCCCTCCTCTTACAGTCTTTGATCAAGTGACCTTCTTTCCCACAACCGTGACATTTTCTCTTATCCTTGCTTTTGTCATCCTTCCCTCCTTTCTTCTGCTGTTGTTGGTGTTGTTGTTGCCCTATCTTGGGCCACACCTTCCTACTTTGCGATGTCACCTCAGCCTTTACCTCCTTCTTTTCTCCCCTGCCCTCCTCATGCATTAGGACCGCATTGGAAAGCCTTTCAAAAGTGGTCCCCATTGGAATATCGGACATGGTTAACCCATGAAGGGGTTCACTCAGCCCTTTAGCAAACCGCAAACCCTTTTGTGCGATGTATCCACCAACTCTAACCTGAACCTTGCTAGCTGGTTGAATTTGTTCACATATTCTTTCACCGTCAAGTTTTCTTGTTTGAGTGCTAAGAACCTTTCCGTCTGCATGCTTTTCTCATCTTAGGAAAGAAATTTCATTTCAAATCTTTGTCTAAAATCTTCCCAAGTTTCCACCCGACGTCCAGCTTGGGTGACTTCCCACAAAATGAGGCTTTGTCCTTCAATAGCCAAGCAGTTAACTGAATCTTCCTTCTATCCTCTAGTTCAAAAGATTACAAACAAGTCCTCGGTCTCCTTAAGCCAATACCGTGCTTCTACAAATGTCTCATTCCCATGGAATGGCTTCCCTCCCATAGCAAGGAAGTCTTTGCAGATCTTGGCGAAGTTATCTGCTCTTGGAGGGGGAGGAGGGATGACTGGTGCAATTGGGAGGGAACATTTCCTTGGCCTTTGGTAGGCGCCGTAGCCTCCAAATACTTATGGAACCATCCATGTGTTGTGACGCCCTCTGGGATATTAGGAATGTTTTATTCCCTAGACATGCTGAAAAGAAAAAGGGAGAGATTTAGATAAAGGACCGAAGGGTATTACATACGGGTTTTTGGGGAATGTTTTTCAAAACAGACTTTTCTTTTTGAAAATACTTTCTTTTGAAACCCTTTTGAAAAATAATTTTCAAAAAAGCTTTTATCTAATCTTGTAACCTTCAGCTATGATACCAAGTGTGACACCCCAAGTCTGTTAATGTCACTCACTAAGGGAATGCATTAAGTTTCGTGAAGCGTTATAGGTAAACATACACAGAATAATTACAAGACAGATATAAATAAGATAGCAGCGGAAATTTAAATTTTTATTTCAACATAAATCATAATACCAAAGACCACAATACCATAAGTCACAAAAACCATTATAATAAATAACTTCTGTCTTGCATCATCAGAGTACATAAGAATATAAAAACATAATTCCCCAATTAAAAGAGTTAAGCCATAGTAGAGACAAGAACTTGAGCCATACTTCAGAAGTAGATCCTAGCAAGATGATATCTGAGTCCTGACTAAGACTGAGTGTTTCCTACCTGGGGAGGACGGAAGAAAGAAGGAGAAACAAAAGGGTCAAACATAAAGTCTAGCGAGTCTAGTTACTTTTAGCCAGTAAATAAATAAAAGTAACATGGTAGGCATATAAAGTGGACAAGAGAGGTCACTACATAAATGGCAGATGTGATAAGGTTGACATGGTAAGGTGTATACACTTCTCTAACGATTACTCTGCACTGTTACTAGAATATCCAGAAAGAGATGATCCCTTCAACTATAAGGTGGTAGTCTTAGGTATACATCCAAATGTATCCTAACTACTACCCTGATCGATCGGCTCCCTAACCCTTGTAGATACCTTATGCTGGCCTCATAGTAGGAGGTATCACTTCCTAAAGTGGCAATGCCTCGTCGTAATAATGTGACCAACCATATCTACAGGTGTCACTGTCGTCTTATCCCCCTCTGCCTGACTCATGCACGCACATGGCCCAGTCGGTTTGCACTGCCCACACAATCCTCCACGTTTGGATCTCTTACAATTAGTCAGTAAGCGTGCCCCTTCTCCGCCTAGTATGGAGTACTTTGTTCGATACCTACTCCAGGTTACTAACTGAAATGGGTCCCACACAATATGATACAAGCTCTCTCCTTTGTCTTGTATCCCCCACTAGGTTTTCACTGACTATGTATACCACTAGGTGTCTTTAATTAGATAGCCTTATTTATTTCTACCCGTTATGCTTACCCTAAAGGTTGTCTTTAATTACATAACTTTATTATTTCCTCCGGTCATGTATACCACTAGGTGTCTTTAATTACATAACCTTAACGGGTTAAGTTCGTGGGCCTATATGTATATATTACCCACCCCCTCCAGATTTACTTAACCCGTCCACTATTCCAATCAATTTACTTAACCCTAACCTTAGTTCACAATCATATAATCCCTATGGATTAGATTTGGTTAAGTAGTCTAATTCATTACCATGTCCATTTATGGTTTATAATGGGCTAGACCTCCAACATTAGGCCTACAACATGTGTGTTGACAACAAAAAATGTCAAAAACACCAAAGATTCCTATTATTAGGAATAGTTAATTTGATCGCAAGACTAAGTAAGAGAAAGCGGTAAATAACACAAGTATTTATAGTTGTTCGGCCGTGGATTAGGCCTACGTCCACTTTGTAAGGATGTTGGAATTTTATCAATCACTCAATAATTACAAGGTAGAGCCATGCTCATTACATTTGCTTTCATAGTTGCCATATGCTAGGTATTTGGGAAAAAGAATGTTTAATTCTCCTTCTTCCTCAAATAGGAGATGCCATTAAGGAGGTCTTGGAAGCGCTAGGAAGGTCTCAAGTGAAGAAAATCCAATCACTTTGAAGTGTGAGGCCATGGGCTATTTATAGGAGCGGGGTAGGTAGGATTAGGTAGGAGTGGGTAAAAATAGGGGACCACTAGCAGAATTTCGAACCTACCACCCGCGTGCCTCAGAATTTCGAACCCGGGCTTGGGTGCAAGATTTCGCACCCGGTCATGGGTGCGAAACATGCACCAGCTGGGTGCAAAATTTCGCACCCGCTGGGTGCGGAATCTCGCACCGTTGGGTTCGAAATTTCAAACCTAGCTTGGGCGTGAAATTTCGCACCTTCTAGGTGCGAATTTCGCGCTCTGCCCGGTGCAAAGTTCTTCCGAGGGGCGCGAGGATCCCAGGATCGAACACTTGAAGCTTGTGACTCCTTTGAGGCCCAAGTAGTTGGGGGATGTTTTCTGTGTTCTGTGAAGTTACGAGCGGTGTAATCCCTTCTTGGCCCAACTTCCTTCATTCCTAAGCGCCACCTTTCAGCCTCAGCTTCACGCGATACGTTGAGCATGTCTGATGCCCTCTTGGGAACTAGACCAAAAAGCTGGTTAATATTTGCCCCTCAAAGTACGTCTTGTCTTGACATGATGTGCTTTGTGTTGGTTGAGATAGTAGTTAAGCTGTTAATTCTTCCTGAAATTCAAAAGGCGAATAAGCATTAGTTGTCGGGCTCATTCCCTCCTGTGGTGTGGATGAGCTGTTGTTGGGGGATGCGCTGTCCTCAAATCGCTACGTGCCCACAGTGCGTCGCCCCCGTGGGTGCACGGGTGTCGGTATGCGCATGCATGGAATACGTATACGAGAGAGTGTGGCACGACGCCACAAACCCTAAGGTATGATGACCATTATCATTTTTTTTGGATCGGAAATCTTCGAACCCTGAGAGGTTCGAAATTTTGAACCCATAGGATTAGAAATTTCGAGCCAAAGGGGCTCGAGATTTTGAGCCCAAGGGTTCGGAATTTTGAACCCAAGGGATTCGAAAATTTGAGCTCAGGGGTCCGGAATTTCGAACCCCTGAGGGTTTGAAATTTCGAGCCCAAGGGGCTCGAGATTTTGAGACTAGGGGTTCGGAATTTCGAACCTAAGGGATTCGAAATTTTGAGCCCAAAGACTCGAAATTTTGAGCTCAGGGGTCTGGAATTTCAAACCCTTGGGGGTTTGAAATTTCGAACCCTTGAAGTTTGAATTTTAGAACCCCTTGAGGTTCGAATTTTCGAACTCCTTAAGGTTCGAAATTTCGAGCCTGAGAGGTTCGGAATTTTGAACCCAGTGGGCTCGAAAGCTTCGAACCCACCCTGAAATGCAAAGGGACACCTTTTTTTATAAATAGGCCCCCTAGGTTCGAATTTTTAAACCCATCGGGTTCGAGGTCTCGAATCCTCATGGGTTCGAATTTTTGAACTCCGCTGGGTTTGAAGCATCGAACCCTTATGGGTTCGAATTTCCGAACCCCATAGGTTCGAATTTCCGAACCCTCTATCTGGGTTTGAAATTTAAAACCTGGAGAGGTTCGAATTTTTGAACCCGGATGGGTTTAGAATTTCGAACCTAGGGTTCGAAATTTCGAGCCTGACATGGTTCGGGACTCGGTCTTTGATATGTCGGGCTTCCAATCTGTCATGCCGTCGGGCTTTGACTTCCGAATATCCGTCTCTGGATTTGCATACTTAGCATTGATGCATATGTTGTTACCCGCGCGAGCAGGGTTTAGGATTATTCATATGTGGTCGACCTCCCCCCTACAGGTCGACCTGGTCGGCCTGTTTTGACCCAGAACTCAATTTTGAAGATTGAGACGTGTTTTGATGGTCCGGATTGATTCTAGGGTTAATCTAAGGGCCTAAACTAGTTGCTACACCTATAAAAACACCCTTATACCTAACCTAATTCATATCAAATCATTCTTACACCATTATGCTGCTAAAATACCTCTTGAACCATGGTCGCCGTCTCCAAATCAAAGTACAAACATTCAAACTCAAATCAATCCAAAGAACAAGGCTTCTGCAATGATTCAAGACTATAAATTAACAACGCCGCGACATTTTTACAAAAATTCAGTTCTTATTTCATTAGCCGTGCTCTGTAAGTTCTAGTTGTTTTTAGATTTAAACATTTAATTATAATATGGCCATGGAATAAAGTGGAATTGGATTTAAGTATGTTTATTGATTCAGATCTATTTCTGTTGCTTCTTGAATCTTGAGTTTTGGGACTTTTCTATGTTCGTTCTCATGTCAAGCTTATGATCTATTCAGCCTGTTGTAAATCAGTTTTTCTTGATTCATATTGATATTATTGTCAAGATCTATCTTTTATGCCAGAGATGATGTTTTTATGCCAGTTTTTCCTCTCTATACTGATTGTTATACAAATTCTACCTTCCCCTATTTATTTTCTTTCAATGAACCTAGGTCAATTTTGGACCTAAGCCTGAACCGTGATTTGCGTACGATTGAATACGAGGAAATATGGGAATGTTGTCTATATTGGATATATATATGTGTTTGGAAGAATTGACGGCATAACATGAAATGGGGATATGAGTATTATCGCTATAATTAAAGATTGTAAGTTTGGATAAAATGGTGTAAACATGGAATACATGTAGTTTGGTACGAAACTCGACCGATGTAAAATGGCAAGAATATTGATATATGTAAACGGCATGAAACTTGGTACTTGTGTAAATTGGTATAAAATTTGCATATATGTGGAATGGCATGAATCAAACATATGTAAATTTGGTATGAATTGGGCATATGTAAAAACTAACATGTAATCTAGAACTTGGGCGTATGTTAATTATGTAAAATTTTGGAGTTGGAACATATGTGAAAATTTATGACTTGGTAGAGGTTTAATATGAACGCACCTAAGTTGGGTTTTGGGTAGTTGGCATGTATTGTAAATAAAAGGCTATAACTTGGCATAACCTTATAGTGAATTATGATAATAATTTGGGAGTACTTTTTGGGGCAAAAATGTGAATTATGAACTTGATAATTGATATATAACTAGAAATATGAATTTGGTTGGAACATGAACATTTCTATATGTTAAACACATGAACTGATATTGGGGTTTTGGGTGGAATACGACCATTAATGAACCTTTGACACGAGGTTAGACTCAGTTTGTGGTGTAAATCTGCCCGAAACCGCCCGACAAATCCAGTAGCGACAAAGTGTCAGTCTAATGTGAGAGGACGAAGGCCAAATTGTAGGCGTAACGGTTTATGATATGAGGTTAGAACCAGTTTGTGGTGTAAATCTGCCCGGAACCGCCCG
The DNA here is from genome assembly GCA_030737875.1 of Allium sativum. NCBI lineage: Eukaryota > Viridiplantae > Streptophyta > Magnoliopsida > Asparagales > Amaryllidaceae > Allium > Allium sativum. The sequence goes on from CM060919.1 coordinate 206,289,578, forward strand.
ACATATCCAGTGGCCACAAAATGCACGGTCTAATGTGAGAGGTCATGACTCGTTCGTCATAATGAATGAATTAAAGAATACTAACCATAATAAGACGTGGGTATGGTTAGAGGCTTAGGTGGGATGACATGGAAATTTGACATGTAAATGTGGACCTAACCGATATGAGTTAAGAACATGTAAAACTTACAAATGTAGGCTTAACCAACATAATAGTTAATCAGACCAATGGGTGGGTTAAGTAATATGACTAGATTAATGACACTTAACCAATATAACATGACACGTGGCAGGGTTAAGTCAACTTGAACATATAGATAATACTTTACCAACTTAGCATGATACATGGTCGGGTTAAGCCATGAATTATTTGAATATACTTAACCAATTGGACACGATGATTTGATAGGGTTAAGTCATGAACCGCTTGAATATACTTAACCAATTGGACACGATGATTTGATAGGGTTAAGTCATGAACCGCTTGAATATACTTAACCAATTGGACACGATGATTTGATAGGGTTAAGTCATGAACCGCTTGAATATACTTAACCAATTTGACATGATGATTTGATAGGGTTAAGTCATGAACCGCTTGAATATACTTAACCAACTTGACAGATGATTCGTAGGGATAAGTCATAAACTTGAACGACAACACTTAGCCAATTTGACATGACACGTAGGCGGGTTAAGTCATGAACTTGAATGACAACACTTAACCAACTTGACATGCTAGACTGATGGGGTTAAGTCTTAAATTTAAATGACAACACTTAACCTACTGAACGGAAACCCAAGTTGCGCGGTCCTTTTCCGCAGTAACCCATTAGATGTATCACGGTACCTTGGAACTAGGCAGGGTGGGGCACGATCACGGGGCTGATTGTAAGCGACCAGAACGACGGCTGAGTTGGTGCGCCATTGTAGGTTCAGGCGGACTATGGTCATGCACGTAGACCGGAGTTGAAAAAGCAGGCATTGAGCACCAGTAGGTTTACACTGTGCGTGCTTGATTTGTGCCGGTGGTTGGCACCCTAGGGCTTGATACACCCTATGGTGGACCTAGCACAGGTGACTACATTTCGTATTGGGCCGTATGACACAGACACATGAACGAGCTAGGACTTGTAGGGAGCTGATCGATTAATAGATCGTTACGTGGAAAAAGGGTGTTGTTCGTTAGGTGGCATAATCCCTAGTGGTCCTAGGTCGCATAAACCCTAATCGAATCTAGGAAACGTTCAATAGGTAGCATAATCCCTAGTGGTCCAAGGTTGAATAAATCCTAGTTGAACACGCGATAGTTCATGATAAGGATACCTAGCCAGAACAAGGGTGGCAGTCCAAACAATTTCAAGAATGGTGGCACTACGTTGAAGTAGTATAGAAATACGTGATGAAACCCGTACGATATACGGCAAGGGACTGTACATATACATGGAAAGGATGATACGGGTTGGGGTACTAGTACAGTTGGTGCAGAGAATTTAGGAAATCAAAGAAAATAGTGGAATGGTGAAGCTTAGAAATCTTGCGATGTTATACTTAATAGAAACCTTGCAATGTGATACTTAGTAGGAACCTTGTGATGATACTCTTGATAGGAAGCATGGAATGTTATACTTGATTCATCGTGCCTGTAGCTTACCTTGTCATCATGCTTATGTTTACTTTCAGTTTATTTATGCCATATTATCTTCACCTGTTTTTATGCCGAAAGCCACTAGAACTTACTCAGTCTTTATGACTGACCCAGTTTGTTTCACCTCTTTTTCTTTCGTTTCCCCCCCAGGTTCGTAGGGTGGGAATACAGCTTAGTTCGGATCTTACCAAGCTCCAAGGCTCTTTCATGTACTGCTTGGATTTCTCTTGACTATGGCTTGCTTTGCTTTATCGGGGAATACTACAATTTATTTTCATGCTTCTTTGTTTTTGAGCAAGACAGATATTTTAGCTATGCAATTGGGTATTGGAAGTTGATGGGCTTTTATCGTAAACAATTATATTTAATAATTGATTTGAAGTACTTCCACTTTACTTTCCGTTGTTTTTATATATGTCCGTCTTGTAATATTTCTGTTCCAGTACCCATAATGCACCACTGAAGTTAAGGCATTCCCTTTGTGAGTGACCTTAACGGATGTGGGGTGTTACATTTGGTATCAGAGCAGAAGGTTACCAGACTGGGCAAAAGTTTTTAAAACCTTTTGAAATTATTTTCAAAACCATTTACAAAGAAGCATTTTTCAAGAATTTTTTTATTTTTAAAGGCTATTCCCTAAAGGCCATTAGCATTATCCTTTGTTTCCTTGTTTGAATCCCTTTTCCTTTCTTTCCTCCATCTGTAGTCACATTAGTTCCATCTGCGACTAATCTTATTTCAAGCTTTGTAGGGTTGCCGTGCGATGGAGGTAGTTCTCGAGAGACCTGTTTACACGTTATATAAGTGGGGATAAGAGTGGTTAAGGCGAATGAGACTCAGAACAAGAAGGTAGAAATGTTTCTGTAGGGAAGTCTAGTTTATCTTTCTATCCTGTTCGTACCCTTTTTGATTATGGTACATCGCATCCTTTTTATTTCTGCTTCGATAGTTGAGTCTCTGCACCTTAGTACTAGCGTAGTAGAGGATCCCATTTTTTTCTCAAATCCTTCTAGGGAATCGGCTCATTTATTCATGATTTGTTTGGATTTGGGAATGTCTATGCTAAGTGTTGAGTTTAGAAGTAATGCTTATGTTTTTTGGGCTATGGGTTGATTCTAGGGATGGAGTGGTTATCCAGTTATGGTGCCATTCTTGAGTATGAAAAGAGGGTAGTTAGATTCTTGACTTGCCTTGGTAATGACCTCGAAGTCTAGCGTAACCCTTAGGGTTCTGCCATGCTTAGTTACCTAGAATCTCTTGATACATCTATTGATCCCGAGTAGTGTTCGCCACTAAGGTGGATGGTTCATTTCTCTTATGCATAGGTTATAGGAAATCACATTAGTAAGTACATTTGGCAACATGGTTGACATCTTTTTATTTGCAAGAGATAATCCTTCTGCGTGGAATACCCTATAAACGAGATCTAAGATTCATTAGTGAATTTTAGAGAGCTTGCATGAAACCACGAGTATGCAGTTATGTTTGAGCCGAGTATACTAGAAGGAGGATAAGGGAAAATGGGACGAGAGGAAACAGTGAAATGAGTTCCAACTCATATTTTGGAAACAAGAATTAAGAAATTATGAAGTTAAAGACGGACAAAGCACAATGGAGTTAAGCTCAAGAAAATGCGACTTAGAAGATTGAAGACTAGATACGCGCATCATATCTCTTTTTAAGAGTATATCCTTGATCCCTCTTTTCTTGTAGAGCTTACTTGCATGCTATCTTTTATGTATATCCTCTCGGTCCTATTCTCAATCTTATTTCTGTTGCAAACCCCATAAGGAGTATGACTCATCTGGTTGCGATATATGTTGGGGTTTGAGGATGTCCGTTGGGTTGACTAAACTTTTTGGGCTTTATAGGATATGGGTTGGTTTTAGGAAGGGATTTCTTGTGACCTAAAAGGAGTTTATCATGCTTGGTTTCCTAGAATCATATATATTTGTTTTGGGCTGGTGTTTAGGGTACAAAGTTTTTCTTTACTTGCTTCTATCATTCAGTTATACCTTTAGGTAGGAACTAATGGATGTAAACATGTGTTTGAGACATGTTATGGTTGATGGTTGCAAGTTGTTGCTAGTTGTTGCTCGTGGATGCATGAACACACATTAGGCACTAGATCGTCTCAGTCACATCTCATATTGCGTATGCATGAATGTTTATACTTGTTTATGGATGGAATTGAATGTGTTATCCTGTCGATGTTGCATATGGATGGATATTTGTGCACACATATAGTGTTTATATGATTAGGACTATTTGCATACATGTTGGATTCATGGCACTTAACATATTTTGCATTTAAAAAGATCAATCAGGCCTGATCATTTGCATTAGACAAGGAACATATACACACACTGCATGCATATGTTCATACAACATTAGAAATCTTTTAAGGACAATGGTTGCTTGTGAATGATGGTTGAGTAGATGGTTGATTGGATTATAGGATGCATTCTTCTTAACTTGAAGATTTCGGGGACGAAATCCTTTAAGGAGGGAAGAATGTAACAACCCGAATTTTTATAACATGTTAAAACCACAAATCAAGGCATAATTAAATTTTAAAGTAAGAATCAAGGGAAACAGGTTACGCCATTGCGTTCGTCTCGAAATTTTACATGAAATAGAGTCATAGTTTTCGAAAATCGGAGTCCGGATGAAGAAGTTATGGCCTGTAGAAGATTCAGCAGATTTTAGGCAGCACAGGACCAGGAAGGTCGACCCTAGGGCCGACCTACCCCTCAGGTCGACCATGTGGTCGACCTCCCCCCTTACAGGTCGACCTGGTCGGCCTGTTTTGAACCAGAACTCATTTTTGAAGCCTGAGATGTGTTTTGATGGTCCGGATTGATTCTAGGGTTAATCTAAGGGCCTAAACTAGTTGCTACACCTATAAAAACACCCTTAGACCTAACCTAATTCACATCAAATCATTCTTACACCATTATGCTGCTAAAATACCCCTTGAACCATGGCCGCCGTCTCCAAATCAAAGTACAAACATTCAAACTCAAATCAATCCAAAGAACAAGGCTTCTACAATGATTCAAGACAATAAATTAACAACACCGCGACATTTTTACAACAAATTCAGTTCTTAATTCATTAGCCATGCTCTGTAAGTTCTAGTAGTTTTTAGATTTAAACATTTAATTATAATATGGCCATGGAATAAAGTGGAATTGGATTTAAGTATGTTTATTGATTCAGATCTATTTCTGTTGCTTCTTGAATTTTGAGTTTTGGGACTTTTCTATGTTCGTTCTCATGTTAAGCTTATGATTTATTCAGCCTGTTGTAAATCATTTTTTCTTGATTCATATTGATATTATTGTCAAGATCTATCTTTATGCCAGAGATGATGTTTTTATGCCAGTTTTTCCTCTCTATACTGATTGTTATACAAATTCTACCTTCCCCTATTTATTTTCTTTCAATGAACCTAGGTCAATTTCGGACCTAAGCCTGAACCGTGATTTGCGTACGATTGAATACGCGGAAATATGGGAATGTTGTCTATATTGGATATATATATATATATATATGTTTTGTGGAATTGACAGCATAACATGAAATTGGGATATGAGTATTATCGCTATAATTAAAGATTGTAAGTTTGGATAAAATGGTGTAAACATGGAATACATGTAGTTTGGTATGAAACTCGACCTATGTAAAATGGGAAGAATATTGATATATGTAAATGGCATGAAACTTGGTACTTGTGTAAATTGGTTTAAAATTTGTATACATGCGAAATGGCGTGAATCAAACATATGTAAATTTGGTATGAATTGGGCATATGTAAAAACTAACAAGTAATCTAGAACTTGGGCGTATGTTAATTATGTAAAATTTTGGAGTTGGAACATATGTGAAAATTTATGACTTGGTAGAGCTTTAATATGAACGCGCCTAAGTTGGGTTTTGGGTAGTTGGCATGTATTGTAAATAAAAGGCTATAACTTGACATAACCTTATAGTGAATTATGATAATAATTTGGGAGTACTTTTTGGGGGCAAAAACGTGAATTATGAACTTGATAATTGATATATAACTGGAATATGAACGTGGTTGGAACATGAACATTTCTATATGTTAAACACATGAACTGATATTGGGGTTTTGGGTGGAATATGACCATTAATGAACCTTTGACACGAGGTTAGACTCAGTTTGTGGTGTAAATCTGCCCGGAACCGCCCGGCAAATCCAGTAGCCACAAAGTGTCAGTCTAATGTGAGAGGTCGAAGGCCAAATTGTAGGCGTAACAGTTTATGACACGAGGTTAGACACAATTTGTGGTGTAAATCTGCCCGGAACCGCCCGGCAAATCCAGTGGCCACAAAATGCACGGTCTAATGTGAGAGGTCATGATTCGTTCGTCATAATGAATGAATTAAGGAATACTAACCATAATAAGACGTGGGTATGGTTAGAGGGTTAGGTGGGATGACATGAAATTTGACATGTAAATGTGGACCTAACCGGTATGAGTTAAGAACATGTAAAACCTACAAATGTAGGCTTAACCAACATAATAGTTAATCAGACCAATGGGTGGGTTAAGTAATATGACTAGATTAATGACACTTAACCAATATAACATGACACATGGTAGGGTTAAGTCAACTTGAACATATAGATAATACTTAACCAACTTAGCATGATACGTGGGCGGGTTAAGCCATGAATTATTTGAATATACTTAACCAATTGGACACGATGATTTGATAGGGTTAAGTCATGAACCGCTTGAATATACTTAACCAATTGGACACGATGATTTGATAGGGTTAAGTCATGAAACGATTGAATATACTTAACCAATTGGACCCGATGATTTGATAGGGTTAGTTCATGAACCGCTTGAATATACTTAACCAATTTGACACGATGATTTGATAGGGTTAAGTCATGAACCGCTTGAATATACTTAACCAACTTGACAGATGATTCGTAGGGCTAAGTCTTGAACTTGAACGACAACACTTAGCCAATTTGACATGACACATAGGCGGATTAAGTCAAGAACTTGAATGACAACAGTTAACCAACTTGACATGCTAGACTGATGGGGTTAAGTCTCGAATTTAAATGACAACACTTAACCTACTGAACGGAAACCCTAGTTGCGCAGTCCTTTTCAGCAGTAACCCACTAGATGTATCACGGTACCCTGGAACTAGGCAGGGTGGGGCACGATTACTGGGCTGATTGTAAGCGACCAGAACGACGGCTGAGTTGGTGCGCCATTGTAGGTTCAGGCGGACTATGGTCATGCACATAGTTCGAAGTTGAAAAAGCAGGCATTGGGCATCGGTAGGTTTACACTGTGCATGCTTGATTCATGCCGGTGGTTGGCACCCTAGGGCTTGATACACCCTATGGTGGACCTAGCACAGGTGACTACATTTCGTGATTGGGCTGTATGACATAGACACATGAACGAGCTAGGACTTGTATGGAGCCGATCGATTAATAGATCGTTACGTGGAAAAAGGGTGTTGTTCATTAGGTAGCATAATCCCTAGTGGTCCTATGTGGAATAAACCCTAATCGAATCTAGGAAACGTTCAATATGTAGCATAATCCCTAGTGGTCCTAGGTGGCATAAATCCTAGTTGAACACGCGATAGTTCATGATAAGGAAACCAAGCCAGAATAAGGGTGGCAGTCCAAACGATTTCATGAATGGTGGCACTACGTTGAAGTAGTATAGAAATACGTGATGAAACCCATACGATATACGGCAAGGGACTGTACATATACATGGAAAGGATGATATGGGTTGGGGTACTAGTACAGTTGGTGCAGAGAATTTAGGAATTCAAAGAAAATAGTGGAATGGTGAAGCTTAGAAATCTTGCGATGTTTTACTTAATAGAAATCTTGCAATGTGATACTTGGTAGGAACCTTGTGATGATACTCTTGATGGGAAGCATGGAATGTTATACTTGATTCATCGTGCCTGTAGCTTACCTTGTCATCATGCTTATGTTTACTTTCAGTTTATTTATGCCATATTATCTTCACCTGTTTTTATGCTGAAAGCCACTAGAACTTACTCGGTCTTTATGACTGACCCAGTTTGTTTCTCCTCTTTTTCTTTTGTCCCCCCCCAGGTTCGCAGGGTGGGAATACAGCTTATTTCAAATCCTATCAAGCTCCAAGGCTCTTTCATGTATTGCTTGGATTTCTCTTGGCTATGGCTTGCTTTGCTTTATTAGGGAATACTACAATTTATTTTCATGCTTCTTTGTTTTTGAGAAAGATAGATATTTTAGCTATGTAATTGGGTATTGGAAGTTGATGGGCTTTTACCGTAAACAATTATATTTAATAATTGATTTGAAGTACTTCCACTTTACTTTCCGTTGTTTTTATATATGTCTGTCTTGTAATATTTCTATTCCAGTACCCATAATGCTCCACTGAAGTTAAGGCATTCCCTTTGTGAGTGACCTTAACGGATGTGGGGTGTTACATTGTTCATATAGGATAGAGCATACAACTGGACTGGGATTTGGACTATTTTGAACTGTTCTGAACTTTCTTTATGTAGCTTATTCTTGCATAGAATTACACGCACGTATTAGTTGTTACCAACATGAGGGGTACATGTCACTATACTGCCCGTTCTAATACTGGCGCGTTAAAGTATAGCTGGAGATGTAGACAAGATCAAAGGCCGGGAAGACTATGGCCGAGGCTTCCCAGCCCTTATCACACACATCCGACCCTACCCCTAGAGGTAGCTCATCTGGCAGCAAGCTTGAGATCATCGAGGGATTGAATCCTTCTCATATGACCAGCTCGCCCGAAGCGTCTGAGCACGGGGAGCAACTTGAGCGGCAATATTCCCCGGTAGTGATTGAAGAGGCCGAGAATGTGGATATCATGGGTGAGGATGTGCCCTCACCTCCGGTAGCTCGGGACATGTTGCCTGATGCAGTGATTTTGGAGAATACCCTCGATTCAGTACCATCGTGTATGGATGCTACCACAATTATGAAAATGGCTACATGATTTAACATACCGGTGGACGAAGCCCATGCCCCCGGGAGAGATGGCAGAGCCCATGCGCCGCCCGAGGTTCTGATTGCTTGGAATCAACATGCTTGCTTTGCCGGGTGTGTGCCCCCGGCTAATAACTTCATTCGGGACAAGCTTTTCTAATTCCATCTTGTGCCATCACAACTACACCCTAATGCTTACGCTTCTCTCCTGGGTACTTATGTTCTCTTCCATGAGTTTTTGCATAGGGAACCCACTGGGGAAGATATTCGATATTTCTTCCACCGAAGGAAAACGAGCGCTGCTTCTCCCTCTCAATGGTTTCTGGAAGCAACAGCTGCTACAAAATTCTTTGTCGGAACTTGTCCCAGGCTGTCAGTGTTTTAGCGCGAGTGGTTCTTCGTTAGCTTCCCTCCCAGATTTGCCAAAAGGTGGATTGAGGGAAGTAAGTGTTTCTCTAGCTCCATTCCTTGCCATAATTTTTTTGATTTCCTCCTTTATTTATGGCTTTAATTGGGTTATGACAGGAAATCCAAAGGCGCCTACTGGGGACGAATACCGATAACGCCTTAGTGCTTTACAAGCGATACCAGAGAACCTCTGCGATACTAGCATCGTGACAAGTCTGGATCGCCTCTACCGCACTGGGGTGCTACCTACCAACCGGGCTGTGATCAAGCATGCGGTTGCTATTAGTGCACCAAAAGAGGGAGTTGCGGCAGGTCCAACCATTACTGGACGAAAGAGGCACTGCGGGAGGGGAGCTTCCAGAGACTGCTCGACCTCAATGAGATGTGCACGAAGGCAAGGCTAATTGTCAAGAGGAGGTTGCCAGAGATGAGAGGTTGCCGAGCACGCCCGTCCCGCTTTCGACAGGGGAACGGAAAGGAGCGCTGGTTAGACCGCAGTCTCCTGCGACTCACTCAGGGGCCACTGCCTCGCTCGAACCCACAGGCTAGTTTGATGGCTTAAAAGGGCTAGATTTAGCAGTGACTCCATGGCCAAATACGACAAGCCTGGAAGAACTTACTTGTGTTGCTGGGGGGTTAACTCCCTCGATCAGACTGCAATCTGGTCGGTTGAAAGAACACTTAGGGCATACATTCATAACACTGAATAGCATAGATGTTTGACTACGTGTGTGACTTGACTAACTTTGGCTTGTTCCATTGGCAGTTGATATGGAAGGAGGACACGGTGATCGCCAGCATCCCCAGAGCTCTTCCTTCGAGAGTTTTCGAAGATCTACCAGTTTGTATGGTGCTCCACCTCCGCCAGGACAAGGCAGCAGTCATCGAGATCGGGATCGATTTAGGCAATCTCCGACACCTCCTCCTCCAATTCGCATGTCCGTGGGGGATACTCAGCTCAACATAGGTGGATCTCGATCTCTGCCTTCGACAACTCCCCTGTTGGTCGCCCCGCCGGCTCCCGTTCAACCCGCTAAGGGGAGGGAATTGCTGTTCGGTCAACTAAGGTCGGGTGTGGAGGTCGTGACGGGAATGCAAAATCTGGCAGAGTGCCAAATCCGATCATTTTCTGTAGAGGAGAGGAGGACGTTTTTGAAGCTGTACTTCCGCCAATATCACTTTGATGAGTTGTCGTCTCTTCATGATCTCCGCCCTGCCCCTAGTAGGGAATCCGGGGAAATATGGATGCATGTACAAGCCGCGTATCACCAGGCCAACGAACTTACCAAGTATTCCCTCCACCTTTCTGAGTTGATCAGAAGGAAAAGCCTGGAACTCATCAATCGACAATTGACTATTGATGGTGAAAAGACCTCAGTTACCCACTTGGAAACTAAGATAGGTAGGTCCATTTGCTGCGTTGCGGTTGATTAACTGCTATCCCGTGTGTTTCCCATTTTTAACTTGTGACCATGTTATTATAGCGGAGCTGAAGCAGGCCCATGCGATTTTAAAGATGGAGGCTGCGCATTACCATGAGACTTTCAGCGACACAGTAAGTCGCTTGACTATTGAAAACACAGCCCTCAAGAGGGATAAGGATGAGTAGTCTAAAACATGCACTGACATGGAAAGGGAGATTAAGAAAGTTGCTCAGATACAGGATGACAATGCCGCTTTGAGGGCGGAAAACGAAAAGTTGCGGGTTGAGAATGTCGAAGTTGCCGAGTTGAAGAGGCCGCTTGAGTCGATGAGGAAAGCGAAGGAGGATGCTGAAGCTAGCAACAGGGACGTGTTGAGTGCATCCGAGGGTATAAAGGCCGAATATTTAAGGGAGATAGAGCAGCTGAGGGGGGAGCTGAGTGATGCGGAGTTCCGTGTTGGGTCCTCCTTCGAGGAGAGTATCCACAATATGTATGTCAAGGCTTTGAGATTCCAAGGAATTTCGTGGGTTGAGGACTATTCCCGTGAACTAGCTCGAACTTAGGGGAGGTTGATTCCGTACGAAGCCCATTTACGCCAAGTGGATGTCGGGTCCTTGGACAAGCGATAGCTTAGGATCGATCTCTTGACCGCTAAGGAGCGAGAGAAGCTGGAGGAGGGTGAGAGATTGTTGCTTGAGGATGCCGAGCGAGAGAGGCTGGAGAGGCTCTGATTAACATAGGAATGTGTTTATTTTATGCTCTTATATCTTATCTTTTGTATATAAATAAATATTACTTTGGGTATTGTTTTTTCACTTTTACATATATACCAACCTAGCCCGCATGTAACCAGAAAAGTAGAGAAATGGAGATCAGATTGCTATATATTTACATTTTGAAGAATTGTAGATGAAGATCTCACATCTAGTTGCTGTTGGACAAGAAAATGATTGATAAAAAGGCCATGCACATCTCAAATTAAAGGAGGCTTGCAAGAGAAAAGGAGAAAAGGCCTAGAACTTGTTCCAAATGACAAAAGGCCTAAAACTTACTTGAAATAGCTAGGCCCATTTGCAATTAGGGTTAGGGTTTGGTTATCTCCTATAAATACCCTTGCAATATCATTGTAGCCACCATCCTATTTTTCTATATTAACCTCCATTAATAAAAGTTCTTCTTCTTCTTCTTCTTTTATTTTCTAACATTTTTCTTTTTCTTAGCAATTGGTGTTGACTTCACAATTAGTTTTGGTAGAACACCAATTGTATTTTACATTTTTTTGTTAGCGATTAGTCGTTGATTAGTTTCAACGACAATCCTAATTTTACTTTTTGTTGTTCTTCTTTTTCTGCAATTTTAAGTTCTGCATTTTATTTGTGTTTTGCATTTTATTTTCCATGAAATTTGTGCCATCTATTCAATTAGATTTGATAGAGCTCAAGTTGTCTTTGCTATTTTATTTTCATTAGTGATTAATCGTTTGATTAGATTCAACGATATTCCTAATTTTGCAATTTCAATTTGTTTTTATTTCAACCAAATCTCCAAACTTCGTCTAACTCGCCCAAGAGATTAGATAAATAATTTGATTTTAATCTACCTCCCTGTGTTTGACCTGCATATTTCGTGACCTGTACGCTTGCAGAATTTATTTTAAAATTTCGCGCTTTTCTAGTTCATAGAAAAGCGTCGATCAAGTTTTTGGCGCCGTTGCCGGGGAGGTAACAATTAGATTTTATTATTTATTTAATTTCCGATTCGTGTTAGTTTTATTTTTCTTATTTTTGTGCATATATATATATATCTAATAAAAACTTGTCATTTTTTTCTTATTACTTTCCTCTTTTCATATTTGTTTCCTTTTTTATTCCCTTTATTTCTTTCCTTTCTTCGTACAATTTCTCTTCTTTACGATCTTCTAAAAAAAATCTTACCTTTTTCTTTTATTTCATTCCTCTTTTTCCTTTCCTTCTTTCCACCATACAATTTCTTTCCTTAAATTTTTTTTTTACAAGGATTCCCTTTCTGTTCGCATTTTCTATTCATGGCCACTTCTCTTCTATTTTTTCTTTTATTTTTTTATATTCTCCAATTCGCACCCAATCTCCACAAAATCTCCTCTGCCAGCTACCCCATCCACGCAAAGGACAATAGCCACTTCCATAACTTCTGCCGATTACCATTAGCCATCCAAGACCAAACTTCACGTTAGCCTCACCAACCACATCTCCCTTCTCACAAACCCCCACGCAATAGCCTTTCATACCCGAACGATCATCTCACAAATTCACAGATCCAAAAACTAAATCCTCCGTCGTCCAATCAAAACCACATTGGAAACAACGTACAACCTTCTTCACAATCTTCCTCTGACCGCCTACAAAAACAAATTCCCATCCCTAGATTCTACCACAACATCAACAATCTCTAGAAATTCATTGGTCCACCCCTCATGCATTACCATCTGTCAGAATCACCCCCTTGCTCCAATAAGCCACCAACTGTGCACCAGTTCACAACGCACCAGAACTTTCTCACCACCATCTTCCTGAACCTCGATCCACAAACCGTACCCACAACATCCGACAATCCCACAAGCCTACCACGCAACCAGCTGCTCCCCACAACTACTCAGGCATACACGAATCGAAATCCACCAAGTTCCAAAATTTCGAAACTCGAAAACCCAAGAAGACTTCGCAAACACGATCCCAATCTCAACAACAAAGACCATCCTCCCTCTTCAACAACCACAAAAGAAAACTCTTCCACCACAGTTCAAACCACCCACTTCCAAATCCTCCAAAGCACAAATCCCACACCAGTTCACGCAAATTTCTTTCACAGTCCTTTCTACCACCTTCACATCTCATCACACACTTCCTGTTCATGACACCGTCAAACCCCTCACCACGTTTTCAGCGAGCCATCATCATCTGAAAAACAACAAGCATCAAAACCCAACCGTGGAAACCGAACTCCCAATTCGAAGACCCACCATCGCTGTCAAAATCCTCCCCATCTCCATAACATAAGTCACATAACCCCAAATCGGAATTCAAATACCCAAGTCAGAATACCCAAACAATACCCTTGCCTCAAATATGTTTCATTGCAATTCGAACTCCTGAGCCCTAATCTAGCAACGCGATTCCTGAGTTGAAGAGGAATTATTATTATTTTTCTCTAATTGTTGCTTGTGAAAAATAAAAAAATAAAAGAAAGGGGATAATTCTTTTGGTTTGGGCGTGAGGAAATTTGGGACTTCCCATCCTTTTATTAAGGAGCGTATCTTCTTTAGTCTTCCTGTGATTTCTTTTTGAATATCACACCACCTTTTATTCTTAATGTTGAAGTGTACATCACATGTGGAATTTAAATTGACTTGGCAAACACAAAAAAGGGGAAACAAATCATAAAAGGGCAAGGTTATTGGCCCGAGCAGCATTTTCGACTGTGGTTGACATTGTCCATCGTAGCATTTGTTTTGAGTGAATGGCTTGAGTCTATGTCCAGTTTTGTGTGTTAGCCTGTTTTGGTTTTTGTTGAGCTTAATTCATTTTCTTTTCTAGCTTAATTCTTAAGTTTTGCCATTTTTTTCCTTTTTTCCTTTCAATTTCTATTTAGTTTTTTTTCAATTTGTATGTTATACTCTTTTCTTTTCAAAAAAAAGGAGAAAGAAAAAAAAAGAAAAAAAACCAAAGAACAAAGGGCAAAGAGAACTTCAAGCAACCAACATAGGAATCAAAAGCGAGATAAGCAAAGCAAACAGTGGAGTTGAATAGCTAGAACTACTCAAACTTTCTGGATGGACTGTCATACCCAATTGTAAAATTCTCTAAACTCTATAGGTGCTCTCTACAAAGAAGAAAAAAGTATAAATTGCTTGTAAAAAAATTCTGCAGGGGTAGCGGCTTGCTTGTACAATATTTTAAATTTCTGCAATTATTATCGTTTGATTGTTGTGGTTGATTGAAATTTCCATTACTGCTATCATCGGTCTCATCGTTTTTCAACAATTTAATTTGGCTAGATATTCAAAATAATATAATTGAAAAGTGGTGCATTGTGAAGTTGATTGTCTCGTATAATTGGATCACGGATATATAGTAGTTCAATTTAATGAACTATTAGCAAAAGAGGTTGCATACTACTCGTAAAACATTGGTCGTATCCCTTAGCATTTATACTATACGTGAACGACCATAAGACCCTCTTACCCCTTCTAATTGAGTCAGTTAATTAATAGAGCACAACTCGGTATTTTATACTATTTTGAAGTGAGAATAATTGTTGATTGCATTCAAATGTCTGATTCAAAAAATCATTGAGAGAAATGTGGGATAATAATCGAAATAGACATCCTCTTGAAGAGTATGGGTATGAATTACAACTCATGAGATAGGATTTTCCGAAATTTCGTGAGCCCAATGTTGACAATTTTCAAAATTTTCAAAATAACCAACATTTTCAAAATCATGGATATGATCGAAATTGCGATTTCTGCTCAAATTTCAGTAATTTCGATTACAGGCCACATCCACATGAAAATAGCTTTGAATCTCAATATGGCTTTGATCCACATCATTATGGGGTTGAAAACAAAAAATTTCAAAATTAAAGCCCATACCAACATCTTGAAAATAAACAAATTTGCAATTTTTCCTTGAATTCCAACAATTTTGGTTACGAACATAATTTTTATAATCAAAATGATTTCCAATATCATTGTCACTTTTCTGAAAATTCAAACAATCATTTCATTGGAAATAATATTGATCATGAAATTGATGTGGACTATAATTTTGAGAATCAAGAAATCCAAAACGAGAGCTCTCAAATCAACGATTCTGAAGAATATCATCTTAACATTCTTAGAGAGAGGGTAGAAAGGCACGATAGACAGCTTGATGAAAAAGATAGAAAACTTGGTGAACTTCTTTCTTTAATGACGTCTTTTAAAGAATAACTCGAGCAACAAAATCAAATTCAAACATGCGATGAATCAGGAAATAATCCATTCTTTACTGATAGTGAAAATTTTCAAATAACAACTTTGGAAATTGAGAATTGCCATCTAAATGAAGTTGTTCACAATTCAGTAAATGATTTGGATTTCGATTCTTTTTAGGAAAAAGATTTAAGCTCAGATTTTGATCTTCCTCGTTCAGGCTGCGAGAAACTTGAAATTTTTGAAATTGAACAAAATGAAAATGTTGAATTTTTCAAAAACACAAAATTGGAAAAGGATTTTAACGAACATGAATTTTTTGGATTGTATGAGGATGAGTTGCCAAATGAGGACAAAATAGAGTCAAGCCACCAATCCAAATTTGAAAATTTTGATTTTGAGGTGTCAAACGAGCTTGATATTGTCAGTGTCGAAAATATGTTGTCTGGTAATGAAACTGAGAAATGTGATCACATAGTTTTGAACAATACTCAGAATTCAAATTTCACTGAATTTATATATGATCACAAAATTTTAAACAATTACACTGATAAATTTGTTGAACACATGATTTATCTTTGGAATGCTGGCTTGGTTGAAAAACTTCATGTTAGGATGACCCTGGACATTTATTTGCTGGACTATAAATCTAGGTATAAAGATGAAATGGTTTTCAAAAACCTTTGCTTATTAGAAAACATGCTTAGACATAGTTGGAACAGAATTCATCGGGCCAGAACCAAGTGTGGGGGAAAAAGTTGGTGGCACTCTTTACATCGCATGCTTCGCAAACAATACATCATTGTACATATGATCCATTCTTACATATAGTTAGACTGCATTTCATTCTACAAATAATTTTGCATTTAATCCATCTTTGGGTTTTAACTTTCAAATTTAGGAAACGTTACAGTGTGGACACTGTTTAGTTCTAGTGTGGGGGGAGTCTGCTGTAATAACCCGGAAATCCGAGCCAATTTAAAATTTTAATTTTGGCAATTTTATTGAATTTTGAATATTTAAAATGAATTATTTTAAATAATAACGATAAGAAATTTATCTTGAATAGAATTAGAACGTATATATTTATTTGAATCGACGTTAGAATATAATTAATTATTTTTAATTATAAAAGGAATTGAAAATGGCGTGGTAGTTCGAAAATTCGATTTCAAATTTCAAATGAACGTACAGGATTCAAAATAAACCGGATTTTAGTGAAACCAAAAATACTGGAATCTATTTGAAAGTATCTTTCCAACGAATCTGAAAAATTGAAATTTCATAGCGGGAATAAAAACTTATGCCCAGTTGAAATTTCAGAATAGTCGCTATGGAATTTTGGCCCTTAAAAAATGGAAATTTTGCAAACGGCCTTCGTTTTCGACGAAACCACTTTTGTTGGATCCGGGATGTCAAGTTATTGCTAGATTCCAAAATTCGTAATTTTTGAAAGTAATATGTGAGCATGGCGAAAGAAAACGTGTTTTGACAGTTTCCATCAATTTGGATTGACCAGAAAATGGCCATTTTTCAAATGGTCTTCAAATTTGACGAAATTAATTTTATTAGAACCGTATCGTCGATACGAAGCTAGAAAATATTTTTTGGGAATTTTTAGAGTCCGTATGTGGTCTCAATAAATTGAAATGTACGTTTAAAATTCAATATATAGATTTATTTTTAATTTCAACGGAAACTGATCGAAACAGCCGAACTGGCTTACGATACATGTCCCATTGTGTTCTGAATAGGGGTAATTAGTTAGGACGATAGTCATCGGGATCGATTTGGTGTTCGCACTACAAGAAAACACTGATTTAGCGTAAGATATTTAGAAGTGGAAATTTCCGTCGCTAATTTGCAACGGATTTCTGTGTGATTTG
This sequence comes from Allium sativum, assembly GCA_030737875.1. Taxonomy (NCBI): domain Eukaryota; kingdom Viridiplantae; phylum Streptophyta; class Magnoliopsida; order Asparagales; family Amaryllidaceae; genus Allium; species Allium sativum. Next base: position 206,306,928 of record CM060919.1, read on the forward strand.
CAAAGGATAGCCTTTTGTTTTTCATCTTTTTTTCTTTTGTTTATTACCGTCGTCTTCTGTCATCCTTCACTAAGCCATTGCAAATTGCATCAAATTACCGACTGAAAATTTTCGCCGCTATTTTCCGCTGCAAATACAGGTAGAGTACCGACGAATATTTATCGAAGCTATTTTATAGCAGAATTCCAACAGATTAGCAAGAGATGAAAATATCAGCTTATTATAATAATTATTTAATGATTAATAATACAATTTAATACTTATGATACATATCCAATGTTCAATAATTAATTTTAAATAATTGTATTTAATAATTACAGTTGATAATTATAATTGATACTTACATTATATAATTATAGTTGATAATTATATTTTATATTTCAAAAAATATAAAAATTTGAAATCATCTTAAATAAATTTGAAATAAATCATAAAGTTTATAAAAACCAAATATTGTTTGACACGAACTAACAGTACAAAGTTGGATACTACAAATAATACGAAATAACACTACTAAGACTAATATTAATAGTTAATAATTAAAATTAATAATTATAAAGTAATATTTTGTATTTAATAATAAAATTTAATAAACACTTGGGGCTTCTAAAACAGGGCCATCCAACGTAATGATACAAGTTGGCACGTATTTAATAAGATCTGATTAGCTCGTCTAATTCCTTTAACAACGTAATAATGGTCGAAAAATACAATCCGAAACACCAGGTGCTGGCCAATAGGAGTGCAAATTCATTGCATCCAACGTTCCGTATGTCCCATAATCGATTTACTCGGATTGCTGTTCATCCAACGGTTTTTAGCATAAAGTAAAAAAACGATAAGCACCTCAAATTTCAGTAAATCCCCAAATACATCGTAGAAATCCCTAAATCGTAAATCACAAGGTTTGCATCGTCACCAAAACTCCGATTTCATTGCTGGAAGGTCAGGAAGAAGATCACCACCAAAAAGTTGGACACTACAACTGCTTTCACTTACTAATTGAAATCGCGCCTGGGTAGGGAATGACTACAGCAAAAAGCCATCACCGTCTGAGATTAATCTCTAGTTGTAAGTGCAACGTTTTAATGTCCTTAAATATCAATATATTACATTTTATTTGTAGAGTTGCTAAATCCTGTAAACGGATTAAAGTAGGCGAACTGATTTGTGCAAAATATTTTCAGGTGGTTCGATTGGGACTTTCCAGTGGATGCAAAACGCAGGGTGTTGACAAAGTTGGATGATGTTGACATGCAGTTGGCATTAGCTTTTAATGCGGAAGGATCGATAATTGTAACTGGTGGTGAGGTAAATGCATTTCTTTATTTACTCCTCTGTCAAATACGCTTTCTTCTTCTCAAATTATTTTGCATGGTAGTTGAGTGGCCATACTTATGGCTTTTCCACTGTGTTGATACACTGAAGGTCACATTAGTGTGCACATGAGAGTTCGATAGGAAATACAAACGATTTATTTGAAATACCATGCATAAATCAGTTTAATGTGCAATTTTTAATAACTATAAAATGGTACTAGTAATTCAATTTTTTAAAACTTACACCGTATGTTTTCCAATGAAAGAACAGCATTCCATGGTCTTTTTAAATTCTCGCTTTAAAAATGCTCATCACTCTCACTCTCTTTCGTTTTAAATGCTTGCTTTCAAAATGCCTGGTCTCTTGCTAGTGAATGCCACTCAAAACCCTTTTCAATCTTCTCAGATTCACTATGTATTCCAATCTCTTTAACCTTATTTATGCATTTGATGATCCACGAGCTCTGCTGCTTGCACGGTGTCTCAGCTCTATCACGATTCCATATAGACTTCTCTAATTCTCTTCTCACCCTCTCACGAGACTGTTTTCAACAACTGAGTGTTGGGTTCGATTTGGTTTTGGAACTATGGAAAAGGAGAAGCCGGTTCTGCTTCACAAGAATTTTAGTGTGTTTTACTTATAAATTATCACTAAATGATCCACTTTATATATTTTATGACCATGGAAGGTCTTTCTGAACATGGTTGATAAATTTACTTATGTTTTCAACGCTGGATTGAATGCATTCTTTTATTAATAGAGTTATATGTTCTAAAAGCATCCGCATTCAGGTTGCTTATTATGCATTTAAATAAATTAGTTTGCATCACTCTCAAAACTTGTTTACTTATATTATTTGTGTTCTGTTACGAGAAATGCTTCACTGGTTATTGTTATCATAACAAATTTAGTACTGAAGATGCCTAAATGATGAAATGAGAACTGTTTATGCTATAAATTGTGTTTTATAATCTGTTCACAATTAAATGCTTTTCATTTCATTATTTTGTATTATAGCCCTAAAACAATGTTTTCATTTTAATTATCTATAAATAGGGGCCAGCTTCCTGTTTATTGAAGAAAAAAAACATGTTTTTCTTTGTGACTGTTGAATTAGCGAGGCAGATCCACATGTTTATTAAAGAAACGAACTGCTTTTTGGATTCTCATTATTGTAGGTAAGATGAGAATCTAAAATAGCAGGTTTGTTGCTTTAATAAATGGGTCCCTCTCTTTATTGTAGTTTGGTAGGTTTGTCATTAGTGAAGAGCTTTTTTTGTATATTGTTGACTTGCAATTTGGATGGACGTGATTGAAACGCCACAAGCAGCAGCGAATGGTATGTTATTTGTTGTTGGAGCATCCCACTCAGGGTGTGTTTGCGATGAACCTGTTGTATCGAACATGATATGTTAGCAAACGAGTATATTAAATGGTATGTTCTTCTCTACATCTTCATAATTATATGAATCTGGTTAACTATATTGAAGTGGCTAGTTAGGCACAGATTATTTCCTTTTTTTTCTTGTTTCATGATGATCTAGTTAAGATCTGTAGGTGATGCTATAGAGATCAGATTTAGGTTTAATGAGTGATGGTGGTTGTAGAATTTTATTGCTGAAAGAAGGTTAAGAGCAGAAAACTTGAACATTAACAATAAAAGTGCTCAAAGTAGTATATGATTTAAGAAAATTTAAATAGAAAATCCTTATTAGTAATCTCAACATACATATGACATATCAAAACCCAATATATTTATACAACAATTTTATTGATGCGTTTAATAACTTACCTGGTCACCATATTCCAATAAACTTTTGAACGTTAACCTTCTTCGTTTTGCATGTACTTCGTTTTTCTCAAACCATACTGTGCAACCTGATGAACTTTTCTGTTTCCTATAACATGTGCTATCAGCCGAATTTTACTGATAACATAAACCATTTACAGACCAATATCCTTCTTTTAAAGACTTGGAAATGATATTTACTTAACCTACTACCCCTTATTCGGATTGTTATACTTCAGACACTTGCATAATTAACTAACGCATTTCACTACATAACCAAATGGGTTATGTTTGTACTTATTCGGAATACATTTTAATAATCGTTCCTTGCTAAGCTATTCTTAGCAAAGTTTTTAAATCATTTACGTCTGATAACATCTAGAATATGGGTTGCGCCTATACAAAAGTCCGCCACTGTCCAACTTTTATTAATTTACACATATGAGTGTTTCATTTTGGATTTTGAAAGGAAGAAGTGACATTGAATCAAATCCTTCTGACTTATTAAGAACTGCATCGCAAAAATAGTGATTTACTTATTGATTTCTAAATTTTGTTAAATAGGTACCTGCATAAAATTTTACTACGGTGCTTGCTTTAGATGCAAATATATTCATTTGATTTGTAAAAAAAGAACATATAAAAACAGGCATCGACAGCTAGGACATTGAAAGGGAATGTTATTATGTTTATTTTTGCTTTAAGTCTATCTTTTTTAAGTTGATAAATGATAACTGTGCCTTTTATGTAAAAATTAAAATAATTAGTAGTTAAAAACAAATTAATATTAGTGCACCAGAAAATGTTATTAAGTACTAAATAGCTTGATGTATAGGTTTTAAGACAAAAACAAGCCTCTATAATAGTTGTTTTTTTGGAAAATAAACTAAAGGACGAAACTAATGAAACAATGATTTTTTAATAAGAACCGAGACAATACAAAAACCTAGGATCATGTATACAAACATTGAATAGAATTGCAAGGACAGAATTTTAATTTTAATGTAAAAAAGCTTTGAATGTGCCAGTTATACACAAAGGGGAACAATATATTACTTGATATATCAAAAACATACTAGTCATGATTTTCATAAGCACTTCTGTGTGTGCTCAACTAGAAAAGAGAATTAGATTGTGTGAATAAAAGAGAAAACAACGTGATCAACTTACCATTGGTAGAAATGCATGTGTATAATGAATGTATGTAGCATATTATAGTTGGGTTCTATCCTGTTTATATTATAGTTGGGTTGACATGAATGATTACACCTTAACATAAGCAATATACAAGGATTTAGTTTTACATTTCGTTCATAAAAGACACCATCTTTGTATACTTGTTTGAACATCTTGCCTATCTTAATGGGCTGCTTCACTCTTTTGCTGGCAAAAATAGTGATCATAATAATCCCATTTTAAAAATCTATCAATTTTAATGTCCAAACTTACATGGCTTTTCTTCAAAGGTGGAATATTTGAATATTTGAAATGTGCAATATTTTAAGTTACTTAAATTTTAAATTGACTAATAAATTATAAACATATTATGTTCTCAATTTTCAAATTTACGTTTACTTTCAAAAAGGTCATGAATTTGTTTTTTTTCAACGATAATAAATTTTATGTAAATTAGGTTCATAGCTCTAACACAAGCTAATTATGTATATATTGGCTTGACATAAGCACTAACACGTGCTTGCTTTTGCCGTCATCACTGTGTTAACCAAAGAAGCATTTGCAGCATTCAAGCGTTAATGGAAAATATTCTTTGCCATTATATAAAACATAATAACAGAATTTCTGACGGTCAACACTAAATCATATATGCTTCAGATTTATATTACGGCGAAATTATATTTCACAAATACAAATGTCTAACATGTAATATTTTTGCTGTTTTACATTGAAATTCTACATAATTTGTGATCTATGGCTTTGCTTATATTACAGCGAAATTCTACATGGTTGGGAAAGAGAAGGTAAGAGATGCTTAACCTGGCACATCCCTATACATGCACACAACCAAATAATCAAATGCTTGTGTGTACCTAAGTATTTAAATGCTAAACCAGTTAATTAATCAACACTTAATGTATTTTTTGTTCGGTGGATGCTATTATGCATATATTGACTCACTTTATCGGGTAACTGGTAAGATATTGATTTCTTTTATCCTCTTCCTTCAAGAACAATATAAAAATGCAAATACCGACATTGAATATTTTAGTTGGTTAGCGAGTGATCCCTTTTGGCTATTTTCACATTAAGTTTGATGATTATTGGGTAGCAAAAGAAGACATGGAAAGAGCGCGCAACAACAGTATGGTAGGGAGGAAGAGGTAATTTGTTATTTTGAATTTTCTAGATCAATTATTATCAGTTTTGTGACCTGCTTTTGCTTTTCATGCATAGTAGCTGCTACATATAAATTCTTGCCTGAATGATGGCCCATTCAGATAAGATTGAAAAAGACTAATAGGATAAAGAGTAGAAAAGGATGAACACGCATTTGTCATTGTGAGGAAATAGTTAACGTATTATGTTAATCATAAGGAAAACGATACTGGACAAGCTTATCATGAGCACATAAGATATAATATGCTTGAATACTAATAAATTTTGGCGGATTCCACCTGGTGGAAGGTGCAAGCTTCCTGCTTACACTCAGATTTTTGTTTTAGTCCAAAGTTTTAACCCTAGTATTACATTAGTTTTACTTGTTTCATTAGCATACATTACAGTAATATATTGGTCAAGTTAATAAAGTAGTTATATGGTATGTAATATGAAATGTGTTACATTTTTCTTTTTTACAGGGTATGTGATATAAAATAGTTACAAGCTATGCATTATTGTAAAACGTCATGCCAATTTGAATATGTGACAGTTGAATCTTTAATGTTTTGTTTTACAGCACCAGTATTCTCCAGTGTTGAATGGGACTTAGTCGTAAGAGGGACATGATTGACAATGGTGGATGGGCCTGCTTCGTCGGGATTGAAACAAGTAAAGAGATTGGATGCTGAAATTGCACGTGTACTCCCCTTTTGAGAGATAAGGTTCTGTGTATTATATGTGGTGTTTTTTTTTGCTAAGTATGATATAGATGTGGTATAAATGTGATTAATACGTGAACGTTCGTACCTTACCTATAGTTAAACAATAGTAGTTATTTCATTTATCATGGAGTATGTTCTTTTTTTTTATTGTAAATGTGTTACATTATGTATAAAGAGATTTAAACGTGCAACTTTATAAATGATGCGAATATATCATTTGTATTGGTTTTTGACAACTACGAGTACAATTTGTATATATGTTGCATTAATGTTTTTATTTTTATTTTGCATCTTTTTAACAATTGGCAAAAACAGTTGTAATCGACATATATTACAATGGTCGATGTTTCTTGTGGTTAAGACATATTACAACAGACATTGTTAGTTGTAAAAAGGTTGTTTTGTTGTAATTTTTGTGATGAATTACCGACGGATATCTAAGTGAAACAAAAGTTAAAATTATCCGTTTCTAATCCCTTGCTGTTTAGCAAGAGAACTTCGACAGATTTTTTTAAAAAATATTCATTAAAGAAATATATATCCGTCGGTAAAATGTCGGTAAAATTTTTTAAAATTAAATTTAAGTATATTAACAAATGACGATAAAGTGTCGGAAATTTAACGCTAACTTCCATCGCAAAATGGTCACTAAAACACCGACGTGAAATTTACCGACCAGTGCTATCCGTCACATATCCGTCGCTAATACATGTTTAGAGATGGATTTGTGACGGATTCGTCCGCTGCAAAATCAATGTTTTCTTGTAGTGTCGATTTAAAAAGCAACCTTATGGAGAATAAAATAATAAAAGTATTTAAATTAATTATATAAATCCAAACCCCTCTCACTCTCTCTCCTCATTCCCTCAAACTCGATCAAAATAGAAAAAGACCCCCGCCGTTGATCCCATCGCTTCTCCCCCCCTCCGATCTCTGACGCGCCGTCGATGGCATCCCTCCACCTCGCCGCAGCATCCCCTTCCCCTCCACCTTCCATCCAGTCGCTCTCACCTGACGCGAAGACCAAGACCGCGAGCCTCAAACCGAGGAACAGCCGCTGCCACCCTGAACCACCTCCGCCCCCAGCCGACCACCTCTCCGCTACTTGCAGCCTGCGCCACCGCCGATCCGGCCCCCCATTTCAATCGGTGAGCTTTAGTTTACTTTATTTTTTTTTATTTAAATCTGAAAATAAAAACGCGATTTTTATAGGGAAAATCTAAAAATAAAAATGCGATTTTTTTATTTGGAATAACATTGCATTAAAAATATATGGTTTTTATATATAGATTTGATGTAAATATTATATTTTTGGAACTGTAAAGATAGGATTTTTATATAGAAAAATGAAATGTAAAGATAGGATTTTTATATAGAAAACTGAATTGTAAAGATAGGATTTTTAATTAGAAAACTGAGTTGTAAAGATAGGATTTTTGTATATAAAACTGAATAGGAAAGATATGATTTTTTTTTTCAATGTGAAAAGTTTATATTTTTATTATGATAAAGTTTATATTTTTATTGTGATAAAGTTTATATTTTTATTATGATGAAGTTTATATTTTTATCATATAAAGTTTAGATTTTATTTATATAAAGATTTGATTTTTAATTATATAAAAATATGATTTTTATATATGAAGTAGCAGAGATAAAAATGCGATTTTTATATATATAACAGCCGAATGGAAATGTGACTTTTATTTATAAAGTAGCGATGTTAAAAACATGATTTTTAACATATACTGCGTGAAACAGATCCCGTTGGAAACGCTGTGAAGTTTTTTCTACATATGAAAAGTCGCGGCGTTTGGTTTGACTTCTAGGTGAGAACTCCTCACTTTTATTTTAATTTCTAGTTTGAAATATATACTAGGATGCAGACGGTGCTTAGCAGCGCCTGACACCCGTCGTCCACAGACCATGGATGACTTGTTTGTTTGATTGATGTGCTGTGAAATTTTATTGTGTGATGTGGTGAATAAATATTTTATAGTTAAAAATATAATTTTTAACGTTTATATAAAATAGATATTTATAAATAAATCGGACAATTTGTTTATGTACACCCATTTGACTGATATTGATTGGTACAATAAATTTTACACATCGCCCAACTGCATAAATAAAAATCTGTGTTTATGGATTGAAACCCACCACGAGGGTTGGGATGATATTTGGCGTACACTAATCCCAATTATTTAATCGTATGTCGATCGTTTGGTTGACAGACTGTGTAAGCGTTAATTATTTATATTTAATGCTTATGCAGTTGTGTGGTGCACTCTGGATGATGGTTGATTATTTATCGTTGCTATTATATACATGTGTTGTAGGGAATCCATATAATTAACATTATATGGTAATTGATTGGGCCTCATTCCAATTTGGAAAATAAAGAATATTATAAAAAGAAAACTCATGTGTTGAATAAAATATATATTCATGTGTTGAATAAAAGAAAATTCATGTGTTGAATAAAATATATATTCATGTGTTGAATAAAAGAAAATTCATGTATTGAAGAAAATATTCATTTGTTGAATAGAATAACGAAGTTATTGAAATATATAAAGCCGTGTTGGAAAGATATGCGCCATTTTGACACGAACGATATTTAAATCGATTATATTCGTTTTTATAATGAATATAGAAAAGGAAGTGATTTCAAAATATAATGTTTTGACAATATTATCATTTATATAGTAATGATATGGAATATTCAATTTTGATCTGAAATTGAATATGAAGTTGAAATCGTTTTAAAAACGAATTTAAAACGATTTATAAAATATGTTTTGAAAGTAAATCGACGTAATATATAATATATATATATATATACAATGGCCTGAATAGAACGCGTCGCGCTGCGGCAGTTCACGAATTTCGACCATTGAATTCGAATGGACATTACGGGAGATCCGACCGTCGGATTCTCCTAAAATCAGAACCGTTGGGTTCGTATCGAAAAGAGATTTCTAACGAATACAAGAAATTAGAAATCTAATGATTGGATTTGGAATTATGTCCAAATCAAATTTGGAAAAGGTCGTTGTAAGTGCAGTTCGATGGTCGTTGATGGAAATCGACTGTACGGGCCTTGATAAAATTATTAAAAATATCAATAATTAGTGTAAAATCATAAGAAATGATTTGGGAAGAATTGGGATGAAAAATTTCAAATTTGAAAAGATAAAAATAGTTTTTTATCGAAATGAACTAGTTTTGAACTAGAATTATAATCCATTTATTTTTGAAATAAATAAACTGGATTTGAAAGGGGTTTTAAAAATAACCAGAATTTCCAATAAATAGATTGGAAATGGATTTGAATCGAAATCGTCTTCGGAACATTTCGATGTTGGATTTCGTGATTATACAGATATTGTTATGGAAATTTGAAAGATATATTTATATCGTTATTTCCAATACGATATTTGTTGGTCGTAGAATTTGATATTGAATATAAGCCGATATATTTTCTATTCAGAACTTTGTATTTATTATCAAATGGGATTTGGGTTTGTTGTGAACGGTTTCTTCACTAACGCTGTTCTTAAACCCAGTTGAGAAAAAGATTAAATCTTTTCATTTAGATTCAATGAAGTATACCAATTAAATGATATTTAATTGGAATTGATTTTTGGGTTTATCATGAACGGTGTTTTAAATAACATTTGTTCTTTAACCCGATATTTAAAGGAATGTGATTTGGAATTTATAAATCTTTTGTTAAGATTTAAAGGAGATTTTCCAAAGTAATGTTTTCCAATTTAAATAAAATAAATTGGAATGGAATGGAATTCGATTTGGTAACAATCGAAGTGAATTTCTGTGGATGAGGACTGCTAATATATATGGAATTTAAAAGGCTTTGCCGTTATTCCGTTTATATTATTAATCGGATATGGAAGTTTATATCGATTATATATATCGATTTGTTTTCCATGAAGTCTCCATTGTTAATGGAATGCAATTTTGGGTTGTCGTGAATGGTATATTTAATAATATTGTTCTTAGACCCAACGGAGTTAAGAAAATCAGAAACTAACTGGAGATTAGTTAAGCTGAATGGTTTCTTGGGTATTGACCGGATGTTGGTTTCGACCTTCGGGGTTAATACTTAGGGAATTGTTCACTTGCTAATTTATGGTTAAAGGCTGAGGAATGGAATGTGATTTTGGGTTTATAGTGAACCGTGTTTTAAAGGACATTGGTTCTTTAACCCAGTTAAAGACAGGATATGATTTCCCAAGTTAAACAATCATTAATATTGATTTTTGGGAAGATTAAAACCAAGTGGAGTTTTAATGAATCTTTAACTAGATTGAAATGATCGAGAATGGAGTATCACCAGTTTTGCTCCAGGCAATAGTTAAATCTTTAATTAGATTTGAACGTGAAATGGTAATTGAATTTACCGATAACACCATGGTGTTAGATATGAAGTATGACCAGTTTTACTTCATGGGATGTGTAACACCCCACCTCCGCTAGGGTCACTCACAAAGGGAATGAACTAGGTTTGGTGAAGCATTATCGAGGTAAACATGCACAAATATATTACAAGACAGAACATATATAAAACAGCGGAAGTAAAACAAATTTCATTACCTTATAAAATAAGGTCTAAAGCCTTTTACATCAGAATACATCATAATCTGTCTTGCAATAGTAAAGAAGCATAAACCATTTCATAAATTATTCCCCAAGTAAAACAGTAAAGTAGCCATAGCCAAGAAAAGTCCAAGCCATGCATGATGACCTTCAGCAGAGGAAGTCCGAACTAAATAACAGTATTTCCTCCCTGAAAACCTCGGGGGGGGGGGGGGGAATGGAAGACAAAGAGGCGAAACAAAACGGGGTCAGTCATAAAGACTGGTAAGTCCTATCTACTTCCAGTATAAAAACAGGTAAAGGTAACATGACATGCATAAACTGAAAGTAAACATAAGGTTGACGACAAGATAGATAAGCTAAACCAAGATAACCGGACGAACTACTGTAGCAAGATAAACTAAGATATCATGATAAACTACGGTGTCAAGATAAATCAAGGTATCAATCGTCAGGTTTCTATCAAGTATACTGTCCCAAGGTTTCTATCATGTATAACATCCCACGGTATCTATCATGTATACCGTCCCAAGTATTTATCATGTATATTTGCTCTGCACCTCTCGTACTAGTAACCCAGCCAGCGTCATGTGTTAACTATGAATGTACCTTGCCCAATGTCATGTAATGGTCCATGTCAACCTAATATATAGCATATGTAGGTTTTCCCAACTCGTATGTTTCTTTCCATGTATAAGTTCAGTCCTTTGCCGTAGGCCGTACGGGCTTTCCCATGTAAATCTATACCACCTCAACGTAGTATCGTTTTATCCTTGAGGTTATTTTGGACTGCTACCCTTGATCTGGTTATGTTTTCTTACCATGAACTATCGTGTGTTCACTTAGGATTTATGCCACCTAGGACCACTAGGGATTATGCTACCGAATGAAAGTTTCCGTGTCTCGGTTTGGGTTCAAGCCACCTAGGGCCACTAGGGATTATGCCACCCGTCAACCGCGCCCTTTATCCCACGTACGTATCATGAATCGTTTTCCATGTCTAGACGCACATGTATCTCAATGTGCCATCCGAGTTCCGTACCAGGGCAAATCAAGAAATACGGAACTCGGTCGGGAGCTTTAAGTCATCTGCCGATGCAGATATCAAGGTCTGTTTTTGTATTCCGTGGCTATGGTCCCACGTGACCCCTCCCTCAACTACCGAAAGGCAATCCAAGAAAAATCATGTATGAGAACTACATCCCGACCCCACTATAGCCCCACTTTCCTATTGGCCAACCTCACCCATGACTCGATAGCAAGAACATGGTCTGTTGGGAGTTCTCTGCCTTTCCGTTCGTACACGCTTGACTAAAGATGGTAGGTGGTCGGCGACGTGCTATCTAGGGCAAAAACAAGTATCGTCGACTCTACGCTAATCCATCCCAGTCTTTAGGTCGCTCGCATAGCAACCAAGGCATACTCTTGGCTCTTCTACCGCAGACCTTAACCTCTGTGAGGCCAGGTTTCATGGACCATCTGCCACCTCACAGAGGGATACCAAGAGTACCCTCACGTCCCCCGAAGCTACCGCTTCGTCACCCAGTTCGCTGGAGCTTTTTATCCAAGTCAGATAAGTTGCTCCTCCTCGTATACTAAGCGATGACCTACCGTATCAGGTTACTCATCTATTTATGGACTAGTCCCATGTCCTTGGCTAAGAATTATTACTTAGTTATCCTTAACTAAGGTTTACCACTTAGCTTCTCTTCCGGCTATCCTTGTTAACTACGATTTTCAACCTAGTCCCCTGAGCTAGGGTTTTGTCAAATGGGTTAAGTGTTGTCATTCAAGTTCATGACTTAACCCGCCTACGAATCATGTCAAGATTGGCTAAGTATTTAAGTTCAAGGCTTAGCCCTACAAGTTGGTTAGTGTACCAAGAAGCTCATGACTTAACCCTATCAAGTCAAATTGGTTAAGTATTTGTTTGTCTTAACCCTATCAGGTTATCGTGTTAGATTGATTAAGCATAAATTATCTTAATCCCATCAGATCATCGAGTCGGATTGGTTAAGTATGGGTTAGCTTAACCCCATCCACTAATCATATTACAATGGTTAAGTATATTTAAAAGGTCTTGTGACTTAACCCTATCAGGTCCGAATATTAGATTGGTTAAGTATTGGTTACTTAACCTCATCAAATCATCATGTATAATTGGTTAAGTATAAGTTACTTAACCCCATTAAATTATCATGTTAAGTTGGTTAAGTATTGGTTACTTAACCTCATTGAATTACCAAGTTTAGATTGGCTAAGTGTTTAACTTAACCCCATCAAATTACCATGTTTAGATTAGTTAAGTGTAGGTTACTTAACCCCATCTAATTACCATGTTTAGATTAGTTAAGTCTAAGTTACTTAACCCCATCTAATTACCAAGTCGGATTAGTTAAGTGTAAATTACTTAACCCCATCGAATTTACCGTGTTAGATTAGTTAAGTATGGATTACTTAACCCCATCTAGGTACCGTGTTTAGATTAGTTAAGTGTAGGTTACTTAACCCCATCTAATTACCAAGTCGGATTAGTTAAGTGTAAATTACTTAACCTCATCCCCTAATTGTCTTATATGGTTAAGTGTCATTAAGAAATCAATTCCGGTTCCACTTAACCTACCCATTCGTGTCATGTCGGTTAAGTGTCATTAGTCAAAATTACTTAACCTTTTTATGTGGCATTAATTAGATTAATGCACCCCAACCTCTCACATTAGACTTTGTTGTGGTTACTAGTTAAGCCGGGCGAGTCCGGATAGATTTACACCACAACCTAGTCTAACCTCGGGTTTTAAGTGCTATCTGACCAACTACTCGCATTGGGTCCTATTGTTTGTGGCCACTAGTTAAGCCGGGCGGGTCTGGGTAGATTTATGCTACAAACTCAACCCAACCTCGAGTTGGCCACTTTCATGTTTTGTATAGTGTCATACTACACTTAAAACCCATACGTGTCTAGTTTCAAGTTCCATGTTTTCCTACGTGTCATGACCACATTTAAGTATATCATGAATGTCATGTTCTCATGTAAACCCCATGTTAAGTTTTCCGTGTCATATCCACGTTTTTCCTAAGCTACCCAAACGTATTTCCAACCCAAGTGGAAGCGAGTCACATAGTAGGGTATTATGCCAACATATTGGCCACAAACATGCATAGCATCATAAGGGAGTTTGTCCACAAACATGCATAGTATCATAAGGGAATTTGGCCACAAGCATGCATAGTATCATAAGGGAATTTGGCCACAAACATGCATGATAACATAAGGGGTTTGGTTTCATTTACATGCATAAGCCCCCAAAGTCAAGTCTTTACCAATGTTTCACAAGTCAAATGGTTCCCAAAGGTTCATGCTAACATTCCATAGATAAAGATTCAAACTTGCAAGATAAACTAGGTTAAACATAACATGAGTGGCATGATTAAGTCGCTAAAACTTAGCACAAGGTCATAAAAAAGGGGCAAACTTAGGTTCACATAGGCTAGCATACTTATGTTTCATCACATTTTATTCCATGTCACATTAGAACTACCGTTAGAATCTACAAGTAGCTAGAACTTACTTAGCGCGACAAGAGGGCTAGGAGCATGAATCGTCTTGACGAAGAAAGGTGGCTCCTTTGTGGAAGAATCGTCATGAAGTTTGCATAGCAACGTTGATCTACTCCCTTGATTTGGTGTAGCAAGCTAGCACCTTTGATTCGGATCCGATTTGAATGCATAAGCCCTTGGAGTTGGAGATGGAGGCCATGATCACTTGGCATTTGGGCGGCACTTCGTGGCAAGAGTGATTTGTGAGGGTTTAGGGTAGGCTTAGGGGTGTTTTTATAGAGATTAGGAGAAGTTTAGTCCCTTAGATTAACCCTAGGATAGATCTGAGCCCTCAAAATCCGTCACAGGCCCATAAAGCATGTCTTGAGGAACAAGTCAGGTGTACCCAGGCCAAACTGGTCGACCACCCAAGTCGACAGGGGTGTCGACTGGGCAGTCAACACCACCTGGGGTGTGTCGACTCCCAAGTCGACTCCCCAGTCGACTCCCCAGTCGACTTGGGGGTGGCGGGAATTTTCCCGCCTGTGCTGCTTGGCTGAATTTGAATTCTGAATTCAAATTTGAACTGTTTTTGAACTTTGAAATTTTCTGAAAACTTTGACGGGCTATAACTGGGTCATACGGACTCCGATTTTCGAAAACTCGGACTCTATTTCGCGTATTTTTCCGAGACGAACGCAATGGCACAGCCCGTTTCCCTTGATTCAAATTTTAAAATTAAATTCTGCCTTGATTCTTATCTTTACACGTTGTTAAAAATTCGGGTTGTTACATTCTCCCCTCCTTTAAGGATTTCGTCCCCGAAATCTCCAAGTTAGGAAGAACGTATCCTACCATCCATCATCCATCTACTCAAAACATCATCCATAGGCAACCATTGTCCTTAGACGATTTCTAATGCCATATGAACATATGCAAAACGTGTGTGTATATGCTCCTTAGCTAATGCTAATGATCAGGCCTGAATGATCTTTCTAATGCAAAATATGTTTAGTGCCATGAGTCCAACATGTATGCAAATAGTCCTAGTCATATATACTCTATATGCATGCACAAACATTCATTCATATGCAACATCCGCATGTCAACACATTAACTTTCAACAAGTATAAATACTCGTGCATATGCAATGCAAAATGTGAGTGCGTCGATCTAGTATCTAACGTGTATTCGCGCATCCACGAGCAACCACTTGCAACCATTTGCAACCATATCAATCATAACATGTTTCAAATACATGTTTACATCCATAAAGTTCTACCTAAGGTTCCCAAGATAGGATCGAGAAGATAAACAAGACAAACTCCTTACGGGGTTTGCAACAGAAACAGGCCCGAGAGGATATCCACCAAGCGATAACATGCAAGCAAGCTCTACAGGAGAACCAGGGATCAACGATATACTCTTAAAAAGAGACATGATGCTCACGTCTAAGCCGCATTTCCATGAGCTTAATTCCATTGTGCCTTGACCCCCTTTGACTTCATGATTTCGTAGCTTCTTGATTCCTATTTCCAAGGTATGAGTTGGAACTCATTTCACTGTCGCCTCTCGTTTCACTTTCACTTATTCTTTCCCTAGTATACTTGGCTCAACCATATCTGCGTACTCATGCAAGCTCTCCAAAATTCACTAGTGAATTCTGGATCTCGTTTACCGATGCCAATCCATGTTAGCACGTGCACTTACTAGGGTGATTCCTATAACCCATGCTCAAGCGGAATGAACTATCCGTCTTATTGGCGAACGTTACTCGATTGGATCAGAGATTTCCGATAAATGCATCAAGAGATTCTAGGTAACTAACCATGACAAAACCCAAAAGGTTATACGAGACTTCGAGGGTATTACCAAGGCAAGTTAAGAGTTCAACTATCCCCCTTTCAAAACCGAGAATGGCATCCCTTACTGGATCACCATTTCATCCCTAGAATCCATCCATAGCTCAACAATAGAAGCATTGCTTCTAATCTCAACACTTGACATAGACGTTCTCAAATCCAAACAAGTCATGAATAAATGGACCGACTCTCCAACCAGATTTTGGGACTAAAGTGGGATCTTCTACCATGCTAGTACTAAGGTGCAGAGACTTAACCATCGAAGCAGACTTAAATGATGCGATGATCAAAACAAAGTCCGGACGGGATGATAGAAAAGAAAGGCTAAACCTTTAACAGAAACTATACCATCCCTCTTAGGTACGCTAGGAGTGAGTGCATACAATTGCCCTCTCGCTGATCTTGTCCTTGTCTTCCTTCGTGGACTAATTCATACCAACAAGTTGCTTATCCTTACGTCCGTGTCCTTTATCCTTGCTCTTATTACCCTTCCTTGTAACACGGTAACAGGCCTCTCGAGAACCACCTCCATCTCACAGAAAACACTTCATAGCTAGACAAGGATTAGTCGCAGTTAAAACTACTGTGACTACAGATGGAGGAAAGAAAGGAAAAGAGATTCAATCAAGGAAACAAAGGATAGTGCTAATGGCTTTTGGGGAATAGCCTTTAAAAAAACTTTTCTTGAAAAATGCTTCTTTGTAAACGGTTTCTCAAATAGTTTTCAGAAGGTTTTAAAAACTTTTGCCCAGTCTGGTAACCTTCTGCTCTGATACCAAATGTAACACCTCACCTCCGCTAGGGTCACACACAAAGGGAATGAACTAGGTTTGGTGAAGCATTATCGAGGTAAACATGCACAGAAATATTACAAGACAGAACATATATAAAACAACGGAAGTAAAACAAATTTCATTACCTTATAAAATAAGGTCTAAAGCCTTTTACATCAGAATACCTCAAAACCTGTCTTGCAATAGTAAAGAAGCATAAACCATTTCATAAATTATCCCCCAAGTAAAACAGTAAAGTAGCCATAGCCAAGAAAAGTCCAAGCCATGCATGATGACCTTCAGCAGAGGAAGTCCGAACTAAATAACAGTATTTCCTCCCAGAAAACCCGGGGGGGGGGGGGGGGGACGGAAGACAAAGAGGCGAAACAAAATGGGGTCAGTCATAAAGACTGGTAAGTCCTATCTACTTCCAGTATAAAAACAGGTAAAGGTAACATGACATGCATAAACTAAAAGTAAACATAAGGATAACGACAAGATAGATAAGCTAAACCAAGATAACCGGACGAACTACTGTAGCAAGATAAATTAAGATATCATGATAAACTACGGTGTCAAGATAAATCAAGGTATCACTCGTCAGGTTTCTATCAAGTATACTGTCCCAAGGTATCTATCATGTATAACATCCCACGGTATCTATCATGTATACCATCCCAAGGTATTTATCATGTATATTTGCTCTTCACCTCTCGTACTAGTATCCCAACCCGCGTCATGTGTTAACTATGAATGTCCCTTGCCCAATGTCATGTAATGGTCCATGTCAACCTAATATATAGCATATGTAGGTTTTCCCAACTTGTATGTTTCTTTCCATGTATAAGTTCAGTCCTTTGCCGTAGGCCGTACGGGCTTTCCCATGTAAATATATACCACCTCAACGTAGTACTGTTTTATCCTTGAGGTTATTTTGGACTGCTACCCTTGATCTGGTTATGTTTTCTTACCATGAACTATCGCGTGTTCACTTAGGATTTATGCCACCTAGGACCACTAGGGATTATGCTACCTAATGAACGTTTCCGTGTCTCGGTTTGGGTTCAAGCCACCTAGGGCCACTAGGGATTATGCCACCCGTCAACCACGCCCTTTATCCCACGTATGTATCGTGAATCATTTTCCATGTCTAGACGCACATGTATCTCAATGTCCCATCCGAGTTCCGTGCCAGGGCAAATCAAGAAATACGGAACCCGGTCGGGAGCTTTAAGTCATCTACCGATGCAGATATCAAGGTCTGTTTTTGTATTCCGTGGCTATGGTCCCACGTGACCCCTCCCTCAACTACTGAAAGGCAATCCAAGAAAAATCATGTATGAGAACTACATCCCGGCCCCACTATAGCCCCACTTTCCTATTGGCCAACCTCACCCATGACTCGATAGCAAGAACATGGTCTGTTGGGAGTTCTTTGCCTTTCCGTTCGTACACGCTTGAATAAAGATGGTAGGTAGTCGGCGATGTGCTATCCAGGGCAAAAACAAGTATCGTCAACTCCACACTAATCCATCCCAGTCTTTAGGTCGCTCGCATAGCAACCAAGGCATACTCTTGGCTCTTCTACCGCAGACCTTAACCTCTATGAGGCCAGGTTTCATGGACCATCTGCCACCTCAGAGAGGGATACCAAGAGTACCCTCACGTCCCCCAAAGCTACCGCTTCGTCACCCAGTTCGCTGGAGCTTTTTATCCAAGTCAAATAAGTTGCTCCTCCTCGTATACTAAGCGATGACCTACCGTATCAGGTTACTCATCTATTTATGGACTAGTCCCATGTCCTTGGCTAATAATTATTACTTAGTTATCCTTAACTAGGGTTTACCACTTAGCTTCTCTTCCCTTATCCTTGTTAACTACGATTTTCAACCTAGTCCCCTGAGCTAGGGTTTTGTCAAATGGGTTAAGTGTTGTCATTCAAGTTCATGACCGAACCTGCCTACGAATCATGTCAAGATTGGCTAAGTATTTAAGTTCAAGGCTTAGCCCTACAAGTTGGTTAGTGTACCAAGAAGCTCATGACTTAACCCTATCAAGTCAAATTGGTTAAGTATTTGTTTGTCTTAACCCTATCAGGTTATCGTGTTAGATTGATTAAGCATAGATTATCTTAATCCCATCAGATCATCGAGTCGGATTGGTTAAGTATGGGTTAGCTTAACCCCATCCACTAATCATATTACAATGGTTAAGTATATTTAAAAGGTCTTGTGACTTAACCCTATCAGGTCCGCATATTAGATTGGTTAAGTATTGGTTACTTAACCTCATCAAATCATCATGTATAATTGGTTAAGTATAAGTTACTTAACCCCATTAAATTATCATGTTAAGTTGGTTAAGTATTGGTTACTTAACCTCATTGAATTACCAAGTTTAGATTGGCTAAGTGTTTAACTTAACCCCATCAAATTACCGTGTTTAGATTAGTTAAGTGTAGGTTACTTAACCCCATCTAATTACCATGTTTAGATTAGTTAAGTCTAAGTTACTTAACCCCATCTAATTACCAAGTCGGAGAGTTAAGTGTAAATTACTTAACCCCATCGAATTTACCGTGTTAGATTAGTAAAGTATGGATTACTTAACCCCATCTAGGTACCGTGTTTAGATTAGTTAAGTGTAGGTTACTTAACCCCATCTAATTACCAAGTCGGATTAGTTAAGTGTAAATTACTTAACCTCATCCCCTAATTGTCTTATATGGTTAAGTGTCATTAAGAAATCAAGTCCGGTTCCACTTAACCTACCCATTCGTGTCATATCGGTTGAGTGTCATTAGTCAAAATTACTTAACCTTTTCATGTGGCATTAATTAGATTAATGCACCCCAACCTCTCACATTAGACTTTATTGTGGTTACTAGTTAAGCTGGGCGGGTCCGGGTAGATTTACACCACAACCTAGTCTAACCTCGGGTTTTAAGTGCTATGTGACCAACTACTCACATTGGGTCCTATTGTTTGTGGCAACTAGTTAAGACGGGCGGGTCCGGGTAGATTTATGCTACAAACTCAACCCAACCTCGAGTTGGCCACTTTCATGTTTGGTCTAGTGTCATACTACACTTACAACCCATACGTGTAAAGTTTCAAGTTCCATGTTTTCCTATGTGTCATGACCACATTTAAGTATATCATGAATGTCATGTTCTCATGTAAACCCCATGTCAAGTTTTCCGTGTCATATCCACGTTTTTCCTAAGCTACCCAAACGTATTTCCAACCCAAGTGGAAGCAAGTCACATAGTAGGGTATTATGCCAACATATTGGCCACAAACATGCATAGTATCATAAGGGTTGTCCACAAACATGCATAGTATCATAAGGGAATTTGGCCACAAGCATGCATAGTATCATAAGGGAATTTGACCATAAACATGCATGATAACATAAGGGGTTTGGGTTCATTTACATGCATAAGCCCCCAAAGTCAAGTCTTTACCAATGTTTCACAAGTCAAATGGTTCCCAAAGGTTCATGATAACATTCCATAGATAAAGATTCAAACTTGCAAGATAAACTAGGTTAAACATAACATGAGTGGCATGATTAAGTCGCTAAAACTTAGCACAAGGTCATAGGTCATAGAAAAGGGGCAAACTTAGGTTCACATAGGCTAGCATACTTATGTTTCATCGCATTTTATTCCATGTCACATTAGAACCACCGTTAGAATCTACAAGTAGCTAGAACTTACTTAGCGTGGCAAGAGGGCTAGGAGCATGAATCGTCTTGACGAAGAAAGGTGGCTCCTTTGTGGAAGAATCGTCATGAAGTTTGCATAGCAACGTTGATCTACTCCCTTGATTTGGTGTAGCAAGCTAGCACCTTTGATTCGGATCCGATTTGAATGCATAAGCCCTCGGAGTTGGAGATGGAGGCCATGATCACTTGGCATTTGGGCGGCACTTCGTGGCAAGAGTGATTTGTGAGGGTTTAGGGTAGGCTTAGGGGTGTTTTTATAGAGATTAGGAGTAGTTTAGGCCCTTAGATTAACCCTAGGATATATCTGAGCCCTCAAAATCCGTCACAGGCCCATAAAGCATGTCTTGAGGAACAAGTCAGGTGCACCCAGGCCAAACTGGTCGACCACCCAAGTCGACAGTGGTGTCGACTGGGCAGTCGACACCACCCGGGGTGTGTCGACTCCCAAGTCGACTCCCTAGTCGACTTGGGGGTGGCGGGAATTTTCCCGCCTGCGCTGCTTGGCTGAATTTGAATTCTGAATTCAAATTTGAACTGTTTTTGAACTTGAAATTTTCTGAAAACTTTGACGGACCATGACTGGGTCATACGGACTCCGATTTTCGAAAACTCGGACTCTATTTCGCGTATTTTTCCGAGATGAACGCAATGGCATAGACTGTTTCCATTGATTCAAATTTTAAAATTAAATTCTGCCTTGATTCTTATCTTTACACATTGTTAAAAATTCGGGTTGTTACAGGATGAATAGCTTGGGATGGGGAAATTTAACAAGTGAATACTTCGGTAAGGTTCGCTTATCCCGACTAGTTTGGATAAACCATAATTTGGTTTGAATTGATATTCAAAAGAAGAATAAAGAATAAATTTAAAGAATTTATCTTTGATAAAATTAATGGGAACCTTTCCCAAAGTGTAAGAATATTTGAATTAAAGAATATTCTAAATTGGAATGAGGCGTATGTTGTGTTTGTGTAACACTTGTTTATTATATACGCGAGTTATTCGGAAAGACCGAGTTTATCCCGTTCTGAATAACTGATTCGATGAGGTGTCGAGGATGAAGACGGTGGTCAAATTCTGTAGGTCTTCACATCGTTTGGATAATTACTGATGATCTTGATTAGGCTATACACCCAAGAGGAGGGAATCAGTTGGTGATCATCATACGTACTTGGTGATCGATGGATATGCGAGGAATAAGGTTCCTCGGGTTTCGTTCAGATCCAGAATGGACTTGTAAATGGATGTGTGTCTGACATCGGATTTCATTCTGTGTGATTGATATCGGTTGCATAGCGTGAATTGCCTGTGTGGCATGTTGAGATGCAAATGATCAAGGCTTTTGTTGAAAAGCAAAACCTTGTGGTTGATGATTAAAGCACCGCCTGCGTGGCATAGCTTTGTGTAGCATTAATTCGCGAGCCTCACACCCCAGTTGTGAACCAGAAACGGGAGAGGATATCAGGGAGGGCATGCGTTTTTTTCTAGCTAGGGTGGTGTCAGTGACCTACCAGCCCTGACATTTATATTATTTTCACCTGTGTGGTTGT
Source organism: Allium sativum (assembly GCA_030737875.1). Lineage (NCBI taxonomy): Eukaryota > Viridiplantae > Streptophyta > Magnoliopsida > Asparagales > Amaryllidaceae > Allium > Allium sativum. The sequence goes on from CM060919.1 coordinate 206,329,170, forward strand.
TGGATTGCGAGGCGCCTCAGATATATCGGTGACTATGTGGAGCCGATGGAGTCATAGGACTCATTTACGCCCCAAAGGGCGGGGAAACGCAGTGTTCAGGCATTTTAATCCACATCGGTGGACCGGCCCTGACGATCCAAGGGCTTGACTGAGTACGTGTCCTGAGGCTTGAGCTAGAGAGTCTCGAAGCGGTGAGGACGATCCCTTGCCTCGGTTCACAGATGGAAATCCAACTTCCAATACGTGGCTTTACGGTTTTGATTGTAGAGCCTAGTATGGCGACATAGTGGTATGGGGGCACTTATGCCGCCTATGATTAATACTTATGATTGAAATTGTTTTGACACTATACACTTATAGTAATAATAAAATATGTAATTTAACATATCAAACATTCTTTGGCTATTATAAGGTAAAACCCTATCCTCCGGCTTGTATTGCAGCGTATCAAGCATTCTTTGGCTATTATAAGGTAAAACCCTATCCCCCGGTTTGTGTTGCATTATGTGATGGGACCTGGGTCTTATAATAGCTTCATTGTTCTTTATTTAGCATTGCGCTATCGTTTTATGCACTGGTATTCTTGGGAGGAAACCCGTTCCGTGTTATACGGCGTGGTCCCTTGATTTACCTAACTTTAAAATAAAGATTAATAACTGTTTTATTTCTCACACCAGTCACATAACTAACCTGGAGTTTATTGTTTTAACCTAAACTCTGGGTGCCCGTATTTTCCACACAGGCAGCTAGTAGTTTTGGTTTTGCAGATTTATATTCACAGGATTCTGGTTTACAGCTGGAATGATATTCGGATAGCTCTGTATCTGTATATTCCATTTAGTTGTGTTTTGTATTATTTTCCGCTGCTATGTAATTTATTGTAATCTCTGATATTTTTTGATGTGTAATATTATTTCATACTCTATATATTCTTGTATACTGATGGAATTGTTGTAATAAACAATGAAATGTTCTTCTATTTGCATTCCGATGTGGCTTGTTCTCAACTCAATCCGTGCTTTCCTTACCGGGGAAGTTCGGGTCATAACAGCTGCATTGAATTCTTTTGATTTTTTTCTTTATTTTTCTTTCTTTTCATTTTCAGCCATTTAAATAGGACCATCACGCGTTTTAGATTGTAGTAACATGCCATTTTTTTTGAAACATGACTCATTTTAGATTGATACAACAAAATACGTTAAGGATTGTTAATCAGTTGATAGTATTTTTTTTCTCTTAGCTAAGATCGAATATGAAATATAATGAAAAGTTGAATTTTGAGGGATAATAGTGTAACCGGTACATAGGGAGATTCTTTGGTGATGGCCATGAAGTTTATTCTAAATTGTAGTCTTTGTTTAATGAGTGGAGGACTTAAAAGACATATATTGGCTTTTCGAATCTTTAAAACTAAGTAGTGTTAAGTTGAATTCGCGTAACTCTCTCTTAAGCTTATATTTTCAATAATAATAATAGTAATCCAAGGGCATCCAACGTTGCTTGTATATCTAGCGTTGGTGTGCAAACCCGCCAAGCTCTATCCGACATGTTGTTGACAAAGTCAGCGTTGGAATATCTTAGTCTCATTTTATGAGATTGGACACCTAAGGATTACCGACATGTTGTTGACAAAGTCAGCGTCGGTCTGCACAATCCACCAAGATCTGTCCTAACTCTCCGTCAGTCTGCAAGGCAGTGTATGGGTGGTATATCTTGGTATTTTAAGTTAGGTGTATGTAATTAATCATAAATTTTAACTTTTATAGAGATAGAGAATAAGCGATGATGCTCAAACACTTCTTGACCTTATTGATTTGACTAGCCATACATGAGGAAATAATAATACCACTTTACAAACTGTGCCAAGCAAACTAAGAATCTATTTCATGGCTGCACTATGTTATCGACCGAACTAACTGGCCAAACTAGAATTTAACATTTGAAAACTTGATTTATATTGAAAATTTGTGACAAGTTGAGGTATCTAAAATAAAATCAACTGACTAGAAATTGTTAACTTAATTTGTTGTACCAGTTTCCTAAAACAAGTCTGTTTTCAATTTTTGTTTTCAATTGCATAAGTCCTCTGCATTCATGTAATTAAATTAGAGCCATAGCATACAGCATTTGGATTTTGTGGGTAGTATCCGCTGACAACCCTCACGAGACACCACTCGTCCTACTAGGGACACCTAGAGGTTTAACGGCTCGTTGCATACGCTTAATGCAATCGTGTTTCCTACGAAAGTGTGACCTATCTAGTTTAGTTTTCCATTTCTTGTTTTACTCGAGGACGAGTAAAAGATAAGTGTGGGGGTATTTGATTAACATAGAAATGTGTTTATTTTATGCTCTTATATCTTATCTTTTGTATATAAATAAATATTACTTGGGTATTGTTTTGTCTCTTTTACAGATATTCCAACACTGCCCGCATGCAACCAGAAAAGTAGAGAAATGGAGATCAGATTGGTATTTATTTACATTTTGAAGAATTGTAGATGAAGATCTCACATCTAGTTGCTGTTGGACAAGAAAATGATTGATAAAAAGGCCATGCACATCTCAAATTGAAGGAGGCTTGGAAGAGAAAAGGAGAAAAGGCCTATAACTTGTTCCAAATGACAAAAGCCCTAAAACTTACTTGAAATAGCTAGGCCCATTTGTAATTAGAGTTAGGGTTTGGTTATCTCCTATAAATACCCATCATTGTAGCCACCATCCTATTTTTCTATCTTAACCTCCATTAATAAAAGTTCTTCTTCTTCTTCTTCTTCTTCTATTTTCTAGCATTTTTCTTTTTCTTAACAATTGGTGCTTTCTTCACAATTTGTTTTGGTAGAACACCAATTGCATTTTACATTTTTTATTAGCGATTAGTCGTTGATTAGTTTCAACGACAATGCTAATTTTACTTTTTGTTGTTCTTCTTTTTCTGCAATTTTAAGTTCTGCATTTTATTTGTGTTTTGCATTTTATTTTCCAAGCAATTTGTGCCATCTATTCAATTAGATTTGATAGAGCTCAAGTTGTCTTTGCTATTTTATTTTCATTAGTGATTAATCGTTTGATTAGATTCAACAATATTCCTAATTTTCAGTTTCAATTTGTTTTTATTTCAACCAAATCTCCAAACTTCGTCTAACTCGCCCAAGAGATTAGATAAATAATTTGATTTTAATATACCTCCCTGTGTTCGACCTGCATATTTCGCGACCTGTACGCTTGCAGAATTTATTTTAAAATTTCGCGCTTTTCTAGTTCATAAAAAAGCGTCGATCAGGCTCGCTGCCGAGAAAGGGAAGGCTTTCATGTCTGAGAATGTTATGGTTATGGAGACATTTGCAAAGGCAATCTTCTATCGTCCATTAGCCTACCGAAGCGCATTCCGAAGGAGGAGGGGATCAGTTTGACACTTTTCGGATTTACAGATAACCACCAGTCTTTATGAGGGTCTGATTGATGAAGGGGAGACAACTGATGGACAAAGTTCCCATGCTAGAGGTTCGGTGGAGGCCGATGTGACTTTGATGGCCGCTATGGTAGAAGCTCAAAAAGCCAAGATGGTGGATAAGAGCGAAGAAGTAGAGGAGAAGCAAGGGAACAACGAGGTTTCCCGAAAGGAGATCCTAATGAAGACCAGGCAGGATGCTGAGGCGAGGGCCTCCGACACTATCGCGAAGAAGAGAGTCGATAAGAAGGCTGAGAAGAGGAGAGCTAATGATGAGACCCAAAAGAAGAGGGAAGACAAGGACGCACAGCGGAGGATTACTGAATCACTTGAGAAAGCTGAAGCTAGTGACGTCACGTCGCATAGGTCCCAAAAGCTCATTGCGCGGGGGGCTACCAAAGGGGCTAAGGAGAAAGCTGAGCAGGAAGGCAAGGCGGTCCTGGAGATGAGTGACGTTGTGGTAGGCCTCGCTACTGGGGGTGCCCCCAAGCCCACGCCGCATGCCACACTTATTGATATTACCGAGGTCTCTAACGGCGATGGGAAGGGCAAGAGACGCCTCTCGGCTTCTCATGAATTGACCACTTCTCGGAGGGGCCAAGATGGAAAGAGCAGGTCTGGCAAGAAAAGGCCCGGTGCCAGGGATGAACCGTCGAGCATTGAATCTACAAAAAAGGACAAGCACAAGCACAAGCACAAGAGAAATAAACATGATTAGTGTTAGCAACCATTAGTAGGAGTTACCATTATTTTGGTAGTGTAGGCCGATAGTTTACGCGAGTACGACCCTCGCTTTTGTTTTTTCAAGACACGGTGTGGTTCTCATGTACACCCTGTCATTAGAAAGTTAAAGTGTTAGACACGTAGTTTGTTCATTTTTTGTGTGTGAAAATGAAATTTGAATTAGTAAAGATCGCTGTTTATGTCAAGTGTTCGGATGTTCTTTTTATTTTTTCCAGCGTCCTGTACTTGCATAAGCATACTTACCGTTACACCTACCATAAAAGTGATTAGGGGCCGTCTCTGGGTAAATTATTCCAGAGAGGTAAGGTAGAGCACTGGTCTCAGTAAGTTTCCCTTAGCTCAAGAAACCCGTAGTTTACGAAACCAGGTTGTGCGCCTGCTATTTTGGGTGGGCCAGGGTTAAACCCATGTATAGCGAAGGCGTAGGGCATCGCGTTGTGTGGTCCGCCAGGTGGGTGGCTCTCCCATCGTTCATCGGGTTGAGGTGAGCCGCTAGACATCGTTTATTCGCCGACGTAGTTTTCAGCCCCGATCATCAGCTCGTATGGTCCGATCGTGGCCATGGGCTAAGCCTTGAGAGCTAAGGGGGAGGAAACGATTTAACGTTAGTCTTGGGGCTGCGCCAAGATTCGACCGACACCCACAACCAGCGAAAAGAAATTTGCATCGATCTTAGTCGGTCAATGAGTGGCGCCAAGTCGCCTGGACTAGGACGCGAAACGATTTATCCTCGACCTCGACACTGGGCCGAGGTTTGAGTTAGTGGTTGTTTACACTCGATTGCGCAGCGGGCTAGCGATTCGAGTAGCGTTGCCGATTCCCATGCTCGAGGTGCCGGGCAAAGCCAGGTGTTTCAAACTGAATGTTGCCTAGAGGTTGGAATGGAAGCACCGGCTCCCGTGCTTTGGGGTGCCAATGCGGCGGTCGCAGGCGTGAATCGAGCTGGTTGTCGGAACTAACAAGACGCATTACATGAGAAGTAAGCAACAAGGAGACAGAAAAATGAACACCATTTCAACTAATAACTTTGGCAGTAATAGCCATTACAATGCCTTGAATTTCCAAAAAAACAGAACATTGTTTGAAAAGCAAAAACAACCGTAAACTAAGCTATGTAAAGTAGCGGCGGAGATGTTCGCTGTTCCATGCCTTTGGGAGCTCAGCTCCATCGACGGTCTGAAAGTTCCATCGCTGAGCTTTCGCTGTATGGAGTACGGGCCTTCCCAACGAGGCGCAAGGCCCGTTGGTGGGGGAAAACCCATTTAGAATGAGGTCGCCGATGTTGAGGTCCTTATGGCGGACCCTAGAATTGAAGTATCGGGCTACTCACTGTCGTTGGGCGGCTGCTCTGATATCGGCTTCGTTCCCCTTTTCTTCCAGCAAGTCGAGTAATTCTAGAAGTAAATCTTGATTCGTCCTTGGATTGAAGTACATGACTCATTGTGATTGAAGCTTAAGCTCAATGGGAATGGCGGCTTCAGATCCGTATGCGAGGGCAGAAGAGTATAACCGGTTGCTGCCTTGTGGGTGGTGCGGTAAGCCTATAGAGCTTGAGGAAATTCATCTACCCACATGCCTCCAGCCTTTTCCAGGCGCTTCTTGATGATGGATTTAATGACCTTGTTAACCGCCTCGACTTGCCCATTGGCTTGAGGATGAGCCACCGCTAAGAATCTTTTATCAATGTAGTGACGCTGACAGAAGGCTTTAAACTCAATGCTCTCAAATTGAGTGTTGTTGTCGGAGCTTGAGGCACCCCATAGCAGGTAATGATGTTGCGAACAACAAAGTTGATCATCTTCTTCATGGTAATGGCGGCAAGAGCTTTAGCTTCTGCCCACTTGGTACAATAGTCTACCGTGACGATGGCGTATCTTGCCCCACCTCTAGCCATTGGAAGAGTTCCGATGATGTCGATCACCCACATGGTGAACGACCATGTGCTGATTATTTGAGACAATTCGGTAGGCGGGGCTCTTGGGATCTTGGAGAAGCGTTGGCACTTATCGCACTTGCGAGTGTAGTCTGTGGCGTCTTGATCAAGCATGGTCCAATAATATCCATGTCTGAGAATCTTTATGGTCAGGGTTTGCCCCCCAGTGTGGTCGCCGCATTCGCCTTTATGCACACTGCTTAGCACTCGGAGGGCGTCGACGTGGGCTATGCATCTGAGCAAGGGAACAGAAAAACCTCAGCGGTAGAATACCTCGTCCATAAGAAGGTAAAGGGCCGACTGGCAAGTGAGCACATGCCTTTCCTTATAGTGCCTTGGTAGGGTTCCATGTTGCAGGTAATTTTTGATCGGCGTCATCTGGGACTCGGGCTCGGGTTCGGTGCTCATGATCATCTCGTCTTGCCCTTGCTTAAGGCTTAGAGAGTTGAGGATTTCAACTAGGGCGAATCCGTTAAGTGGCGGATCTTTAGAGCTTGCCATTTTGGCGAGGGAATCTGCCTTTTCATTTTGCTCGTGCGGGACATGGCTGATGGTGAAATGTTGGAGGTGGGTGAGTAGCCCCTGAACCCAGGACAGGTATTGGGCAAGCCGTCCCTCTTTCACTTGATACTCTCCCATCACATGTTGGATGATAAGCTGTGAATCAGAGAAGATGTGGGCAGTCTCTAGCTTGAGCTCGATCGCAATTCTAATCCCGACAATCAAGGCCTCATACTCCGCGTCGTTGTTAGTAGCAGGGAAATTTAGTCTTAATGTGTAATACATTGGGCGTTCTTCAGGGATGTTGAGCACGATTCCGGCCCCGAAGCACTTTCTATTAGAGGAACTATCTACGAACAATTTCCACTGGGCATCGGGAGCACCAACATTCTCTGTGGGAGCCTCCTTGGGGGCTGTGAATTCCACAATGAAATCTGCGAGAGCTTGGCCAAGAATGGCTCGTCGGGGGATAAAGGTTATCTCAAACTGGCTTAGCTTTATGCTCCACTTTAGTAATCATCCTGACGCCTTGGATCACTATAGGACCGGTCGTAGTGGCTGGTCAGTGAAAACTTTTATGGGATGAGACTGGAAGTATGATCGGAGCTTTCTAGAGGAAATCAATAAGCAAAATGCTAGCTTTTCTAGATTCGGTAATTCTTTTCTGCCCCCGTCAACCGCTTGCCAATATAGTAGACGGGCCGTTGAGTGCGATCTTGGAGTCGTATTAGCGCCGAGCTGATTGCCTGCGTAGAAACAGCCATGTAAATATATAAGTCCTTATGGTCTATAGGCTTAGAAAGGATAGATGGTCGCTCTAAGTGATCCAGAAGTTCCTTGAGTACAGAGACGCATTCAGGGGTCCACTCAAAATTGTGTTTCCCTTTTCAGAGTAAATCGAAGAACGGGATGCACTTGTCGGTGGCCTTAGAGATGAATCGACTTAAAGCGGCGACCTTTCCATTCAGACTTTGGACATCCCTGATGTTCTTGGGGACTAGGATGTCCCGAATAGCTTGAATTTTTTCTGGGTTGGCTTCGATGCCTCGAGAGTTGACAATGAAACCCAAGAATTTTCCCGAAGCGACTCCGTAGGAGCACTTCAAGGGGTTGAGTTTCATGTCATATTGGCGAAGGACATCAAACATTTTGGAGAGGTCGTGGATGTGATCGCTTGATATTTTAGATTTCACCGGCATATCATCCATGTACACTTCCATGGACTTTCCAGTATGATTTTTAAAGATTCGATTAACCATTCGTTGATAAGTGGCGCCAACATTTTTAAGGCCGAAGGCCATAACACGGTAGCGGTAGAGCCCAAGATCGGTGATGAAAGAGGTATGATCTTGGTCGCGGAGATTCATCGGTATCTGGTTGTAGCCTGAGTAGGCGTCCATGAAAGATAGCAGCTGGTATCCGCCAGTCAAGTCGACTAAACGATCGATCTTCGGGAGTGGAAAACTATCCTTGGGGCATGCTTTGTTTAGATCGAAGAAGTCAACGCATGTCCGCCATTTACTGTTTTTTTTTAACCAGAGCTGGATTGGAAACCCATTCAGATAATCGGCTTCGTGGATGAAGTTATTATTGAGCGCACGGTCCACCTCTTCTTCGAGTGCTTTGGACCTTTCGAGCCCTAAGAAGCGGCGCTTCTGTTTGACTGGAGGCATTCTAGGATCTAAGCAAAGGGAATGGCAAGTAATCGCGAGGTCGATGCCCTTCATGTCGGAGTGAGTCCACGCAAACACATCCAGATTGGCATTCAGGAAGCATATAAGATCTTCTTTGATTGCTGGGTGGAGTTGTGACCCTACCTTCAGGACCCTTGTTGGGTCATCGAGGCTGACGGGAATGTTCACTGTGGATTCGACCGAGGTATCCCTCTCGTGCTCGGGCTCTTCATCCTTCCGTGGGTCGAGGTCATTGGAAAGATGGCAGTGGCACATGAGTTAGGGCCCAAACACCGCTGATTGGTATGCTGATACATTCTTGGCGCAAGAAGGCATGGGCACAGCTTTGCCCTTGTCCTTATTGCACGCATTTTTCCATTCTATTGCGTAGCATTCCCTGGCGCTTACTTGTTTGCCCTTAACGGTTCCAATCCCATTTTTCGTTGGGAATTTCATTAGGAGAGACCATGGTGCCATGTAAACTCGGAATTTAGTGAGAAAGGGGCGCCCTAGGAAAGCATTGTAGGGGGAGTTGACGTCTATAACCATGAAAGTGAGAATTCGAACTCGGCTTCGGTCCCCCCTCACCCAGTTCCACAGGTAGGTCGATCATCCCTACGGGGGAACTAGAGGACCCATTGAAGCCGTGAATCGCGGCGTGACATGGCTTCAAATCATTTGTATCCAATTTCATCTGGTCGTAGGCGGCCATAAAGATGATGTTGACCGAGTACGCTGAGTCGATTAAGATTTTTCGGATGGAAGCTACGCCGATCTGTGCAGTAATGACTAGTGGATCACTGGTCAGGATCTCGACCACTTTCGATTCTCTTTCTCGGAAGGTAATATCATCCCACATAGTTTTTTGTAGCTTGGATGGGATGGACTCAGGGAGAGCGGAGCAGGCTTTGTAAGTAGCATACTTTATGGAACTCACATACTCCTCCATTTTTCAAAAGCTGTCATGTGTGGGGTAAGGTCCGCCACATATGGTGTTGATCACGATTCCTCGCCTTGGGTTAGACGGTCCCGGAGCTGCCTTGGTGGCTGCTTATGGAGCTGGCGCTGGAGACTGCGAGTTTTCTTCGGGAGGAAAGGGCTCTGGGGCATATTGCTCGAGCCAATTCTCACGAATAAGTTTCTCGATTGCATCCCTAAGTTGGCAACATTCGTTGCTGTCGTGCCCGTACACGTCGTGGTAGTACCTTCCGGTGTTCTTCTCGCAGTCAGTTGATTCTCTGACGCGTGGCTTCTTGTATGGCAAGGTGTTACATGTTTCCAAGTAGATTGTCTCTATGTCTTCATTCAATGGGGTGTAGGTCTCAAAAGCTTGGCGAGGGCCGTGCTTTCCCGATTCTACTGGGGCTTGCCCGTTGTTCCGTCCACCCGGCATGCCGTTATTTGGTTTTTTCCTGTACGGACCTGCCCCCTATTTTGGTTGAAGGGCTCCCTGCCTCACCTACCCCTAAGGTTGTTATTTGCGGTGTCCGCTTGGGGATCGCTGGGAAGACTTGTGCCAGAGAGCTGGTTCCGTCTTGCCTCTTCTTAGCACAAGTATTGATCTGCCTTCTTATAGAAAGCGTCAAGGCTTTTTGGTTGCTTCCGATCGATCCGAGCCCCGAACTCTGAAGTACAGAGGACACCTTTTGACAGCTGAAAGAGTATGGTGCGAGGATCTGGATCCTCGACCTCGGTGAGAGCTATGTTAAACCGGGAACGGTAGCTCCTAAGCGACTCAGCGGGCCCTTGGTATAGGTTGGATAAAGTGAGGGCATTCTTCGGAGGTGGGATATGCACCCTGAATTGCTTGACTAACTCTGTTGCTAGTTGCCCGAAGTTGTTAATGGAACCAAGAGGGAGGTGAGAGAACCAAAGTAAAGCGGTAACGGATAGGAAGACCGGGATGCACTTGCATTTTGCTGGATCGTCACCCCGGCTCGAGTCCATTTGCCATTCGTAGTGATTCAAGAAGGCATAAGGATCAGTGGTACCATCGTAGAGTGGCATTTGTGGCATGCTAAAGCGCCTTGGCCACTCGGCCTCATTTACTCTCCTTGTGAAGGGGTTGCGCCTAATGGGAACTTCCCATGAGTCGTGCATGCCCCCTCGCATTTCCCTCTTGATCCTTCGCACTATGTCGGGAAGGTAAGTTGGATGGGGATCCGCCATCGGGATCCATGGATTTTAACGTGGCTCCGGAGTCCTGTTGCGAGGTCGTCTTCTGTGATGGATGTCCGGATCATCTTCCTCCATGTCCTCGACATCTATGATTGGGTCTTGGTGTGGACGGTTATGTGGAGCGGGGTGATGCTGATCCTATTCTGGAATAGCAGGCCCACCACCCTGATTAACGACCATCGGGTTGTGTCGAGGAAGAGGTTGGTTTGTAGGACCTGATCCATCATTGATGATCAAGCAAGAGCGGCCTCGATGTTGTTCCCCCTCGTTATATGCGACTGTAGTTCGGTCGCCGTTGCCATTTCCATTGCCATTAGCATGACCATTACCGTTATCGAGGGTATTGGTACGAACGGAGACGTTGTTGATGATGCCGAACCTCCTCCTTTGGTGTGGGCCCCTTGACTCGGAAGAGGAAGTTTCCAAGGCAGTTGGTCGGGGTCGAGCATTGTTCCGAGCTAGTTGAAGTCGAGCGATGATGCGTTGAAGTTGCCACATAAGGTCGATGTTATTCCTTAATGCTTGGTTGAGCTCGACCGCGGTGTTCTCATATCTCATTAAGCGTGCAGATTTGAGCTTGTGTAACGGGCGCTTCGGGGTCCACAATAGGAGGGACGGTTTCATTAGTGGCCGGGATATCTACCGGTTGAGGTTGTTGGGATGTATCGGCCTCAACTGAAGAGCCGACCATTGTGTTCTTTGACTTCTTTACCATCGTAAGCGGACTCGACAGCAGGTTGAGCAAGGAACCTTAAGCTTGTCGAAGTCGAGATGATAATGTGGAAGAAAGACGCAAATCTTGAGCTCAACATTATCAGTGAAAGCACCAAATGTTGACGGCAAAAAATGTCAAAAACACCAAAGATTCCCATTAATAGGAATAGTTAATTTGGTCGCAAGACTAAGTAAGAGAAAGCGGTAAATGAGACAAGTATTTATAGTGGTTCGGCTGCGAATTAGGCCTACATCCACTTTGGAAGAATGTTAGAATTTTAAAAATCACTCAAGAATTACAAGGCAGAGCCATGCTCATTACATTTGCGTTCACAGTTGCCATTTGCTAGGTATTTGGGAAAAAGAATATTTAATTCTCCTTCTTCCTCAAATAGGAGATGCCATTAAGGAGGTCTAGAAAGCTCTAGTAAGGTCTCAAGTGAAGAAAATCCAACCACTTTGAAGTGTGAGGCCATGGGCTATTTATAGGAGTGGGGGTAGGTAGGATTAGGTAGGAGTAGGTAAAAATAGGGGACCACTAGCAGAATTTCAAACACGCCACTCGTGCCCCTCAGAATTTCGCACTCGGTTATGGGTGCGAAATCTCGCACCGTTGGGTTCGAAATTTCGAACCCAGCTTGGGCGCAAAATTTCGCACCTGCAGGTTGTGAATTTCGCGCTCTGCCCGATGCGAAGTTCTTCGAGGGGCACGAGGATCCCAGGATTGGACGCTTGAAGCTTGTGACTCCTTCGAGGCCCGAGTGCCTTGGTTCGGGGATGTTTTCTGGGTGTTGCGAGGTTACGAGCGGTGTAATCCCTTCTTGGCCCTATTTCCTTCATTCCTAAGCGCCACCTTTCAACCTCAGCTTCACGCGATACGTTAAATTGAGCGTGTTTGATGCCCTCTTGGGAACCAGACCGAAAAGCCCGTTGACAATGTGGATGCTGGATATGTCGATCGGGTCCGGGCAGACTTACTCCACAGTTGGGCCTAACCTCGTTCATAGCCCGATTCGTGTTTACGTACATAGACCTCCCACATTAGGTTCAACATTAGTGGCTGCTGGATATGCCGGTTGGGTCCGGGTAGACTTCCACCACTAGTGCAACCTAACCTCATGTCATAAGTACAATTTGTAATTGTAATTACTAGACATTCCATTTTTAATTAATTAATCAATTAATTAATCCTGTCCTTTTATAGGTGTTAATATCCATTTTATCCAATAATTTGAATTATATGTCCAAAAATGTTCATATTCAAATTATGCCATTTTTAACCCTTTTTCCCCCATTCCTTAACTAGCGCCCTCACAAAATTGGCAGCATGCCTAGGCTAGACAACAGCCTAGTCATAAACGATAATAGGGAAAATAATGGGAATATAACCAAAGTGATCATCTTGGCATAAACATAAATTAGCATGATAATAAGGTGAACAAACATACTGGCATGGACATGAAATTTTCATCATAACAAGGTGGGCATAAAACTGATGAACGGTTGACATTCAATTGATTCTAGCGTAACTATGATGTCACAATAACCATAGTAAGATCAAAATTATGTCCAATCGGTTTAGATCTAACATGATAACACAAGGTGATAAATTAGATCAAATAATTCAGATCTAGAGGTTAGAATAGATCTAACATGATAACACAAGGTGATAAATTAGATCACATAATTCAGATCAAGATGTTAGAATAGATCTAACATGATAAACACAAAGTGATAATCTAGATCTGACTAATAGTTTCAATGTCCACATAAATTAGATCTACTAGTTTAGAAATAGATCTACACAAATCCACATCATAGCATGTCATAGAAGTTACAATTAAGACAAAGATTTAGATCCAGTCCTAACCAATTCAAGGTGACTTATATTCATGATTTACATAAATGATTAGATCTATCCAATGATATAACTGCCAAAATAAATAGATTTACATTCACCACAACATAGTTATAATTCAAGATCCACATAGGCAATATAATATAATAACCACAATTGCATTAGATCTAAAGAATTAGATCTATCATGACATATTATCAGATCTAATAATAGCATAGATTCAAGGTTTACAACGTATCCAAATCACAGTCTTTCATAATTTACTTCTATTAATTTAAACCTAAAAATAACTAGAAACTCACAGCGTTAGGTTTAGAGAATAGAGAGAATGGACTTGAATTTCTGGATTTGATTTGCCTTAATTGATAGAAGAAGATAAGAAATCCAAATCAATTCACAAACCGGCAGAGTGTGGCCGCCATTGATTCTTTGTGAAGAAAACAAGGGAATTGAGGTACATATATAGCTGCTAGGTTACAGAATTCGGATGCCACCTCAGCCCTAAAGGAATTGGGTCATGGGTCGCCACCCACTTGAAAAAGGCCCAAATACCCAAAAACTATTCTGGGCGCATTTACAGGTGCGCCATTGTAAAATTGCCTTGGCACACTTGTGAAATGCGCCAGTTATACCTAGTTTGATTTTCAAACTTTTATCGCCCGTAACTTCTTCATACGTTATCCGTTTTGCGTAAACCAGGTGTCTATATTGACCAGAATTTCGAGACGGACACAATGACGTAATCCATTTCCCTTAATTCTGGATATTAAATTAACTATTCTTTAATTTATTCTCTTTAATGTCATTAAAAATTCGAGGTGTTACACAATCCATCCAATTTATGATCTCTACGATGAATATCTATGCACACAACTCATCCAAATCGACCAATTTCAATCAAATGATCAATAGAACAACCAACAATCATCAAACAAACATTAGCACATCAATAATCATCATTCAATCATATGAAATTCACCAAATCATGATAAAATGATAAACGAATCAATAATTGGATCTAAACTTGCATAAACTTAAGATTTCAATGTTAATACATGAATTAACCGTTATAACTTGCTAAATTAGATCATACGGGTGTGATCTGAATACTTACCTCGATTAGATCTACGTGATAATAACTTGTATTGATGAAATTAAGATCAAACAAACCCATATACTCGACTGAATCCGTGTGAGAGATGCTTATCACTCACCAAATCCACAAAATAGCTTCAAATCAACAAATCTCTAATTCGAACAGCGAAGAACGGCTCCGAATCAACTCAATTGATGCGATCTACCCTTCCTCGATGTTGATCTTCAATCCTAGAACTCAAATCTATGAATGAAAATGAAGTGGAGGTGTGTAACGACCCGAAAATCCGTACTAATTTGAGCTGACTAATATCCTACACATTCAACTCAAGTGCACGAAAATTCAGATCATTAATAAAAAGAAATTAGATGGTGAGATAGAAAGATAGAACTAATAGAATAGAAGAAGAAGAAGAACACAACTGAGCAAAATCAGAGTAAACACGAATCTCACAGCGGAATGAATAAAATATATTATATAACATAACTTTGAAATACAAATCTGTTTTGTATATCCATACCACTATCAGAGTACAAAATAACATTTGATACAGCGGAAACAACTCTAAATAACCAACATTGAAGACTCCTGCTTCAAGCTCCTCCAAGTGCATCTGTAAAGCCTGAAACACTTGACTGCCCGTACAAATTTGGGCACCCAAGAGTTTAGGGAAAACAAACAAAATAAACTCTGGGTCAGCCATGAGACTGGTGTGAGTAAATTCCAACCATTCGGTTTAACTTGAAAATCCTTTTTGAAACAAAAGGATAATAGAAAGACCAACCCACACATAAACATGGATGGTTTTTACCTTACTATAACCCAAAACACTTTGATATCAAAATCCAGTGATATTATAATAATGTCTAATCAAATAAATAACCAAATAGTGGAACGCTTGCATCTCACGCTCTACATACATAGTATAAAATCAAAAACCGCAGGGCGCTTATTGGAGAATGGATTCCAACTATGACAAGGTATGGGACCACCTTCCGATGATGTATCTCTAGAGGCAAATACACCTATGTTCAATAAGAACGTCTTGCAACCCGGCCCACACATGGCCGACCACTCATTTCGCTTGAGTGTATCGAATGTATATCACCAACGGTTGGACTCAAACCACCGTTCCCGAATGGGCAGAATCGATAGAGTAAGAAACAAAAGGAATTTCTCTAGATAGGTGATTATACACCCTAATGGGAGCGACCCACATAGCCATGCTGCCTGCCCGATTTTTGTCATTTCCCAGTTGTGAAGCTTGAGGCTATGTCTATCTTTTTAGAACATCTGGCCACCATACACTTTGAATGCCACATCGTCAAACCCGTCAAATCACTAGTTGATCTTCCCAAAAAAATTATGGGTATACAAGCTAAGAGAAATGAATTCCTCCGCCACCAGACGTAAAACCTTGAAAAGAATCGTCTTATGTGACCGTTAGGAATACTTTGTCAGACATTCGTCCATACAAGTTGTCCTGGGACTGGACAAACAGAAAACACCATTCTGGAATAGGACGACCCTTGCATTTCACTCCGTCTTCAATTGTCTTCAGCATAATCAAATTCGCAGTGCTTATGCCTATACGGAGTGGTTTTCGGAAAATATATCCCACCGGTCTCTCCATATTGACAACGATGGTCAAAACACTTCGATAGTCGGTTATTTAACTATCGAAGTAAAACCAAACATTCAGAACTAACATCACACAATCACGAGCACTTTTTAACATTCGTCATTTTCGAATTATAGTTCCCATTTCTAATAGTGTTATTTAACTCTAATCATATTTCAAACATCGAAATGATGTCATCGTTTTCTGAAACGATTTTCCACTACTCGTTCTTATATTTCTTTGGATAATCATCGTTACTTATTACTTTAGAATAAGTGGATTTCAAAACAAACTGTTTACATTTGTAACAACCCGAAAATCTGGGCCAGTTTAAAATTTTTATTTTGGCAATTTTAGCGAATTTTGATTATTTAAAATGAATTATTTTAAATAAAATCGACGATAAATTTATTTTGAATATAATTCGAATGTATATATTATACGCATCGTCGTTAGAATATAAATAATTATATATAATTATAAATAGAATTGAAAATGGCGCGGTAGTTCGATAATTCGATTTCAAACTTCAATTGAATGTACCGGGTGCAAAACAATCCGGATTTTAGTGAAACCAAAAATGATAGAATCTAATTGATAATATCTTTCCAACGAATCCGAATAATCGAGATTTCGTAGCAGGAATCGAAAGATATGTCCAGTTGAAAATTCTGAATAGTCGCTATGGAATTCAGGCCCTTAAAAATGGACATTTTGCAAATGACCTCGGATTTCGACGAAACCAGTTTTGTTGGGTCCGTGATGTCAAGTTATTGCTAGATTCCAAATTTCATAATTTTTCGAATCAATATGTGAGCGTGGCAAAGGAAAACGCATTTGACCATTTTCAGTTGATTTTAATCGACTGGAAAATGGCCATTTTTCATACGGTCTCGGAATTCGACGAAACTAGTTTTGTTAGGACCGTATCGTCAATACGAAGCTAGAAAGTATTTTTCTGGAATTTTTCCAGTTAATATGTGACCCCGGTAATTTGAAATGTACGTTTAAAATTCAATATAAGTGATTTAAATGTAAATTTAATAGAAACGGATTCAAACAGTCGAATCAGCCTACGATACATATCCCATTGTGCTCGGAATGGGGGTAGAACGCTATGGACGACAGGCGGTGGACCTCGTTTCGAGGTCGTATGTAAAAGTCAACTATTTGCAAATAAAATAATTAAAATAAAATAATAAAAAAATAAACCCTTCCCTCTATAACTTATCTGGCCCCCCCCCAATTCATTTCTGATCGAATTAAAAAGAAAAAAAAAACGAGAACGGAGGAAGGAGGCGCAGCGGCCACCGCGCCCAGGCGTGACGCCACCTACCCCCGACGAGACCCAAGCCAACGCCGACGACATCCCCCTCCTCCCTCCGCGTCCGATTCGAGATCGCGCCCCCCCATTCAAGCCATCGCCGACGCAACCCAAAACCCCCCCCTTTCGCCTGCTCCGCCGCCACCCTGCAACCACTGCCGACCACCAGTAGCCACCCCCTTCGGCTCCGCCGCAGCAGAGACCCCCCCTGTGACTGTAAGTTTTGTTTTTATTTATTTATTTATTTTCATTTATTCGTTAATTTTTATTTAAATATAAAAACTGATTTTTAAAGAATATAAAAACTGATTTGTTAAAGATTTATAAACTAATTTTTTTCAGATTTAAAAACTGATTTTTAATTTGAACTTTAAAAGGAAAAAAGATTAGGACTTTAAAAAGAAAAAGATTAGACTTTTAAATAAGGAAAGTTAGGATCTTTAATTGTATAACGTTGGGTTTTTATATGATAAAAGTTGTGACTTTTAAACTAGAAAAGATTCGATTTTTCGAAAGAAAAATATAATCTTTTATATTGTCGAAATAAAAATATAATCTTTTATATTGTCGAAAGAAAAATATAATCTTTTATATTGTCGAAAGAAAAATATAATCTTTTATATTGTCGAAAGAAAAATATAATCTTTTATATTGTCGAAAGAAAAATATAATCTTTTATATTGTCGAAAGAAAAATATAATCTTTTATATTGTCGAAAGAAAAATATAATCTTTTATATTGTCGAAAGAAAAATATAATCTTTTATATTGTCGAAAGAAAAATATAATCTTTTATATTGTCGAAAGAAAAATATAATCTTTTATATTGTCGAAAGAAAAAATATAATCTTTTATATTGTCGAAAGAAAAATATAATCTTTTACATTGTCGAAAGAAAAATATAATCTTTTATATTGTCGAAAGAAAAATATGATTTTTATATATTGAATAGCGAAGTAAAAAATTCGATTTTTACATATGTAGAGAATACGGGCGAAAGCGACAAAAAGGCGAGTTGGCGAAGATTTCCTGCAAAAGAAGTGCCGTGGGGCTAGGATAGCTATCGGTGAGAATTTCTCACCTTTCAATTTCATTTCTATCTATATATATATACTAGGATGCAGACGGTGCTTAGTAGCACCAGACACAATCGTCCACAGACCATGGACTTGTTTGTTTGGTTGCATAGATTAGTTATATGATGTGATTTGAATTTGGTTGTTTGGTGAATTTGATTGATGTGTGGATGGCGTGGGCCTTCACTAGACCGGGGATAAGGCTAGGCCTCGTCCCGTTTCTAGTATCGTGCCGTTAAGCCGCCGAAATTTTCTAAAATAAGTTAGAAAAATAAAAATACCATTTTATTGAATAAATGAATTGAATAGAAGTTCATGTGTTGAAATAAAATGTTTTATCGTTAAAAATATAATTTTTAACGTGAATATGAATATAGTGAATGTGAATAAATAAAATATTCATTTACAAACCGGACGGTTTGTTTATGTACACCTATTTGAAGGACATTGATGGGACGATAAATTTTACACATCGCCCAACTGCACGAATAAAATATTTGTTTGATTGTTTGAAACCCTACACGGGTGTTAGGATGAGATATGCAGTTCACTCATCCTGATTGATTAAATATGTCGATCGATTGATTGACAGGCTGTTATAAGCGTTGAATATCTATATTTGATGCTTATACAGTGTAGTGCACTTTGGTTGATGGTTGATTATTTTTCAATGCTATGATATACATGTGTTGTATGAAAATCCATATAATTAACTTTATATGGTAATTGATTGGGCCTCATTCCAATTTGAAAAATAAAGAATATTATAAAATAAAAGTTCATGTGTTGACAGTACTCATCCATTGAGATTGGTCATGTGTTGAACGAAATATTTTAGTAATAAAATTTACATCTTTATCAATATAAAATAAAAGTTCATGTGTTGACAGTACTCATCTATTGAGATTGGTCATGTGTTGAACGAAATATTTTGATAATAACAACTATTTTGAAAATAGAAATTTATGAAGCCGTGTTGATTAGATTAACGCCATTTTGACGTGAATCGATATTTATATCGATTTTAAAACGATTTCGAAATGAATTGAATTGAAAACGATTTCGAAATGAATTGAATTGAAAACGATTTCGAAATGAATTGAATTGAAAACGATTTCGAAATGAATTGAATTGAAAACGATTTCGAAATGAATTGAATTGAAAACGATTTCGAAATGAATTGAATTGAAAACGATTTCGAAATGAATTGAATTGAAAACGATTTCGAAATGAATTGAATTGAAAACGATTTCGAAATGAATTGAATTGAAAACGATTTCGAAATGAATTGAATTGAAAACGATTTCGAAATGAATTGAATTGAAAACGATTTCGAAATGAATTGAATTGAAAACGATTTCGAAATGAATTGAATTGAAAACGATTTCGAAATGAATTGAATTGAAAACGATTTCGAAATGAATTGAATTGAAAACGATTTCGGAATGAATTGAATTGAAAACGATTTCGAAATGAATTGAATTGAAAACGATTTCGAAATGAATTGAATTGAAAACGATTTCGAAATGAATTGAATTGAAAACGATTTCGAAATAAATTGAAAACGAATTCAAATTGAACTGAAAGCAAATTGAAATGAATTCAAATTGAATTGAAATTTGAATTGAATAGAAATGAATTTTTAAACGAATTTATAAAGAAGAATTCAATTTTGATTTGAATCGAAATGGAAGTTGAAATTGCTTTTGAAACGAATTTAAAATTATTTATATAATTCGTTTTAAATAGAAATCGATGAAATATATATTATATATATTATATATATAATATAATGGCCTGAAAAGAACGCGCCGCGCCGCGGCAGTTCGTGAATTTCGACCATTTATTTCAAACGGACATTACGGGAGATCCGACCGTCGGATTCTCCTAAAACCGGAACCGTTGGGTTCGTATCGAAAAGAGCTTTCTAACGAATATTAGAAATTTAAAATCTAACGGTTGGATTTGGAGATACGTCCAAATCAAATTCGAAAAAGGTCGCTGTAAGTGCAGTTCGATGGCCATTGATGGAAATCGACTGTACGGGCCTTGATAAAATTATTAAAAATAGTAATAATTTGTGTAAAATCATAAGAAATGATTTAGAAAGAATTGGGATGAAAAACTCCATATTTGAAAAGATAAAAATAGATTTTTATCGAAATGAACTGGTTTTGAACTAGAATTAAAATTCTATTTATTTTTAAATAAATAAATTGAATTTAAAAAGGGTTTTAAGAATAACCAGAATTTCCAATGATTGCATTGGAGTGGATTTGAATCGAAATTGTCTTCGGAATATTTCGATGTTGGAATTCGTGATTATACAGGTGTTGTTATGGAAATTTGAAAGATATATATTTATATCGTTATTTCCAATACGACATTTGTTAGTCGTAGAATTTGATATTGAATATAAGCCGATATATTTTCTATTCAGAGCCTTGTATTGAATATCGAATGTGATTTGGGTTTGTCGTGAACGGTGTCTTCACTAACACTGTTCTTGAACCCAGTTGAGAAAAGATTAAATCTTTTATTTAGATTTAATGAAGTGTACCAATTAAATGATATTTAATTGGAATTGAATTGGTATTGATTTTTGGGTTTATCGTGAACGGTGTTTTAAATAACATTCATTCTTTAACCCGATAATTAATGGAATGTGATTTTGGGTTTATCGTGAACCGTGTTTTAAATGACACTGATTCTTTAACCCAGTTAACGATTAAAACTAAGTGGAGTTTTAATGAATCTTTAATTAGATTGAAATAATCGAAATGGAGTATCACCAGTTTTACTCCAGGCGATAGTTAAATCTTTAATTAGATTTAAACGTGAAATGGTAATTGAATTTACCGATAACACCGTGGTGTTAGATATGAAGTATGACCAGTTTTACTTCATGGGATGAATAGGTTGGGATTGGGAAATTAAAACAAATGATTACTTCGGTAAGGTTCGTTAATCCCGACTAGTTTTGAATTGATATTCAAAAATAGAATAAAGAATAAATTCAAGGAATTTATCTTGGATAAAATTAATGGGAACCTTTCCCTATGAATGTGAAAGTTAGGAACTAACTGTCGGTTAGCTAAGCAGAATAGTTTTCTGGATATTGATCTGATGTTGGTTTCGGCCTTCGGGGTTAATATTTGGGGAATGATTCTCTTGATTAATTTACGGTTAGTGACCGATGAATTGGAATGAGGCATATGTTGTGTTTGTGTAACACTTATTTAAAATATACGCGAGTTATTCGGAAAGACCGGGTTTATCCCATTCTGAATAACTGATACGACGATAAGTCGAAGATGAAGACGATGGTCGAAGACCGGAGGTCTTCACGTCGTTTGGGTAATTACTGATGATCTTGATTGGGCTGTACACCCAAGAAGATGGAAATAGTTAGTGATCGTCCAGACGTACTTGGAGATCGATGGGGATGCGGGGTACTAGGTGCCTCCGGTTTCGTTCAGACCCAGAACGGACTTGTAAATGGACTGTATGTCTGACATTGGATTTTAGTCCGTGTGATTGATCTCTATTAAATATATATCTGTTTAGCGGCGGAGAATTTATTCTCTTGCTTAACGCCCTTCTCTGAGACGTACGAGCTCAGGGGTTGTATATTGATGGATATCAAACGCATGGAGTGAATTGCCTGTGTGGCATGCCTAAGTGGCAATTGATCGAGGCTTCTGTTGAAAAGCAAAGTCTTGTGGTGATGATCAAAGCACGGCCTTTGTGGCGTAGCTTTGTGTAACGTTTACTTCGCGAGTTTCACACCCGGTATGAACCAAAAATGGGAGACGGACATCAGGGAGGACTTGCGTTTCTTTCTAGCTAAAAGTGGCGTCAGTGGTTTTACACGCCCTGACGAGTTTGACTTATGTGGTTGTTGCTGTTGCGAGGCGCCTCGGATTGATCGGTCATTCTCGAACCGATGGAGTCATTCGTTGGCTCGTTTGCGCCCCAAAGGGCGGGGAGACGTATTGTTCAGGCATAATAATCCACATCGGTGGACCGGCCCTGACGATCCAGGGGGCAGTTGCGGCTGTTCCTGAGACATGGTAGGCTAGATTGTCTCGAATCGGTAGAGGACGATCCCTGGCCTCGGTTCATAGACGGAAATCCAATTTCCAAATACGTGACTTTGCGGTTTTATTTGTAAACCTATATATGGTGACATAGTGGGATGGGGCATTCATGCCGCCTATGATTGATACTTATGATTTGAAGTTGTCTTATACACTATGCACTTATAGTAGTATCAAATGATTTGTTTTAAACGTATCAAGCATTCTTTGGCTGTTATAAGGGAAAACCCTATCCCCCGGCTTGCGTTGCATTGTGTGATAGGACCTGGGTCTTATAACAGCTTCATTTTTCTTTATTTAGCATTGCGCTGTTTGTTTTATGCACTGGTATTCTTGGGAGGAAACCCGTTCCGTGTTATACGGCGTGGTCCCTTGATTTACCTAACTTTAAAATAAAGATTAATAACTGTTTTAGTTCTCACACCAGTCCCATGACTGACCTGGAGTTTATTGTTTTAACCTAAACTCTGGGTGCCCCTATTTTGACACGGGCAGCTAGTAGTTTTGGTTTTGCAGATTTATATTCACAGGACCCTGGTTTACAGCTGGAACGGTATCCGGAAAGCTTTGTATCCGTATATCTCCTTCTAGTTGTGTATTGTATTATTTTCCGCTGCGATGTATTTAAATGTAATTTAAATCTCT
Organism: Allium sativum; assembly: GCA_030737875.1. Taxonomy (NCBI): domain Eukaryota; kingdom Viridiplantae; phylum Streptophyta; class Magnoliopsida; order Asparagales; family Amaryllidaceae; genus Allium; species Allium sativum. The sequence goes on from CM060919.1 coordinate 206,352,083, forward strand.
GATATTTCTGTGTAATATTCATTTATACTCTATATATTCTTGTAATCTGATGCATTGTTGTAATATACAATGAAATGTTCTTCTGTTTGTGTTCTGTTTTGTCCTGTTCTCAAACGATAGGGCGTTTCGAACGGTCTGGGTCGGTTTAGCGACTGGTTCAGACCGAGCGAAATTCTTTGCCGTCACAGTTGGTATCCGAGCTTTGGTTTACAAAGCTCAGAGAACAAGGCACATTAGAACCATACGAAAGAATTCATCAGATATTGGATTAGTAATATCCAAATAGAATGACTCGTTAGAGATAGGATTAGTAGTATCCTAGAACGAGTGTGAATAGTATATTTTTAAAGTGAAAACAAATTTTGTTTTGAAAATTTAAATCAACTATTCGTATTTGATTATTTATTTATATTGATTTGGACAGTCCAGTATATAAAGAATTTGCATATACGCCTTGCAAACGTATATTCAAAATTTTAATATATTGGATAGATATAGAATCACACTCTAGTCGCCCGGACCTGATTCTGATGATTGACGCGTCATTATTAGTAATTAGTTTCGTGTTTCAAAGGTGTGATTTTCTATATATTTCCTATTGACTGGTGTGAGAACCAAAATTAGATAGGGCCTATTGTTGAGATTTGGCATCAAAAGCATGATTTTTGTATATGTATCAAAATTATGAATTTGAAACGTTAATCCACTAATTGATTGATGTTTGTGTTGTTTGTTTAATTGTTTGATAATTTTGAACCATTATGCCTAACTGAATCAAATATTGACTTGTATTGAAATTTGGTCGCATTTGCTTGCATATACATGTATATCATTGAACAGGTCATAGCAAGGAGGCTAGAGCCGAGAATAAAATTTGTTTGCCCGACAAATAGGTACATGTTTACTACATAATTTCCTGTTTTGTTTGGGTGATGATGATTTTGTGAGCCTATTGGCTAGCCGCTTGGCTTTTTCTTTTTCTTTTTGAGATCTGAAGGACCGGGGAAGCTATTTGAAATTCCCCGATGCTCCCGGTGCAGGGGAGGTTATGGCGAAATTTTTCGAAAATTTAGGGAGTTAGCCAAATTTTTGAAAATTTGAAAATCCTCAGAGACTGAAAAGTTGGAGAACGAAAGCCTGATCGAGCGTAGAGTTGAATAATCAAACCGCTTTCGACTTTGTTCCTTTTCGGGGACGAAAAGTTTTAAGTGGGGGAGATTGTAACAACCCGAAAATCTGGGCCAGTTTAAAATTTTTATTTTGGCAATTTTAGCGAATTTTGATTATTTAAAATGAATTATTTTAAATAAAATCGACGATAAATTTATTTTGAATATAATTCGAACGTATATATTATACGCGTCGTCGTTAGAATATAAATAATTATATATAATTATAAATAGAATTGAAAATGGCGCGGTAGTTCGATAATTCGATTTCAAACTTCAATTGAATGTACCGGGTGCAAAACAATCCGGATTTTAGTGAAACCAAAAATGATAGAATCTAATTGATAATATCTTTCCAACGAATCCGAATGATCGAGATTTCGTAGCAGGAATCGAAAGATATGTCCAGTTGAAAATTCTGAATAGTCGCTATGGAATTCAGGCCCTTAAAAATGGACATTTTGCAAATGACCTCGGATTTCGACGAAACCAGTTTTGTTGGGTCCGTGATGTCAAGTTATTGCTAGATTCCAAATTTCATAATTTTTCGAATCAATATGTGAGCGTGGCAAAGGAAAACGCGTTTGACCATTTTCAGTTGATTTTAATCGACTGGAAAATGGCCATTTTTCATACGGTCTCGGAATTCGACGAAACTAGTTTTGTTAGGACCGTATCGTCAATACGAAGCTAGAAAGTATTTTTCTGGAATTTTTCCAGTTAATATGTGACCCCGGTAATTTGAAATGTACGTTTAAAATTCAATATAAGTGATTTAAATGTAAATTTAATAGAAACAGATTCAAACAGTCGAATCAGCCTACGATACATATCCCATTGTGCTCGGAATGGGGGTAGAACGCTATGGACGACAGGCGGTGGACCTCGTTTCGAGGTCGTATGTAAAAGTCAACTATTTGCAAATAAAATAATTAAAATAAAATAATAAAAAAATAAACCCTTCCCTCTATAACTTATCTGGCCCCCCAATTCATTTCTGATCGAATTAAAAAGAAAAAAAAAAACGAGAACGGAGGAAGGAGGCGCAGCGGCCACCGCGCCCAGGCGTGACGCCACCTACCCCCGACGAGACCCAAGCCAACGCCGACCACATCCCCCTCCTCCCTCCGCGTCCGATTCGAGATCGCGCCCCCCCATTCAAGCCATCGCCGACGCAACCCAAAACCCCCCCTTTCGCCTGCTCCGCCGCCACCCTGCAACCACTGCCGACCACCAGTAGCCCCCCCCGTCGGCTCCGCCGCAGCAGAGACCCCCCCTGTGACTGTAAGTTTTGTTTTTATTTATTTATTTATTTATTTTCATTTATTCGTTAATTTTTATTTAAATATAAAAACTGATTTTTAAAGAATATAAAAACTGATTTGTTAAAGATTTATAAACTAATTTTTTTCAGATTTAAAAACTGATTTTTAATTTGAACTTTAAAAGGAAAAAAGATTAGGACTTTAAAAAGAAAAAGATTAGACTTTTAAATAAGGAAAGTTAGGATCTTTAATTGTATAACGTTGGGTTTTTATATGATAAAAGTTGTGACTTTTAAACTAGAAAAGATTCGATTTTTCGAAAGAAAAATATAATCTTTTATATTGTCGAAAGAAAAATATAATCTTTTATATTGTCGAAAGAAAAATATAATCTTTTATATTGTCGAAAGAAAAATATAATCTTTTATATTGTCGAAAGAAAAATATAATCTTTTATATTGTCGAAAGAAAAATATAATCTTTTATATTGTCGAAAGAAAAATATAATCTTTTATATTGTCGAAAGAAAAATATAATCTTTTATATTGTCGAAAGAAAAATATAATCTTTTATATTGTCGAAAGAAAAATATAATCTTTTATATTGTCGAAAGAAAAATATAATCTTTTATATTGTCGAAAGAAAAATATAATCTTTTACATTGTCGAAAGAAAAATATAATCTTTTATATTGTCGAAAGAAAAATATGATTTTTATATATTGAATAGCGAAGTAAAAAATTCGATTTTTACATATGTAGAGAATACGGGCGAAAGCGACAAAAAGGCGAGTTGGCGAAGATTTCCTGCAAAAGAAGTGCCGTGGGGCTAGGATAGCTATCGGTGAGAATTTCTCACCTTTCAATTTCATTTCTATCTATATATATATACTAGGATGCAGACGGTGCTTAGTAGCACCAGACACAATCGTCCACAGACCATGGACTTGTTTGTTTGGTTGCATAGATTAGTTATATGATGTGATTTGAATTTGGTTGTTTGGTGAATTTGATTGATGTGTGGATGGCGTGGGCCTTCACTAGACCGGGGATAAGGCTAGGCCTCGTCCCGTTTCTAGTATCGTGCCGTTATGCCGCCGAAATTTTCTAAAATAAGTTAGAAAAATAAAAATACCATTTTATTGAATAAATGAATTGAATAGAAGTTCATGTGTTGAAATAAAATGTTTTATCGTTAAAAATATAATTTTTAACGTGAATATGAATATAGTGAATGTGAATAAATAAAATATTCATTTACAAACCGGACGGTTTGTTTATGTACACCTATTTGAAGGACATTGATGGGACGATAAATTTTACACATCGCCCAACTGCACGAATAAAATATTTGTTTGATTGTTTGAAACCCTACACGGGTGTTAGGATGAGATATGCAGTTCACTCATCCTGATTGATTAAATATGTCGATCGATTGATTGACAGGCTGTTATAAGCGTTGAATATCTATATTTGATGCTTATACAGTGTAGTGCACTTTGGTTGATGGTTGATTATTTTTCAATGCTATGATATACATGTGTTGTATGAAAATCCATATAATTAACTTTATATGGTAATTGATTGGGCCTCATTCCAATTTGAAAAATAAAGAATATTATAAAATAAAAGTTCATGTGTTGACAGTACTCATCCATTGAGATTGGTCATGTGTTGAACGAAATATTTTAGTAATAAAATTTACATCTTTATCAATATAAAATAAAAGTTCATGTGTTGACAGTACTCATCTATTGAGATTGGTCATGTGTTGAACGAAATATTTTGATAATAACAACTATTTTGAAAATAGAAATTTATGAAGCCGTGTTGATTAGATTAACGCCATTTTGATGTGAATCGATATTTATATCGATTTTAAAACGATTTCGAAATGAATTGAATTGAAAACGATTTCGAAATGAATTGAATTGAAAACGATTTCGAAATGAATTGAATTGAAAACGATTTCGAAATGAATTGAATTGAAAACGATTTCGAAATGAATTGAATTGAAAACGATTTCGAAATGAATTGAATTGAAAACGATTTCGAAATGAATTGAATTGAAAACGATTTCGAAATGAATTGAATTGAAAACGATTTCGAAATGAATTGAATTGAAAACGATTTCGAAATGAATTGAATTGAAAACGATTTCGAAATGAATTGAATTGAAAACGATTTCGAAATGAATTGAATTGAAAACGATTTCGGAATGAATTGAATTGAAAACGATTTCGGAATGAATTGAATTGAAAACGATTTCGGAATGAATTGAATTGAAAACGATTTCGAAATGAATTGAATTGAAAACGATTTCGAAATGAATTGAATTGAAAACGATTTCGAAATGAATTGAAAACGAATTCAAATTGAACTGAAAGCAAATTGAAATGAATTCAAATTGAATTGAAATTTGAATTGAATAGAAATGAATTTTTAAACGAATTTATAAAGAAGAATTCAATTTTGATTTGAATCGAAATGGAAGTTGAAATTGCTTTTGAAACGGATTTAAAATTATTTAAATAATTCGTTTTAAATAGAAATCGACGAAATATATATTATATATATTATATATATAATATAATGGCCTGAATAGAACGCGCCGCGCCCCGGCAGTTCGTGAATTTCGACCATTTATTTCAAACGGACATTACGGGAGATCCGACCGTCGGATTCTCCTAAAACCGGAACCGTTGGGTTCGTATCGAAAAGAGCTTTCTAACGAATATTAGAAATTTGAAATCTAACGGTTGGATTTGGAGATACGTCCAAATCAAATTCGAAAAAGGTCGCTGTAAGTGCAGTTCGATGGCCATTGATGGAAATCGACTGTACGGGCCTTGATAAAATTATTAAAAATAGTAATAATTTGTGTAAAATCATAAGAAATGATTTAGAAAGAATTGGGATGAAAAACTCCATATTTGAAAAGATAAAAATAGATTTTTATCGAAATGAACTGGTTTTGAACTAGAATTAAAATTCTATTTATTTTTAAATAAATAAATTGAATTTAAAAAGGGTTTTAAGAATAACCAGAATTTCCAATGATTGCATTGGAGTGGATTTGAATCGAAATTGTCTTCGGAATATTTCGATGTTGGAATTCGTGATTATACAGGTGTTGTTATGGAAATTTGAAAGATATATATTTATATCGTTATTTCCAATACGACATTTGTTAGTCGTAGAATTTGATATTGAATATAAGCCGATATATTTTCTATTCAGAGCCTTGTATTGAATATCGAATGTGATTTGGGTTTGTCGTGAATGGTGTCTTCACTAACACTGTTCTTGAACCCAGTTGAGAAAAGATTAAATCTTTTATTTAGATTTAATGAAGTGTACCAATTAAATGATATTTAATTGGAATTGAATTGGTATTGATTTTTGGGTTTATCGTGAACGGTGTTTTAAATAACACTCGTTCTTTAACCCGATAATTAATGGAATGTGATTTTGGGTTTATCGTGAACCGTGTTTTAAATGACACTGATTCTTTAACCCAGTTAACGATTAAAACTAAGTGGAGTTTTAATGAATCTTTAATTAGATTGAAATAATCGAAATGGAGTATCACCAGTTTTACTCCAGGCGATAGTTAAATCTTTAATTAGATTTAAACGTGAAATGGTAACTGAATTTACCGATAACACCGTGGTGTTAGATATGAAGTATGACCAGTTTTACTTCATGGGATGAATAGGTTGGGATTGGGAAATTAAAACAAATGATTACTTCGGTAAGGTTCGTTAATCCCGACTAGTTTTGAATTGATATTCAAAAATAGAATAAAGAATAAATTCAAGGAATTTATCTTGGATAAAATTAATGGGAACCTTTCCCTATGAATGTGAAAGTTAGGAACTAACTGTCGGTTAGCTAAGCAGAATAGTTTTCTGGATATTGATCTGATGTTGGTTTCGGCCTTCGGGGTTAATATTTGGGGAATGATTCTCTTGATTAATTTAGGTTAGTGACTGAAGAATTGGAATGAGGCGTATGTTGTGTTTGTGTAACACTTATTTAAAATATACGCGAGTTATTCGGAAAGACCGGGTTTATCCCATTCTGAATAACTGATACGACGATAAGTCGAAGATGAAGACGATGGTCGAAGACCGGAGGTCTTCACGTCGTTTGGGTAATTACTGATGATCTTGATTGGGCTGTACACCCAAGAAGATGGAAACAGTTAGTGATCGTCCAGACGTACTTGGAGATCGATGGGGATGCGGGGTACTAGGTGCCTCCGGTTTCGTTCAGACCCAGAACGGACTTGTAAATGGACTGTATGTCTGACATTGGATTTTAGTCCGTGTGATTGATCTCTATTAAATATATATCTGTTTAGCGGCGGAGAATTTATTCTCTTGCTTAACGCCCTTCTCTGAGACGTACGAGCTCAGGGGTTATATATTGATGGATATCAAACGCATGGAGTGAATTGCCTGTGTGGCATACCTAAGTGGCAATTGATCGAGGCTTCTGTTGAAAAGCAAAGTCTTGTGGTGATGATCAAAGCACGGCCTTTGTGGCGTAGCTTTGTGTAACGTTTACTTCGCGAGTTTCACACCCGGTATGAACCAAAAACGGGAGACGGACATCAGGGAGGACTTGCGTTTCTTTCTAGCTAAAAGTGGCGTCAGTGGTTTTACACGCCCTGACGAGTTTGACTTATGTGGTTGTTGCTGTTACGAGGCGCCTCGGATTGATCGGTCGTTCTCGAACCGATGGAGTCATTCGTTGGCTCGTTTGCGCCCCAAAGGGCGGGGAGACGTATTGTTCAGGCATAATAATCCACATCGGTGGACCGGCCCTGACGATCCAGGGGGCAGTTGCGGCTGTTCCTGAGACATGGTAGGCTAGATTGTCTCGAATCGGTAGAGGACGATCCCTGGCCTCGGTTCATAGATGAAAATCCAATTTCCAAATACGTGACTTTGCGGTTTTATTTGTAAACCTATATATGGTGACGTAGTGGGATGGGGCATTCATGCCGCCTATGATTGATACTTATGATTTGAAGTTGTCTTATACACTATGCACTTATAGTAGTATCAAATGATTTGTTTTAAACGTATCAATCATTCTTTGGCTGTTATAAGGGAAAACCCTATCCCCCGGCTTGCGTTGCATTGTGTGATAGGACCTGGGTCTTATAACAGCTTCATTTTTCTTTATTTAGCATTGCGCTGTTTGTTTTATGCGCTGGTATTCTTGGGAGGAAACCCGTTCCGTGTTATACGGCGTGGTCCCTTGATTTACCTAACTTTAAAATAAAGATTAATAACTGTTTTAGTTCTCACACCAGTCCCATGACTGACCTGGAGTTTATTGTTTTAACCTAAACTCTGGGTGCCCCTATTTTGACACGGGCAGCTAGTAGTTTTGGTTTTGCAGATTTATATTCACAGGACCCTGGTTTACAGCTGGAACGGTATCCGGAAAGCTTTGTATCCGTATATCTCCTTCTAGTTGTGTATTGTATTATTTTCCGCTGCGATGTATTTAAATGTAATTTAAATCTCTGATATTTCTGTGTAATATTCATTTATACTCTGTATATTCTTGTAATCTGATGCATTGTTGTAATATACAATGAAATGTTCTTCTGTTTGTGTTCTGTTTTGTCCTGTTCTCAAACGATAGGGCGTTTCGAACGGTCTGGGTCGGTTTAGCGACTGGTTCGGACCGAGCGAAATTCTTTGCCGTCACAACATTCCCTAGGGAGTAGTGCTATGTATAAAAAAAATCACGCATAAGCTTGGTTAACAACGCTAATTTTTCGTTATAGTTCAAAACTTGTCATACGCGGTAATATTCCCTTTTATAACTAATCTCGACATAACAGTCATGCTTAAGCCTAATCAACAACGTTACTTTATCGCTATAGTTCACAGACTTGCAATATGCTACTATATTCCGCTTTATAATTAATTTCAACACCTCTTTCCGTTACAAAAATCTTGACATCTCTTTTCGTTATAAAAATCTTAACATCTCTTTCCGTTACAAAAATATTGACATTTGTTTTTGTTACAAAAATATTGACATCTATTTCCGTTACCAAAAATACTAACATCTCTTTCTGTTACAAAAATCTTAACATCTCTTTCTGTTACAAAAATCTTAACATCTCTTTCTGTTACAAACAAATACCATCCCTCGATAATTGTGAAGTCGTTCAAGTTGGGGTATTTTACTTACCTTTCAGACCTTGATCGACGACGTTCTTACCTTAGAATAGATATAAGTTCGTAACTCTAACCCCTTATACTTTAAAATCCGTAAACGTGCTTCTTGTTATATTTTAAATATGGTTTTATGATGCCATATCCTTATTTTGAAAACTCGGTTATTTACATTAGCTTATACAAATCCATATTTAAACATCTCTCTCCGCTTCGTCTTTCTTAGACAAATCCCTTATTAAACATTCCTCTTCGCTTTGTCTTCTTTAGACAAATCCCTTATACTTTAAAAATCTTATTTAAACTAAATCAACTATTCGTTAATTTATTACATTAGATTAATTAGCCCAATCTAATTTAACTAAATAACCCATTATTGATCAAAATAGTTTGCTTGGTAAATATTAAGCCATGATTAACCCACTAATCAATTCTAACAAATCTTTTCATTTTTAATAAATAACATTATTAATCCAAATAATTTCACTTGTGTCGATTACTATAAAAATAATAATTTATTTCTAAATAATCTCATTTACTATTAAATAAACAATAATCGATTTTAACAAATCTTACTTAATATGAAATCAACCATAATCTATTTGTAAATATCTCATTTTATTTTTCTTAAAACAATAAATTCGTGTTATTAATCATCAAGTTAATCTCCGCCTACTTACTTATTAATCTTATTAATATAAGAATCCACTTTACCAAATCATTTAGTAAGTATGGTGAAACACGTGCTTCGCACACGGTGGGATTTTGGTAAAACAATAGCGGTTAAAACAAATGATACATTTACGGTTGGTTGTTTCCACTTTCTTAATCGATATCATTTATTGATTAAATCAAAATAACGTTTGAATTTCCATTCAACGCTAATATCAACACAAGGTTTCAAAAGTCATTTGGGTTCAAACAGTGCATCTATATAAAACAAACAGTACATATAAATATTGAGGAATCCGGTTGGATTCCTCCAACCAGTTTCCAGCATCCATAGATGTTAGTCAAACAATTTACACTGATTCCATACTAGGGAATATTAGAATCGATGGGATCAGTATCCAACCGGTGATGTGTACATATGCAAAGATTATAATATTTCAACCAATTTAACCATAATCTGCCTAAACAACCATCACACAGCATTCAACCATTATTTAAAATATAATTAAAATATTTTAAATAAAACAGAGTTAGTGAATTTACTCACCTTTGCGCGTTAACCGTTAAATAACGATTTGCGTCAGTCGATTAACTCTGGCGTTCAATTCTGCCATAAATTGTAATGACCTCCAATTTTGGGCCAGAACAGTTCCAGAATGTAGCCTTCGTCCATATGAATTCAACACAACAGACGACGATCTTAATTTAATCCGTCGGCTTCAAGTAGCTTCTTTCTTCTCCATTTACACCAAGCTCCAAAGTCCACTTCATTGTTCAAACAACGATTATATTCTCTCCTTTTTTTTTAAATTGGGCCTCAGCATAAATTATATCGGCCTATACCAACATTCTGAAAATCCATAGCCCGCTTCCAAACCGACCCACTCCATACAGATGTCTTCCTTCCAAAAGTAAAAATTGCATCACCTCATTATTTCTTCATGCCCATTGTTTCTACACCGCATGTTCCTTCCCTTATCTATAGTGCTTCTTTACCAATTTAAACGACAACCACCACTCACGTTGAAAACAAAGATCGCATATACACATATTTCTACTGACCTGATCTCAACAGTGTACTCCATCTCCTTCCCTCGTACAAACTGACGTTCCCCTCTTTATTTGTAGTGACCACACCCCTACACTCCCTTCACCTTACTGCACTTCTCCATATGTTCTTCTTACCTGTTAAAACCATGCTACGGACATGGTTCGAACTGCCATGCATTTCGTGAAACCAACCCGGACTTCCACCGCCCACCATCTCCACTCGAGCACGACTTGCTGATCCCCCTTTCCTTATCACGTCCAGCATCTCAGCGCCGTGGCCATTTCCCAACCTCTCCCCTCATGAAGCTCCTTAACAGATCACGGAAATAAGGGAAAGCAATCACCACTGTACTCCCCGTCTTCTACTTGACACAACCAACATCTCTTCCCCTTACTCATCGCTCCCACTGTTGTTTGTTTTTATTGCTTTTTGTACGGTGTCATTAAGTATATGGAGGAGGGATTTGTTCTTTTACTCTTGTGGCTGAATGGTTTTTATGATGACTGAAGCGAATGGGGAAACTGCTATTTATAAGAAGCCAATCAAGACTTAAGAGTTAAGTAATCACGTGTAGGCATATGCTCTAGTATGTTTAGGGCATGGCTATGAAAAGAAACTTCACTGTTGGCCCCTTACTTCGGTATTAAGTAACATATATGAATATAGCATTGCTGGCTCTATATAGGCACATGTTTATGACTTGAAAATACATTAATGTTGGTCATTTGCCTTATATTGAAAGTGTTTTCTACGTCCATAGCATTTAGGGTAGATGTTATAGGTTGGTTTAGGGTGTGGTACTTGATATGAAGTATCATAGGTTAGGCTTGTGTTTTCTGGTAGGCATGTGGTTCCATAAATGTTGATTGGAAAAGACGAGGCCAGTGGGAATACTTAATTGAAAAGGAAATGATATGTATATATTATTTATACAGGGTAGCATGAATTTTCCTCTCACAGTCGTACGTGTATTGAAAAGATCGGACATGTATATTGAATACACCATGTTGTGCCCTATTCAGTATGGGTCTGCATGATTTTATTATAGGGTGGCCCCAGGTTTTCATCGCAATTTCGGTTGATGGTGACTTTGTGAGTACGACGAGATAGGAAATTGCACTGTTGGGATTTCAAATTTTTGCTCAAACATTAAAGTGGCCCATTTGTATGTACTACTACGTTAAGTAAAAATCCATTGGCGAAGACAGACTATAGTGTAGGTTTTTGACTTTGGAGATATGCGTATGCATATTTAAACCGAAAAATATGGATACCTTGTTACACAACTTCATTCATATACGAATTTCGAACGACAAAAATAAAAATACCATTGTGCCGAATAAGGTGTCACGATACCAAAAATATAATAATATCGGTAGTTTAACTCATATTGTGAAACCCCAAAATGTTGATTAAGGGTGCAAAATACTACAAATTAAAAGTTGCTTATTTAATTAATTAAAAATAGCAGTAAAATTCTAAAAATTAAATTATCACTTTATCTCAAAAGAACCTTGTCCAAATTTGCAACCGGTATCTTGTTATATCAAATAAACTGTTACGGTCGATAAATAATTCTATAGCGAATATTTGAAAATTTGATTTGTACATATCTTGAGATATATAAGACAAAATCTTGATTTTTCTCTTCCATTAGAAAAATACAGTTCAACAGATTCCATCGTTTCTTGTTTCGAAGAAATCCGATTTATAACGGGTCATGTACACTCAGTTGAAGTTCAGAACGTTAAATTACGAACTGCAACATCGTTATGAGCTCAATTATATTTAATATATATTTTTATACGTTCAGCTTCTTTTTAATTAATATATATATATCCACTTATATCACGAATTCAATATTTTAATTGATTTAAATATTCAAAGACAAACCGTTAAAAATGCGGGACATTACATTCCTTCCCCCTTAAAATAATTTCGTCCTCGAAATTGCTAAGGTTGGAAAAATGCTACAATTTATATTATAATCAGGTTAAAATCTTTTATTAAATTCCTTAAATTCAGTTTTCAACAGAAACGATTAATTCTAATTAAAATATTAGCTCCTTATTAAAGGATACTTTCAGAAATTCTAAAAATTTCCCAACAGCTTAAATTTTCGAAGAATTTCACCAGCATCTCCTCTGCATGGCTCAATCGGTATAATTACAACTTGCCTCTCTGGCTTTCTCCAATTCAAAAGAAAATTAAATAGCCAAACGGCTTGTTGCCAACAGGACTCAGAAATCCCATGCTCAAATTATTTAAACATGTACCTTTTTATCGGGTATTCAACTTTATCTCTTCCATTTACAATCCATTCAGCATACACATATGCAGTTCCAACTAATCTCCAGTCTGTTTATCCTTGACCAATAATCCACTTACATCCAAGCCAACTCCGTTTCAAACTCTAATTTCAATTTCAAATTCCCAATTTTTACTCAATAATCAAATTTTATCCCCAGGTTCGGTTCCATTCCAAATCTTAATTCACAACTCAACTACTTTGCCAAGTCAAATCCTTATTCCAGTACGATTTCCACTTACTTGGCTTCAGTTCAACTCCACCTTTATTTGACTTATTTAAATTCTTTGTTTATTTACTTCATAAGTAAATTTTAAATTTCAAAATTCAAAATTCAAATTCCTGGGGTTTTCATTTCAAATCAGTTTAAAACCATATATATATATATATTAATAACATAGCAATTCAAAACATTTGAATTTCTGAACAACTTATTTCAAAACAAAATCTTTGGTAGTAATCTCTCACTTAGAAACCCGAAAATGAACACTGATAATGCGGCCGTCATCATCATAATTTATTTTCCAGTGATCAAAGTGAGTTCAATACTATATTATTTTAAAAACTCATTTATCAACACTTCAAAATACCTTTCAAAATGTTTAGAAAACATTTTCAAATTTCCCCAGGATTTTGAATTTCTATATATTTAATCATTTTCCCAAGTTTCCAGGGTTTATTTCTATTCTGGATTTAAAATTCAGATTCAGTTCATCTGGTTTTGCATATTATACTTATATAACATTTCGATTGGTTATTTATATAACCAACTCAATTATAAATTTTATTTGATCATAATAACGATCAACACTTTCAATATATATTAGATGATTACAATATATATATATATGCTTTCTTTATATCAAAATATATTTTTGGTAAGATTATTCCACTTACCCTTTCTTTCAAAACATATCATGTTAAATTGTTCTGTTCAAGAGTTTAGAAACACCTATCGATACAGTTTGCATTACTGTTTCAACCAGAATTCATAAACCACTCGCCAAACCAACCAACAAAATATAAACAGTTTTTATATCAATTTACAAATATGCGCTCATATATATACACACAGACTCAATCTAGAGTATTACTAACCCCATCTCTATTGAGTTACGCCATAGAGCCAAGGTAATCACTTAACCTTCTGCTCTGATACCAACTGTAACGACCCGAAAATCCGTACTAATTTGAGCTGACTAATATCCTACACATTCAACTCAAGTGCACGAAAATTCAGATCATTAATAGAAAGAAATTAGAGGGTGAGATAGAAAGATAGAACTAATAGAATAGAAGAAGAAGAAGAAGAACACAACTGAGCAGAATCAGAGTAAACACGAATCTCACAGCGGAATGAATAAAATATATTATATAACATAACTTTGAAATACAAATCTATTTTGTATATCCATACCACTATCAGAGTACAACATAATATTTGATACAGCGGAAACAATTCTAAATAACCAACATTGAAGACTCCTGCTTCGACCTCCTCCAAGTGCATCTGTAAAGCCTGAAACACTTGACTGCCCGTACAAATTTGGGCACCCAAGAGTTTAGGGAAAACAAACAAAATATACTTTGGGTCAGTCATGGGACTGGTGTGAGTAAATTCCAAACATTCGGTTTAACTTGAAAATCCTTTTTAAAACAAAAGGATAATAGTAAGACCAACCCACACAAAAACATGGATGGTTTTTACCTTACTATAACCCAAAACACTTTGATATCAAAATCCAGTGATATTATAATAATGTCTAATCAAATAAATAACCAAATAGTGGAACGCTTGCATCTCACGCTCTACATACATAGTATAAAATCAAAAACCGCAGGGCGCTTATTGGAGATTGGATTCCAACTATGACAAGGTATGGGACCACCTTCCGATGATGTATCTCTAGAGGCAAATACACCTGGGTTCAACAAGAACGTCTTGCAACCCGACCAACACATGGCCGACCACTCATTTCGCTTGAGTGTATCGAATGTATATCACCAACGGTTGGACTCAAACCACCGTTCCCGAATGGGCAGAATCGATAGAGTAAGAAACAAAAGGAATTTCTCTAGATAGGTGATTATACACCCTAATGGGAGCGACCCACATAGCCATGCTGCCTGACCGATTTTTGTCATTTCCCGGTTGTGAAGCTTGAGGCTACGTCTATCTTTTTAGAACATCTGGCCACCATACACTTTGAATGCCACATCGTCAAACCCGTCAAATCACTAGTTGATCTTCCCAAAAATATTATGGGTATACAAGCTAAGAGAAATGAATTCCTCTGCCACCAGACGTAAAACCTTGAAAATAATCGTCTTATGTGACCGTTAGGAATACTTTGTCAGACATTCGTCCATACAAGTTGTCCTGGGACTGGACAAACAGAAAACACCATTCTGGAACAGGACGATCCTTGCATTTCACTCCGTCTTCAATTGTCTTCAGCATAATCAAATTCGCAGTGCTTATGCCTATACGGAGTGGTTTTCGGAAAATATATCCCACCGGTCTCTCCATATTGACAACGATGGTCAAAACACTTCGATAGTCGGTTATTTAACTATCGAAGTAAAAACAAACATTCATAACTAACATCACACAATCACGAGCACTTTTTAACATTCGTCATTTTCGAATTATAGTTCCCATTTCTAATAGTGTTATTTAACTCTAATCATATTTCAAACATCGAAATGATGTCATCGTTTTCTAAAACGAATTTCCACTACTCGTTCTTATATTTCTTTGGATAATCATCGTTACTTATTACTTTAGAATAAGTGGATTTCAAAACAAACTGTTTACATTCCCTAGGGAGTAGTGCTATGTATAAAAAAATCACGCTTAAGATTAGTTAACAGCGCTAATTTTTCGTTATAGTTCAAAACTTGTCATACACTGTAATATTCCCTTTTATAACTAATATCGACATAACAGTCACGCTTAAGCCTAATCAACAACGTTACTTTATCGCTATAGTTCATAGACTTGCAATATGCTACTATATTCCGCTTTATAATTGATCTCAACACCTCTTTCCATTACAAAAATCTTGACATCTCTTTCCGTTATAAAAATCTCAACATCTCTTTCCATTACAAAAATATTGACATTTGTTTTTGTTACAAAAATATTGACATCTCTTTCCGTTACCAAAAATCTTAACATCTCTTTCTGTTACAAAAATCATAACATCTCTTTCTGTTACAAAAATCTTAACATCTCTTTCTGTTACAAACAAATACCATCCCTCGATAATTGTGAAGTCGTTCAAGTTGGGGTATTTTACTTACCTCTCAGACCTTGATCGACGACGTTCTTACCTTAGAATAGATATAAGTTCGTAACTCTAACCCCTTATACTTTAAAATCCGTAAACGTGCTTCTTGTTATATTTTAAATATGGTTTTATGACGCCATATCCTTATTTTGAAAACTCGGCTATTTACATTGGCTTATACAAATCCATTTTTAAACATCTCTCTCCGCTTCGTCTTTCTTAGACAAATCCCTTATTAAACATTCCTCTTCGCTTTGTCTTCTTTAGACAAATCCCTTATACTTTAAAAATCTTATTTAAACTAAATCAACTATTCATTAATTTATTACATTAGATTAATCAGCCCAATCTAATTTAATTAAATAACCCATTATTGGTCAAAACAATTTGCTTGGTAAATATTTAGCCATGATTAAACCACTAATCAATTCTAACAAATCTTTTCATTTTGAATAGATAACATTTATTAATCCAAATAATTTCACTTGTGTCGATTACTATAAAAATAATAATTTATTTCTAAACAATCTCATTTACTATTAAATAAACAATAATCGATTTTAACAAATCTTACTTAATATGAAATCAACCATAATCTATTTGTAAATATCTCATTTTATTGTTCTTAAAACAATAAATTCGTGTTATTAATCATCAAGTTAATATCCGTCTACTTACTTATTAATCTTATTAATATAAGAATCCACTTTACCAAATCATTTAGTAAGTATGGTGAAACACGTGCTTCGCACACGGTGGGATTTTGGTAAAACAATAGCAGTTAAAACAAATGATACATTTACGGTTGGTTGTTGCCACTTTCTTAATCGATATCATCTATTGATTAAATCAAAATAACGTTTGAATTTCCATTCAACGCTAAATTCAACACAAGGTTTCAAAAGTCATTTGGGTTCAAACAGTGCATCTATATAAAACAAACAGTACATATAAATATTGAGGAATCCGGTTGGATTCCTCCAACCGGTTTCCATCATCCATAGATGTTAGTCAAACAATTTACACTAATTCCATACTAGGGAATATTATAATCGATGGGATCAGTATCCAACCGGTGATGTGTACATATGCAACGATTATAATATTTCAACCAATTTAACCATAATCTGCCTAAACAACCATCACACAGCATTCAACCATTATTTAAAATATAATTAAAATATTTTAAATGAAACAGAGTTAGTGAATTTACTCACCTTTCCGCGTTAACCGTTAAATAACGATTTGCGTCAGTCGACTAACTTAGGCGTTCAATTCTGCCATAAATTGTAATGACCTCCAATTTTGGGCCAGAATAGTTCCAGAATGTAGCCTTCATCCATATGAACTCAACACAACAAACGACGATCTTAATTTAATCCGTCGGCTTCAAGTAGCTTCTTTCTTCTCCATTTATACCAAGCTCCAAAGTCCACTTCATTGTTCAAACAGTGATTATATTCTCTCCTTTTTTTTAAATTGGGCCTCAGCATAAATTATATCGGCCCATACCTACATTCTGAAAATCCATAGCCCGCTTCCAAACTGACCCACTCCATACAGACGTCTTTCTTCCAAAAGTAAAAACTGCATCACCTCATTATTTCTTCATGCCCACTGTTTCTACACCGCATGTTCCTTCCCTTATCTATAGTGCTTCTTTACCAATTTAAACGACAACCACCACTCACGTTGAAAACAAAGATCGCATATACACATATTTCTACTGACCTGATCTCAACAGTGTACTCCATCTCCTTCCCTCGTACAAACTGACGTTCCCCTCTTTATTTGTAGTGACCACACCCCTACACTCCCTTCACCTTACTGCACTTCGCCATATGTTCTTCTTTCATGTTAAAACCATGCTACAGACATGGTTCGAACTGCCATGCATTTCGTGAAACCAACCCGGACTTCCACTGCCCACCATCTCCACTCGAGCACGACTTGCCGATCCCCCTTTCCTCATCACGTCCGACATCTCAGCGCCATGACCATTTCCCAACCTCTCCCCTCATGAAGCTCCTTAATAAATCGGAAATAAGGGACAACAATCACCACTGTACTCCCCGTCCTCTACTTGACACAACCAACATCTCTTCCCCTCACTCGTCGCTCCCACTATTGTTTGTTTTATTGCTTTTTGTACGGTGTCATTAAGTATATTTAGGAGGGGTTTGTTCTTTTACTCTTGCGGCTGAATGGTTTTTGTGATGACTGAAGCGAATGGGGAAACCGCTATTTATAAGAAGCCAATCAAGACTTAAGAGTTAAGTAATCACGTGTAGGCATATGCTCTAGTTTGTTTAGGGCGTGGCTATGAAAAGAAACTTCACTGTTGGCCCCTTTACTTCGGTATTAAGTAACATATATGAATATAGCATTGCTGGCTCTATATAGGCACATGTTTATGACTTGAAAATACATTAATGTTGGTCATTTGCCTTATATTGAAAGTGTTGTCTACGTCCATAGCATTTAGGGTAGATGTTATAGGTTGGTTTAGGGTGTGGTACTTGATATGAAGTATCATAGGTTAGGCTTGTGTTTTCTGGTAGGCATGTGGTTCCATAAATGTTGATTGGAAAAGACGAGGCCAGCGGGAATACTTAATTGAAAAGGAAATGATATGTATATATTATTTATACAGGGTAGCATGAATTTTCCTCTCACAGTCGTACGTGTATTGAAAAGATCGGACATGTATATTGAATACACCATGTTATGCCCTATTCAGTATGGGTCAGCATGATTTTATTGTAGGGTGGTCTCAGGTTTTCATCGCAATTTCGGTTGATGGTGACTTTGTGAGTACGACGAGACAGGAAATTGCACTGTTGGGATTTCAAATTTTTGCTCAAACATTGAAGTGGCCCATTTGTATGTACTACTACGTTAAGTAAAAATCCATAGGCGAAGACAGACTATAGTGTAGGTTTTTGACTTTGGAGATATGCGTACGCATATTTAAACCGAAAAATATGGATACCTTGTTACACAACTTCATTCATATACGAATTACGAACGACAAAAATAAAAATACCATTGTGCCAAATAAGGTGTCACGATTCCAAAAATATAATAATATCGGTAGTTTAACTCATATTGTGAAACCCCAAAATGTTGATTAAGGGTGCAAAATACTACAAATAAAAAGTTGCTTATTTAATTAATTAAAAATAACAGTAAAATTCTAAAAATTAAATTATCACTACGTCTCAAAAGAACCTTGTCCAAATTTGCAACCGGTATCCTGTTATATCAAATAAACTGTTACGGTCAATAAATAATTCTATAGCGGATATTTGAAAATTTGATTTGTACATATCTTGAGATCTATAAGACAAAATCTTTATTTTTCTCTTCCATTAGAAAAATACAGTTCAACAGATTCCATCGTTTCTTGTTTCGAAGAAATCCGATTTATAAAGGGTCCTGTACACTCAGTTGAAGTTCAGAACGTTAAATTACGAACTGCAGCGTCGTTATGAGTTCAATTATATTTAATATATATTTTTATACGTTCAGCTTCGTTTTAATTAATATGTATATCCACTTATATCATGAATTCAATATTTAAACTGATTTAAATATTCAAATACAAACCGTTAAAAATGCGGGACATTACAAGGTGTGTATTTGATTCGCCCGGAGAATCACAGGCACCTAACCAAGTGAGAAATGAAGAGATTTAACAATTCTTTTTACCCCTACCCTTCTATTTATAGCCAACAACCCCTAGTAATTGTCTCACTAATCAGCCCACTAATGACTAATTAGCCTGTCCAGTAAACTAGCAACACTAAAACATTGATTCCTCCAAACTTCTCAGTCAAATCCTTAATGTGACCACCCTACGGAATTGGAAACACCATCTGCGATCCAATGAAATCGATTCGAGCTCCTAATTCGATCTCATTAAAAAGTTATTCCTTAAACAAAAACAACAAGGGAAAAATGGTTACAAACAAAAATGGTAAAAATCACGGACGTGTCTCACAATCCCGTGAACAACATATAAAAAATAAGAATGATCCGACCCGTGGGGAATTAAATAAAAATATTTTATGATCCTCTGATATGTAAAATGCAGGTCATTACATTCTCCCCCCTTTAGGACTTTCTCCCCCAAAATCCCAAGCAAGCACGAGCAACCAAAACCATTATGCATGCCTATCATCCACGAGCAGTCAATTTACCACCCAATCTAGCATCCAACAAGCCATGCATCCATAGCCTTAATCTAGCATGCAGAATTCTAATAATAGTATAAGCTATAATGGTGCAAGGGTGACACAATATTAATGGACCATACAACCGAATAGTTATGGATGGGTCGCCTTCATACTCTCTTCTGTTTCCCACGTACAATCGTTATCATCCTCACTTCATATACTACACCAAAACAGGTGATTCCCAATGAGTATAACCATCGGAAACAATTTTAGCAACGCATATTAGTGTTGCTATGAGACGTGGCAATTTACTTTCAATGCATATAAGCGTTGGTAGATTTTCTTTCCCAACGCCTATAAGCATTGGTAGATTTTCTCTTCCAATGCTTATAAGCGTTGGTAGATTTTTGTCAACGCTTATACATGTTGCAAGGTTTTCATCACCAACAAATATAAATGTTAATAGTAATAATTATATATATATATATATATATTAGTAATTCATATATTCTAACATTAATAGTCAATTAATAACTAACATGATTATAATATAGACGATATTTTATATGAATCCAAAAATAATATTATTGTCAATTTAAAAAGTATAACTCAATGAATACCAATATACAACATTCATAATCAAGTATCAACATACATATCAGTCAACAACATACAAGTACAATACATAAATAAGTTGCTAAATTCAATACATAAATGAAATTCTAAAAATACCGAATACGGAACTTTGACCAGATAATGAAGCCTCAATTTGAAAATTCACATAACTTGTACATTCCATTTTGAGAACCATCATAAATTGGTGCATCTGGATCAAGAACATCTAGTTCAAGATCTTCTACTCCACCATTAGAACTACTATCCAATTTCCTCTTTTCTTCCCCTGCCTCTAAAAGTGCCTGCATTCATTGAATATCACATTATATAGAAATTTCAATCTTTATTAAAAATATGAGTATGCACCATGTATAAAAAAACATTTGTAGGCTCAGTATAAAATTGAGCCATTGGGCTAGTAAAACTGAGCCTACAAGGCTCAGTTAAACTGAGTCTAATGGCTCACTAAAACCGAGCATAATCGCTCACTAAAACCGAGCCTTGCAATACTAATAAAATGGCAGTTTAAGCTAGAATTTTGTATAAATTTTATAAAATGGCAATATCATTATATAATTTGTTATAATCATATAGATTATCATGTTTCAAAACAACCCAAGAATATGGATATATATATATATATATATATATATATATATCTGTGTGTGTGTATGTGTATGTGTGTGTGTGTGTAGTCGGCAGCAGTAGCTTAGCGGTTAAGCGCTTACACCATGGTAACAGTGGTGTGGGTTCGAAACCCGGAATGACATGCTATGAGCTTACCATGTGCATACGCTAAGATCAACCACTTATGTGGTGCTCGTGGACCAGGCTAGGTTCACTAGGGAGGGTTTTACGACTCCGGTCGGTTTCCCTCCTGAAAAAATTCAATATATATATATATATATATATATATATATGTGTGTGTGTGTGTGTGTGTGTATATGTATATACATATCAATCATATAGACAAGTGCCTTCTTTTACTGCACTTCACAGTCATGAGTTATTTATGTGAATTGCTCATCATGTTACTCATCATCTTCGTCATCATTGCTTTTAAAGCAATGTTCTAAAAATAAATGTTTCTCCTTTTTATTACATAATCCTATGGCTGTCATTTACCTACTTAAAGACTACTATGGTTGGGCCCTGGTTTGAACATGGTTAAGCATTTATCACTTAAAGATGAAAAAATTTGTTAATAGAAAAAGATAAGCACTGGGCATGTAATTTGAGATAAAGCACTAACTAAACAAGCTTAAGATGTATCTCAATCATCCGATGAGAGCACCATCTGAGAATGTTTACAAGGATCATCGTAAGAGCTAATGTACTGTATAATACATATATTGCTGGCAAGATTAGTAGGAAGCTTATATATCCAACCAACATTCAAATGTGAACAAAACAATTAGATGAATGAATACGCGTGTATCAATGAATATAAGATATACCTTCTTTTCCTCCGTAGCAGGGGCAACAGCTTCAGCGATGAGACCACCAACAGAAGTAACAACTACTGGAACAACACCACCTTCAGCAATTAAGAAATTATTGATACTTTTTAAAAAAAACAAAAACAAAAAAATGTGTCATTGTGTGAAGGAATTAAGTTCAATGAAACATACCAGCACTGATGTTGAGAACAAGATCATCAATGTTCCTTATATCAAAAGGCTTAGCAAACAAACTAGGCCAGTATGAATCAATTCTCATGTTTTCATCTTTCATCAAAGTAGAGATTTTCTCAGCATGCAAACAATGCAATAATGTTCCCCTTTCAAATTGCTTCAGAATCTGAGCAAAATATCCAGATCTGCAGTTCCTAATTGTTGGCTAGCTTTTTGACCAAGCCATCCAGGTTCATTCATAAGAAGAAAGTATGAAACTGCGTTCCCTAAGAGCATGAAGGATCGGATCGCCCCTCATTGGGTCGCACGATCGGATCGCTCCTCATTGGATCGCACCATCGGATCGCCCCCACTTCATCAGCGAAACGACACCTCTATGCGATTCGATCCGTACATGTATTATTGCCCAGGATGGACCGATCCGATCCCCTGATGCATGGCGGAGCCTCTGACCCATTCAAACACGAGCTAGTCTTCAGCGATCCGAGAAGTACGAATCCAGCGACACGTGTCCCAAACCGTCATTTTGACCGATTCTCCCCATTTGCACGATCCGATTTTCAAGGGGATCGCAACACCTGTCCACAACGGCTAATTTGACTATTTCTTCAACGGTGGCGATGCGATCCGATGTTCTCGGGATTCGTGCCATGTGTTACCACGACCCGCCTGACAAAATCAGCTATAAATAGCCCAGAGCTTGGCACTTTTTGGGATCTTTTTGGCAATACTGAGAACTGATTCCGCCATTATTGTCATATTACCATTTCTTATCAGTTTTATTGCTAGATTACTGAGAGAAATCACAATTGTAAAAGTGAGCTAGAGAGAAACCATTGATTGTACCAACATTCGAAGTATAATCAATAATATATAAAGTGGACGTAGGCTCATTAACACCGAACCACTATAAATTCTGTGTGTTATTTTCTTTTTCTTCATTCTTCAGTTAAAACTCTATAAGATTCAGAACAATTTGGGTGTTAGGTCCAAATTTTGATCTAACATTTTGGTGCTTTCACTGAGAAAACAGTCCTAAAGTTTCACTATTCAGTTCTTTGAAGATTCCAGCGATTCGGATATCATGGCTGGAAAGAGATCTAAGGAAGTACGAGCTTCACGAACCAATGAAACCGCGAATGAAGCAGTTGAAGAAAGTGTGCACGAGCTAGGCAATGAAGGAACTTTGGATCGCGGAGCGCATGGGGCGAACCGATCCGATGAAGACGCCACGCTCCGAGTCAACGAGAACGAGGCAACCCGAACTGCTGAAGGAGTTGTTACTCGATCCCGATATAACGCCATGAACCTTCCGCGTATCGTGACCACGAACCGATCCCAGAGGGGCGTAGCGAGCCACCATCCTCGAACCACAGCGATCTAAATTGATGATCGGACTACAACTCGACCTGGAAAGGAGCCTATGGCTCGCTCCTACCATCCTGGCCCCTCCGCTCGACCTGGCTCAAGCTCTTTGCGCATAAGAGAAAGTGATGATGATCAGTATGATCCTTCTGCTCCCGTTACTGAGGGGGATCTCTCTCGCTTTTCCGAAATGTGGGAGAGATTGCTTGATGAATTGGCTGCCCAAAGGCAGGAAAGCTCCGTCCTGCGACAAAATTTGACTGCTATGGATAGAAGGCTTGATGAACTCGCAAGGCAAAGGACGCCACCAGCTCATCCGCTCACTCCAGGATATTCTTATTCGTCAGAGGAATCGCCGAGACCTCCGCGGCGACCATATGAGAGAGCCGAAAACATAGAGCAGCTTTGGTTCGGAACCCTGCCATCACGGGAAGAAGAAGCACTGGAGGCGGGGCCTTCAAACCGTAATGTGAATGATCACACCGCAACTCCCAGAGCTCGAGATGTGGACAATCCTATACAGAAAAGATTACCTCAGCCCCGTCGTCGCGCAAATGCTCATGGCAACAGGGGGCAACAAAGCCCAATCCGAGCCCCGAATTTTGTGACTGCTCCCGGAAGAGAGATTAGAGAACCCCGCCGAGCAAGAAGCACTGATCCTGAACCTCTGCTGACTAGTGCAAATGTTGCAGCTATGATCCATCAAATCCTGGCAGATAGCCGTGGACAACGGAATGAAGATTGGGGAATCGACCGCAGTCACACCCCTTTCACTGATGATATTTTGGATGCGACTTTCCCGAGGCGTTTCAACATGCCACAGATGAACCGATACACGGGTAGGTCTGATCCCGTCCAGCATCTGATGAGATATTCTTGGTCAATGACCGCTGCCGCAGCTTCTGACGCTGTCAAGTGCAAAGCATTTCCTATATTCTTGGAGGATGTTGCATTGTTATGGTTTACCCGATTACCAGCAAGATCGATTTCTAGCTTCAGGGAGTTGAGTGAAAAGTTCGTAGAACAATTCCGCATCTATGCACAAAAGACAAAGAGTGTGATTGACTTGTTCCTTGTCAAGCAACGACCAGGCGAAAGTTTGAGGGTGCACCTAGACCGTTTCAACCTGGCCGCTACTGAAGTTAAAGATCCCCATGAGCCAACCGTTGTCGCAGCTCTGATTGATGGAGTAGATAAAGACACTGAATTTGGGAGATACCTGGCAGGCAAGCCACCCCATACTAGAGAATTATTCTACGAAAAAGCCAACGTACACTTACGCCGGGAAGAAGTATATGCTAACCGAAAGGCAAAAACGGCCGATAAGGAGGAAATCCAGAGCAATGTCGCCATTAAGCAGACAGGAGACAGCTCGGGAAAGGTTGAAGTTAATGTTGGAAATCGGAATCAGGGTGGCCATCAGTCAGGAAACAATGATAATAATAGTAATGGCAACAACCGGAAGAGGAACCGAGGGAATGACTCCCAGAGAAGGACTCGTCCCAGGGCCTTTGAGAGTTATACGCCAATAAATGATACTCTGGAAAATATCTTTATGGATTCGTACAATGTCCTCCAGAATAAGAGGCCACCTCCCAGAGAGTCGACGGAGAAAGAACGTGAAACGGGGAAATTTTGTCTCTTTCATCAGATTCACGGCCATTCGACAAATGAATGCCGTCACCTAAGAGATGTAGTCGAAAGGCTTCTTCGAGAAGGAAAATTAGATGAATACAGAGTAACGCCCAGAGATAGGGGGCAAGCAGTACAGGCCCCAAATCAGAACCAGAATCCACTTGCTGCCAGGCCAACTGCCCAGCAAAAGGGAAAGAATATCGTTATCAATACAGTAATCGGAGGACTTTATCTCGCCAGGCATAGTTCCAAGGCATTGGATCAATATGTCAATGCAGCCAAGCAACACCTCGAGGTAGGGGAGTGTAGCAACCCCGAGGACAATATCCCGGTGAAGCAACAAAAGATGATGACCGACGATGTCGTTTTCCGAGAACGAGAAAGCATTGGAGTCCACGCTCCGACTGAAGATCCATTTGTAATTACAGTACCTATTGGACCGGCCACTGTTCATAAGGTTTTAGTGGACAACGGGAGTTCCGTCAACATTCTTTTCAAAAGGACATTTAACCAGATGAACCTCGAAATAAAGACTTGAAGCCCTGTCAAGGATGGATCTGTGGATTTAACGGAGCATCCACCGCTCCAATGGGTTATGTAGAGTTACCGGTTACACTTGGGGAAGGAGAACGCCAGAGAGTGAGAATCCTTCCCTCCGTGGTTTTGGACGTTGAATCGCCCAACAATGACTTCTTGGGCCGACCGGCCCTCGCAAAGTTTAGAGCCTGTATAGCCCCCTGGTGCTTGTTATTGAAATTCCCCACAGAAGCTGGCATTGGTATCGTCAGAGGAGATCAGGTTGCTGCGCGAGCATGCTATGTTGCCGAGCTAGAGTTACTTCGCAATGGAGGGGACATAGAAACCAAGGGCGCTTCTCCCCCTACAAGGGCGGAGACCTTATAGCAACTAAAGAGGATAACTGTTGGAGAGTCGCCCAGAGAGTTGCCCGAGGATATAGATCCCAGAGAGGATCAAGAACCTGGGGGCAGAATGGCGACTTCCAATGAGACAACTGTGGATGTACCGATCGATGATAGTGACCCGGAGAAGGTCCTTAAGATTGGGTCCCAGTTAAATCCGAATCTCGCTAAAGGATTGACGGATTTCTTAAAAAGCAACTTGGATGTATTTGCTTGGACCCACGCGGACATGTGCGGAATATCCCCATCAATCATGAGCCATTCATTAAGCATTAACCCTAAACATCCTCCGGTAAAGCAAAAAAGGCGAATGTTGGGCCCAGAGAGGTCCACTGCCTTGAAAGAAGAGGTTGGAAAGCTAAAGAGTAATGGATTTATCAGAGACTCGACCTACCCGGACTGGATTTCAAATCCAGTCCTGGTAAAGAAGGCCAAAGGAAAGTGGCGAACGTGTATCGACTTCTCGGATTTGAACAAAGCCTGCCCAAAAGATAGTTTCCCGTTGCCCCGGATTGACCAGTTGGTGGACTCGACGGCGGATCATGAACTTCTCTCATTTATGGATGCTTACTCAGGATATAACCAGATTCCGATGCATGTTCCGGATCAAGAACACACTAGTTTTATCACGGATCTGGGATTATATTGCTATGTAGTGATGCCCTTTGGCTTGAAGAATGCAGGCGCTACATATCAACGTTTAGTCAACAGAATGTTTTATAACCAGATCGGGAAAACAATGGAAGTATACGTCGACGATATGTTGGTTAAGTCCAAGCAATCTTCCCAACACACTACTGACTTGGCAGAGATGTTCGGCATTCTTCGAAAGTACGGAATGAAACTCAACCCAACCAAATGTTCATTCGGTGTTGCCTCCAGAAAATTCTTGGGGTTCATCGTCAGTTCCCGTGGGATTGAGATTAATCCAGACCAGATCGCGGCAATCAGGGACATTTAGGAACCTAGGCAAATTAAGGATGTGCAAAGCCTTGTAGGGAAAGTAGCCGCACTAAGCAGATTTATCTCCAGGGCTACGGATAAGTGCATCCCATTCTTCGAATTAATAAAGCGGGGAAAACGCCACTTCAAATGGACGCCCGACTGCATAGAAGCGTTTCAGAACTTACTAAGGCACCTGGAGAAACCTCCGATATTATCTAAGCCAATGGATCACGAGGACTTATTCGTATATCTGGCAGTGTCATCCCATGCGATCAGCTCAGCATTGGTAAGAGAAGAAGATAAGGTCCAAAGACCTGTATATTACGTGAGAAAAAAATTGACGGCAGCAGAGCGTAATTATCCAAGGATAGAAAAGTTGGCTTATAGTTTACTGATCGCCTCTAGAAAGCATCGGCATTATTTTCAGGCGCATCCTATTACCGTATACACCGATCATCCACTCAAGCAAGTCCTACAGAGACCAGAGGCGTCTGGAAGATTACTCAAATGGAATATTGAGTTAAGTCAATTTGATTTGAACTTTCAGCCCAGACGGTCAATTCGGGAGCAAGTGATAGCCGACTTCATAGCAGAGTTCACCGTCCCAGAGGAAGATATAGCAAACGAAGAAGTTGATCCCTCAAAGTTACTTCTCGATCCCAATGCCTAGAGATTGTATACTGATGGCCCTAGGAATGACGAAAGATCCGGCGCTGGAATAGTGCTTGAAACTCCCGATAAACGATTGATATCCTATGCAATCCGGATGGAGTTTCACGCCACTAACAACGATTCCGAATATGAAGCCCTGATAGCCGGATTAAGGATCACAAAGGAATTAGAGGTCACAAAGCTGAACATCTTCTGCGACTCCAAGTTAGTTGTGAACCAAGTTACTGGAAAATTCCAAGCTAAAAGTGCAAGACTGATTTTATACTTAAAGAAAGTGAAAGAGTTGCTGAACGATTTTGATCACTACAGCATATCTCATATTCCGCGGTCAGAGAATCAGCAGGCGGATAAGTTGGCAAAGATGGCTAGTTCCGACGATCCTGAAGTGACCGGGCTAGCCCCCGTTGAAGTACTTCAGTCCCCTAGCGTAGATCAAATGGAAATCGACCTAATACTAGAGACGGAACCAGAAAGGGAGTCGTGGATGACCCCTCTAAAGAATTTCTTGATGAATGGAGCGCTTCCGACCAAGAAAAGCGAGAGGCGTAAAGTAATTCGTAAAGCCGCCCGATACGTTCTGCAAGGCGAAGTTCTTTACAGACAAGGATTTTCGATGCCCGTCCTCCGGTGTATAGCCCACGATGACATCAAGCGTGTGCTGCAAGAGGTTCACGAAGGCGAATGCGGCGACCACACTGGAGGGCAAACTTTGGCAAAAAAGGTGTTGCGGCATGGTTATTTCTGGCCTACCATAAACAAGGATGCGACAAGATACGCACGACGGTGTGATGCGTGCCAGAGATTTTCAAAAATACCTAGAGCACCTCCTAATCAGTTAAAAACAATGATGAGCCCATGGCCTTTCGCCATGTGGGGAATTGATATCATTGGAAGTCTCCCCATAGCAAGGGGCGGAGCAAAGTTCGCTATTGTGGCCGTGGATTATTTCACTAAGTGGGTCGAGGCTGAACCACTAACTACAATCACAACCAAACGAGTGATCAACTTCATCGTTAGAAACATCATCTGTCGATTTGGGATTCCAAAGATTGTGATAAAGGATAACGGAACTCAGTTCGATAGCGCTGAATTCAGAAATTTCTGCCAAAAATACCACATTGAGAATCGGTACACCTCTGTGGCGCACCCGCAATCGAACGGACAAGTCGAAGCGGCGCACAAAGTGATTAAGTCCATTCTAAAAAGAAGACTGAAGCGGGCCAGAGCCATGTGGGCTGACGAATTGCCCCTGGCACTATGGGCCTACAGGACATATAAATCGGCAACAGGACATACCCCCTTCTCCCTTGCTTTTGGAATGGAAGCGGTCATCCCGGTTGAGATAAAGGTACCTTCTCACCGGGTGACTTATTATGATCCGATGACCAATAATGAATTGCTCCTTGAGTCCCTGGATATGATCGAATAAAAGAGGGATGAAGCGGACCTGCGTGCCTTGAGGTGCAAACAACAGATCGCTCGATATTACAACAAAAAGGTTCGAGCCCGAACCTGGGAACCCGGAGACTTGGTTCTGAAACGTGCCTTTCCACCCCCAACTCATATGGGAGCGAAGTGGGAAGGACCGTACTCCATTCTAAGCAAGCTTGATAATGGAACCTTCAAGTTGGCAACCGTAGATGGAAAGGAAATCCCCAGAGTGTGGAATGCCCAACATTTACGGATATACTTAACATGAAAGTTTCAAATCTATTATTTTGCTTTGTTGAAAACCATGTATAAGGCACGACTTGCCTAGAATAGTTTGATTCCTTGAAGCAAAAAATTATAAAGTGGACGTAGGTCATGATTCGACCGAACCACTATAAAAATATTGTGTGTCATTTACCTTTATTGCATCTTTATTTATCTGCCTGTTTATTTTTATGGAAATCGGTGTGAATAATGCAGGTACCCGAAGTCTGGTGCCAACCATTCCTCCCGTAGACTGTTCGGAGGAACTCAAAGCCTTGGCAAATGCTCCAACTGCTTGTCCTACTGGTTTTAATCCTCGAAGCTTGAATTAAATGTAAACCTAGGATGAGTTTGATGAGCGTGCATAATTGCAGACCGTTTGATCCGTGACTCTAACTCTCCAGAGCTGAGAGAGAGTATAAAGGACGCGAAGATGACGTCCACAAGGCATGGCGGTGTACCATGATCGGAGCCGCCTGAGCAAAAGTCTAACCTTGGCGACCGCCAGGAGAATATAAAAGCGTCCATGATTTGGCGCTGAGAAAGGACTCTTACCCCGCTGAAGGATCGGGGAGCGATGGAACGGCTGAGTCCCAACTCTAACTCTCCAGAGTCGAGAGAGAGTATAAAAGCGTCTATGATTTAGCGCTGAGAACTTCTGCTCCGCTGAAGGATCGTTGAGAAGATCATGAATTGCTGAGCTCGAACTCTATCTCTCCAGAGAGAGAGAGAGTATAAAAGCGTCTCCGATTGAGCGCTGAGAAAGAGTTCCTTCCCCGCTGAAGGATCGGGGAGCGAATGAATTTCTGAGCTCGAAATCTAACTCTCCGGAGAGAGAGAGAGAGAGAGTATAAAAACGTCTCCGATTGAGCGCTGAGAAAGAATTTCTTCCCTGCTGAAGGAACAGGAGCCGACTGAACTACTGAATTCAAACTCTAACCTCGGCGACCGTCAGGAGAGTATAAGAAAGTCTATGATTAAGCACTGAGAAAGGTGCCAGAAATTCGGTACCACAAGAACAGTTATCCTATGAAATTTTCTTAGTCCCCCATATTCAGAAATAGGGGGTAACCTGCGAATAATGCTAGTCAATCTTTAATAAGCCCTAGTTAAGCGCCACATTGACGATTGATTGGAGGCCATATGCATATATACACATGAACTTTAATGCAGCAATGCAGCACAAAAATTTTCTTTCTGTTGTTTAACTGATTTGTAGTTATAATTAGATGGTCTATGACTAAACATGGGCAGTTTATTTGAATACAGGTACACAATGATGCAAAAAGAGATAAACTTCCTTTATATACTGTAAGCCTACAAAGTGAAAAATAACCTAGAAAACAAAAGTGAGGGCCAGTCTCACAATTACACTTCCTGGCCAGTGGAAAACCTAAAGACAAGATATAAACCAACAAAAGTATCCTATTTACGCTTCGACCTCTTCTCCTGCTTCTGTCTCTCCAGCTTAGCCTTGTCAGCGTCAGATTGATCTCCCTTCTTCCTCTTCCTTTTGTCTATAAGGGGAACATCCGACTCTTCAGAAGATTCCTCTTCCACCTTCTTTCTCTTCCTTTTATCGGAAAGGGAAGCCGAGAAATCATCAGGATTCGCAAAATGAAGCTGTCTGCTGATGGATTTGGACTGGATCTTCAAAATCATCCCGGTTTTGGGATCAAATTCTGCGATAAGGACTACGTCCAGAGCCTCTTCTCCCACCTTCGTCGAAGCCATCTCTTTTTCCTGCCTAGCTTTTCTGCTAGCCAAAGTTTCGTCGTCATCGTCGTCGGTCTCTTTGGCGCCAATAATATCTTCCTCATCCTCTACATGGCGCCCATCCATGTCTTTCAAGTCCTCGATGGTTTCAGCATCCTTGGGAACGTTAGCGCTAGGTGCCAGGATGCTTTTCTCTGCTGTTGTGACCTCAGCTTGCTTTGATATATCAATATCGGCACTTGGCGAGATAGCCTCCTTCTCCGTCTCTTTTTCTTTTTCAGCACCCTTATCGACGGGCTCGCCACCTGTATTATGAGGAACACACGTTACTAATTCAATTGGTTGTTCTACCAGATGACGACAATTCACAATTGCTTTGACGAATTATGGAGAAAAAAGGGAGATACCTTCCGCAGATCCTCCTTCTTGTGTAGCTGTAGGAGCCCCAACAACTACAGGAGTTAGGCCCAAAGGGATTAGTGGATCATCAGGATGGTACTCCTCAACTCCGGAGGTTTTGGGCTCCACGGCTGAACTCGAACCTTCATCAGCTTTGCCTTTACCCTTAGCCAGGGCCCTCTCCTTTTCCGTCTCCGCTTGAATCAGACGATGACCCTCTGCTAGGTCCTCAGGCTCGTTATCCCTCAAGATGCTCTTCATCAACTCATCTTCATCAATTTCATCGACTCCTAATCTCTGCTTTTCACCCTCAACAATGGCATCCCATAGATTGGCAAAAGTAACGTGGTAATCCAGGATCCACGAAATGTTGTGGGTTTTCAGGACTTAGCCAAGGAAGTCAAAGATCATCTCTTCAAACCCCTCGATATCCTTCTCTCTCTCGAGGAGCTTGTTGTTTGAGGCAGTAGCCATTTCGATGGCACTTTCAACATTATGTTCGGCGAGAGCTGCCCGTCTCTCCGCATCTGCGTCTTGATCATTCAAAGTCAGCGTTTCCGCTTTAGCCAAAGCCAAACTTTCTTTCAAACTTGCTCTTTCTGCTTCCCAAGCAGCTCTCTCAGCTTCGAAATGGCCTTGTGCTGTTTTCAACTCAATGTTGGCCATTTTGAGATCTTCAACCTCCTTCTTTAAGGTCATTTTCTCTTGGCTATTGGAGTCAAGTTACGAATGAAAGCGTTTTTTAGCATTCTCCAATTCGGTTTTATAATTCTCGACGTCTCTCCGCGCTAAAGCAAGTTGGGATTGAGCATCTTCCAGGTCCTTCTCCATCTTTGTCTTGGCCCTTTCGTTGTTTTCAAGTTTCGCCTTAGATTTATGTGCTTCTATTTCAAGCGATCGGATGACTTCTGAAAGGTTAACTGCGTGTTTCTTCATCATCTCATACTGCCTGGCAACGTGGCGGACGTGCCCGACGACTTCATTATCCCAGTTCTTAGGGACCGGTTCCAAGGCTGGAACAAACGTCATCCTGTCAAAGAATATGTCTGGGAATTATTCCCTCAGCTTTTCCAGCCTACCTTGAATCTCGGGACCATGGATGTAGTCCCGTGACCCGGGGGGAGCCAACTCTGGCTGGCTGGAAGGGACGATGTCACTCTTCTCCTTTTCAGACTCTTTGATTGGATCTTTGCTTTTATCTTTAGATTCGTGATGCCTTTTTGACGACCTGCTGTGGGAAGGTGCACTCTTTGGAGGAGTTAACTCTTTAGGAAGTTTCTTCCCCCCTGTAGGAACTACCGGATAACTGGAAGGCTTGGCAGAGGTCGATTTTGGTGGAGACCGGGGTTGCGAGGAAGTTGGTTTGTGAGAAGGGCCGCGAGAGCGCTCAGTACTCGGATGAAGACTGGGTGTGCCCTCACGAAGAGAACGGTAAGAATAAGATCGCCTGCGGGACATCTTTCCTACAAAAAAAGAAAAGAGCATATTAAAACCTTGAATACTGACGATATAAGAGTGCGGGGTCAGATAGTGTGTGTGATTTGTGCATCCCATATAATTCCCCCTAACAGACCCGGGCCTGAAGACAGGCTCATCTGACTAGTTTCTTGTTCTCTAGTTGGAGCGATGGCCTCCTCAGAACCAGGGAAGAATGGCTCCCCTTCAAAGTCCCTCTCTGTATATACATCATCGGGCAGAGGAATTTTGCTCGGTTCTTTGAATAGCTGCTCGTTTGTCAAGTCATCGGGAGCAGTGGATTCGATTGGAGTAGAAACTGGGATTTCCTTGGACTTGTCACCACGGGCCTCATCCCCTTTGTATACATTTAGGTCCTCATCGTCTTGGATGACTATCGGGGAAGGACTCTTGCGGAACTTAGTTGTTTCTATTGCTTGTGATATTCCCTCTCCCTCCGTTGGGGGCACGTACTTATAGGGTTTGCCGCCAGTGCCAAGTCCAAATCTTATATCCAGAAGATGATGCTTATGAAGATTCTCATCAGTAATGCATTTTTTGATCCTTAGAAAGTCGGATCTGCTTTGTACAAGAATGGACAATCGATTGTTGTATAACGGACCCTCCGTTTTCGGGAAGACGTGATCTGTTTAAGACAAAGAAAAAGGGGAAAGAATGTTAATACTTCGACTTCTTGAACAAGATATTCAGTTAAAAGCTTGAAGTTTACTTGATTTAAGCCATCTTCTTGAGCATCCGGCCTGTTTCTTTATATAGAACCAATCAGACTTAGGATCCTCTATATTGCTATATCCATCATACATAACTTTCCTATTCGCCGCCGATTCAAAGAAAGAGAAGTTTGGGGTTGCCGAGGAACGATGCTTGAAAAGAAAGATGAATGTCAAATCTCTGAATGTGAGTCCGGTGTGTAGGATCTCCGCATATGCAATATATAAGGTGTATAGAGATGCGTAGGCATTAGGATGAAGTTGCATCGGAGCGATACCCAGCCGTTTTAAAGTCTCGATGACGATTGAAGGAAACAGAGGAATAGCTCCTACCAAGCACATGGTCCGACTGATTGCCATATATCCTTCCGGAGCTAAGTGGGGTCTATCTTCGCTACCGGGTGTCATGACATCATCCCAAGGGATCCCGTGTCTCAGGCAGATTCTTTTAAGCTTTATATCATCGAGTTTAGATGCTAAAGAATCAGAAAATTTATCTATTCCGAGCGCGCCAGGAATCTCGTCAGGAGCTCGCCTGTCTATCTCAGATTCTTCACTAGATGAAGTTCTTTCAGATGGATTTGATTCCGTTGCCTCGTATTCAGAGCCAGAATCTTCACCTCCTGGGTTAATCAGAGGGACCTCAGGGTTGTATTGCTCAGGAGCCTCGGATTCCGTTTCTGTAGCGGATCTTGAAGAAGATTAATTATCCGACATTACTGCTAGGCGAGAAAACATGAAAAATGAGATTAAAATTACCCGTCCCCCGTGTGTGCAAGTGCCGGTGTACGTGCTTGTGCATGCATTAAAGATAAAGCGTAAAAGCTATCAAGATCATCAAAATATTAGTCGTCATATGCAGTTAAATTATGTGGTCATTTAGTCCAGAAAGTCCAAATCAAGGCCCTAGCCTAACTGTTCAGAATTTTATGGTGACAAGGCATAGTCTAAGGTTCAAAATTTGTTTGGATCGTGAACTACGAGTTGGACCGCGATGTGTATGATAGTTCGCCCTCCTTCGGATCGCAGGATAGAGGGATCGCCCTCCTTCGGATCGCAGGGTAGAGGGATCGCCCTCCTTCGAATCGCAAGGCAGAGGGATCGCCCCCTCACGGATCGTGAAATTGAGTGATTGGGGTCTTTGCCGAATCGTTGCAGCCCCCCACGATACACGCCTCTGCCGTCACCGCAACCCTCCGTCTCGCCACTCACCTTCATCTTCTTCCTCTCCTTCACATTTCCGAACTCCAACCTCTGAACCTATCAGCCATGGCGCCTCGCTGGTTCCCCCAAAAATCACAACATTCCATCGTTTCTTCCCTCAAACCAGTTGAAAAATTTATAAAAACGAGAGCGATATCGAATAAGGGTGCTTTCGGTAGAATTACCTTTCTAAAAGTTGGGAAAACAATTGGATTTTTGGAGGTTTGAAAAACTAGGGTTTTTCCTCAGTGATGCAGGTGATACGATACGAAAGAAGGAAGAAAGTGAAGAGGGGGTCGACTTATATAGGCAGAAGGGCGACCGTTTGTCTCCCCTTTTTTGTCTTATTCGATCCGCGAAAATAGACGGGCCGCGAACCGAAAGCTCACCACGTCTCGGAGAGAAGCCCATTTCGTTCCGTGAAGAAGCCCAAGTGCTCACCAAAGAACGAGACGAATGGATTGCTAACGGACCGCGACTCGACTACGCGATACGAATCGATAAATGATCGACAAATCCAGTGATGAAGACTCTGAAAAGTCCCAGAAAAGGAATCGTTCACTGATTTGCGACTCGTTGTGAAAAGACGATTCTATAGCTTCGAAGCATGTTCCATCATCGATAAAACATACTTCGAGGGGGCAAAATGTTGGCTAGCTTTTTGACCAAGCCATCCAGGTTCATTCATAAGAAGAAAGTATGAAACTGCGTTCCCTAAGAGCATGAAGGATCGGATCGCCCCTCATTGGGTCGCACGATCGGATCGCTCCTCATTGGATCGCACCATCGGATCGCCCCCACTTCATCAGCGAAACGACACCTCTATGCGATTCGATTCGTACATGTATTATTGCCCAAGATGGACCGATCCGATCCCCTGATGCATGGCGGAGCCTCTGACCCGTTCAAACACGAGCTAGTCTTCAGCGATCCGAGACGTACGGATCCATCGACACGTGTCCCAAACCGTCATTTTGACCGATTCTCCCCATTTGCACGATCCTATTTTCAAGGGGATCGCGACACCTGTCCACAACGGCTAATTTGACTATTTCTTCAACGGTGGCGATGCGATCCGATGTTCTCGGGATTCGTGCCACTTGTTACCACGACCCGCCTGACAAAATCAGCTATAAATAGCCCAGAGCTTGGCACTTTTTGGGATCTTTTTGGCAATACTGAGAACTGATTCCGCCATTATTGTCATATTACCATTTCTTATCAGTTTTATTGCTAGATTACTGAGAGAAATCACAATTGTAAAAGTGAGCTAGAGAGAAACCATTGATTGTACCAGCATTCGAAGTATAATCAATAATATATAAAGTGGACGTAGGCTCATTAACGCCGAACCACTATAAATTCTGTGTGCTATTTTCTTTTTCTTCATTCTTCAGTTAAAACTCTATAAGATTCAGAAAAATTTGGGTGTTAGGTCCAAATTTTGATCTAACACTAATCAATTAACTGGCCACGGATTGCCAGTCGATTGGCATTTACTCAGCTAAATGGGACTAAAAATCCAGTCAGTTGAGATACACCTACTCCACATGCCACTTTTGCTCTGTTACAGTAAAAAAAGGCCAATTGGATGCTCTAATTCTGCCAATTGACTGAGCTTTCTTAGACAACCCTCTTGGTTTCAGAACTTAGTCATATAACCTACACAAATGGGCTAAAACATGTATGTTTCATGTCCCATGTACAACATGTTTGTCATCAGGATAAATTTGGAATAAAACCTATATGTTCATAATTCATATAGAAGGATTTATTTACTTGAACTCATGTTCATGCAAACTAACATGTTGCTTGGTATATCAACGTACTTACTATAATCAGTTGCTTAAAATCTCTATGTATTTGTTATGCTCGGTGGGAAATTATTAATGCATCTAGATATCATATATTTTTGACTTGTGAGTTGGAGTAGCAGTAAGATATATGTGATACATGGTGGTATCAATACAACATTGAGAAATATGATAGAAGATGGTTGTGATGATCAAATCCAATTAATATACTCTAGACTATATTTCTGAACGGACTAATATTTAGTATTCTATTTTTTAATTGCAATCCTCAAAATTAAGAATGGTGATGGAATATGTTAAAACAGTAAAGTAGCATACAGTGGAATTATACGTTTATTTCAAATTAGGATGTTTTTGTATGGATTCATGTAAAAATAAGCATAATACTGTTTGTAAAATAAATTACAATAGGATTAGACAGTAAAAAATGGGGTGTGTGTGTGTGTGTGCATATATATATATATATATCATACAGACAACAAATTAAAAAGAAGGAAATTTTGTATATGCAAAGTTGAGATTTAGCTTTTAGAAATATTACAATGTAAGAAGGAAAATAGAATTAAAAACTATATAAATATAACCACAATACTTAGTAATAATAAAGTCCTAAATAGAAAAGGAAAGAAAGGCCTAGCAACTTCAGAATTGATGCAAATGAAAGAAATACTAATTAATACGAAAATTCTGTACAACTTGGATAAATAAAGTTCAATTACCATAGAAAGCAGGAAATTTGATAAGAGCTAATGTTTTTGAATCTTTCATAGATTGTGCATTTCTTTATTTTTAGAAAAGCAACAATTACATATTGCATGATTATCCATAACACATTATGCGATGGTATCAATATAAAGCAATTGCTAATTAGTGAGCTTGGATAACTTGTAGCTCTAACATTGTAAGTTTAGCTTATAAACTGACTAATATTAACAACTATAAAGACAATAGTAGTTATATTGTAAAGATTATAATCTAACTAATTCTCGTGCTAAATTTCTCCAATAAATCATAAAGAAAGACTGTTTCTTTTAAACTTCCATTATGATATTGAATATGCATCTACCTAATTATATTTCTTTGCCTTTAAAAATGATATCGATTGCCCTCTTTTAAAGATTTATTACTGAAAAATCAAAATTGATTAAATAACTGATAGTATTATAGTATATTTTTAACCTGAAAATGCAACAAAGAACCAATTAGAATTGGTTTTTTAAGATCAGGACATGCGTATGCACAATGATAATAAATTATTGGCTTATTGTACAAATATAAGACAAACTGCTTCGATTGGATGAAATTAATTTAATCTATTAAATCAAAATCTATCAACTTTGTAATTGTAAGGACTGAATTAGATCAATTAACTTAAGGGTCTAAATCATAGGAAAATTTGTGGAAACTTTTAATCAGCATTGATTAAATAATCATTTTTGTGTGATAAAAAAGTAATAAGTTATGAATTAAAACAACCAAAAACAATCAAGATGAGCTTACTAAAACAACCATGGAAAACTAAAGATAACCGTGTATTAAAAATGAAGTCAATGACAGTCTCAATGATTCAACAACTCAGGTACAATTGAGAAATGTCAAGCATATTTACATTGCTTTTATCAGGAAGAGCACATAGACAAAATTTAGTACTGAATGAATATGCAATACCTGTAATTTTTGCAAACAAAGCAACGAGATCATCTTCTATCTCTGGTTTCTTATCTAGTATCAACGAAGCTCAGATTTCTTCCTCTATTAGTTTATTTTGTTCGTGGTGTCTCAGAATAGACTCTTGTTACAATAAACCAAGGATTATACCAATAACCTTAGCTACACAAATTAACATAACAAATTGATTGAATCAAGCTTGGATAGAAAAGGTAACACCTGTAGCTTTGACTTTCAATCCATTATTATTTTTTCCATGACACGGATCTGCTCCTCCGAACTGCTGCTAGAAGGCATGCTACTAAAGGGATTTCCTATATTTTGTTGCTGGATTTTAGCATCCTTCTCTGCCTTTAAAAGATGAAACTATTAAAGTTTCAATGTTTAATGATAAGAGAACTTCAAAGATAAATTAGTGTGTACTCTAAGTTGAGATAAAGCATCTTCCTACAGTAAAACATAAACGAAGACTACTAAAATATATATTAACCATACGACAATGGGACATGCAATACATGATGTAGTGTACACCTTAGCAACAACTGCTGCAACCTTTTCATTCTAGGCATCATTCAAAGCTATTATTGTTAAAAGTAAACTACTATTTTCCTATTGGGGTAAACAAAATGGATATGTCTATCCATGTCTAGGTGCTATAATATACACAATAAACTAAGAATTGTTTATATTTCTATGCTTACTGACTATACACAATAAAACTGACAATCATGTACGTCATAATACAACTCAGCAAAAACTAAGGGGTGTATAAAACAAAAGAAACTTAACTCGCTCAACAAAATACAACTCCTTGTTGTAGAAGCAATCCTAAGAGTAATAAAATGAAGGGGCGTATAAAACAAAGAATTGGACTAGAAGGCCAATAGCTCAAACGACAACGGAACTGGCAAAGAAATAGACACCATGACTTGAATCCAAGGACAAGCAACGCTGCCTTAAAGCCCAGAAATGGTGGTGCCACAAGAACTAAAGGGCCTGTAAGTGAGAAACTAGATCCTAAAATTGAAAAGCGAGAATCCATATCATCCTCTGTCATTTCAGGTGCAAGTGATATCCAAGGGTGAGATGATAAGATGAAAAGTAGTGAGGAAGGTTGACAATAAGGAATAAGACTCTTATAACCAGAACTAGGGAAAAGAGCAGAGCTAAAAAGTCAGATCTAGAAGTGAAATTCGGTTCCAGAAGCCATGAAAATGAATAGGGAAAACATATGGCATGTGGATTTGCAGTAGTTGGGAAATCTTGGTAAGAGGAGAGAAGAAGAATGACATACGCGGATGGAAGTGGAGAGAATGGAACATGAAGAAAGGGGAAAGGAGAGTGACAACAGAACGGAGATAAGCGTTAGAGGGAGAAAACTAGGGTTATGCAATACCAGTTTACCTTTTTACCCGAGGATATTCAACCACTTTTAGTTTAAACATATTCTTCAACACAAACACGCGTTGGGAAAAATAATAATTGTAGCTATATAATTTTTGTGACACATTTCTATCATAACAACGCTTATTGTTATTAGTTAACAACGGAAATAAGTGTTGGCAAATGGAAAAAAGTGCTACGAAATGAGATGATTTTGCTTTTGAAAGTTTTCGAAAATATTATGTGGATTGAGAGTTTGAAGAGGAAGAAAATGAGATGATTTCTGCCGTTGAATTATAAATGGCGGCAGCTGTTATAAATGAACTAGGGTTAGGTAGAAATATATATATATATATATATATATATATATATATATATATATATATATAATATTATTTAATTCATGTATTATATGTTAAATGCTCTGAACTCCAAACGAATTCCAACGACTAACATTCCTAATCAAACACCCCTATTTCGGATACAATGGAATATGTTTCGTAAGCCAATTCGATGGTTTCAATTGACTTTTATCAAAATTAAAATATAAATCAATATAACGTACATATTGAACTTGAACGTACGTTTTAATTTACCATGACCACATGCTGACTCCAAAAATTATGAAATTTGAAATCTCGCTATGTTTTTCGATTACGGTTCTAAAAATTAATCTCGTTGAATTTGGAGACCATTTGAAAAATGGCCTTTTAACTAGCTTATTAAATTCAACTGAATTTACAACACGCGTTTATGCTTACGTACTAATTCCAATTGGCTTGAAATTTTAAACCTGACAATAATTTGGCATTCCGGATCCAACAAAATTAGTTTCGTCAAAAATGGAGGTCGTTTGCAAAATGTCTATTTTTAAGGGCTATGTAACATTATAATAATATTATTAAATTCCAAAATTATTCAAAATAATAATAAATTGATTATTATTGTCTCATATATATTCTAGTGAAATGTTATACATGTAATGGCCCGAATTTCCTTACACTTTGAGTTGACTAATTACTCTACACATCCAACCTAAGTTGCACAGAAATACGAATCATTAAAAGAAAGAAGTTAGAGGATGAGAAATAGAAAGAAAAAAGTTAGAATAGAAGAAAATGAAGAACACAAAACTCACAGCGGAACGAATAAAATATATTAAATAACATAACTTTTGAAATACAAATTAGTAAGTGTATATACATACTATCATCAGAGCACAACAACTATTTCTGGAACAATTATAAACACCTGTTTCCAGATACAACATAGTACACAGTGGAAAATATGATAGTCTATAGCTACTGGTGAAGCTTCTGCTTCTAGCTCCTCCAAGTGAATCTGTAAAATCCTAACTACTTAACTGCCCGTACAAATTTGGGCACCTAATAGTTTAGGGTAAAACAAAACAAAATAAACTCTGGGTCAGTCATGGTACCGGTGTGGGTAAATTCCAACCATTTGTTTAACTTTTAAAAATCCTTTCGGAAGAAATGATAATCTAAGACCGATCCACACATAAACATGGATGGTTTTTACCTTACGATAACCCGAAATAATTTTTAATGTCAAAATTTGGTGATATTATAATAGTATCTAAAACAAATAAATAGCAATATAGCAGAACGCTTGCATCTGAAATTCCATATATAATTAAAATCGAAAACCGCAGGGAGTTTATTTGAGAATGGATTTCCAACTAGGACAAGGTATGGGACCACCTTCCGATAGTGTATATTTAGAAAGGAATGCACTGGGTTCAATAAGAACATCTTGCAACCTGGCCACACATGACCAGACACTCATTTAACTTGAGTGTACCAAATATATTATCACCAATGGTTGTGATCAGCAACCGTTACCGAAAGCATACAACATCGAATAGAGTAACAAGCAAATGGAATTTCTGTAGATCAGGTGATAATACCCCTACTGGGAATAACCCACTTGGCCATGCTGCCTGCCCGATTTCTGTCATTTCCCGGTTGATGAGGCTTGAGGTCACGATTTCCTTTCAGAACAGCTCATTCAAACTTTGAATGCCAATCATCAGATCCATTAAATCACTAATTGACGTCCA
Organism: Allium sativum; assembly: GCA_030737875.1. NCBI lineage: Eukaryota > Viridiplantae > Streptophyta > Magnoliopsida > Asparagales > Amaryllidaceae > Allium > Allium sativum. The sequence goes on from CM060919.1 coordinate 206,394,153, forward strand.
CAAATATACTATGGGTGTTAAGCTAAGAGAAGTTTCCTTCTCAGCTACCAAACTTGATATATTTGAAGAAATCAATATACATGACCATCTAAAAATACTCTGTCAGACATTCATCCATATATGTTGTCCTGGGAGTGGATAAATAAAAGGCACCATCCCATTGGGAAATTTCTACCTAGGATTAACAAAACAGCCCTTGTCCTGATCTCGGTCTCTCCGTATTAACAACGGAGGTGTAAAATAAACTAAAACCTTGATAGTCGGTTATTTAACTATCAAGCAAACATCCATACAACCAACCGACCTATTTATAAATGGAAATTTCTACTGATCAACCATCAAACAACATCGGGCCCCTTCAATTAATTTCATATTAGATTACCGTTTCCCTGTTCCCTTCAATATATTTACCTTGATATTCTTCAAAAACCGCTTAGCCCTTCCACAATTTCTTGGAAAACATTTCCATATATTATAAATTCTATTTTTCCATATTCCAGAAATATCCCTTATCACAATTGAAAAACATTTCCAATATCCCTGTAAATTCTTATTTTCTATATTCAGAAAATATGCGTTGCTAATATAGAAAAACATTTCCATCTCTTCATATTCATTATTTTATATATTTATAAAATACACGTTATTGCAAATTGGAAAACATTTCCAATTTCCATTTCTTAACTTCTCATTAATCAAATCATTTCAGTTTCTTTATTTAGAAAACATTTCTGATTTTATTTGGAAAACATTTCCAAAATCCATTTATTTGGATTTAAACAAATATTATATAAAATATCGTTATTATAACTCGACCCATTAGTCATTCCTTAATTGAATTACTAACGAATCTCGCTACCGAACATTAGCCATTCCTGAATAAATCATGAAGCCAATCAAGTTGGGGTATAATTACCTCTGAGTTCTTAATCGAACAACATTCTCAACTTCGAAATAGTCAAAGCTCACAACTTCAAATAAAACATCGCTTTCGCGACTCTCGGATTCAACTGAGAATCCACTTCTTTTACGAAAAACATTGATTATAACGGTAGCGTTATAATCCATTCTTTCGAAATATTTTAAACTAAAATATAATTTTAATTCGTTAATTTTTATAAATAAATAAATAAATAATAAATAATTAAATAATTAATTTTTGATTAAAATGGGAAGTAAAAAGTACTTTCCCAAATTCAATAGAATCGACTTTTGATAAATAACTCTCTTTTGAATATTCTATATTCGATTAATATTCCAAACTTCAGAATAAATCTACTATTTCTGATTAACTCAAATTGCCTTATAATCATTTTCACACATGACTGACCACTCATTTCTCTTGAGTGTATCAAATATATTGTCACCTTATGGTTGGTACCAACATAACCATTCCTAGGAGATACAGAAGCGAAAAGAAGAACAAAATTGACTACTCTCTAGATAGTGACAATACACCCTAATGGGGGCGACCCACTTAGCTATGCTGCCTGCCCGATTTTTGTCATTTTTCCGGTTGTGAGGCTTAAGGTTTAAAATTTACCTTTTTATAACATCTGGCTACCATTCACTTAGAATGCCACATCGTCAAATCCGTCAGATATCACTAACCGACGTCCATAAAAATATTCTAGTGTTCAAGCTAAGAGAAGGTGTCTTGGAAATACTCTATCAGACATTAATCCATACAAGTTGTCCAGGGACTGGACAAACCAAATACACTCTCCTACTTCATACTAGGAATCACCCTATGGATAAGTAGTGGGTAGTCCTTGCAATCCGTCGATTTCAACCACGACAGGATCATTATTAGAATATCTCCGGGAGCGACTCCAGAGAAAATGACATAGTCATTTCGCTTATGAAGATCTACGGTCTTCATTGCTCTGTCTTCAATCCGTATACTCCAAGTTTTGTATTTGTTAGTTCAGAATGGTTTTCGAATATAAATTCGATCCCAATCTTTCCGTACCAACCATCGCATAGGCCAGATTTGATAGTCGGTTATTTAACTATCAAATAAAACAACCATTCACCCATAAAAGAAAATTGAATTCACTTATTTGATATCCATTATCATTTTAGCCTCTTTTGATTAACCATTCATTAATTTAAAATTTTTCTATTTTCAAACAAATGGAGTACTAATTTTTTCTTCTTACATATATATATATATGTATGTATTCAAAAGCCCCTTTCATTTTAAAGTCCTTTTAAGAATGTATTTCTCATCTCGGTCATTTGTCCCTAACCTTAAACTAGTAAGAGAATAATTTCCTAAGTACCAACCCCGAAGGCTGAAACCAATATCAGATCGACACCCAGAAAATAATTCAACTCACTAATCCCCAGTCAGTTTCTAATTTCCTTAACCCCATTTCCTAACTTCTAACGAATAAAAATCCCAATTATTCATTTTTACTTTAAACGAGATATTTATCTCAAATTCATCATCATTCCAAATATTTTACTCAAAAATATGATTTTCAAAACGTTTACTAGATCTATCATCGAATATTCCATTTAAAGATACGTTTTGCAAAATATCTGCTAAATGCTTTGCCAAAAATAATAATATATATTTGCTAAATATTTATTTGTCCACTCAATTCCGTTTTAATCCTTACAAAACCAGGTTCTATATATAGAGTCTTGATTCCATAAATAATTTTTGTAACATCTTCTTAGATTTATTGTACTCGTCTCAGTTTTATTTCAATAACACCAATTGATAAAATATTCGTATATAAACCATTTTTGTAAATCCTTACTATTAAAATTTATTATCTATAATCGTATTTAAATTTCTTTAATATAATCTATATTATATTATTCAAATTAGTTTGACTTAAATCCAATTAGAATATAAATAATTAAACCCTTTCTAATTTACTTCTAACAAATTTACAATAGTATATTTACATTAGTCTCCATTTACCTTACCCATAAATAATATCCATTCTTGATTTATTTAGTCAACCTGGATTCCTACCTGCAACTCCCAATTTAAATTATATTTAAAAATAATATATGGAGTTTTTTTATTTCAAATAATCTCTTTTATAGTTCTCCTTGCAATAGGCAAATTCCAATCCATTTAAAATATTGATATATAAACTCGGTTTCCAACTTTCCTCCAAATTCTCACTCAAACCCTATTTTTCCTAAATTCTCAAATGATAATCATTTCTTTATAAATGTCATTTATAACATCGCCTCCTTACTCATTTGTTTAAACAAAATCTTTTTTATAAATTATATTTATAATTCGGATTTCAAATGAACATTTCTATCTGAAAAATAAATATTTTCCCTTAAGCTCTTTTTATATTTCAATTTTTATTTTGAAATCCATATATCATTATTTAGGATATTAAAATATCCAAAATCAATAGTCAGTGTTACTAACACATCCAAGTATACTATAAACTATCACAGGCTATAAACACATAATATATCAGCATATATGTCGAAAAATAATAATTTAAATTTGAGGAATCCAGTTGGATCCCTCCAACCTGTTTTTTCTGCATCCACAAATGTTAGTCAACAATAATAATACCCGTTCTGCTTCAAGGCAGGATATCGCGGTATAGAAGGTCGTCCACTAAATATATTGTGGGGCGCATAGGGAAATCATCCGCTAATGGTACTGCAGGCATCCGCTAATGGTACTGCGGGAAATATTCAATCACCAATATTATCATATAGTATTATTATATACTATTATCACTTTATATTGATCAAGTTATCATTCATCAAGCAATAAATTAAATTTGAACTATTAAAAATAGTTCCCAATAATTTAACTGAGTGAGTTTAACTCACCTCGATTTTAACAATGTCGAGACTTTGGTAGCTAGCACTTTGAATTGTTCGACTATAAAATTTCCTTTTGATTATTTAGGTTTTAAGATAAGACCTTCGAAGCTTAAGAAGGAAGATTGGATAGTCATCATTGACAAGATTAATAATAGATTATCTAGCTGGAACAATAGATTTCTGTCTAGAGCAGGTAGATTAGTACTTGTCAATTCGGTTCTATTAGCTATTCCCTCTTATTGGATGGTTGTTCATCGATTTCCCAAATGGGTCATTGAGAAGATTGATAGGATTAAGCGTAATTACCTTTGGAATGGTGATTCTAGTTGTAGAGGTTATAAATGTCTAGTTAATTGGGACATGTGTTGTAAACCCAAGAAAGAGGGGGGTTTGGGGATCATAAATTTACATAATTTTTACTCTTCTCTGCTTGCTAAATGGTTATGGAAATATAGATGTCCAGAAGTGAAGGCTTCTTGGAAGTTTATAGTTTCCAAATCTTATTATTCAAGAGGAGAGTTCTTTATTGGAAATAGCGGTAGTTGGGATAATAGATTATCTCACTTTTGGAAATCGGTTTTGAATTGTTTTGACTTTTTTAATTTAGGATGCAAAGTGTTAGTTCATTCAGGTAATCTTACTTATTTTTGGCAGGATGCTTGGATATCTAGTGTGCTACTTAAAATTGAATTTAGTAAGCTTTTTAATAGTAGTAGATTTAAGAACGCTTTAATTATGGACGTTTACAAAGCAGATTTAGATCCTCCATAGGAGTTCTCCTTTGATAATATTTTGGAAGAAGATTTATTAAGATAATTGGCTTTACTTAAAGCTAAGTTAGCTCTATACCATTTGGATGAGAATGGTGATTCTATTAGTTGGGGTATAGATAAGAGTTTAGTATACACTGTTAATTCTATGTATAGTTTTATTAATTTTTCTGGGGTTTCATTATATCCCTTTAAATTTCTCTGGAAGTCTAACTCTTCACCTAAAGCAAAGTTTCTATTGTGGTTGATCATTCACAAGAAGCTTAATACGATTGAGCTTTTAAAAAGGAAGAATGTTATTTTTGATGTAAAGTGTTGTTTTTGTAATACTGGAGAGGAGGATGTCGACCATTTATTTTTCTCTTGTTATTTTACCTTTTCTATTTTTAATATGATTATAAGGATTTTTACTTTTGATTGTTTCAATTCCTTTAGTAGTTGTATCGATTATTGGAATTGCCATAGATTACGTTATAATTCCAGGCAGAAATACATATTGGATTCCTTAGTAATATTCATAAGTTGGTTCATTTGGGTTGAGAGGAATCAGAGAATCTTTCATTCAATTTTTGTACCTACTGATATTTTAATTATAAACATAGTAAAATTCTGTCTGTTTTGGATGTCTAATTCGCACTATAAACTATTTGGTGGTTTGCAATTTGGGCGTTTTTTGTTTAAGGTTAGATTTAACCTAAGTTTATTCATTCGTATTAATAGTTATTTTAGATGCAATAGACCTCGTCTGGGCTTCTGATTTCTTGTTACTTGGGTTAGCTCTTTCCTCATGCTTGTTGGTTTCTTATGTCCTTCCCTTTATACATATATGTATCCATATATATATATATATATATATATATATATATATATATATATATGGATATATGCCTATATATACATATCCACAAAACATAAATAATTGTATATATTTCTAGATATATATATATATATATACATATATATATTTATATACATAAAGATATAAATATATAGGCATATACTCATATATATGTGTAAGTTACTGATGACTTTGTGTCAGTTTTTCAAGATTACAGTTTGTAGATGTAGCTGTGGAGCTTTTGGGGTTTGCTGTTTGGATTGATCATTATTTGGCTATTTTTGGCTTGCTCTGGATATATTGGTGTATGAGGAGTAGGAGTGTCTGTATTTTTTGGTGATCTATTACACCATTTGTTTTGTACTTAGATTGTTAAATGTATGGGAGTAGATATACTTCTTATTGGGTGGTGGCCTTGCCGGAATTCGATAATGAAGCATGATGGGTGGTGGCCTTGCCGGAACTCATCTATCTATTATCCCTTACATTCCTTTTTGAGACTCCCGTTTTTGGGTCTGTATTTGGATACTTGTACCACTTTATTTCTATTATATATATGTGTGCTCTCTTCCCTTTGGAAGACCACACATTTTTTGCTAAAAAAAAAAACTCACCTCGATTTTCCTTTGCCGAGTATCTGTTTAATTCCATACTCGCGGCTATACATCTATTTGACTTGGCTTAATTGAATTTATCACCTATGATAATTTAAATTTTACTTATCGATAAATATTTATTTATTTATTTTGAATGAACTACTTAAAAATAAATTTATATGTAAATTTAAATTTATTAAAAACATATACCTTATATGGCTTGCAAACGTCGACCAATTCTTGAAATAAATTCTGAACAGCTCCAAAAAGAAAAGAAAACAGCCCCATTACTATTGCGTTTCTCCTTGGAATTTCATCGAACAACTTACAATCAATGCACCAATCCTTATTCAGGACATTCCGACTTCCCCCAAAAAACAGACCAGCTTGCATTTGCTCCCTGACCATCATTGGAAACATCACGCACCATCAGTCTATTGGTAAAATAATTCTCCTTCAGTTTACAGTTCCTGTTTCCAATCAAACATGATTTTCGCTATCTTGAAATTTTTTAGACTGAACATCTAGCTTAATCTAATTAAGCTCTACTGGTATACGTACCATGTAAACATTATCTTCCCCCAAAATCCATAGTTCAATATCAGTAACGCCATCTCCAAAAACAAAGGATAGGACTTCTCCATCATTTACTATCGAACCACTCATCTACCAAGAAACTCTGTCCTCCCCAAATACTCACTGTCGATCCCTCAAACCCTCTCATTTACACAGTTCGAAACCCAATTTAAACATTAAAACAAACTCCAAGTACCATACCACCTTAGTTCTTTATTAGAACATCGCATAACTTTGGCCTCTTCACACATCAGCCTTCCTACCCATCTCAGCTCGACAACATCATCCGCCCCCGTCAACCAAGTCGGAAAACTCCATAGTGCAACCCAGCAGAACTCGAACACTACTTCAAACCCTCACATCACTTCCTTGTATCAGTCGTGAGTGCCTTTGTCTTAGACTCGAGCTACAAGATTTCTTGTGATTTTGACTTGCGGTGAATAAGAGTCGCGATTTCCATTTTGATTTTGATTCTCCCTTTTTTTAATCGATGGAAGAAATTTTCGGTTTCGTGAATGACAGATGAGAAAACAAATAAAGAATGAATTGGCTGGTTTGAGAAGGAAATGAACGCGAGAGGGTTTATATAGGTGAGGGATGGGGAGGATTGGAACCATGTTGTTTCTAAACGTACATGTAGCTTTAGGTGCTGACGATAAGGAGATAGGATTTCAGCATATTGTCAAGCTTGGGAAGAAGAACAGAAGGCGTACATGACAATGAAAGAAAAGAAAAGACGCTGGTAAGTAGATTTAGACATTGACATTAGGTTACAGTGTACCATCGGCAAGCTTAGAAAGGAAGAAACACAAATGGGTGGAGAAGGAGTGGAATTGTACAGGGAAATAAAATGAGAAGACGAAGTAGCCTTACAATGTAGTTGTGTTAAGCAAAAATAGGTCGTCTCCAATATTTTTGTTTTAATTTTTATTTAACCGGTGATTTATTTTAAAATATCCCATAGTACTGAACCCCTATTTGAGCAGAACGAACAACATTTTTAGGGTTCTACCACTATTCTGAACACATTGGAACGTGATTCGTAGTCTAATTCGATCGTATAAAGAAGATATTAAATTAATTTGATGATTTAACATTAAATTCGATTTAATATAAATCGACTCAAAAATAACAAGTAAATTATTATTATCATATAAACATACACAAACTGAATTCATATAAATTCCAGAATATAGCAACTTAAATTTTAAACGCGATATAAGTTAAACTAATATTCAACTTATTTAAAATGGATTTATTTTATTAAATAAATAGTTACGGTTTATAAACGATTTCATAGCGACTTTTTTAGAATTTGTTTTGGCCAGAATTCACAATATAAAATATGAAATCTCGAATTTTCTCTTCCATTGGAAAATTATAGTTCAACAGATTCGAGTATTTCTTATTTCAGTGAATCCCAACTTATAACGGCTCCTGTACACTTAATTGAAGTTCAAAACTAAATATTACGAACTACCGCGCCATTTTAAGCACGTTTATATTTAATATATTTATATGATTCAAACTTCGTTTTAATTAATATAAAAATCCATTTATATTACGATTCCAATTTTTAAACTAATTTAAATATTCAGGTATAAATCGATAAAAATGCGGGACGTTACACACCTAAACCCGCCTCATTCGCGATGAGCTCGGGGCATCATGAAAAACCACGACTCAGACTATGCTCGCCCAGGTACATCTTCTAGCACCATTTCACATGAAACCTCGCCTACACGCACGCCTTGATCCTCTAAGCCCCAACCATCATTGATTTGCCTCGAATCCATTGAAATTCCAACCTTAAGCTTTACACAGCATAAAAAATAGGACGTCAGGCTGTCTGAGACCATGCCAGATCGAAGTTATTGGCAAAGAAAGATTCTTGAAACTCGTTCAAGATTTTAAAGATTTTTTTTACGAATTGATTTGATTTTTCCACTAGCGAATGTGATTTTATAGGTGGTAGTGGTTTTTGCTGAAGAAAGAGTTCGCTTTGGAAATAAGAACGGGAAGAATTTGGGGGATTTAGGGATTGGAAGGGGTTAAATATATAGAAGGATAATATATATTTTATTGAATTTTCTTAGTGATCTTTATAAATTGATGCCTACCGCTATTTCTATTTATAGTATATAATTTCGTATGATCACATACAATATCTGTTTGCAATGAAAATGGACATATGGCTACAGTCTAAAATTTCGGACCCAATGAAACTTGTTTCGTCGAATCCCGAGTCCATTTGTTCAAATAACGCTTGTTTAAGCTCAAATAGTCGATTTATTTGCATTTAATTTTGCTACGATCACAAAATAACTCCAATTGGCGCGAAACTTGAAATCTAGCAATAATAGGCCATTTCAGTCTTAATAAAATTCGTTTGGTTGAAAACGGAGGTCGTTTGAATTAAGTCCCCTTTTAAGACTCCAAATTGTATTAAAATAAATTAATTTTAAAATATCTCAATATAATAATAATAAAACATTATAATCCGCCATACACGAGCATAATTTCATGTAGTTTCAAAATAAAATACTCTGCTTTGAATTTCAAGCCAAATAAACATTTAATATATTAAAAATCCTCTTATTTTATATAAATAATTGTTATAATTTATAATTGAATTTCATAGCGACTATTTGAAAGTTTAATTTGGACATAAAACAAAATCTACAACATAAAAACTTGAATTTTCTCTTCCATTAGAAAAATATTATCCCATAGATTTGGACGTTTCTTGTTGTAAAGAAATCCGACTTATATTGGATCTTGTATATTCAATTGAAGTTCAAAACTTAATATTACGAACTACTGCGATCTTACGAGCTCAATTTAAATTTAATTATATATTACATGTTCAAACTTTGTTTTTAATAAATATATTCCTTATAAAAATTCTTTTATATTTCTAATACTACAATTAAAACCAATTTAAATGTTTTAAAATTAACGATTAAAAATCTGGGTCGTTACAATACAACTATAAAATAATCGTACTTGAGTTTATAACTCAATATTACAATTTTCTAATTTAATTGTGTTCAATTTTTCATGAAAATCCTTCTATTATATGTAATAAATCGTTATAATTTATAAACGATTTCATAGCGACTATTTGGAATTTTAATTAGGACATAACTTGCAATTAATAAAATGAAATCTCAATTTTCACACTCGTTAGAAAGATGTAGTTAATTCGATCCTAACGTTTGTTTCATCAAAATCTGACTTATTATTGAATTATATATACTCATTCAAAGTTTAAAAATGAAATTTTCATACTACCGCGCCATTTCAAGCTCGTTATATATATATATATATATTATAAATTTATATACTCAAACTTCATTTTAAATAAATTTGACGTCGTTACTCTCAAAATAAATCGTACAAAATATTTAATTTTCATTAAAATCAATTAATAATAAATTTTAAATTGGTTCCGAAATTCTGGGCTGTTATAATATCTTTCTTTTGTTCTAGATATGTAATTTTATCTATAATTTCTAAAACAAAATTTTCTTCTTTTGTGAACGTAACTAATCCATTAGCCTTACATAAGGCTTTGTTAAAATCACAGTTGCCATCGCAGCTATCAAATACTAAATCATTATCTGAATCACTTTCTTATTCACTCCCAGAATCTGAGTTGAGTTCTATAATGACACATAGTTTTAAATTTTATTTCTTTGAAATAGAATTTGTTATTAATAATTTTTAAGTGAATTTTTAAATATTTATCAATATCAAGATTATTAATCTTATTTTCATTTTAAATTTATTAGCATCAAGATACTGGAATATTTCTTTGATTAGACTTACCTTGCTCTTTCCTTGTATGAGGTTTATATGATTTACTTTTAGGAATTTTGTAGCTTTTTACATAATTTTCCTTTTGGAAATTTTCATTTTTATAAAAAAATTCTTAGTTGATTTTCTGATTCTTTTATTTTCATTCATTGTTTTCATAGTTTGTAAACAAAGTTGATCACAAAAATCTCCTAAACATTCTTTTCCCTTGAATTTTATCCTTTTAAATTTGCTTATGTAATTTTATTTCATTGCATAAATGAATTCCATCTGCAACTACTTCTACTGCTAAATTGCCATATGTATATTGGTTGTAAGGAACAGTTCCATTATTTCTTTGTTTTGTTTGGTTTTTTACTCTTTAGCGAAGAAACGCAGTAATCCTGATAAGAATTTATCTTTCCAAAAGTCATGAACATTGTCTTTCTAGTAAATAGTTTTGAGAAATATACGTCTTTATACCATCTGAATTATGATAAATTTTGACATCTTAAATTCATTAATTATTCTTAAGTTTTATCAGTTTGAAGAGTTGTATCCTTAATAAAATGTACTGCTATTGTAAATATTAAGGTATTTATGTAATTAGTTTTTACTGTTCCATCGTCCATTATGGTAGCAATATATATGCTTTGGCTTCACTTGATAAATGAAAATCCCACCCATCTTTTAGTTGGCCAATAAAACCTAGTTCTATAGCTTTAGCTATTCTATCATCTGAATTATTTTCATTACACTTGCAGTTGCATACATTGTCGTGTGATTAAGTGAAGTTTGTAATTGATACTCAGTATAAACGCCTGAATTCCATTCAAAAATGGTTCTACCATCAAATTGTGCTAGTTCATAACGTTCTTCGTACGAAAGATACACTGGTGATGGCCTCGAAAAATAAGGCTTGCCGTATGAAATACTGCCATAGTTTTTATAGTTAATTTATTAACTTTAAAATCATTCTTTATGTTTTCTTATTCTATGTTTAAGAACATGTCTTGTAAATTATTCACTTCTTTATCTGAATCAACATCAGATTTTTGTTCAAAATTTTCCTTTTCTAACCTTTTTTTAATAATAGGTGCAACGTGTTTTCCATTGACGTTTAAGGCAATTAGTCTATTCGTTATTTCTTTCAGCATTTTTGAGTTTTTTAGGCCTAGATTCATTTCTAAGATTTGCGTTAACTAAGGTTTAAATAAAACCTCTTTTGTGTTACATGTTCCTATAACTTTATTTTTCCTTTTACCAAATTCTTTTTTAATTCTAATAAGTTGATTACCTATTGATTGTAGCGTTTATTCTGTTTCGTTATAGCATCAAATGTTTTTCTTTTCTTTTTCTAAAGGAGTAGCATTAATTACTTATTTATCAACTTTTAATGTTAAATTCATTTCTAGAGGATGAATACTCCTTATTGCCTTTCCTGCTTTAGCTGTATACTCTCTACAAACAGAATTTATATTTGTAATTGAAAGTAAATCGTCAAAATATAGGAAAGAATCCCTTCATTTTTCAATTTTATACATTTACCATAAATATATCATAATCGTCTATAAAGTTATCACCCTTTTTTTATAAGAACATATTATATTTTCTTATCCACATTTTTGCTCTTTAGGATATTTCTTAAGAAACGATTTTCTTTTATACTCATTTTCTTCTGATTAACACTTTAACTTTTCAGATTCTGAAAATTCGAACTCTTCATAAAGAGTTACAATATTTATACCAAACACTGATCTATCTTCATCGTATCTCATATCTGAAGGGGTTAGAGATCTTGGATTAGATGAAGGAATGTCAACCTTGTATTCGGGTTGGCTAACTCCGTCCTTTGCATTTCTAATTACTACATTCTCTTTTTTTTAAATTAAAGAGATTATATTAGCATTGCTGACTCTCGATTTCTCTAACTTAGAGATGAAACCCACTTTTAGGTGCACGACTATATCTTTTGAAAATCTAATCTTAACGTCACCATTAGGATATAATTTCTTTTATTTTTTGCCTTTATAGTTTCATTTTCTCCTTCCAGAAGCCTTCTATTTGATAAAGATACATCATTCTAACTAATCAATTTTGTAATAACACCATTACTTTTACTACTATCTGTTATAAATCGTGTAGTTGTCCTTAGTTTTCAGTTAGAACATTCCTAATTTTAGTAGCAGTCGCATTCATTGCTTTACATCATATCTATAAATAAGAATAACATTTTGTGTAATGACCCTGGATTTTGACGACTTTGGTTATCGCCATAAACTCAATGATGACTAACCAAACATCGAAAAATACCAGTCATTAGTGAAAGAAATTAGAGGGTGAGGAAAGATAAGATAGAAACTTAGAATAGAAGAAGAAGAAGAACACAACATCATAGTAACACGAATCTCACAGCGGGATGAATAACATATAATATATGTAACGTAACTTTGAAATATACATTTGTATTTGAATATACATCATTTTCAAAGTACAACACTTACAACACAACGGAAATAAACTATAGCTATATGATCCTGAAGCCTCCTGCTCCAGCTCTTCCATAATCTGTAAATCCCGACTACTTGACTGCCCGTACAAAATTGGGCACCCAAGAGTTTAGGGAAAACAAAACAAAATAAACTCCGGGTCAGGCATGGGACTGGTATGAGTAAACAGTTTAAAACAGTTCAAGCAGGTAGTCGATATCTCATAAGACCACGCCGTATAACGGAACGGGTTTTTCCCTTATGAGACTCCAAATTATCTTTATATCAAAAACCTTTTGATATTATAATAATGTCTATCAACCATAATAATAATAATCATCTAGCAGAACACTTTCATCTCACGTTCTACATATATAATATACAACCAAAGCCGCAAGCACGTATTGGGTATGGATTTCCAACTATGATAAGGTATGGAACCACCTTTCGCTAGTGTACCTCTAGAAAGGAATACACTGGGTTCAACAAGAACATCTTGCAACCCGGCCACACATGACTAACCACTCATTTCGCTTGAGTGTATCGAATGTATATCACCAACGGTTGGGATCAGCAACCGTTTCCCGAATGGGAAGCATCAACAATAGATTTTTAGAAGTAAATGAAACTCTAGATCGGGTGATTATACACCCTACTTCAGTGCGACCGACTTAGCCATGCTGTCTGCTCGATTTCTGTCATCTACCGGATGTGAGGCTAGAAGCTATGCTTTATCATCACACCAGATTCACTTTGAATGCCACATCATCAAATCCATCAAATCACCGATTGACGTCCTCAACCATACATTATGTGTTAGCTAAAAGAAGTTTCCTTCTCTACGTCCACTCTTGGTACGGTTGAAGAAATCAATATACGTGATCGTCTGGAAATACTCTGTCAGACATCCATCCATACAAGTCATCCAGGAATAGGATGAACCGAAGGCACTATTCTGTAAACAGGATAACCCTTGCATAACTCCGTCTTCAATTTCCTTTGGCATATATGATTCGCAACGCTTATGCCAATACAGAGTGGTTCTTTGGATAATAATCCAACCGGTCTCTCCATATTAACAACGTTAAAATGGTCAAAACTTCGATAGTCTATGATTTAACTATCGAATAAAAACTGGTGTGCAAATAACGATATTATTTCCAAATGGAAATTTATATCGATCAAACATCATTCAACATTTATCTCTTTATTTTATTAATTTACTTGTCTCCTGTTTCCCTATATTCAATATTTCTTATTTTCTAAATTTGGAAAATATACGTTATTAACAATGGAAAACATTTCCATTTCTTGTTTTCTTTATTAGAAAACATTTCTGGTTTCTTATTTGGAAAACATTTCCAAAGCTTCTTCATTGGACTTAGACAGATGTTTAAACAAACCATCGTGATGCCAACTCAAACCATTTCCTTTAATTACTAAATCCACTTAACCATCCTTTACTATCGAACCTTAACCATTCCTTAGTTAAAAATGAAGTCAATCAAGTTGGGGTAATACTACCTCTCAGACCTTGACTGAATAACATTTATAGCCTTAAAATAGACAAAGTTCACCCTTCTAATTCTTTAACAAACTTCCTTACGTAACTCTCTTTCAAATCATCTCTATTCGATAATTCTTTCTTTCGATAAGGTATATTCGATAACTCTATTCAATTTATTCTATTCACTTAACTCTTTCGATTTACCTTTAACTCTATTCACTTAACTCCTATCGAATAAACCATATACGATAACTCTTTTAATTCTATTTGAATAAACTATATATTTGATTAACTCCTTTTACTCTATTCGAATAAACTATATCTGATTAACTCCTTTATTCTATTTGAATAAACTATATTCGATTAACTCCTTTATTCGCTTTACAAAGATTTCCCTTTTAACAACGTTTATTCATTTTTAAAGATTTACTTTTAGTAATGGTTCTCCACTTTAAAATGATTTCCTTCTTATAACAGTTTCCTTTTTATAACGTTTTTCCCTTTTCCAAAATATCTCCTATTTATAAATATTCTAATTTATAAATATTCCTTATTTATAAATATTCCATTTATAAATATTTTATTTTTAAATATCACTTTGAAAATATTCCCTTATCAACATTTCGGTATGTTATGGTATTCAACATATCAAATCACGATGATCAGTATCGTCCAAACACATATAATCGACAACAGATTATATATCACATCATATATCACAATATATGAAAAATAGTAAAATAAATGTTGAGGAGTCCAGTAGGATTCCTCCAACCTGTTTCCCTGCATCCCAGATGTTAAACAATATAGATAACATCACTTTCAGTTCCATATGATATATTCTGTTAAACAGAATCAAATATAGAAATTCAACTAACTGTCTAGCAGTTCAATCAAATAGTCAACACATAGTCAATCAGCCAATATCTAACAGTTCTAAAAATACAACATGAATATATAAACTGTTCAGAGTTAGTGAGATTTACTCACATTGGACGATCATCGTTAATAACGGTAACCATCGCTCGATTTGATTCAGACAGACAATTCATTTTGCAATAAATTTTAACGAGCTCCGATGGACTTCTAGTCAGTTCCATCGTGTAGTGTCCGTCCATACGATCCCAACGGATCTTGTTTTGCCCAATTCTGATAATGTACAGAAAAGATATTGACATCACAAGCTTATATAAACATTATAGTTTTAAATAAATACTAAGGTTAGTTCATTTTGAAATTGGGCTCACCCCTCCCAAACTCAGCCCATTAAAAATCTAAAGCCCAGAACCGAAAACTGTCTTCCCCAAATTTTTAAATCCTGCTCCTCCTTAAAACCGAATCCAACCTCACGTCGTTCTCCTCTCATCTCCTTATCACCATTTCCGAAATTTTTAAATCCCTGTGACCCTTGTATACCTCCACCACCAAACTCCCTCATCCGCAACACACGTGACATAACCATCTTCCCCAAAACTTGAAAACGTCCGCTGCTCCAATACAAACGCCGTAGCCCTCTTCTTCTGGTCCCCGTATCTCCCTTCCCCTTTCACCATTTCACAAACAAAAATCACCATCACTCTCAGCATCCCGAGCTCCTTCACCTCATCCCCTAAAACCCTAACTCGCAACCCTCATCGCAGTTCCGTTCTTCGAAGCTCTCAGACAAAGATCGACATATTTTATTTTCTAAAATACCCAAAATTTGCTAACAACTGCTATTATCGCTCTTGAATCCGAATATAACACCCGTTTCTCAAATTGATTCTCCATTTATCAGAAATCACGAACCCTAGGTTCGCTGTTGAAAAACCCATCGCGGAAAAAGACGTCGAGCTAAGCAAAAAGCATATGTGATGGAAGAGGAAGTTGATGATGGTGTAAATATATTTACATTATGATTTATGTGATTTTGTTTTGGATTATATTCTGATTTCTAAGATTTACAGTGAACGATAATTTTGTGGCGGCCAAGAACGAGAGTTGACCGGAACAAGAATTAGGTTAGAAATGAGAAAGGGTAAGGTATATTTATAGGGAATAATTTAGATATTTTAAGGTAGGGAATATTCTCGGAATATTATTTTTTGTTAATTCGTCTTCTAAAAATCCGTGTGCTCATACACGCTACCTAAAAATCACGAAACTGGACAAGCAGCTACAGTTCGACATTACGGTCCCAACGAAACTAGTTTCGTCGAATTCCGACTTCGTATGCTCACATAACTTATTTTTAACCGTCAGAATATTGACTATTTTTCACTCTAAAATTCTGTATGGCCACATACTGACTTCAAAAACCACGGAAATTGAAATCTAGCAATAATTTAATATTGCGGATCCAACAAAATTGGTTTCATCGAATTCTGAGGTCATTTGCAAAACTGGCTATTTTTAAAGCTTTGAATGACCCATTTAAATATATAAATTTATTTAAATATAATTAAATTAAATACAAATAAATTTATATTATCGTATACATATCCACAGTGGAATATCATACATCTCCAGTATAATTATTTACTCGCTATTCCGAGTCCCAATTGAATCGATATTCAATTTACATTGAAAAATCCTTTTATAACGTATGTAAAGCATTACGAATTACAAAGGAATTCCATAGCGACTTTTCTAAAATTTGATTTGGACATAAATCAAAATCTACACGACGAAATCCCGATTTTTCTCTTCCACTTGAAAGATATACTCCACCAGCTCCACACGTTTCTTGTTTCACAGAAATCCGGCTTAAAACGAATCCTGTACATTCAGTTGAAGTTCGAATCGCCAAATCGCGAACTGCAGCGCCGTTTCAAGCTCGTTTATAATTATATTATAAACTATACGTTCAACTGTCGATGATTGAATATATTCGTTATTCAAATTCAATTCCAAGCTGAATTAAATATCACAGATGATCCTGTTCACACCACATCGTCATTTCGGCCAATTCTGATTATTTCAGAATTAAATATATTATTTAATTTATTATTTTAATTAAATATTCATCATTATTTAATTCCACAACCATTTAATTCACTATATCACTATTTATATAATTAAACAAATTAATTATAATACCTCTGCCAATGCGGGTCATTACATTTTGTGTTCCTGGTTTCGTATTAAAACCTTCAACTTTTATATTAAAACAATTTGATTGAAGTAAATTTGGGTTTGTTAAAGACATAGTAAAATTTGGAAAACATGAAAAGTATATTGGTCTATCACATAATGTAAATTATGTTATTCCTAATAAGGAATCATGAAATTTATTATGTCTTTTATCCCTTACTGCAATAATGGCGAATGTATTTATTCCTAATCATGTTGTTGGTTTCAAAAAACTTGTATTGATCCTACATAAACAATTTTAAACTTTCTTTATGTAAATTTAAAAGATTCTATGAAAATAAGCCAAAAGAACTATATACTTATGATAAAAGAATAGCTTGTTCAGTTGTTTTGATTATATAATCCTATTTAACAATAAAAGTTCTTGTTTTCTTGTAAAACTTTAAGGCAAATAAGCATAAATATTCTATTTATTTAAACTAGATTCTAAATCTTCATTTATAGTGGTTTCTTTAATTTTACTAAGAATTTCATTATCTATATTATCTAGACCATTGTTATTATTACTTCTAAAAGATAAAGCTATAGACAGTTTATCCATATTAATTACCTTATCACTGTCAATGATTTATGTTTAAATTTCCCTTAAAATGCCTATCCACGGAAACAACGAGAATAACACAGCTATGCGACTTAGGTCAAAGTCCCAGGTTTTAAAGGTAAACAGTAAGTTAAAGAACCTAGTTTTTATCAGATCGAATCAAACTAATAACAACTCAAATAAAATAGATCTAAAAATTGCTATTGTAATGGTGAACAATACAATACAATAACAGCGGATAGTACTATCGGGATCAGTAATCGTGAATAGTAACTGATGATAATATACCTTCTCTCTGGGACTTTTAAAGCCTAAGTGAGACGACCCGAAATCCCGTTCGCACGGAAACAAGGGTTATCTTTGGAATATAACACAGAAACAGATAATAGCAGAACAGAATTAAATAAATACACCAGATAATGAACAATAGAATATACTGGATAAAAGTAATCATCAGAGTTACACAGTATATAGGATCTTACTTAGTACAAATACAGTTCAGCTATACATAAATGTCTACAGCGGAAATAAACAAAATATGTACAATAGGAGCTGAACAGCATAAAAAGAAATAAATGATAGAATCCATCTTCAGCTCCAGCTATCCAGAAAGAACCAGCTAAACCTGAATACAAGGCTGCCCGTGTAGAAAAAGGGGCACCCGAGTTTGAAAGTGAAACAAACTACGAGTCAGTCATGGGACTGGTATGAGAATTCCATTCAACACACATATAATATTTTGGCTAATCCCAGGACCACGCCACTTTCGTGGAACGGGTTTACTCCATTGGATTGCCAGTGCTTTAAAACAAATCTTTCTTTTAAACATCGCTATGCTTTTTATCAAAATGAAGCCATTATAAGACTCAGTTCCCATCACACAATGCAACGCAAACCGGAGGATAGAGTTTTACCTTATAACGGCCAAAATATGCTTGATACGAATAAAAACAAAGGCATTCGATATTATTGCTAGTGTTTATATGTTTTGAAAAACAATTTCAAATCATAACTATCAATCATAGACGGCATGGGTACCATATATCATGTCGCCATATATATATACAATCAAAACCGCACGATGTCGTATTTGGAAATTGGATTTCCGTCATGAACCAAGGCAAAAGATAGTCCTTACCGAATTCGAGACTGTCGAGCCCGAGTCTCAGGTACAGCCGCAACCATACCCTGGATCGTCAGGGCCGGTCCACACGAAGCGGATTATAATGCCTGAACAATGCGTTTCTCCACCCTTTGGGGTGTAAATGAGCCAACGAATGACTCCATCGGACCCGGATCGTCCGATCAAACCGAGGCGCCTCGCAACAGCAACAACCACATAGGTGAAAAGTATATAAATGTCAGGGCTGGTAGGTCACTGACACCACCCTAGCTAGAAAGAAACGCATGCCCTCCCTGATGTCCTCTCCCGTTTTAGGTTCATACCGGGGTGTGAGGCTCGCGAATTTACGTTATACACAAAGCTACGCCCCACAGGCGGTGCTTTGATCATCACTACAAGACTTTGCTTTTCAACAGAAGCCCTGATCACTGCATCTTAGCATGCCACACAGGCAATTCATGCCATGCGACTGATGTCCATCGATATACAACCTCTGAGCTCGTGCGTCTCAGAGAAGGGCGTTAAGCAAAAGAATAAATTCTCCGCCGCCAAACAGATGTATATTTAATAAAGATCAATCAACACAGAATAAAATCCAATGTCAGACACACAGTCCTTTTACAAGTCCGTTCTGGGTCTGAACGAAACCGGAGGCACTAAATACCTCGCAAACCCTTCGATCACCACGTACGTCTGGACGATCACCACTCATTATCCATATTTCGGGATGCCTCCCAATCAGGACCTCGGTTACCATCCAAACGAGGTGAAGATCTCCGGTCTTCAACCATCGTCTTCATCTTCGACTTTCAATCGTTGGTCAATTATTTGAAATGAGAATTAACTCGGCCTTTTCAAATAATTCACGTATATTTAGAATTTCAAATCAATTTATTTCAATGGTTAAATTATCGACAACATCAATTTTGTTCTTTAATGTAATTTTCACACCAACCACATTCAACCATCAAATACAACATAAATCGAGCAAATTCAGTTTATTTCCATTCCATATCGCTTGTGATATTTTATAACTATTTATCGCTATTTTTATTTAATTTAAAATAGCTAATTTATTCAAAACGACGCTTCGGGCCATAAAGCGGCCGTGGCGCTGTTTTTCTTCAGATTTGATTTACACATATCTGAAAATCTAACCGTTGGATCTTCACAAAATTTACATCATTAGAAAGGTCTTTTCAAAACGAATCCAACGGTTCCGGTTTCGGGAAAATCCGGCGGTCGGATCTCCCGGTACAATCGTTTGAATTTTCGATTTCAAAATACGAACTGCAGCGTCGTTATTCGATTAAATATATAATTATATATATATATATATAAATATAATCGCTTCTGGCGCTGTTTTTCTTCAGATTTGAATTAAACATTCCAGACAATCCAACCGTTGGATTTTTACAAGGTTGGTGCCGTTGGAAAGATAATTCCAAGGCAAACCCGACGGTTGAGGTTTCGGGAAAATCCAATGGTCGGATTTCCCGTACTAGTCGTTTGAAATCACGGTTTCAAAATACGAACTGCACGGCTTCGTTTCGTTTTAATTTTATTTATATTTATATATTTATATAAATATAGTTCATTCAATGATTTCCATATCGTTTTCACTTCAAATATTTTTCTAACACCTTAAAATTTTGGAAAATTTCGCCATAACCTCCCCTGCACCGGGAGCATCGAGAAATTGCAAATAGCTTTCCCGGTCCTTCTAATCTCAAAAAGAAAAAGAAAAAGCCAAGCGGCTAGCCAACAGGCTCATAAAATCATCACCCAAACAAAACAGTAAATGTGTACCTATTTGTCGGGCACAAAATTTTATTCCTCTTCTCTAGCCCCTTTGCTATAACCTGTTCAATGAATATGCATGTACATATATATACAGTTCTTATCATTTATCATTTTCTATTCAACTTCATATTTGATTTCTATTTGGTTTTAAAAACACCATTCATTCTAATGTTACATAAATAGGTGCAAATCATTTCATTAGCTTATTAATGAATATTTCAACTCATATATGTTTATTTTGAACAAGTGGCTATTTTTAACACTTCACATTTTAACGATTTATGCATACAATAAAAATGTGATTTTTATTGTAAAACAATTCATTTTAAAACACTATTTTTCTATATAGTTCATATAGGTGATGAAAATAGGATTTTTATCATAAAACAATTTCTTTCAAAATATGAATACCATTCAACACATGAATTTCTAATCAACGAATGAATATCAATTCAACACATGAATGTTTTCTATAGTTTCTATATATAGATAAAAATGTGATTTTTATTATCAAACAATTTATTTTAAAATATGAATACCATTCAACACATGAATTTCTAATCAACGAATGAATATCAATTCAACACATGAATGTTTTCTATAGTTTCTATATATAGATAAAAAGGTGATTTTATATTTTAAAACGCGAATACCATTCAACACATGAATTTCTAACCAACGAATGAATATCAATTCAACACATGAAGGTTTTCTATTCAATGAATAAATATAGTTTAAGCATATGAAAATAATTCAAACACACAAATATTATTCAAAATTTCGGCAGCATAACGGCAGGGTAGTTAAAACCGGGACCGTCCCTAGTACGGCTCCTCGCTCTACCTTAAAACCTCGCGGTTTTTGACAATGGGGATCATGCATCTAGTTCGCATGCAGGCGGCATGTATATATTTATTTCATTTCCACAAACTAATCCTATGTGGTTTCAACCAAATATTTCTCAACCACAAACGGGTATTTTTCAACCACAATCAACCAATATCAATCACAAACAATCCCAAACAACCATTCGCTATCAATCAATTTTCACAACAATTTCAACCAATAAATATCGTCCATGGTTTGTGGACGAGGGGGCGTATTTATATATATATATATATATATTATATATAGCAATTCACTTTTATTTCAACACATATATATATATATATATATAGAAAAAGAAATTGAAGAGTGAGAAATTCTCACCAATAGCTATCCAATACCACGACTCTTCCTTTATAGAAATCTTCGCCAATCTCGCCTTTTGTCGCTTCGTTGCCCGTATTCTCTACATATGTAAAAATCGAATTTTTACTATGTTATTCAATATATAAAAATCGAATTTTGACTTCGCTATTCAATATATAAACATTATATTTTTGATATAAAGATTATATTTTTAATATTCCTATGATGTAAAAATTATATTTTTATTGCTTTAAAAATATAAAAATCATATCTTACTTCTTCTACTTAATAAAAATTCCGTCTTTTCTATTTTAAAAATATGATCTTTTCTATTCTAAAAATCTGATCTTTTCTATTCTAAAAATCTGATCTTTTCTATTTTAAAAATCTGATCTTTTCTATTTTAAAAATTCAAACCTTTCTCTTTTTAAAGTTTAAATCTTTTTCTATTCTAAAGTTTAAATCTTTTTCTATTCTAAAGTTTAAATCTTTTTCTATTTAAAATCTTAAAATAAAATCAGTTTTTAAAACCTTTTCAAAATCAGTTTAACCCTTTTTAAAAATTCAGTTTTAAATTCTAAAATCGAAATTTTCAGATTAAAATAAAAATAAAAATAAAGTAAAAAAAACTTACTGTATCTCGAAGAAAGGGGGGCGTCGTCTTCGTCGGAGCTGGCTTCTAGGGGGGGCGGCGTCGATGTCGGCGGCAGGAGGAGCTGGAGGTGGGGGTGCGGTGGGGGTGCGGTGGGTGTTTGAATTCGAAGAAGGGGGGCTCGCGATTTTAGGGTGTCGCGATTGCTTCAGGGGGGATTGGCGAAGCGGAGGGTTCGTCGGCGATGGAGGGAGGAGCAGGCGGAGGCGGGGATCTCTTCGACGAGGCGATGGCGGTCGTCTCCGTCTTCGACGAGGTTTTTTTTTTCTTTTGCTTTCTGTTTAATGAATCGGGGGGGGGGGGGGGGCAGAAAGGGAGATATAGGGAGGGAATTAAAATTATTTTTATTATTCAATTTTTCAAAAAAAAGTTGACTTTTACATACGACCTCGAAACGAGGCCCACCGCCTGTCGTCCATAGCGTTTTACCCCCATTCCGAACACAATGGGATATGTATCGTAAGCTGATTCGATTGTTTCGAATAGTTTCCGCTGAATTTACATTTAAATCCTTATGTTGAATTTTAAACGTACATTTCAAATTACCGGGGTCACATACTAACTAGAAAAATTCCAGAAAAATATTTTCTAGCTTCATATTGACGATACGGTCCTAACAAAACTAGTTTCGTCGAATTCTGAGACCGTTTGAAGAATGGCCAATTTCCAGTCGATTAAAATCAACACAAACTGGTCAAACGCATTTTCTTTTGCCACGCTCACATATTGATTCGAAAAATTATGAAATTTGAAACCTAACAATAACTTGACCCTGCGGATCCAACAAAAGTGGTTTCGTCGAAATCCGAGGTCATTTGCAAAATGTCCATTTTTAAGGGCCTGAATTCCATAGCGACTATTCAGAATTTTCAACTGGACATATCTTTTGATTCCCGCTATCAAATTTCGATTGGTCAGATTCATTGGAAAGATATTATCAATTAGATTCCATTATTTTTGGTTTCACTAAAATCCGGATTGTTTTGCACCCGGTATATTCAATAGAAGTTTGAAATCGAATTATCGAACTACCGCTCCATTTTCAATTCTATATATAATTATAATTAATTATATTCGTTTTCAAATGTCGATTCAAACTCAGTTTTCATTGCAATTATTAAAATATTTATTTTAAATATTTAAAATCCATTATTTTAGCCAATTTAAAAATTTTAAATTGGTTCAGATTTTCTGGGTCGTTACACTAAGCAGACCTTATATCTCCTTCCTTCCTGGCTTCGATGCCAAACAGACTATGGATCTTCGTCTGCTCTTAGATATAACTAGTATTTAATCTATTATTTTGATAATTTATAGAATGGCATTTGATACTTTTGCAGAGTAATAAGCGAAAAATTGAAGAAACAAACTTTTACTGCAACATTATTTACAAAGGTAGGTGTTAAAAACTTTAGTACTTCAACTTTAAATTTAGAATAAAAACCTATATCTCACACTGTCAATTACACACGTATTTATAGTAGTAACAGAAACCTATTGTAACGAGCCGAAAATTCCCACCTTTAGATCGACCATAAGCCACATATATCCGATCCAAAAGTCAGAAATCCTCAAACCGTTATGGGATACAACACATCAGAACAAAAAAACATTTTATTGTTATTACAACAATTTTACAATAGAGTACGAAATATATCAGAGTACATCGGAAATATCAGAGAATAACAAGAACAAAACAATGCACAGTGGAAACATAATTATATTCAACTAAAGACTATCAAATTCTCTGGACACAACTCTAGCTTCAATCCAGAATCCTGCTCTAAAAAGACTCCAAGATATATCTACAAAACCTTAACTACTAGCAACTCGTGTGGAAAATATGGGCACTTGGAGTTTAGGGGTTCGCATCAGTATCCATTGACCAACACTTAGTTAACTACTTTCTAATGACCATTTAAGATTTAATCAATTCCTAGTGTCTGCATCATTGATTTTAAGTGTCATAAACCCAGGTAACTACAAGTATATCTGAAACGACCCAAAATTTCCATTATGGGAAAACCTGGATTACTTTGAGAACATGACACATTGGAACACAAACAATAGAACATTTCACTGTTATTACAACAATTACATCAGAGTACAAGAATATTCCTGAGTATGAATAAATATTACACATTGGAGATACAATATCAGAGATTTAATAAATTACAAAGCAGCGGAAAAATAATACATGACACAACCGTAAGAAATACACGAATACAGAGCGTTCCGAATATAGCTCCAGCTGTAAACCAGGATCCTATGAAAATAAATCTGCAAAACCAAAACTACTAGCTGCCCGTGTAGAAAATAGGGGCACCTAGAGTTTAGGTAGAAACAAAAAACTCCAGGTCAGTCATGGGACTGGTATGAGAACTAAAACAGTTATTAACTTCTTTGCTTTAAAAGTTGGGGAAATCATGGGACCACGCCATATAGCATGGAACGAGTTTACTCCACATGAACCTGAGTTTAAAATAAAACAACGTAATGCTTTTTGAAAAATGAAGCTATTATAAGACTCAGGTCCAATCACACAATGCAAGGCAAGCCGGAGGATAGAATTTTCCCTTATAATAGCCAAACATGCTTGATACATATAAAACAAATTATTTTGTACTATAAGTGCATAGTGTTTAAAAACAAGTTCAAATATAAATGTATCAATCATAGACGGCATGGGTACCATATATCATGTCACCACACTAGTTTTAAAATCAAAACCGCACGTGTCGTATTGGAAGTTGGATTTCCAACATGAACCGAGGCAAGGGATCGTCTTTACCGAATTTGAGATAACCTAGCCTATGTCTCCGGACACAGCCGAAACTGCACCTAGGAAAATGTTGGGCCGGTCCACATAGTGGATTAGTTATTCCTGAACAATATGTTTCCACGCCCTATGGGGCGTAAATCAAGAGCCACTAGGGACTCAAATCCGAGATACCTCGCTTTCCGTCATCCACATAAGTAAAAGTGTCTGGGCTCCATACCATGACACCACTCCTAGCTAGAAACAAACGCATGTCCTCCCTGCCGTCCTCTCCCGTTTATGGTTCATACCGGGGTGTGAGGCTTGCGAAGTGACGCTATACACAAAGATATGCTAATTAAAGCTGTGCTTTGATCATCAACCAAAAGGCTCTGACTTTCAACAAAAGCCTTGATCATTTGCATCTTGGCATGCCACACTGACAATTCACGCCATGCGACTGATGTCTATCGATATATAACCTCTGAGCTCGTACGTCTCAGAGAAAGGTGTTAATAAAGAGAATAAATACTCTGCCACAAAATAGATATATATTTAATAGAAATAAATCAGCACAGAATAAAATCCAATGTCAAACACATATCCATTTACAAGTCCGTTCTGGGTCTGAACGAAAACGGAGGCACCTTATTCCTCGTCCCATATATCCAATACATAAGAGGGGTCCTCTCATATATCCGTCAATCTCTAAGTACGTCTGGACGATGACCACTTATTACCTTGTATTGGGTATATAGCCCAATCAAGACATCAGTAATCATCCGAACGATGTGAAGAACTCCGGTCTTCAACCACCGTCTTCATCGTCGACTTTTAATCGTCATAGTAATTATTCAGAATGGGTTAAACACGGTCTTTCCGAATAATTCACGTATTTTATAATCAATAATAAAGTGCTATAAAAACACATCATACGCCTCATTCCAATTTAGAATATTCTATAAATAAAGTATTCACATTATTAGGGAAATATTCCCATTAATTTTATCAAAGATAAATTCTTTTAAATTTATTTTTAAGTCTTCCTTTTTATATCCATTTTAAAAGATTTTATTAACTAGTCGGGATTATCGAATCTTACCGCAATAATCATTTATTATTATAATTCAATCCAAACATATTCATCCCATGGAGCAAAACTGGTAGCACTCCATATCTAACACCCACTATGTTCTAAGTAAAATTAATTACCCTTTTACGTTCAAATCTAATTAAATATTTAACTATCTCTTGGAATAGAACCGGTGGTACTCCATTTTCGATCATTTCAGGTATTCGATAAATTTAATTATCTCATTCCATTCAATCTAATTAAGAATTTATTAAAACTCCAATTTTGTTTTAATATCAAAAATCATTACCTTATGATTATTCAAATTTAAGAAATTAATCTTATCTTTAACTGGGTTATAGAATTAATGTCATTTAAAACACAGTTCACGATAAACCCAAAATCATCTTCCATTAAATATGGAATCTTCATGGGAATCAGATCAATATACAATCGATATAAATTTCGATATCAAATTAATAATATAAATGGAATAGCGGCAAGGCCTTTTAAATTACATATATAGTAATGGTCTTCATTCACAGAAGCTCATCTCAATTATTACCAAACTGAATTCTATTCAATTCCAATTTAATATACTAAATAGGAAAAAATTACTTTGGAAAATTTCCATTTAAATCTTAATAAAAGATTTATAAATTCCAAATTATATTCTCACTGTTAATTTGGTTAAAGAACAAATGTTGTTTAAAACACAGTTCACAATAAACCCAATTCACATTTCATTTTACTCCAATTACCAAATATAATTGGAAACTCTAATAATCTTAATTAAAAGATTTATAAATTCCAAAATTCATATTTTCACTATTAATCGGGTTAAAGAACGAATGTCTTTAAAAACATAGTTTACAACAAACCCACAATCAACTTTCATTTCAATTCAAATTAATTACCAATTAATTGGTAAACTTCTCTAAATCTTAATTAAAAGATTTATTCTTTATCTAACTGGGTTTAAGAACAGTGTTATTTAAGACACCATTCACGACAAACCCAAAAATCCAATTTCACTTCAATTCATGCATTGGAAAATTTGATTATAATAAAACCATCACAAATCCAATTTATTATTTCTAAAATAATTGGATTATTATTCTAGTTAATAACTAGTTCATTTCGATAAAAATATATTTTTATCTTTTCAAACTTTTAATTTTTCATCCAAAATCTTTCCAAATTATTAATTATGATTTTACATAATTTTTCCAAATTTTTAATAATTTTATTAGTGCCCGCACAGTCGGTTTCCGATAACGGCCACCGAACTGCATCCATAGTGACCTTTTTTGAAATTGATTTGGAAATAATTCCAAATCTAACCGTTAGATTTCAGATCTCTTATACTCATTGGAAAGCTCTTCTACATATGAACCCAATGGTTATGGTTTTAGGAGAATTCGACAGTTGGATCTTCTGATACATCAATTTGAAGTTAATGGTCGAAATCCGCGAACGGTCGCTGCGCGACGTGTTCAATTCAGGCCATTAAATATATAATATATGTATATATATTATATTTTATCGGTTTTCATTTAAAACATATTTTATAAACTATTTATAAATTTGTTAAAAAAATGATTTTAACTTCATTTTCAATTTTAAATCAAAATTGAATGTTCCATATCTTTATCATAGTAAAATGATAATATTTTCAAAATATTAGATTTTTAAATCACTTCTTTTCTTTATAATGAATCTAACATATATCAAAATTGCTATTTTTAATATCTAAACGTTTTCTCTAAAATGTTTTTTTAAATGAATCTAACATACATTAAAAATAATATTTTTAATATCTAAACATTTTCTCTAAAACATGTTTCTTCTTTAGTGATCAAATCATTTTTAACATATGCAATTCTTTTAATCTACATTAACATGTAAAAAGTTACATTTTTAATGACAAATCCTACTTTAAACTATGATCAATTTTAATCAATCAATAACACTGTAACACCCCGAATTTTTGAATAATCAAATTAACTAAAATAAAGAATAATAAATCTCAGACGTGAGAATTATGGGGATTGAGTTGCGCCATTGTGTTCGTCTTAGAATTCTAGTGGAGATAGAGTCCGAGTTTGCGGGAAACGAATACAGGATGAAAGAGTTATGGACGAATGAAGTTTGGTGGCAAAGTAGAGAAAAAAATGCACTGGCGCACTTGGGAAGTGCGCCAGTACATATTAACACTGGCGCACCTGCCAAGTGTGCCCAGGCCGAGGCTGGAGCCTGCACAGCTTTCTGGTTCAGGCTGACCCGTGTTGTTGAGTCCATTCTGACTCCTTGCTGAGTCATTAGGGCTGACTCATCACCCTATCATGATTAAATGGTTTTGATTAACCCTAAGAACATCCGACGGCTTAAATTAATTCATAACTCTATAAAAAGACCCATAGACACAAACCCTAAATCAGAATTAAAACTAAAACTATGGCCGTCATGTTGTTGTCTTGAGCCCCAGAGCAGCCGCCACCAAATCAAAGAGAAAGAACAGCAACCAAATCAGAACCACTCAACCCTTACAGCAATTTTTCATCAAAGGAGCGCTAATTCAATTCTAGAAATCAGAATTCAGAACTCAAGACTGCTTTTGAGTTGTGAGTTCGATAGTTTTAGCAAAAAAATTAGTAATTTAATTAGATTAAGTTATAACGCGGATTGTATGGATGTGATATGAAGTATTGATTGCATGTTGTAGGATTATGATTGAATATCTATGATGTTATGATGTGATGCTATCATGCAAAGTTATGTTGCTATCATCCATGTTGTAATTTTATATACAATCAAATCGTCGTGTTTCTTATGCTAGTTTGCGATATTGATTCATATGCTAAATCATTATTAGGCAAGTTTAGATTTTGGGTTCAAACACGAATCATATACATGTTGGGTAGAATTACATGTGACCTTACATGATTATGGCACCTAGTTTATGTGAGAATTAAATCGAAAGATTAGGCTATGTCATGATACTTTACATGTTAGTTCACACCATTGTTGCGATGTATAAATCACATATGTGAATTTATGAGTTGGACATGAATCATGTTATGTTATTACCTATGCAAGTTTAATCCCTTTAGATATAGGTTCATGACATATGATGTCTATGCAAGTTTGTGGCCATTATTTCATCAAGTTCACACCTTTAGATTTGGGTCTATGTTATACATGATGTTTATGCAAGTTTGTGGCCATTATTTCATCAAGTTCACACCTTTAAATTTTGGAACCATGACATATGTTGTTATGCAAGTTGTAATCTTCGCCTATGCAAGTTTTAGATGTAGAACATCATTCACATATGCAAGTTCACCCCTATGTTAGATCTATGCTTTAATTATGTATATATGTGATGCTTTCTTTTATTTCATGAGTTAGACTATTCGAGTCTAACGTATATTTTTACGTTAAACGAACAAACGTACTACGTGGGGAAAAAGGGAATAATATTAAAAATATTTAATTGGCATAATTGCCTTAAAAGGCATAAAATAAAATTGTGGTGAAATTGGTATGATTTTACATACCATAAATGGATGGACATAATTGAGTCAATTATGGACATCGCTAAATTTGGAATTGATTGATAATTTGAATAGGGAAAGTAATTCAAATTGGGGGTGATTAATTAGGAGTAATTAATCATCTAAGACATGAGGTTAGACTCTTTTGTGGTGTAAGACTGCCCGGACCCGCCCGGCAAATCCAGCTGCCACAAATGCCAGTCTAATGTGAGAGGTCATAGGCATAAACTAAATACGTAACAATTGTAAAGACACGAGGTTAGGCTCTTTTGTGGTGTAAGACTGCCCGGACCCGCCCGGCAAATCCAGCTGCCACAAATGCCAGTCTAATGTGAGAGGTCTTTATGAGGTTACGGTCTTAATGAATTAAGAAACACTTAACCAGATAAGCATGTAGTGGGACTGGAGGGGGTTAAGTGGGTGTCTTGGGTGGCATATGGAATCTAGTGGGTGCCTTGGGTGGCATTTGGAAATACGATTAGAAACACTTAACCAAAATATGGAACATGTAATTGAAACATGAACAAGAAGTGGGTTAAGTGGGATGTACTAGAGAGGACCAAGCTTAGGTGGATAGCTTGTGTCAAGTAATGGGGGGGCCGTTTCAACCAGTAACCCATACGTATCTTTGTGGGCTCGACCCAAGTCGAGGATGGGACACGCATACTAGGCTTGACTGTAAGAGGCTAAACCGGGTTAGCAGTGGCAACGCAAGTCCAACGGGTTCATATGCGTGTGTGAACCCGGGCTGGTAGGTAAGACGTTGTTGCATCGTGTAGGTATAAGCCGTGCATTCTTTGTTGTATCGGGTTGCCACTTTGGGGAGTGATACAGCCCACTGTGGGGCCAGCATGGGTATCTACGAGTTAAGGAGCCGATCGCTTGGGGGTAGTGGGTACACCTAGTGGAGATAGGGGCAGACAGCACCTATGAAGGCAGCTAGGGGTGCACGAAACTACCAATATCATTATTAAGTCTGTAGGCAGGATCAATCTTAGGGTGACTAGTGGTGGTGCAGTATACTAGTGGCGGTGCAGTATAGCAATTATCCTATAGTGTTGGTGTAGTTAGTAAATTTATCTTAGTTGGTTAGGTGCGCTTTAACGATATCGTTGTTCATCTTGTTTCCTTGTTTACTCTGCTATACTCAATGGTTCATGGTCATTTCCTTATTTTCCAACTTATGCCTTAGCCTAGTTACTTTGTTAATTATATTGTTAGAATTATCGCACTCGCCAGACTTTATGTCTGACCCCCTTTTTCCGTCTCTTTCCTTTCCCCACCCTAGGTGCTCAGGTTGGAACTAGCACCAGTGGAGTTTGATCTTGGACTGCTTGTAGAATATTTCTTGGACCGCTGAAGTAAAGTTCAGCTTCTCCTTATTTATGGCTATTTTAATGTTGGAGATTATGTCTTTCAGTTTATGTACTATGTTTTATCAAGATGGGTATGATGTACTAGACTTTGGTTTATGATTTTTATGATGTAATCAAACATATGGGTTTATCCGCTGCAATGAAATAAAGTTTTTAAATTTTCAAGTACTGCTTTATATTTGTCTTGTTGTGATTTTCTATTCTATATTCACATAAAACGCTCCACTGAAGTTAAGGCATTCCCTTTGCGAGTGACCTTAATGGAGGTGGGGTGTTACACGTGGTATTAGAGCGAGGTTACCAGAACAGATATGAATTTTTGAAAAACTATTTTTCAAAACAATTTTTATAAAGAAGTACCTTCAAAAGTATGATTTAAGGAAAGTATTTTCAAGAGAAAAGTATATTTTGGAAAGCATAACCCCAAGAGCCATATATCTTTCCTTCAGTCCTTTTTGTATTGAATCTTTCCTTTTTCGTTTCAGCATGTCTGAAGCATCTGAGATACCAGAGGGCGTTCATGTGCCTGGTTGGTTCTGTCAATATCTTGAGGCTAGGGCCGCCGCCGCAGGTCTAGCAAATCCTCCTCCTCCTCCTCCTCCTCGTGTCGATAATTTCGCAAAGATATGCAAGGACTTTAGAGCAATGGGTGGGAAACCTTTTCATGGAACAGAGACATTTGTTGAATCTCGTAACTGGAAAAAGGAGGTGGAAGAGTTATTTGAAATTTTTGAAGTGGATGATGGAAGGAAAATCCAGCTAGCTGCGTGGCTGATGAAGGATGAGGCCTCGTTTTGGTGGGAGGTCACTAATGGGGGTCGTCCAGTCGATACATGGCAAGATTTTAGGCAGAGGTTTGAGGCAAAGTTTCTCTCACGGGCTGAAGAGAATCTATACATGGAAAGGTTCTTATCACTGAAGCAAGGGAATTAATCGGTGAAAGAGTATGTTAACAAATTCAACCAATTGGCAAGGTTTGGCTTAGACTTGGTGAACACTCCAGAAAAGAAGGCTCTAAGATTTGTTAAGGGCTTAAACGAGCCGCTTCATGGGTTAGCTATGACCCACATTCCCATGGGGGCTACCTTTGAGAGGTTAGTTGACATGGCACTCATGCATGAAGAGGAGAAGGGCGCCAATGCTAGTAAGGCACCCGAAAAAAAAGGGGATCAAAAGAAGTCGCAACAGCAACAACAGAACAAGAAAGGTAGCAAAGGCAATAATGCTAAGGGGAAGAAGAAATGCTTTAACTATGGGACACCCGGCCATCTAAGCAAAGATTGTAGGAAGAAGAAGAAAACCGGTTGTTTCCACTGTGGCGAAGCGGGACATATTATTAAGGACTGCCCAAAGAAAGGGCAGAGGGCAGGGTCTACCTCGGGAGGACAGGTGCAAGCTCTTATGGCACCTGGGCAGGAAAGGGGACAAGTTCAGGCTCTCGTGGTCCCACCGCTGCAAGAACGAGGTAGAGCAATTTCCGTTGAAAGTTTAGTTTTTCTGTTTGATCATCCTGTCCGTACTTTATTCGATTCTGGCGCATCGCATTCGTTTATCTCAACATCATTAGTTGAAACACTGCACCTAAATACTAGCCTTGTTACTGATCCCTTAGTAGTCTCAAATCCTATTGGTGGTTCGGCTCAACTTTCTATGATTTGTCGGGATTTGAGAGTGTTTATCTTAGGCGTTGAGTTTGAGTGCAATGTTTTGTTCTTGGCTTCATGGGCTACGGTTTAATTCTAGGTATGGATTGGCTAACTAGATATGGGGCCATCCTAGATTGCGAAAGAAGGGTAGTTAGATTGTTGACTTGTTCGGGAAAGACCCTTGATATTTCTTGTGACCCTAGAGGTCCAGTAATGCTTAGTTACCTAGAATCCCATGACGCATCCGATGATGATTTACATTCTGTTCCCATAGTCCGTGAATATGCTGATGTTTTCGATGAGGTGAGGGGTTTACCCCCAAAACGTGAGACAAACTTTCTAATATATCTAGTGGACAATGCACAGCCAGTTGCATTGCCAGTGCGCCACATGGCTCCAAGAGAGAGAAGAGAACTCAGTAAGCAAGTGAAAGAATCGCTTGAGAAGGGGTTCATCAGACGTAGTATATTGGAGTGGGATGCTCCAATAGTATTTGCCACGAAGGTGGATGGGTCCCTCAAACTTTGTGTGGACTATAGAGAACTTAATAAACTTACTAAGAAGAATAGACACCCACTACCGAGGATTGACGATCTTTTCGATCAGTTAATTGGCGCCTCAATGTTTTCGCAGTTGGACTTAGCCACGGGTTTCCATCAGTTGAGAGTGGCTGAGGATAGCATAGAAAAGACTGCCTTTAGGACTCCAGACGGTTTCTTCGAGTGGCTGGTGATGCCCTTCGGTTTGACAAACGCCCCCACATACTTTGTAGATTTGATGAGTAGGGTGTTTAGGGAGTACCTTAATAAATTCGTGGTAGTCTTTATAGATGACATCTTGATCTTTTCTAAGAGCGAGGAAGAGCATGCCCTACATCTTAGGGAAGTGTTGGAGACTCTTCGAGCGCATAGCCTTAAAGCTAAATTTTCTAAATGTCACTTTTGGAGGAAGGAATTGCAATTCTTAGGGCACGTGGTTTCCAAAGAAGGGATAGCCGTGGATCCCGCGAAGATAGTGGCCATCCAAGATTGGAAGGTTCCTAAAAATGCTACCGAGGTGAGAAGTTTCTTAGGGTTGGCTGGCTACTATAGGAAGTTCATTAAAGACTTCGCAAAAATATCAGCTCCATTAACACGCTTGACGAAGAAGAACTTAGTTTTCACGTGGTACGTAGATTGTGATGATGCGTTCCAACGTTTGAAGAGAGCTTTGACCACAGCCCCAGTCTTAGTGTTGCCAGATGGAGTTAAGCCATTTACCGTTTATACCGATGCTTGTGGGACAGGACTAGGCGCAGTCTTTGTAACAACCCGAAAATCTAGGCCAGTTTAAAATTTTTATTTTAACAATTTTAGCGAATTTTGAACATTTAAAATGAATTATTTTAAATAATGACGACGAGAAATTTATTTTGAATAGAATTCGACGTATATATTATATACGTCGTCGTTAGAATATAAATAATTATAAATAGAATTGAAAATGGCGCGGTAGTTCGATAATTCGATTTCAAACTTCAATTGAACATACCGGGTGCAAAATAATCCGGATTTTAGTGAAACCAAAAACATTAGGATCTAATTGAGAATATCTTTCCAACGAATCCGGAAAATTGAAATTTCATAGCCGGAATCAAAAGATATGTCCAGTTGAAAATTCTGAATAGTCGCTATGGAATTCAGGCCCTTAGAAATAGCAATTTTGCAAACGACCTCGGATTTCAACGAAACCACTTTTGTTGGGTCCGTGATGTCAAATTATTGCTAGATTCCAGATTTCATAATTTTTCGAATCAATATGAGAGCGTTGTAGAGGAAAACGCGTTTGACCAGTTTCAGTTGATTTTAATCGACTGGAAAATGGCCATTTTTCAAACGGTCTCAGAATTCGACGAAACTAGTTTTGTTAGGACCGTATCGTCGATATGAAGCCATAAAATATTTTTCTAGAATTTTTAGAGTCCGTATGTGACCCCAGTAAATTGAAATGTGCGTTCAAATTCAATATATAGAGTTATATGTAGATTTTGACGGAAACCGATCGAAACGATTGAATCAGCCTACGATACATATCCCATTGTGTTCGGAATGAGGGTAATACGCTAGGGGCGACAGTCGTTAGGCCTCATTTGGGATTCAAAAGGGAAAGTCAACTTTTTGAAAGATAAAATAATAAAATAAATAAATATTTAAATACTCCATCCCCCTTTGCTTTCTCCCTTCCACCGTCTCTTTTTCAGATCTGAAGATTATACATAAAAAAAAAAGATGTCGTCGCTTCTCCGTTCGATGCGCCGCCGGCCTCCAGGCAAGCCCCCTCCGAACCTCCTTCCTCCCTCGTACCTCCTCTCCTCCTCCTTGCTCTGACCAGAACCCACCCCTTCGAGAAATCCCAGCCCCATGTAAACCCTACGCCGTTCAGTGGCATTCGCAGGCCACAGTTGGCCATCGAGTGGCGTGACTCCTCCAGTATAGAAGGAGGAAGCTCCGACCTTCCTCCACGTGACCCCCGATGATCCTCCAGCCGACGATGGTGACTGCGTTTTTAAACCCTAGCTTTCTTGTTTGGGTTTCTCTGAATGACGTGTGAATGTGAGGAAGAAGGTAAATTGATTTTTTACTAATTACCTTTTTTTTATTTTGTTTTATTTAATTAAAAAGGTCGTTAAAAAAAAGACATTGTTTTAAAATCTGAAATTTTAAAAATAAAATAGCCTCGATTTTCTTTGATTTAAAAATGTGATTTTTTAAATTATACGCAGCATTGTTTATAAATATATAGGAAAAGCATTATATAAAAAGATATGTAGATATAAAAAGAAAGATATGATTTTTTAAAATAGGAGCAGAATAAAAATATGATTTTCATTATAATCATAGGAAAAAAATATAATTTTTATAAAGCAGAAATATTAAAAATTCGATTTTTATATTATTTAGATAACAAAAATTCGGTCTTTATATTAGTAGAAGATTAAAAATTCGATTTTTATATATTGAATAGCAAAGTAAAAATTCGATTTTTATATATTGAATAGCAAAGTAAAAATTCGATTTTTATATATTGAATAGCAAAGTAAAAATTCGATTTTTATATATTGAATAACAAAGTAAAAATTCGATTTTTATATATTTAATAGCAAAGTAAAAATTTGATTTTTATATATATGAAATGGAGATAAAAATTTGATTTTTATATATATGAGGTGAAGATAAAAATTCGATTTTTATATATGTAGTGAATGTGGACAAAGAAAGTAACGAAGGGCAAGAACGGTGAAGATTTCCTACATAAGAAGAGCCATGGGATTGGATTAGCTATTCGGTGAGAATTTCTCACTCTTTAATTTAATTTTCTAGTTATATATATATACTAGGATGCAGACGGTGTTTAGTAGCACCCGACACCCGTCGTCCACAGACCATGGACGGCTTGTATGCTTGTTTGTTTGATTTTGATGTGTAGTTGATTGTGTGATGTGATATGAAATAAAATAAAATATTCATATAGTTAAAATATTTTATAGTTAAAATTAGAAATTTTAACGTGTATATGAGATGAAATAAAAATAAACAAATCGGACGATTTGTTTATATACACACATTTGACTGATATTGATTGGGACGATAAATTTTACACATCGCCCAACTGCACAAATAAAATCTGTGTTTGATTGTTTGAAACCCCACACGGGTATTGGGATGATATATGACATACACTAATCCCGATAGTTAGTTGTATGTCGATCGATTGATTGACAGATTGTTATGAGCGTTAAATATTTATATTCGATGCTTATACAGTGTAGAATGCACTTTGGATGATGGTTGATTTTTCATCGTTGTTATTGTATACATGTGTTGTAGAAAATCCATATAATTAACATTATATGGTAATTGATTGGGCTTCATTCAATATTTGAAATAGAAAATGAATTTGAATTGAATTTAATAGAAATCGAATTTGAATTGAATTTAATAGAAAACGAATTTGAATTGAATTGAATAGAAAACGAATTTGAATTGAATTGAATAGAAAACGAATTCGAACTGAATTGAATAGAAAATGAATTCGAATTGAATTGAATAGAAAACGAATTCGAATTGAATTGAATAGAAAACGAATTCGAATTGAATTGAATAGAAAACGAATTCGAATTGAATTGAATAGAAAACGAATTCGAATTGAATTGAATAGAAAACGAATTCGAATTGAATTGAATAGAAAACGAATTCGAATTGAATTGAATAGAAAACGAATTCGAATTGAATTGAATAGAAAACGAATTCGAATTGAATAGAAAACGAATTCGAATTGAATCGAATAGAAAACGAATTTGAATTGAATTGAATTGAAAACAAATCTGAATTGAATTGAATTCAATTGAAAACGAATTGAAATAGAATTGAAATCGATTCGAATTGAAATCAAATAGAAGTGAATGGAAAAAGAATTTATAAGGAAAAATTCAATTTTGATTTGAATTTGAAATAAAGGTTGAATTTGTTTTTGAAACAAATTTGAAATGATTTATAAAATTCGTTTTAAATAGGAATCGACGAAATATATATTATATATAATATATATATAATATAATGGCCTGAATAGAACGCGCCGCGCCGCGGTAGTTCATGAATTTCGACCATTTATTTCAAACGGACATTACGGGAGATCCGACCGTCGGATTCTCCTAAAACCAGAACCGTTGGGTTCGTATCGAAAAGAGCTTTCTAACGAATATTAGAAATTTGAAATCTAACGGTTGGATTTGGAGATACGTCCAAATCAAATTTAAAAAAGGTCGTTGTAAGTGCAGTTCGATGGCCGTTGATGGAAATCGACTGTACAGACCTTGATAAAATTATTAAAAATATCAATAATTTGTGTAAAATCATAAGAAATGATTTGGGAAAAATTGGGATGAAAAACTCCATATTTGAAAAGATAAAAATAATTTTTTATCGAAATGAACTAGTTTTGAACTAGAATAATAATTTATTTATTTATTAAATAAATAAAGTGGATTTGAAATGGTTTTGAAAATAACCAGGATTTCCAATATATCGATTGGAAATGGATTTGAATCGAAATTGTCTTCGGAATATTTCGATGTGGGATTTTGTGATTATACAGGTATTGTTATGGGAAATTTGAAAGATATATTTATATCTTATTTCCAATACGATATTTGTTGGTCGTAGAATTTGATATTGAATATAGGCCGATATATTTTCTATTCAGAGCCTTGTATTTAATATCAAATGTGATTTGGGTTTGTCGTGAATGGTGTCTTCATTAACACTGTTCTTGAACCCAGTTGAGAAAAGATTAAATCTTTTTAATTGGATTTAATGAAGTGTACCAATTAAATGATATTTGATTGGAAATGAATTGATATTGATTTTGGGTTTATTGTGAACAGCGTTTTAAATAACACTTGTTCTTTAACCCGATAATTAATAGAATGTGATTTTGGGTTTATAGTGAACCGTGTTTTGAAATGACACTGATTCTTTAACCCAGTTAAAGATTAAAACTAAGTGGAGTTTTAAATGAATCTCTAATTAGATTGGAAAGATCGAGAATGGAGTATCACTAGTTTTGCTCCAAAGCGATAGTTAAATCTTTAACTAGATTTGAACGTGAAATGGTAATCGAATTTACCGATAACACCGTGGTATTAGATATGAAGTATTACCAGTTTTGCTTCATGGGATGAATAGATTGGGATTGGGAAATAAAATAAATAATTACTTCGGTGTGGTTCGCTAATCCCGACTAGTTTGGAAATGCATAATTTGGTTTGAAATGACATCCAGAGGAAGATTAAAGAATAAATTTTAAAGAATTTATCTTTGATAAAATAAATGGGAACCTTTCCCTAAGAACGTGAAATTTAGAAACTAACTGTATGTTAGCTAAGAAGAATGGTTTCCTGGGTATTGATCTGATGTTGGTTTCGGCCTTCGGGGTTAATATTTGGGGAATTGTTCCCTTGCTAATTTATGCTTAGTGACTGATGAATCGGAATGAGGCGTATGTTGTGTTTGTGTAACAATTGTTTATAATATACGCGGGTTGTTCGGAAAGGCCGGGTTTATACCCATTCTGAATAACCAATTCGACGAAAAGTCGAAGATGATGACGGTGGTCGAAGACCGAAAGTCGTCACATCATTTGGGTGATTACTGATGATCTTGATTGGGCTGTACACCCAAGATGAGGGAATCAGTTGGTGGTCGTCCAGACGTACTTGGAGATCGACGGATATGCGAGGAAAGTGCCTCCGGTTTCGTTTAGACCTAGAACGGACTTGTAAATGGATGGTGTGTCTGACATTGTATTCCTTTATATTGTATTCGTTGATCTCTGCTAAATATATATCTGTTTGGTGGCGGAGAATTTATTCTCTTGCTTAACGCCCTTCTCTGAGACATACGAGCTCAGAGGTTATATATTGGCAGAAATCAGTGGTACGATATGGATTGATAGTGTGGCATGCTGAGATGCAGTGATCCAGACTTTTGTTGAAAAGCAAAGTTTGGTGGATGATGATCAAAGCGCAACTTTAATATAGCATGACTTTGTGTATAGCGTTGATTCGCGAGCCTCACACCCCGGTATGGTGGTAAACTGGTGGTTTGATCAGTATGCTTTTTTAGTGGATGGGCACCTTAGTGGTGTCGTGGATTCGGTCGACCGAGATGAGCTTAGTGCTCAGGGATATATAGAGTAAGTGGTGTTTTCTCTCGCTGGGACGTAAGCCGCGGTGGTACTCTGGTCCCAAATGTGCGGATGTGCAGACGGTGTTTCCTCTTGTTGGGACGTAAGCCGTGGGGAATTGCATTATGCGATCGATCTTTCGAATCAGGAGCCACCATGATGGAAATCCAATTTTCAATACGTGTATTTCGGTTTTATTTGTAGAGCCTAGTATGGCGACATAGTGGGATGGGGCGCTTATGCCGTCTATGATTGATACTTATGATTTAAAGATGTTTTATACAATATGCACTTATAATAGTATCAAATGATTTGTTTTAAACGTATCAAGCATTCTTGGCTATTATAAGGTAAAAACCCTATCCTCCGGCTTGCATTGCATTGTGTGATGGGACCTGGGTCTTATAATAGCTTCATTTTTCTCTATTTAGCATTGCGCTGTTGTTTTATGCACTGGTATTCTTGGGAGGAAACCCGTTCCGTGTTATACGGCGTGGTCCCTTGATTTACCCAACTTTAAAATAAAGATTTACAACTGTTTTAGTTCTCACACCAGTCCCATGACTGACCTGGAGTTTATTGTTTTAACCTAAACTCTGGGTGCCCCTATTTTCGACACGGGCAGCTAGGAGTTTTGGTTTTGCAGATTTATATTCACAGGATCCTGGTTTACAGCTGGAACGATATCCGGAAAGCTTTGTATCCGTATATCTTCTTCAGTTGTGTATTATATTATTTTCCGCTGCTATGTATTTAAATGTAATTTAAATCTCTGATATTTCTGTGTAATATTCATTTATACTCTGTATATTCTTGTATTCTGGTGCATTGTTGTAATATACAATGAAATGTTCTTTCGTCTGCGTTCTATTGTGGCTTGTTCTCGAACTATCCGCGCACATTTGATATTAAATACAAGGCTCTGAATAGAAAATATACCGGCTTATATTCAATATCAAATTCTACGACTAACAAATATCGTATTGGAAATAACGATATATATATATATCTTTCAAATTTCCATAACAATATCTGTGTAATCACGAAATCCAACATCGAAATAATCCAAAGACATTTTCGATTCAAATCCATTCCAATCCAATTATTGGAATTTCTGGTTACTTTTAAAACCCTTTTTCTAATTCAATTTATTTATTTAAAAATAAATAGAATTATAATTCTATTTCAAAACTAGTTCACTTCGATAAAAATCTATTTTTGTCTTTTCAAATATGGAGTTTTTCATCCCAATTCTTCGCAAATCATTTCTTATGATTTTACACGAATTATTACTATTTTTAATAATTTTATCAAGGCCCGTACAGTCGATTTCCATCAACGGCTATCGAACTGCACTTACAGCGACCTCTTTCAAATTTGATTTGGACATATTTCCTAATCCAATCGTTAGATTTCTAATTTCTAATATTCGTTAGAAAGCTCTTTTCGATACGAACCCAACGGTTCCGGTTTTTAGGAGAATCCGACGGTCGGATCTCCCGCCATATCCATTCGAAGTCAATGGTCAAAATTCGCGAACTGCCGCGGCGCGGCGCGTTCTATTCAGGCCATTATATTATATATATAATATATATGATATATACTTCGTCGATTTCGATTTAAAACGTGCTTTATAAATCGTT
This sequence comes from Allium sativum, assembly GCA_030737875.1. NCBI lineage: Eukaryota > Viridiplantae > Streptophyta > Magnoliopsida > Asparagales > Amaryllidaceae > Allium > Allium sativum. The sequence goes on from CM060919.1 coordinate 206,435,766, forward strand.
TTAAATTCATTTTCAAAATGGTTTCAACTTCATATTCAATTTCAAATCAAAATTGAATATTCCAATATAAATTCGTTTTAAATTCATTTCAAATTGAAATGATATCCATGAATTTAATTAAATTATGAATTTAAATTTTAAATTTTATTATATATTATAAATTTAAATTTTATTCCATTCACCAGTTCTTGTTGCAGTCGTGATGGGGGGTTCTCGTGAGACGACCCCAAACCCCGTACTGACGGCGGCAAGGGTAATCCGTGGAATATAACACAGAAACAGATAATAGCAGAACAGAAATAAATAAATACACCAGATAAGGAACAATAGAATATACTGGATAAAAGTAATCATCAGAGTTACACAGTATATAGGATCTTACTTAGCACAAATACAGTTCAGCTATACATAAATGTCTACAGCGGAAAACAAACAAAATATGTACAATAGGAGCTAAACAGCATAAAAAGAGATAAATGATAGAATCCATCTTCAGCTCCAGCTATCCAGAAATAACCAGCTAAACCTGAATACAAGGCTGCCCGTGTAGAAAAAGGGGCACCCGAGTTTAAAAGTGAAACAAACTACGAGTCAGTCATGGGACTGGTATGAGAAATCTATTCAACAGATATATAATATGGCTAATCACAGGACCACGCCACCTTCATGGAACGGGCTTACTCCATTGGATTGCCAGTGCTTTAAAAACAAATCTTTCTTTTAAACGTCGCAATGCTTTATCTAAAAATGAAGCCATTATAAGACTCGGTTCCCATCACACAATGCAACGCAAACCGGAGGATAGAGTTTTTACCTTATAATGGCCAAAATATGCTTAATACGAATAAAACAAAGGCATTTGATATTATTTCTAGTGGTTATATGTTTTGAAAACAATTTCAAATCATAACTATCAATCATAGATGGCATTAATGCCCCATACCACTATGTCGCCATATATAGGTATACAATCAAAACCGCACGATGTCGTATTTGGAAATTGGATTTCTGTCCTGAACCAAGGCAAAAGATAGTCCTTACCGAATTCGAGACGCTCTAGCCCGTGTCTCAGGTACAGTCGCGACCATACCCTGGATCGTCATGGCCGGTCCACACGAAGTGGATTATAATGCCTGAACAATGCGTTTCTCCACCCTTTGGGGTGTAAATGAGCCAACGAATGACTCCATCGGACCCGGATCGTCTGATCAAACCGAGGCGCCTTGCAACAGCAACAACCACACAGGTGAAAAGTATATAAATGTCAGGGCTGGTAGGTCACTGACACCACACTAGCTAGAAAGAAAACGCACGTCCCCCTGAGGTCCTGCTCCCGTTTCTGGTTCATACCGGGGTGTGAGGCTCGCGATTTCACGTTATACACAAAACTACGCCACACAGGCGGTTCTTTGATCATCACCACAAGACTTTGCTTTTCAACAGAAGCCCTGATCACTACATCTTAGCATGCCACACAGGCAATTCATGCCATGCGACGGATGTCCATCGATATACAACCTCTGAGCTCGTGCGTTTCAGAGAAGGGCGTTAAGCAAAAGAATAAATTCTCCACCGCCAAACGGATGTATATTTAACAGAGATCAATCGACACAGAATAAAATCCAATGTCAGACACACAGTCCATTTACAAGTCCGTTCTGGTTCTGAACGAAACCGGAGGCACTAAATACCTCGCAAACCCATCGATCACCACGTACGCCTGGACGATCACCACTCATTATCCATATTTCGGGATGCCTCCCAATCAGGACCTCGGTTACCATCCAAACGTGGTGAAGATCTCCGGTCTTCGACCACCGTCTTCATCTTCGAATTTCAATCGTCGGTCAATTATTTGAAATGAGAATTAACTCGGCCTTTTCAAATAATTCACGTATATTTAGAATTCAAATCAATTTATTTCAATGGTTAAATCATTCGACAACACCAATTTTGTTCTTTAATGTAATTTTCACACCAAACACATTCAACCATCAAATACCACATAAATCGAGAAAATTCAGTTTATTTCCATTCCATATCGTTTATGATATTTTATAACGATTTATCGCTATTTTTATTTATTTTAAAATAGCCCATTTATTCAAAACGACGCTTCGGGCCATAACGCGGCCGTGGCGCTGTTTTTCTTCAGATTTGATTTACACATATCTGAAAATCTAACCGTTGGATCTTCACAAAATTTACATCATTAGAAAGATCTTTTCAAAACGAATCCAACGGTTCCAGTTTTGGGAAAATCCGACGGTCGGATCTCCCGGTACAATCGTTTGAAGTTTCGATTTCAAAATACGAATTGCAGCGTCGTTATTCGATATATTTTAATTCTATTTTTATATATATATATATCGATTCTTTGATTTCAAAGCTACATCCTTTTCATTCATTTGATAAAAATGATATTTTTATCTAACTGCTTTTATTTCAACACTTCGCTATATTTTACAATTCATGCATATCATAAAAATGTGATTTTTATTGTAAAACAATTCGTTTCAAAACACTATTATTTTATATAGTTTATATAGGTAGTAGAAATAAGATTTTTATTATAAAACAATTTCTTTCAAAACAAGATTATTTTATACATTTCATATTGATGTTAAAAATGGGAATTTTATGATAAAACAATTTCTTTCAAAATATGAATACCATTCAACACATGAATTTCTAATCAACGAATGAATATCGATTCAACACATGAAGGTTTTCTATAGTTTATATAAATAGATAAAAAGGTGAATTTTATATTTAAAACAAGAATACCATTCAACACATGAATTTCTAATCAACGAATGAATATCGATTCAACACATGAAGGTTTTCTATTCAACGAATAAATATAGTTTCGACAAATGAAAATAATTCAAACACATGAATATTATTCAAAATTTCGGCAGCATAACGGCAGGGTAGTTAAAACCGGGACCGTCCCTAGTACGGCTCCTCGCTCTACCTTAAAACCTCGCGGTTTTTGACAATGGGGACGAGGGGCGTGTGTATATATATATATATATATATAGAAATTCACTTCTATTTCAACTCACATATAATTTTTACAACGCATATATAACTTATACATCGAACGTACAACTTATACAACGCTTATACATGAGGTGTACAACGCTTATATAACCCATACATCGACTATATAATTTATACATCGTCGTTTTCCATATCGTTTATAAATTAGAAATCTCACATTGGGTTCCACTCCACCAAAAATAGCAGAAGGCTCAGAAAAATATGCGGTCTCTTCTAAAATGTAGAAGACGTCCACACGGTCACGATGTTTCCTGTTTCATCGAATTTCGTTAACATAGCAAAAAGATATGATTTTCCGAAGTTTGCAATGGTTTTAAACTGTTAAAATCAGTTTTAAATTAAAACAGACGATACCTTTCAAAACTGTTCGAAACTAGGTTTCGATTTCTCTCTCGATCCGAAGCACGATATGCCGATCAGCCTATGCCATGTCGACGAGCTTGGAGAGGCGCGCCTGCACCCCTGACGGCGGCGAACTCGGCGGCGGCGAGGAGGAGAAAATCGACCGCAAACGGCGCGACTTTGGAGGAGGAGATCTCGGTGATGGGGCGACGAGGGGTGGCGTACCAGCTATGGATGTGAAGCTCTTGGAGAGATCTACAAAAAGTTCCAAAGGGTCAGGGGTCAACGAGGCGTGTGGCGGCCGGAAAAAGCTCGGGAACTGGCGAATAGTTTTCCGCCTTCGATCGTCGGGGAGAGAGAAAGTAATTTTTTTTTATAAAAATTCTGATTGGTCGGGGAAGTTTTAAAGGGGTTTTCTGACATGTCCGCCAATCGAAACCCAACGACTGTCGTCCCTAGCGTTTTACCCCCGTTCCGAGCACAATGGGATATGTTTCGAAGGTCCATTCGAATATTTCAGTCAGTTTTCCTTCAAATTAAAATATAAAACATTCAATATTTAATTTGAACGTACATTTCAATTTGTCAGGGCCACAAACTGATTCGAAAAATTCCAGAAAAATAAATCTAGCTATGTTTTGACGATACGGTCCCAACAAAACTAGTTTCGTCGAATTCTGAGACCGTTTGCAAAAAGGCCCATTTTTGGTCGATCCAATTTAACTATAATTGACCAAAACACACTTTCCTTTGCCACGCTCACATACTAGCTTCAAAAATTATGAAATTTGAAACCTAGCAATAACTTCACATCCCGGATCCAACAAAAGTGGTTTCGTCGAATTCCGAGGTTGTATGCAAAATGGCCAATTTCACAGGCTATATAAATTCCATAGCGACCTTTCTGAAAATTCATTCGGCCATAACTTTTGCTTTCCGCTATGAAAATTCGATTTTTCAGATTCGTTAGAAAGGTATTCACTAACAGATTTAAATATTTTTGGTTTCACTAAAATCCGTTTTGTTTTGCACCTGGTACAATCCTACAAAGTTTGAATTCAATTTTTGAAACTGCAGCGCCATTTCAGGCCTTGTTTATAATTATAATTAATTATATTCGTTTTCAATTGTCGATTCAAACTCACTTTCCATTGACATTATTTAAAATATTTATTTAAAATATTTAAAATTCATTATTTTAGTCAATTTAAAATTTTTAAATTGGTTCAGATTTTCTGGGTCGTTACATCTCGCTTCGCGGTTTGGTGGCGAACGGGAGACTCTTTCCCCCACATGTCCCTTGTGGTGGGGGTTGGTTAGGCAGTGGCCTGGAGACTTGAGAGGGTCGCCGTAAAACAAGTAACTGGGGGACCACTGGAAGCCACGGTGGGTTTTACCTGCTGCTTTGGGGGATGAAGGGATGGTTGCAAAGCCTACCGGATTTCGTCGGGCCTTCACAGTTGGTATCAGAGCTTTGGTTTACAAAGCTCAGAGAACAAGACACATTAGAACCATACGAAAGAATTCATCAGATATTGGATTAGTAATAACCAATGGGAATGACTCGTTAGAGATGGGATCAGTAGTATCCTAGAACGAGTGTGAAGAGTAAATTTTTAAAATAAAAGTGAAAACAATCTTTGTTTTGAAAATTTAAATCAATTATTCGTATTTGATTATTTATTTATATTGATTTGGACAATGCAGTATATAAAGATTTTGCGTATACGTATGATCCGCATATATTTGAAGTTTTAATATACTGGATAGATAAAGAATCACACTCTAGTCGCCCGGGGATGATACTGATAATTGTGATCACATTATCAGTGTTTATATTCGAGTGACGAAAGTGAGATTTCTATATATTTCCTATTGACTGGTGTGAGAACCAAAATTAGATAGGGCTTATTGTTGTGATTTTGCATCAAAAATCTGATTTTTAGAATATATAACAAAATTATGTGTTTGAAATGCTAATCAACTAATTGATTGATGGTTGTGTTGTTTGATTACTGTTTTGATTAATTGAAATTTTAACCATATAGCCAATTTGATCAAACATTGAATTATATTGAAATTTGGTCACATTTTCTTGCATATACTTGTACTTACATTGAACATGTCATAGCAAGGAGGCTAGAGCAGAGAATAAAATTTGTTTGCCCGACAAATAGGTACATGTTTACTATAATTTACTGTTTTGTTTGGGTGATGATGATTTTATGAGCCGATTGGCTTTTTCTTTTTCTTTTTGAGATCAGAAGGCCTATATGGCAATTTCGGGATTTTCCCGTGCTCTCAGTGCAGGGGAGGTTATGGCGAAAATTTTCGAAAATTTAGGGTGTTAGCCACATTTTTGAAGAATTTGAAAATTCTCAGAAACTGAAAAGTTGGAGAATGGAAGCCAGATCGAACGTAGAGTTGATTGATCAAACCACTTTCGACTTTATTCCTTTTCGGGGACGAAAAGTTTTACGTGGGGGAGATTGTAACAACCCGAAAATCTGGGCCAGTTTAAAATTTTTATTTTGACAATTTTAGCGAATTTTGAACATTTAAAATGAATTATTTTAAATAATGACGAAGAGAAACTTATTTTGAATACAATTCGACGTATATATTATATACGTCATCATTAGAATATAAATAATTATATATAATTATAAATAGAATTGAAAATGGCGCGGTAGCTCGATAATTCGATTTCAAACTTCAATTGAACATACCGGGTGCAAAATAATCCAGATTTTAGTGAAACCAAAAACATTAGGATCTAATTGAGAATATCTTTCCAACGAATCCGGAAAATTGAAATTTCATAGCCGGAATCAAAAGATATGTCCAGTTGAAAATTCTGAATAGTCGCTATGGAATTCAGGCCCTTAGAAATAGCAATTTTGCAAACGACCTCGGATTTCAATGAAACCACTTTTGTTGGGTCCGTGATGTCAAATTATTGCTAGATTCCAGATTTCATAATTTTTCGAATCAATATGAGAGTGTGGTAGAGGAAAACGCGTTTGACCAGTTTCAGTTGATTTTAATCGACTGGAAAATGGCCATTTTTCAAACGGTCTCAGAATTCGACGAAACTAGTTTTGTTAGGACCGTATCGTCGATATGAAGCCAGAAAATATTTTTCTGGAATTTTTAGAGTCCGTATGTGACCCTAGTAAATTGAAATGTGCATTCAAATTCAATATACAGAGTTATATGTTGATTTTGACGGAAACCGATCGAAACGATCGAATCAGCCTACGATACATATCCCATTGTGTTCGGAATGAGGGTAATACGCTAGGGGCGACATTTGTTAGGCCTCATTTGGGATTCAAAAGGGAAAGTCAACTTTTTGAAAGATAAAATAATAAAATAAATAAATATTTAAATACTCCATCCCCCTTTGCTTTCTCCCTTCCACCGTCTCTTTATCAGATCTGAAGATTATAAAAAAAACGATGTCGTCGCTTCTCCGTTCGATGCGCCGCCGGCCTCTAGGCAACCCCTGTAACGACCCACCATTTTGACCGTGCCGAATCGACAAAACATGTCAACTCGAACCGTCCAAAATGACAGATTGTTATTAGCTTCTGAGGTAAATAGAATAAATCACAGAATCACAGATCACAGACACAGATACAGAGTAATATAATATCTCACAGCGGAAAATTTAAAACACAATAATAGTTCATGAAGCTTTACATCAGAGTTTACATAAATAATACAGCAGAAGTCTAATAAATAAATTATAACAATTTGAAACAAAACAATGATAATAGCCGACACTGGAACAACTGATCAAAGAGTAGATACAGGTGAGCAAATCCATTATAAGCTCCAACTCCAGGGATAAATCTCGAAACTGGAATACTCGATCTGACCCGAGCAATGATGCAAAACAAAACAACTCGGATCAGGACTAACATTCTCATGAAAGTAAATCAACTCAAATGAAATGTTCGATGAAATGCAATCAGTAACTTAAAGGATGTTTGGGATCACCACCCTTTAAGGATCCGTCAAACTAATACTATATAGTATAATACGCTATATACAATAGTGTCTATCAGTAAAGTAAAGTATCAAAATAGCGTAAGCGGGATTACCATGATTACCCTTACACCGTTTATATATTCCCATAATATATACAGTACCGTAATTCCTACGTAAACTAAAGGTTGATCAGAGGGCACTCCATATAAAACAGTACAAAACAAAATTGTAGTGGGCTCGTATAAGGCATGTGACAAGGCACGCAAGGAATGCCAGGATGGATTCACCATTTGCAGAGCCGGACTGGTGGTAACGCATAGCCGCAACTACCGCCCACCTCGAGACACACTCCCATATCAAAAGGGCCCAAATCGAATCTCAACAGTAATAGAATAACATCGAAGAAGTGTGCTCGATAAGAGGTATGACCTCAATTGGTCCGTGCGTAGCTCCTGTTTTAGCCACATCAAGCTGACTCAAGGTAGTCAGGGTCTCGTAATTAATATGAAAATACAAAATAGAGTCGTTCGCCAAATCATCCCCTTCATTCTGGAACTCCGCCGCGTACACAGTTGTCAAAGTGGTTTCGGTATTGGCAGAGAGTATGTCAATAGCCGATCCCGGTCTCTTTAACAAATAATCGTTTACATTTTTCACACCGTGGTCATTATTTTATAAATCACTTTATAAAATAGTTTATACGAATTCTCATATTCGAATTTGAATTCAAAATTAAATATCTAACTTCGAATATATTAAATTTTGAAAACAACTCATTTTAGTCGATTAATGAAATTTGACACTTAGGTTCAAATTTCCTTTTATATAATTTAAAACGAAATCTTAAACTTCAATATAAACCAAATCGTCTTATAACTATAATTCAAGTTATATAGTTCAAAACTATTACTTCTACATTCAAATCAAAATATTATATTTCCATTCAACCAAATTATGATTTAAAACCATTCTTATACATTGATTTAACAAATTCTTAATTCTAACCAAACGATATAAAAATCAATTCTGCATATAACATCTATATATTTCAATTCATAATTAATCACTTAAAATTGAATTTAATTCTTATCGACTATAAATTCAAAATAAATCAATTTACCCAATTCACATTCATTTCTTATCAAGGTTCATAATTTAAACCAAATTCAATTTCTTAAATTTACCAATTCAAGTTCATCTCTACAAAAATTCGTATCGATTCCAATTCTTAACTTAATATGAGTTCATTCGTTATTCAAATATCGTTATGTAGATTTACATCTTTAAACTTCGAATTTAAATCGCGAAATATAAACTATCCATCTTGACTTTATTAAGGTTTATAAAATATATATATAAGAAAATTAACTTTGAAAATAGATATGTATATATATAAATTTATAAAACTCTAAAATAAATTAGAAATAGATTATAAACATATATAAGTTTAAAATAATATAAAAATAGATTTAAACAAATATTTATAATAATATAAAAAGGTTAAAATACTTATAGGAATCGATTATATGGTTTAAAATAAATTTATAAGTTAAGTCTTAAATAAACATTTAAATCCCTATTTACAAATAAATCATTTTAAAACACATAATTTAAAATATACAAAATAATTTATATTTGAATAAAATATAAATATAAATATAAATATATAAAGTCTTAAGTAAATATTTTAAAATAAAACTCATTTTACTTCGAAAACATGACCGACGGTGTCCATATATAGTTTTCTACCCTATGATCAAGTGATACGGATATTTATCATTTTAACCCGCAATTGATAAAATTTCTACGGGTCTATCATTTCAACCCCGATCCCAAATTCAATAAAAATCGTTCAGATCTATCATTTCAACCCATAACGATTTTTCCCTATTCTAATGTTCGTTCGGGTATGTATCATTTCAACCCTTAGTGATTTTCCTAAAACTAGGGTATCAACAATCACATAGTATCAATCATAATAAATGTATCATCAGTGCAACTATGTGTCATAAGAATATATTGTGTCGCATATGAAATGTACATACATATCAAATCAAACAATTTCTACTAGCAACCTATACATTTCATATAACAGTTCATTATTGATCTAACATCCATGAAAAATGTAAGTCAGGTGTGAGATAAACTCACCTTTCGTGGCACATAATAGAGACGACAAACCGATGGACACTGAATGAAGCGACGATTACCAGACCCGATTTAGAATAGATCCAACTCAATGATCACTCAATGTTATATTTTATTTTAAAAGAGGAGGCAGGATGACTCAATGGATTGGTATAACAATTGGGTTTCGGACGGTATGGTAATGGGTTTTGGAAATGTTTCGAAACTTAACACCAAATTCAACTAAAAAAATAAACACAACAAAATTATTATGAAAAAAAATAAAAATATATATTTTTATATATACACAAATGGTAAATCTTATAATATACATATACTTGAAATAACACACCCCAAAACTGAATATTAAAATTTATATAACATCCCAATACCGTTAAATATATTATAAAATATATAAGTATATATATATATAATACACATTTTCAAAATCAACAAGTTTCAAAACACACCTTACATATAAATATATATATTTAAATTATATAAACACACACCACATACACTTAACACAACACCCACACAACTCATGCAAACACACCAACACACACATGTCAACACACTTACTGCACACACATACGTTCACACAAAAATACTCAGCACATAATCATGCACTACTGATCATTTACGCCAACACACACGCAAACATTTTTACACAAACACACCCATACATACACTACACCAATTACTCAACATGCACACAAACAATACTACACCAAAAATTTTAAAACAAGAACTCACGCTTTTGGGAGAAGAGGGGCTCGGCTAGGCTTAGTCAGGCGGGTGATAGTCTTGCAGGGGTCCGGCTTTTGAGCAGCTAGTCACGGTTTTTTTTTCTTTTTTTTCCTTTCTTTTTTTGCAGTTCTTGTCTGAGCAGGAAGGAGGTCGGCTAGCTGACGGGAAAAAGGGGTGGAGCTTGGGTGCTGTCGGGGTCAACAGGGCTGTCGTGGAGGCAAAGTGGGCGGAGGACTTGGCGGAGGCGAGTGCTCGCGGGTACAGGGGTTGGAGGAGCAGTGGAAGCTGGGCGGTGGCTGCATGGGCAAGGGTCGAAGCGGCAGAAGGTGGAGCGGAGAGGTCGGTTGGTGAGAACAGCAAAGGGCGGAAGGAAAAAGGACATGGGGAAAGATGGTTACTGTGTCATTCAGTTTGTTTTGCTCGTAAAAAAATAAAAATAAATAAAGTTGAAGCAGCTTTTCCTTCTGAGATGGAAAATGGGAAATAGAGTAGAGAAAGAGAAATGGTCAGTAGCTACTGTTATAAGGTTTAAACCACACGCAAACGAGGCGTTCAATCCGGGAATAGTTGGAGCAGTTCTAACACATTTGGTTTGAAATTTGAAAAGAGAAATTGGGATGAGAGAAAAAAAAAAATAGAATCGGTCTATGAAGAACGTGGCAACGAGTGGAACCGCACTTATTTTTCAAATATAACGCTGGAACCGACTGTTTTAAATCAAATGGTGGCACATAAAAGTAGTTTTTCATTTCTTGACATGTTCAATGCACCGCCTTGAAGATTTAAACAGCACCGAGTCACGAAATGGTAGGAATTTAATTTGCATTCGCACGTATAAAACTTTATGAAAGTAACGCATGGCATGCAAATGAAAGAATATAAATGTTCCAAGCTATGGAAACATGAAGGCATGAAGGAATGCAAATTTAAATATGCATTGGAAATGGAAAGAGTAAAAGGTACAAATGGTTTGTAGTGAAAAGTGGAACGTTAGATTTTTAATAAAGAAGAAAAAAGGATTTTAGGAAGGTGGACATGCATTGAAGAAAAAAAAAATGGACGTGCATGCTTTCCAGGTTTTGGAAAAATATGATGGAGTTCCACCGTATGCATGCATGTTGCATTGTAGTGTACAACTTATCCACCTGTAGAAAAAATGATAACTGGTGGTTTAACAAAAATAAAATGATGGGCTTTGCAGACCCAAAATTGCTAGAAAAATATGTAGAATCGTAAAAGGGACACATCGAACTCAAATGTCACCGTTTCAAAAATGAACTGCGCAAGCCTTTTCACAATTTCAGCGCGAACCGAGCACCGAAACTGACAAATAAATATATTTCGGTAATCAGCTTGACGAGACGGACACAACGGTGCATAATTTGCAGTGTCAGGATGCTCCGTTCAAAAGCGCGTTACGGACCCCTTTGACGTAAAAATGCGGACGGAAAACGGAGGTCAAAACGTCCGATTTTCGCGAAACGAATTTTGCCGTCGGATTCATGACAACGAATAGAATATTTTTCGTGTTTGTCCGAACTGGTTTTGGAGAAATTTTAAAATCGCTAAAATTTGATCGGTTATGCGCAGCTTTGCACTGAAAATTGCATGACCGACAACAGTCAAATTTTCCGATGAAATTTTTATAGTTGCTACATCTCACTGTGCGTATTACAAATTTCGAATTCCCGTTATGAAAAACCATAGAAAAATTTCAAAATAAAATTTTGATTTAAATCGGATTTTTAATCGTTAAAAATTACCGGTTGTTACAATCTCCCCTACTCAAAACTTTTCATCCCCGAAAAGGAATGAGGTAGGGAAATAGTAATTAAATAATTAATATATTTAAACCAATGGTTCATATTTATCCCTATACATATATAATTTTAAATATATATAAATCAAATGATAAAATATTTTCAAACATTTCAAGTGTTCACTCGACGTTACGATTGGCTATATATATTTATCCCACTTTCGAAACCCGAAAATAGATATCGATGATGCCGCGGTCATCACCAGAATCATTTTCAAGCGACTAGGGTGTGACTCTATATCTATCTAATATGTATAGGATTTAACTTAGACGTTGATCAGACGTATACATCAAGTCACTTAGTATTCGATAAGCCAATTTTAGCGTCAAATAAGTACTCAAAACATCTTTTTATATTTGAATAGAATATATACCACACTCTAAATCATATATTATAAATAATATATTTCAAATCATTAAAATTTCAAGTAGGGAAAAATGTATCTCTCCCCCACTCATTTATTTGTTAAAATTCAACTATAATTCTTAATAAATATACAACAATATTATTATTAAATCAAATATATAACAAAATCATTCTATACTATATCTAAATATTTTCAAATTCATGTTATCAATATTTAAACTTATAACACTTAATTAATTCTATAAGTTAACATATGAATACATTACTCATAAAAATCTTTACAAACCATTGGTATTACCAAATTATTTACAAATATCAAATTAAATATTACATTAAGAAGATCTTATATAATAATATCTTTCAAAATATAAATTTCAAACCAATATTTAATAAAGACAGACTGGCTAGAAGACTTATACTCTTCTTCTACTTCTTACCTTGGGATGGACAAGGATAAATTATAGAATTCGAGGTAAAAGCTGAAAGAACAAAAGAACCTAATCAAAGAGGACCTACGAAGGAAGATAGATTCAAATGGAAAGGAAACTCAAAAGAAGATTTAAATATTAAACAGAATTTTATATTCAAAATATTTATTTAAAACATTTTAAAACCATTTTGAAAACTATTTTTACTTTTAAAATACGCTCTCTCAAGAAAGATTCTGCAGCTGATTCCACTCATTCTAGGGTATCACTACCCTATCTCTAATGAGCTTTTACCCCATAGGCTAAAGCTTTGAAAAACCAAAGCTCTGATACCAACTGTAATGACCCACCGCTTTGACCGTGCCGAATCAACAAAACATGTCAACTCGAACCGTCCAAAATGACAGATTATTATTAGCTTCTGAGGTAAATAGAATAAATCACAGAATCACAGATCACAGACACAGATACAGAGTAATATAATATCTCACAGCGGAAAATTTAAAACACAATAATATTTCATGAAGCTTTACATCAGAGTTTACATAAATAATACAGCGGAAGTCTAATAAATAAATTATAACAATTTGAAACAAAACAATGATAATAGCCGACACTGGAACAACTGATCAAAGAGTAGATACAGGTGAGCAAATCCAATATAAGCTCCAACTCCAGGGATAAATCTCGAAACTGGAATACTTGATCTGACCCGAGCAATGATGCAAAACAAAACAACTCGGATCAGGACTAACATTCTCATGAAAGTAAATCAACTCAAACGAAATGTTCGATGAAATGCAATCAGTAACTTAAAGGATGTTTGGGATCACCACCCTTTAAGGATCCGTCAAACTAATACTATATAGTATAATACGCTATATACAATAGTGTCTATCAGTAAAGTAAAGTATCAAAATAGCGTAAGCGGGATTACCATGATTACCCTTACACCGTTTATATATTCCCATAATATATACAGTACCGTAATTCCTCCGTAAACTGGAGGTTGATCAGAGGGCACTCCATATAAAACAGTACAAAACAAAATCGTAGTGGGCTCGTACAAGGCATGTGACAAGGCACGCAAGGAATGCCAGGATGGATTCACCATTTGCAGAGCCGGACTGGTGGTAACGCATAGCCGCAACTACCGCCCACCTCGAGACACACTCCCATATCAAAAGGGCCCAAATCGAATCTCAACAGTAATAGAATAACATCGAAGAAGTATGCTCGATAAGAGGTATGACCTCAATTGGTCCGTGTGTAGCTCCTGTTTTAGCCACATCAAGCTGACTCAAGGTAGTCAGGGTCTCGTAATTAATATGAAAATACAAAATAGAGTCGTTCGCCAAATCATCCCCTTCATTCTGGAACTCCGCCGCGTACACAGTTGTCAAAGTGGTTTCGGTATTGGCAGAGAGTATGTCAATAGCCGATCCCGGTCTCTTTAACAACTAATCGTTTACATTTTTCACACCGTGGTCATTATTTTATAAATCACTTTATAAAATAGTTTATACGAATTCTCATATTCGAATTTGAATTCAAAATTAAATATCTAACTTCGAATATATTGAATTTTGAAAACAACTCATTTTAGTCGATTAATGAAATTTGACACTTAGGTTCAAATTTCCTTTTATATAATTTAAAACGAAATCTTAAACTTCAATATAAACCAAATCGTCTTATAACTATAATTCAAGTTATATAGTTCAAAACTATTACTTCTACATTCAACTCAAAATATTATATTTCCATTCAACCAAATTATGATTTAAAACCATTCTTATACATTGATTTAACAAATTCTTAATTCTAACCAAACGATATAAAAATCAATTCTGCATATAACATCTATATATTTCAATTCATAATTAATCACTTAAAATTGAATTTAATTCTTATCGACTATAAATTCAAAATAAATCAATTTACCCAATTCACATTCATTTCTTATCAAGGTTCATAATTTAAACCAAATTCAATTTCTTAAATTTACCAATTCAAGTTCATCTCTACAAAAATTCGTATCGATTCCAATTCATAACTTAATATGAGTTCATTCGTTATTCAAATATCGTTATATAGATTTACATCTTTAAACTTCGAATTTAAATCGCGAAATATAAACTATCCATCTTGACTTTATTAAGGTTTATAAAATATATATATAAGAAAATTAATTTTGAAAATAGATATGTATATATATAAGTTTATAAAACTCTAAAATAAATTAGAAATAGATTATAAACATATATAAGTTTAAACTAATATAAAAATAGAATTAAAGAAATATTTATAATAATATAAAAAGGTTAAAATACTTATAGGAATCGATTATATGGTTTAAAATAAATTTATAAGTAAAATCTTAAATAAACATTTAAATCCCTATTTACAAATAAATCATTTTAAAACACATAATTTAAAATATACAAAATAATTTATATTTGAATAAAATATAAATATAAATATAAATATATAAAGTCTTAAGTAAATATTTTAAAATAAAACTCATTTTACTTCGAAAACATGACCGACGGTGTCCATATATAGTTTTCTACCCTATGATCAAGTGATACAGATATTTATCATTTTAACCCGCAATTGATAAAATTTCTACGGGTCTATCATTTCAACCCGCGATCCCAAATTCAATAAAAATCGTTCAGATCTATCATTTCAACCCATAACGATTTTTCCCTATTCTAATGTTCGTTCGGGTATGTATCATTTCAACCCTTAGTGATTTTCCTAAAACTAGGGTATCAACAATCACATAGTATCAATCATAATAAATGTATCATCAGTGCAACTACGTGTCATAAGAATATATTGTGTCGCATATGAAATGTACATACATATCAAATCAAACAATTTCTACTAGCAACCTATACATTTCATATAACAGTTCATTATTGATCTAACATCCATGAAAAATGTAAGTCAGGTGTGAGATAAACTCACCTTTCGTGGCACATAATAGAGACGACAAACCGATGGACACTAAATGAAGCGATGATTTCCAGACCCGATTCAGAATAGATCCAACTCGATGATCACTCAATGTAATATTTTATTTTAAAAGAGGAGGCAGGATGACTCAATGGATTGGTATAACAATTGGGTTTCGGACGGTATGGTAATGGGTTTTGGAAATGTTTCGAAACTTAACACCAAATTCAACTAAAAAAATAAACACAACAAAATTATTATGAAAAAAAATAAAAATATATATTTTTATATATACACAAATGGTAAATCTTATAATATACATATACTTGAAATAACACACCCTAAAACTGAATATTAAAATTTATATAACATCCCAATACCGTTAAATATATTATAAAATATATAAGTATATATATAATACACATTTTCAAAATCAACAAGTTTCAAAACACACCTTACATATAAATATATATATTTAAATTATATAAACACACACCACATACACTTAACACAACACCCACACAACTCATGCAAACACACCAACACACACATGTCAACACACTTACTGCACACACATACGTTCACACAAAAATACTCAGCACATAATCATGCACTACTGATCATTTACGCCAACACACACGCAAACATTTTTACACAAACACACCCATACATACACTACACCAATTACTCAACATGCACACAAACAATACTACACCAAAAATTTTAAAACAGGAACTCACGCTTTTGGGAGAAGAGGGGCTCGGCTAGGCTTAGTCAGGCGGGTGATAGTCTTGCAGGGGTTCGGCTTTTGAGCAGCTAGTCACGGTTTTTTTTTCTTTCTTTTTTTGCGGTTCTTGTCTGAGCAGGAAGTAGGTCGGCTAGCTGACGGGAAAAAGGGGTGGAGCTTGGGTGCTGTCGGGGTCAACAGGGCTGTCGTGGAGGCAAAGTGGGCGGAGGACTTGGCGGAGGCGAGAGCTTGCGGGTACGGGGGTTGGAGGAGTAGTGGAAGCTGGGCGGTGGCTGCATGGGCAAGGGTCGAAGCGGTAGAAGGTGGAGCGGAGAGGTCGGTTGGTGAGAACAGCAAAGGGCGGAAGGAAAAAGGACATGGGGAAAGATGGTTACTGTGTCATTCAGTTTGTTTTGCTCGTAAAAAAATAAAAATAAATAAAGTTGAAGCAGCTTTTCCTTCTGAGATGGAAAATGGGAAATAGAGTAGAGAAAGAGAAATGGTCAGTAGCTACTGTTATAAGGTTTAAACCACACGCAAACGAGGCGTTAAATCCGGGAATAGTTGGAGCAGTTCTAACACATTTGGTTTGAAATTTGAAAAGAGAAATTGGGATGAGAGAAAAAAAAAAATAGAATCGGTCTATGAAGAACGTGGCAACGAGTGGAACCGCACTTATTTTTCAAATATAACGCTGGAACCGACTGTTTTAAATCAAATGGTGGCACATAAAAGTAGTTTTTCATTTCTTGACATGTTCAATGCACCGCCTTGAAGATTTAAACAGCACCGAGTCACGAAATGGTAGGAATTTAATTTGCATTCGCACGTATAAAATTTTATGAAAGTAACGCATGGCATGCAAATGAAAGAATATAAATATTCCAAGCTATTGAAACATGAAGGCATGAAGGAATGCAAATTTAAATATGCATTGGAAATGGAAAGAGTAAAAGGTACAAATGGTTTGTAGTGAAAAGTGGAACGTTAGATTTTTAATAAAGAAGAAAAAAGGATTTTAGGAAGGTGGACATGCATTGAAGAAAAAAAAAATGGACGTGCATGCTTTCCAGGTTTTGGAAAAATATGATGGAGTTCCACCGTATGCATGCATGTTGCATTGTAGTGTACAACTTATCCACCTGTAGAAAAAATGATAAATGGTGGTTTAACAAAAATAAAATGATGGGCTTTGCAGACCCAAAATTTATAGAAAAATATGTAGAATCGTAAAAGGGACACATCGAACTCAAATGTCACCGTTTCAAAAATGAACTGCGCAAGCCTTTTCACAGTTTTAGCGCGAACCGAGCACCGAAACTGACAAATAAATATATTTTGGTAATCAGCTTGACGAGACGGACAAAACGGTGTATAATTTGCAGTGTCAGGACGCTCCGTTCAAAAGTGCGTTACAGACCCCTTTGACGTAAAAATGCGGACGGAAAACGGAGGTCAAAACGTCCGATTTTCGCGAAACGAATTTCACCGTCGGATTCGTGACAACGAATAGAATATTTTTCGTGTTTGTCCAAACTGGTTTTGGAGAAATTTTAAAATCGCTAAAATTTGATCTGTTATGCGCAGTTTTGCACTGAAAATTGCATGACCGACAACAGTCAAATTTTCCGATGAAATTTTTACAGTTGCTACATCTCACTGTGCGTATTACAAATTTCAAATTCCCGTTATGAAAAACCATAGAAAAATTTCAAAATAAAATTTTGATTTAAATCGGATTTTTAATCGTTAAAAATTACCGGTTGTTACAAGCCCCCTCCGATCCTCCTTCCTCCCTCGTACCTCCTCTCCTCCTCCTTGCTCTGACCAGAACCCACCCCTTCGAGAAATCCCAGCCCATGAAAACCCTGCGCCGTTCAGTGGCATTCGCAGGCCACAGTTAGCCATCGAGTGGCGCGACTCCTCCAGCGTAGAAGGAGGAAGCTCCGACCTTCCTCCACGTGACCCCCGATGATCCTCCAGCCGACGATGGTGACTGCGTTTTTAAACCCTAGCTTTCTTGTTTGGGTTTCTCTGAACGACGTGTGAATGTGAGGAAGAAGGTAAATTGATTTTTTACTAATTACCGTTTTTTTATTTTGTTTTATTTAATTAAAAAGGTCGTTAAAAAAAAGACATTGTTTTAAAATCTGAAATTTTAAAAATAAAATAGCCTTGATTTTCTTTGATTTAAAAATGTGATTTTTTAAATTATACGTAGCATTGTTTATAAATATATAGGAAAAGCATTATATAAAAAGATATGTAGTTATAAAAAGAAAGATATGATTTTTTAAAATAGGAGCAGAATAAAAATATGATTTTCATTATAATCATAGGAAAAAAATATAATTTTTATAAAGTAGAAATATTAAAAATTCGATTTTTATATTATTTAGATAACAAAAATTCGGTCTTTATATTAGTAGAAGATTAAAAATTCGATTTTTATATATTGAATAGCAAAGTAAAAATTCGATTTTTATATATTGAATAGCAAAGTAAAAAATTCGATTTTTATATATTGAATAGCAAAGTAAAAATTCGATTTTTATATATTGAATAACAAAGTAAAAATTCGATTTTTATATATTGAATAACAAAGTAAAAATTCGATTTTTATATATTGAATAGCAAAGTAAAAATTTGATTTTTATATATATGAAATGAAGATAAAAATTTGATTTATATATATATGAGGTGAAGAAAAAAATTCGATTTTTATATATGTAGTGAATGTGGACAAAGAAAGTAACGAAGGGCAAGAACGGTGAAGATTTCCTACATAAGAAGAGCCATGGGATTGGATTAGCTATTCGGTGAGAATTTGTCACTCTTTAATTTAATTTTCTAGTTATATATATATATATATATATATATATATATATATACTAGGATGCAGACGGTGTTTAGTAGCACCCGACACCCGTCGTCCACAGACCATGGACGGCTTGTACGCTTGTTTGTTTGATTTTGATGTGTAGTTGATTGTGTGATGTGATATGAAATAAAATAAAATATTCATATAGTTAAAATATTTTATAGTTAAAATTAGAAATTTTAACGTGTATATGAGATGAAATAAAAATAAACAAATTGGACGATTTGTTTATATACACACATTTGACTGATATTGATTGGGACGATAAATTTTACACATCGCCCAACTGCACAAACAAAATATGTGTTTGATTGTTTGAAACCCCACACGGGTATTGGGATGATATATGACATACACTAATCCCGATAGTTAGTTGTATGTCGATCGATTGATTGACAAACTGTTATGAGCGTTAAATATTTATATTCGATGCTTATACAGTGTAGAATGCACTTTGGATGATGGTTGATTTTTCATCGTTGTTATTGTATACATGTGTTGTAGAAAATCCATATAATTAACATTATATGGTAATTGATTGGGCTTCATTCAATATTTGAAATAGAAAACGAATTTGAATTGAATTTAATAGAAAACGAATTTGAATTGAATTTAATAGAAAACTAATTTGAATTGAATTTAATAGAAAACGAATTGGAATTGAATTGAATAGAAAACGAATTCGAATTGAATTGAATAGAAAACGAATTCGAATTGAATTGAATAGAAAACGAATTCGAATTGAATTGAATAGAAAACGAATTCGAATTGAATCGAATAGAAAACGAATTTGAATTGAATTGAATTGAAAACAAATCTGAATTGAATTGAATTCAATTGAAAACGAATTGAAATAGAATTGAAATCGATTTGAATTGAAATCAAATAGAAGTGAATGGAAAAAGAATTTATACGGAAAAATTCAATTTTGATTTGAATTTGAAATAAAGGTTGAATTTGTTTTTGAAACAAATTTGAAATGATTTATAAAATTCGTTTTAAATAGGAATCGACGAAATATATATTATATATAATATATATATAATATAATGGCCTGAATAGAACGCGCCGCGCCGCAGCAGTTCATGAATTTCGACCATTTATTTCAAATGGACATTACGGGAGATCCGACCGTCGGATTCTCCTAAAACCGGAACCGTTGGGTTCGTATCGAAAAGAGCTTTCTAACGAATATTAGAAATTTGAAATCTAATGGTTGGATGTGGAGATATGTCCAAATCAAATTTGAAAAAGGTCGATGTAAGTGTAGTTCGATGGCCGTTGATGGAAATCGACTGTACAGACCTTGATGAAATTATTAAAAATATCAATAATTTGTGTAAAATCATAAGAAATGATTTGGGAAAAATTGGGATGAAAAACTCCATGTTTGAAAAGATAAAAATAAATTTTTATCGAAATGAACTAGTTTTGAACTAGAATAATAATTTATTAATTTATTAAATAAATAAAGTGGATTTGAAATGGTTTTGAAAATAACCAGGATTTCCAATATATCGATTGGAAGTGGATTTGAATCGAAATTGTCTTCGGAATATTTCGATGTGGGATTTTGTGATTATACAGGTATTGTTATGGGAAATTTGAAAGATATATTTATATCGTTATTTCCAATACGATATTTGTTGGTCGTAGAATTTGATATTGAATATAGGCCGATATATTTTCTATTCAGAGCCTTGTATTTAATATCAAATGTGATTTGGGTTTGTCGTGAATGGTGTCTTCATTAACACTGTTCTTGAACCCAGTTGAGAAAAGATTAAATCTTTTTAATTGGATTTAATGAAGTGTACCAATTAAATGATATTTGATTGGAAATGAATTGATATTGATTTTGGGTTTATCATGAACAGCGTTTTAAATAACACTTGTTCTTTAACCCGATAATTAATAGAATGTGATTTTGGGTTTATAGTGAACCGTGTTTTGAAATGACACTGATTCTTTAACCCAGTTAAAGATTAAAACTAAGTGGAGTTTTAAATGAATCTTTAATTAGATTGGAAAGATCGAGAATGGAGTATCACCAGTTTTGCTCCAAAGCGATAGTTAAATCTTTAACTAGATTTGAACGTGAAATGGTAATCGAATTTACCGATAACACCGTGGTATTAGATATGAAGTATTACCAGTTTTGCTTCATGGGATGAATAGATTGGGATTGGGAAATAAAATAAATAATTACTTCGGTGTGGTTCGCTAATCCCGACTAGTTTGGAAAACCATAATTTGGTTTGAAATGACATCCAGAGGAAGATTAAAGAATAAATTTTAAAGAATTTATCTTTGATAAAATAAATGGGAACCTTTCCCTAAGAACGTGAAATTTAGAAACTAACTATAGGTTAGCTAAGAAGAATGGTTTCCTGGGTATTGATCTGATGTTGGTTTCGGCCTTCGGGGTTAATATTTGGGGAATTGTTCCCTTGCTAATTTCTGGTCAGTGACTGATGAATCGGAATGAGGCGTATGTTGTGTTTGTGTAACAATTGTTTATAATATACGGGGGTTGTTCGGAAAGGCCGGGTTTATACCCATTCTGAATAACCGATTCGACGAAAAGTCGAAGATGATGACGGTGGTCGAAGACCGAAAGTCTTCACATCGTTTGGATGATTACTGATGATCTTGATTGGGCTGTACACCCAAGATGAGGGAATCAGTTGGTGGTCGTCCAGACGTACTTGGAGATCGACGGATATGCGAGGAAAGTGCCTCCGGTTTCGTTCAGACCTAGAACGGACTTGTAAATGGATGGTGTGTCTGACATTGTATTCCTTTATATTGTATTCGTTGATCTCTGCTAAATATATATCTGTTTGGCGGCGGAGAATTTATTCTCTTGCTTAACGCCCTTCTCTGAGACATACGAGCTCAGAGGTTATACATTGGCAGAAATCAGTGGTACGATATGGATTGATAGTGTGGCATGCTGAGATGCAGTGATCCAGACTTTTGTTGGAAAGCAAAGTTTGGTGGATGATGATCAAAGCGCAGCTTTAATATAGCATGGCTTTGTGTATAGCATTGATTCGCGAGCCTCACACCCCGGTATGGTGGAAAACTGGTGGTTTGATCAGTATGCTTTTTTAGTGGATGGGCACCTTAGAGGTGTCGTGGATTCGGTCGACCGAGATGAGCTTAGTGCTCAAGGATATATAGAGTAAGCGATGTTTTCTCTCGCTGGGACGTAAGCCGCGGTGGTACTCTGGTCCCAAATGTGAGGATGTGCAGACGATGTTTCCTCTTGTTGGGACGTAAGCCATGGGGAATTGCATTACGCGATCGATCTTTCGAATCAGGAGCCACCATGATGGAAATCCAATTTCCAATATGTGTATTTCGGTTTTATTTGTAGAGCCTAGTATGGCGACATAGTGGGATGTGGCGCTTATGCCGTCTATGATTGATACTTATGATTTAAAGATGTTTTATACAATATGCACTTATAATAGTATCAAATGATTTGTTTTAAACGTATAAAGCATTCTTGGCTATTATAAGGTAAAAACCCTATCCTCCGGCTTGCGTTGCATTGTGTGATGGGACCTGGGTCTTATAATAGCTTCATTTTTCTCTATTTAGCATTGCGCTGTTGTTTTATGCACTGGTATTCTTGGGAGGAAACCCGTTCCGTGTTATACGGCGTGGTCCCTTGATTTACCCAACTTTAAAATAAAGATTTACAACTGTTTTAGTTCTCACACCAGTCCCAAGACTGACCTGGAGTTTATTGTTTTAACCTAAACTCTGGGTGCCCTTATTTTCGACACGGGCAGTTAGTTGTTTTGGTTTTGCAGATTTATATTCACAAGATCCTGGTTTACAGCTGGAACGATATCCGGAAAGCTTTGTATCCGTATATCTCCTTCAGTTGTGTATTGTATTATTTTCCGCTGCTATGTATTTAAATGTAATTTAAATCTCTGATATTTCTGTGTAATATTCATTTATACTCTGTATATTCTTGTATTCTGGTGCATTGTTGTAATATACAATGAAATGTTCTCCTGTCTGCGTTCTGTTGTGGCTTGTTCTCGAACTATCCGCGCTTTCCTCACTGGGGAAGTTATGGGTTTTCACAGTCTTAATGCAAGAGGGAATGGTAATAGCCTATGGTGGAAGGCAGTTGAGAGTGCATGAAAGAAATTACCCTACACATGACCTAGAGTTGGCCGCTATTGTTTTCACGCTTAAGTCTTGGCGTCATTATCTTCTTGGAGAAAAATTCGAATTGTTCACTGACCACAAATCACTAAAATACTTATTCTCTCAGAAGGACTTGAACTTAAGGCAGCAAAGGTGGATGGAGTTCTTAGCATCCTACGACTTCGAGATAGCATATACCCCTGGCAAGGGTAACGTGGTGGCAGATGCCTTAAGTAGAAAAAGGTTATCCTTGAGTCCATTGTTTGTTGAGCGGCAAAGCTTAGAGTTCATCTCTACGTTTGACTTTACACCTTCCATTGATTTCGTACTTGGTTTGCTAGCATCCTTAGAGGTTAGACCTACGCTTTTGGGATGGATTGGCGAGGCATAGCAAGACGACTCACAGTTGGTTGAGTTAGTAGAAAAGCTCCAAGGAGGGGAGTCATCGAGCCATCTCCATAAGTATACCCTAGATGATAAGGGTTGGTTACGTAGGGACGGTAGACTTTGTATACCAAAAGACGATGACCTAAGGAAGACTATTCTTGATGATGCACATCGTTCGAAGATGACCATCCATCCCGGCGGGGACAAGATGTACATGGACATGAGACGAGTTTACTTTTGGGCCGGCATGAAGAAAGATGTGGCTGAGTATGTCGCTAGACGCTTGGTGTGCCAACAAGTAAAAGCGGAGCAAAAGAAGCCCGGTGGATTGCTTCATCCATTGGAGGTCCCACAATGGAAGTGGGAAAGCGTCTCGATGGACTTTATTGACGGATTACCGAGATCGAGGAAGGGTAATACAGGCATTTGGGTCGTGGTAGACAGACTTACTAAGAGCGCCCATTTCATTCCCGTGAAGAGTAAGAGGACTGCTCCATGGTTAGTCTCCGTATACATTCAAGAAATAGTTCGTTTGCCCGATGTTCCTTCTAGCATAGTGAGCGACCGCGATCCTATTTTCACTAGCGAATTTTGGAGAAGCTTGCAAGAGGCGGTAGGGACTCAGTTATGTTTGAGCACCGCATATCATCCTCAGACGGACGGCCAGACCGAGAGGGTGAATCGTATTCTAGAGGACTTGTTGAGGTTATGTGTCTTAGATTTCGGAGGTACATGGGAGGAACATCTTCCGTTGGTAGAATTCGCATATAATAACAGCTTTCAGTCTAGCATTGGCATGGCACCATTCGAAGCTCTTTATGGACGGCCGTGTCGTTCGCCTACATGTTGGTGGGAAGCTACAGATAAGATCTTGCTTGGGCCCGATATGATTAGAGAGACTTCGGAAAAGATTGATTTGATTCGAAGAAGGATGAAGACTTCGCAAGATAGGCTGAAATCTTATGCGGACAAGAGGAGGTCAGATCTTGAGTTTGAGGTTGGGAACATGGTCTTTGTCAAGGTGTCTCCATTACGGAACGTCGTTCGCTTTGGGTCCGTTGGGAAGTTAGCACCAAGGTTCGTAGGGCCGTTTCCTATTAAGGAAAGGATTGGGCAGATGGCGTATAGAGTGGAGTTTCCCGAGAGACTTAGTGGTGTACACGACGTATTCCATGTATCACATTTGAGGAAGTGCTTGCACGAGACCGCAGAGGTGGTAGAGCTAAGCTTGCTTAGAGAAGTGGAGATCGAGCGTGATGCGACGATTCGACGAGCTCCTACGCGCATTCTTGGGTCGGAGATTAAGAAGTTGAGGAATCGAGAGGTCAAACTAGTCAAAGTGCAATGGGGAGATGATGAGAGTAAAGCTACTTGGGAGACGGAAGCGAAGATGCGTTCATTGTACCCTTTTCTTTTCGAGGGTATGTCTTTTGATTTCTCCTTTATCGCTTACCTTGTACTTATCTTATCTTTAGTACGTCCTCTCGCTAGTATCTTTGACCTTTAGATAGGATAGTCCTATGGTTGAAACATGTGTTTGATACATGTTATGTATGATGGTGCAAGTGGATGCAAGTGTTTGCTAGTGGTTGCTCGTGGATGCATATACACACACTTTAGGCACACTAGATCGGCTCAGTGACATCATATTGCATATTGCATATAAATGTGTGTTCATATGTAAGTAATGGATGTATAATGGTTGTACCATCATATCGATGTTGCATTTTGGTGAATGGTTGTGCACACATCTAGAAATGATATGTATCGATAAGGTTCTTTCGCATACATAATGGACGCATGACACTATCATGGTTTGCATTAAGGAGGTCAACTGAATCAGCAGACCGCCTGATTTTGCATTAGATAAGGAACATATACACACACTTCTTGCATATGTTCATACAACATTAGAAATTTTATAAGGACAACGGATGCCGTGTTTGATGGTTGAGTAGATGGTTGTTTGGATGGTAGGATATATATTCTCCTTAACTTGGAGATTTCGGGGGCGAAATCCTTTAAGAAGGGGAGAATGTAACACCCCGGATTTTTGAATAATCAAATTAACTAAAATAAAGAATAATAAATCTCAGACGTGAGAATTATGGGGATTGGGTTGCGCCATTGTGTTCGTCTTGGAATTCTAGTGGAGATAGAGTCCGAGTTTGCGGGAAACGAGTACCGGATGAAAGAGTTATGGACGAACGAAGTTTGGTGGCAAAGTAGAGAAAAAAAATTGCACTGGCGCACTTTGGAAGTGCGCCAGTACATATTAACACTGGCGCACCTGCCAAGTGCGCCCAGGCCGAGGCTGGAGCCTGCACAGCTTTCTGGTTCAGACTGACCCGTGTTGTTGAGTCCATTCTGACTCCTTGCTGAGTCATTAGGGCTGACTCATCACCCTATCATGATTAAATGGTTTTGATTAACCCTAAGAACATCTGACGGCTTAAATTAATTCATAACTCTATAAAAAGACCCATAGACACAAACCCTAAATCAGAATTAAAACTAAAACTATGGCCGTCATGCTGTTGTCTTGAGCCCTAGAGCAGCCGCAACCAAATCAAAGAGAAAGAACAACAACCAAATCAGAACCACTCAACCCTAACAGCGATTCTTCATCAAAGGAGCGCTAATTCAACTCCAGAAATCAGAATTCAGAACTCAAGACTGATTTTGAGTTGTGAGTTCGATAGTTTTAGCAAAATAATTAGTAATTTAATTAGATTAAGTTATAATGCGGATTGTATGGATGTGATATAAAGTATTGATTGCATGTTGTAGGATTATGATTGAATATCTATGATGTTATGATGTGATGCTATCATGCAAAGTTATGTTGCTATCATCCATATTGTAATTTTATATACAATCAAATCGTCATGTTTCTTATGCTAGTTTGCGATATTGATTCATATGCTAAATCATTATTAGGCAAGTTTAGATTTTGGGTTCAAACACGAATCATATACATGTTGGGTAGAATTACATGTGACCTTACATGATTATGGCACCTAGTTTATGTGAGAATTAAATCGAAAGATTAGGCTATGTCATGATACTTTACATGTTAGTTCACACCATTGTTGTAATGTATAAATCACATATGTGAATTTATGAGTTGGACATGAATCATGTTATGTTATTACCTATGCAAGTTTAATCCCTTTAGATATAGGTTCATGACATATGATGTCTATGCAAATTTGTGGCCATTATTTCATCAAGTTCACACCTTTAGATTTGGGTCTATGTTATAAATGATGTTTATGCATGTTTGTGGCCATTATTTCATCAAGTTCACACCTTTAAAATTTGGAACCATGACATATGTTGTTATGCAAGTTGTAATCTTCGCCTATGCAAGTTTTAGATGTAGAACATCATTCACATATGCAAGTTCACCCCTATGTTAGATCTATTCTTTAATTATGTATATATGTGATGCTTTCTTTTATTTCATGAGTTAGACTATTCGAGTCTAACGTATATTTTTACGTTAAACGAACAAACGTATTACGTGGGGAAAAAGGGAATAATATTAAAAATATTTAATTGGCATAATTGCCTTAAAAGGCATAAAATAAAATTGTGGTGAAATTGGTATGATTTTACATACCATAAATGGATGGACATAATTGAGTCAATTATGGACATCGCTAAATTTGGAATTGATTGATAATTTGAATAGGGAAAGTAATTCAAATTGGGGGTGATTAATTAGGAGTAATTAATCGTCTAAGACACGAGGTTAGACTCTTTTGTGGTGTAAGACTGCCCGGACCCGCCCGGCAAATCCAGCTGCCACAAATGCCAGTCTAATGTGAGAGGTCTTAGGCACAAACTAAATACGTAACAATTGTAAAGACACGAGGTTAGGCTCTTTTGTGGTGTAAGACTGCCCGGACCCGCCCGGCAAATCCAGCTGCCACAAATGCCAGTCTAATGTGAGAGGTCTTTATGAGGTTACGGTCTTAATGAATTAAGAAACACTTAACCAGATAAGCATGTAGTGGGACAGGAGGGGGTTAAGTGGGTGCCTTGGGTGGCATATGGAATCTACTGGGTGCCTTGGGTGGCATTTGGAAATACGATTAGAAACACTTAACCAAAATATGGAACATGTAATTGAAACATGAACAAGAAGTGGGTTAAGTGGGATGTACTAGAGGGGACCAAGCTTAGGTGGATAGCTTGTGTCAAGTAATGGGGGGGCGTTTCAACCAGTAACCCGTACGTATCTTTGTGGGCTCGACCCAAGTCGAGGACGGGACATGCATACTGAGCTTGACTGTAAGAGGCCAAACCGGGTTAGCAGTGGCAACGCAAGTCCAACGGGTTCATATGCGTGTGTGAACCCGGGCTGGTTGGTAAGACGTTGTTGCATCGTGTAGGTATAAGCCGTGCATTCTTTGTTGTATCGGGTTGCCACTTTGGGGAGTGATACACGCCACTGTTTGGCCAGCACGGGTATCTACGAGTTAGGGAGCCGATCGCTTGGGGGTAGTGGGTACACCTAGTGGAGATAGGGGCAGACGACACCTATGAATGCAGCTAGGGGTGCACGAAACTACCAATATCATTATTAAGCCTGTAGGCGGGATCAACCTTAGGGTGACTAGTGGTGGTGCAGTATACTAGTGGCGGTGCAGTATAGCAATTATCCTATAGTGTTGGTGTAGTTAGTAAATTCATCTTAGTTGGTTAGGTGCGCTTTAACGATATCGTTGTTCATCTTGTTTCCTTGTTTACTCTGCTATACTCAATGGTTCATGGTCATTTCCTTATTTTCCAACTTATGCCTTGGCCTAGTTACTTTTTTAATTATATTGTTAGAATTATCGCACTCGCCAGACTTTATGTCTGATCCCCTTTTTCCATCTCTTTCCTTTCCCCACCCCAGGTGCTCAGGTTGGAACTAGCACCAATGGAGTTTGATCTTGGACTGCTTGTAGAAGTTTTCTTGGACTGCTGAAGTAAAGTTCAGCTTCTCCTTATTTATGGCTATTTTAATGTTGGGGATTATGTCTTTCAGTTTATGTACTATGTTTTATCAAGATGGGTATGATGTACTTGACTTTGGTTTATGATTTTTATGATGTAATCAAACATATGGGTTTATCCACTGCAATGAAATAAAGTTTTTAAATTTTCAAGTACTGCTTTACATCTGTCTTGTTGTGATTTTCTGTTCTATATTCACTTAAAATGCTCCACTGAAGTTAAGGCATTCCCTTTGCGAGTGACCTTAATGGAGGTGGGGTGTTACAAACACAATAAAACTGTAATTTTTATTGCTAACATATTTTATTCAAAACGATGAATATATTGTTTATTCATACATACAACAAAAAATGTGATTTTTATTGTATAAACATTTTCTTTTCAAATGATGAATATTTTTTTTATTCATACATACAATAAAAAGGTGATTTTTATTGTATGAACATTTTCTTTTCAAACGATGAATATTTTGTTTATTTATACATACAATAAAAATGTGATTTTCGTTGTATAAACATTTTCTTTTCAAACGATGAATTTTTGTTTATTTTATACATACAATAAAAATGTGATTTTTATTGTATAAACATTTTCTTTTCAAACAATGAATATTTTGTTTATTTATACATACAATAAAAATGTGATTTTTATTGTATAAACATTTTCTTTTCAAACGATGAATATTTTTTTATTTACACATACAATAAAAACGTGATTTTTATTGTTAAAACATTTTATTTTAAAATATTCTTTATTTTAAAAATATTCTTTATTTTCGAATCGGAATGTGACTCAATCAATTACCATATAATTTCAGTTATATGGATTTCATACATCGCATGTATTCAACAATAACGACAAATAATCATTAAACAGTCCATTCGCCACCAGAGTGACATTTACAACTGTGTGAGCATTAAAATAAATAACGCTCATCACAGACTATCAATCCATTGATTGACATACAACTAAATATTGGGACTAGTGCATGTCAAATATCATCCCGGTACCCGTGTGGGTTTTCAAACAACAACAGTTTATTTAAATAAATCATTGGTTAATAAATTTAACCAATTCTAATTCGGTTTGAAATATTTTCTATTTAACCAATTTTCACTGCATAAATTATAAATGAATATTAATAATTTAATTTCACTATCACATTAATATTAACATGATTTTTTTATATGCTAAACATTTCAACATCACAAACAACACAATTCAGTCAATTTAAATCGTCCATGGTCTATGAACGAGGAAGGTGGTCTAACATGTACCATATACAATTTATAATAATTAAACTGACAAAAATATACACTGGCAATTCTATATATTTTTCAAGTATGAAAATAAATAAATAACTGTGCAGAATTTTTAGTGAGGAGTTCTTACCTTGGGTTCCACTCCGCCAGTTTTATTTCTGAATTTCTGAACAGTTTGAATTTGAATTTGCCTAAAATTCTTATTTTCTCCGTTTATACTCTAGTCAGTTCTGAAATGTAGTTGTCGACTAGAGGATTCCAACGCAACTGACGGTTCATAAATTCGAGGTCGTATGAGCTAGATATGATCATTTAAAGATCAATTACATTAATAAGATAATTAAAATTTAAATTAAACAATTCATTAACACTTTAATTACATCTCTCTTTGTCGTTCTTCACCGTATCCTTCTATAACAAATAACCTGTTCACGAAAGAGAAACACCACCATCGCTCCACCATATAGGCCACCAGACCACAATCGAGACCCGCCACCATCGAGCCCTACACGCCGCCGCTTCCCCCCAGTCGTCGCACGAACTATGTAACAACCCGTAATTCTGTTAATATTAATATCCACAAATTAAATAATAACTAATCTCAAACGTGAGAATTATGGGAAATGGGCTGCGCCATTGTGTTCGTCTCGGAATTTTGGTCGAAATAGAGTCCGAGTTTGCGAGAATTGGACTTCGTATGAAGAAGTTATGGCCATCGGAATTTCAGAAAATTCAAAACAGATTCAGAAAATTCAAATTTCGAAAATTCCGCCCAAACAGGCTGGGCGGGAAAAATCCCCGCCCAGACCAGGTCGACCTGGGGGTCGACCTGCCCACCAGGTCGACATGGGTGTCGACCTGGGGGTCGACCTGCCCACCTGGTCGACATGGTGTCGACCCTAGGGTCGACCTGGGGGTCGACCTCCCTGGTCGAGTCCAGGCGACCTGGGTGCACCTGAATGGGTTTTTGGGCTGGGTTTTGGGGGCTGTGACGAAATCTGACGGCTCTAATCTATCTTAGGTTTATCTAAAGGCCTAAAACAACTAACTACACCTGTAAATACACCCTAAGACCTAGCCTCCTCTACACACAATTCTATTCTGCTTCTTCTCTGCCTCTGTTCTAAATAAAAATGAAAATGGCGTTGCTACTCTGCTGGAATCAAAACTAGAAGCTAATCAACATCAACCTAAGCAACTCAATTCAAATTAGAGATTAAAGCTTCTGCAACGATTCTACAACAACTAAAGTTCTTTCTTTAATCCAATCAAGGCAAGTGCAGTTATTTTCTGATATAAACGTTAATTCTGATTATGACATGAATTATAAATCTGAATCTGAGGTTATATCTGTTCTGTTCTGTTTGGATCTATCTTATTTTGTATCTCTTTCCTCTTTCTGTTCTATAGCCAGGCTACCACGAGCCTGAGCCAATCTCATAAGAGATTAACATATGCTAAAATGTTTGTGACAATAAAATGAATGATGCATGAATTGGGCATGACCAATAGGTGACTGATGTGAGGAAAGAACATGGACTGTAGCTAGAACAAAATCTGAGACATATGACTGGACATGTTATATTTATAATATAAATTGTACTGAACATATGATTTGGGATAAAGAGAATATGGCTTAGGCATAAAGATTTACATGAGAGTAGGGTATCTATTAATGTAAATGAACACCTAAGTAAGGGATCTTTGGGATATATGATATGCATAGTAATCGATGGCTATATTGGGTATAATTTATGTAGGGATCTTCTGTACTATGCAAGTTTAATAAAAATTTGGAACATATGATATATGGAAAATTCATGACCATAATCTGTTCTATGTAAATTTAATACAAACATAGGGTATATGATAATATTGTGAATCAAGACTATTATTTATGCACGTGAACTTAGGCAAGATTTATAATTAGGCAAGATATGAAACTTTAAGAAGTGAGTAAATCTGTTATATTTGCCTAATTTGCTAGTTTTGTTACATTGCCTAATCTGCTAGTTCTACTCTACTGCTTAGTTTGCTAGATTTGTTCATCTGCCAAATCTGTCTGTTGAAAATGTAAAATCTGCTAGTTTGCTTAATCTGCTAAGTCGCCTAATCTGAGAAATCTGTTATCTGCTATATCTGTTGAGTTGATATAATTAGTCCTCTATTGACATAATCTGAATTGGCTATAGTTATGAATAATTGACATGTATATTAGGTGTGGGTATAAACGGTAAACCATTAATTAATTGGCCGCAAAGATAAACATGGCTAACTCGAGGTTAGAATGAGTTTGCGGCGTAATTCTACCCGGAACCGCCCGACATATTCCAGTGGTCGCAAACAATAGGTTCTAATGTGAGAAGTTAGTCATAACGTGCTTGAAACCCGAGGTTAGACTCAGTTTGCGTCAGAAACCTGCCCGGAAACAACCGGCCTAACCAGTAGCCGCAAACTGTCAGTCTAATGTGAGAGGTCTAGGCATTAGTATTTAATTAATGAAAATCTGAGATAAATATGATGTCTAAAACGTGTTGGGTGGGTAAGGTTAAACCAATTGGACCAATGAATCTGACAAACCCGTTTCGTGAATCCGTAGGCCCAATACAAAGTTAGAT
Organism: Allium sativum; assembly: GCA_030737875.1. Taxonomy (NCBI): domain Eukaryota; kingdom Viridiplantae; phylum Streptophyta; class Magnoliopsida; order Asparagales; family Amaryllidaceae; genus Allium; species Allium sativum. The sequence goes on from CM060919.1 coordinate 206,468,683, forward strand.
AATCTGGAACCAGTTAATCTGTAAGCCTGTTAATCCGAACATCTGATCCGTTAGTCTGAAAACCTGTTAACTTGATTGTCTGATCTGTGAACTAGTTAATCTAAATTTTGTATGTCAGAAACTTGTAGACAAGTTAAACTGAAATCTGTTAGTCTGGGGACACAAGGTTAGGGGGGAATTACTTGTGTCATCTGTTGTTTGGGACCCATATTAGTCAGTAACCCTTTTTGGTATCAAAACTTTGACCCAACAGTAAGTACGGTTCGGGCACGCTTACTGAACTGATTATAAACGGTTCATTCTGATAATGGCGAAGGGTGTTGATGGTGTGTTCCAACCGGGTCATGTGCGTGCATGGATCCCGGTCTGCCTCTGAGGATGTAAGACGCCATGACATCTGTAAATAGGTCTGTGCCAATTGGTTGTCACTTTAGGGAGTGATACACCCTACTGTGGGGCCGACACAGGATATTTATGTATTAGGGAGCCGATCGCTTGGGCTAGGGTTTTAGGGTACACTTAGTTATGTCTGTTTCTGTTGGTACCGTCTGTTTCTGTTGGCTGGCAACACCTGTCTGTTTCTGCGTGGTACCGTCTGTTCGGGTGGTAAAGGCCCAATTATTAGTGTACACCGTATGCTACATTCTGCTTCTGTCTGTTTCTGATCGGGTGGTAAAGGCCCATTACTAGCGTGGAAATTATTCTGTACCCGTCTCTGTTTCAGTTTAAACATTAGGGTGACACCTAATTCTGTTATACTAGTATTAGTGCAGAGAAGTGTAAAGCAATAGCTTATATCATTCTGTTCTTCTGTTGTATTTGCTACCCCTGTTACAGTTATCTCTCATCTAGTTTTATTTTCATGTCATGTTATTATTATCTGTTCATAACTGAAAATCACTGGACTTGCCAGACTTTTGTCTGACCCTTGTTGTTTCGCCTCCTTTCTTCCGTTCCCCCCAGGTTTTGTAGAAGGGAATACTCTAGCTTGATCCATATTTCTTCCGCTTGAAGTGCTCAAAGTATGGCTTATCTTCTTCTGTGGGGATTATGATTTTAAACTATGCATTCTTAAGGCTTTTGTACAAGACTGATATGTTGTACTTGAATTCTGATATTTTGATTTGAAAGGACGTAACCAAGCTTATTTCGGTTTCTGTTGTAATAAAGTTATAAATTTTTCAAGTACTGTTTTATCTGTCTTGTAAGTTTCTGTTCTGTTTCCTAAAATGCTCCACCAAAGTTATGTCAGTGCCATGAGTCCAACATGTATGCAATTTTCCTACTTGATACATATCATTTCTATATGAGTGCACAACATCCATGTGCTGAGTCAATCATTTTGCATCCACAAAAAATGAAAATGCTCACACATCCATAACATGTTTCAAATACATGGTTCGTGACACTTAATTTGGTATAGTTTACATACCAAAAAGCATAAATATGATATAGAGGGGAAACTGGGCCATAGAAATAAATGTAGACAAATTACATTAAAAGAGTAATTGGGAAATAAGTAAATTAGGAATAATTTACTTATAGAATTTGTCCTAAATGAGAAAAGTAAATTTAGACAAATTAAAGATTTATTAACGACATCTCTTTTAATGAAACACCAGAAAGTTCTAGGGTGACAGAGAGGATAGTGTCTAGGCTTGGGTTTGGAAAATACAAGTTTCCTGCTCTCCCTGGCTATCCCTAACTGATCCGGACGGGATGATTACTTTCAAAACCTGATTTGAAAATTAACCAAAACCCTTTTTTGAACTTAGAAAACATGAATATGCCTAACCCGAGGTTAGACTGAGTTGCGATGTAAACCTGCCCGGAACCAACCGTCACATCCAGTAATCACAACAATATCTGTCTAATGTGAGTGGTAGCGGCTTTAATTTATTTAGTTAAAGCTAGAACAAGAATGGTAGCGTTAAGTTAACTAAGAAACTTAACCAATTCAACAAGATAACCAAACCGATGGGTGGGGTTAGGTTCATACAGACACAGTTAAGCTAGAATGGGAGGGTTAAGTCTATAGGAACACATAACCAACTTAACACAGTCGAGCTAGAATGGGAGGGCTAAGTCCATAGGGACACTTAGTCAATCTAACATGTTAACTAGACTAGAAGGTGGGGTTAAGTAAAGTTAATACACATAGCCAAATTAACATGTTAACTAGACTAGAGGTTGGGGTTAAGTAAATACACTTAGCCAATTTGATATGTTATCTGGGCTAGACCGTAGGGTTAATTAAACTAGAACACTTAACCATCAGATTGTGATAAAAGAATAGGGTTAAGTCTAAACATGAAGGGATAATACTTAACCATTAATAACATGTTAGTTAAAACAGACGGGAAAGGTTAAGTTAAAAAGGAACACTTAACTAATACAGGGTGAATGGGTAGGGTTAAGTAATAAGAAATACTTAACCAATATAACCTGGTTTGTGGTGCGGTTAAGTCAACATGAATTACTGATAACACTTAACCAGTATAACAGGATGAATGAAGAGGGTTAAGTTGGCTTGAATTGACTAGTGACACTTAACCAATCCAAATTGACGGGAAAGGGAACTAAGTAGTAAACCTTGGTTAAGAAAACAATGATTCTGGGAACTAAGTGGTAAATCTTAGTTAGTAAAACTAAGTAGTAATTCTTAGTATAACACGAGAAGGAGCGAATGTCCGTCTGAGTAGAAAGAAGGCTCCAACGAATTGGGTTGCGAAGCCCGAGGCTTCGAGGGGACGTGAGGGTACTCTTGGTATCCCTCTGTGAGGCCGCAGATGATCCTCCTGGGCCCACATAGGTTAAGGTCTGCGTAGAAGAACCAGGGGTATGCCTTGGTTGCAATACATGGCAACCTAAAGACCAAGATGGACCAGTGTGATTCGGCGAGAAGACGGTAGCCCTGTGATAGCAACTCATCGTCTACCATCCATCTTGAGTCAATCGAGATACGTGAAGCGGAAAGGCGGAGAACTCCAAAAGACCATATACTTGCTATCTAGTTATGGTTGCGGATGGTCATAGGATAGTGGGGCACCGGGGGCCGGCGTATAGTTCTCATTTTACAAAGTGTGCCTTTCATTAGTTGAGGGAGGGGTCAAGTGGGACCATAGCCACTGGAATAAAAACAGACCTTAGCATCTTCATCGGCAGATATCTGAAAGCTCCCGACCGAGTTCTGTGTTTCTTGATTTGCCCTGCCACAGGACTCGGGCCGCACATTACAGGACATGTGCATCTAGACAGGCGATAACGATTCGCGATACATGCGTGGGGAAGTATAGGAACATATACCACTCTAGGTAGTGTGTCCTAGACTTGGGGGCATCGTTCGACATGTAGCATAATCCCTAGTTGAACTAGGTGGCATAAACCCTGAATCCGAAAAGCGTTCAGCAGATAGCGTAAACTCTAGTTGAATCTAGAAAGCACTTGGTAGAAAACCCTAGATTAAATCTAGGTAACAAATAATAAATGTATGCCTGAAGGCAATGGAAGCTACAGGGATTGGGATCACGTTATCATTACTAGTTGGCACACTAGTTAGGCGGTACAGAGATATAGAAACCAGTATAACAAGGAAATAGCGAAGCGGCGAAAGTATTACAGCGTATCCAGTTTATCTTATCTTAGCATATCTTGTGCTACCTTGTCTAATCTTGTTGACCCTATCTTCATGGTGTAATCTTGTATTCAGTTAATTCATGTTGTTTTGTTTTTTCCATGTTCACATGCTAGAAGTTACTGAACTTACTCAGGCTTTATGTCTGACTCTGTTTTTCTTTCGTCTTCTTTTCTTCCGTTCCCCCCCCAGGTAGTAAAGGAGGGAATAGTTTAGCTTAGGTTAAGTTGGACTGCCACTCTTTCCCAGCTTGAAGATTTGTCGAAGTTTGCTTGGATTCTCTTTTCAGATGCTATGGCTGGCTCTTGTTAAAATCGGGGAATATAAATGTTGTTTTTATGCTTCTTTATTTTGTAAGACAGATGATACTCTGATATTGTAAAGAAACCGTTGTACAAACTATTTTATCAATAAAGCAAAGTTTTATTTTCCGCTATTTAATTTCTGTCTGTCTTGTAATTTATCTGCATCTTTTACCCTAAATGCTCGACAGAACTTAGTGCATTCCCTTTGTGAGTGACACTAACGGATGTGGGGTGTTACAAACTTTGATGCTCCAGATCGCCTAGGAAAACACCTTGAAACCGCTGACTTCGAGCAAGGATTGATCATGGATATCAATGCTAAGAATGATCATAGTGGTATGTAGTTGAAGAGGGGAAAGAGGACCATAATTTTTCCTTTAGAATCATGAACAAATTTGAAGCCGATTGGTAGGATTTTGGTCATGAATCTTGGACCGTTTCAGCCTTTCATCTAAGTGGCGGCTAGGGTTTCTCAAATGGAAGGGAGGGGGTTTTATAATAAATTTTATTATATTTTTTTATTTAATTCCCAAAATTCTTGTTTATTGATACGAACTCCAATCCGAACCCAACGACTGTCGCCCTTAGCTAAATACCCCCATTCCGGACACAATAGGATAGGTTTCGTAAGACAATTCTATAATTTCAATCAGTTTTCATAAAAATTAAAATATAAATTAATATATATATATTGAATTTAATCATACATTTTAATTTACCGAGGCCACACACTAACTCCAAAAATTCCAAAAAATATATATCTAGCTTTGTTTTGACGATACGGTCCTAATAAAACTAATTTCGTCAAAGTTGGAGACTGTTTGAAAAATGGCCATTTTCTTGTCAATCCAATTTGAATAAAATTGACCAAACATGTTTTAATTTACTGCGCTTACATATTAATTCCAAAAATTATGAAAATTGGAATCTAGCAATAATTTGACATTCCGTGTCCGACAAAAGCGGTTTCATCAAAAACGGAGGTCGTTTGCAAAATGGCTATTTTCAAGGGTTATATATTATATAAAAAATATATAAATTCCATAGCAACTATTCTAAATTTTAAACTGGACATAACTTTCAATTTATATTATGAAATATGGGTTTCCTACATTTGTTAGAAAGATATTGTTAAGCAGATTCAAATATTTTTAGTTTTACTAAAATCTGATTTATTTTGAATCCTGTACATTCATTTGAAATTTGAAATTTGAAATTGAATTTTCAAACTACTGCGCCAATTCAGGCTCGTTTTATAATTAAAATAAATTTATTCGTTCTAACTTCGATATAAATAAATTTTAAATCGTTATTATTTAAAATAAATCATTTTAAATATTCTAAATCCATTCAAATAGCTAAAATAAAAATTTTAAATTGGTTCTGAAAATCCGGGTTGTTACAATCTCCCCCACTTAAAATCTTTTTGTCCTCGAAAAGGAACAGAGCTGAAAGTTGTTTAACTAACCATCTCAACTTTCGTTCTGGCTTCATTCTTCAACTTTTCAGTTTCTAAGAATTTCTAATTTTTCAAAAATTTCGCTAACACCCTAAATTTTCGAAAAATTTCGCCATAACCTCCTTTGTACGGGGATATCTTTAAAACCGCAACTTGCCTCATAGGGCCCTCACCAATCCAAAAGAAAAGGCCAAGCGACTAGCCAATTGGCTCATAAAATCATCCGAACCGAATAAATTAGTAAACATGTACCTATTTGTCGGGCATACAATTTTATTTTTCTTCTCTAGCCCCTTGCTACGACCTGTTCAATGTATATACATGTATATGCATGCAATTTCAACCAATTATCAATTCAGTGAAATATTTGATTTGATTTGGCTAAATTTACTTTCATTTTTCTTATTTATTTTATGGTTCCAATATATTTTTATTAATCAAACTAATAATCAAACAACACAACCAGCAATCAATTAGTTGATTAAATTTTTAAATGCATAACTTTTATATATAGTCAAAAATCATATTTCAGTGCAAATCACAACAATAAACCCTATCTAGTTTTGGTTCTCACACCAGTCAATTGGAAATATATAGACATCCCACTTTTGAAGCTCGGACATAAACACTGATGATGATGCATCATCATCAGAATTATCCCCGGGCGACTAGAGCGTGATTCTATATCTACCTGGTATATTGTAGGCTTTGTATATATGCTAGCTAGGCGTACATGCAGATCTCTATATACTCGATTGTCCAAAATCAATATGAAATAAAATATTCAAATATGTATAATGTGATATAATTTTCAAAACAAGATTTGTTTTCATTTTTATTTTAAAATAACACTTTTCCGACTCATTCTAGGATACTACTGATCCCATCTCTAATGAGTCATTCTCATTGGGTATTACTAATCCAACCTCTGATGAATTCTTTCGTTTGGTTCTAAAGTGCCTTGTTCTCGAGCCCTGTAAACCAAAGCTCTGATACCACACTGAAACAGCCCAAACTTCCCCTTGCGGGAAAGCCCGGATTGCTTTGAGAACATGACACATCGAAACACAAACAATAGAACATTTCATTGCTATTACAACAATTACATCAGAGTGCAAGAATATTCCGGAATATGAATAAATATTACAAATTGGAAATAAAATATCAGAGATTTAGTAAATTACAAAGCAGCGGAAAAATAATACATAACACAACTGTAAGAAATACACGGATACAGAGCGTTTCGAATATAGCTCCAGCTATAAACCAGGATCTTGGGAAAATAAATTTGCAAAACCAAAACTACTAGCTGCCTGTGAGGAAAATAGGGGCACCAAGAGTTTTGGTACAAACAATAAAATCCAGGTCAGTCACGGAACTGGTATGAGAACCAAAATAGTTATTAACTTCTTTGCTTTAAAAGTTGGGGAAATCATGGGACCACGCCGTATAACACGGAACGGGTTTACTCCACATGAACCTCAGTTTAAAATAAAACAACGCAATGCTTTTGAAAAATGAAGCTATTATAAGACTCAGGTCCCGTCACACAATGCAACGTAAGCCGGAGGATAGAGTTTTTTCTTATAATAGCCAAACATGCTTGATACTTATAAAACAAATTATTTTGATATTATAAGTGCATAATGTTTAAAAACAACTTCAAATATAAATGTATCAATCATAGACGGCATGGGTACCCTATATCATGTCTCCATGCTAGTTTTACAATCAAAACCGCACGTGTCGTATTTGAAGTTGGATTTCCATCATGAACCAAGGCAAGGGATCATCCTTACCGAATTCAAGACAATCTAGCCCATGTCTCAAGATAAAGCCGCAACTGCACCTAGGAGATTGCAAGGCTAGTCCACACTTACGTTAGTGGATTAGTTATTCCTGAACAATACGTTTCCCCGTCCTATGGGGCGTAAATCAAGAGCCACTAGGGACTCAAATCCTAGGTACCTCACATTCCATTATCCGCATAAGTAAAAGTGTCTGGGCTCCATACCATGACACCACTCCTAGCTAGAAAGAAACGCATGCCCTCCCTGCCGTCCTCTCCCGTTTCTGGTTCATACCGGGGTGTGAGCCTCGCGAAGTAACGCTATACACAAAGCTATGCTAATTAAAGTTGTGCTTGATCATCAACCACAAGGCTCTGCTTTTCAACAAAAGCCTTGATCATTTGTATCTTGGCATGCCACACTGACAATTCACACCATGTAACTGATGTCTATCGATATATGACCTCTGAGCTCGTACGTCTCAAAGAAGGGTGTTAAGCAAGAGAATAAATTCTCTGCCAACAAACATATATATATTTAATAGAAATCAATCAGCACAGAATAAAATCCAATGTCAGACACATATCTATTTATAAGTCCGTTCCGGGTCTAAACGAAACCGAAGGCACCTTATTCCTCATCCCATATTTCCAATACAGTAGAGAGGTCCTCGCATATATTCATCAATCTCCAAGTACGTCTGGACGATCACTACTTATTACCTTGTCTTGGATGTACAGCCCAATCAAGATATCAGTAATCATCTGATCGATGTCAAGAACTCTGGTCTTCAACCACCGTCTTCATCGTCGACTTTTAATCGTCATAGTAACTATTCAGAATAGGTTAAACCCGGTGTTTCCAAATAATTCGCATATTTTATAATCAATAATAAAGTGCTATAAAAACACATCATATGCCTCATTCCAATTTAGAACATTCTATTAATAAAATATTCACATTATTAGGGAAAGATTCCCATTAATTTTATCAAAAATAAATTCTTTTAAATTTATTCTTAAATCTTCCTTTGTATATCCATTTTAAAAGATTTTATTAACTAGTTGGGATTATCGAATCTTACCGCAATAATCATTTAATATTTTTCAATCCCAACCTATTTATCCCATGGAGAAAAACTGGTAGCACTCCATATCTAACACCCTTTGTGTTCTGAGTAAAATTAGTTACCCTTTTACGTTCAAATCTAATTAAAGAATTAACTAGGAGTAAAACTGGTGGTACTCCATTTTCGATCATTTCAAGTATTCGATAAATTTAATTATCTCATTCCATTCAATCTAATTAAGAATTTATAAAAACTCCAAATTGGTTTTAATATAAAAAATCATTACCTTATGATTATTCAAATTTAAGAAATTAATCTTATCTTTAACTGGGTTAAAGAACTAATGTCATTTAAAACACAGTTCACGATAAATCCACAATCATCTTCCATTAAATATGGAATCTTCATAGAAATCAGATCAATATATAATCGATATAAATTTCTGTATCAAATTAATAATATAAGTGGAATAGCGGCAAGGCCTTTTAAATTCCATATATAGCAATGGTCTTTATTCACAGAAGCTCATCTCAATTATTACCAAATCGAATTCCATTCAATTCCAATTCAATATACTAAATTGGAAAACTTTACTTTGGAAAATTTCCATTTAAATCTTAATAAAAGATTTATAAATTCCAAATTATATTCTCACCGTTGATTTGGTTAAAGAACAAATGCCGTTTAAAACATAGTTAACAATGAACCCAAATCACATTTCATTTTATTCCAATTACCAAATATAATTGGAAACTCTAATAACCTTAATTAGAAGATTGATAAATTCCAAAATTCATATTTTCACTGTTAATCGGGTTAAAGCACGATTGTCTTTAAAAACACAGTTCACAATAAACCCACAATCAACTTTCATTTCAATTCCAATATAATACTAATTAATTGTTAAACTTCTCTAAATCTTAATTAAAAGATTTATTCTTTACTCAACTGGGTTTAAGAACAGTGTTATTTAAGATAACATTCACGATAAACCCAAAAATCCAGTTCCACTTCAATTCGTACACTAGAAAATTTGATTATAATAAAGCCACCACAAATCTAATTTATTATTTCTAAAATAATTGGATTATTATTCTAGTTAATAACTAGTTCATTTCGATAAAAATATATTTCTATCTTTTCAGACTTATAATTTTTCATCCAAAATCTTTCCAAATTATTAATTATGATTTTACATAATTTTTCCATATTTTTAATAATTTTATTAAAGCCCGTACAGTCGGTTTCCAATAACGGCCACCGAATTGCATCCATAGCGACCCTTTTTGAAATTGATTTGGACATAATTCCAAATACAGACATTAGATTTCAAATCTCTTAAATTCATTGGAAAGCTCTTTTCGATATGAACTCAACAGTTCCAGGTTTAGGAGAATCCGACGGTCGGATCTTCCGATACATCAATTTGAAGCTAATGGTCGAAATTCGTGAATGGTCGCTGCGCGATTCGTTTTATTCAGGCCATTAAATATATATAATATATACTATATATAATTCGTTGATTTCCATTTAAAACGTATTTTATAAAATATTTATAAATTTGTTAAAAAAATGATTTTAACTTCATTTTCACTTTTAAATCAAAATTGAATATTCTATATTTTCATCATATTAAAATGATAATATTTTCAAAATATTAGATTTTTAAATCACTTCTTTTCTTTATAATGAATCTAACATACATCAAAAATGCTATTTTTAATATCTAAACGTTTGCTCTAAAACATGTTTTCTAATGAATCTACCATACATTAAAAATGCTATTTTTAATATCTAAACACTTTCTCTAAAACATATTTCTTTTTTAATGATCAAATCATTTTTAACATATGCAATTCTTTTAATCAACATTAACATGTAAAAAGTTACAATTTTAATGACAAATCCTACTTTAACCTATGATCATTTTTAATGAATCAATACTACAATAAAGATGTAATTTTTAATGTTAACATATTTTATTCAAAACGATGAATATATTGTTTATTCATACATTCAATAAAAAGGTGATTCTTATTGTATAAAAATTTTCTTTTCAAACTATGAATATTTTGTTTATTTATACATACAATAAAAATGTGATTTTTATTGTATAAACATTTTCTTTTCAAACGATGAATATTTTGTTTTTTATACATACAATAAAAATGTGATTTTTATTGTATAAACATTTTATTTTACAACGATGAATATTTTTTTTATTTATACATACAATAAAAATGTGATTTTTATTGTAGAAACATTTTCTTTTCAAACGATGAATATTTTGTTTATTTATAGATACAATAAAAATGTGATTTTTATTGTTAAAACATTTTATTTTAAAGTATTCTTTATTTTAAAAGATTCTTTATTCTAAAAATATTCTTTATTTCTTAAAATCGGAATGCGACTCAATCAATTACAATATAATTTCAGTTATATGGATTTCATACATCACATGTATTCAACAATAATGACAAATAATCATTAAACAGTCCATCCACAACCAGAGTGAAATTTACAACTGTGTGAATATTAAAATAAATAAATAATGCTCATTACAGACTGTCAATCCATCGATTGATATATAACTAAATATTGGGACTAGTGTGTGTCAAATATCATCCCAATACCTGTGTGGGGTTTTCTAACAACAACAGTTTATTTAAATAAATCATTGGTTAATAAATTTAACTAATTCTAATTTGGTTTGAATTATTTTCTATTTAACCAATTTTCACTGTACAAATTATAAATGAATATTTATAATTTAATTTCACTACCACATTAATATTAAAATGACTTTTTTATATATTAAACATTTCAACATCACAAACAACACAATTCAGTCAATTTAAATCGCCCATGGTCTATGGACGAGCAAGGTGGTCTAACATGTACCATATACAATTTATAATAATTAAACTGATAAAATCTACACTGGCAATTCTATATATTTTTCAGTTATGAAAATAAATAAATAACCATGCAGAATTTTCAGTGAGGAGTTCTCACCTGGGGTTCCACTTCGCTAGTTTTATTTCAGAACAGTTTGAATTTGAATTTTCCCAAAATTCTTATTTGCTCCATTTATGCTCTAGTTAGTTCTGAAATGTAGATCTCGACTAGAGGATTCCAACGCAACTGACGGTTCGTAAATCCGAGGTCGTATGAGCCAGATATGATCATTTAAAGATTAATTACATTAATAAGATAATTAAAATTTAAATTAAACAATTCATTAACACTTTAATTACATCCCTCTTTGTCGTTCTTCACCGTGCCCTTCTGTAACGAATAATCCATTCGCGAAATAGAAACACCACCATCACTCCACCATATAGGCCACCGAACCACAATTGAGATCCGCCACCGCCGAGCCCTATGCGCCACCGCTTCCCCTCATTCGTCGCACGAACTCCGATGCTCCAGATCGCCTAGGAAAACACCTCGAAACTGCTGACTTCGAGCAAGGATTGCTCACGGATTTCAACACTAAGCATGATCATAGTGGTATGTAATTGAAGAAGGGAAAGAGGATCATATTTTTTCCTTTAGAATCATGAACCAATTTGAAGCGGATTGGAAGGATTTTGGTCATGAATCTTGGAGTGTTTCAGCCTTTCATCGAATTGGCAACTAGGGTTTCTCAAACGAAAGGGAGGGGCTTATATGATAAATTTTATTATATTTTTTATTTAATTTATTTAATTCCCGAAATTCTTGCCTATTGATACGAACTCCAATCTGAATCCAACGACTATCGTGCCTAGCTAAATACCCCCATTCTGGACACAATGGGATAGGTTTTGTAAGCCAATTCTATCATTTCGATCAGTTTTCATTAAAATTAAAACACAATTAATATATATTGAATTTAAACATACATTTTAATTTACCGGGGCCACATACTAAATCCAAAAATTCCAGAAAAATTATATCTAGCTTTGTTTAGACAATACAGTCCTAACAAAACAAATTTCATCGAATTTGGAGACCGTTTGAAAAATGGCCATTTTCTGGTCGATCCAATTTGACTGAAATTGACCAAACACGTTTTAATTTATTTCTCTCACATATTAATTCCAAAAATTATGAAAATTGGAATCTAGCAATAATTTGACATCCCGGATCCAACAAAAGTAGTTTCGTCGAAAACGGAGGTCGTTTGCTAAATGGTTATTTTCAATGGCTATATATTATATAAAATATATAAATTCCATAGCGACTATTCTAAATTTTAAACTGGACATAACTTTCAGTTTATATCATGAAATCTGGGTTTCTTACATTCGTTAGAAAGATATTGTTAAATAGATTCAAATATTTTTGGTTTTGCTGAAATATGCTTTATTTTGAATCCTGTACATTAATTTGTAATTTGAAATCGAATTTTCAAAATGCAGTGCCAATTCAGGCTCGTTTTATAATTAAAATCAATTTATTCGTTCTAACTTCGATTTAAATAAATTTTAAATCGTTATTATTTAAAATAAATCAGATTCTAAATCCATTAAAATAACTAAAATAAAATTTTTAGATTGGTTCAGAAAATCCGGGTTGTTACAATATCACTTAAAAAAAATATTTTTATCGCCCTAAGCATTACTTATTTGCTATACCAATCATAACCGATTTAACCCAAAACTAATTGACTACAAGTGAGTGTAGGGTTTTCACCTAGTACTCCATTCCGCTAATCTTTTAGGGCAAGAACCTCTAGCTTTGCGACACCTCACTACCACTCAAAAATTCAAAGATGCAACTTTCTAACCCAAATATTTTAAAACTACAAAATAGATATATTATATATAGTATATATAAGTGGAAATGTGGAACTTTTCATGGGTTTAAGGGCTTGGAACCTTAGCGGGACCAACGACATAGGGTTTGGGAGGGGTTGCGCCTGCTGTGGTGGGGTGTGGGGCTAGGTGTGAGTTTTTGAGGCCCTAAGGCTATGAACTTGGGAGCGAAAGGGAAAGCAGCTAGGGTTTTAGGGTTTGAAAGTGGCAAAATTGGATTTTTAAGGCTTTTAAGGGTAGGTGAGGCCATGTCTTGAGGATGAGGGCTGGTGCACAGGTAGTGGAGGAGGAGGAGGTGCAAATTTGGCTCGTGTTGGTTGGGGTGGTGGAGGTCATGTCTGGGAGGTGAAGGGATGGAGAGAAAATGAGAAAAAAGGAGGAAAAGTTATTTATTTTATAGAAAGTGGAGATATGTGACAACAAGGAATTTCGCTCAATCCGAATCAGTAGCTAAACTGATCTAGACCTTTCGAAACGCCTGATTGTTTGAGAACACGACAAAATAGAACACAAACAGAAGAACATTTCATTGTTTATTACAACAATTCCATCAGAATATAAGAATATACAGAGTATAAATGAATAAATTACATTTGATAAATAACAGAGATTACAATAAATTACATAGCAGCGGAAAAACAATATAAAACACAACTGAAAATAATGCACGGATACAGAGCTTTCCGAACATCGTTCCAGCTGTACATCAGGATCCTGTGAATATAAATCTGCAAAACCAAAACTACTAGCTGCCCGTGTGGAAAATAGGGGCACCCAGAGTTTAGGTTAAAACAATAAACTCCAGGTCAGTCATGTGACTGGTATGAGAACTAAAACAATTATTAATATTTGTTTTTAAAGTTAGGTAAATCAAGGGACCACGCCGTATAACACGGAACGGGTTTCCTCCTAAGAATACCAGTGCAGAAAACAAACAGCGCAATGCTAAATAAAGAACAATGAAGCTATTATAAGACCCAAGTCCCATCACACAATGCAACGCAAGCCGGAGGATAGGGTTTTCCCTTATAATAGCCAAATATGCTTGATACGCGAAATTTCATCTTATATTATTACTATAAGTGAAGAAAACAACTTCAAATATAAATGTATCAATCATAGACGACATGGGTACCATATATCATGTCGCCAATACTAGGCTCTACAATCAAAACCGCAAAATGTCATATTTGGAAATTGGATTTCCATCATGGTGGCTCCTGATTCGAAAGATCGATCGCGTAGTGCCATCTCAACGGCTTACGTCTCGGCTAGAGAAAACACCGTAATGCACATCCGCACTTTTGGGAAATCGAGTATCACTGCGGCTTACGTCCCGGCGAGAGAAAACACCGCTTACCCTATCCCTCTGAGCACTAAGCTCAATCTCGGTCGACCGAATCCACGACACCACGAAGGTGCCCATCCACGAAAAAGCATACTGATCAAACCATCAGTTTACCACCATACCGGGGTGTGAGGCTCGCGAATCAACGCTATACACAAAGCCATGCTATATTAAAGCTGCGCTTTGATCATCATCCACCAAACTTTGCTTTTCAACAAAAGTCTGGATCACTGCATCTCAGCATGCCACACTATCAATCCATATCGTACCACTGATTTCTGCCAATGTATAACCTCTAAGCTCGTATGTCTTAGAGAAGGGCGTTAAGCAAGAGAATAAATTCTCCGCCGCCAAACAGATATATATTTAGCAGAGATCAACGAATACAATATAAAGGAATACAATGTCAGACACACCATCCATTCACAAGTCCGTTCTGGGTCTGAACGAAACCGGAGGCACTTTCCTCGCATATCCGTCGACCTCCAAGCACGTCTGGATGGCTACCACTTCAGCCCCCTTCAAGGTAGCTACTCCCATCCTGAGCGTCAGTAGCACCCATCCATTCGATGTGAAGATCGTCGGTCTTGCACCGTCTTCAATCTCTTCGACTTATCGTCGAATCGGTTATTCAAAATGGGTATAGACCCGGCCTTTCTGAATAACCCACGTATATAATGAACAATTGTTTTACAAACACAACATACGCCTCATTCCAATTCAGATATTCACACTCCTAGGGAACAGTTCCCATTAATTTTATCAAAGATAAATTCTTTTAAATTTATTCTTTAATCTTCCTTTGGATATCATTTCAAATCATATTATGGTTTTCCAAACTAGTCGGGATTAGCGAACCACACCGAAGTAATTATTTATTTTATTTCCCAATCCCAACCTATTTATCCCATGGAGCAAAACTGTTATTACCCCGTAACTAACACCACGGTGTTATCGGTAAATTTAATTACCATTTCACGTTCAAATCTAATTAAAGATTTAACTATCGCTTTGGAGCAAAACTGGTATTACTCCATTCTCGCTCAATTTCTAAATTTGATAATTTAGATTATCAATTCACATTTCAATTTAATTGTTGATTCATTAAAACTCCTTTTACTGGGTTAAAGAACTAGGTGTTATTTAAAACACAGTTCACGACAAACCCAAATCACATTCTATTTATTATCGGGTTAAAGAACTAGTGTTATTTAAAACACCGTTCACAATAAACCCATTTCAAATCCAATCAAATATATTAGAAATTCCGATTATTTAAAACCCCTTTTTAAATCTAATTTCTTTATTTAAAAATAATTGGGTTTTAAATTTAGTTCAAAACTAGTTCATTTCGATAAAAATCTATTTTTATCTTTTTAAATATGGAGTTTTTCATCCCTAATTTTCCCAAATCATTTCTTATGACTTTACACTAATTATTACTATTTTTAATAATTTTATCAAGGCCCGTACAGTCGATTTCCAACAATGGCCATCGAACTGCACTTACAGCGACCTTTTTCAAATTTGATTTGGACGTATCTCCAAATCCAACCGTTAGATTTCGAATTTCTAATATTCGTTAGAAAGCTCTTTTCGATACGAACCCAATGGTTCCGGGTTTAGGAGAATCCGACGGTCGGATATCCCGTAATGTCCGTTTGAAATAAATGGTCGAAATTTACGAACTGCCGCGGCGCGGCGCGTTCTATTCCGGCCATTATATTATATATATAATATATATAATATATATTTCGTCGATTTCTATTTAAAATGAATTATATAAATAGTTTTGAATTCGTTTCAAAAACAATTTCAACCTATATTTCAAATTCAAATCAAAATTGAATTTTCTATTATAAATTCTTCTTACTTTCATTTCTATTTGATTTCAATTTAAATCGATTTTAATTCGATTCGAATTCATTTCGTTTTCTATTCAATTCGAATTCATTTCGTTTTCTATTCAATTTGTTTCGAAATCATTTTATATTCAATTCATATCGAAATCGTTTTATATTCAATTCATATCGAAATCGTTTTATATTCAATTCCTATCGAAATCGTTATATATTCAATTTTAAACGTACATTTCAAACTACCGGGGCCACATATGAACTCTAAAAATTCCCAAAAAATATTTTCTAGCTTTGTATTGACGATACGGTCCTAACAAAACTAGTTTCGTCAAATTCCGAGACCGTTTGAAAAATGGCCATTTTCCAGTCGATTAAAATCAACTAAAACTGGTCAAACGCGTTTTCCTTCGCCACGCTCACATATTGATTCGAAAAATTACGAAATTTGAAACCTAGCAATAATTCGACATCGCGGATCCAACAAAAGTGGTTTCGTCGAAATCCGAGGTCGTTTGCAAAATGGCTATTTTTAAGGGCCCGAATTCCATAGCGACTATTCAGAATTTTCAACTGGACATATCTTTTGATTCCCACTATGAAATCTTGATTTTTCGGATTCGTTGGAAAGATATCATCAATTAGATCCTAACGTTTTTGGTTTCACTAAAATCCGGATTGTTTTGCACCCGGTACATTCGATTGAAGTTTGAAATCGAATTATCGAACTACCGCGCCATTTTCAATTCTATTTATATTTATATAATTATTTATATTCTAACGACGGCGTATATAATATATACGTTCTAATTTTATTCAAAATAAATTTCTCGTTGATTTTATTTAAAATAATTCATTTTAAATAATCAAAATTCGCTAAAATTGCCAAAATAAAAATTTTAAACTGGCCCAGATTTTCCGGGTTATTACAAGATAGCTAGGATTATTACAACTCAAAAGCGGAGAGTATTGGATAAGTGAAGTGTCGGCGTAGTAGATAGAGGAGAAAGCATAAGGAGGGCTATAAAGTCTTAAAAAATCATTAGAAAAATATATGTGCTTTTACAAAGGTGAAGTTCATTTCAACTTTTACGTGCGTTTATCGCTCATATGAACAAACAGTGAATCCGATTGATGCTAAATTTTTAAACATACCGTATTTCGTAATTACGGATCCAATGAAATAGGTTTCGTCGAATTTGGAGTTCGTTTGACCATTGGTCTTATTATTTTATTACATTAGTACTTAATTTTGACTGAATTTCCCGATACACGTTTATTTTTCGTACGCTCACATACTATGTAACGTCCCAGATTTTCTGCCATTTAATTAGAATATTTAAATTTGTTTAAATATTATATTGGTAATATAATGGATTTTTAATCGAATTTATTACTTTAAAATAGAGTTCGAATATATATATTTATATATTAATTAAAACGAGCTCGAAACGTCGCGGTAGTTCGAAATTTTCGATTTGAATTTTAACTGAGTATACAGGATCCGATATACGTCGGATTTCTGCGAAACAAGAAATGTTGGAACCGTATTGATGATAATTTTCTAACGAAAGAGAAAAATCCAGATCTCGCGTTACAGATTGTTAATTATGGCCAATTCAAATTTTTAAATAGTCGCTATAGAAAATCGTTATAAAATGATAACGTTTAATAAATAAAATATTAAAAGTTTAGATATATATATATATAATCGGATATTGTTTAAACCGAATTTATGAATGTCGTGTTTGGAATCCAACTTAGTTATTTGAAGTACTTAGCCTTATTTGAAGTAAGCAGTATTTCATTTGAGTATGTCGGTAACATCAGACTATTATATTCAACTGTTTTGAATTTAACTTATATGGTACTGATATTTTGTTTAAGATTTAAAAGTAGCTAACCTAAAGATTTTGTACCATAGGCCATCAGCTTTTAGACTTGGTTCGCAAATCAAATAAAACCCATTACATTCTCATACAACAAGTTAGAATAAAGGTAAAAGTTGCTGCATATTAACTTAAATAATTCATAGCATTTCTGTTTATATAAAACAAACAAAGGAAACGATTACCATATATATAGAGTAAGAACAACTTTAAAAATCAGAAAGAAGAAAGAAAAGAAAGAGAAAAAGAAATAATAAGAATTCATTTCAAATAAGAAATTCATTCGACTCAACACGTCCTGGAGTGGAAAATACAATTTTCTCTAATATATATATACATTATGAGCAGCTAAAACAGATTGGACATCAAATACAGAATGTTACAATTCAAATACATAAGCAAGTAGACTTCATAAACAAATTTAAGCAAAAGGCTGTTGGGTTATCCATCTATATCAGTGCTGCATGTCCTGTTGCATCCTAGAAACAGTAAACCAAATGGCCAATATCCAATGACCTAAAAATGAAGAAAAGAGGAAGATCATGAAATAGATAAACTAGAAACAGTAAATTAAACAGTTTTTATATATATTCATAGGTACAGAAAATGTCATGAACCATCATTGTTTTATACATATAAAATGGGAAGGAAATCTACCATAACCATGTTCAAATATCTAATTGAATAGACAGCTCATAGCTGGAGCAGCATGGTTTTCCAAATACCCAATATACTATAGAAATCCGAGTACCCAAGTTAATATATATCCAACCAACTAACCAAGGATCCTGTAAGTCCAATACAAAATGACAGAAAATCTTATGAAAAAAAATCTGTTCTACCATACATATATATACGGCAAATCAAACCTACAAATTGAACAGACAGTAACACCAATACAGCTTGCACAGGAATTATATAAAATTAAAATCGTACAGACCATGTGAATGGACAGTGTATAGTTGTATCAAATCTTCATAGGGACAGTTTGATGTTGGGTGTTTTCGGAAGAAATCAAATGGAAATCTGCACCCTTCCATGTCAAAAATCTCACAGCACAAGCTGAAATGAAATAACAAACTCCAAAGAACTAGACTGAACAAAACCTAAACCCTATGATTCAAAATCGAATTGACATCGTTCTTATCAGGATCAAACCGCAAGTATAAATAGAGGTTACACATCCCCATTTTGTCTCGGAACACAACCAATTCGGAACCACAAATCAAAAAAGAAAAAAAAGAAAAAAAAACAATACAGTAAATTAAAAACAAAATACTTATCTTGCTCTTCAACTCGGTAGTGGTATCAAAGGAGTTCGTGGTGAGATTTCGTTCTCGGGTTACACGATGGGTTTGAGGGTTGGTGGAACCTACGGTGGTTGATCGGAAACAAGGGGGAGTAGCTGGTGAAACGCCGTGGGGTCCGGCGTTGACAACGGTGGAGGAGGATCGTGGGTTTCGGTCATTTCTAGGGTTTCCATTTTCTTGCTCTGGAGTTGTTGACGGCTGATAAATTGTGAAGGGGACGAGGGTTTCGTGGTTGTTTATGGTGAAAAGGTGGGCGGGTTCAATTGGGTAATGGGCTGAACGAACCAAGGGTAAGGCCCAATCCTTTTTATTTTATTAGGGTTTGCTTAGTTTAAAATTTATATAAATTTCAAATATTGATATCAAATGCAAACGTAATTAGATCTCGGCGAAACGAAAACGTTGGGACCGTGAAAACAAGTACTACGCGATGGATGAGGTCTGAGTAGGGCAGGCAGCAGCTGGATTTTTCAGAAAAATGAAACGTCGTTTAATTCAACTGAAACAAGCTGATTTATCGACAGATCGAATTCAAAGGTGAGTTAAACTCACTCAGTTATTTCCCGCTTATATTTTATAAGTTGGGTTTTTATTTTTGTGTGCTATGGTTGCTAGTGATTGACTAATTGCTGATAAATATTCATATATGGTTGAACTGATGAAATTAAACGTCGTTTAATTTCAGTGAAATCCAAATCGTTATTTTTAACGATTGGTTCCAATTGAGGTAAGTTACCTCAATGGTCACGTTTATAAAATAAACGTGTTTTTAACAAATGAATTGTTTGATTGATTGTTATGGTCAACCTTGAATTGTCATTATAAACTGTTATGAGACCATTACTGAATTGTTTTGATGGTTGAATATTGACCTGATGATTTACCATTTGTTTGGTTTAAACCAATGGGTATTATTGGTTGAGTGGTTGGCAGTACATGGCCTGTGAATTTACCGTTTTATAAATATCGATCTACTGTCAGATAAATCGACGAGATAAGTTATAAAATTTATTTTATAAATGAAAATATATTTTTAAATCAATTAATTGAATTAAAGTCGTAAAAAGGAAATAAATATTTATTATTTACGAATTGAGTTATAATTGGTTTTAAATGATTTTACAAAGAAAAGTGATAAAAGAAAGAGTTTATAGAAGTTGACAGCAGAGAAAAACCAAGGTTTTACCTACGGGTTGGATTACTTAGACAATTTGTTTTTAAACAATTAAAAGTTGATTTTTATCAATTAAGTTACTTGATTAATTAAAGAAAAGGGAAATGACAAAGGGAATTCAGTTAACTGTTAACTGATATATATATGGTTGGTAAAATCCACTGTTCGAGTAAAATGGACAAAGGGATAGATATCGATTTAAATATTCGTTAAAGTGTAACGAGTAGAGTTAGAAATTTATTAATCTTCGATTAACTAAAATCTAAAGAGAATGTTGAACTGGTTATTGTTAATAACCTGAATTATTTTGAGTAAGCTTGTAAAAGTAATAATAATCCTGTTTTTTTATTTGGGCAAAGTTAACTATATTTTGATATAGTTAATGATAAAACTAATTATCCTTTTAATTTAAATTGATTTAAAGAAATGAATTCAATTTAAAGTCGAGTAAGAAATAATTAGTGGAGATAAACTCGATTAAGAGATTATGGGGTGTTTTATGACCCAAGTGTTCGACGAACTTGGTAAATGAAGTTGGTAGGTAAGAATAAAGATTTAATTAAGGGTTTTACGTAACGTTTCAAATTAAGTAAGGCGAATTCGAATTGGATTAACACTTAAAAGGGGTTAAGTGATGAGATGTTCGAACATAGGATTTCAAATATAAGAAAGGTTGAATAACCCAGATTTGAAATCAAGATTTGAAACGAAATTTAATATCGATAGTTATGTAATAAGCTAATATTATTCTGAGGTAAGAACGGGTTGATCAAGGTCTGAGAGGTAACTAAAATACCCCAACTTGGTTGGCCTCACTATTATCAAGGGACGGTATTAGTTTGGTGTGCGTGAAGGTGATGAATTGGTTTTATCTTATATAAGAAATACTGAACTCTAATGCAACGATTTAGGAAATTAAGGAATATTGCAATATTGGATTAAAAGGGAATAAGAATATTGACTTCAAATTTATATCGAACATTTGTTATTTAATTAGAGTTGATCGAATATAGTAGAGTAAATCGAACGTAGTTAGTCAGAAAGAGTTGCCATTGCGTACGACTGCTAGCGTAATTCGCAGGGCTGCAGATAGCCTACGGCGGTCGGATGTTTCCTGAGGGAATCAGGCGTAACCATTGTGATCGCTGCGATCTAGAGTCAAGCGAATAGAGTTAAGTCGAATATTAGAATTGATCAACGATTTTGTTAAATATATTTTTAAAAGGCCAAGTCATGTCAAGTACTGAATCAGTGAAATCATTTTTGACACATGTGTTATTTGATAGTTAAGTCACCGACTATCAAAACCTGACCAATTCGCTTGTTGGTATGGGAAGACCGGGATCTAATTTATATTCGAAAACCATTCCGACCAACAAATACGTGAAGAGATCAGAAGATGATCGAGATGGAGCATTGAAGACCGTGGATCTTCATAAGCGGAAGGACTGCTAATAATCTTTGGTGAGCTCCTAGAGATAAACTGTGGTTCGGTCGTGGTTGGAATCCACGGATTGCAAGGACTTCTCGCTACTGATCCATGGGGTGATTCCTATATGAGATGCAGTAGGAGGGTGCCTTCGGTTCATCCTGTTCCTGGATGAATTGTATGGACGAGTGTCTGACAGAGTATTTCCAAAGAGAATTACGTACGTTGATTTCTCCAAACGTACCATAGTTGATGGCGGAGAAATGGTTTTCTCTAGCCAAATAACTAGAGTATTTTTGTGGACGTCAATTAGTGATATCCAGAGGATCTGACGATGTGGCATTCAAAGTGTATGGTGATCAGATGTGTTCTGACCTCAAGCCTCATCAACCGGGAGATGACAAAAATCGGGCAGGCAGCATGGCTATGTGGGTCGCTCCCATTAGGGTGTATAATCACCTATCTAGAGAAATTCCTTTTGTTTCTTACTCTATCGATTCTGCCCATTCGGGAACGGTGGTTTGAGTCCAACCGTTGGTGATGTACATTCGATACACTCAAGCGAAATGAGTGGTCGGTCATGTGAGGGCCGGGTTGCAAGACGTTCTTGTTGAACCCAGGTGTATTCGCCTCTAGAGATACATCATCAAAAGGTAGTCCCATACCTTGTCAAGTTGGAAATCCAATATCGAATAAGTGGTCGCGGTTTTCGATTGTATATTATATACGGGGAGCGTGAGATGCAAGCGTTCCTCTAGTTTTGTTAATTATTTGTATCTAAACATTATCATAATATCAGATAAAGATATTGATTTCGAAAACTGGTTTGGGTTATCGTAAGGTAAAAACCGTCCGTGTTTATGTGTGGATTTGGTCTTACGATTATCCTTTGATTTTGAAAAAAATTTGAACTTTAAAACCATGTTGGATGATTTACCCTTAATACTGTGCGATTTTATCTCACTCTGGTTCACCAGACTGACCCGGTGTTTTGTAAATGCTCGGGTTAGCCCGAGGTGTACAGATTCAGGTTACCAGATGATCCGAAGTCCAGAGACAAGCTGGAGGTGTTCAGACGTATTACATCTAGTATTTATTCCGCTGTGTATATGAGGACTGAAACACCCCACCTCCGTTAGGGTCACTCTCAAAGGGAATGCCCTAATTTTGGTGGAGGTTTATAAGTATAAGTCACAGATATACAAGACAGATATAAGAACACATATTTGTAAACAGCGGAAAATCAACAAACTTTTATTTCATGAAAGCAAATACGTGCTACAACAACATCACCATAATTGTCTTACATCTTTTTCCAAAACATAACATAACACTTTCATAATCTGTCTTGATTACATTATTTAAAGAAGCATAAATAGAACATAGATAAACTGCAAAAGCCCCATAGTGGATGTCCAAAGCCATAGTTCAAAGTGAGAAAGGTCCAAGCAATACATTTCTCTTCTTCAAGCTGGATATTAATGTCGGTCAAGCTGCAGTGTTCCCTCCCTGTGGACCTGGGGGGGGGGGGGAGACGGAAGAAAAGAAGACGAAAGAAAAGTAGAGTCAAACATAAAGCCTGAGTAAGTCTAGTACTATTTTGTCTATGAATAAAGAACTGGGTATGATAAGTATAATCAAGAAGTGGGAAAGCACTATAAACTTAGTTAAGTTGTCTAGGGTCGAATATACTATCGTACCCCATGTTAATCTCTGAACCCATATAAACTAGTTTCCAACTGGCACCCCATAATCAGGGTGAAGTGATCCATTCTATGATGATCGGCTCCTACTCGCATAGTTACATGTGTCTTACGGCCCCCGATGTCGTAGTTACCTATGCTGGTCCCAACATGGGGTGTATCAAGTCCCATGGTGGCGGCCCGACACAATCCTAGAATGCACAGGTATGCTACTGGTGTCCAGTGCCTTATTTTTCTGCGCCGGAGTGTGTGCACGCCCGCACCCCGTTAGAACCTACACTGCTACACCACCGCCGTCGATTTGACCTTTTACAATCAGCCCAGTAATCGTGCCCCACCCTGCCTAGTTTCAGGGTATCATGATACACCTTATAGGGTTACTGCTGAAAAGGGTCCCCCGTTACTAGGTTTTCTATTTCTAGCCAACATGCTAAGTTGGTTAAGTGTTTTCTAACCTAACCCCCACCAGTCCATTTAGTTTAGCATGTTCCATTTTGATTAAGTCTTTAGTTCACTTAATCCTAACAATCCTGACTCAGCCTTAATTGTCTTATTAAGGCCCTGACCTCTCACATTAGACAGGTATTGTTGTGGCTGCCTGTTGCCGGTTGGTTCCGGGCAGTCTTACGCCACAACTCAGTCTAACCTCGGGTCCTTATTGGGCTCCATGTTTAACCTCCCACATTGGATAGGTATTGTTGTGACTACTGGACAGCCGGGCGGTTCCGGGCAGGTTTACATCACAACTCAATCCATCCTCGGGTTAAACACATCGTATTTTCTACATTTACATATTTTGTCTTTCTTCTTTATTTATATGTAAATATTTGCGGCCCATTATTAAGTTAATGGTGTAAAGGTTACACCAATCATGGGCCCAACCCATTCTTGAATTTGGGCCCCTATACTTTATATTTTCATTTATTAGTTAATTAATTTAGCCCAACGTTTTTCCCCCGTTTAATACGTTCGTTCATATGTTGGGCTTAACCCTTTTTAAGCCAAACTTAGCCATGCGAAAGAGGGGAGGCTTAAAGCGTGATTACATGCACAAAAAGGGGATTGTGAGCGCATGAACTTGCAATGTGACGTTGGAACTACAAAATAGAAACTGGTGTACTTGCATAGTAGTAACATATACTTTGGTCATAAAGCATAGGTGACATGAATCAAACCGTGTAAACTTGTAGTTAAGATAAGAATCTAAATTAGGTGTCACATAGTCTTAACTACAACATAGACCTATGTTCTTATTTAGGCATAATGTCAAACATAAGCAAATCATGTTCATAAGGTTTCTACATGTTTACAAAGAGGATTACTTTTGTTACTAATACAAAAGCCTAGTTCAACTTAAATCATAATTTAAGTCTAATCACATAACGATGGTACAAATATACTTATGCATAAATATTCCTAAACATGGTGTTTACTTTATTCAAGCAAACTTGCAAAAAGGGGTTTTTGAGTCTAACCTAGCCATGTCTCACATATGACATCATATAATATAGACCTAACATAGATTTCAATTATGCCAAATATCAATCATAGCCTAGTCATATTCATAAGTTTGCAAATAGGTTTTCTAGTACAAAAGCATGTCTTAATACATAAATCATGGTGCCAAAATTTCAACATAGTTTCATATGAACTATAACAACCAAACTTGTTTTAATTATGTACAAAATGATTTATGTACAAAAATATACATCATGATGACATAGTAGCAAAAACCCCAAACTTGCATGAGTTTCAATTAAACAACTACATACATGTAGCTTCAATAAGGATTGCATAATTTGCGAATATCCAAACGTCATACTTGCATAAAACTACCGCATGTAGTTTTTCATAATGAATAACATAATTCAAGAACATCCAAACGTATACAATATTCCAACGCACAAATATGAATTATTTCATCGCCACAAATCAAGTATACAAACCAACACAATTATTTGTTCATACCAAAATAATACTCTACTTACAATCGTTGTGGCGAATTCTCTAATTTAGGGATTAGAAGATGCGATTCCTTGTTGATTTGATTTGCTTGAATTGCTTTAGGCTTTAGAATTTGTCCCCTAATCCTCTCTCCAATTGGTGGCTACCCCTAGTCGTTCCTCAGCAACATGGCGGCTTTGTTCTTATTTTTGAATGAATAGATTAGGGTTAGTCTAGGGTTGTTTTTATAGGGGTAATGAACTGATTAGGGCCATTGATGTTGCTTGGATTGATCATAGCCATTCATCCTAAGGAGAGACCAATTAGAGCCTGCCACCTAGCCCTAATGACAAAGCAGACCACAGAAAATCGGCTAGACACAGACCTGGCCAGCCAGGTTGGGCTGGGTTCGACCTGGCTCTGGACCAGGTCGACAGGCCTGTCGACCTGGTTAGACCAGGTCGACAGCCCAGTCGACCTGGGTGCGCCAGGCGGGCCTTTTTCCGCCCTGGCCCATTGGGCCCCACTTTGTTTTTCTGAGCTTATTTTATTCTGTTTGAATTTTTAAACTTAATTTAAAAACTTCCGAAGGCCATATCTTCTTCATACGGACTCCGTTTTTCGAAAACTCGGACTCTATTTCGCGTATTTTTCCGAGACGAACGCAATGGCGTAACCTGTTTCCCTTAGTTCTTTGATTTGAATTTGATTATACTTTAATTTATGAATTTCACAGTTATAGAATTCTCGGGGTGTTACATTCTCCCCCACTTAAAAGGATTTCGTCCCCGAAATCTTCAAGTTAGGAGGAATGTATATCTTAACATCCAATCATCCATCTACTCATCCATCAAACACGAGCATCCATAGTCCTTAAAAGACTTCTAATGCTTCATGATCATATGCGAAGTGTGTGTATGTGTATATGTACTTATCTAATGCAAAATCAGGCGGTCTACTGATTCAGTTGACCTCCTTAATGCGAATTATGTAAGTGCCATGAATCCATTATGTATGCAAATTTTCCCTATTCTTGATTCTACATGAGTGCACAATCATTCAATACAAATGCAACATCCACATGACAACACATTAATGTTCAACCATATACGAATGCAAACATATATGCATATGCAATATGAAGTGACTGAGCCGATCTAAACCCTAGATTGTGTGTGTATATGCAACCACGAGCAACCACTAGCAATCACTTGCAACCACTTGCAATCATCATCCATAACATGTTTCAATTACATGTTTCCATCCAAAGGGTTTCTACCTAAAAGACAAGGTCGAGGAAATATACCTAAAAAGATAGATAAAAGCGCAACTTAAGGAAAATGAAAGATCAAGGATGTACCCTCGAACAGAAAAGGGTAGGCAGTGCGTATTCTAGCTTCAGTTTCCCAAGTCGCGTCTCCCTCGGCGTCGCTCCACTGAACTTTGACGAGCTTGACTTCGCGGTTGCGTAGCTTCTTCACTTCCGTTCCTAAGATGCGGGTTGGAACTCTCCTTATGGTTGCTTCACGTTCCACTTCGGCCTCTTCGAGGATATTTGGCTCTACCACTTCAGCAGACTCATGTAGACATTTTCGGAGATGTGAAACGTGAAAAACGTTGTGGACTCCGGCCAACTTCTCGGGTAGCTCTAATCTATAGGCCATTTTCCCAATCTTCTCGATAATAGGGAATGGCCCTACGAATCTTGGCGCTAGCTTTCCTGTGGTTCCAAAACGAACAACGTTTCTTAGCGGTGATACCTTGAGAAAAACTCTGTCTCCAACCTCAAATTCAAGGTCGATCCTCCTCTTGTCGGCATAGGACTTTTGTCTGTCTTGGGCCGTCTTCATCATTCTTCGTATTAAGTCTACTTTCTCTGAAGTCTCTCGGATCATATCTCGTCCAAGTATGAGCTTATCAGTAGACTCCCACCAACAAGTGGGCGATCGGCACGGTCTTCCATATAAAGCTTCGAAGGGCGCCATTCCGATGGTTGCTTGATAGCTGTTGTTGTAGGCAAATTCCACCAAAGGAAGGTGGTCTTCCCAAGTCCCTCCGAAGTCAAGGACGCATAGTCTTAAAAGGTCTTCCAAAACTCTGTTCACTCTCTCTGTTTGGCCGTCGGTTTGGGGATGATAGGCTGTTCTCAAGCATAACTGCGTTCCTACTGCTTCTTGCAGACTCCGCCAAAACTCGCTGGTGAAGATGGGGTCTCGGTCACTAACAATGCTAGATGGTATTCCATGGAGTCGAACGATTTCCTTGAGGTAAAGTGATGCTAGGGATGAGGCAGTTCTTTTACTTTTGACAGGTAAAAAGTGGGCGCTTTTAGTAAGCCTATCCACTATTACCCAAATGCTAGTGTTGCCTCTCCTAGACCTAGGCAGCCCATCGATGAAGTCCATTGAGATGCTATCCCACTTCCACTGCGGGACCTCTAGAGGATGCAGTAGTCCGCCAGGCTTTTTCTGTTCCGCTTTAACCTGTTGGCACACCATACACTTAGAAACGAATTCTGCCACGTCCTTTTTCATGCCGTTCCAGAAGAAAGTCCTTTTTATGTCTTTGTACATCTTATCCCCGCCTGGGTGTATCGTCATCTTGGAGTGATGTGCTTCCTCGAGAACCTTCTTTACTAAATCTTTTGTCTGTGGGACGCATAGTCTTCCGTCTCGCCTTAGCAAACCCTTATCGTCGATGGAGTATCTGTTGAGGTGACTTGAAGTCTCACCCCTAATTAGCCTATCAATTATTTCCACAAGCTGAGGGTCTTTGCGTTGTGCTGTCCCTACTGAATCCACTAAAGTTGGGCGCACTTCGAGAGATGCTAGCAAGCCTGGTACGAAATCGGAGGAGGGCCTAAAGTCGAAGCTGGCTATAAACTCTAGGCTTTGTCTTTCAACAAACAACGGGCTTAGGGTCAATTTCTTTCGGCTCAACGCGTCTGCCACTACGTTGCCTTTGCCCGGAGTGTAGGAGATTTTGAAATCGTACGAGGCAAGAAACTCCATCCATCTTTGTTGCCTCAAGTTAAGATCCTTCTGCGAGAAAAGATATTTCAACGATTTATGGTCAGTGTAAAGTTCGAACTTCTCACCTAGGAGAAAGTGTCGCCAAGACTTGAGTGCAAAGACGATGGCGGCTAACTCAAGATCGTGGGTTGGGTAGTTCTTTTCGTGCACTTTTAACTGCCTCCCGCCATAAGCTACTACCCTTCCTTCTTGCATTAAGACGGCGCCTAGCCCTGTCCCACATGCATCCATATAAACTGTGAACATCTTGCTCCCATCTGGCAGCGTCAAAACTGGGGCTGTTGTGAGAGCCCTTTTCAGTCGTTGGAAAGCAAACTCGCAATCCAAGTCCCAATTGAACACCAGATTCTTCTTAGTTAATTTTGTGAGCGGAGCTGAGATTTTCGCAAAATCCCTTATAAATTTTCGATAGAAACCTGCTAGTCCTAGAAAGCTTCGGACCTCAGTTGCATTCCTTGGTGTCTTCCAATCCTGTACCGCCACTACCTTAGCAGGGTCCACCGCTAACCCTTGTTTGGATACTATGTGCCCAAGGAACCTCACATCTTCTCTCCAAAAGTGGCATTTGGAGAATTTGGCTTTTAGTTGATGGACTCGCAAAGTTTCCATGATTGCCCTTAAGTGCTGAGCATGTTCCTCTTCACTCTTTGAGAAGATAAGGATATCATCTACGAAGACCACTACGAATTTGTTGAGGAAATCTCTAAATACCCTACTCATCAGGTCCACGAAGTAAGCAGGTGCATTTGTCAAGCCGAAAGGCATGACAAGCCATTCAAAGAAGCCGTCTGGGGTTCTAAACGCCGTTTTATCGATGCTATCTTCAGCCACCCTTAGCTGATGAAAACCGGTTGCTAAATCGAGTTGGGAGAAAACAGACGCTCCTACAAGCTGGTCAAACAAATCGTCAATTCTAGGGAGAGGGTGCCTATTCTTTTTCGTTAGCTTGTTGAGCTCCCTATAGTCAACACATAGACGGAGTGAACCATCCGCCTTTGTAGCAAACACCACTGGAGCGCCCCATTCTGAAATGCTCCTCCTAATGAACCCCTTTTCTAGAAGCTCTTTAATCTGTTTACTGAGCTCTTTCCTCTCCCGCGGAGCCATGTGTCTAACGGGCAACGCAACGGGCTTTGCATTATCTACAAGATATATGCGGAAGTCTATTTCCCGCTTCGGAGGCAAGCCCTTCACCTCTTCGAAGACATCCGGATATTCCCGGACCACTCTAACTGATTGCAAATTTTCAACAGAGGCATCTAGCGATTCAAGATAACTAAGCATAACCGCATACGAGGGATTACAAGAAATTTCCAAAGTATTACCGAGCTGGGTTAGGAGCCTAACAACCCTTTTCTCACAATCAAGGATGGCCCCATTACTGGATAGCCAATCCATACCCAAAATCAAACCGTACCCCGAAAAGCCCAAAACAAAGGCACTACATTGAAATTCTACGCTTAGAATAGAAATTTTCAATCCCAAACAGATCATAGACAAATGAGCTCGGCCCCCAATTGGGTTTGAAACAATTAAGGGGTCCTCTACCATACTAGTTTTTAGGTGCAGAGATTCTACTAACGCAGACGAGATAAAGGAGTGTGATGCGCCAGAATCAAATAAAGTGCGAATGGGGTGATCATAAAGATAAACTACACTTTCTACAGAAGTGTTGGTACCTCGCTGTTGCAAAGGTGGCACTTCTAGCACATGAACCTGTGCCCCTGGGGTGGATCCAGCCCTCTGCCCCTGTCCTCGTTTCTTTGGGCAGTCCTTAGCCCTGTGGCCCATCTCACCGCAAGAAAAGCACCCACCATTCTCCTTGGCCTTCTTTTTCCGGCAGTCCTTTACTAAGTGCCCCACTTTGCCACAGAAGTTACACTTCCTCTTCTCTTTGTTGCCTTTCCCGCCTTTATTAAAGTCCGTCTTCTTAGGCTGCAAACCCTCTTTCTTCCCTTGAGAGCTTTCTGCCTTTGTCTCCTTCTTGCCCTTATCCTCTTCATTCAGCAATGCCATTTGCACCAATCTTTCATACGTGGCCCCCATGGGTATATGGGTCATGGCCAAACTGTGTAATGGCTCATTCAACCCTTTGATGAAACGGAGAGCCTTCTTGTGCGGGGTGTTGACTAGGTCAAGCCCAAACCTAGCCAGCTCATCGAACTGATTCACATACTCTCTGACAGTCTTGTCTCCTTGCTTAAGAAATAAGAATTTTTCCAACTGCAAACTTCTTTCCGCATCTGAGAGAAATTTAGTCTCAAACCTTGCCCTAAAGTCCTCCCATGTCTCCACTGGTCTTTCAGCATTAGTGACTTCCCACCAGTAGGAAGCCTCTCCCTTCAATAGCCACACTGCCAATTGTACTTTTTGTCTATCCTCTACCTCAAAGATGATGAATAGGTCTTCAGTTTCTTTCAGCCAATTCCTAGCTGCTACGAAGGACTCAGTTCCATGGAAATCCTTTCCTCCCATAGCTTTAAAATCTTTACATATCTTAGCAAATGTGTTTCCCCGTGGAGGAGGTGGAGGAAGAGGTGTTGCTGCAGCTGGATGATTTCCTGCAGCTGGGGGAGGAGGAACGGTAGGACCTGGCTGAGTGGCCCTTGCTTCTAAGAACCGTCTAAACCAACCAGGTATTGGTACCCCTTCTGGCAAGTTAAGTTCTTCGGACATGCTGAAACAAAAAGGATAGATTCAAAACGAAGGATAAGAGATAGTACCTATGGCTTTGGGGAGTGGACTTTGCCTTTTAAAATAAAATAATATTTTTATCTTTTAAAAATGCTTCTTTAAATTTCCTTTTTGAAAATAAATTTTCAAAACTTTTTATCTTATCTGGTAAACCTCGCTCTGATACCAAGTGAAACACCCCACCTCCGTTAGGGTCACTCTCAAAGGGAATGCCCTAATTTTGGTGGAGGTTTATAAGTATAAGTCACAGATATACAAGACAGATATAAGAACACATATTTGTAAACAGCGGAAAATCAACAAACTTTTATTTCATGAAAGCAAATACGTGCTACAACAACATCACCATAATTGTCTTACATCTTTTTCCAAAACATAACATAACACTTTCATAATCTGTCTTGATTACATTATTTAAAGAAGCATAAATAAAACATAGATAAACTGCAAAAGCCCCATAGTGGATGTCCAAAGCCATAGTTCAAAGTGAGAAAGGTCCAAGCAATACATTTCTCTTCTTCAAGCTGGATATTAATGCTGGTCAAGCTGCAGTGTTCCCTCCCTGTGGACCTGGGGGGAGACGGAAGAAAAGAAGACGAAAGAAAAGTAGAGTCAGACATAAAGCCTGAGTAAGTCTAGTACTATTTTGTCTATGAATAAAGAACTGGGTATGATAAGTATAATCAAGAAGTGGGAAAGCACTATAAACTTAGTTAAGTTGTCTAGGGTCGAATATACTATCGTACCCCATGTTAATCTCTGAACCCATATAAACTAGTTTCCAACTGGCACCCAATAATCAGGGTGAAGTGATCCATTCTATGATGATCGGCTCCTACTCGCATAGTTACATGTGTCTTACAGCCCCCGATGTCGTAGTTACCTATGCTGGTCCCAACATGGGGTGTATCAAGTCCCATGGTGGCGGCCCGACACAATCCTAGAATGCACAGGTATGCTACTGGTGTCCAGTGCCTTATTTTTCTGCGCCGGAGTGTGTGCACGCCCGCACCCCGTTAGAACCTACACTGCTACACCACCGCCGTCGATTTGACCTCTTACAATCAGCCCAGTAATCGTGCCCCACCCTGCCTAGTTTCAGGGTATCATGATACACCTTATAGGGTTACTGCTGAAAAGGGTCCCCCGTTACTAGGTTTTCTATTTCTAGCCAACATGCTAAGTTGGTTAAGTGTTTTCTAACCTAACCCCCACCAGTCCATTTAGTTTAGCATGTTCCATTTTGATTAAGTCTTTAGTTCACTTAATCCTAACAATCCTGACTCAGCCTTAATTGTCTTATTAAGGCCCTGACCTCTCACATTAGACAGGTATTGTTGTGGCTGCCTGTTGCCGGTTGGTTCCGGGCAGTCTTACGCCACAACTCAGTCTAACCTCGGGTCCTTATTGGGCTCCATGTTTAACCTCCCACATTGGATAGGTATTGTTGTGACTACTGGACAGCCGGGCGGTTCCGGGCAGGTTTACATCACAACTCAATCCAACCTCGGGTTAAACACATCGTATTTTCTACATTTACATATTTTGTCTTTCTTCTTTATTTATATGTAAATATTTGCGGCCCATTATTAAGTTAATGGTGTAAAGGTTACACCAATCATGGGCCCAACCCATTCTTGAATTTGGGCCCCTATACTTTATATTTTCATTTATTAGTTAATTAATTTAGCCCAACGTTTTCCCCCCGTTTAATACGTTCGTTCATATGTTGGGCTTAACCCTTTTTAAGCCCAACTTAGCCATGCGAAAGAGGGGAGGCTTAAAGCGTGATTACATACACAAAAAGGGGATTGTGAGCGCATGAACTTGCAATGTGACGTTGGAACTACAAAATAGAAACTGGTGTACTTGCATAGTAGTAACATATACTTTGGTCATAAAGCATAGGTGACATGAATCAAACCATGTAAACTTGTAGTTAAGATAAGAATCTAAATTAGGTGTCACATAGTCTTAACTACAACATAGACCTATGTTCTTATTTAGGCATAATGTCAAACATAAGCAAATCATGTTCATAAGGTTTCTACATGTTTCAAAGAGGATTACTTTTGTTACTAATACAAAAGCCTAGTTCAACTTAAATCATAATTTAAGTCTAATCACATAACGATGGTACAAATATACTTATGCATAAATATTCCTAAACATGGTGTTTACTTTATTCAAGCAAACTTGCAAAAAGGGGTTTTTGAGTCTAACCTAGCCATGTCTCACATATGACATCATATAATATAGACCTAACATAGATTTCAATTATGCCAAATATCAATCATAGCCTAGTCATATTCATAAGTTTGCAAATAGGTTTTCTAGTACAAAAGCATGTCTTAATACATAAATCATGGTGCCAAAATTTCAACATAGTTTCATATGAACTATAACAACCAAACTTGTTTTAATTATGTACAAAATGATTTATGTACAAAAATATACATCATGATGACATAGTAGCAAAAACCCCAAACTTGCATGAGTTTCAATTAAACAACTACATACATGTAGCTTCAACAAGGATTGCATAATTTGCGAATATCCAAACGTCATACTTGCATAAAACTACCGCATGTAGTTTTTCATAATGAATAACATAATTCAAGAACATCCAAACGTATACAATATTCCAACGCACAAATATGAATTATTTCATCGCCACAAATCAAGTATACAAACCAACACAATTATTTGTTCATACCAAAATAATACTCTACTTACAATCGTTGTGGCGAATTCTCTAATTTAGGGATTAGAAGATGCGATTCCTTGTTGATTTGATTTGCTTGAATTGCTTTAGGCTTTAGAATTTGTCCCCTAATCCTCTCTCCAATTGGTGGCTACCCCTAGTCGTTCCTCAGCAACATGGCGGCTTTGTTCTTATTTTTGAATGAATAGATTAGGGTTAGTCTAGGGTTGTTTTTATAGGGGTAATGAACTGATTAGGGCCATTGATGTTGCTTGGATTGATCGTAGCCATTCATCCTAAGGAGAGACCAATTAGAGCCTGCCACCTAGCCCTAATGACAAAGCAGACCACAGAAAATCGGCTAGACACAGACCTGGCCAGCCAGGTTGGGCTGGGTTCGACCTGGCTCTGGACCAGGTCGACACCCCTGTCGACAGCCCTGTCGACAGGCCTGTCGACCTGGTTAGACCAGGTCGACAGCCCAGTCGACCTGGGTGCGTCAGGCGGGCCTTTTTCCGCCCTGGCCCATTGGGCCCCACTTTGTTTTTCTGAGCTTATTTTATTCTGTTTGAATTTTTAAACATAATTTAAAAACTTCCGAAGGCCATATCTTCTTCATACGGACTCCGTTTTTCGAAAACTCGGACTCTATTTCGCGTATTTTTCCGAGACGAACGCAATGGCGTAACCCGTTTCCCTTAGTTCTTTGATTTGAATTTGATTATACTTTAATTTATGAATTTCACAGTTATAGAATTCTCGGGGTGTTACAAGGACAGATTATCAAAACTGTCCAGATGTGTGTTGTACTCTGATATTGTAAGTATTTTCGAAAGCCCTCAATAAAGATTATTCCTGTATTATATTTTGTTCCGCTGCAATGTAAGACTCTGTGTTGTGTTGATACTTCTTCTTCTTCTATTCTTATAATTCTTTCTTTCTTATCTCACCCTCTACCTTCTTTCTCATAACTATCTGGTGTTTTCGATACTTGGATTTTGACAAGTGGTACGGGTTTAATGTATCATTGTCGAAGTCTGGGCGTCGAACTTGCTGGGTCGTTACAGTGGTATCAGAGCTGGTTGCTTAATTGGTACGGATGATAGGGGGTTCTCGCTTTGCGTTTGGTGGCGAACGGGAGACTTTTACCCCTACATCTCCCGACAATGTGGGTTGGTCGAGTCGAGAGGCTGGCCGTAAAAGCAGTTCTGAGGTATCTCTGTAAGCCACGGTGGGAGGTTAGCCCACTGCCCCTGGCCGTTACAGTGGTATCAGAGCTATTGGTTGAGTAGTAACCTTGGCTCTGTGGCGTAACTCTATAGAGATGGGGTTAGTAACACCCTAGATTGAGTAGAATATATATATATATATGAGAGCGTATTTGTAAAATTTTATATAAAGATGTTTTGTATTGTGTTATTTGACTGGTTCCAGTGTTGAGAAGCATTGAACTAGTGAATTGAGACGATATTTTTATAAAGAAGGTAAACGAAATAATTTTACCCAAGATATATTTCTATATAGGTAAAAGAAATTATTTTCTATATTATAGTAATGTGTTTGTTTGTTGTTTGTTCTGGTTGATTGGATTTGGAATCAAATTTGAATTTTGAAATAAAGTTGAATTGATCTGTCGATTGAATCGAATATGAATGAGAAACTGAATCTGGCTAAGTAAAATCAATTTGAGAATGAATTGGGGGTTTGAAAATCTAATGGCTAAGTAAATTGGGATTCCAATAAAGTGGATTGCCATTGGGAATTTGAATTTTCTTTTCGAAGAAGTTGAGGCCCAGAATAGTAGTTGTAGTCGATAGAGTCATGCAGAGGAGGTGTTGGCGGAATCCTCGAAAATTTTAGAATTCGAACTTATTTTGATGATAATTTAAAGGTAATGATTTTAAAATAATACGATTCGAAATATTCTTCTTACTTTACAATTTCGAGGACGAAATTATTCTAAGGGGGAAAGAATGTGACGTCCCAGATTTTCTGCCATTTAATTAGAATATTTAAATTTGTTTAAATATTATATTAGGAATATAATGGATTTTTAATTGAATTTATTATTTTAAAATAGAGTTCGAATATATATATTTATATATTAATTAAAACGAGCTCGAAACGTCGCGGTAGTTTGAAATTTTCGATTTGAATTTTAACTGAGTATACAAGATCCGATATACATCGGATTTCTGCGAAATAAGAAATGTTGGAACCGTATTGATGATAATTTTCTAACGAAAGAGAAAAATCCAGATCTCGCGTTACAGATTGTTAATTATGGCCAATTCAAATTTTTAAATAGTCGCTATAGAAAATCGTTATAAAATGATAACGTTTAATAAATAAAATATTAAAAGTTTAGATATATATATATATATATAATCGGATATTGTTTAAACCGAATTTCTAAATGTCGTGTTTGGAATCCAACTT
This sequence comes from Allium sativum, assembly GCA_030737875.1. Lineage (NCBI taxonomy): Eukaryota > Viridiplantae > Streptophyta > Magnoliopsida > Asparagales > Amaryllidaceae > Allium > Allium sativum. Next base: position 206,505,267 of record CM060919.1, read on the forward strand.
AGCCTTATTTGAAGTACTTAGCCTTATTTGAAGTAAGCAGTATTTCATTTGAGTATGTCGGTAACATCAGACTATTATATTCAACTGTTTTGAATTTAACTTATATGGTACTGATATTTTGTTTAAGATTTAAAAGTAGCTAACCTAAAGATTTTGTACCATAGGCCATCAGCTTTTAGACTTGGTTCGCAAATCAAATAAAACCCATTACATTCTCATACAACAAGTTAGAATAAAGGTAAAAGTTGCTGCATATTAACTTAAATAATTCATAGCATTTCTGTTTATATAAAACAAACAAAGGAAACGATTACCATATATATACAGTAAGAACAACTTTAAAAATCAGAAAGAAGAAAGAAAAGAAAGAGAAAAAGAAATAATAAGAATTCATTTCAAATAAGAAATTCATTCGACTCAACACGTCCTGGAGTGGAAAATACAATTTTCTCTAATATATATATACATTATGAGCAGCTAAAACAGATTGGACATCAAATACAGAATGTTACAATTCAAATACATAAACAAGTAGACTTCATAAACAAATTTAAGCAAAAGGCTGTTGGGCGATCCATCTATATCAGTGCTGCATGTCCTGTTGCATCCTAGAAACAGTAAACCAAATGGCCAATATCCATTGACCTAAAAATGAAGAAAAGAGGAAGATCATGAAATAGATAAACTAGAAACAGTAAATTAAACAGTTTTTATATATATTCATAGGTACAGAAAATGTCATGAACCATCATTGTTTTATACATATAAAATGGGAAGGAAATCTACCATAACCATGTTCAAATATCTAATTGAATAGACAGCTCATAGCTGGAGCAGCATGGTTTTCCAAATACCCAATATACTATAGAAATCCGAGTACCCAAGTTAATATATATCCAACCAACTAACCAAGGATCCTGTAAGTCTAATACAAAATGACAGAAAATCTTATGAAAAAAAATCTGTTCTACCATACATATATATACGGCAAATCAAACCGACAAATTGAACAGACAGTAACACCAATACAGCTTGCACAGGAATTATATAAAATTAAAATCGTACAGACCATGTGAATGGACAGTGTATAGTTGTATCAAATCTTCATTGGGACAGTTTGATGTTGGGTGTTTTCGGAAGAAATCAAATGGAAATCTGCACCCTTCCATGTCAAAAATCTCACAGCACAAGCTGAAATGAAATAACAAACTCCTAAGAACTAGACTGAACAAAACCTAAACCCTATGATTCAAAATCGAATTGACATCGTTCTTATCAGGATCAAACCGCAAGTATAAATAGAGGTTACACATCCCCATTTTGTCTCGGAACACAACCAATTCGGAACCACAAATCAAAAAAGAAAAAAAAGAAAAAAAAAACAATACAGTAAATTAAAAACAAAATACTTATCTTGCTCTTCAACTCGGTAGTGGTATCAAAGGAGTTCGTGGTGAGATTTCGGTCTCAGGTTACACGATGGGTTTGAGGGTTGGTGGAACCTACGGTGGTTGATCGAAAACAAGGGGGAGTAGCTGGTGAAACGCCGTGGGGTCCGGCGTTGACAACGGTGGAGGAGGATCGTGGGTTTCGGTCATTTCTAGGGTTTCCATTTTCTTGCTCTGGAGTTGTTGACGGCTGATAAATTGTGAAGGGGACGAGGGTTTCGTGGTTGTTTATGGTGAAAAGGTGGGCGGGTTCAATTGGGTAATGGACTGAACGAACCAAGGGTAAGGCCCAATCCTTTTTATTTTATTAGGGTTTTCTTAGTTTAAAATTTATATAAATTTCAAATATTGATATCAAATGCAAACATAATTAGATCTCGGCGAAACGAAAAACGTTGGGACCGTGAAAACAAGTACTACGCGATGGATGAGGTCTGAGTAGGGCAGGCAGCAGCTGGATTTTTCAGAAAAATGAAACGTCGTTTAATTCAACTGAAACAAGCTGATTTATCGACAGATCGAATTCAAAGGTGAGTTAAACTCACTCAGTTATTTCCCGCTTATATTTTATAAGTTGGGTTTTTATTTTTGTGTGCTATGGTTGCTAGTGATTGACTTATTGCTGATAAATATTCATATATGGTTGAACTGATGAAATTAAACGTCTTTTAATTTCAGTGAAATCCAAATCGTTATTTTTAACGATTGGTTCCAATTGAGGTAAGTTACCTCATTGGTCACGTTTATAAAATAAACGTGTTTTTAACAAATGAATTGTTTGATTGATTGTTATGGTCGACCTTGAATTGTCATTATAAACTGTTATGAGACCATTACTGAATTGTTTTGATGGTTGAATATTGACCTGATGATTTACCATTTGTTTGGTTTAAACCAATGGGTATTATTGGTTGAGTGGTTGGCAGTACATGGCCTGTGAATTTACCGTTTTATAAATATCGATCTACTGTCAGATAAATCGACGAGATAAGTTATAAAATTTATTTTATAAATGAAAATATATTTTTAAATCTATTAATTGAATTAAATTCGTAAAAAGGAAATAAATATTTATTATTTACGAATTGAGTTATAATTGGTTTTAAATGATTTTACAAAGAAAAGTGATAAAAGAAAGAGTTTATAGAAGTTGACAGCAGAGAAAAACCAAGGTTTTACCTACGGGTTGGATTACTTAGACAATTTGTTTTTAAACAATTAAAAGTTGATTTTTATCAATTAAGTTACTTGATTAATTAAAGAAAAGGGAAATGACAAAGGGAATTCAGTTAACTGTTAACTGATATATATATGGTTGGTAAAATCCACTGTTCGAGTAAAATGGACAAAGGGATAGATATCGATTTAAATATTCGTTAAAGTGTAACGAGTAGAGTTAGAAATTTATTAATCTTCGATTAACTAAAATCTAAAGAGAATGTTGAACTGGTTATTGTTAATAACCTGAATTATTTTGAGTAAGCTTGTAAAAGTAAAAATAATCCTGTTTTTTTTATTTGGGCAAAGTTAACTATATTTTGATATAGTTAATGATAAAACTAATTATCCTTTTAATTTAAATTGATTTAAAGAAATGAATTCAATTTAAAGTCGAGTAAGAAATAATTAGTGGAGATAAACTCGATTAAGAGATTATGGGGTGTTTTATGACCCAAGTGTTCGATGAACTTGGTAAATGAAGTTGGTAGGTAAGAATAAAGATTTAATTAAGGGTTTTACGTAACGTTTCAAATTAAGTAAGGCGAATTCGAATTGGATTAACACTTAAAAGGGGTTAAGTGATGAGATGTTCGAACATAGGATTTCAAATATAAGAAAGGTTGAATAACCCAGATTTGAAATCAAGATTTGAAACGAAATTTAATATCGATAGTTATGTAATAAGCTAATATTATTCTGAGGTAAGAACGGGTTGATCAAGGTCTGAGAGGTAACTAAAATACCCCAACTTGGTTGGCCTCACTATTATCAAGGGACGGTATTAGTTTGGTGTGCGTGAAGGTGATGAATTGGTTTTATCTTATACAAGAAATACTGAACTCTAATGCAACGATTTAGGAAATTAAGGAATATTGCAATATTGGATTAAAAGGGAATAAGAATATTGACTTCAAATTTATATCGAACATTTGTTATTTAATTAGAGTTGATCGAATATAGTAGAGTAAATCGAACGTAGTTAGTCAGAAAGAGTTGCCATTGCGTATGACTGCTAGCGTAATTCGCAGGGCTGCAGATAGCCTACGGCGGTCGGATGTTTCCTGAGGGAATCAGGCGTAACCATTGTGATCGCTGCGATCTAGAGTCAAGCGAATAGAGTTAAGTCGAATATTAGAATTGATCAACTATTTTGTTAAATATATTTTTAAAAGGCCAAGTCATGTCAAGTACTGAATCAGTGAAATCATTTTTGACACATGTGTTATTTGATAGTTAAGTCACCGACTATCAAAACCTGACCAATTCGCTTGTTGGTATGGGAAGACCGGGATCAGATTTATATTCGAAAACCATTCCGACCAACAAATACGTGAAGAGATCAGAAGATGATCGAGATGGAGCATTGAAGACCGTGGATCTTCATAAGCGGAAGGACTGCTAATAATCTTTGGTGAGCTCCTAGAGATAAACCGTGGTTCGGTCGTGGTTGGAATCCACGGATTGCAAGGACTTCTCGCTACTGATCCATGGGGTGATTCCTATATGAGATGCAGTAGGAGGGTGCCTTCGGTTCATCCTGTTCCTGGATGAATTGTATGGACGAGTGTCTGACAGAGTATTTCCAAAGGGAATTACGTACGTTGATTTCTCCAAACGTACCATAGTTGATGGCGGAGAAATGGTTTTCTCTAGCCAAATAACTAGAGTATTTTTGTGGACGTCAATTAGTGATATCCAGAGGATCTGACGATGTGGCATTCAAAGTGTATGGTGATCAGATGTGTTCTGACCTCAAGCCTCATCAACCGGGAGATGACAAAAATCGGGCAGGCAGCAGGGCTATGTGGGTCGCTCCCATTAGGTTGTATAATCACCTATCTAGAGAAATTCCTTTTGTTTCTTACTCTATCGATTCTGCCCATTCGGGAACGGTGGTTTGAGTCCAACCGTTGGTGATATACATTCGATACACTCAAGCGAAATGAGTGGTCGGTCATGTGAGGGTCGGGTTGCAAGACGTTCTTGTTGAACCCAGGTGTATTCGCCTCTAGAGATACATCATCGAAAGGTGGTCCCATACCTTGTCAAGCTGGAAATCCAATATCGAATAAGTGGCCGCGGTTTTCGATTGTATATTATATACGGGGAGCGTGAGATGCAAGCGTTCCTCTAGTTTTGTTAATTATTTGTATCTAAACATTATCATAATATCAGATATAGATATTGATTTCGAAAACTGGTTTGGGTTATCGTAAGGTAAAAACCGTCCGTGTTTATGTGTGGATTTGGTCTTACGATTATCCTTTGATTTTGAAAAAAATTTGAACTTTAAAACCATGTTGGATGATTTACCCTTAATACTGTGCGAGTTTATCTCACTCTGGTTCACCAGACTGACCCTGTGTTTTGTAAATGCTCGGGTTAGCCCGAGGTGTACAGATTCAGGTTACCAGATGATGCGAAGTCCAGAGACAAGCTGGAGGTGTTCAGACGTATTACATCTAGTATTTATTCCGCTGTGTATATGAGGACAGATTATCAAAACTGTCCAGATGTGTGTTGTACTCTGATATTGTAAGTATTTTCGAAAGCCCTCAATAAAGATTATTCCTGTATTATATTTTGTTCCGCTGCAATGTAAGACTCTGTGTTGTGTTGATACTTCTTCTTCTTCTATTCTTATAATTCTTTCTTTCTTATCTCACCCTCTACCTTCTTTCTCATAACTATCTGGTGTTTTCGATACTTGGATTTTGACAAGTGGTACGGGTTTAACGTATCATTGTCGAAGTCTGGGCGTCGAACTTGCTGGGTCGTAACAGTGGTATCAGAGCTGGTTGCTTAATTGGTACGGATGATAGGGGGTTCTCGCTTTGCGTTTGGTGGCGAACGGGAGACTCTTACCCCTACATCTCCCGACAATGTGGGTTGGTCGAGTCGAGAGGCTGACCGTAAAAGCAGTTCTGAGGTATCTCTGTAAGCCACGGTGGGAGGTTAGCCCACTGCCCCTGGCCGTTACAGGGGTATCAGAGCTATTGGTTGAGTAGTAACCTTGGCTCTGTGGCGTAACTCTATAGAGATGGGGTTAGTAACACCCTAGATTGAGTAGAATATATATATATATATATATATATATATATATATGAGAGCGTATTTGTAAAATTTTATATAAAGATGTTTTGTATTGTGTTATTTGACTGGTTCCAGTGTTGAGAAGCATTGAACTAGTGAATTGAGACGATATTTTTATAAAGAGGGTAAACGAAATAATTTTACCCAAGATATATTTCTATATAGGTAAAAGAAATTATTTTCTATATTATAGTAATGTGTTAGCTTGTTGTTTGTTCTGGTTGATTGGATTTGGAATCAAATTTGAATTTTGAAATAAAGTTGAATTGATCTGTCGATTGAATCGAATATGAATGAGAAACTGAATCTGGCTAAGTAAAATCAATTTGAGAATGAATTGGGGGTTTGAAAATCTAATGGCTAAGTAAATTGGGATTCCAATAAAGTGGATTGCCATTGGGAATTTGAATTTTCTTTTCGAAGAAGTTGAGGCCCAGAATAGTAGTTGTAGTCGATAGAGTCATGCAGAGGAGGTGTTGGCGGAATCCTCGAAAATTTTAGAATCCAAACTTATTTTGATGATAATTTAAAGGTAATGATTTTAAAATAATACGATTCGAAATATTCTTCTTACTTTACAATTTCGAGGACGAAATTATTCTAAGGGGGAAAGAATGTAACGTCCCAGATTTTCTGCCATTTAATTAGAATATTTAAATTTGTTTAAATATTATATTGGGAATATAATGGATTTTTAATCGAATTTATTATTTTAAAATAGAGTTCGAATATATATATTTATATATTAATTAAAACGAGCTCGAAACGTCGCGGTAGTTCGAAATTTTCGATTTGAATTTTAACTGAGTATACAGGATCCGATATACGTCGGATTTCTGCGAAACAAGAAATGTTGGAACCGTATTGATGATAATTTTCTAACGAAAGAGAAAAATCCAGATCTCGCGTTACAGATTGTTAATTATGGCCAATTCAAATTTTTAAATAGTCTCTATAGAAAATCGTTATAAAATGATAACGTTTAATAAATAAAATATTAAAAGTTTAGATATATATATATATATATAATCGGATATTGTTTAAACCGAATTTCTGAATGTCATGTTTGGAATCCAACTTAGCCTTATTTGAAGTACTTAGCCTTATTTGAAGTAAGCAGTATTTCATTTGAGTATGTCGGTAACATCAGACTATTATATTCAACTTTTAATCGTACTAGATGGGTCTTGGATCAGGTTTAGGTAACGAAAATTACAATTAAGACCCGATCAAACCGACCTGAAAGACCTGACCAAGAAACATTGAAATATATGTATTTTTAGTGTTATTATCCAACTGAGCACGACCTGAACCGAAACTCTAGTCAGGTTTGGTCCAGATTTATGAAATGTATAGTTTAGACCTGATAAAACCTAACCCACCTAGAACCGAGACCCATCGGGTCGGGTCCGGGTCCATCGGGTCAGGTCTAATTGCCAGCCCTAACTTTTGCGCAGGCTTGGATAAGTCTTGATAAGATAAGAATCTTGAAGCTTATTCTTTTCTTATATGATTGATTTAATCTTATAGGGGAGAATCTTCTAAGTGGCTAAAGCTATAGTTCTTCAATGATAAAAACTTCAATATAAGGCAATATCATGTAAATATAAAGGATCCATTTTACGTTAACCCATTTCTTATGGCATTCAACATTATGCCTGTTATGATTTGTATGTAACCTTTCATTTCCCTTGTACTTCTTGATAAGTTTTTTTCAATAGAAAACTCATAAGTTCTTCATCGTCACTGTCAGAACTTTGTATAGCTCTAAGTCGGTCTTTTAATTCCTTTTTAGAGGAATTAGCCATAAGTTCTTTAAGTAGTTCTGAAAGATAGTTCTTCGACAAAGGAATTTCAGAAATTTTTACTAGTTTATGGTCAATTAAATCGACTTTTGAAAATATTGAATCTTTTAAGAATTCACATTTGTTCCACCACCTAATCATTTTTCTTCTTTCTGAATGAGGAATTTCAAAAATTTCTTTGAGTTTTTGGAGTACTCTGGGAATTATAATTACATCCCACTTTACAATCCACGGTACTTGATAAAATACAATAAAAGACAAACTATGATTGTTCAAAGAATGATCTGCCTTAACAAAATTTTCACAAATGTATTTAACATCTTGAGGTAAAATGATGGGATATAATCCAAAGTTTGAAAACCAAACTGAAAACTAGTCAGGAAAATTTAGAGATATTTGATTTCTAAATTGAATAAACCAACTATGTCTATTTTGCTTGATTTCACTAAAAAATTCTATTTCACACGCTTTGATATCTATTATGTTATATGAAAGCAAAATCTTTCCACAAGGTCTCTTCGGCTCCATTTTCAGCTTAAAATTCATGATTCTGCCACCTATCCACCACCAAAAATCAACGGCTTCAGTTTGCCTATAGTTGCCATCCTACTTCGTCTTTCCATTTTTCCCCAAAACGGATCCCCTCCCCTTCCACCATAACAATAAACAATTGACCCTAAGTCTTCCTCTACCTTAACCCAATTCCATACAAACATACAGTGCTGTCATTTCGTTCATCTCCTTCCCACTTTGCGCCTGTTGCATCAACTGTCGGCTGCTTCCCGTCATCCACACCCAATTTTGATCCCCTTCCCTTCCCACCATAATGATAAGAAATCGACGCTAAAATCATCCCTCTAAATCAGTCTGATTCGTCAAACGAAGAATTTGCTTCCAGGTTTCGTTCGTGCCCTTTTCGTATGCACCATCTGCCCCAGCATTGGCAAGTCCCAGTCTTCCGCTGTTTGTCTATTCTACCTGCTACCGTGCTCCACCTCATTCTGATTCCTGCTACGCATACTGTTCTGGGGAGCTATTTATCATAATATTCTTACAGGACCAGAATATCTTCAACTTGAATGACCGTGACTGCCATTAGAAATTTCAGGTTTTTCCCATTTTCATTTACAGCCATGTGTAAGAGATGCTACATCAACTAAGCTCCTTCAAGTTTTATAAATTGTTATGTATTAGTTGCAGGCTTTTAACATTACAGATTTGTCTCCTCCAGGATGTCCGACCAGCTCTTCTCCCATGAGAGTGACTTCTTCCCTTTGCTATATGCTTTCTTAATATGTAAGTTCCTTCGCACTAATTCTTATTTAATTAACATCATGTTTTAAAGAATTTTATTCGGTTAACTTTGTATAGTCACCAATTACTTTAGGCACTACAAATAACATGCACGCGAGAATTCCTTTTTTAAGAAATTACAATTACTGCTGTGATTCTCAAAGTTATGCATGTATTATATAACTGCATGTATGAAATGGTTGTTAAACTTGATGCTAGCGTGTCTAGAATAGAAAACCAAATTTTACCTCCTACCATCTACTAAATATATTACTACTGCTAAGATGAGCTTTTTTGTTGATGGTTGCATGTTTATGTTTTGGTGTGTACAATTCATTATATGTGTAAGTTTTGATAGAAATCAACAATTCTATTTTTAATTATGTTCTACTTAATCTCATTCCAGTTATGATCTATTTAACAGTAAAATATGTCATTCATGACTTTGTGTTGTTTTAGACTTATGAAGGCTGTTTATGTCTTCTTTTCGATCTAATAAAATTTTGTGTTATTATGAAATATTAGCCATTAGTTCTTCATTTCGATGTTCAAGGTTGATGGTACTTATTGGTAAAAAATGGGGTATAATTATTGAGTCAGGTTTTATAAAATTGACATGTTTTTCCATTATGCTAATTTAAGTAAGCATTTTGCGTCTACTTCAGTTACAAAGCAATTAGCTGTCAAATTGAAGATCCTTCGTGACTACCATTTACTCATTATCTTCAATGAATTTGCAATCATTAATTATTAAATTCTATTATGGCAGTTGCGCAAAACAATGGTAGGGAAATCTTTGGCAAGTTATATACATTATTATCTGTTGAGTTAGTTTTATATTAATATGCATTTCAATAACCTATGTTTGTAGGCATTTTAATATTGTAACACGTTATCAGTGGCATGATGATTTTGAATCGAGCTCTAAGAATCTGAGAGTGTAGCTGAATTGGGAATATAATGGAAGAACAAATGCTTTGTTTATGCATAATAGTGCACAAATAAAAATTGTCAGTTATTTCATCCAATTACAGTAGAAGTGGGAGTGGAATCTACGCTATATAGTAATTTCACAATTGGAGGCCTAAAGGAACTTAAGCTAAATGAGGACAATACTACTACATTGAGACCATTAGGGGGCCACTTTGCAAGTAGTATAAGGTAAAATCAATATATTTTTTACTTAATACGTTTGCAGATAACGCAAATCATTTTATTTTGAGAGCATATAATATGGCAGTTCTTTGTTGTAGAAGACACTGGCTTTTTTTTTAATATACATTTTAAGTTCTTCACAGCAATTCTATATAACGTAATTTTTATCACTTCCCTCGCATTGGATCTGCGTATTACTCCATGAATGCTATCAAAATCTTCTTTTAACAATCAAATTTATAAATTCTTTTTATATCTCTCTGTAACCAAAATTTTTGCTTCCTACAACCACTGAACAAGAATATGAGCTCAAAAAAATATAAATTAGCTGATTGAATGGAAGATTGATTGGAAGCCATAATTCTGGCCATTTTACGAAACTCAATTGTTATGGTCCAATAGATTTAGTTCATAAGTTCATACTTTTATTCTATAACTGTAATAATTACTGATGTTAGCTGATGTGCACCAACATGATAATTCCGCTAGAGTTTACGATCTCGATTGATTGATCTTACTAATTTATCAAGAATTCATACTTCAGGTGGTACATTTACCTTTCCTTCAATTTAGCGCTGTTATGATTTTTGTGTGCAGCGGAAGCTTGACAAAATGCCAAGAAAAATTGGATCTTTATCACCTAATCACTTGAAGATGAATTTGATTGGAAAAAAAACAACACAAATAATATCGGAAATATGAGCACACGATATTCCACCCAACCACCCCTTTATTGATTCACTAATAAAAATTGTTTACAAACGATCTCAACTATCATTACAAACAATTACAACTTGAACCAATAACCTTATTGAGAAATAGGCAGAGAATATCTAATGGCTAAAAAATTTGAGGAGAAAGACAAAGAAGAATAATGGAAAAATTTCCACACCTAATGAAGAGATTAGCTAGCCCTTTTTATAGTGAGAATTGCTTCATGCCCAAGAAAAACTTGGCTTCATGCCCAAGAAAACTTGGCTCCCAATATATCTTCATATATGTTATAAAACTATTTGGTTAAGCACCAAATATCCTTGCAATAAATGTCCACAAATATAGCAACCAATATCTCTCCGTAAAATCTAGCATCAAATCTCTTCATCAAATCTAGCACCAAATCTCTTCATCCAATAATATCAATTCTTCTACGTCCTCATCTGAAAAGCGAATAAACATCGGATATCCGCAAAAATGCCTGTGGATATGAAAGCATCTACATTCAAAAACTATCCATCCGACTTTTATCAAAATTATTATTTATTTTATACGCTTTTTGGTACACTGAAATATATGTTATTATTATTTATTAAGTTGCCAGCTTATATATTATGCAATTAATGCAGATTATTTACCCGAAATTATTTACCGTTATCATATTTCTTGATTTTGCATATTTTAATAACGAGTAGTACTAAAAAATGCGTTGAATCGAAATTTTCTCTTTATATTCATTGACATACTTATCTTTTACTGTTGGGATAATTATTTGATACATATATGCATCTAACGATGCAGATATCAGATATCAAAAAAAGATTTTAGATGCAGATATTAAACTATCAACATCTAAAAGTATCCGTTGACGGACACATATAATCAAAGATATCACGCTATCAAAATTTGAAATTCTCACAATTTATTCCAGAATAAAGGATAAAATATTGAATAACAGCGCCAGCTTTCATGTGCATTTAATGAGTCAGTTTAATTTTTTTCACAGTAGTCTAAACTTCATATAAGCAATTGAATGAATTTAAACTGACAATAATCATTGAACTCAGAAAATAAAAGACGATTTAGTTTTAATATAGATTTATAAAATTCCAGTGCAAGTGTAATATTCTGTTAGAAAAAAGGACCATTCATCAATCCTACCAATCATTATTCACACAATTCCGTACTGAATTAACATGACGTCCGTTTGAATGGATCGGTTCAATTGCTAATCTAGATTAATTATGTTCAACCAATTTCAATACAAAAAATTGCTTATGTCCCAACCACACTTTTTGCCCACATTTTACAGATGTCACTCCTCTATTCCATGACTACAAACTACATAATTGATATACAGTGAGTGTCTATGTCAACACAAGAAAAATTAAATAAATAAAAATATAATGGAGAAAACAATACGGCATTTACTGCCCCAATGGTTCTTATAGCTATTTGAAGTACTGTATGTAACACCCCACCTCCGCCAGGGTGACTCTTGCAAGCACTCTGACTTTGGTAGGGCGTTTGAATCAGGTAAACATGCATAATGATATATCAAGGCAGAACAAGAACATATGTATATATGTAAACAGAGTAAATAACATAGATAAAACAGCGGAAGATTTAAACCATTTCAAAATATGTCTGGTACATCATAATGTCAATTTTGTTTTCCAAATAAAAACAAGTCTAGTACATAAAACACATCATCTGAAACTGAACAGAAAAACATAAGTAGCTATCCCCAAGGCAGAAAAACCATAGCGAGCTCAAGTCCAAAGCATACATGAGCTATCCAAGAAAAGCAGGTAAGATCCAGCTAAGCTCCTGTATTCCCTCCCTGAGAACCTGGGGGGGGGGAAACGGAAGAAAAAGAGGCGAAAGGAAACAGGTCAGTCAAAAAGACTGAGTAAGCCCTACTACAATCAATGTAAACTGATAAAGTTAACTGACATGAGCAGCAAGTATGAACATAAGGATAACATCATGACGATTAACTATTGAGGTAGATAAAGGTGTCATCGCATAATCAAGATTAAGGTTTTGCACCACGGGTGTACTAGCAAACTAACATGACTTGGATATACAAATATTGATCCCACGGCCCAAGCTTTGGCCCAATAACATGAAATGACCCTCTTACTAGGTCCAATAACATGAAGTGACCCTACCACGAGGTCCAACCCAACGGTCTAATCGATCGGCTTCCTAAGCCTAACTCGTCACGTGTTGGTGTCAATACGGCTCAAACATGAATGTAGTCGAACTGTGCCGGGTCCACCCGTCGGGTGTATCAAGCCCTAGGGTGTCAACCCCTGGACACCATAAACATGAGTGCACAGTCTCGGTCTACCGGTACCCGTGCTTGTTTTCTCCGGCTACGGACTATGTGCACGACCAGAGTCCGCCCAGAACTACACCGGCGTACCACGGCCATCGCTTTTTGGCCCCTTATCTCCAGTTCAGTAATCGTGCCCCCACCCTAGCCTAGTCCCTAGGGCCATGATGATACAAACTAGGGATTACTGAAGGAGCGGACCCCCATTGCTAGGATTTTTCTAGTGGGTTAAGTATGGTTTAACCCCTTCACTAATCATGGATTAACTTGGTTAAGTGTAACGATGAGTTCACGACTTAACCCCTATTAATCTACCGAGCCCAAATTGGTTAAGTATTAAATGGTCCATGACTTAACCCTAATCATGAGGCATTAATTAATTAATGCGCCTTAACCTCTCACATTAGACTTTGTTGTGGTTACTAGTTAAGCCGGGCGGGTCCGGGTAGCTTTACACCACAACTTAGTCTAACCTCGGGTCCAAGGTACAACATGACCAACTTCTCACATTGGGTCCTATTGTTTGTAGCAACTAGTTAGGCCGGTCGGTTCCGGGTAGGTTTACGCTACAAACTCAACCCAACCTCGAGTTGGTCACACTTATTTTTTCTAAGTGTCATGTCCATCATGTTTCCAAAACATATTACAATTTTTCAAGCAATTGGGTAGACCTAACTTAATAGGTAAATTCCCAATGGGTAGACCTAACTTAATAGGTAAATTCCCAAGCTCATATTTTTATGTCTTTTAAGTTTACCCAAACCCCAAACGCAATCCCATCGCTTACATATCGCAATAACGCATAAAGGATAGAAAGAGGGAACTTGGCATAATCATGACATAAAAATGTTAAAGCCACAAGTTCAACATGGTGGCATATGAAACGTTCATGTGTTCACACACTTGCATATTACATTTTTAGGCCCAAAAAGCATGCATAACATGATAACATGAACCATATGACCATCCCAAACTTGCATAACATACTTGCATAAACAAACTTGCATAACATATGTCAACTTGCATATCATACTTGCATAAATAAACTTGCATAACATATGTCAACTTGCATATCATACTTGCATAAACAAACTTGCATAACATATGTTAACTTACATATCATACTTGCATAAACAAACTTGCATAACATATGTCAACTTGCATATCATACTTGCATAAACAAACTTGCATAACATATGTCAACTTGCATATCATACTTGCATAAACAAACTTGCATAACATATGTCAACTTGCATATCATACTTGCATAAACAAACTTGCATAACATATGTCAACTTGCATATCATACTTGCATAAATAAACTTGCATAACATATGTCAACTTGCATATCATACTTGCATAAATAAACTTGCATAACATATGTTAACTTGCATATCATACTTGCATAACAAAACTTACATAACATATGATAACTTGCAAACCAAACTTGCATATTTACAACATGATAACTTGCATATCTCATCATAATAAACTTGCATAACATACATTTAACTTTAGAGTTTAAGTATGAAAGGAATAGGGCTTACAATGCTTATGCGAACTCAAATGAGTATAGCAAATGTAATTAAACCCTTATGCAACCAAAAACCCCAAAAATGCAAGCAAACTTGATCAAAACTCTTCTTTTATGATGCCAATAGAGAAACAAGACTTTAATGCAAGCTAAAGAGGATCATACAAGCCTAAATACACTTGTATGCATGGAAATCTCTTAGGAATTTGATTTAGGAATTGTATGAAGAGAGTGGAGGCCATGAGAGGTTTGATTTTGACATAGTTTAGTTGCTATAATGAATAATGAGTGATTTAGGGTAGGTTAGGGTCTTATTTATAGATTAGGCTAGTGATTTGAACCATAGGATTAACCCTAGATTCAATTAGGTCCATCAGATCTCGGAACTCTCTAGAACCAAGCCACACAACCAAGCCCAAATCAGAAATGGTGCACCAGACCAAACAGCCCGGCCACCCCCTGTCGACAGGGCTGTCGACACCCTAGGGACCTGTCGACAGGCCTGTCGACATGCGGGTCCTGGCGGGATTTTTCCCGCTTTGGCCCAGCTGGCCCAATTCTTTGAATTTGAATCTGATTTTAAACCTTGAATTTTCTGAAAACTTCGACGGGCCATATCTGGGCCATACGGACTCCGTTTTTCGAAAACTCGGACTCTATTTCGCGTATTTTTCTGAGACGAACGCAATGGCATAGCCCGTTTCCCTTGATTCAGATTTTAGAATTTAATTCTGCCTCGATATTTGTTATAACAGGTTATTGAAAATTACGGGTTGTTACATTCTCCCCTCCTTAAAGGATTTCGTCCCCGAAATCTTCAAGTTAGGAAGAACGTATCCTACCATCCAATCATCCATCTACTCAAAACATCACCCACGAGCAATTATTGTCCTTACAAGATTCTAAATGCTGGATGAACATATGCAGAAGTGTGTGTATATGTACTTATCTAATGCAAAGATCAATGCAAAATATGTTAGTGAAATGTATCCATATGTATGCAATTCCTAACATAATGTATAATATCTATATGTGTGCACATAACATACACCCATATGCAACATCCATGTGATAACACACAATTTTCATCCATGAATAAGCATAAACACTCATGCATATGCAACATGAGGAGTGTGCGAGCCGATCTAGTGCCTAATTGTGTATAATGCATCCACGAGCAACCACTTGCAAACACTTGCAACCACTTGCAACCATCAAACATAACATGTCTCAAACACATGTTTCATCCAAAGGATTCTACCTAAGGTTCTCATGACAAGATCAACATGATAAACTAGATAATCATGGATAACAAAAGATATGCTAAAGAGATCGGGAAGATAAGCAGGATATACTCCTCTTTCGGATTACAAGAAATCCTTTCCTAACCTACTCCATATCCTATAAAAAACCCAAAAGGTTTAGCTAACCTAACGGACCCCCTTGACCTGTATTATTAACCATTAAGCCATACCTCCTGACAGAAATAGGACCGAAAATGGGACCGAGAGGATATACATAAAAAGATACTATGCGAGTAAGTTCCACAGGAAAACAAGGATCAAGGATATACTCTTAGAAAGAGACATGATGCGCGTATCTAGCCTTTAGCCTTTTAAGTCACATTTCCTTGAGCTTAACCCCACTTTTGCTTTGACCGTCTTTTACTTCATGATTTATTAGCTTCTTAACTCTTATATCCAAATATGAGTTGGAGCCCATTTCCTTGTCGTCTATAATATATCTAGCGAGGTGACTTAACATCTCGCCTCGAATCATCTGGTCCATGTTCTTGACTAACTGCGGATCTTCTTCCTGTGAAACCCCCTTCTTGATCCAGAAGAGTAAGTTTAAGCTCGGGGAATGCTAACTAACTAGCCAAACGGAGAAAGCTTCTTACTTCAATTGCCCACCTCAGAGTTTTCCGGTCTTAAACCACAACCACTTTAGCGGAATCCACCGCTAAGCCTTACTTAGGAACTATGTGCCCCAGAAATCCAACTTCTTTCCTCCAAAGTAACATTTGGAGAACTTGACCTTCAACTGGTGGCTCTAAGCGTATCCATCACCTCCTTGAGATGTCTAGCATACTCTTCCTCGTTCTTTTAAGGAGATCAAAATATCGTCTATGACGACCATGACAAACTTGTTCAAGGACTCCCTAAACACCCTACCCATCAAGTTCACGTAATATGCGGGTGCATTAGTCAAACCAAATAGCATGACTAGCCATTCTAACAATCCATCTAGAGTCCTAAACGCAGTCTTGTCAATTCCATCCTCAGCCATCCTAAGCTGATAGAATCCGGTAGCTAGATCAAAAGAAAACAGATGCTCCTACAAGCTGATCAAACAAATCATCGATCCTTGGTAACGGTTGTCTATTTTTCTCACGATAATCAACACATAAGCGAATACTACTGGAGCACCCTACTCGAAAATGCTTCGTCTAAGGATGTTCTTCTCAAGCAACTCCTTGACTTGCTTTCTTAACTCTCACCTCGTGAGGTCATGTGCCTAACCGGCCACGAAACTGGCTTGGTATTACCAACCAGATAATGCGGAAATCTATCCCACGCCTAGGGGTAACCCCTTTACTTCCCCCAAGATATCAGGATATTCTCGGACCGCCCTCACAGATTGCAAACTATCGATAGACGAGTTGAGGGATTCAACATAACATGATGGGACTCATAGGGTTGCTAGAAATTTCTAGGGTATCACCGAGGCGAGTCATGAGCCTCCCAACCCTATATACAAAAACCAAGAATGGCTCCAAAACAGGACAACCATTCCATGCCCAAAACCAACCCATATCCCCTGAAACCGAGAATATAAGCACTGCACAAGAACTCTACACTCAGTATAGAGATCCTCAAATCCCCACATATCATAGACAAATGGGCGGAACCCCCAATAGGATTTGAGACACAAACGGGATCCTCTACCAAGCTAGTACTAAGGTGCAAACTATCAACAAGATCAGATGAGATAAAACTATGCGATGCACCAGAATCAAACAAAGTACGAACTGGAAAATCAGAAATATATACAAGGCTCTCAACAGAAATACTACCTCGATCGGGAACTGGAGCGGTAATGAGAGCATGGACCTGCCCTCCTGCGGGTCCAGCACGCTGAGTCTGACCCTGGCCTTGCCCCTGCTTCTTCGGGCAATCCTTGCTGAAATGTCCAGTCTTCCCACATAAAAAGCATTCACCGTTATTCCTTTTCCTCTTCTTACAATCCTTGACAAGATGCCCAACTGAACCGCAATAATGGCATTTCCCCTTGTTCTTGCCCTTGTTATTGTTGTTCCCCTGACTGCTTTGACCACCTTGATTGCCTTTACCCTGAGAATCAGTCTTCTTTGGCTGAGTATCACTCGACTTGACCTCTTTCTTTACATCACCCTGAAGTAGAGCCATATCGACCAAACTCTCAAAAGTAGCTCCATGCGGAATATGCGACATCGCTAAACCCTGCAGCGGCTCATTCAACCCCCTAGCAAATCGGAGAGCCTTCTTCTCAGGAGTGTTCACTATATCCAAACCAAAACGGGCCAGCTGATTAAACTTGTTCACATACTCCTTGACAGTCATATCATCCTGCTTTAATGCAAGGAACTTCTCCATCTGTAAATTCGCCTCAGCAGAGGATAGAAACTTGGCCACAAATCTAGCCCTCAAATCGGCCCAAGTTTCGACGGGCCTCGTCCCATTGGTGACCTCCCACCAATAGGCTGCTTCGTCCTTCAAAAGCCATACTGTCAATAATATCTTTCTCTCGTCATCAATCCTAAAGATAGCAAACAAGTCCTCCGTGTCCTTCAACCAATTCCTAGCTTCAACAAAAGATTCCGTGCCTAGGAAATTCTTGCCTCCCATTGCCTTGATGTCTTTACAAACCTTTGTGAACTCAACCTGAGGATGCTGAGGGGGAGGAGGAGGAAGAGGAGCCTCAGCAACTGGAGGAGGAGGAACAGGGACCACCGGAGGAGGGACATTCGGGAGAGGATTCTCTACTACAGGAGGAGGAGTGGGAGTAGGGTTTGCGGGGCCGGCTGCCGCCCTAGCTTCTAGAAGTCTCCTATACCAGAGTGGTACGTTTACTCCATCCGGGATGGCAAGATTCTCAGCCATACTGAAACGAAAGATAAGCTAAGATTAGGTCAAGGGAACGAAGGATAACGCTAATGGCTTTTTGGGGAATAGCCTTTAGAATAAACTAGACTTTTCTTTGGAAAATACTTTATACTTGGTTTTGAAAATAGTTTTCAAAAAGTTTTCTAAAACCTTTTTGTTCCTTCTCGTAAACCATATGCTCTGATACCAAATGTAACACCCCACCTCCGCCAGGGTGACTCTTGCAAGCACTCTGACTTTGGTAGGGCGTTTGAATCAGGTAAACATGCATAATGATATATCAAGGCAGAACAAGAACATATGTATATATGTAAACAGAATAAATAACATAGATAAAACAGCGGAAGATTTAAACCATTTCAAAATATGTCTGGTACATCATAATGTCAATTTTTTTTTCCAAATAAAAACAAGTCTAGTACATAAAACACATCATCTGAAACTGAACAGAAAAACATAAGTAGCTATCCCCAAGGCAGAAAAACCATAGCGAGCTCAAGTTCAAAGCATACATGAGCTATCCAAGAAAAGCAGGTAAGATCCAGCTAAGCTCCTGTATTCCCTCCCTGAGAACCTGGGGGGGGGGGAACGGAAGAAAAAGAGGCGAAAGGAAACAGGTCAGTCAAAAAGACTGAGTAAGCCCTACTACAATCAATGTAAACTGATAAAGTTAACTGACATGAGCAGCAAGTATGAACATAAGGATAACATCATGACGATTAACTATTGAGGTAGATAAAGGTGTCATCGCATAATCAAGATTAAGGTTTTGCACCACGGGTGTACTAGCAAACTAACATGACTTGGATATACAAATATTGATCCCACGGCCCAAGCTTTGGCCCAATAACATGAAGTGACCCTCTTACTAGGTCCAATAACATGAAGTGACCCTACCACGAGGTCCAACCCAACGGTCTAATCGATCGGCTTCCTAAGCCTAACTCGTCACGTGTTGGTGTCAATACGGCTCAAACATGAATGTAGTCGAACTGTGCCGGGTCCACCCGTCGGGTGTATCAAGCCCTAGGGTGTCAACCCCTGGACACCATAAACATGAGTGCACAGTCTCGGTCTACCGGTACCCGTGCTTGTTTTCTCCGGCTATGGACTATGTGCACGACCAGAGTCCGCCCAGAACTACACCGGCGTACCACGGCCGTCGCTTTTTGGCCCCTTATCTCCAGTTCAGTAATCGTGCCCCCACCCTAGCCTAGTCCCTAGGGCCATGATGATACAAACTAGGGATTACTGAAGGAGCGGACCCCCATTGCTAGGATTTTCTAGTGGGTTAAGTATGGTTTAACCCCTTCACTAATCATGGATTAACTTGGTTAAGTGTAACGATGAGTTCACGACTTAACCCCTATTAATCTACCGAGCCCAAATTGGTTAAGTATTAAATGGTCCATGACTTAACCCTAATCATGAGGCATTAATTAATTAATGCGCCTTAACCTCTCACATTAAACTTTGTTGTGGTTACTAGTTAAGCCGGGCGGGTCCGGGTAGCTTTACACCACAACTTAGTCTAACCTCGGGTCCAAGGTACAACATGACCAACTTCTCACATTGGGTCCTATTGTTTGTAGCAACTAGTTAGGCCGGTCGGTTCCGGGTAGGTTTACGCTACAAACTCAACCCAACCTCGAGTTGGTCACACTTATCTTTTCTAAGTGTCATGTCCATCATGTTTCCAAAACATATTACAAGTTTTCAAGCAATTGGGTAGACCTAACTTAATAGGTAAATTCCCAATGGGTAGACCTAACTTAATAGGTAAATTCCCAAGCTCATATTTTTATGTCTTTTAAGTTTACCCAAACCCCAAACGCAATCCCATCGCTTACATATCGCAATAACGCATAAAGGATAGAAAGAGGGAACTTGGCATAATCATGACATAAAAATGTTAAAGCCACAAGTTCAACATGGTGGCATATGAAACGTTCATGTGTTCACACACTTGCATATTACATTTTTAGGCCCAAAAAGCATGCATAACATGATAACATGAACCATATGACCATCCCAAACTTGCATAACATACTTGCATAAACAAACTTGCATAACATATGTCAACTTGCATATCATACTTGCATAAATAAACTTGCATAACATATGTCAACTTGCATATCATACTTGCATAAACAAACTTGCATAACATATGTTAACTTACATATCATACTTGCATAAACAAACTTGCATAACATATGTCAACTTGCATATCATACTTGCATAAACAAACTTGCATAACATATGTCAACTTGCATATCATACTTGCATAAACAAACTTGCATAACATATGTCAACTTGCATATCATACTTGCATAAACAAACTTGCATAACATATGTCAACTTGCATATCATACTTGCATAAACAAACTTGCATAACATATGTCAACTTGCATATCATACTTGCATAAATAAACTTGCATAACATATGTCAACTTGCATATCATACTTGCATAAATAAACTTGCATAACATATGTTAACTTGCATATCATACTTGCATAACAAAACTTACATAACATATGATAACTTGCAAACCAAACTTGCATATTTACAACATGATAACTTGCATATCTCATCATAATAAACTTGCATAACATACATTTAACTTTAGAGTTTAAGTATGAAAGGAATAGGGCTTACAATGCTTATGCGAACTCAAATGAGTATAGCAAATGTAATTAAACCCTTATGCAACCAAAAACCCCAAAAATGCAAGCAAACTTGATCAAAACTCTTCTTTTATGATGCCAATAGAGAAACAAGACTTTAATGCAAGCTAAAGAGGATCATACAAGCCTAAATACACTTGTATGCATGGAAATCTCTTAGGAATTTGATTTAGGAATTGTATGAAGAGAGTGGAGGCCATGAGAGGTTTGATTTTGACATAGTTTAGTTGCTATAATGAATAATGAGTGATTTAGGGTAGGTTAGGGTCTTATTTATAGATTAGGCTAGTGATTTGAACCATAGGATTAACCCTAGATTCAATTAGGTCCATCAGATCTCGGAACTCTCTAGAACCAAGCCACACAACCAAGCCCAAATCAGAAATGGTGCACCAGACCAAACAGCCCGGCCACCCCCTGTCGACAGGGCTGTCGACAGAGCTGTCGACACCCTAGGGACCTGTCGACAGGCCTGTCGACATGCGGGTCCTGGCGGGATTTTTCCCGCCTTGGCCCAGCTGGCCCAATTCTTTGAATTTGAATCTGATTTTAAACCTTGAATTTTCTGAAAACTTCGACGGGCCATATCTGGGCCATACGGACTCCGTTTTTCGAAAACTCGGACTCTATTTCGCGTATTTTTCTGAGACGAACGCAATGGCATAGCCTGTTTCCCTTGATTCAGATTTTAGAATTTAATTCTGCCTCGATATTTGTTATAACAGGTTATTGAAAATTACGGGTTGTTACACTGTATCTATTTTAGCACATTTACCAAATATTGCTTCTGCTATTATATTTTAATTTTAGTCTCTTCTTTAGAAGATGTTGTCTTAAAAAGTGAAACAATATGATAGTTAATTGCCTCTTTTGCTTAAGAACAATATCTATATCTCCACACAATCAATATGTCTTTATAAAAACTATCAATATAACACTATAGTCTGGTGTTTGTACGAGTACTTGATTAACATGTCTCTATTCAGGTGAGCAAAGAAAAAACACTGGCGTTTCTACTTACATGCAATGCAAGTAGAAAATCCAGTATAACATGTCAATAATTGTTGTTCTTTTTACTGCTGCTTAACTGTGATCTATTTTAGTAATTAATAGATTAAACTTTTGCTAATAAGAATAAAGTAAAGTGGACATATGTTGCAATCTATTGCGTTTTAAATAGATCCAAAATAAGCATACAACCAAAATAAACATCGTCTAATTTTTTGCAATTTACAAATGTCTTAGTTTCTTAATCTCACTAATTATATATTATGTGCCTTCAAAAAGGACTTGCAAGTCCCTAAAGTTAATGGATTAGATTGACATCTTCGCTATGTAGAGTAAATTTGACTTAGTAATATCAGTATTTATTCAAATACGTGCAGCTCAATAATTTCTTATGAGCATATGAACTATAAAGCTCTTTTAGTTATAACAGTGAGTTGGTACTGCTAACTCAGCTACCAAATAGAGTATTTTGCTGCAATTTTCAAGGCAAATCTCAGATGATGCACCCACAATTAGTTAACCTGGGTGAATCAATGATAGTGTAAAGGGTACAACAACTGTTGCTGTAGACCTATGCCGGGAGTTTGAGGATACATTTCTACTACACATTACTTCTGGTGAGGTTAGCGCTTCTGACTCAATGTTTTTTTAAAAATAATTGTAATAACCACATATCTTAGTGCATTTCTGTTTTCAAATTGATTTTGTATGACTGAAGTATATTGAATTTTTAATTGACGGATCTTTCCGATCCTTTTGCTTTTACTACGTTACTTCACATCCCATTAACAAGGCTTGCAACTTCCATTTTGTCTGCATTGTCCTTGCGGTGTTAAACAATAATGAAGTATACATTATATCATGGCATGGTAGATATGCTATTTAAAAACAAGCGGCAAGGACTCGTTATTTACTGTAGTCTACATTACAACCATACTCAACATTTTGCATTAGAACTTGCGATTAAGTCTTTGAGTTACAAGCATGTAATTTCCCCTTTTCTATAGGGTGGAGGTTGGAAAGTTGCTATAAGTTTTGAAGGAAATTTTCCTAACATGATCAAGCAACTTCCTTTGGATAAACATTTTGATATCAAAAATCTATAAGGTTATTATTATTCTAAAATTTATGTGCGACACATATATATTTTCTTTATAATGTTAGATGCATATACTCTTGGATGATCATAAATTTCTTTGTCTTTTAGATTGTGTTGGAATCTGATGGTTCAACCGTACCTTATTTCTCCTGAGAAAGGGTTGAGATCTTTGATAACAGGTGTGCTTGACCTTGCTAAAGAACCATCACTCCTTTGCGTGGATGATGTGATAAATAGATATGAGTCATAGTCTCTCATGATCTCCATTTTATATCGAATAAGAAACACATAATATCCATATTTCTTGATGTATGCTCACAGGTACATTGTATATTAACAAAAACAGTTTCTGATGCTGCTAATGCCACTCCAGTGTGTGGAAGATATTTGCTTATTAAGCGTAAGGTTTATGAGGAAGATACAGAAGATAATTTGCTGAAGTTTTTTCTATGCATGCAATTCAATTTTATGTAATTGGTAGAATTAGTTGTATAATTTTATTATTAAATTTTTCTACTTGAGTATTATTTGGACTTTGATGATCATTTCCACAGGGAAATGCTGAGTTTGGATAGACTACTAACATTCTTTAATTTATTAACATTTCATTAACTCCGATTTGTGATTTCAATAATTTATGGCAAATTCTGTTCATACATCGAAAATTACCTAGCGTACGCTGTTATTTTACTAAAAAGTTAACAATTAAATTACCTTCTCCTTAATTACATTTTTAATATTTTTCTTATAATCCATCTAATTAAATATTAAATACAATAATATTTGATTAAGTTTACAAAATTTTATGAAGTTAATGAAATCTAAAATATAAACTAAGAAATCCCTCACAATTAACTATTGTATAATGAAGTGTTCAAAAATTTTCTTTCAAAATTAGAGCCCATTTTGATGAAATAATATACAGAAAAACAACCAAACAATTTACAATACGAGTGTTGCAAATTAAAGTTTATTTTTTTATTTAAGTAAATTTATTACAAGAAAATTTTCATTTTGTGTAATTTAGTTTTTCAGTTTAAAGAGGGAGAAAGATATATAAAAGGGTAATTTTTATAAAAGTCATGGTGTATGTAAAGTATGTTGTGGTTTATGCTAGCTTATTGTATTTTATGATGTGTGTTAAGAAATTACGGGTGTATAAATAGAATCAGACATAATTTATTCAGTTTGCAATTAAACAAACCATTATTTTTTTCCTTTCAAATCGCTATCCACATTTTGTTTCCCAATAACATTTTCACCTTTTTCTATGTACTACGCTCAAATATGAAATAATTTGCTGACTGTTGAACATTACCACATAAGAGTTGTAATATGTGAACAACTTAATTTGTTTGGTATTGTATTGTACTGTTATTCCTTGGTTGTTTTATATCGTCATTCAAAAAAATTGTACAACCAAGTTTTCTGATATTGTGTTATTATACTCTTTGCTATATTATGTCCCATGCTCCGCTCATTTTCTATGAAATGATATACTCCGTGTCCAAATCACTACTATATTTGTTTAAAATTGTGTAATGCGTTGTTCATTCAGCTTAGTTTTTGAAAGCAATCATCAAATAATAAGGTTAACAAATATCATCTTTTTTTGGTTGCATTAGACACAGTTTTGTCCAATTACTATGATGACTAACCAGCAACTGTGTACTTACAATATTCTCACGATGTTATATTATAAACGTTGTAAATACAATATTATTATTATTTCAACTCTCTGCGCTGTGATACTTCTACTATACCCCTAACCCGTGTGCGAAGCACGGGTTCGCACTAGTAATCAAAATAATTGAAATGAATCTTATCCCTACAAGGATTTTTTGTATCTATACTTCCTTGTGTTTATATAAATCTCCACCCAAATGTTCTGGGAATAAAACACTAATAAAAATAGCCTTAGAGAATGCCCATTTTCCACCTGTTCTTTGGGTAGAATCGAATTATACTGGATGTGTTAAAAATAACACTTGTCTGTAATATTGATAATTTTTGGATAAAGATATGGATCGGTGAAATTTCTTAAATAAAAATTCATAACTTCTTCTTTAGTCGGATGACTATATATCTTCTCAACTGGGGATATCCAGATAGTTAAGGATTGAATATATGGGTAAACATATTCCTTTGATGAAGAAAAACAGATTTAACTACAAAATTATAAGCATCTTTAATTATCTTCTTTTCAGTTGGTATGGTCTTTAATACTTATTCGTTGATAATTTGTTCATCTTTTTCGAAGATTGACTTATAAGTCGATCTAGTGAGAGCAGTTTTACTGCTTTCTACCTTTTCTTTGCCTTTATTCATTTTTTCCTTATAAAAAATTCTTGTGTTAAGAACTCTAGTAAATAATTATTAGACCCTTTAATAAAATCAATGTTAAATCAAACATTGATTGCGATGATTTTAAACTCTTTTTGTAAAATTTCTTTTGTAGATTTGTAATCAACTCTCAATAAGAACTTTTGATTCAATAAACCACTTTGTGCATTCAATAAAGCACTTTTTTGTAGAATTTCTTTTGTAGATTTGAAATCAACTGGTAATTTTTTTATAGAGTAATTAAGAAATATTAGTAATTGTATTATGCATATAATGGTTTGAAAG
Source organism: Allium sativum (assembly GCA_030737875.1). Taxonomy (NCBI): domain Eukaryota; kingdom Viridiplantae; phylum Streptophyta; class Magnoliopsida; order Asparagales; family Amaryllidaceae; genus Allium; species Allium sativum. Next base: position 206,531,436 of record CM060919.1, read on the forward strand.
TGATTTATTGAATCAAAATTCTCACTAAGATTGGTTCGCAAATTTGCAAAAGCAATTTTACAAAAGGATGGAAACATCGCATCAAAACAAATGTTTTCTAGATGGCGAGCAATCTTATCAGTATATGATTTTAACATTGAATTTATTAAAGGGCATGATAATTCTTCACCAGACTTCTTAACTCGATAATTTTTACCGGAAAAAATGAATAAAGGCAAAGAAAAGGCCAAAAGCAATAAACTGCTATTAGAAGATTAACTTGTAACTCAATCTTCGATAAAGATGGAAAAACTCTCAGAAAAGAGGTCTTAGAGACCGTACCAATTGAAAAGCAGCTAAACAAAGATATGGGTTTCCTCAGTCGAGAAGAATACATTCCTTCCTCAACCATTTGGATATCCCTAATTGAGAAGATATATAGTAATCTGACCATAGAAGAAGTTATGACTTTTTATTTAAGAAATTTCATAGATTCATATCTTTATTTGAAAGATTATCAATATTACAGACATTTGTTAATTTTAACCCATTTAGTGCAAATCGACTATACCCAAAGAGCAGTTGGAAAACATGCATTCTCTGTGGCTACTATTATTAAAGTTTTACCTAAAAAGTTGGGATGGGGATTTATATAAATACAAGGAAGTTATTTTAGATATAAGAAATCCTTAAAGGAATAAAATTCATTTCAATTATGTTGATTATATCAAGGCTTGGAAAATAGCATTTTGCTATGAAAACAAGCGAAAAATGTACAACTGGTTTATTTACTCTAGAGACCAACAAGCTCTAAATTTTTCGAACTAGTTTTAGTTTGGTTTTCCAACTCTGGATTATATCCAATTATTTTAACTTAAGATGTTAAAAAAATTTATGAAAAAATTGTTCAGGCAAATCCTTCTATGAAAAATCATAGTTTATCTTTTACCATACTTTATCATGTACCATGGATTGTAAAGTAGGATGTAATTATTGTTCCCAAAGTATTCCAAAAACCCAGAGAAATTTTTGAAATTCCTCATTAAAGTAGAAGAATAATGATTAAATGGAGGGATAAATTTGAAGTCTTTAGAGATTTAATATATTCAGAAGTCGGTTTAATCAACCATGAACCAATCAAAATTTCTGAAACTCCTTAGCGAAGAAAGATGTTTCAGAACATTTTAAAGAATTTATGGCTATTTCCTCTAAAAATAATTAAAAGATCAGCTTAGAGCTATATTAATGCTGACAGTGATGATGAAGAACTTATGAGTCTTTCTACAAAAAAAAAAGTTTATAAAGAAGCCAAAGAAAATTTGAAGGCTGCATGCAAATCACAACAAGTATAATGTTGAATGCCATAAAAATGGATTAATGGAAAATGAATCCTTTGTATTTACCTGCTATTGCCAAATAATGATGTTTTAATATTAAAAAACTACATATTAGGCCACCTAGAAGATTCTACCAACATGGTTAAATCATTCTTACAAGAAAAGGACAAGCTTCAAGATAAGAAGAATCTTATCAAGACTTATCCAGGCCAACGCAAAGGTTATGTCTCTAAAGTAAAGAACTTAATTGAATCAACAAAAAAGGAAGGGCCAACTCAAATAATACTAATTCAGCAAGTACTGAAACTATTATTGCAAAAAGAACTGAAAGAAAGAGTAATTTTGTCAAAAGTAAAATTACCAAGTGATAGTACTCAAAGTAATAGCAATATATTAGAAGAAAATGAATTAGAATTTTTAACATTTATAAACATGGTTGATAGAGTAATTACCTATAAATGGCTTACTAAAGTAACGATTGTAGTTCATAAAGAATATTATTTTACAATAATAGAAATGATAGGCACGTGAGCAAATTTAAACTACATCAATGAAGGATGTATACTTTAAAATATTTTGTTAAAATTACAAAAATATTAAATGTTGCAAATGGTAGAAAATTATTGGTTAATTATTAGCTAAAAAATTAAACTGTTTGTATTAAAGGCATTTGCCTAAATATGCCATTTATAATTGTTAAAAATCTATCTCATGATGTTATACTAGGAAATCCTTTTTACAGTTGTTATATCCAATAACTAAAATTTCAGCAGAAGGAACTACAAGTATGATTAATAATCAAGAGTTAACATTAAATTTGTTTTACATCCCGAACATCGTAAAATTGATTCCATACAAAAGATTTTTAAAAGAAAAAAACTTTTTAATTTCTTTATCCTAAGAAATAAATTATAAAAAGGTAAAAGAAAACTTATTATCATCGAAATTACAACAAATGGTATCCTAATAAGATTATGTCGAAAAAACAATTTGTGCAAACACTCCTAATGCCTTTTAGGAAAGGAAAAACATGAAATAAATTTACCTTATGAACCTGACTTTGAAGAAAGTCAAATCCCAACCAAAGCTAGATCACTTGCAATGTCTTAGAGAAATTTAGAATTCTGTACAAAAAAACAGAAGAATTACTTCAAAAAGGATTAATTAGGCGATCAAAAAGTCCTTGGTGCTGCTTGGAATTTTATGTTGAAAATGCTGCTGAATTAAGACGAGGTGTTCAAATTTTAGTAATAAATTATAAACCCTTAAATAAGGCATTAAGATGGATTAGATTCCCATTCCTAATAAAAGGATTTGTTAGACAATCTTTATTTAGCAAAAAATATTTCAAAATTTTATATGGAGTCCGGATTTTGGCAAATTCAAATAAAAGAAGATAGACATAAAACTGCATTTATAGTTCCATTGACATAATGAATGGAATATAATGCCATTTCGATTAACATACGCCCTACTAGAATTCCAAAAAATTATGAATGATACTTATAACGCTTATACATCATTCACTATTGTATATATATCGATGAAGTTCTTATATTTTCAGAATCAGTTGATCAGTATTTAAACATTTAAATATCTTTATAAATGTCACTAAAAAGGTTGGATTGACTGTATCGGCTAAAATGATAAAACTTTTTCAATCAGAAATTAGGTTTCTCGATCATATTATTAAAGAAGGAACAATATTTCTAATAGATAAAGCAATTATATTTGCAGAAAAATTTCCAAATGTAATTAAAAATAAAAATCAATTACAAAGGTTTATGGGAAGTTTAAATTATGTTTATAAATTCTACAAAAATTTAGCATATGATGCTTACCCTTTATTTGAAAGGTTAATGGAAAATCCACCTGTTTGGTCTGAAGAACAAACAAAGGTAGTAATAAAAGTAAAATTTCAGATTAAAGAAATTCCTTGTCTAGCCATTCCGAATCCATACGCATTAAAATTTGTCGAAACTGACACATTCGATAAAGATTATGGTAGGATTCTTAAGAAAAGAATTAATAATAAAGAATCTTTAGTAAGATTTACCTTTGGAATGTGGTAAGAACCTACATTTAGTTACTCTACGGTAAAAAAGAAGTATTAGAAATTGTATTATGCGTACAAAAGTTTGAAAGTGATTTATTGAATCAAAAGTTCTCATTGAAAGGAGATTGCAAATCTGCAAAAGAAATTTTACAAAAGACGTTGAAAACATTGGAGCAATTTTTTTTCCATATGAAAAGCAATCTTATCAGTATTTTTTTGGACATTGAGTTATTAAAGGGTATGATAATTCTTTACTAATTTCTTAGCTCGAGAATTTTTGCAAAGAAAAAAATTAATAAAGGCAAAGAAAAGACTGAAAGCAGTAAAACTACTCTTACAAGATCGACCTATAAGCCAAACTTTGAAAAGGATGAACTAACTCTCTGAGAAGAAGTCTTAAAGACCATACCAATTTAAAAGCAACTAAGAAAAGAAGCTTATAATTTAAAAGTTAAAATTTGTAACAACCCAGGGATTTTCAACCCCGGAAATCGATATAAATACCTTTACCGTAACTCATGCCGATCTTCCAAACACCGAAAATACTGGAATGTTATTAGAAAGAATTTAGAGGGTGAGATAAGAAAGATAGAAATATTAGAATAATAGAAGAAGAAAAAAAACAACACAACACAGAGTCTCACATCCCAGCGGAATAAAATATAATACAGAAATAAATCTTTATTGAGAGCTTTAAAAATACTTACAATATCAGAGTACATCACACAACGGGACAGTTATAATAACCTGTTCCCATATACAACACACAGTGGAATAGTAGCTATATCATATCATACGTTTGAACATCTCCAGCTCGTCTCTGGACTTCACAGCATTCGATAACCTGAACCTATACACTTTGGGCTAACCCGAGCATTTACAAAACACCGGGTCAGTCTGGTGAACCAGAGTGAGATAAAACTCGCAGGGTATTAAGTTATCACACAACTTGATTTTAAAGTTAAAATCCTTTCGAAAGAAAAGGAAAATCGTAAGACCAAATCCACACATAAATATGGACGGTTTTTACCTTACGATACCCCAAAATATTTTTGGAACCAATATCTTGTCTGATATACAATAATGTCTAATTACAAGTAAATATCAATCTAGTAGAACGCTTGCATCTCAAGATCTACATATATAGTATACAAACAAAACCGCGGGCGTTTATTGGAGATTGGATTCCGACTATGACAAGATATGGGACCACCTGCCGATAGTGTATCTCTAGAGGCGAATACACTGGGTTCAACAAGAACGTCTTACAACCCGACCCTTACATGACCGACCACTCATTTCGCTTGTGTGTATTGAATGTATATCACCAACGGTTGGGAGCGACCCACCGTTTCCGAAAAAGGACAGCATCGAAATAGATTCCAGAAGCAAATAGATTTTCTCTAGATAAGTGATATACACCCTAATGGGAGCGACCCACATAGCCATGCTGCCTGCCCGATTTCTGTCATTTCCCGGTTGATGAGGCTTAAGGTTTTAAATCTCTTTTGAACACCTGGCCACCATTCACTTTGAATGCCACATCGTCAAATCCGTCAAGTCACTAATTGACGTCCACAAATATACTCTGGGTATAAAAGAAGTGCCCTTCTTTGCCACCACTCGGTATATTTGTAAAAATCAACGTACGTGGTTTTAGGAAATACTCTGTCAGACATTCGTCCGTACAAGTCATCCAGAAACAAGATGAACCGAAGGTACTCTCCTACTGCATCCAATATAGGAATCACCCCATGGATCAGTAGCGATAGTCCTTGCAATCCACAGATTTCAACCACGATAGAACCCCATTATATCTCCGGGTCGAATTAGAGATTGTAAGTGGTTCTTCCGTTTTATGAAGATCTACGGTCTTCAAATGCTCCATCTCGATCGTTATTCGATACCTTCTATATTCTCGTAGTTGTTGGTCAGAATGGTTTTCGAATATAAATTCGATCCCGGTCTTTCCATACCAACAATCGTATAGGCCAGATTTGATAGTCGGTTATTTAACTATGAAATAAACATCCATAAAACAAAAATAGACTTACTGGTTTTGTACATAGCACCACTTGGCCTTTAGACAAATGTATGTTTAAACTCCAAAATAATTACGAATGGTTAATTTAAAATTTCTAAATACTCTCAGTAATTTAAACATAGCTCTTGTTTCTTATTTTAACTTACGCATATTTTCAAAAGCACTTTTATTCTTATATTTGGGGAAATAACTTATATTCATATCCGATATCCATTTATTCTTATTCACAAAAACATTTGTGATAACCAATTCATTATCTAATTGGTTCGTCCATATTTTTTTTTCGTAAAACAATGTTACGACATCTCTTGTTTCATTACTTGAAAACAATAGTCACGCTTCCCTTTTAGGGTAAAAATCAACTCTATATCTTTTACTTCGGAAATACCATTATACTCGGGTACAATCTCCTTTTATTCCCTTTTTCCTTAGAACCCTTACCTCATATTCTTACCCCTTTATTATTTTCGTTACTTTGGGAATTCCAATGTATATATACCCTCAAACCTTGTAATCAACGTTGTGTTATTATGCCTCATGGAATAAACTAATCTTAACCTCAACCATTACCAACTAATATCGTCCTCGGATAATCCTGAAATTGTTCAAGTTGGGGTATTTTAATTACCTCTCAGACCTTGATCAACAACGTTCTTATCTTAAGATAGATATTAATTGTAATATCCAACACCTATATCCACCAGTGTCAAAACAAATCCCATCATGATGAAATACCATTTCTCATCTAAAGTAAGGGATCTATAGCACATCTTTATAACTCAACTCGTTTATCAATTCTAACCCAACTTGGTTTTATAAATCCATCCAATTTGGATTTTTATAAATTTAAAACCTTAATAAGAACTTAATTCGACCTTCGAATTTTAAATTTAACTTAAGTTATATAATCCTGCTTAAAAGAGTCATTTTGATATAAAGATGGTTTAAAACTTCATAACCCTCCATTTGCACACTTTAAAATTCAGGTTACCCTTTTGATAATCATTCAACAAATATCAATATAAAAATGTTTAATTATCCATTTAATTGATAACTTAGTTAAATAATTCAATTTCGATTACCACAGTTGACTTAGTCAACTCTACCCATGATTAACTCCTTAATCAAATCTCAGTTAGTTTTCCCATCTGAATAAATTTCAAATTTAACTAATTTTTAAATGACTCCATTTAATTACTATTAATTAATAATCAATATAATCTCATTTCAATTGGTTTCTTACAAACAAGTAACCTTGATTATTAACACCACGTTGATATTCGCTCACTTGCTTGAAAATCATTTTTATAAGATCATTAAATTTATATGAGGCTTATGCTTAGTGCATGAATTTACATTGGTACCAAACATGATGGTTGGTGGTTACAACAACCAATGTAAATATGGTTGGTTTATTTTGAAAAATATATTCAGTTATAAATAGATTTCATAACTATATTTCTATCGATTAGCGGTAAATCTGTCTTTAATAAAACAGTGTGTATTTTGCCATCTACTATTTATTTCTCAACTTATAACGTCCATTGGTAAATAACAAACAATCGTTGAATTCAGATTCAACAATCACATCAATAATCCAATCGTATTGGATAGAACAGCTCATATATAACAGTCAGTTTGCTGATGGCGGTCAACCAATGAAAATGAGTCAATAATCCACTTAAATTTAAATACGTTTATATTATTATAAACGAAACCAACAAGGTGTGCTACCCCTATTGGAAATAATCGTTAAAAATAACGAAGTCGTTTCATTTGAATTAAACCATGTTTAATTTAAATAAACGATATAACCATATTTATCAACATCCATCAAATCAACCAAAATTGGCAAACATAGCATACAAATAGCAAACCCAATTTATAAAATTATAAATGGGATAACTGAGTGAGTTAAACTCACTTTGATTTGGTTTGGTCATTAAATGCCGGTTTTTAATTAAATTAAACAGCGCTTAATTTAATTAAAAAAATTCCTTCCTTCTAGTCCTGACTGGTCCTGCTCCATCTCGATCCTCTCGTCTCTATGGTTCCAACGAGCCTAATTGTGTTAAAATCCGTTAATGTATATATGAGATATCCTATAAACAATTTCCTAAAGTAAATTTAATTATTTAAACCTTAAATTTTAAAAACAAGAAGATTGGGCCCTTACCATTTTCGTTCGGCCTGCTAGCCCAAACCCGCTTCCCTTAACAACCCTATATCTGATCCCTCAACTCTCCCAAACCCTCAGAACAAAAAAAAAACATTCGCCGCCACCACGTTATTTTTCCAAGGCCGAAACCCTACCCGTCCTCCCCTTTAAACCGACGATGCCTCCTCCTAGAGCCATCGAACCCACAGTACTGACCCTCGCCTGACTGCCATCTCCAAGCTTCAACCTCCTCTTCATCTCCTTCCCATCGAACTACCAAATCCTTAGACCACTTCTACAACACCAAAAATCACCACCACTTCACTGTTCAACCTCCGTGCCTCTCCAGAACCACCACAGTTCATACCTACACCAACACCGAAGCTTCCATGTTTTCAATCAAAGAAATTTCCAACCCATGGTCCACGACCTCAATCAAACGTCAGGAAATCTGTTCGAGTGGCGCCGAGAAGAAATTTGTGAATTCACAGATAAGTATTTTTAGTAAATAAAATTTCTTTGTTTTGATTTTCTGTAAGTGATTTGAATAATTTACTGTATTGTTCGTATGGTTCTGGAATTGGTGAAATACCACTGCGTGAATACACGTATTTATAGTGTGGTTTGGCTTGGATAGGATCAAAGTCCATCATGATCTAGTTTAGATAGATATAGCTATTAATATCTTAGGCCATTGGGTCGTTTCTCTTTTTCGATCTTGTGTACTGTTGGCCGAGATTTGTTGAATATAGCATTTCGATTTCAATACTGTTGATTTATACAAAAACAGTGATTGAAATGTATAGCTTAGATGAGGCTAAATCTATGACTTGTTTATTCAGTACAAATTTTTGAAACGGTAAATTCTGCGTTGGATTTTGTATTCGAGATTGATTTTATACATACATACATATATATATATATATATATATATATGTTAGCAGTTCTGTACAGATTTTGCTTCTCTCTAGCATGTGCATTGTATTGATAGATTTGATGTGTGAATTCACATACATATCTATTCTCATAAATTTTCTTTGACTGTTCATTTATTTTGAAATTTATAGACATCTATTAGCCACTTAGCTGATCCCTACTTTGATTTGTATAGCTGTTTTCATGAGTTTTTTTTCTTTCCTCTGTGTTTCAGGTCAATCCTTGTGAAGTCGTTTTGGTTCACTGTTTCTCGAATGATGCAGAACGTGATATTTAAAGTGGATTGCCTTATCTTCTTTATCTTGCATTTGTACAAACAAATCTTATATTTTTTTCTGTTTCTGTTCATGTACAGTTTGGCTATATATATATTAACTATTTAGCTTTTCTTTACTGTTTTTGCATAGACTTGATGTTCATAGATTATGTGTATGGATTTTTATTATATGGATAGCCAAATGATATCGGTTTTTCTTGAATTATGAGGTAATTTTTTTATGTGCGTTTCCACTGTTTCTGCACTGCTTGTATTGTTGTGTTATCTAAATGTCACTTGTTTGATGCTTTGTAGCAGAAATGTTTGTTCATATGTGGTAGTTTCCAACTAGGATTGTAAAGGTTATTGCTATGTGAAATTATATCATGGTTATTGTTGTGGTGTAACGTTTGGTTTTGATTTATGTAACTTTGCCTTCGAGCTAAAATGTAATTTCACATTGTGAGCCTGACCAAGGCCAATCAAATGCTTAGTTTGTAGTTTGTACTCTTTACTCATGAAAGATCAATAACAGAAACAAGCAAAAATTAAAATGATAATGCTTAAATAATGGGGCAGTCAATCAGACGTAGGTTCTGTATTTTGTTCACAAAGATTGCAACCTTTCCGTAATTTCTTGTTTTTTTATTCCGTGAAGTTTTTTTTTTCTTAAAAGGAGGATATTCATATACGAATGCATGTGTTGACTCGCACAGAAGTTAACATATATTATGGATGTTCATACTTCTGGAGTGACTTCTTTATTTGTTGGACACATATATGTATTCATATTTTATTCGTATTGTCGAATCAATAGGAAACGTTGATGGATATATAAAATTATATATTAAATTCAAACAGTCAAATTTACGATAATAAATAAATAACATTGCATTAAAACAACAGTTCAAATTCAATTGGTATGTAATTCAAAACTCAACATTAAAAGTTTTGGTTTTAAATTCCATTCATATAAAGTTTCTTTTTTTATATTTATAAATAAACCGTTATAATTTTAAAAACGATTTCATAGCGACTATTTGAAAATGTGTATTGGACATAACTTGAAATCTATAAGCTGAAATCTCGATTTTTCTCTTTCATTAGAAAAATATAATCGAACCGGTTCAAACGTGTCTCGTTTCATAAAAATCCGACTTCTATCGGATCCTATATACCCAATCAAAGTTCAAATCTAAAATTTCGAACTACCGCGCCATTTTCGAGCTCGTTTTAATATATATATATATTTATTTATTTATTTGAACTCTACTTTAATTAAAAAAATTCGATTATATTTAAAATATAATATATAAACTGATTTAAATATTCTAATTTAAATGGCCAAAAAATCTGGGACATTACATTCTTCCCCCCTTAAAATAATTTCGTCCTCGAAATTACAAAGTAAAAAGAATATTTCGAACCGTATTATTTTAAAATCATTCAATTCAAAATAAATTCAAACTTTCAAAATTTTCTAAAATTTTTCCTGCACCTTCTCTGCATGACTCGATTGGTACGACACCATTTCTACTCTGGGCCTCAACTCCTTTGAAAAGAAAAAAAATCAAAATCCAAATGGCTACCCACTAAGGGTATAAATAAATCGCTTAACCCGTAATATTAAGGTTTACCTATTTGTCGGGCATTCCAACTCAAATCCCAATTCCCAAAGCGTATCAAGTATCTACTCATCGTCTGCATTTCCAGTTTGTATAACCAAATCATCTCCACAGCCTTCAGAATACTGCATTTATTCCACTTATAATGCAAATAATAATCTGGGTTCGATAATTCTGTTTCCATTTCCCCACCATTCTTATTCCCAATCCACTATACCGGGATTTATCTCTATAATTTCTTATTAATCCCAATTGGTTTGATTAAATTCAATATGATTTTCATCCGTTTTGGTTTAACACCCATTAATATTGATTGATCAATATAAAATTAATTTTCAAATCCCAATTTATTTAAGTTCGCTCCATTTGAATTCATTGTTAAATCGATTCTATTTAATCCAATTCAGTTTCACTCTCATATTCGATTCAATTTACTAATTGATTCTCTAATTAGTTCAACTTTATTTCAAAATTCCAATTTGTTTTCAAATCAAATCAATCAGAACAAACAACTCACATTACTATAATATAGAAAATTATTTCCCTTTTCTTTATAAAAATATATCTTGGGTAAAATTATTTCATTTACCCTCTTTTATAAAATAATATTGTATCCATTCGCCAGTTCCATGCTTCTCAACACTTGAACCAGTCAAATAACACAATACAAAACATTTGTATATAAAATCTTACAAATACGCTCTCATATATATACACTCAAACTCAATCTAGGGTATTGCTAACTCCATCTTGATTGAGTTACGCTACAGAGCCAAGGTTACTACTCAACTAATAGCTCTGATACCAATGTAACGACCTAGGGATTTTCGGCCTTGGAAATCGACATAAATACCTTTACCGTAACTCATGCCGATCTTCCAAACACCAAAAATACTGGAATGTTATTAGAAAGAATTTAGAGGGTGAGATAAGAAAGATAGAAATATTAGAATAGTAGAAGAAGAAAAAAAAAACAACACAACACAGAGTCTCACATCGCAGCGGAACAAAATATAATACAGAAAATAAATCTTTATTGAGAGCTTTAAAAATACTTACAATATCGGAGTACATCACACAATGGGACAGTTATAATAACCTGTTCCCATATACAACACACATCGGAATAGTAGCTATATCATATCGTACGTCTGAACATCTCCAGCTCATCTCTGGACTTCACAGCATTCGACAACCTGAACCTATACACTCCGGGCTAACCCGAGCATTTACAAAACACCGGGTCAGTCTGGTGAGCCAGAGTGAGATAAAACTCGCACAATATTAAGTTATAACACAACTTGATTTTAAAAGTTAAAATCCTTTCGAAAGAAAAGGAAAATTGTAAGACCAAATTCACACATAAATACGGATGGTTTTTACCTTACGATACCCCAAAATATTTTTGAAACCAATATCTTGTCTGATATTATAACAATGTCTAATTACAAGTAAATATCAATCTAGTAGAACGCTTGCATCTCACGCTCTACATATATAGTACACAAACAAAACCACGAGCGCTTATTGGGGATTGGATTCCGACAATGACAAGGTATGGGACTACCTGCCGATAATGTATCTCTAGAGGCGAATACACTGGGTTCAACAAGAACGTCTTGCAACCCGGCCCTCACATAACCGACCACTCATTTCGCTTGAGTGTATATCACCAACGGTTGGGAACGACCCACCGTTTACCGAAAAGGGACAGCATCGAAATAGATTACAAAAGCAAATGGATTTTCTCTAGATAGGTGATTATACACCCTAATGGGAGCGACCCACATAGCCATGCTGCCTGCCCGATTTCTGTCATTTCCCGGTTGATGAGGCTTGAGGTTTTAAATCTCTTTTGAACACCTGACCACCATTCACTTTGAATGCCACTTCGTCAAATCCGTCAAGTCACTAATTGACGTCCACAAATATACTCTAGGTATAAAAGAAGTGCCCCTCTTTTCCACCACTCGGTATATTTGTAAAAATCAACGTACGTGGTTTCAGGAAATACTTTGTCAGACATTCGTCCATACAAGTCATTCAGGAACAGGATGAACCGAAGGTACTCTCCTACTGCTTCCAGTATAGGAATCGCCCCATGGATCAGTAGCGATAGTCCTTGAATCCACAGATTTCAACCACGACAGAGCCCCAGTATATCTCCGGGTCGAATCAGAGATTGTAAGTGCTTCTTCCGTTTTATGAAGATCTACGGTCTTCAAATGCTCCATCTCGATCGTTATTCTATACCTTATATATTCTCGTAGTTGTTGGTCAGAATGGTTTTCGAATATTAATTCGATCCCAGTCTTTCCGTACCAACAATCGTATAGGCCAGATTTGATAGTCGGTTATTTAACTATCAAATAAACATCCATAAAATAAAAATAGACTTACTGGTTTTGTACACAGCACCACTTGGCCTTTAAAAAATGTAAATTTAAACTCCAAAATAATTACGAATGGTTAATTTAAAATTTCTAAATACTCTCAATAATTTAAACATAGCTCTTGTTTCTTATTTTAACCTACGCATATTTTCAAAAGCACTTTTATTCTTATATTTGGGGAAATAACTTATATTCATATCCGATATCCATTTATTTATTCATAAAAACATTTGTGATAACCAATTCATTATCTAATTGGTTAGTCCATACATCTTATCTTTCGTAAACCAATGTTACGACATCTCTTGTTTCATTACTTGAAAACAATAGTCACACTTCCCTTTTAGGGTAAAAATCCACTCCATATCTTTTACTTCGGAAATACCATTATACTCGGGTACGATCTCCTTTTATTCCCTTTTTCCTTAGAACCCTTACCTCATATTCTTACCCCTTTATTATTTTCGTTACTTTGGGAATTCCAATGTATATATATCCTCAAACCTTGTAATCAACGTTGTGTTATTATGCCTCATGGAATAAACCAATCTTAACCTCTACCATTACCAACTAATATCATCCTCGGATAATCCTGAAATTGTTCAAGTTGGGGTATTTTAATTACCTCTCAGACATTAATCAACAACGTTCTTATCTTAAGATAGATATTAATTGTAATATCCAACACCTATATCCACCAATGTCAAAACAAATCCCATCATGATGAAATATCATTTCTCATCTAAAGTAAGGGATCTATAGCACATCTTTATAACTCAACTCGTTTATCAATTCTAACCCAACTTGGTTTTATAAATCCATCCAATTTGGATTTTTATAAATTTAAAACCTTAATAAGAACTTAATTCAAACTTCAAATTTTAAATTTAACTTAAGTTATATAATCCTGCATAAAAGAGTCACTTTGATATAAAGATGGTTTAAAACTTCATAACCCTTCATTTGCACACTTTAAAATTCAATTTACCCTTATGATAATCAATTAACAAATATCAATATAAAAATGTTTAATTATCCATTTAATTGATAACTTAATTAAATAATTCGATTTCGATAACCACAGTTGACTTAGTCAACTCTACCCATGATTAACTCCTTAATCAAATCTCAGTTAGTTTTCCCATCTGAATAAATTTCAAATTTAACTAATTTTTAAATGACTCCATTTAATTACTATTAAAATATAATCACATTTTAATTGGTTTCTTACAAACACGTAACCTTGATTATTAACACCACGTTGATATTCGCTCACTTGCTTGAAAATCATTTTTATAAGATCATTAAATTTATATGAGGCTTGTGCTTAGTGCATCAATATACTTTGGTACCAAACATGGTGGTTGGTGGTTACAACAACCAATGTAAATATGGTTAGTTTATTTCGAAAAATATATTCAGTTATAAATAGTTTTCATAACTATATTTCTATCGATTAGCGGTAAATCTGTCTTTAATAAAACAGTGTGTATTTTTCCATCTGCTATTTATTTCTCAACTAATAACGTCCATTGGTAAATAACAAACAATCATTGAATTCAGATTCAACAATCAACAATCACATCAATAATCCAATCGTACTGGATAGAACAGCTCATATATAACAATTAATTTGCTGATGGCGGTCAACCAATGAAAATAAGTCAATGATCCACTTAAATTTAAATATGTTTATATTATTATAAATGTAACCAACAGGGTGTGCTACCCCTATTGGAAATAATCATTAAAAATAACGAATTCGTTTCATTTAATTAAACCACGTTTAATTTAAATAAACGATATAACCATATTTATCAACATCCATCAAATCAACCAAAATTGGCAAACATAGCATACAAATAACAAACCCGCTTTATAAAAATATAAATGGGATAACTGAGTGAGTTAACCGACTTTGATTTAGTTTGGTCGTTAAACGCCGGTTTTTAATTAAATTAAACAGTGTTTAATTTAATTAAAAAAATTCCTTGCTTCCAGTCCTGATTGGTCCTGCTCCATCTCAATCCTCTCATCTCTATGGTTCCAATGAGCCTAATTGTGTTAAAATCCGTTAATGTATGTGTGAGATATCGTATAAACAATTTCATAAAGTAAATTTAATTATTTAAAACTTAAATTTTAAAAACAAGAAGAATGGGCCCTTACCATTTCCGTTCGGCCTGCTAGCCCAAACCCGCTTCCCTTAACAACCCTATATCCGATCCCTCAACTCTCCCAAACCCTCAGAACAAAAAAAAATCCACCGCCACCACGTTATTTTTCCAAGGCCGAAACCCTACCCGTCCTCCCTTTAAACCGACGTTGCCTCCTCCTAAAGCCATCGAACCTACCATAGTGACCCTCGCCTGATTGCCATCTCCAAGCTTCAACCTCCTCTTCATCTTCTTCCCATCGAACTGCCAAACCCCTAGACCACTTCTACAACCCTAAAAATCACCACCACTTGGCTGTTCAACCTCCGTGCCTCTCCAGAACCACCACAGTTCATACCTGCACCAACACCGAAGCTTCCATGTTTCCAATCGAAGAAATTTCCAACCCTTGGTCCATGGCCTCGATAAAACTTCAGGAAATCTGTTCGAGTGGCACCGAGAAGAAATTTGTGGATTCATAGATAAGTATTTTTAGTAAATAAAATTTCTTTGTTTAGATTTTCTGTAAGTGATTTGAATAATTTACTGTATTGTTCGTATGGTTCTGAAATTGGTGAAACACCACTGCCTGAATACACGTATTTATAGTGTGGTTTGGCTTGGATAGGATCAAAGTCCATCATGATCAAGTTTATATAGATACAGCTATTAATATCTTAGGCCATTGGGTTGTTTCTCTTTTTCGATCTTGTGTACTGTGATGGACTATGGCCGAGATTTGTTGAATATAGCATTTCGATTTCAATACTGTTGATTTGTACAAAAACAGTGATTGAAATGTATAGCTTAGATGAGGCTAAATCTATGACTTGTTTATTCAGTACAGATTTTTGAAACAGTAAATTCTGCGTTGGATTTTGTTTTCGAGATTGATTTTATACTTTTTTTTTGAAAATTGGTTAATATGCCAACATGGTGGTCAGGGTAGGCCTCGAACTCCTGACCTATTGTGATAACCCCAAACTTCCACGGAGTGAAAGTAAGGAATAATCATTTGGAATACAACATAAATACGATAATACAAATCACATATACAACATAGCATAGGAAATTCATAGAGTAACAACATCATAGCAGCGGAAATATAATGTCATCAACCACAGAAAGTCCACAGTCGCAGAATTCTAAATTATTACATCAAGTTTGCAGAAAAAGAAATAAGTTCCAACTCCAACTTAAACAACGTGAAATGAAACAAGTTTGATGTCTGGAATTAAAAAGAGAAAAATGCAATAGCAGCAAATGATAGATGTCTTCAAGCTCCAAGTCATCACCTCTCCACGAAAGCAAATCCAAGAAAGATAATAAGCAGCTCCAAAGAAAAGACTCCAAGCAAAGAATGAACCTGTTTACTTGGCTGCCCATGTAGAAAGGAGGGCACCCGAGTTTGCAAAAAGGTGGAAACAAACAACGGGTCGGTCGTGGGACTAGTGTGAGAATTCTTACTAATTAATCACTATTAATAAGGCAAATCCAAAGACCACGCCGCTAACGCGGAACGGGTTTACTCCAAGGGATTGCTGTGCATAAAAGTGTCAGAACAAATAATAAGTAAATCGTAAAACAACGCTATGCTTTTGAGAAAATGGAATCACCATAAGACCCAGGTCCCATCACACAATGCAACACAAACCAGAGGATAGGGTTTTACCTTATGGTGATTAAACATGTTAAATACGGCAAATATGAGTTTAATATTATTATTAGTATATATCAAAACATTTCAAAATAAATGTATCAATCCTAGGACACATAGATACCATAACACTATGCTTCCATACTAGTAATACAGTCAAATCCGTAGGTTCGTATTGGAAGTTTGGATTTCCATCATGAGTCAAGGCTAGGGAGGAGCTCCTTACCGATTCGAGACACTCTAGCTAGTGCCTCAGGATCCCCCGCAGTGAACCCTTGGATAGCTACAGGGCCGGTCCACACATACAGCTTCGTGGATTGGCAATTCCTGAACACACGTTTCCCGATCCTATAGGACCTATCATCTGAGGTGCCTCATTCCATCATCCACATAAGTAAAATGTTGGGCCGTGTTAAAGCCCAATCACCACTTCTAGCTAGAAAGAAACGTGCTGCTCTCCCTGTGTTCCCTTCTCCCGTTTTAGACTCCGCCGGTGTGTGAGGCTCGCGAAGTCATGTTATACACAAAGCTATGCCTAAACAGGATATGCTTTGATCGTCCCACAAGGCCTGCTTTTCAACAAAGCCTTGATCATATGCATCTTAGCATGCCACATCATCACTCCATATCGCACTACCAATCCTTTGCCGAAATATATGAACGGGTGTTAAGCAAGAGAATAAATTCTCCGCCACCAAACATCCACACATTCGACAGAAGATTAATAACATGATATTTAATGGAGTACGATGTCAGACACACAATCCATTCATTAGCTTATGCTCTGGGTCTGAGCAAAAACCAAACTCGCGAAATCAAGACGTACATTTGGGCAATGACCATGACCCTTGAATTGGGAGCAAGTCAAATCAAGGCCTCGATCGTTGTCCATTCGAGGGAAGATTTACGGTCTTCATACGCCATCTTCATACTTCAATTAACGTCGTTTAATTATTTGGAATGAGAGAACTCGGACTTTCCAAATAATCCTCGTATATATATATATATATATATATTTAAAATCCTTCGTATCACTTTATAATGATTACTTCCTATTTTAATTATTTAAAATAATTAAATTTTTATATAACGACGCCTTAAGCCAATGGACGACTATGGTGCTGCATTCAACCAATTTTGATTTTTACATTTCTCAGAATCTAACCGTTGGATCTTAATGTAATATATATCGTTGGAAAGATTTTTCCAAGACGGTCCTAACGATTTCAGTTTCGAGAAAATCTGACGGTCGGATCTCCTTGTATAGTCGTTTAAAGGTACGATTTCAAAACGCGAACTACTGCACTCCATTCGTTAAATTTTAATTATATATATATATATATATATATATATATATATAAACGTAATAACGTCATTTGATTTAAACAACTACCGATCCTCATTAAATTTTAATTCATTTGAAAATGAAGATCATATCACAACATCCTAAATTCATTCTTTACTTACATTAAAAATGTGAATTCCATTCTTTTCATTTACATTAAAAAAAAGGATGTAAATTTAATTCCTATGTTCGATTTACATGTAAGAATGTAAATTTTGGATACATTGCAAAATCCTACTTTTAAATTACATATAAAATGTAAATTTCAACCTCAATGTACTTTCTCATCTTAATTACATAATAAAAATGTAACTTATGTTTGCAGTGTGAATCCTATTCTAAATTACATCTAGAAATGTAAATTTAATTACAATGCAAACTCTACTTCTTATTTACATTGTAAAAATATGATTTTTAATTACAATGCAAACTCTACTTCTTATTTACATTGTAAAAACATGATTTTTAATTACAATGCAACTCTACTTCTTATTTACATTGTAAAAATATGATTTTTAATTACAATGCAACTCTACTTCTTATTTACATTGTAAAAATATGATTTTTAATTACAATGCAACTATACTTCTTATTTACATTGTAAAAATATGATTTTTAATTACAATGCAAACACTACTTCTTATTTACATTGTAAAAATATGATTTTTAATTACAATGCAGACCCTCATTCTAATTACATAGAAAAATGTAATTTTAATCCTACGGTGTAAATTCACATTTTAATTACATAGAAAAATGTAATTTTTATCATACGGTGTAATTTCCTATATAATTTACATATAAAAATGTAAATTTTAACATATGATGTAAATTCATATTTTAATTACATAGAAAAATGAAATTTTAACATACGATGTAATTTCCTATATAATTTACATAAGAAAATGTAAATTTTAACATACGATGTAAATTCACATTTTAATTACATAGAAAAATGTAATTTTAACATACGGTGTAATTTCATATATAATTTACATATAAAAATGTAAATTTTAACATACGATGTAAATTCACATTTTAATTACATAGAAAAATGTAATTTTTATCATACGGTGTAATTTCCTATATAATTTACATATAAAAATGTAAATTTTAACATACGATGTAAATTCACATTTTAATTACATAGAAAATTGTAATTTTAACATATGATGTAATTTCCTATATAATTTACATAAAAAAATGTAAATTTTAACATACGATGTAAATTCACATTTAAATAGTAAATAAAAATATCATTTTCATTTTACCGTTTTAATTTACATCTAGACTACACATAAAAATGTAATTTTTATTTCAATCCAAATTCATGTCTAAATTTACATTATAAAAAAATATGTAAATTTCATTTCACTACAATTCCCTAACTTTCATTTACATAAAAAAATTGTAAATTTATATACATACAACATTCCTACTTTTATTTACACCATAAAAAAAAATGTAAACTTTATTTACAATGTTGAATTGATAATTTAGAACAATTCAAATAAAAAGACAAATCTTTATTTTCTATGTTGAATTGATAATCTAGATCAATTCAAATAAACAAAAGCACTAACATAACGATGGCAAACCATGTCTCTTTTATTATAAATCGATAAGTTTGATTAATTCAAATCATACAAAAGCGATAACATACGAATGTGACAATCATATTTCTATTATTTTGAATTGATAAATTAGATCAATCCAAATCGACACAAGTGATTACATAAGAGATGATAATCATACAGATCTAAACTATCCATCACAAACACATATCAACCATCATCAAATATGACAAAACAAAATAGATCTGTATCATAAGCATGATATTTACCATTCAAACTTCACATAACGCTAGGATAATAATTAAACTAATTAAATTTAATTAAAAATAAATTCTCACCTTGTTTAGATTTGAAAAGAAAGTTCGAACTCGATCAGATCTCATGTTCAGAGTCACGGCGGTTTCGGATCTGAAAGATTTCAATTTGAAATTCATATGTAAAAATTAGAAAACTGACTTATTACAACTGTCACTGTAACGATTAAAAGCGTCGCAAAACTGAGTTGAATTTTACCTTTAAAATTTCAGTTTGTTCAAAACTTTGAATCAAGAATTCGCGAGCAGTAGTTGATGTGTTCAGGAACCGATTGCTGGAGGTCGAAGGGGGTGGAGAGGCACCTGAACGCCGAAAAAGGGGGGAGGTGCGGCGGCTCGTGGGTGGCACGGTGGGCCCGCGTTCGGCTGGACTTCGCGGAGGTGGTGGATGTTGCTCGGGCGACGAGGAGGGGCGGGGTTTGTCTGAGATGGAAGAGCATTCAAAGATCTTCAAAAAAGTCCAAAGGGGCATATGTTAATTCGCCATGGATTGGGTGAAATCGGAGCTCAAAAATCTGAGCTATTCATGGGTTTCGGCGCTATGAATTGGGGAAGAACGATGCACTATTCATCCCGTATTTATACGGTATTTCTAGGGTATTTTATTTTATTTTTAATTTTATTAATTCTAGAAATTAGGGTTTTTCTGACCGATCTCCAAACGGAGCCCAACGACTGTCGATTAATAGGTTTTGGCGCCTTCTGAACGCAATGGCGCTAGTACCGAGGTCTAATTCTGAAGTTTACAGTATGCTTCCTTTATTTTCAAATTAATTCTTTAATATTAAATTCGAACGTACTTTCTAATTTTACCGGGGTCACATACGAAGTCAGAAAAATCCGGAAAAATTATTTTTGGCTTTCTTATGATGATACTGTCCTAACAAAATTTATTTCGTCGAATTCTGAGACTGTTTTGAAAAATGGCTATTTTTCAGTCAATTAATTTTGACCGAAATTGACAAAACACAGTTTCTTTTGCCACGCTCACATACTAGCTTCAAAAATCATGAAATTTGAAACCTAGCAATAATTTAACATCCCTGATCCAACAAAAGTGGTTTCATCGAATTTCGAGGTCGTATGCAAAATGTCTATTTTCAAGGGCGATATATTCTCTGTAGCAACCTTTCTGAAAATTCATTTGACCATAACTTTTGATTCCCGCTATGAAACTTCGATTTTTCAGATTCGTTAGAAAGATATTCATTAACAGATTTAAATATTTTTCGTTTCGCCAAAATCCGGTTTATTCTGCATTCTGTGTAGTCAGTCAAATTTCAGGTTTGACTTTTCAAACTACCGTCCTTTTTCTAATTCCTTTTGTAATTAAATTAAATATTCGCATTAAATTCAATCAAAATAAATTCGTAGTCATTTTTATTTAAAATAATTCTTTCCAACTATTTAAACACCTTTAAAACATCTAAAATGAAAATTTAAAATTGGCCCCAAATTCTGGGTTGTTACAATCTCCCCCGCTTAAGAACTTTTCGTCCTCGAAAAGAAAAAAGGAAGAATAGAAGGGTAGGAACCAACATAACGAATGGAAAATATTTTAAGCGTACCTCAAAATAAAAACTAATCGGAGACATCCACTCTGCATTTGGGATAGGCTTGTTTGATACTCTCCTCGGTTTCCCAAGTGCAGTCTCTAGGATCACCGCTCCATTGCACATTGACTAGGTTGATACTTTTATTTCTCAGCTTCCTAGTCTCCTTGCCAAAAAATTTCAATGGTTCCCTTCTCACTGCAAGGCTTGGGGTAATCTCCAAATCTTGTTGTGCTGCTTCTTTCACAATCAGATCTGGATCTTGGACATGCCTTCGAAGTTGAGATACATGGAATACATCGTGCACTCCAGGCAACCAGTCGGGCATCTGAATTTTGTAGGCTAGGGTGCCAATCTTTTCAAGAATAATGAAGGGGCCGATGAATTTAGGTGCTAATTTTCCTGTCTTTCCAAAACGGATTACACCTCGCATTGGAGCAACTTTCAAATGGACATAGTCACCCACTTCAAAAGCCAACTCTCTCCTTCTTACATCTGCATAGCTCTTTTGTCTACTTTGGGCGGCCAATACTCGCTTCTTAATAAAATCAACTTTGTCCGAAGCTTCTCGGATCATGTCTGGACCCAATACAAGCCGATTTCCTTTTTCAACCCAACATGCTGGTGATCTACATGGCCTACCATATAAGGCTTCAAATGGAGACATTTTCAAACTTGCCTGATAGCTATTGTTATATGAGAATTCAACTAAATGCAAGTGATCCTCCCAAGAACCTCCAAAATCGAGTATGCAAGCTCGCAATAGATCTTCAAGAATGCGATTCACTCGCTCAGTCTGGCCGTCAGTCTGAGGCTGATATGCGGTACTGAGATTTAACTTCGTTCCCAACTCATTTTGGAATGCTTCCCAAAATTTGCTAGCAAAGATAGGATCACGGTCGCTAACAATGCTACTAGGAACTCTGTTTAAAACAAAAGATTATTATTTAATTTGAAAATGAAAATTTTCATTTAGATTATGATGAAAAGGAAAGATTTAGTTTTATTACCCATGTAGCCTGATGATTTCTTTGAAATAGATATGCGCCAGACTTTGAGCAGTTCTAGTGGACTTGACAGGTATGAAATGAGCGGATTTTGTGAAGCGATCCATGATCACCTATATGCTATCATTTCCTTTCCTAGTACGAGACAGACCATCTATAAAATCCATGGAGATTTGGTCCCACTTCCAATCTGGAACTTCCAATGGTTGCAATAACCCCGCAAGCTTATGTTGATCACTTTTTACTTGTTGGCATGTAGGACATCTACTCACATAAATGGATATATCCCTCTTCATAGATCTCCACAAAAATGTGCGCTTTAAGTCTTGATACATCTTGCTCACACCGGGATGGATGCAAAGCTTTGATTTGTGACCCTCATCCAAAACTTCCCTTATTAGGTCTTTGATATATGGAACACAAATCCGCCCTTGAAATCTAAGAATTCCCTTGCCATCTATTTGGAAGTTCGTGTTTTCACCTGCTTCAATTCTCTTGATCATTGTCTGAATGAATTTATCATCCTTTTGAAGAGCAGAAATTTTATCAATCAAGGAAGGGGTAATGATGAGACTTGCGACAATGACGTCCTTTCTACTAAGCGCATCCGCCACAACATTGGCTTTCCCCGACGTATACAAGATGTTAAGATCGTATGCCGCCAGAAATTCTAGCCATCGTTGCTGCTTTAAATTCAGATCCTTTTGATTGAAGAGGTATTTCAAAGATTGATGGTCTGTGAATAATTCAAATTTTTCGCCCAAAAGATAATGTCTCCAAATTTTTAAAGCAAAGACTACGGCCAACAACTCTAAGACATGGACACGATAGTTTTTCTCATGTGGCTTTAATTGACGACTTGCATAGGCAACAACCTTGCCCCTTTGCATCAGTACTGCTCCAAGACCACCATTTTGAGAAGCATCGGTGTAGACCATTAAATCTTGGTTGCCATCGATGATGGTAAGTACGGGAGCAGTGGTCAAACTCACTTTTAGCTCCTCACAATCCGATGTCCAATTGAACTTGGCATGCTTCTTGGTGAGCTTTGTTAATGGGCTAGAAAGCTTGGCGAAATCTTTGACAAATTTCCTGTAATATCCGGCCAGTCCAAGGAAGCTTCTTACTTCAGTGGGTGTACTGGGCTGCTTCCAATCTCGAATGGTGGCAATTTTACTTGGGTCGACAGCAATTCCTTCTTTTGACACAACATGGCCCAAGCATTTTACTTCCTCTTGCGAAAATGTGCATTTGGAAAACTTTGCTTTAAAAACATTTCTTCGCAGAATTTCCAACACTTCCCTTAAATGCCCTTCATGCTCCTCCTTAGTTTTAGAATAGATTAGAATATCATCAATGAAGACTAGGACGAATTTATTTAGGACCTCACGGAAGACCCTATTCATCAAGTCAACAAAGTAGGCTGGAGCATTGCATAGACCGAACGACATCACTAATCATTCGTAGAATATGTCAGGACCTATGAAGGCGGTCAAAGGTATGCATTCTTCGGCTATGCGCAGTTGGTGGAAACCTGTGGCCAGGTCCATCTTTGAAAAAACCTTGGCTCCATTTAATTGGTCCATTAAATCATCTATGCGGGGCAAGGGGTATTTGTTCTTCAATGTTTGCTTGTTAAGTAGCGGTAATCAACACAGAGTCTTAGGGTACCGTCGGATTTAGGGACAAACACCACAGCTGCACCCCAATTAGAAAAGCTAGGTCGAATGAGTCCTTTCCACAAGAGCTGCTTAGTTTGGGTTTGCAATTCTTCCTTTTCTTTGGGGGTCATCCTTTTGATAGCATGAACTACAGGTCTTGCATTTGGAACGAGATCAAACCTGAAATCGATTTCCCTTCACGGGGGTAGGCTGTCTACTTCTTCAAATACATCCGTGTAATTATTGACCATGGGAATATTTTCTAAAGAAATAGGAGTGATCTCCAGAGAAGACCAAAATGCCTTTCTATCAGATTTTGGCCTATGGCAAGGTATAGTAACAGTGTTCCCGAATCCTATTTTCACCTTAACCACTCTTTCTGAGCATAGCACTTCAGCGTCATATTTGGTTAGCCAATCAAGACCGAGGATGATATCAAATTCGGAAAAATTCATAATGATCAAGTCAAAAGGAAACTGAAAGTAAGAGTAGGAAATAGGCACCCGACAGTACAAATCAAGGATGATAGAGCCTCCTACAGGATTATGAACATTAATCGGCTCCTTAAGATTTCTTTGTTTAGTTTCAATTTCTGGACCGTGTTGCTAGAAATAAAACTTCTTGATGCACCCGTATCAAACAAGGCAGTAACAGGAAGGTTTTTAACAAAAATGGTAACATCTAAAACATCAGGCTTACCCGCTCCTTCAGAAGAAGTAAGAGCGGAAGAAGATGGTGCACTTGCCCCCTCATACACATGTGCAATCTGCGCTCCTTTAAACAACGGACAATTAGGCTTGATATGACCCTTATTATGGCAGTTATAGCATTCCTTGGTGTCGTCGCTTCGGGCCTTCTTTGGATTTCTGCAGTCCTTGCTGTAGTGTCCAAACTTTTGGCAGTTGTAGCATTGCACCTTAGACTTATCATGAGTCTTAGCAGATCTAGAACTGCTTCCTTCAGTCTTCTTCTCTGTTTGCTTCCTTTTATTGTTGGCCAAGATCCTCTCTATGTCTTGTTGGGGATTCTTCTTATCATTCTCCTTATATCGACAAGCAAACTCCACCAACCTATTGAAAGAAAGGTCGATGTGGGCAGTGGCTCTATCAATATATTTTCTTGCAAGCCCATTTATGAACCTCTTGTTCTTCAGAAAGTCATCCTGAATCAATTCAGGGGCATAGCGGGAGAGGTCTTCAAATCTTCGTACATATTCTGAGGTGGTCTTGTCGCCCTGCTTCAGATTGGCGAACTCGTCATGTAGTCTTTCTACCTCCTGTCTTGGAATGTATTTGTCATTAAATAGCTCCTTAAACCTTGTCCAAGTCATATTATCTGCAGTCCCTCCAACCGTGACTGTGTCCCACTAGTTCTGAGCTTCCTCCTGTAGCAGCCATGAAGCCACTAATCTTTTCCTCTGATCCTCCAGCTCTAATCCTCCAAAAATATTTTTGCAGTTCCTCAGTCAAGCTTGAGCTTGTGTCACAGTTTCAGTACCCTTGAATGGCCCTCCTCCCTGGTTTTTGAACTTCTTCGCCACCTTATCCAAATCAAAGGGCTGCGGTGGTGGTGGTAGCTGTTGAACTGTGGCCTCCTCGGTTTCAGCAATATTTTGCCTCCTTGCTCTAGCGGCTCTTGTGGCAGCGGTACTCATTTCTAATAAGTTCTGTGCGATCAAGGAAAGAGTCAGAACAACTATAATGGTGATTTGAAGAATTGATAATGATAAAAGGACGGATAAAAAGATGATGATAGAATGACTGACTATTATGTATTCACATGAAATGTTCGCCATAAAATATTGTGATTCTATGTAAACGAATTATCATAAATATGTTATATTCCAAGGCTAAGTTTAACCAAAGCTCTGATACCAACTGTGATAACCCCAAACTTCCACAGAGTGAAAGTAAGGAATAATCATTTGGAATACAACATAAATACGATAATACAAATCACAGATACAACATAGCATAGGAAATTCATAGAGTAACAACATCATAGCAGCGGAAATATGTAACGACCCAGAAAATCTGAACCAATTTAAAATTTTTAAATTGGCTAAAATAATGGATTTTAAATATTTAAAATAAACATTTTAAATAATGGCAATGAAAAGTGAGTTTGAATCTACAATTGAAAACGAATATAATTAATTTTAATTATAAACAAGGCCTGAAATGGCGCTGCAGTTTCAAAAATTGAATTCAAACTTTGTCGGACTGTACCGGGTGCAAAACAAAACGGATTTTAGTGAAACCAAAAATATTTAAATCTGTTAGTGAATACCTTTCTAACAAATCTGAAAAATCGAATTTTCATAACGGAAAGAAAAAGTTATGGCCAAATGAATTTTCAGAAAGGTCGCTATGGAATTTATATAGCCCGTGAAATTGGCCATTTTGCATATGACCTCGGAATTCGACGAAACCACTTTTGTTGGATCGGGGATGTAAAGTTATTGCTAGGTTTCAAATTTCATAATTTTTGAAGCTAGTATGTGAGTGTGGCAAAGGAAAATGTGTTTTGGTTGATTACAGTTAAATTGGATCGACCAAAAATGGGCCTTTTTGCAAACGGTCTCAGAATTCGACGAAACTAGTTTTGTTGGGACCGTATCGTCAAAACATAGCTAGATTTATTTTCCTGGAATTTTTCGAATCAGTTTGTGGCCCTGGCAAATTGAAATGTACGTTCAAATTGAATATTGAATGTTTTATATTTTAATTTGAAGGAAAACTGACTGAAACAGTCGAATGGGCCTACGAAATACATCCCATTGTGTTCGGAATGGGGGTAAAACGCTAGGGGCGACAGTCGTTGGGTTTGAATTGGTGTTCGTCTGTATAAGGGGTATTTTAGAGATTTTAAAAATTATAAAATAAAATAAAAAAAATCCTATTGGCCCATAAAAATTTCTCTCTCCCCGTTTTCTCTTTCTTCCTCTGCCGATCGACGGTGGAACCGTGCTCCCTCCTTCTCTCCTCCTTTTCTCCGCAACCACTCAATTAAATCGAGCGCCACCACCACCATTTCAAAGCTCTCGATCCCCTCTATAAATCCATACCCGAACCACCCATCATCGTCACGTCCTTCGCCTGAATTACCTCCGCAAAGTGCCGCCGCTCTGACCCCGAATTCTCCGCCACCACTGCGCCGAGTTTGCCAGAATTCAGGGAGGAGGAGCGCCTCTCGTAGACGCTTCACGTGGCAGGGTCTGATCGAGCAACAACATCTTCGTTTTGGTGAAAAGATCAAACCCAGTTTTGAATAAACTGTAAAGGTATCGGCGGTTCATTACTTAACTGATTTCGACAGTTTAAAACCGTTGCAAACTTTGAAAAATCATATCTTTTTCGTTCGTTAACGAAATTCGATGAAACAGGAAACATCGTGACCGTGTGGACGCCTTCTACATTATAGAAGAGACCGCATATTTTTCTGAGCCTTCTGCTATTTTTGGTGGAGTGGAACCCAAAGTGAGATTTCTGATTTAAAAACAATATGAAGAACGACGATGTATAAATTATATAGTCGATGTATGAGTTATATAAGCGTTGTACACCTCATGTATAAGCGTTGTATAAGTTGTATGTTCGATGTATAAGTTATATATGCGTTGTAAAAATTATATATGTGTTGAAATAAAAGTGAATTGCTATATATATATATATATATATATATATATATATATATATACGCCCCTCGTCCACAAACCATGGACGATATTTATTGATTGTGATTGGTGTGAAAATTGACTGATAGCGAATGGTTGCTTGGGATTGTTTGTGGTTGATATTGATTGATTGTGGTTGAAAAATATTTGGTTGAAACCACATAGGATTAGTTTGTGGAAATGAAATAAATATATACATGCCGCCTGCGTGCGAACTAGATGCATGATTCCCATTGTCAAAAACCGCGAGGTTTTAAGGTAGAGCGAGGAGCCGTACTAGGGACGGTCCCGGTTTTAACTACCCTGCCGTTATGCTGCCGAAATTTTGAATAATATTCATGTGTTTGAATTATTTGCATTTGCTGAAACTATATTTATTCGTTGAATAGAAAACCTTCATGTGTTGAATCGATATTCATTCGTTGATTAGAAATTCACGTGTTGAATGGTATTCGTGTTTTAAATATAAAAATCACATTTTTATCTATATATAGAAACTATAGAAAACCTTCATGTGTTGAATCGATATTCGTTCGTTGAATTGAAATTCATGTGTTGAATGGTATTCATATTTTGAAATAAATTGTTTCATAATAAAAATCACCTTTTATCGACTATATGAACTGTGTAAAATAATCTCGTTTTGAAAGAAATTGTTTTATAAGAAAAAATCCTATTTTTATCCCCTATATAAACTATATAAAATAATAGTGTTTTGAAATAATTTGTTTTACAATAAAAATCACATTTTTATCAGATACATGAATTGTTGAAATGTGAAGTGTTAAAAATAGCCACTCGTTCAAATAAATATATATGAGTTGAAATATTCATTAATTAGCTAATGACATGATTTTTGCCTGTACATGTAACATTAGAATGAATCGTGTTTTAAACCAAAAGGAATCAAATATGAAGTTGAATGGAAAATGATAAACGATAAGAACTGTATATATGTACATGCATATTTATTGAACAGGTTATAGCAAAGGGGCTAGGGAAGAGGAATAAAATTTTGTGCCTGACAAATAGGTACACATTTACTGCTTTGTTTGGGTGATGATTTTATGAGCCTGTTGGCTAGCCGCTTAGCTTTTTCTTTTTCTTTTCGACAGGAGACGCCCGTGTGGCTATTTGGGAATTTTCCCAGCCCCTCCCGTACAAAGGAGGTTATGGCAAAATTTTCCAAAATTTTAAGGCGTTAGTGAAATATTTGAAGTGAAAACGATATTGAAATCGTTGAATGAACTATATTTATATAAATATATAAATATAAATAAAATTAAATCGAAACGTGGCCGTGCAGTTCGTATTTTGAAACCGTGATTTCAAACAACTAGTGCGGGAAATCCGACCATTGGATTTTCCCAAAACCGCAACCGTCGGGTTCGCCTTGGAAAAATCTTTCCAGCGGTTGGATTGTCTGGAATGTTTAATTCAAATCTGAAGAAAAACAGCGCCAGAAACGATTATATATATATATATATAATTATATTTAATCGAATAACGACGCTGCAGTTCGTATTTTGAAATCGAAACTTCAAATGGTTTACCGGGAGATCCGACCGTCGGATTTTCCCGAAACTGGAACCGTTGGATTCGTTTTGAAAAGACCTTTCTAATGATGTAAATTTTATGAAGATCCAACGGTTAGATTTTCAGATATGTGTAAATCAAATTTGAAGAAAAACAGCGCCACGGCCGCGTTATGGCCCGAAGCGTCGTTTTGAATGAATTGGCTATTTTAAAATAAATAAAAATAGCGATAAATTGTTATAAAATATCGTAAACGATATGGAATGGAAATAAACTGAATTTGCTCGATTTATGTGGTATTTAATGGTTGAATGTGTTTGGTGTGAAAAATTACATTAAAGAACAAAATTAGTGTTGTCGAATGATTTAACCATTGAAGTAAATTGATTTGAAATTCTAAATATACGTGAATTATTTGAAAAGGCCGAGTTAATTCTCATTTCGAATAATTAACCGACGATTGAAATTCGAAGATGAAGACAGTGGTAGAAGACCGGAGATCTTCACCTCGTTTGGATGGTAACCGAGGTCCTGATTGGGAGGCATCCCGAAATATGGATAATGAGTGGTGACCGTCCAGACGTACGTGGTGATCGATGGGTTTGCGAGGTATTTAGTGCCTCCAGTTTCGTTCAGACCCAGAACGGACTTGTAAATGGACTGTGTGTCTGACATTGGATTTTATTCTGTGTCGATTGATCTCTATTAAATATACATCTGTTTTGGCGGCGGAGAATTTATTCTTTTGCTTAACGCCCTTCTGTGAGACGCACGAGCTCAGAGGTTGTATATCGATGGACATCAGTCGCATGGCATGAACTGCCTTTGTGGCATGCTAAGATGCAGTGATCAGGGCTTCTGTTGAAAAGCAAAGTCTTGTGGTGATGATCAAAGCACCGCCTGTGTGGCGTAGCTTTGTGTATAATGTGGATTCACGAGCCTCACACCCCGGTATGAACCAGAAACGGGAGCAGGACCTCAGGGGGGACGTGCGTTTTCTTTCTAGCTAGGGTGGTGTCAGTGACCTACCAGCCCTGACATTTATATACTTTTCACCTATGTGGTTGTTGCTGTTGCGAGGCGCCTCGGTTTGATCGGACGACCAGGTCCGATGGGGTCATTCGTTGGCTTATTTACACCCCAAAGGCTGGAGAAACGCATTGTTCAGGCATTATAATCCACTTCGTGTGGACCGGCCCTGACGATCCAGGGTATGGTCGCGGCTGTACCTGAGACACGGGCTAGAGCGTCTCGAATTCGGTAAGGACTATCTTTTGCCTTGGTTCAGGACGGAAATCCAATTCCCAAGTACGACATCGTGCGGTTTTGATTGTATATATATATATGGCGACATGATATATGGTACACATGCCACCTATGATTGATAGTTATGATTTGAAATTGTTTTCAAAACATATAAACACTAGCAATAATATCAGATGCCTTTGTTTTATTCGTACCAAGCATATTTTGGCCGTTATAAGGTAAAAACTCTATCCTCCGGTTTGCGTTGCATTGTGTGATGGGAACTGAGTCTTATAACGGCTTCATTTTTACAAAAAAGCATAGCGATGTTTAAAAGAAAGATTTGTTTTAAAGCACTGGCAATCCAATGGAGTAAACCCGTTCCACGAAAGTGGCGTGGTCCTGAGATTGGCCAAATTATATATGTGTTGAGTAGATTTCTCATACCAGTCCCATGACTGACTCGTGGTTTGTTTCACTTTCAAACTCGGGTGCCCCTTTTTCTCCACGGACAGCCTTGTATTCAGGTTTAGCAGGCTTTATCTGGATAGCTGGAGCTGAAGATGGATTCTATCATTTATCTCTTTTTATGCTGTTCAGCTCCTATTGTACATATTTTGTTTGTTTTCCGCTGTAGACATTTATGTATAGCTGAACTGTATTTGTACTAAGTAAGATCCTGTATACTGTGTAACTCTAATGATTACTTTTATCCAGTATATTCTATTGTTCATTATCTGGTGTATTTATTTATTTCTGTTCTGCTATTATCTGTTTCTGTGTTATATTCCATGGATTACCCTTCTCTCCGTCAGAACGGGATTTGGGGGTCGTCTCATCGTGGTATCAGAGCTTTGGTTAAGCTTAGTTCTGGAATATTACATTGGAACGAACTCGTCAGAAATAGAACCAGTAGTGTTCTAGGACGGGTAACTCTATACAGATAGGATCAGCAATATCCTAGTATGAGTAAAGCAGAATGAAATTACACCTCGATAGACACATTTACATTTGAAGTATGTGTTTCTATATTTTAAAATTATCTTTTCTGTGACCTGACACTTGATCTGCTGTTTGCAGATGTGCTAGAAATGAGTGTCAGAAACAGGAGAAATGCAGAACCCGATCTTGAGGCTCTATTAAAGAGATATCGAAATCTGAATGGAGCACGGTTCTCGGGCAATGAATCTATAATTCAAACTCAAGCTTGGGTGAGCTCTGTCGAAAGAATTTTTGAGTGTATCCAGCTGAGGGATGACCAGAAACGATTAGTAGCATCTTGGGCGCTCAAAGAAGAAGCCTTAATCTGGTGGGAAACAATCATAAAAGATAAACCAGAAGGTGATATCACCTGGGACAGATTCAAAGTGATTTTCTTAGAAAGATTTACTCCTCCTGAAGCGACGGAGCGATTATGTGATGAATTTTCTTATCTAATACAAGGTGATATGACCATCCCAGAATATCATAAGAAATTCAACGAACTTGCTCACTTTGCTCCTCATCTGATTCAAGATCCAAAGAGGAAAAATCTGAGATTTATTCATGGCCTGCAAAGGAGATATCAGAATAGTGTAATGAGGAATGTGAAGCTTCCTTTTTCTGAAATGATTTATATGGCTTATCAGTACGAAGATCTCCATAAGAAAGGAATGTTGCGCGACGAAGAAGAAGTTGGTTCTAGTGACAAAGCAGTGTCGGAAACTGATATTGCTGGAGCCAGTACGAGGTCTGAGGTCAATAAGAAGCCCAGTGCCAAGAGGAAAAGGGCCAGATCTGGGAAAGAACCCGTAGCGACCACCGTATGCAGTAACTGCCATCAAAAGGGGCATTTGTCAATAAACTGCGGACCCTTGAAGAAGCGATTAAAAGGTGGGCTTCAATCCAAGAGGAATTTTCAAGGGAAGAAAAGGTGTAATCAATGCCATCGGTTTGGTCATGTAAAACAAGAATGCCGGCTGTTGAAAACAACCAAAGAAGACCAAGTAAATGAAGTAGCAGAAACTTCTGGGCCCTCAGCTAGTCAAGAAAGGGCCGATGTCTTAGAAGGCACGCTAACTGTCAAAAACATTCCAGTCAAAGTACTTTTTGACACAGGCGCGTCACGAAGTTTCATTGCCAAAGATGCAGCTAAGAAACTGGATTTGAATTTGAAAAAGCTCAAGGAACCAGTGACTGTCCAGAATCCGGTTGGGGGTCCCATAGAACTCAGTTGGATTTGTGGAGTGCCGGTTTCTTTCTCCCGTTATCGATTTCCTACCATCGCATTCGTCATGAATTTTAAAGAGTTTGATCTTATCTTGGGGTTAGACTGGTTGACCAAATATGAAGCTGAAGTTAAATGCGCCGACAGAGTCGTAAAGGCGAAGATTAAATCAGGTGATTATATAACCATTCCCTGTGAAGGTCGGAAATCTAATAGAAAAGACTTCTGGGCAGCTTTGAATGTTTCTCCAGCTCAAATAGTAAATGTCCCTGAAGTCGCAGAGAATATTCCCGACCTAGTGAAAGATATTCCTATCGTCAAGAACTATGCGGATGTGTTCGAAGAAGTTGTTCGCTTACCTCCGCAAAGAGAAATAGATTTCAAGATTGCTTTTATTCCCAATGCAAGGCCGGTAGTTCACGCTATTCGAAGAATGTCCTTGAAAGAGAAAGAGGAACTTGACAGTCAAACACGACAGCTAGTATGGAAGGGTCTGATCAGGCCTAGTTTCTCTGATTGGGGAGCAACAGTGGTGTTTGTCCCAAAATCTGACAGTACTCTACGTCTATGTGTGGATTATCGTGATTTGAACAAACAGACAATAAAGAACAAATATCCATTGCCGCGGATCGATGATTTGTTAGATCGATTAAATGGAGCACAAGTATTTTCACGAATGGACCTAGCTACAGGCTTCCATCAACTTCGAATTGCCGAAGAGTGTGTTCCAATGACAGCGTTCAAAGGCCCCGACTTATTCTACGAGTGGTTAGTAATGCCGTTCGGCTTATGTAACGCTCCAGCTTACTTCGTCGATCTGATGAACAGAGTATTCAGAGGAGTTTTGAATAAATTGGTTCTGGTTTTTATTGACGATATTCTAATCTTCTCTAAATCAAAGGCCGAACATGAAAAGCATCTGGAACAGGTTCTAGAAATTCTGAGACGGAATGTATTAAAAGCCAAGTTTTCCAAATGTATATTCTGGCAAGATGAAGTGAAATTTCTAGGCCACGTTGTATCGAAAGGAATTGCTGTGGATCCAAGTAAAATCACGGCTATTCAAAATTGGAAACAGCCTAGTACACCTACTGAAGTCCGCAGTTTTCTCGGATTGGCTAGTTATTACCGGAAGTTCGTTAAAAACTTTTCGAAGATATCTGGTCATTTAACGAAGCTTACGAAGAAGCATTCTAAATTCAAATGGACTCCAGAAAGTGAGGAGGCTTTTGAAGAGATAAAGTAGAGATTAACAACTGCTCCAGTGTTAACCATCATCGATGGCAACCAAGATTTAAAAGTTTGGACTGATGCTTCTAGAGAAGGCCTTGGCGCAGTGATAATGCAAAGAGGCCAAGTGATTGCTTATGCTAGCCGTCAACTGAAGCCGCACGAGAAGAACTACGTAACTCATGATCTTGAGTTATTGGCTATTGTGTTCGCTTTGAAAATCTGGAGACACTATCTTCTGGGTGAGAGATTTGAACTGTTTACAGATCACCAATCGCTAAAGTATCTGTTCACTCAGAAAGACCTAAATCTGAGGCAACAACGTTGGCTGGAGTTCCTTGCAGCATATGACTTTGAAATTATATACACTCCAGGAAAATCCAATGTCGTGGCCGATGCGTTAAGCCGAAAGAATGAAATGATCGCCAGTTTTATTATCACGACTTCACTGATAGATAAAATATCTGCTCTTCAAGAGGATGATCACTTCATTCAGAAGATCAGAGGGATAATTCAGCAAGGCGAACCCTCGAGTTTTCAAGTAGACAATGATGGGATTTTAAGGCTCAAAGGTCGAATCGGTGTCCCTAACATTCCTGAGCTTCGGAAGGAAGTACTGGACGAGTGCCACAAGTCGAAACTTAGTATCCATCCGGGAGTAAGCAAAATGTACAATGACATCAAACGTACTTTCCGGTGGAAGTCGATGAAGAGGGACATTTCTTTATATGTTAGCCGATGCCCTACTTGCCAACTAGTCAAGAGCGACCAACAGAAATTGGCTGGATTGTTACAACCACTAGAAGTTCCGGGCTGGAAGTGGGAACATATTTCTATGGATTTCATTGATGGTCTGCCCAGAACCAGAAAAGGGAATGACAGTATTTGGGTGATCGTAGATCGCTTCACGAAGACCGCCCATTTCATACCTGTCAGATCAAACAGAACTGCTCAGAGTCTGGCACAGATATACTTCAGGGAAATAGTTAGACTACATGGAGTGCCGCTCAGTATAGTCAGTGATAGAGATACAATATTCACTAGCAAATTATGGGAAGCATTTCAAGTCGAGCTGGGAACGAAGTTGAACTTAAGCACCGCTTATCATCCTCAGACAGACGGTCAGACTGAGAGGGTGAATCGTATTTTAGAAGATCTATTGCGGGCTTGTGTTATAGACTTCGGTGGAACATGGGAAGACCATCTGCATTTGGCTGAATTCTCTTATAACAACAGCTACCAGGCGAGTCTAACAATGTCGCCATTCGAAGCATTGTATGGTAGACCGTGCCGATCTCCTGCTTGTTGGGTCGAACCCGGTAATAGACTTGTGTTGGTTCCAGATATGATCCGAGAAGCTGCCGACAAGGTCGATTTTATTAAGAAGCGATTACTCGCCGCCCAAAGCCGACAAAAGAGCTATGCCGATAGGAGAAGGAGAGATATATCCTTTGCTGTTGGCGACTATGTATATTTGAAAGTATCGCCAATGAGAGGAGTTATCCGGTTCGGTAAAACTGGAAAGTTGGCGCCCAAATTCATAGGCCTGTTTCCTATTCTGGAACGGATCGGAACTCTCACTTATAGGGTCAAACTGCCTGATTGGCTGCCTGGAGTTCATGATGTATTTCACATATCTCAACTTCGAAAGCACGTTCATAATCCAGACTTGATCGTGGAAGAAGCAGCTCAACAGGATATTGAAATTACTCCAGAATTAGCTGTGAGGCGAGAGCCGCTAAAGATCATCGGCAAAGAAACCAAAGAGCTGAGGAACAAGAAGGTTCACTTAGTCAAAGTGCAATGGAGTGGAGATCCGCGAGATTGTACTTGGGAAACTGAGGAGAGCATTCAGAAAGCTTATCCTAGATGCCGAGTGGATATCTCTGATTGACTCCGGTGCAAGGTACATTTACCATATTTTGCATTGCCATTTAATTCTCTATTCTGTTGCTATTTTCTTCCCATGGGTGTGCACTATTTATTCATTTATGTCACACATTGAACTGATTAGAAAATAAATAGAAATATATGTACATGTGTACTATATATGTTTGAACAGGTAAATGGATTAGCTGTTGAGTAAAGATTTTATTTGCGTGCCCGACAAATAGGTAAACCTTAATGAGTTGGATGCGAAATATTATTATATCAACTCCTGTGAATGCCATTGGATGCGGAGTGCTGGTTTTTCTGTGTGAAATAATAAACGTCGCCATAGGATAGTAACAATTAATTTTGAACTACATTGCATGGCATACTTCTAGGAGATAGGCATACTTCATCATATACCACATGAGCATTTGGAGCTTGTGTGACGAGGTGGAAGATTTACCATACGAGCGAGAGGCTTGTATGGCGATGACTATATTTTACAGGTTGAACTGATGACTGATATGGACTATTTAAATTGTAACGATTAAATGGCCAGATTAATAAAAACCCCACACGGGTCTGGAGTTGACAATAACCACGTCTCTCTATTTATTAGATACGGCACATGGACTATTTATTTCCCACACGGGGCAGGGTGACGAGAATTTATTCTCTGGAGTTATTATCAATACATGCTCCCCTGTAAACACCAGAATATATAACTATAAATACGTGTATGCTTATTAGGATTTATTGGGTACCTAATACGGCCCAATAAATTTCCAAACCCCTCCCCGTACAAGGGAGGTTATGGCGAAATTTTTCGAAAATTTCAGGTGTTAGCCAAATTTTTGAAGAATTTGAAATTTCTCAGAAACTGAAAAATTGGAGAATTGAAGCTAGATCGAACGTAGAGCTGATTAATCAAACCACTTTCGACTTTGTTCCTTTTCGGGGACGAAAAGTTTTAAGTGGGGGAGATTGTAACGACGCAGAAAATCTGAACCAATTTAAATTTTTTAAATTGGCTAAAATAATGGATTTTAAATATTTAAAATAAATATTTTAAATAATGGCAATGAAAAGTGAGTTTGAATCGACAATTGAAAACGAATATAATTAATTTTAATTATAAACAAGGCCTGAAATGGCGCTGCAGTTTCAAAAATTGAATTCAAACTTTGTCGGACTGTACCAAGTGCAAAACAAAACGGATTTTAGTGAAACCAAAAATATTTAAATCTGTTAGTGAATACCTTTCTAATGAATCTGAAAAAGTGAATTTTCATAACGGAAAGAAAAAGTTATGGCCAAATGAATTTTCAGAAAGGTCGCTATGGAATTTATATAGCCCGTGAAATTGGCCATTTTGCATATGACCTCGGAATTCGACGATACCACTTTTGTTGGATCCGGGATGTAAAGTTATTGCTAGGTTTCAAATTTCATAATTTTTGAAGCTAGTATGTGAGCGTGGCAAAGGAAAATGTGTTTTGGTCAATTACAGTTAAATTGGATTGACCAAAAATGGGCCTTTTTGCAAACAGTCTCAAAATTTGACGAAACTAGATTTGTTGGGACCGTATCGTCAAAACATAGCTAGATTTATTTTTCTGGAATTTTTCGAATCAGTCTGTGGCCCTGGCAAATTGAAATGTACGTTCAAATTGAATATTGAATGTTTTATATTTTAATTTGAAGAAAAACTGACTGAAATAGTCGAATAGGCCTACGAAACATATCCCATTGTGTTCGGAATGGGGGTAAAACGCTAGGGGCGACAGTCGTTGGGTTTGAATTGGTGTTCGTCTGTATAAGGGGTATTTTAGAGATTTTAAAAATTATAAAATAAAATAAAAAAATCCTATTGGCCCATAAAAATTTCTCTCTCCCCGTTTTCTCTTTCTTCCTCTGCCGATCGACGGTGGAACCATGCTCCCTCCTTCTCTCCTCCTTTTCTCCGCAACCACTCAATTAAATCGAGCGCCACCACCACCATTTCAAAGCTCTCGATCCCCTCTTTAAATCCATACCCGAACGACCCATCATCGTCACGTCCTTCGCCTGAATTACCTCCGCAAAGTGCCGCTGCTCTCACCCCGATTTCTCCGCCACCACTGCGCCGAGTTCGCCAGAATTCAGGAAGGAGTAGCGCCTCTCGTAGACGCTTCACGTGGCAGGGTCTGATCGAGCTACAACATCTTCGTTTTGGTGAAAAGATCAAACCTAGTTTTGAATAAACTGTAAAGGTATCGGCTGTTCATTACTTAACTGATTTCGACAGTTTAAAACCATTGCAAACTTTGAAAAATCATATCTTTTTCGTTCGTTATCGAAATTCGATGAAACAGGAAACATCGTGATCGTGTGGACGCCTTCTACATTATAGAAGAGACCGCATATTTTTCTGAGCCTTCTGCTATTTTTGGTGGACTAGAACCCAAAGTGAGATTTCTGATTTAAAAACAATATGAAAAACGACGATGTATAAATTATATAGTCGATGTACGAGTTATATGAGCGTTGAACACCTCATGTATAAGCATTGTACAAGTTGTATGTTCGATGTATAAGTTATATATGCGTTGTAAAAATTATATATGTGTTGAAATAAAAGTGAATTGCTATATATATATATATATATATACGCCCCTCGTCCACAAACCATGGACGATATT
This sequence comes from Allium sativum, assembly GCA_030737875.1. Taxonomy (NCBI): domain Eukaryota; kingdom Viridiplantae; phylum Streptophyta; class Magnoliopsida; order Asparagales; family Amaryllidaceae; genus Allium; species Allium sativum. Next base: position 206,569,933 of record CM060919.1, read on the forward strand.
TATTGATTGTGATTGGTGTGAAAATTGACTGATAGCGAATGGTTGCTTGGGATTGTTTGTGGTTGATATTGATTGATTGTGGTTGAAAAATACCCGTTTGTGGTTGAAAAATATTTGGTTGAAACCACATAGGATTAGTTTGTGGAAATGGAATAAATATATACATGCCGCCTGCGTTCGAACTAGATGCATGATTCCCATTGTCAAAAACCGCGAGGTTTTAAGGTAGAGCGAGGAGTCGTACTAGGGACGGTCCCGGTTTTAACTACCCTGCCATTATGCTGTCGAAATTTTGAATAATATTCATGTGTTTGAATTATTTTCATTTGCTGAAACTATATTTATTCGTTGAATAGAAAACCTTCATGTGTTGAATTGATATTCATTCGTTGATTAGAAATTCACGTGTTGAATGGTATTCGTGTTTTAAATATAAAAATCACATTTTTATCTTTATATAGAAACTATAGAAAACCTTCATGTGTTGAATCGATATTCGTTCGTTGAATTGAAATTCATGTGTTGAATGGTATTCATATTTTGAAATAAATTGTTTCATAATAAAAATCACCTTTTATCGACTATATGAACTGTGTAAAATAATCTCGTTTTGAAAGAAATTGTTTTATAAGAAAAAATCCTATTTTTATCCCCTATATAAACTATATAAAATAATAGTGTTTTGAAATAATTTGTTTTACAATAAAAATCACATTTTTATCAGATACATGAATTGTTGAAATGTGAAGTGTTAAAAATAGCCACTCGTTCAAATAAATATATATGAGTTGAAATATTCATTAATTAGCTAATGACATGATTTTTCCCTATACATGTAACATTAGAATGAATGGTGTTTTAAACCAAATGGAATCAAATATGAAGTTGAATGGAAAATGATAAACGATAAGAACTGTATATATGTACATGCATATTTATTGAACAGGTTATAGCAATGGGGCTAGAGAAGAGGAATAAAATTTTGTGCCCGACAAATAGGTACACATTTACTGCTTTGTTTGGGTGATGATTTTATGAGCCTGTTGGCTAGCCGCTTGGCTTTTTCTTTTTCTTTTCCACATGAGACGCCCGTGTGGCTATTTGGGAATTTTCCCAGCCCCTCCCGTACAAAGGAGGTTATGGCGAAATTTTCCAAAATTTTAAGGCGTTAGTGAAATATTTGAAGTGAAAACGATATTGAAATTGTTGAATGAACTATATTTATATAAATATATAAATATAAATAAAATTAAAACGAAACGTGGCCGTGCAGTTCGTATTTTGAAACCGTGATTTCAAACAACTAGTGCGGGAAATCCGACCATTGGATTTTCCCAAAACCGCAACCGTCGGGTTCGCCTTGGAAAAATCTTTCCAACGACACCAACCTTGTAAAAATCCGGCGGTTGGATTGTCTGGAATGTTTAATTCAAATCTGAAGAAAAACAGCGCCAGAAACGATTATATATATATATATAATTATATTTAATCGAATAACGACGCTGTAGTTCGTATTTTGAAATCGAAACTTCAAACGATTGTACCGGGAGATCCGACCGTCGGATTTTCCCGAAACTGGAACCGTTGGATTCGTTTTGAAAAGACCTTTCTAATGATGTAAATTTTATAAAGATCCAACGGTTAGATTTTCAGATATGTGTAAATCAAATCTGAAGAAAAACAGCGCCACGGCCGCGTTATGGCCCGAAGCGTCGTTTTGAATGAATTGGCTATTTTAAAATAAATAAAAATAGCGATAAATTGTTATAAAATATCGTAAACGATATGGAATGGAAATAAACTGAATTTGCTCAATTTATGTGGTATTTAATGGTTGAATGTGTTTGGTGTGAAAAATTACATTAAAGAACAAAATTAGTGTTGTCGAATGATTTAACCATTGAAGTAAATTGATTTGAAATTCTAAATATACGTGAATTATTTGAAAAGGCCGAGTTAATTCTCATTTCGAATAATTGACCGACGATTGAAATTCGAAGATGAAGACAGTGGTAGAAGACCGGAGATCTTCACCTCGTTTGGATGGTAACCGAGGTTCTGATTGGGAGGCATCCCGAAATATGGATAATGAGTGGTGACCGTCCAGACGTACGTGGTGATCGATGGGTTTGCGAGGGATTTAGTGCCTCCGGTTTCGTTCAGACCCAGAATGGACTTGTAAATGGACTGTGTGTCTGACATTGGATTTTATTCTGTGTCGATTGATCTCTATTAAATATACATCTGTTTTGGCGGCGGAGAATTTATTCTTTTGCTTAACGCCCTTCTGTGAGACGCACGAGCTTAGAGGTTGTATATCGATGGACATCAGTCGCATGGCATGAACTGCCTGTGTGGCATGCTAAGATGCAGTGATCAGGGCTTCTGTTGAAAAGCAAAGTCTTGTGGTGATGACCAAAGCACCGCCTGTGTGGCGTAGCTTTGTGTATAATGTGGATTCACGAGCCTCACACCCCGGTATGAACCAGAAACGGGAGCAGGACCTCAGGGGGGATGTGCGTTTTCTTTCTAGCTAGGGTGGTGTCAGTGACCTACCAGCCCTGACATTTATATACTTTTCACCTATGTGGTTGTTGCTGTTGCGAGGCGCCTTGGTTTGATCGGACGACCGAGTTCGATGGAATCATTCGTTGGCTCATTTACACCCCAAAGGGTGGAGAAACGCATTGTTCAGGCATTATAATCCACTTCGTGTGGACCGGCCCTGACGATCCAGGGTATGGTCGCGGCTGTACCTGAGACATGGGCTAGAGCGTCTCGAATTCGGTAAGGACTATCTTTTGCCTTGGTTCAGGACGGAAATCCAACTCCCAAATACGACATCGTGCGGTTTTGATTGTATATATATACATATATGGTGACATGATATATGGTACCCATGCCACCTATGATTGATAGTTATGATTTGAAATTGTTTTCAAAACATATAAACACCAGCAATAATATCAGATGCCTTTGTTTTATTCGTACCAAGCATATTTTGGCCGTTATAAGGTAAAAACTCTATCCTCCGGTTTGCGTTGCATTGTGTGATGGGAACTGAGTCTTATAACGGCTTCATTTTTACAAAAAGCAAAGCGATGTTTAAAAGAAAGATTTGTTTTAAAGCACTGGCAATCCAATGGAGTAAACCCGTTCCACGAAAGTGGCGTGGTCCTGAGATTGGCCAAATTATATATGTGTTGAGTAGATTTCTCATACCAGTCCCATGACTGACTCGTAGTTTGTTTCACTTTCAAACTCGGGTGCCCCTTTTTCTCCATGGGCAGCCTTGTATTCAGGTTTAGCAGGCTTTATCTGGATAGCTGGAGCTGAAGATGGATTCTATCATTTATCTCTTTTTATGCTGTTCAGCTCCTATTGTACATATTTTGTTTGTTTTCCGCTGTAGACATTTATGTATAGCTGAACTGTATCTGTACTAAGTAAGATCCTGTATACTGTGTAACTCTAATGATTACTTTTATCCAGTATATTCTATTGTTCATTATCTGGTGTATTTATTTATTTCTGTTCTGCTATTATCTGTTTCTGTGTAATATTCCACGGATTACCCTTGTCTCCGTCAGAACGGGATTTGGGGTCGTCTCAAAATATATTGTCATCAACCACAGAAAGTCCACAGTCACAGAATTCTAAATTATTACATCAAGTTTGCAGAAAAAGAAATAAGTTCCAACTCCAACTTAAACAACGTGAAATGAAACAAGTTTGATGTCTGGAATTAAAAAGAGAAAAATGCAATAGCAGCAAATGATATATGTCTTCAAGCTCCAAGTCATCACCTCTCCACGAAAGCAAATCCAAGAAAGATAATAAGCAGCTCCAAAAAAAAGACTCCAAGCAAAGAATGAACCTGTTTACTTGGCTGCCCGTGTAGAAAGGAGGGCACCCGAGTTTGCAAAAAGGTGGAAACAAACAACGGGTCAGTCGTGGGACTGGTGTGAGAATTCTTACTAATTAATCACTGTTAATAAGGCAAATCCAAAGACCACGCCGCTAACGCGGAACGGGTTTACTCCAAGGGATTGCCGTGCATAAAAGTGTCAGAACAAATAATAAGTAAATCGTAAAACAACGCTATGCTTTTGAGAAAATGGAATCACCATAAGACCCAGGTCCCATCACACAATGCAACACAAACCAGAGGATAGGGTTTTACCTTATGGTGATTAAACATGCTAAATACGGCAAATACGAGTTTAATATTATTATTAGTATATATCAAAACATTTCAAAATAAATGTATCAATCCTAGGACACATAGATACCATAATACTATGCTTCCATACTAGTAATACAATCAAATCCGTAGGTTCGTATTGGAAGTTTGGATTTCCATCATGAGTCAAGGCTAGGGAGGAGCTCCATACCGATTCGAGACACTCTAGCTAGTGCCTCAGGATCCCCCGCGGTGAACCCTTGGATAGCTGCAGGGCCGGTCTACACATACAGCTTCATGGATTGGCAATTCCTGAACACACGTTTCCCAATCATATAGGACCTATTATCCGAGGCTCCTCATTCCATTATCCACATAAGTAAAATGTTGGGCCGTGTTAAAGCCCAATCACCACTTCTAGCTAGAAAGAAACGTGCTGCTCTCCCTGCGTTCCCTTCTCCCATTTTAGATTCCGCCGGTGTGTGAGGCTCGCGAAGTCACGCTATACACAAAGCTATGTCTAAACAGACTATGCTTTGATCGTCCCACAAGGCCTGCTTTTCAACAAAGCCTTGATCATATGCATCTTAGCATGCCACATCATCACTCCATATCGCACTACCAATCCTTTGCCGAAATATATGAACAGGTGTTAAGCAAGAGAATAAATTCTCCGCCACCAAATATCCATACATTCGACAGAAGATTAATAACATGATATTTAATGGAGTACGATGTCAGACACACAATCCATTTATTAGCTTATGCTCTGGGTCTGAGCGAAAACCAAACCCGTGAAATCAACACGTATGTTTGGGCAATGACCATGACCCTTGAATTGGGAGCAAGTCAAATCAGGGCCTCGATCGTTGTCCATTCGAGGGAAGATTTACGGTCTTCATATGCCATCTTCATACTTCAATTAACGTCGTTTGATTATTTGGAATGAGAGAACTCGGACTTTCCAAATAATCCTCGTATATGTATATTTAAACTCCTTCGTATCACTTTATAATGATTACTTCCTATTTTAATTATTTAAAATAATTAAATTTTTATATAACGACGCCTTAAGCCAATGGGCGACTATGGTGCTGCATTCAACCAATTTTGATTTTTACATTTCTCATAATCTAACCGTTGGATCTTAATGTAGTATATATCGTTGGAAAGATTTTTCCAAGACGGTCCTAACGGTTTCAGTTTCAAGAAAATCCGACAGTCTGATCTCCTTGTATAGTTGTTTAAAGGTACGATTTCAAAATGTGAACTACTGCGCTCCATTTGTTAAATTTTAATTATATATATATATATAATCGTAATAACGTCGTTTGATTTAAACAACGCTCTAATCAACTACCGATCCTCACTAAATTTTAATTCATTTGAAAATGAAGATCATATCACAACATCCTAAATTCATTCTTTACTTACATTAAAAATGTTAATTCCATTCTTTTCATTTACATAAAAAAAAGATGTAAATTTAATTCCTATGTTCTATTTACATGTAAGAATGTAAATTTTGGATACATTGCAAAATCCTACTTTTAAATTACATATAAAATGTAAATTTCAACCTCAATGTACTTTCTCATCTTAATTACATAATAAAAATGTAACTTATATTTGCAGTGTGAATCCTATTCTAAATTACATCTAAAAATGTAAATTTAATTACAGTGCAAACTCTACTTCTTATTTACATTGTTAAAATATGATTTTTAATTAGAATGCAAACTCTACTTCTTATTTACATTGTAAAAATATGATTTTTAATTACAATGTAACTCTACTTCTTATTTACATTGTAAAAATATGATTTTTAATTACAATGCAACTCTACTTCTCATTTACATTGTAAAAATATGATTTTTAATTACAATGCAACTCTACTTCTCATTTACATTGTAAAAATATGATTTTTAATTACAATGCAACTCTACTTCTTATTTACATTGTTAAAATATGATTTTTAATTACAATGCAACTCTAATGCAACTCTACTTCTTATTTACATTGTAAAAATTTGATTTTTAATTACAATGCAAACTCTACTTCTTATTTACATTGTAAAAATATGATTGTTAATTACAATGCAGACCCTCATTCTAATTACACAGAAAAATGTAATTTTAATCCTACGATGTAAATTCACATTTTAATTACATAGCAAAATGTTATTTTTATCATACGGTGCAATTTCCTATATAATTTACATATAAAAATGTAAGTTTTAACATACGATGTAAATTCACATTTTAATTACATAGAAAAATGTAATTTTAACATACGATGTAATTTCCTATATAATTTACAAAAAAAATGTAAATTTTAACATATGATGTAAATTCACATTTTAATTACATAGAAAAATGTAATTTTAACATACGGTTTAATTTCCTATATAATTTACATATAAAAATGTAAATTTTAACATACGATGTAAATTCACATTTTAATTACATAGAAAAATGTATTTTTTATCATATAGTGTAATTTCCTATATAATTTACATATAAAAATGTAAATTTTAACATACGATGTAAATTCACATTTTAATTATATAGAAAAATGTAATTTTAACATACGATGTAATTTCCTATATAATTTACATAAAAAAAATGTAAATTTTATCATACGATGTAAATTCACATTTAAATAGTAAATAAAAATATCATTTTCATTTTACCGTTTTAATTTACATCTAGACTACACATAAAAATGTAATTTTTATTTCAATCCAAATTCATGTCTAAATTTACATTATAAAAAAAATGTAAATTTCATTTCACTACAATTCCCTAACTTTCATTTACATAAAAAAATTGTAAATTTATATACATATAACCTTCCTACTTTTATGTACATCATAAAAAAAAATGTAAACTTTATTTACAATGTTGAATTGATAATTTAGATCAATTCAAATAAAAAGACAAATCTTTATTTTCTATGTTGAATTGATAATCTAGATCAATTCAAATAAACAAAAGCACTAACATAACGATGGAAAACCATGTCTCTTTTATTATAAATCGATAAGTTTGATTAATTGAAATCATACAAAAGCGATAACATAAGAATGTGACAATCATATTTCTATTATTTTGAATTGATAAATTAGATCAATCCAAATCGACATAAGTGATTACATAAGAGGTGATAATCATACGGATCTAAACTATCCATCACAAACACATACCAACCATCATCAAATATGACAAAACAAAATAGATCTGTATCATAAGCATGATATTTACCATTCAAACTTCACATAACGCTAGGATAATAAATAAATTAATTAAATTTAATTAAAAATAAATTCTCACCTTGTTTAGATTTGAAAAGAAGGTTCGAACTCGATCAGATCTCGTGTTCAAAGTCACGGCGGTTTCGGATCTGAAAGATTTCAATTTGAAATTCATATGTATAAATTAGAAAACTGACTTATTACGACTGTCACTGTAACGATTAAAAGCGTCGCAAAACTGAGTTGAATTTTACCTTTAAAATTTTAGTTTGTTCAAAACTTTGAATCAGGAATTCGCGAGCTGTAGTTGATGTTTTTAGGAACCGATTGCTGGAGGTCGAAGGGGGTGGAGATGCGCCTGAATGCCGGAAAAGGGGGGAGGTGCGGCGGCTCGTGGGTGGCGCGGTGGGCCCGCGTTCGGCTGGACTTCGCGGAGGTGGTGGAGGCGGCTCGGGTGACGAGAAGGGGCGGGGTTTGTCTGAGATGGAAGAGCATTCAAAGATCTTCAAAAAAGTCCAAAGGGGCATATGTTAATTCGCCATGGATTGGGAGAAATCGAAGCTAAAAAATCTGAGCTATTCATGGGTTTCGGCGTTGTGAATTGGGGAAGAACGACGCACTATTCATCCCGTATTTATACGGTATTTCTTGGGTATTTTATTTTATTTTTAATTTAATTAATTCTAGGAATTAGGGTTTTTCCGTCCGATCTCCAAACAGAGCCCAACGACTATCGATCAATAGGTTTTGACGCCTTCTGAATGCAATGGCGCTAGTGCCGAGGTCTAATTCTGAAGTTTACAGTATGCTTCCTTTATTTTCAAATTAATTCTTTAAAATTAAATTAGAACGTACTTTCTAATTTTACCGGGGTCACATACGAAGTCAGAAAAATCCGGAAAAATTATTTTTGGCTTTCTTATGACGATACGGTCCTAACAAAAATTATTTCGTCGAATTCTGAGACTGTTTTGAAAAATGGCTTTTTTTCAGTCAATTAATTTTGACCGAAATTGACAAAACACAGTTTCTTTTGCCACGCTCACATACTAGCTTCAAAAATCATGAAATTTGAAACCTAGCAATAATTTTACATCCCGGATCCAACAAAAGTGGTTTCGTCAAATTCCGAGGTCGTATGCAAAATGTCTATTTTCAAGGGCGATATATTCTCTATAGCGACCTTTCTGAAAATTCATTTGGCCATAACTTTTGATTCCCGCTATGAAACTTCTATTTTTCAGATTCTTTAGATAGATATTCATTAACAAATTTAAATATTTTCGTTTAGCCAAAATCCGGTTTATTCTGCATTCTGTGTAGTCGGTCAAAGTTCAGGTTTGACTTTTCAAACTACCGTCCTTTTTTCTAATTCCTTTTGTAAATAAATTAAATATATTCGCATTAAACTCAATAAAAATAAATTCCTAGTCATTTTTACTTAAAATAATTCTTTCCAACTATTTAAACACCTTTAAAATCTCTAAAATGAAAAATTAAAACTGGCCCCAAATTCTGGGTTGTTACACCTATCACCAGGTAGGAGCACGCCTTTCCACTGGGCCACACTATGTTAGCGATTTTACATATATATATATATATATATATATATATAAGTTAGCAGTTCTGTACAGATTTTGCTTCTCTCTAGCATGTGCATGGTATTGATAGAATTGATGTATGAATGCGTATACAAATCTGTTCTCATAAATTTTCTTTGACTGTTCATTTATTTTGAAATCTGTTGACATCTATTAGCCACTTACTGATCCCTACTTTGATTTGTATAGCCGTTTTCATGAGTTTTTTTTTCTTTCCTCTGTGTTTCAGGTCAATCCTTATGAAGTCGTTTTGGTTTACTGTTTCTCGAATGATGCAGAACGTGATATTTAAAGTGAATTGCCTTATCTTCTTTATCTTGCATTTGTACAAACAAATCTTATATATATTTTTCTTTTCTGTTCATGTACAGTTTGGCTATATATATTAACTGTTTAGGTTTTCTTTACTGTTTTTGCATAGACTTGATGTTCATAGATTATGTATATGGATTTTTAATATATGGATAGCCAAATGATATCGGTTTTTTCTTGAATTATGAGGTAATTTTTTAATGTGCGTTTCCACTATTTTTGCACTGCTTGTATTGTTGTGTTATCTAAATGTCACTTGTTTATTACTTGTTTGATGCTTTGTAGCGGAAATGTTTGTTCATATATGGTAGTTTCCAACTAGGATTGTAAAGGTTATTGCTATGTGAAATTATATCATGGTTAATGTTGTGGTTTAACGTTTGGTTTTGATTTACGTAACTTTGCCTTCAAGCTAAAATGTAATTTCACATTGTGAGCCTGACCAAGGCCAATCAAATGCTTAATTTGTAGTTTGTACTCTTTACTCATGAAAGATCAATAACAGAAACAAGCAAAAATTAAAATGACAATGCTTAAATAATGGGGCAGTCAATCAGACGCAGGTTCTGTATTTTGTTCACAAAGCTTGCAACCTTTCTGTAATTTCTTCTGCTTTTTTATTCCGTGAAGTTTTTTTTTAAAGGAGGATATTCATATACGGATGCGTGTGTTGACTCGCACAGAAGTTAACATATATTATAGATGTTCATACTTCTGGAGTGACTTCTTTATTTGTTGGACACATGTTTTATTCGTATTGTCGAATCAAAAGGAAAGGTTGATGGATATATAAAATTATATATTAAATTCAAACAGCCAAATTTACGAAAATAAATAAATAACATTACATTATCAAATTCAATCGGTATGTAATTCAAAACTCAACATTAAAAGTTCTGGTTTTAAATTCCATTCATATAAAATTTCTTTTTTTATATTTATAAATAAATCGTTATAATTTTAAAAATGATTTCATAGCGACTATTTGAAAATTTGAATTGGACGTAACTTGAAATCTATAAGCTGAAATCTCGATTTTTCTCTTTGATTAGAAAAATATAATCGAACCGGTTCAAACGTGTTCGTTTCACAGAAATCCGACTTATATCGGATCCTGTATACCCAATCAAAGTTCAAATCGAAAATTTCGAACTACAGCGTCGTTTTCAACCTCGTTTTAGTTAATATATATATATATATATATGTATGTATATATATATTCAAACTCTATTTTAATTAAATAAATTCGATTATATTTCAAATATAATATATGAACTGATTTAAATATTCTAATTTAAATGGTCGAAAAATCTGGGATGTTACAAAATTGCTTCTTCATCAAATAAATATGTTTATCCATGCATTCCTAACTCAACGATCTTGATATCCCCAATCGAGAAGAAATATAGTCACTTGACTGCAGAAAAAGTTATGACTTTTTATTTAAGAAATTTCGAAGATCCACATCTTTATCTAAAAGATTATCAATACTACTGAAAATGTTAATTTTAACATAATCAGTTCAATTCGACTCTACCTAAAGAACGAGTGGAGGATGGGCCTTCTCTAAGACTACTATTATTAGAGTTTTATTCCCAAAATAATGGGATGGGAATTTATATAAATCCAAGGAAGTAACTATAATGAACCGTAAATTTGACCAATTTTAAATTATTAAATTATATTGAAATTTTGAATAAAATTTGTTTGAAAATAAAATTTTATGATTCTTGGAGTGTTTGATAAGCTTATACTAAAATTAAATTGATTATTGTACTAACCCGGAAATTCTGAGCCAATTTAAAATTTTTATTTTGGCTATTTTGATGAATTTTGAATATTTAAAATGATTATTTTAAATAATATCGACGAGCAATTTATTTTGAATAGAATAGAAAGTATATATATATTTGAATCGTCGTTAGAATATAAATATTTATTTATATATATAAAAGGAATTGAAAATGGCGCGGTAGTTCCAAAATTCGATTTCAAAGTTCAAATGAATGTACCGGATTTGAGCAAAACCAAAAATATTTGAATATAATTGAGAACATATTTCCAACGAATCTGAAGAATCGAAATTTCATAGCGGGAATCAAAAGTTACGTCCAATTGAAAATTCAGAATAGTCGCTATGGAATTCTGGCCCTTAAAAATGGAAATTTTGCAAACGACCTCGGTTTTCGACGAAACCACTTTTGTTGGATCCGCGATGTCAAGTTATTACTAGGTTTCAAAATTCGTAATTTTCTGAATCAATATGTGAGCTTAGCAAAGGAAAACGCGTTTGACCAATTTCAGTTGATTTTAATCGACTGGAAAATGGCCTTTTTCAAACGGTACCAGAATTTGACGAAATTAGTTTTGTTAGGACCGTATCATCAATACGAAGTTAGAAAATATTTTTCGAGAATTTTTAGAGTTCGTATGTGGCCCCAGTAAATTGAAATGCGCGTTCAAATTCAATATATAGAGTTATATGTTGATTTTGATGAAAACAGATCGAAACGATCGAATCAGCTTACGATACATATCCCATTGTGTTCGGAATGGGGGTAATTAGCTAGGGACGACAGTCGGTGGGTTTGATTTTGAGTTCGAAATAAAAAGTTACTTTTTTGGATTTAAATTAATATAAAAATATGTTAATATAATTGGTCAACTCCTTTATCTCCCCCCCTTTTCCTATCGTTCGGATTGAAGTTGAAAAGAAAAAAAAATCATGAAATCGCGCTCGCGCCCCCTCCCACTCTCGCCGCCGACGAACGCGCCTGCTCGCCTCCCCTGGCGCCGCACTCCCCTCCAACGCCTCCCCTTCTTCCCCTCCACTGCTTCCTTCCCCCTTCCTCCTCGTTTAAGCCCTAACCCGAATCCACCAAACCACCGTACCCCCAATCAGAATCCCCAAGCCCGAACCCCCCCTAAATCCTCCGCCGCCGACCAAGGAAGCACCTCCGACCACTAGCGAGCACAACCTCCCTCCACCGCTCGTTAAAAGTGAGTTTTATTCTCTTTAATTTCATTTATGTATGTAGAAATTTTATATTTTTAGTTAGGAAGAAGACTTGATTTTTATTAGTTAAAAGAATATATATATATATATATATATATATATATGTCATTGTTTAAAAAGATTAGATCTTTATTTTACATAAAGATTAGATTTTTAGAATAAAGTCAAGAAGAGGTTTTTATAGAGAAATAGAAATTAGATTTTTATGAGATGAAAGATGAGGTTTTTAGTTTATTTAAGGATGAAGATGATTTTTATATCGTAGGAAGAATAAAAATATGATTTTTATACATGTAGAGTAATAAAATTATAATTTTTATTATATTACGAGCGGTATAAAAATAGATTTTTTATCTATATAGTAGTCGTATAAAAATAGAATTTTTATCTATATAATAGCTGTATAAAAATAGAATTTTTATATCCATAGCAATAATATAAAAATATGATTTTTATATATGTAGTGGCTACGGACGACGATAGTGACAAAAGGCGAGCGCGACGAAGATTCCTACATATGAAGAGTCGTGGCGCTTGGTTTAGCTAGTCGGTGAGAACTTCTCACTTTAAATTTTGTTTTTTAGTTAAAAATATATACTAGGATGCAGACGGTGCTTAGCAGCACCCGACACCCGTCGTCCACAGACCATGGATGGCTTGTATGTTTGATTGTTGGTTGTGGTGAAAATTGATTGTGTGATGTGAAATAAAATAAAATATTTATATAATTAAAAATATTTTTTTTCGTTAAAAATATAATTTTTATCTTGAATGTGAATAAATAAATATTCATTTACAACTGGACGGTTTGTTTATGAACACCTATTTGAAGGACATTGATTGGGACGATAAATTTTACACATCGCCCAACTACACAAATAATATTCAGTGTTTGTGGATTGAAACCCCACACGGGTGTTGGGATGATGTTTGGCGTACGCTAATCCCAATTATTTAGTTGTATGTCGATCGATTGGTCGACAGACTGTGTAAGCGTTAATTATTTATATTTAATGTTTATGCAGTTGTGTGGTGCACTTTGGATGATGGTTGATTATTTACCATTGCTATTATATACATGTGTTGTATGGAATCCATATAATTAACATTATATGATAATTGATTGGGCCTCATTCCAATTGGGAAAATAAAGAATATTATAAAATAAAGATTCATGTGTTGACAGTGCTCATGTGTTGAAAGAAATATAGATTCATATGTTGAGTAAAATATTTTAACAATAAAATTTACATCTTTATCATATATAAAATTAGAAACTAACTGGAAAATAGATAAGATGGGTGGTCTCCTGGATATTGATCTGATGTTGGTTTCGGCCTTCGGGGTTAATATTTGGGGAATTGTTCTCTTGCTAATTTACGGTTAGAGTTTGATTAAGAATTAAATGATAGAAATCAAAATTTTATAAAATATATTAAATAACTAAAATAGCCATGTGTTGACAGTACTCATGTGTTGAGATTAGTCATGTGTTGAAAGAAATATAGATTCATGTGTTGAATAGAATAAATATTCATTTGTTGAATAGAATAATGAAGTTATTGAAAAATATAAAGCCGTGTTGATTAGAGATGCACTATTTTGACGTGAACGATATTTATATCGATTATATTCGTTTTTATAATGAATATTGAAAAGAGATTTAAAAATCGAATATTTAGAAAATGAATTCGAATTGAAAAGAAAATGAATTCGAATTGAATTGAATATAAAATGAATTCGAATTGAATTGAATATAAAATGAGTTCGAATTGAATTGAATATAAAATGAATTCTAATTGAATTGAATATAAAATGAATTCGAATTGAATTGAATATAAAATGAATTTGAATTAAAATGAATTCAAATCGAATTGTAATCGAATTGAAATTGAATTAAATAGAAATGCAATTGGAAATCAAAGTGAAATCGATTTGAATTGAAATCAAATAGAAATGCAATTGGAAATCAAAGTGAAATCAATTTGAATTGAAATCAAATAGAAATGAATGTACTAAGAATTTATAATGGAAAATTCAATTTTGATTTGAATTTGAAATGAAGGTTGAAATTATTTTTGAAACAAATTTGAAACGATTTATAAAATTTGTTTTAAAAGGAAATCAATGAAATATATATATATATATATTATATATATAATGGCCTGAATAGAACGCGCCGCGCCGTGACAGTTCGTGAATTTCGACCATTGACTTCGAATGGACATTACGGGAGATCCGACCGTCGGATTCTCCTGAAATCGGAACCGTTGGGTTCGTATCGAAAAGAGCTTTCCAATGAATATTAGAAATTTGAAATCTAACTGTTGAATTTGGAATTATGTCCAAATCAAATTTGGAAAAGGTCGTTGTAAGTGCAGTTCGGTGGCTGTTATTGAAAACCGACTGTACGAGCCTTGATAAAATTATTAAAAATATCTATAATTTGTTTTAAATCATAATATATGAATTGGAAAGAACTGGGAAGAAAAATTCCCTATTTGAAAGGATAAAAATATATTTTTGTTGAAATGAACTAGTTTATAACTAGAATTAAAATCCAATTATTTTTAAATAAATAAATTGGATTTGAAATGGGTTTTAAATAACAAAAATTTCCAATATATGAATTGGAATGGATTTGAATCGAAATTGTCTTTGGAATATTTCGATATTAGATTCCGCGATTATATAGATATTTTGGAGGAAATTTAGAAGATATATTTTATATCATTATTTCAAAAGCGATATTTGTGGGTTTCAGAATTTGATATTGAATATAAGCCGATATATTTTCTATTCATAGCCTTGTATTTAATATCAAATGGGATTTGGGTTTATCGTGAACGGTGTTTTAAATAACACTTGTTCTTTAACCCGATAATAAATAGAATGTGATTTGGGTTTGTCGTGAACTGTGTTTTAAATGACAGTAGTTCTTTAACCTAGTAAAAGGAGTTTTAAATGAATCGGTAATTAGATTGAAATGTGAATTGATAATTTAAATTATCAAATTTGGAAAGTGATCGAGAATGGAGTATCACCAGTTTTGCACCAAAGCGATAGTTAAATCTCCAATTAGTTTTGAATGTGAAATGGTAATTAATTTTACCGATAACACTGTGGTGTTAGATATGGAGTACTACCAGTTTTGCTCCATAGGATAAATAGGTTGGGATTGGAAAATAAATTAAATAATTACTTCGGTGTGATTCGCTAATCCCGACTAGTTTGGAAAACCATAATATGGTTTGAAATGACATCCAAAGGAGGATTAAAGAATAAATTTAAAAGAATCTATCTTTGATAAAATTAATGGGAACCTTTCCTTAAGAATGTGAAATTTAGAAACTAATTGTAGGTTAGCTAAGAAGAATGGTTTCCTGGGTATTGATCTGATGTTGGTTTCGGCCTTCAGGGTTAATATTTGGGGAGTTGTTCTCTTGCTAATTTACGGTTAGTGACTGATGAATTGGAATGAGGCATATGTTGTGTTTGTGTAACATTTGTTTATTATATACGCGGGTCATTCAGAAAGGCCGGATTTATACCCATTCTGAATAACCGATTCGATGATATGTCGAAGATGAAGACGGTGGTTGAAGACCGGAAGTCTTCACATCGTTTGGTTGATTATTGATGATCTTGATTGGGTTGTACACCCAAGAGGAGGGAATCAGTTGGTGATCATCCAGACGTACTTGGAGATCGATGGATATGCGAGGAAAGTGCCTCCGGTTTCGTTCAGACCCAGAACGAACTTGTAAATGGACTGTGTGTCTGACATTGGATTTTATTCCGTGTTGATTGATCTCTATTAAATATACATCTGTTTGGCGGCGGAGAATTTATTCTCTTGCTTAGCGCCCTTCTCTGAGACGTACGAGCTCAGAGGTTGTATATCGATGCACATCAGTCGCATGGAGTGAATTTCCTGTGTGGCATGCCTAAGTGGCAGATGGTCAAGGCTTCTGTTGAAAAGCAAAGTCTTGTGGTTGATGATCAAAGCACGGCCTACGTGGCATAACTTTGTGTATAACATGAATTCGCGAGCCTCATACCTCGGTATGAGTCAAAAACGGGATAGTGACCACTGGGAGAACACGATGTTTCGTTCTAGCTACGGTGGTGTCAGTGCCTAAGCTGACTGACATTTATATTCTTTTCTCCTTTGTGGTTATTGGATTGCGAGGTGCCTCGATTATAGGTCTGTAAAGACCGGGAAACATGTGTTCAGGAATTGCCAATCCTCAAACGTAAGAGAGGACCAACCCAGCCGATTCCAAGAGGCAACCCAGAGAGAGTAGTCCTGAGACATTTGTTAGAGTGTCTCGAAGCGGAGAGGATCTTGCCCCTTGCCTCGACCTATGACGGAAATCCAATTTCCAATACGGGATATTTCGGTTTTATTTGTAGAGCCTAGTATGGCGACATAGTGGGATGGGGCGCTCATGCCGTCTATGATTGATATTTATGATTGAAATTGTTTTGACACTGTACACTTATAATAGTATTAAATGATTTGTTTTAAACGTATAAAGCATGTTTGTCTATTATAAGGGAAAATCATAACCTTCGGCTTGCATTGCATTGTGTGATGGGACCTGGGTCTTATAATAGCTTCATTTTTCCAAAAAGCATTGCGCTGTTTTGTTATATGCACTAGTGTTCTTTGGAGGAAACCCGTTCCGTGTTATACGGCGTGGTCCCTTGAATTACTCTGTTTTAAAGTAAAGTTTTAAATAACTGTTTTAGTTCTCACACCAGTCACATGACTGACCTAGAGTTTATTGTTTTAACCTAAACTCTGGGTGCCCTTATTTTCGACACTGGTAGCTAGAAGTTTTTGTTTTGCAGATTTATATTCACAGGATCCTGATTTACAGCTGGAACGATGCTCGGAAAGCTCTGTATCCATGTGTTGCTCTCAGTTGTGTTTTGTAATATTTTTCCACTGCTATGTAATTTATTTTAATCTCTGATATTTATTGAATGTGTAATATTTATCCATACTTTGTATATTCTTGTATTCTGATGGAAATTGTTGTAATAGCAACGAAATGTTCTTCTGTTTGCGTTCCATTTTGTCGTGTTCTCAAGGTAATCCAGGCTTTCCGTAGCGGGGAAGTTACGGGTTACTACAATTGTAATGATTTAAATAAAAGAAACCCAATGTCAATCATAACTTACGTTGATGTGTTAAATTTAATTAGAATTCTATTGAAAATAAATTAATATTTTCATATTGAAAATAAAATATATGTTTTTGTTCTGTAACTAAGTATAATTTTATAAAAGAATAAATTCTTAATTTTGAAACAATACTTTGTCGTGATGCCCCACCCCGAGACCCATTTAGAAAAGAGTATTGACTAGTAATATTGTTTGTTAATACAGAGAATAGGGCTTGTTAGGAGCGACCACTCATAGTATTGTATCCAATAAATATTAAGTATGTCAAAAAAAAAATCTTACCATGAATCGACTTACTTAATGCATATTTAATAAACTATTACGGTGGCTACAAGATTTATTCAGAACAAAATATAATATAATGATATACACGGATTACAGAACAGTAGACAAATATATTTGTACTTACGAATACATCATGTACAATGCATAATACAACATATGTGGTCAGATAATCCACTACATATACATCATAATCCCCACGAAGAATATACAGCATCGGGTCTAATAAGAGCTACACAAGACTACAGCAAAAACTATATGATCCGAAAGGTTAGAACATGATATCCAAAGATGAACTGCTAGGCATTGTAACGACCCGGAAAATCTGAACCAATTTAAAATTTTTAAATTGGCTAAAATAGTGGATTTTAAATATTTAAAATAAATATTTTAAATAATAGCATTGAAAAGTGAGTTTGAATCGACGTTTGAAAACGAATATTGTAGTGACCCGAAAATCCAGGGGAATTTGAGCTGACTAAATAACACAAGTCCAACCCCAAACTACACTGGAAATTCAAGAAACTAATAGAAAGAAGACAGAGGGTGAGGATAGATAAGGTAGAAACTTAGAATAGAAGAAGAAGAAGAACATCATCATCAGAGTAAACATGAATCTCACAGCGGAACGAATAAAATATAACATAACTTTTGAAATACAGACAGTTATATATACAATAGCACTTATCAGAGTGCAACACTTACAACAACAACGAACATAATAATAGTTATAGAATCCTGAAGCCTCCTGCTCCAAGCTCTCCAAGGGTATCTGTGAAATCCCGACTACTTGACTGCCCGTACAAAATTAGGCACCCAAGAGTTTAGGGAAACAAACAAATAAACTCCGGGTCAGTCATGGGACTGGTATGAGTAAAACATTTTAAAACAGTTTGAACAAGTAAACGATATCTCATAAGACCACGCCGCATAACGGAACGGGTTTTTCCCTTATGAGAATCCAAAATATCTTTATATCAAAAACCTTTTGATATTATAATAATGTCTATGTACAAATAGATATCAACTAGCAGAAACGCTTTCATCTCACGTTCTACATATATAATATACAATCAAAATCGCAAGCACGTATTGGGTAATGGATTTCCAACTATGACAAGGTATGGAACCACCTTCCGATCAGTGTACTCTAGGAACGATACACTGGAGTTCAACAAGAACATCTTGCAACTCAGCCACACATGACCGACCACTCATTTCGCTTGAGTGTATCGAATGTACATCACCAACGGTTGGGATCAGCAACTGTTTCCCGTATATATATGGGACAGCATTGATAGGTTAAAAGAAGCAAATGAATATTCTCTAGATAGGTGATAATACACCCTACTTCGGTGCGACCGACTTAGCCATGCTGCCTGCCCGATTTCTGTCATTTACCGGATGTGAGGCTAGAGGTTACGCTTACTTTCCATTCATTTATAACACGATCACTTTGAATGCCACATTATCAGATCCGCAAATCATTAGTTGGTTTATACACATATCCTGGATGTTATGCTAAGGGAATAAATCCGTTGCCACCATATATATTTGTACAGGCCAACCCATTCGATCATTGGAAATACTCTGTCAGACATTCGTCCATATACGTTCGTTGTGGGACTGAACGAAACCGAAGGCACTATTCTGTAAACAGGACAGCCCTTGCATAACACCGTCTTCAATTATCTTCATCGTATTTGATCACAACGCTTATATCAATACGGAGTGGTTCTTCGGATAATAATCCAACCGGTCTCTCCATATTAAAAACGTAAAATGGTCAAAATTTCGATAGTCTGTGATTTAACTATCAAATGAAAACATGTCGGTGTACAAACAACGATCTTAATTCCAAATGGAGTTATCGATCCAATCAACGAATATATATATATATATATATATATTCATATTTCCTTATTTCTACACTTAGAAAACATCTTTGATTTATATTTGGAAAACGTTTCCGAAACTCAATTATATGGATTTCAACTAACGCTGTATGAAACATCCTTACAACTAAATCCATAATTCATTTATTTCTTAACTGCATTACTAATCATCCTTTGTTATCGAACTTCAACCATTCCTTAGTCAATTTCAAAGTCAATCAAGTTGGGGTATAATTACCTCTCAGACCTTAACTGAACAACTATCTTAACCTTGTAATAGATAAAGCTTATCGCTTCAATTTCTAAAACCATTTGCTTACGCAAATTCTCGGATTCAGATTACGAATCCACTTCTTTATGAAAACATTTATTATAACGTTTAACGTTATAATCCTACTTCTGAAATATCTAACTTATAAGTCTAACCTGTATTTCTTACTTTGATTAATTAATCTAACAACTAATTTATTTATAAATAAATAAATCCTGATTTAAAAACTGGAAAGTAAATAATGCTTTCCCCGAATTTGATAAAAATCGAATTCGCCGTATAACTCCCTTTCGAGAAATCTCTATTCGATTAACTCTCCTTCGAATAACTATTATTCGATTAACTCTCTTCGAATAGATTATATTCGATTATCTTTCTTCGAATAGATTTTATTTGATTATCTCTTTTTGGTTAATTCTATTTAATTAACTCTTCCCTCGAATAACTAATATTCGATTAACTCTAATTTGTTTAACTCTACTTCATTACTCCTATTCGAATAACTAATATTCGAATAACCCTATTTGATTAACCCGTTTTTGATTTAACTTTTATTCGAATAACTAATATTCGAATAACTAATATTCGAATAACTCTATTTGCTTTACTCTTACTGCTTAACTCTTATTTGATTAACTCTACTGAATTAACTCTATTCCGAATAACTAATATTCGATTTGACTTCATCCTTAATAACAATGTCTGTTTTAACTCTAATCAATTAACTCTATTTGATTATTCAAATCGATTAACTCTATTGAACTAACTCTATTTCGAATAACTAATATTCGATTAACTCCAATTGGATAGCTGATATTCAATTAACCCTGATTGGATTAACTCTAATTCGATTAATCCTATTTGTTTAACTCACATTCGATTTACTAATCTTCGACTAACTAATAGTCGATTTACACTTATTTGCTTAACCAACATTCGACTAACTAATAGTCGATTAACTTACTTCGATTAATTCGATTAACTTTTATTTGATTTTCTCAAATCGATTAACTTTAGCTGATTATCTCTAATTGAATAACTAATATTCAATTAACTCTTTTCAAATAACTAAATTCGATTAGCTCCTTCGAATACTAAATTCGATTTAACTCTATTCGATTATCTCTTTGATATCTCGTCAATTTCCTCTTTATAACGTTTATTTTCCGTTACAACTATTCCCTTTTTTATAACTTCTAATTACCGTTACAAATATTTTCTATTTATAACTTCTATTTACCGTTACAAATATTTCCTATTTATAACTTCTATTTACCGTTACAAATACTTCCTATTTATAACTTCTATTTATTTTCTAAATAAATATTCCTTTATTCTATTTATTTTCCAAATAAATATTCTCCTTTTCAATTCTATTTATTTTCTAAATAAATATTCTCCTTTTCAATTCTATTTATTTTCTAAATACTTCCTTTTTATAAAACCGTGTTCGTTTTATAAATAATTTCCCTTTTATAAAACCGTGTTCGTTTTATAAATATTTCCTTTTATAAAATCCTGTGATTTTATAAATACTCTATTTTCAAATTGTTTCCTTTTTATAAAATCGGTTGATTTTATAAAACTCGTTTATTTCAATATTCATTGAAATATTCCTTTTTACATCCCAGGGTTTCTCATGATATTTAAAATATCAAACAACGATGATCAATGTCGTTCTAACACACATAATCCAGAACAGATTATATAACACATCATATATCACAATATATGAAAACAGTAAAATAATTGTTGAGGAATCCAGTCGGATTCCTCCAACCTGTCTCCCTGCATCCACAGATGTTACACAATATAATATATATCATATTTCATTTTGAAATGAAATATCCTGCTGTACAGAACCATATTTGACTAACAGTACATAGACTAACTATAACTACGTTTTCAATCAAATCTATTTAACAGTCCAGTTTAACAATCAATCTACAGCAGTCAATAAATAAAGTACAATTTATATTAAAATATAAAATGAGGAGAGTTAGTGAGTTTTACTCACTTTTCGCGTTAACCGTAAAATATGATTTGCGTCGTTGATTCGGATCATACAATTTATTTTGTAATAAATTCTAGACGAGCTCCAATCCATTCTGAATCAGTTCCATTGGGTAGTGCCCGTCCATACGATCCTGTCGGATCTTGTTTTGCTGAATTCTGATAACGTATGTGATAGTTATCACATCTACAAGTTATAACATGAATTGAATTCCTATAAAATTAATTAAAAAAGGTAAATGGGCTTTACCCCTTATGACCAGCCCACCATTTCAAATGCAAAATTTCAGCAGTATCATCTACTTCCCAAATTCTAGAATTCAAGCTGCATGTTACCCTTAAATGAAAACGTTGTCTTTGTTTCTTTTTTCCCATTGGGTTCTTACTTCATACACACGACCCACGGTTAGCCCACCCAAAAACAATACTGATCCACGTTGTAACCCTCCTTCCCGTACAGCTTCTCCCTCCTCATTACAGAGCCGCAAATCCCAGTATTTGTACCCATACATCTCAAGCCATTTCCGCAAGTTCTAACACCATTAAATCCTTTTTCAAACTCTCTTTCCAGTCCTCTTTTGAACCTTATATTTTTCCCATCTATTCTCTCACTGGTTGAACCCAAACCTTCCTCTCGCATGTACCCATTCACGCCCCAAACAAATGGCCACTTTCGAAGCCAAGTTCCTCTTCATGTGTCCACATATAAACCGCCATCTTCCCTTTTGAACTCACCTTCACGTCCTCCTCATTTTAATCTCCTCACCGCACATCTCGTTCTTCACCAGCAAGTCACGAGCCTTCATCTACAATTCGCTCTCGCCTCCACCCAGCGGATGCACTCCACACCGCAGCCGATGCTCTCCTTCCCAAATGCTTCTGTGTTTCTCCCATCACCACTCTAATGACATCACGCTCGACCAAACTCTCCCATACACCTCATGTATCCATTACTATTCACGCACGGTGGACATCCACTACTGTTCACGCACCGTTCCACCGAAATTACTGCGCTACCACTTCCTCTCCTGTACAAACCGCAAGTTGTGAAGGATAGCAGAAAGCTTCTCTCATAAATTCCCAGTTTCCTCGAACACGCTGCATCTGATTTCAGCGAGAAAACGTTGACATCGAAAGGAACGATTCTCATATGAGGATGAAGAGGATGGCTGTAGGAATTCGAATACATAGGTATAGGGATTTTTAGATTTTGATTTTGTTTTCTTCTTGGATTTTCTTTGATTTTGTTTTTCTGCGTTTCCTTGTTTGGTGGCGGCCGGTTTTTCTCATTTGCAGAAACGAATGAATTAGGTCATAAGGGATTTAGAGGGGGGTATTTATAAGATTTTATTTACTTGGTTCTTAAGGGAACACGTACAGATGGGAATATATTTATAAATATACACTAGGGTAGCATGCGTTGAGTTGATTATTATGGCAGCTGTTTTTACTTCGGGATGAAGTCTTAGGTGTGCGCAACTGTCCATATTATACGTGTTTTTCCTTCATTGTTAAGATATGTACAGCGACAATACTTAATGAGATGGACAGCGAGAATACTTAATGAGATTGGATGTGAGAATGAAAAGTTGCGAGTTACCTATCAGTCCACATCTCGAGTATTTCTTATGATTACACTGACCTACGGGAGTTCATAGCAGTTCAAAGCCTTGTCTCGCGATTTTAGTGTAAAGTCTTTTTCTAGTAATGGTGTGCGTTTAAATTGCACTTTTCTTTTGAACTGGACGTCAACTGATTACACATTCCACTCGTTTTCGGACCTCAACCGACGGAAATAAAAATACCGTTATAATCAGCGATGTGCCAGGATTCCAAAAATATAATAACGTCTGTAGGTTAACTCATACTGTGAAACCCCAAAATGTCGATACTGGGTGCCAAATACTCCAAAATAAAAAGTTGCTTATTTAATTAATTAAAAATTACAGTAAAATTCTAAAAATTAAATTATCGCTATGCCTCAAAAGAACCTTGTCTAAATTCGAAACCGGTATCCACTTATATCGAATAAACCGTTACGGTCACGAACGAATATACCGCTGTTTTTCTAAATATTTGATTTGGACATAAATCAAAATCTACACGACGAAATCCTGATTTTTTTCTTCCACTAGAAAAATATTGTTCAACAGATTCAAACGTTTCTTGTTTCACAGAAATCCGACTTATAACGAATTCTGTATATTCAGTTGAAGTTCAAATCACCAATTAACAAACTACCGCGTCGTTACGGGCTCGATTATAATTATATTATAATTCCACGATCAAACTGTCGTATATTTATATATATTCGTTATTTAAATAATTAAATAACTTCATTATTCGACCGTTCAAAATACGGGTCACTACAAATATAATTAATTCTAATTATAAACATGGCCTGAAATGGCGCGGTAGTTTCAAAATTTGAATTCAAATTTTGACTGACTGTACCGGGTGCAAAACAAAATGGATTTGAGTGAAACCAAAAATATTTAAATCTGTTGGTGAATACCTTTCTAACGAATCTAAAAAATAGAAGTTTCATAGCGGAAAGCAAAAGTTATGGCCAAATGAATTTTCAGAAAGGTCGCTATGGAATTTATATAGCCCGTGAAAACGGCCATTTTGCAAACGACCTCGGAATTCGACGAAACCACTTTTGTTGGATCCGGAATGAGAAGTTATTGCTAGGTTTCAAATTTCATAATTTTTGATGCTAGTGTGTGAGCGTGGCAAAGGAAAATGTGTTTTGGTCAATTATAGTTAAATGGGATCGACTAGAAATGGGCCTTTTTGCAAACGGTCTCAGAATTCGACGAAACTAGTTTTTTTCGGACCGTATCATCAAAACATAACAAGATTTATTTTTCTGGAATTTTTCGAATCAGTTTGTGGCCCTGGCAAATTGAAATGTACGTTCGAATCAAATATTGAATGTTTTATATTTTAATTTGAAGGAAAACTGACTGAAACAGTCGAATGGGCCTACGAAATATATCCCATTATGTTCAGAATGGGGGTAAAACGCTAGGGACGATAGTCATTGGGTTAGGATTGGGGTTCGTGTGTTAAAGAGGGTATTTTTGGAATTTTAAAAGTTATAAATAAAAAATATATCATTCGCCCACGTCAGCCCCCCCCGATATTTTCTCTCTCCCCGTAACACGATCGAAGGCGGAAAACCCTTCAAACCTTCCCCCTCATTTTCCGATCAATCCACGCCGAATTAGCTCGTGCCACAGTTGAACTTTTTGAAGATCTTCCCGAGCTCTTCAAATCCATACCTGGTTTCGATTTTTTCATTGTGTATTTTGGGAGAACGGACGCCAGGAAGATCACGTCTTCAAACCGCTGCCGCTCCCTCCGACCATCGAGCGCCGCCGCACCCCCTTGCGCACGTGCGCCTCTCCTCCCCCTTCGACGCTGCGAAGGCCGATCGACGAATAGCTACACGGATTGATAGAAAATTGCAAACCTAGTTTTGAAGAATTTTTGAAGGTAACGGCTGTGTTTTATTTAATCTGGTTTTAACACCTTTAAACCGTTGCAAACTTTGAAAAATCATATCTTTTTCGTTTCTTGTCGAAATCCAGTGAAACAAGAGACAGTGGACTCATGTGGACGTCTTCTACATTTTAGAAGAGACCGCATATTTTTCTGAGCCTTTTGCTATTTTTGGTGGAGTGGAACCAAATGTGAGACTTCTAATTTATAAACGATATGGAAAACGACCATGTATAAATTATATAGTCGATGTATGAGTTATATAAGCATTGTACACCTCTTGTATAAGCATTGTATAAGTTGTACGTTCGATGTATAAGTTGTATATGCGTTGTAAAAATTATATATGTGTTGAAATAGAAGTGAATTGCTATATATATATATATATATATATATATATATATATATATATATACGCCCCTCGTCCACAAACCATGGACGATATTTATTTGTTGTGATTGGTGTGAAAATTGATTGATAGTGAATGGTTGATTGGAATTGTTTGTGGTTGATATTGATTGATTGTGGTTGAAAAATACCCGTTTGTGGTTGAGAAATATTTGGTTGAAACCACATAGGATTAGTTTGTGGAAATGAAAAAAACATACATGCCGCCTACGTGTGAACTAGATGCATGATTCCCCATTGTCAAAAACCATGAGGTTTTAAGGTAGAGCGAGGAGCCGTACTAGGGACGGTCCCGGTTTTAACTACCCTGCCGTTATGCTACTGAAATTTTGAATAATATTCATGTGTTAGAATTATTTTTCTGTGTTGAAATTATATTCGTCTGTTGAATAGAAAAGCTTCATGTGTTGAATCGATATTCATTTGTTGAATTGAAATTCATGTGTTGAATGGTATTCGTGTTTTAAATATAAAAATCACCTTTTTATCGATATATACAAACTATAGAAAACCTTCATGTGTTGAATCGATATTCATTTGTTGAATTGAAATTCATGTGTTGAATGGTATTCGTGTTTTAAATATAAAAATCACCTTTTTATCTATTTATATAAACTATAGAAAACCTTCATGTGTTGAATCGAAATTCATTCGTTGAACATGTGTTGAATGGTATCCATATTTTGAAAGAACTTGTTTTATAATAAAAATCCAATTTTTATCATCGATATGAACTATATAAAATAATCTTGTTTTGAAAGAAATTGTTTTATAATAAAAATCCTATTTTTATCACCTATATTAACTATATAAAATAGTCGAGTTTTGAAATAAATTGTTTTACATTAAAAATCACATATTTATTATATACATGAATTGGTAAAAATAGTGAAGTGTTGAAATAGAAGACAGTTAGATAAAAATATAATTTTTATCAAACGTATGAAAAGAATATAGCTTTGAAATCGAAGAATCGATATATATATATATATATATATAGAACTAAAATATATCGAATAACGAAGCTGCAGTTCGTATTTTGAAACCGTGATTTCAAACGATTAGTGCGGGAGATCCGACCATCGGATTTTCCCGAAACCGCAACCGTTGGGTTCGCTTTGGAAATATCTTTCCAACGGCACCAACTTTGTAAAAATCCAACGGTTGGATTGTCTAGAATGTTTAATTCAAATCTGAATAAAAACAGCTCCAGAATCGATTATATTTATATATATATAAAAATATAATTATATTTAATCGAATAACGACGCTGCAGCTCGTATTTTGAAATCGAAACTTCAAACGATTATACCGGGAGATCCGACCGTCGGATTTTCCCGAAACTGGAACCGTTGGATTCGTTTTGAAAAGATCTTTCTAATGATGTAAATTTTGTGAAGATCCAACGGTTAGATTTTCAGATATGTGTAAATCAAATCTGAAGAAAAACAGCGCCACGACCGCGTTATGGCCCGAAGCGTCGTTTTGAATAAACTGGCTATTTTAAAATAAATAAAAATAGCGATAAATCATTATAAAATATTATAAACGATATAAATGTGAAATTTAGAAACTAACTGAAGGTTGGCTAAGTCGAATGGTTTCTTGGGTATTGATCTGATGTTGGTTTCGGCCTTCGGGGTTAATATTTGGGAAATCGTTCTCTTACTGATCGACGGTTAGTTACTAATGAATTGAAATGATGCGTAGTAGTGTTTGTGTAGCACTTGTTTACTATATATGCGAGTTGCTCAGAAAGACCGGGTTTATCCCATTCTGAATAACTGAATCGACCATAAGAAATCAAAGATGAAGACGATGGTCGAAGACCGGAGATCTTCATCTCGTTTGGATGGTAACCGAGGTCCTGATTGGGAGGCATCCCGAAATATGGATAATGAGTGGTGATCGTCCAGACGTAGGTGGTGGTCGATGGGTTTGCGAGGTATATAGTGCCTCCGGTTTCGTTCAGACCCAGAACGGACTTGTAAATGGACTGTTTGTCTGACATTGGATTTTATTCTGTGTTGATTGATCTCTATCAAATATACATCTGTTTGGCGGCGGAGAATTTATTCTTTTGCTTAACGCCCTTCTCTAAAACGCACGAGCTCAGAGGTTGTATATCGATGGACATCAGTCGCATGACATGAATTGCTAGTGTGGCATGCCTAGGTGGCAAATGATCAGGGCTTCTGTTGAAAAGCAAAGTCTTGTGGTGATGATCAAAGCACCGCCTGTGTGGCGTAGCTTTGTGTATAACGTGAATTCGCGAGCCTCACACCCCGGTATGAACCAGAAACGAGAGAAGGACCTCAGGGAGGGCATGCGTTTCTTTCTAGCTAGGAGTTGTGTCGGTGTTTTTACACGACCTGACATTTTACTTATGTGGATGATGGATAGAGAGGCGCCTCGGATATATCGGTCGATCCGGGACCGATGGAGTCATTCGTTGGCTCATTTACGCCCCATAGGGCAGAGAAACATAGTGTTCAGGAATTTTAATCCACATCGGTGGACTAGCCCTGTCGCTCCAAGGGCCCACCTGAGTCTGGGCCCTGAGACATGGGCTAGATTGTCTCAAAGTCGGTAAGGACTATCTTTTGCCTTGGTTCATGACGGAAATCCAATATCCAAATACGGGACTATGCGGTTTTGATTGTACATATATATATGGCGACATGATATATGGTACCCATGTCGTCTATGATTGATAGTTATGATTCGAAATTGTTTTTGAAACATATAAACACTAGTAATAATACCAATTTCTTTTGTTTTATTCGTATCAAGCATATTTTGGCAATTATAAGGTAAAACTCTATCCTCCGGTTTGCGTTGCATTGTGTGATGGGAACTGAGTCTTATAATGACTTCATTTTTATAAAAAGCATTACGATGTTTCAAAGAATGATTTATTTTAAAGCACTGGCAATCCAATGGAGTAAACCCGTTCCACGAAAGTGGCGTGGTCCTGTGATTAGCCATATATTAAATGTGTTGAGTAGATTTCTCAAACCAGTCCCACGACTGACTCGTAGTTTGTTTCACTTTCAAACTCGGGTGCCCCTTTTTCTACATGGGCAGCCTTGTATACAGGTTTTAGTTGGCTTTATCCGGATAGCTGGAGCTGAAGATGGATTCTATCATTTATCTATTTTATGCTGTTTAGCTCCTATTGTACATATTTTGTTTGTTTTCCGTTGTAGACATTTATGTATGGCTAAACTGTATTTGTACTATGTATGATCCTGTATACTATGTAACTCTGATGATTACGTTTATCTAGTATATTCTATTGTTCATTATCTGGTGTATTCATTTATTTCTGTTCTGCTATTATCTGTTTCTGTGTTATATTCCAAGGATTACCCTTGCCACCATCAGTACGGGGTTTGGGGTCGTCTCATTTGGTATCAGAGCTTTGGTTAAGCTTAGTTCTGGAATATAACATATTAACGAACTCGTCAGAAATAGAACCAGTAGTGTTCTAGGACGGGTAACTCATTACAGATAGGATCAGTAATATCCTAGTATGAGTAGCAGAATGAAATAACACCTAGATAGACACATTTACATTCTAGTATTTGTATCTATATTTTGAAATATCTTTTCTATGACCTGACACTTGATCTGCTATTTGCAGAACTACTAGAAATGAGTGCCAGAAATAGAAGAAGTAATACTGACCCGGATAAAGAAGCTCTATTTATGAAATATAGAAATCTGGGTAGAAAACCCTTCTCGGGTGAAGAATCAATTATGAAAACACAAGCCTGGATTCGTTCGGCTGAGAAAATCTTTGAAGGATTAAAGCTGAGGGATGACCAGAAAAGATTACTGGCCTCCTAGGCACTCAAAGGCGAAGCTTTGTTCTGGTGGGATTCGGTTATCAAGGATAATCTAGAAAGTGATTTTCCTGGAAAGATTTACTCCTTCAGAAGCAATTGAGCGACTATGTGATGAATTTTCTTATCTGATACAGGGAGATATGACCATTCCCGAATATCATAAGAAATTCAATGAACTTTCTCACTTTGCCCCTCATCTAATTGAAAATCCGAAGAGGAAGAATTTGAGATTTATCAACGGGCTTCAAAGAAAATATCAGAACAGTGTAATGAGGAATGTGAAGCTTCCTTTATCTGAAATGATATACATGGCTTACCAGTACGAAGATCTAGACAAGAAAGGTATGTTATAGTACGAAGAAGAAGTCAGATCTAGTAATAAAATTGAGTCTGAAACTGATCAACCTGGGGCCAATACAATGTCTATGGTGAGCAAGAAGCCAAAGGACAATTGGAAAAGGGCCAAATCTGAGAAAGAGCCAGTAACAACTGCCATATGCAATAACTGCCATAAGCAAGGTCATTTGCAAGGAAAATGCAAATCTTTAAAGAAGCAAAGAAAGGAAGGATCTAAATATAATAAGAGGGTTCATGAGGGCAGAGGATGCCATAAGTGCCACCAGACCGGTCATATTGCGAAAAATTGCCCGCTGTTCGTAAAACCTGAAGCAGTACATGTAAATGAAGTGGCAGAAGTGCCTACATCTTCGTCTGCTCAGGAAAGGTCTGATGTTTTAGAAGGCACGCTCAATGTCAAGAACATCCCAGTTAAAGTACTATTTGATACAGGCACTTCGCGAAGCTTTATTGCGAAGAGTGCAGTCAAGAAGTTGGATTTGAAATTGAAGAAGCTCAAAGAACCAATGACTGTCCAAAATCCAGTTGGGGGTTCCATCGATCTCAGTTGGGTTTGTGCGGTACCTGTCTCTTTTGCCTGCTATAAATTCCCTACCATCTCCATCGTCAAGAATTTTAAGGAGTTTGATCTTATATTGGGGTTGGATTGGCTAACCAAATATGAAGCTGAGGTTAGATGCGCCGAGAGAGTTGTTAAGGCGAAGGCCCAATCAGGGAATTATACAACCATACCATATGAAGGACTGAATTCAAATAGGAAAGACTTCCGCGAAGCTCTCGACATTTCTCCTGCCCAAATAGAAAATATCCCTGAAGTCACAGAGAATATTCCCGACCTAGTGAAAGATATTCCTGTCGTCAAAAATTATGCGGATGTGTTTGAAGAAGTTGTTCGCTTACCTCCGCAGAGAGAAATAGATTTCAAGATTGCTTTAATTCCGAATGCAAGGCCGGTAGTTCACGCTATTCGAAGAATGTCCTTGAAAGAGAAAGAGGAATTAGGCAATCAAACACGACAGCTCGTATGGAAGGGTCTGATCAGGCCTAGTTTCTCTGATTGGGGTGCAGCAGTGGTGTTTGTCCCAAAATATGATGGTACTCTACGGCTATGTGTGGATTATCGTGATTTGAACAAACAGACAATAAAGAATAAATATCCATTGTCGTGAATCGATGATTTATTGGATCGTCTGAATGGAGCACAAGTTTTCTCAAGGATGGACCTAGCTACTGGCTTCCATCAACTTCGAATTGCCGAAGAATGTGTTCCAATGACAGCATTCAGAGGTCCAGACTTATTCTACGAGTGGTTAGTAATGTCGTTCGGCTTATGTAATGCTCCAGCATACTTCGTCGATTTGATGAATAGAGTGTTCAGAGGAGTTTCGAATAAATTTGTTCTGGTTTTTATTGACGATATTCTAATCTTCTCTAAATCAAAGGCCGAACATAAAAAACATTTGGAACAGGTTCTGGAAATCCTCAGAAGGAATGTATTAAAAGCCAAACTATCCAAATGTATATTCTGGCAAGATGGAGTAAGATTTCTGGGCCACGTCGTATCGAAAGAAGGAATTGCTATGGATCCAAGTAAAATCACAGCTATTCAAAATTGGAAACAGCCCAGTACTCCAACAGAGGTTCGCAGTTTTCTTGGATTGGCTAGTTATTACCTGAAGTTCGTTAAAAACTTATCGAAGATATCTGGTCACTTAACGAAGCTTACAAAGAAGCACTCTAAATTCAAATGGACTCCAGAAAGTGAAGAGGCTTTTGAAGAGCTAAAGTTAAGATTAACGACTGCTCCAGTGTTAACCATTATCGACGGCAATCAGGATTTAAAAATCTAGACAGATGCTTCTTGAGAAGGCCTTGGCGCAGTGTTAATGCAAAGAGGTCAAGTGATTGCTTATGCTAGCCGTCATCTGAAACCACGTGAGAAGAATTATGTGACTCATGATCTTGAGTTGTTAGCTATCGTATTCGCCTTGAAAATCTGGAGATACTATCTTCTGGGCGAGAGATTTGAACTGTTTACGGATCACCAGTCGTTAAAGTATCTGTTCACCCAGAAAGACTTGAATCTGAGGCAGCAACGTTGGCTGGAGTTTCTTGCAGCATATGACTTTGAGATTATATACACTGTAGGGAAAGCCAATGTCGTGGCCGATGCGTTAAGCCGAAAGAATGAAATGATCGCTAGTTTTATCATCACGGCTTCATTGACAGAGAAAATATCTGCTCTTCAAAAGGAGGATCACTTCATTTAGAAGATCAGAGAGATAATTCAGAAAGGCGAGCCCTCGAGTTTCCAAGTTGATAATGAGGGGGTTCTAAGGCTGAAAGGTCGAATTTGTGTTCCTAACATTGCTGAGCTCCGAAAGGAAGTACTGGATGAATGCCACAAGTCAAAACTTAGTATCCATCCGGGAGTAAGTAAAATGTATAATGACATCAAACGCACTTTCTGGTGGAAGTCGATGAAGAGGGACATTTCTTTATATGTTAGCCGATGCCCTACTTGCCAGCTAGTCAAAAGCGACCAACAGAAACTGGCTGGATTATTGCAACCGCTAGAAGTTCCTGGTTGGAAGTGGGAACATATTTCCATGGACTTCATCGATGGTTTGCCCAGAACCAGAAAAGGAAATTACAGTATTTGGGTGATCGTGGATCGCTTCACGAAGACCGCCCATTTCATACCTGTCAGATCAAACAGAACTGCTCAGAGTCTGGCGTAGATATACTTCAGGGAAATTGTTAGGCTACATGGAGTGCCGCTCAGTATAGTCAGCGATAGAGATAAAATATTTACCAGCAAATTCTGGGAGGCATTTCAAGTAGAGCTGGGAACAAAACTGAACTTGAGCACCGCCTATCATCCTCAGACAGATGGTCAGACTGAGAGGCTGAATCGTATTTTAGAAGATCTATTACGGGCTTGTGTTCTAGATTTTGGTGGATCATGGGAAAACCATCTGCATTTGGCTAAGTTCTCATATAATAACAGCTACCAAGCGAGCCCGACAATGTCGCCGTTCGAAGCATTATATGGTAGACCGTGCCGATCTCCTGCTTGTTGGGTCGAACCCGGTAATAGACTTGTGTTAGGGCCTGATATGATCCGAGAAGCTCCCGACAAAGTCGATTTCGTTAAGAAACGATTACTCTCCGCTCAAAGCCGACAAAAGAGCTATGCCGATAGGAGAAGAAGAGATATATCCTTTGCTGTTGGCGACTATGTATATTTGAAAGTATCGCCGATGAGAGGAGTTATCCGGTTCCCAAATTCATTGGTCCGTTTCCTATTCTGCAACGGATTGGAACTCTCGCTTATAGGGTTAAATTGCCTGATTGGTTTCCTGGAGTTCATGTTGTATTTCACATATCTCAACTTCGAAAGCACGTTCATGATCCAGACTTGATTGTGGAAGAAGCAGCTCAACAGGATATTGAAATAACTCCAGAATTGGCTGTGAGAAGAGAGCCGCTAAAGATTATCGGCAAAGAAACCAAAGAGCTGAGGAACAAAAAGGTTTCACTTAGTCAAAGTGCAATGGAGTGGAGATCCACGAGATTGTACTTGGGAAACTGAGGAGAGCATTCAGAAAGCCTATCCTAGATGCCTAGTGGATATCTCTGATTGACTCCGGTGCAAGGTACATTTACCATACTTTGCATTACCAATTAGTTCTCTACTCTGTTGTTATTTTCTTTCCATGGATATGCATTTTTAATCCTATAGTCTGATTGATTTTAAAAGAGTATATAAATGGATTAGTATATTTTTGAAAAGTTAAAAACAATTTGATTGTTGTTTGTGTTGTGTGAAAGTAGATTTGATTAATTAAAATTATTAAAACGATAGTTAATTTAATCAATAATAGAATGAATGGTAGAATTTATTCGATTATATCACACACTGAACTGATTAGAACATAGATAGAAATATATACATGGGCATTATATATGTTTGAACAGGTAAATGGATAGCTGTTGGGTAAAGATTTTATTTGTGTGCCTGACAAATAGATAAACCTTAATCAGTTGGATGCGAAATATTATTATATCAACTCCTGTGAATGCCATTGGATGCGGAGTGCTGGTTGTTCTGTGTGAAATAATAAACATCGCCATAGGATAGTAACAATTAATTTTGAACTACACTGCATGGCATACTTCTGAAGATAGGCATACTTCATCATATACCACATAAGCATTTGGAGCTTGTGTGACGAGGTGGAAGATTTACCATACGAGCGAGAGGCTTGTATGGCGATGACTATATTTTACAGGTTGAACTGATGACTGATATGGACTATTTAAATTGTAACGATAAAATTGCCAGATTAATAAAAACCCCACACGGGTCTGGAGTTGACAATAATCACGTCTCTCTAGTTATTAGATACGGCACATGGACTATTTATTTCCCACACGGGACGAGGTGATGAGGATTTATCCTCTGGAGCATTTAAAATTGTAACACCCCGTAATTCTGTAACACTAGGATTCACAAATCAAGGCAGAATTAAAATTTAAAATCATAATCAAGGGAAACGGGCTGCGCATTGCGTTCGTCTCGGAATTTTGCATGAAAACGAGTCCGAGTTTGCGAGAATCGGAGTCCGTATGAAGGAGATATGACCCTCCGAAGTTTCAGGAATTTTCAGAATAGAAAACAGCTCGAAATTCGAATTCGAAATTCGAATTCAAACCCAGAAGCGGGCTGGGCGGGAAAATTCCCGCCCAGGACCCAGGTCGACTGGGGAGTCGACTGGGTAGT
This sequence comes from Allium sativum, assembly GCA_030737875.1. NCBI lineage: Eukaryota > Viridiplantae > Streptophyta > Magnoliopsida > Asparagales > Amaryllidaceae > Allium > Allium sativum. The sequence continues at coordinate 206,604,861 of CM060919.1, forward strand.
CGACCCCCCTGACCAGGTCGACTGCCTAGTCGACCTGGGTGTCGACCTGGGTACAGAAACCCACTTTTGGGCCTGGGTGCATTCTGATGTACCTGGTCTCGTTTTCTGCCTAGGTTCTTCCGCCTAATCCTATATAAACAGCCTTGGTCTCCCTCTCTATTCACAATTCTTTTCTATCCTTATGCTGCCTCTGAGAAAATCTATAAATAAATAAAATAATATATAAAATAAATCAAGACAAGGAAATGCCGCTCAAGGCTTTCAAGAAGAAGATTCGTATCAAGATTAAAGCTTCAAGATAAGAATCAAAGGCCAACTCAAACGGTTTCGAGCAACGTCGCACGAATCATAGCAACACCATCTTTCTATTCTAAAAACCGATCAATGTAAGTCGGTTACTTTTTAGATTTGAACGTTTTCTCTATTCGTGACATGAAATTAAAGGAATAAAAGAGTATGCCAAATCTTTCTATTCGAATCAGGGCTTATATCATTGGACCTAATTAAGAACTGTTATGATTCGAGGACCAATAAGACTGTGACTATGAAACTATGGACCTTAAAACCATATGCCTCTTTGACTATGAACATTGCATATGACTATGAACACTGCCTATGACTATGACTCATGACTATGAGAATCATTTCCTTGACTATGAACACAAGCCTATGCCTTTGATTAGGAAACATAAACTATTGCCTATGACATAACAAGGACAACTGTGATGAAACACCTATGATTCATGACTAGGAAAGTGTTGCTTAAGTTTTGTGACTATGAAATTGGGTCTAAACCTGATTATCTACTCTGTTTATTCTTGGTTTTCTTTGGTTTTAGACCTTGGGAATTTACCTGTTAAGTTAGGTCTACCCATGTTCTTGAACCTACGTCGTTATTCAACCCTTTTTATGTCATAAGATTTTCAGACCTATAGGCCTTCGATGTTTTAGATCAATTTCAGTATAATTCGTTAGGTCTGTAATTGGTAAATTATCATTTTATGCCAGTTATTATGTCTATATTTTTCATAGCATCTTTGATTCATTCCCTATTTTCTACGAATCTAGATTTATCTATAATCTAGATTGAATCACTGTTATACGAGCAGTGGGAATACGATTTGGGCAAAATATGAAATTTACTAAAAACGTAGTTATAAACTTGGAAATTGGCATAAATTGGGAACATGTATTATGGCATGTTCATAGAAATGCAAATTGGATAAATTCGACATGAATTATAGGATGTGTAATTTGAATCTAGTATTGACGTGTAAATCTAGCATTTACATGAACTGTGAACTAGAATAATAAGTCTAGTTTGACATGAACTGTAATTAGAATGTAAAATCAGAATTGGATTAGCTAATTTGGCATAATAAGTATATTGGCATAAATTTGAAATTGGCCATAATTGGAAATAATTGTCATGTTTAGCAAAGTCATGGTTAGTGACACTTAATTTGGTATAGTTTACATACCAAAAAGCATAAATATGATATAGAGGGGAAAATGGGCCATAAGAATAAATGTTGACAATTTACATTAAAAGAGTAATTATGAAATAAGTAAATTAGGAAGAATTTCCTTGTAGAATTTGTCCTAAATGAGAAAATGTAAATTTAGACAAATTAAAGGTTAATTAACGACATCTCTTTTAATAACACACCAGAAAGTTCTAGGGTGACAGAGAGGATAGTGTCTAGGCTTGAGTTTGGAAAATACAAGTTTCCTGCTCTCCTTGGCTATCCCTAACTGATTCGACGGACGGGATGGTTACTTTCAAACTTGATTTGAAAGTTAATTAAAACCCTTTGAACTTAGAAAACACGAATATGCCTAACCCGAGGTTAGACTGAGTTGCGATGTAAACCTGCCCGGAACCAACCGGCACATTCAGTAATCGCAACAATATCTGTCTAATGTGAGTGGTCGCGGCTTTAATTTATTTAGTTAAAGATATAACAAGAATGGTAGGGCTAAGTTAACTAAGACACTTAACCAATTCAACACGATAACAAAACCGATGGGTGGGGTTAGGTTCATACAGACACTTAACTCAGTTAAGCTAGAATGGGAGGGTTAAGTCCATAGGAACACTTAACCAACTTAACACAGTTAAGTTAGAATGGGAGGGTTAAGTCCATAGGAACACTTAACCAACTTAACACAGTTAAGCTAGGATGGGAGGGTTAAGTCCATAGGAATACTTAACCAACTTAGCACAGTTAAGCTAGAATGGGAGGGCTAAGTCCATAGGAACACTTAACCAAACTTAACATCGTAACAAGACAAGATTTGTAGGGGTTAAGTAACTAAGAAAACACTTATCCCAAATTAACATGTTAACTAGACTAGAAGGTGGGTTAAGTAAAGTTAATACACTTAGCCAAATTAACATGTTAACTAGACTAGAGGTTGGGGTTAAGTAAAATTTAATACACTTAGCCAATTTGATATGTTAGCTGGGCTAGACCGTAGGGTTAAGTAAACTTGAGAACTTAACCATCAGATTGTGATAAAGGAATAGGGTTAAGTTTAAAACATAAAGGGATAATACTTAACCATTAATAACATGTTAGTTAAAACAGACGGGCAAGGTTAAGTTAAAAAAGGAACACTTAACCAATACAAGATGATTGGGTAGGGTTAAGTAATAAGAAATACTTAACCAATATAACTTGGTTTGTGGTAGGGTTAAGTCAACATGAATTACTGATAACACTTAACCAGTTTAACAGGATAAATGAAGAGGGTTAAGTTAGCTTGAATTGACTAATGACACTTAACCAATCCAAATTGACGAGAAGAGAACTAAGTAGTAAACCTTAGTAAAAAGGAGCTAAGTAGTAAACCTTAGTTAAGAAAACAATGATTCTTGAAACTAAGTGGTAAACCTTAGTTAGCAAAACTAAGTAGTAATTCTTAGTATAACACGGGAAGGAGCAAATGTCCGTCTGAGTAAAAAGAAGGCTCCAACGAATTGGGTTACGAAGCCCGATGCTTCGAGGGGACGTGAGGGTACTCTTGGTATCCCTCTGTGAGGCTGCAGATGATCCTCCTGGGCTCATAGAGGTTAAGGTCTGCGTTAGAAGAACCAGGGGGATGTCTTGGTTGCAATATATGGCAACCTAAAGACTAGGATGGTCCAGCGTGATTCGGCGAGAAAACGGTAGCCCTGTGATAGCAACTCGTCGTCTACCATCCATCTTGAGTCAATCGAGATACGTGAAGCGGAAAGGCGGAGAACTCCAAAAGACCATATACTTGCTATCTAGTAATGGATGAGGATGGCCATAGGTTAGTGGGGCATAGGGGGCCTGCGTATAGTTCTCATTTTTCAAGGTGTGCCTTTCATTAGTTGAGGGAGGGGTCGAGTGGGACCATAGCCACTGGAATAAAAATAGACCTTAGCATCTGCATCGGCAGATATCTGAAAGCTCCCGACCGAGTTCTGCGTTTCTTGATTTGCCCTGCCATAGGACTCGGGCCGCACATTACAAGACATGTGCATCTAGACAAGCAATAACGATTCGCGATGCATGCGTGGGGAAGTATAGGAACATATACCACTCTAGGTAGTGTGCCCTAGACTTGGGGGCATCGTTCGACAGGTAGCATAATCCCTAGTTGGACTAGGTGGCAAAAACCCTGAATCCGAGAAGTGTTCAGCAGATAGCGTAAACTCTAGTTGAATCTAGAAAGCACTTGATAGAAAACCCTAGATTAGATCTAGGTAATAAATAATAAATGTATGCCTGAAGCAATGGAAACTACAGGGATTGGGATCACGTTATCGTTACTAGTTGGGACACTAGTTAGGTGGTGCAGAGATACAGAAATCAGTATAACAAGGAAATAGCGAAGCGGTGAAAGTATTAGAGCATATCCAGTTAATCTTATCTTAGCATATCTTGTGTAAATCTTGTCTAATCTTGCTGATCCTATCATCATGGTGTTATCTTGTATTCAGTTAATTCATGTCGTTTTGGTTTTCCATGTTCACATGCTAGAAGTTACTGAACTTACTCAGGCTTTATGTCTGACTCTGTGTTTCTTTCGTCTTCTATTCTTCCGTTCCTCACCCAAGGTAGTAGAGGAGGGAATAGTATAGCTCAGGTTAAGTCGGACTGTCACTCTTTCCCAGCTTGAAGATTTGTCGAAGTTTTGCTTGGATTCTCTTTTCAGATGCTATGGCTGGCTCTTGCTAAAATTGGGGAATATAAATGTTGTTTTATGCTTCTTTATTTTGTAAGACAGATGATAATATGATATTGTAAAGAAATCATTGTACAAACTATTTTATCAATAAAGTAAAGTTTTATTTTCCGCTGTTTAATTTTTGTCTGTCTTGTAATTTATCTGCATCTTTTACCCTAAATGCTCCACAGAACTTAGTGCATTCCCTTTATGAGTGACACTAACGGATGTGGGGTGTTACACGTGGTATCAGAGCTGAAGGTTACCAGATCAGATAAAGGATTTGGAAAATTATTTTCAAAACTGTTTAAAAAGAAGCATTTTCAAAAGAAAAGATTTGTTTTAAAGGCATATTCCCCAAAGCCATACGCACTACTTTCTCTTCCTCTGTTTGAATTCTTGTCTCCTTCTTTCTTGAGTCTCTGGGGCTCCTGGATTTCTGGGAGGTAATCTCATCGATAGGCGAAGTCGTGCTTGGCTTCCATCCATAGCCGTAGTTGTTTCACCTACGGCCAGTTTTCTTTCAAGCTTATAGGGTTTTCTGTACGATGGAAGCAGCTTTCGAGAGATTTGTCAACATGACTACACACGGAAGAGGATGAGGAATTCATGGATGTGGATTTAGCTCACAAAGAAGGAAGTAATTATAAAACCTAAGACAAGAGGAAGTATCTTTACTAAGGTGTAATAGGGCATGTAATTAAGGGCAAAGGACAAGATTTTCAGAAGGGCAAGTACCTACTTTCGCCACCAAGCGTACCTAGGAGAAAGATAGTAAAGTTCTGTTGGAAGAGTCTAGTTTTGCTGTTCGTACTCTTTCCTTTGGTTTTAGCGATTCACATTTGTTCATATCCACTTCCATAGTTGAGTCTCTGCATCATAGTACTTGTATAGTAGAAAGATCCCACTAGAGTCTCAAATCCAATTGGTGGTCCGACCAGTTTATTTTTGGTTAGTAGGGATTTGAGAATAGCTATCGAGTTTGCTTATATCATCTCACGTAGATCATCTAAATTCGGAGGAGATATTCCTTGGGTGCTTGTCTGATATTGGTTTAGGCCTTTGGGGCTTGTACTTGAGGAATGTCGAGTTCGACTAGGATGGTTTGCGTGAGAGATGAATAGTTGTGGCAGGCACTCTAAAAAGCACGTAGTGACCTTTCGACCCTTATAGTTATGGCATGATGGATAAGCTAAGAGGATAGGCCTCTGATCATTCTAGTATATACACTCAGTATCATGGTTGACATTTGTTTATTTTGGAAATGGAGGTCTGAAACTTCACAATCGTGAAGTTAAATTAGTTAAAATACAGTGGAGTAAAGCTCAAGAAGGCTAGATACTAGCATCATACCCTTTTTCCTTAAGGGTGCATCCTTGATTTCTTTTAGGAGCTTTACGCATAATTGTTTCTCTCTTTCCAAAGTATATCCTCTAGGTCGTATCTTCGATCCTTAGGTAGAAGCCAATGGATGTAAACATGTATTTGAAACATGTTATGGTTGATGGTTGCAAGTGGTTGCTAATGGTTGCTCGTGAATGCATATACATACGTATTAGGCACTAGATCAGTTCAGACACTTTCATATTGCATTTACAGATATGTATTTGTTTGTAAGTTGAACTTGATATGTTATCATTTGGATGTTGCATATGGATGAATGGCTATGCACACATGTAGTATTTACATAACTAGGAATGCTTGCATACATGATTGGACGCATGGCACTGACATGATTCGCATTAAGGAGGTCAACTGAATCAGTAGACCGCCTGATTTTGCATTAGACAAAGACATATACACGCACTATGCATATGAACATGAAAGCATTAGAAATCTTTTAAGGACAATGAATGCCTGTGATTGAATGGTTGAGTAGATGGGTGATTGGATGGTAGGACACATTCTTCCTAACTTGAAGATTTCGGGGACGAAATCCTTTTAAGTGGGGGAGAATGTAACACCCCGTAATTCTGTAAAACTAGGATTCACAAATCAAGGCAGAATTAAAATTTAAAATTAAAATCAAGGGAAACGGGCTGCGCCATTGCGTTCGTCTTGGAATTCTGCATGAAAATGAGTCCGAGTTTGCGAGAATCGGAGTTCGTATGAAGGAGATATGACCCTCCGAAGTTTCAGGAATTTTCAGAACAGAAAACAGCTCGAAATTCGAATTCGAAATTCGAATTCAAACCCAGAAGCGGGCTGGGCGGGAAAATTCCCGCCCAGGACCCAGGTCGACTGGGTAGTCGACCCCCCTGACTAGGTCGACTGCCTAGTCGACCTGGGTGTCGACGTGGGTACAGAAACCCACTTTTGGGCCTGGGAGCATTCTGATGTACCTGGTCTCGTTTTCTGCCTAGGTTCGTCCGCCTAATCCTATATAAGCAGCCTTGGTCTCCCTCTCTATTCACAATTCTTTTATATCCTTATGCTGCCTCTGAGAAAATGTATAAATAAATAAAATAATATATAAAATAAATCAAGACGAGGAAATGCTGCTCAAGATTTTCAAGAAGAAGATTCGAATCAAGATTAAAGCTTCAAGATAAGAATCAAAGGCCAACTCAAACGGTTTCGAGCAACGTCGCACGAATCATAGCAATGCCATCTTTCTATTCTAATAACCGATCAATGTAAGTCGGTTACTTTTTAGATTTGAACATTTTCTCTATTCGTGACATGAAATTAAAGGAATAAAAGAGTATGCCAAATCTTTCTATTCGAATCAGGTCTTATATCTTTGGACCTAATTAAGAGCTGTTATGATTCGAGGACCAATAAGACTGTGACTATGAAACTATGGACCTTAAAACCATATGCCTCTTTGACTATGAACATTGCCTATGACTATGAACACTGCCTATGACTGTGACTCATGACTATGAGAATCATTTCCTTGATTATGAACACAAGCCTATGCCTTTGATTAGGAAACATAAACTATTTCCTATGACATAACAAGGACAACTGTGATGAAACACCTATGATTCATGACTAGGAAAGTGTTGCTTAAGTTTTGTGACTATGAAATTGGGTCTAAACCTGATTATCTACTTTGTCTATTCTTGGTTTTCTTTGGTTTTAGACCTTGGGAATTTACCTATTAAGTTAGGTCTACCCATGTTCTTGAACCTACGTCGTTATTCAACCCTTTTTATGTCATAAGATTTTCAGACCTATAGGCCTTCGATGTTTTAGCTCAATTTCAGTATAATTCATTACGTCTGTAATTGGTAAATTATCATTTTATGCCAGTTGTTATGTCTATCTTTTTCATAGCATCTTTGGTTCATTCCCTATTTTCTACGAATCTAGATTTATCTATAATCTAGATTGAATCACAATTATACGAGCGGTGGGAATACGATTTGGGCAAAATATGAAATTTACTAAAAACGTAGTTATAAACTTGGAAATTGGCATTAATTGGGAACATGTATTATGGCATGTTCATAGAAATGCAAATTGGATAAATTCGACATGAATAATAGGATGTGTAATTTGAATCTAGTATTGACGTGTAAATCTAGCATTTACATGAACTGTGAACTAGAATAATAAGTTTAGTTTGACATGAACCGTAATTAGAATGTTAAATCAGAATTGCATTAGCTAATTTGGCATAATACGTATATTGGCATAAATTTGAAATTGGCCATAATTGGGAATAATTGTCATGTTTAGCAAAGTCATGGTTAGTGACACTTAATTTGGTATAGTTTACATACCAAAAAGCATAAATATGATATAGAGGGGAAAATGGGCCATAAGAATAAATGTTGACAATTTACATTAAAAGAGTAATTATGAAATAAGTAAATTAGGAAGAATTTACTTATAGAATTTGTCCTAAATGAGAAAAAGCAAATTTAGACAAGTTAAAGGTTTATTAACGACATCTCTTTTGATAACACACCAGAAAGTTCTAGGGTGACAGAGAGGATAGTGTCTAGGCTTGAGTTTGGAAAATACAAGTTTACTACTCTCCCTGGCTATCCCTAACTGATCCGACGGACAGGATGGTTACTTTCAAAACCTGATTTGAAAATTAATCAAAACCCTTTGAACTTAGAAAACACGAATATGCCTAACCCGAGGTTAGACTAAGTTGCGATGTAAACCTGCCCGGAACCAACCGACACATCCAGTAATCGCAACAATATCTATCTAATGTGAGTGGTCGCGGCTTTAATTTATTTAGTTAAAGCTAGAACAAGAATGGTAGGGTTAAGTTAACTAAGACACTTAACCAATTCAACATGATAACAAAACCGATGGGTGGGGTTAGGTTCATACAGACACTTAACTCAGTTAAGCTAGAATGGGAGGGTTAAGTCCATAGGAACACTTAATCAACTTAACACAGTTAAGTTAGAATGGGAGGGTTGAGTCCATAGGAACACTTAACCAACTTAACACAGTTAAGCTAGGATGGGAGGGTAAAGTCCATAGGAATACTTAACCAACTTAACACAGTTAAGCTAGAATGGGAGGGCTAAGTCCATAGGAACACTTAACCAAACTTAACATCGTAACAAGACAAGATTTGTAGGGGTTAAGTAACAAAGAAAACACTTATCCCAAATTAACATGTTAACCAAACTAAAAGGTGGGGTTAAGTAAAGTTAATACACTTAGCCAAATTAACATGCTAACTAGACTAGAGGTTGGGGTTAAGTAAAATTTAATACACTTAACCAATTTGATATGTTAGCTGGGCTAGACCGTAGGGTTAAGTAAATTGAGCACTTAACCATCAGATTGTGATAAAGGAATAGGGTTAAGTTTAAAACATGAAGGGATAATACTTAACCATTAATAACATGTTAGTTAAAACAGACGGGCAAGGTTAAGTTAAAAAAGGAACACTTAACCAATACAGGATTATTGGGTAGGGTTAAGTAACAAGAAATACTTAACCAATATAACTTGGTTTGTGGTAGGGCTAAGTCAACATGAATTACTGATAACACTTAACTAGTTTAACAGGATAAATGGAGAGGGTTAAGTAAGCTTGAATTGACTAATGACACTTAACCAATCCAAATTGACGAGAAGAGAACTAAGTAGTAAACCTTAGTTAAAAGGAGCTAAGTAGTAAACCTTAGTTAAGAAAACAATGATTCTGGAAACTAAGTGGTAAACCCTAGTTAGCAAAACTAAGTAGTAATTCTTAGTATAACACGGGAAGGAGCAAATGTCCGTCTGAGTAAAAAGAAGGCTCCAACGAATTGGGTTACGAAGCCCGAGGCTTCGAGGGGACGTGAGGGTACTCTTGGTATCCCTCTGTGAGGCTGCAGATGATCCTCCTGGGTTCACAGAGGTTAAGGTCTGCGTTAGAAGAACCAGGGGTATGCCTCGGTTGCAATATATGGCAACCTAAAGACTAGGATGGACTAGCGTGATTCGGCAAGAAAACGGTAGCCCTGTGATAGCAACTCGTCGTCTACAATCCATCTTGAGTCAATCGAGATACGTGAAGCGGAAAGGCGGAGAACTCCAAAAGACCATATACTTGCTATCTAGTTATGGGTGAGGATGGCCATAGGTTAGTGGGGCATAGGGGGCCTGCGTATAGTTCTCATTTTTCAAGGTGTGCCTTTCATTAGTTGAGGGAGGGGTCGAGTGGGACCATAGCCACTGGAATAAAAACAGACCTTAGCATCTGCATCAGCAGATATCTAAAGGCTCCCGACCGAGTTCTGCGTTTCTTGATTTGCCCTGCCATAGGACTCGGGCCGCACATTACAGGACATGTGCATCTAGACAAGCGATAACGATTCGCGATACATGCGTGGGGAAGTATAGGAACATATACCACTCTAGGTAGTGTGTCCTAGACTTGGAGGCATCGTTCGACAGGCAGCATAATCCCTAGTTGGACTAGGTGGCAAAAACCCTGAATCCGAGAAGCGTTCAGCAGATAGCGTAAACTCTAGTTGAATCTAGAAAGCACTTGATAGAAAACCCTAGATTAGATCTAGGTAATAAATAATAAATGTAAGCTTGAAGCAATGGAAACTACAGGGATTGGGATCACGTTATCGTTACTAGTTGGGACACTAGTTAGGTGGTGCAGAGATATAGAAATCAGTATAACAAGGAAATAGCGAAGCGGCGAAAGTATTAGAGCATATCCAGTTAATCTTATCTTAGCATATCTTGTGTAAATCTTGTCTAATCTTGCTGATCCTATCATCATGGTGTTATCTTGTATTCAGTTAATTCATGTCTTTTTGTTTTTCCATGTTCACATGCTAGAAGTTACTGAACTTACTCCGGCTTTGTGTCTGACTCTGTGTTTCTTTCGTCTTCTTTTCTTCCGTTCCCCACCCAATGTAGTAAAGGAGGGAATAGTATAGCTCAGGTTAAGTCGGACTGTCACTCTTTCCCAGCTTGAAGATTTGTCGAAGTTTTGCTTGGATTCTCTTTTCAGATGCTATGGCTGGCTCTTGCTAAAATTAGGGAATATAAATGTTGTTTTATGCTTCTTTATTTTGTAAGACAGATGATACTCTGATATTGTAAAGAAATCATGTACAAAATATTTTATCAATAAAGTAAAGTTTTATTTTACGCTGTTTAATTTTTGTCTGTTTTGTAATTTATCTGCATCTTTTACCCTAAATGCTCCACAGAACTTAGTGCATTCCCTTTGTGAGTGACACTAACGGATGTGGGGTGTTACAAAAATACACACTCCCTCAGGCTTTGACAGGGTGACGAGAATTTATTCTCTGGAGTTATTATCTATACACGCTCCCCTGTAAACACCAGAATATATCACTATAAATATGTGTATGCTTATTAGGATTTATTGGGCACCTAATACGGCCCAATAAATTTCCAAACCTCTCTCCGTACAAAGGAGGTTATGGTGAAATTTTTCGAAAATCCCGGGTGTTAGCCAAATTTTTGAAGAATTTGAAAATTCTCAGAAACTGAAAAGTTGGAGAATGGAAGCCAGATTGAACGTAGAGTTGATTAATCAAACCACTTTCGACTTTGTTCCTTTTCGGGGACGAAAAGTTTTAAGTGGGGGAGATTGTAACGACCCGGAAAATCTGAACCAATTTAAAAATTTTAAATTGGCTAAAATAGTGGATTTTAAATATTTAAAATAAATATTTTAAATAATAGCAATGAAAAGTGAGTTTGAATTGACGTTTAAAAACGAATATAATTAATTCTAATTATAAACAAGGCCTGAAATGGCGCGGCTGTTTCAAAATTTGAATTCAAACTTTGACAGACTATACCGGGTGCAAAAAAAACGGATTTGAGTGAAACCAAAAATATTAAAATCTGTTGGTGAATACTTTTCTAATGAATCTGAAAAATCGAAGTTTCATAGTGGAAAGCAAAGGTTATGGCCAAATGAATTTTCAGAAAGGTCGCTATGGAATTTATATAGCCCGTGAAAATGGCCATTTTGCAAACGACCTCGGAATTCGACGAAACCACTTTTGTTGGATCCGGGATGAGAAGTTATTGCTAGGTTTCAAATTTCATAATTTTTGAAGCTAGTATGTGAGCGTGGCAAAGGAAAATGTGTTCTGGTCAATTACAGTTAAACGGGATCGACCAGAAATGGGCCTTTTTGCAAACGGTCTCATAATTCAACGAAACTAGTTTTGTTGGGACCGTATCGTCAAAACATAGCCAGATTTATTTTTCTGGAATTTTTCGAATTAGTTTGTGTCCCTGGCAAAATGAAATGTACGTTCGAATCAAATATTGAATGTTTTGTATTTTAATTTGAAGGAAAACTGACTGAAACAGTCGAATGGGCCTACGAAACATATCCCATTGTGTTCAGAATGGGGGTAAAACGCTAGGGATGACAGTCGTTGTGTTTGGATTGGGGTTCGTGTGTTAAAGAGGGTATTTTTGGAATTTTAAAAGTTATAAATAAAAAAAAATCATTCACCCACGTCAGCCCCCCCGGATATTTTCTCTCTCCCCGTAACACGATCGAAGGCGGAAAACCCTTCAAACCTTCCCCCTCATTTTCCGATCAATCCACGCCGAATTAGCTCGTGCCACAGTTGAAATTTTTGAAGATCTTCCCGAGCTCTTCAAATCCATACCTGGTTTCGATTTTTTCATTGTGTATTTTGGAAAAACGGACGCCAGGAAGACCACGTCTTCAAACCGCCGCTGTCGCTCCCTCTGACCATCGAGCGCCGCCGCACCCCCCTGCGCACGTGCGCCTCTCCTCCCCCTTCGACGCTGCGAAGGCCAATCGACGAATAGCTATACGGATTGATAGAAAATTGCAAACCTAGTTTTGAAGAATTTTTGAAGGTAACGGCTGTGTTTTATTTAATCTGATTTTAACACCTTTAACCATTGCAAACTTGGAAAAATCATATCTTTTTCGTTTCTTGTCGAAATCCATTGGAACAAGAGACGGTGTAGTCGTGTGGACGTCTTCTACATTTTAGAAGAGACCGCATATTTTTCTGAGCTTTCTGCTATTTTTGGTGGAGTGGAACCCAATGTGAGATTTCTAATTTATAAACGATATGGAAAACGACGATGTATAAATTATATAGTCGATGTATGAGTTATATAAGCGTAGTACACCTCTTGTATAAGCATTGTATAAGTTGTACGTTTGATGTATAAGTTGTATATGCGTTGTAAAAATTATATATGTGTTGAAATAGAAGTTAATTGCTATATATATATATACACGCCCCTCGTCCACAAACCATGGACGATATTTATTGGTTGTGATTGGTGTAAAAATTGATTGATAGCGAATGGTTGATTGGAATTGTTTGTGGTTGATATTGATTGATTGTGGTTGAAAAATACCCGTTTGTGGTTGAGAAATATTTGGTTGAAACCACATAGGATTAGTTTGTGGAAATGAAAAAAAATATACATGCTGCCTGCGTGCGAACTAGATGCATGATTCCCCACTGTCAAAAACCTCGAGGTTTTAAGGTAGAGCGAGGAGCCGTACTAGGGACGGTCCCGGTTTTAACTACCCTGCCGTTATGCTGCCGAAATTTTGAATAATATTCATGTGTTAGAATTATTTTCCTGTGTTGAAATTATATTCGTCTGTTGAATAGAAAACCTTCATATGTTGAATCGATATTCATTCGTTGAATTGAAATTCATGTGTTGAATGGTATTCGTGTTTTAACTATAAAAATCACCTTTTTATCGATATATACAAACTATAGAAAACCTTCATGTGTTGAATCGATATTCATTCGCTGAATTGAAATTCATGTGTTGAATGGTATTCGTGTTTTAAATATAAAAATCACCTTTTTATCTATTTATATAAACTATAGAAAACCTTCATGTGTTGAATCGAAATTCATTCGTTGAACATGTGTTGAATGGTATCCATATTTTGAAAGAACTTGTTTTATAATAAAAATCCAATTTTTATCATTGATATGAACTATATAAAATAATCTTGTTTTGAAAGAAATTGTTTTATAATAAAAATCCTATTTTTATCACCTATATTAACTATATAAAATAGTCGAGTTTTGAAATAAATTGTTTTACATTAAAAATCACATTTTTATTATATACATGAATTGGTAAAAATAGTGAAGTGTTGAAATAGAAGACAGTTAGATAAAAATATAATTTTTATCAAACGTATGAAAAGAATATAGCTTTGAAATCGAAGAATCGATATATATATATAAATAGAATTAAAATATATCGAATAACGAAGCTGTAGTTCGTATTTTGAAACCGTGATTTCAAACGATTAGTGCGGGAGATCCGACCATCGGATTTTCCCGAAACCGCAACCGTTGGGTTCGCTTTGGAAATATCTTTCCAACGGCACCAACTTTGTAAAAATCCAACGGTTGGATTGTCTAGAATGTTTAATTCAAATCTGAAGAAAAATAGCGCTAGAATCGATTATATTTATACATATAAAAATATAATTATATTTAATCGAATAACGACGTTGCAGTTCGTATTTTGAAATCGAAACTTCAAACGATTATACCGGGAGATCCGACCATCGGATTTTCCCGAAACTGGAACCGTTGGATTCATTTTGAAAACATCTTTCTAATGATGTAAATTTTGTGAAGATCCAACAGTTAGATTTTCAGATATGTGTAAATCAAATCTAAAGAAAAACAGCGCCACGGCCGCGTTATGGCCCGAAGCGTCGTTTTGAATAAATTGGCTATTTTAAAATAAATAAAAATAGTGATAAATCATTATAAAATATTATAAACGATATGGATGTGAAATTTAGAAACTAACTGAAGCTTGGCTAAGTCGAATGGTTTCTTGGGTATTGATCTGATGTTGGTTTCGGCCTTCGGGGTTAATATTTGGGAAATATAGTGTAACACCCCACCTCCGCCAGGGTAACTCTTGCTAGCACTCTGGCTTTGGAGGGGTGTTTAGACAAGGTAAACATGCATGCAGATATCACAAGACAGAACATATAAGTAAAACAGAGTAGTAAAGCAGCGGATAAAACTTGCATTTCCAAAACCACAGTTAAGTTACAATAAAGTACTTAGTCATTATTTTCCAACAAACAAAGTCTAGATAAAAGCATAAACTGAAAAACTGAAATACATAAAGTACTATCCCCAAAGTGAAGTGATAAACCATAGCTAGCTCAATGTCCAAACCCGTACATGAGCAAATCCAGTAAGCAAGCTAGAAAGATCCAAGCTAAGCTCCAATGTTCCCACCCTGAGAACCTGAGAGGGTGGGGGGAAACGGAAGAAAAGAGGCGAAAGAAAACAGGTCAGTCAAAAAGACTGGTAAGCCCTACTACTATCTGTCTATGAACTAGTAAAGTTAACTGGCATGAGAAGCTGAGATGAACATAAGGATAACAACATACTGGCATGATGATTAACTAACAAGATAGATAAAGGTGACATCGCATAATCAAGATTAAGTTTTGCACCACGGGTGTACTAGCATTCTAACATGTCAAGTAAAAACAAGAATTGATCCCTTGGCCCAAGCTTGACCCAATATAATGAGGTGACCTAAATCAAGGTCCAACTACACAGTCTAGTCGATCGGATCCCTATAAGCCTAACTCATCAAGTGTCGGTGTCATACGGCCTAATCATGTAATGTAGTTGACTGTGCAGGGTCCACCGTAGGGTGTATCAGGCCCTATGGTGTAACCCTCTGACACCATTACAGGATGCATAGTCCAAACCTACCGGTGCCCGTGTTCAACTCCGGACTTGATGTGCACGACCATGGTCTGCCTGAACAACCAGGGCATCATTCAGCCGTCTCTTTTGGTCTCTTACAATCAGCCCAGTAATCGTGCCCCACCCTAGCCTAGTCCTAGGGTCTTATGATACTACCTAGAAGGTTACTGCTGATAAGGACCATGCAACTAGGGTTTCTTAACGGGTTAAATGTGGTTAACCCGATCCACAAGTGGATTAAATTGGTTAAGAGTACCCAAGGCTCCTGACTTAACCTCGATTAATCCATCAAGCCCAAATTGGTTAAGTATTAAGCGGACCATGACTTAACCCTAATCAAGAGGCATTAATTAACTTAATGCGCTTTAACCTCTCACATTAGACTTTGTTGTGGTTACTAGTTAAGCCGGGCGGGTCCGGGTAGCTTTATACCACAACTAGGTCTAACCTCGGGTTCGAGCACAACATGACCAACTTCTCACATTGGGTCCTATTGTTTGTAGCCACTAGTTAAGCCGGGCGGGTCCGGGTAGATTTATGCTACAAACTCAACCCAACCTCGAGTTGGCCACACTCATATTTTCTAAGTGTCATGTCCATTATGTTTCCAAAACATAATTACAAGTTAACATATCACGTCATGTTACAAAAATCATGTTCATGTCATTATGTTACCCAACCCCAACGTAATCCCATCGTTTACATAATCACAACAACGCATAAAGGATAAAATTGGGAACTTGGCATAACCATGACATAAAGGTGTTGAAGCCACAAGTTTAACATGGTGGCATATGAAATGTACATATGTTCATATACTTGCATATTGCATTATTAGGCTTCAAAAGCATGCATAAAATCAAACTTAGCATATGAGTGATACATGGTGATAAATGACATGTAGAAGTTGCTAGAAGTTCGCATTTTGCCTCACATGCAAGTTATCATAAGGGATATGATAACTTTCATGTTGCCAAAATGCAACCTTTAATATAAAGCTTGGAGCTTTATGCTCAAAACCTCAAGTTTAACTTGCATAACATGATAACATGATCAACCCAAACTTGCATAACATAGCAACATGTGTCATACATAATGATTAAACCAACTTGCATAATGATCATCCAAACTTGCATATAATGATCAACCAAACTTGCATATAATGATCAACCAAACTTGCATATAATGACCAACCAAACTTGCATATAATGTTCAACCAATCTTGCATATAATGATCAACCAAACTTGCATATAATGACCAATCAAACTTGCATATAATGATCAACCAAACTTGCATATAATGACCAACCAAACTTGCATATAATGATCAACCAATCTTGCATATAATGATCAACCAAACTTGCATATAATGACCAACCAAACTTGCATATAATGATCAACCAAACTTGCATATAATGATCAACCCCAAACTTGCATCATTCATTTAACTTTAGAGTTCAAAGAAAGAAAGTAGAAAAGGGCTTCCAATGCTATGAAGACACAAATAAATATTTATTATAAAGATTGAGACGAAGCCCTTATGCAAGCACCAAAAACCCAAATATGCAAGCTCCAAATGAAAAACCCTTGCTTTGAAATAGAAATGTTGCAACTTGACTTGAATGCAGGCTAAGAACACTCATACAAGCTTGAAAACACTTGTATGAACTCACAATCTCTCATAGAAATAAACTTAGGAATTTTAGCATGAGAGTGGAGGCCATGAGAGGAACAAATTTGGCATAGTTTAGTTGTAGGATTGAATAATGGTGATTGAGGCTAGGTTTAGGGGTCTTTTTATAGAGTTTTAGGATAGTATTAGCCATAGGATTAACCCTATATTCAATCCAAGCCATCAAAGCATGTCTTGGGGAAGAGGTCAAGTGTAGGAACCATCTAGGGCCTTTAGATTAAAGCTGAACCATGAGAACCATTCAAATGCAAAATCTTCATTTGAGCGAATCGGCCCACGGGTTGACAACCAAACACCCTGGATTAACCCCTAGTCGACCCAGCGAGCTCGGGTCGACCTCAAAAATCGGCCGGTTCGGTTATTCCCCTCTTCCAATTCGCTGTTTTGAACATTTTTGCATATTTTTTTATTTAATTTTCAATTATATATATATATCAATATATATATATATTTCTCTGCGCAACCCATTTCACTTAATTAAGTATACTTTAATTTGTGAATTTTTCGTGAAACTTCGCGAGGCCATATCTTGGTCATACGGACCCCGATTTTCGAAAACTCGGACTCTATTTCGCGTATTTTTCTGAGACAAACGCAATGGCACAGCCCGTTTCCCTTGATTCAGATTTTACAGTTTAATTCTGCCTCCATTTATGTTATAACATGTTATTCAAAAATACAGGTTGTTACATTCTCCCCTCCTTAAAGGATTTCGTCCTCGAAATCTCCAAGTTAGGAAGAACGTATCCTACCATCCATCATCCATCTACTCAAAACATCATCCACGAGCAATCATTGTCCTTGAAAGGTTCTAAATGCTGTATGATCATATGCAAAGGTGTGTGTATATGCACTTATCTAATGCGAAAATCAGGAGGTTACTGATTCAGTAAACCCCCTTAATGCAAAATATGTTAGTGAAATGAGTCCATATGTATGCAAATTCCTAACATAATTTATAATCTCTACATGAGTGCACATAACATTCATCCATATGCAACATCCACGTGATAGCATAACAAGTTTTCATCCATGAATAAGCATAAACACTCATGCATATGCGGTATGAAAGTGTGTGAGCCGATCTTAGTGCCTAATGTGTATCATGCATCCACGAGTATCCACGTGCAAACACTTGCAACCACTTGCAACCATCAAGCATAACATGTTTCAAATACATGTTTCAACCAAGGGTTTATACCTAAGGTTCTCATGACAAGATCTACGAAACAAGATAAACTAGATAAACGCGGATAAAAAGAAAGATATGCTAATTAGGAAAACAGATCGAGAATGTACCCTCAAAAATAAATGGATAAAGCCCACGCATCTTCTCCTCGGTTTCCCAAGTTGCATCTTCGTCAGCTTCACCCCACTGAACTTTCACCAACTTGACCTCTCGATTCCTTAGCTTCTTGATCTCTGTTCCCAAGATACGAATCGGAGCTCTTCTCAAGGTTGCTTCTTTCTCTACCTCAATGTCTTCAAGAATGCTTGGTTCAACCACCTCAGCGGACTCATGTAGGCACTTTCGGAGATGCGAGACATGAAAGACATTATGCACTCCGGCTAGCTTCTTGGGCAATTCCACCTTATAGGCCATCTTTCCAATTCTCTCAATGATGGGGAAGGGTCCCACGAACCTTGGTGCTAGCTTCCCAACTACTCCAAAACGTACCACATTACGCAAAGGAGAAACCTTCACGAAAACCATGTCTCCCACTTCGAATTCCAAATCTACTCTTCGCTTGTCAGCATAGGATTTCTGTCTATCTTGGGCCGCTTTCATCCTTCTTCTCACTAATTCAACTTTCTCGGATGTGTCCTGTATCATATCGGGCCCAAGTATAAGTCTATCTGTTGTCTCCCACCAACAAGATGGTGACCTACACGGCCTCCCATACAAAGCTTCAAATGGTGCCATCCCTATGCTGGCTTGATAGCTAATATTATAAGCAAACTCTACTAGAGGAAGGTGGTCTTCCCAAGTACCACCGAAGTCGAGATCACAAAGCCTCAAAAGATCTTCTAGCACTCTATTCACCCCTTTCGGTTTGGCCATCCGTCTGGGGTGACAGGCTGTACTCAGATTCAATCGCGTACCCATCGCTTCTTGCAAACTATTCCAGAACTGGCTAGTGAAAATTGGGTCACGATCGCTAACTATGCTAGAAGGAACTCCATGCAACCACACTATCTCTCGAAGATAAATAGATGCTAGCCATGATACGGTCCTCTTGCTTTTCACCGGAATAGAATGGGCTTTCTTTGTAAGTCTACCAATTATTACCCATATCCCATAAAGCCCAAATAGTTTGGTGACGAACATCTTCACCCCAACTATATCTCACAAACAGGCGAGTCATACTCCTTATGGGGTTTGCAACAGAACTAAGATTGAGGATAGGACCGAGAGGATATACTTAAAAGATAGCATGCGAGTAAGCTCTACGGAACAATAGGGATCAAGGATATACTCTTAGAAAGAGATTAAATGCGCGTATCTAGTCTTCAGTCTTCTAAGCCGCATTTTTCTTGTGCTTATTCCCATCGTGCCTTGACCGTCTTTTAACTTCACAATTCCGTAGTTCTTAATTCTTATTTCCAAAATATGAGTTAGAACTCATTTCATCGTTGCCTCTCATTCCACTTCCACTTATTCTTTGCCTAAAATACTCGGCTTTCACCCAACTGCGTACTCATGGTTTCATGCAAGCTTTCCAAGATTCGTTAGTGAATCTTGGATCTCGTTTACATACTATACGGTATCCCACGCAGAAAACTATCTCTTGAAAACTGTGCCAATCCACGTTGCCAAACTGGAGCTGAGGTAAGGGCTCTCTTGAGCCTTTGAAAAGCAAGCTCACACTCCAAGTCCCATGCAAATACTAAGTTCTTCTTCATCAACTTAGTAAGAGGGGCCGAAATCTTAGCGAAGTCCCTGATGAACTTCCTATAGTAGCCCGCCAGACCAAGAAAGCTTCTTACTTCGGTTGCATTCCTAGGAGTCTTCCAGTCTTGAACCACAACCACTTTCGCGGGATCCACCGCTATGCCTTGCTTAGAGACTATATGTCCAAGAAACCGAACTTCCCTTCTCCAAAAATGACATTTGGAGAACTTGGATTTCAACTGATGCGCTCTAAGCATATCCATCACTTCCTTGAGATGCCTTGCATGTTCTTCCTCATCCTTTGAGAAGATCAGAATATCATCCACGAAGACAACAACAAACTTGTTAAGGAACTCCCTGAACACCCTACTCATCAAGTCCATGAAGTATGCGGGTGCATTAGTCAAACCGAATGGCATGAGAAGCCATTCAAAGAATCCATCTGGAGTCCTAAACGCAGTTTTATCAATGCTATCCTCAGCTACTCTAAGCTGATGGAATCCAGTGGCTAGATCGAGTTGAGAGAAAACAGAAGCACCAACAAGCTGGTCAAAGAGATCATCAATCCTCGGTAACGGGTGCCTATTCTTCTTTGTCAGCTTGTTCAATTCTCGATAATCAACACGTAGACGAAGCGGACCATCCGCCTTAGTAGCGAATACCACCGGAGCACCCCATTCAGAAATGCTTCGCCTAATAAAATTTTTCTCAAGCAACTCCTTGGTTTGCTTACCGAGCTCCCTTCTCTCACGTGGAGCCATGTGCCTAACTGGCAACGATACTGGCTTGGCATTATCAACTAGATAAATGCGGAAATCTATCTCTCATTTAGGGGGTAACCCCTTAACTTCTTCAAAGACATTGGGATAGTCTCGGACCACCCTTACAGATTGCAGATCATCGATGGACGAGTCGAGAGATTCAAGATAACATAACATGACGGGACCTCTAGGGTTACAAGAAATTTCTAGGGTATTACCGAGGCGAGTCATGAGCCTCACTATCCTATGCTCACAGTCAAGAATGGCTCCATAACTGGACAACCAATCCACCTCCAAAATCAACCTGTATCCCATAAACCCGAGAACCTAAACATTACACATGAATTCTATGCTCAAGATAGAGATTTTCAAGTCCACACAAATCACAGGTAGATGGGCGGAACCCCCAATTGGATTTGAAACACAAACGGGATCCTCAACTAAGCTAGTACTTAGGTGCAAACTTTCAACAATATCAGAAGAGATAAAACTATGCGATGCGCCAGAATCAAATAAGGTGCGAACAGGAAAATCAGAAATGTAAACATGAATTTCTATAAAAACTCTACCTTGATCAAAAGCTGGAAGAGCGAGGAGAGCCTGCAATTGCTCTCCAGAGGGTCCTACTTGCTGAGTTTGTCCTTGCCCTTGTCCATGCTTCTTGGGACAATCCTTGCTAAAATGTCCAGATTCTCCGCAATGAAAACACTTGCCTAACTTCCTCTTCTTCTTCCTGCAATCCTTGGCTATGTGCCCAGTGATCCTACAGAAGTTGCACTTTCTTGTCTTTCTTGCCTTGTTGTTGTTCTTATCTCTTTTCTCGGTATCTTCCTTCTTGCCTTGGGACTCATTTGCCTTGACCTCCTTCTTGCCACTCTTATCTTCCTCTTGAAGTAGGGCCATATTCACCAAACCCTCGAAGGTCGCCCCCAGGGGTATATGAGATATGGCCAAACCGCGCAATGGCTCATTCAATCCTAGAGCAAAGCGTAGGGCCTTCTTCTGAGCGGTGTTAACCCATTCTAGACCGAACTGAGCAAGTTGATTAAACTTATCCACGTATTCTCTAACGATCATGTCCCCTTGCTTTAGTGATAGGAACCTCTCTAGCTGAAGGTTCTCTTCTGTCGATGATAGAATCTTTTAGTCCAAACCTTCTCCTAAAGTCATCCCAAGTCTCAATGGGTCTAGTAGTGGTGGTGACTACCCACCAATAAGCAGCTTCCCCTTTCAATAGCCATACCGCCAACAGAACTTTCCTAAGATCTTCCACATCAAAGATAGCAAAGAGGTCTTCAGTTTCCTTTAACCAGTTTCTTGCCTCCACGGGAGTCTCCGTTCCGACAAAATTCTTGCAACCCATCGCCTTAAAGTCTTTGCAAAGCTTTGCGAAATCCTCTTGCGGATGCTGAGGGGGAGGAGGAACCTCAGCTACGGGAGGAGGAGAGATGTTAGCGACGGGGGAAGGAGGAGGAATGTTTGCGGGGCCGGCTTCATTCGCCCTTGCCTCCATAAATCTCCAGAACCAGACGGGTACTTGTACGCCTTCCGGGATGTTAAAGCGATCGGCCATACTAAAACGAAGAAAAAGATAGATTCAGAATGAAGAAACGAAGGATAGTGCTATGGCTTTTGGGGAATAGCCTTTTTAAAATAACTAGACTTTTCTTGGAAAATACTTAATTGGTTTTGAAAATAGTTTTTCAGAAGGTAAGTTTCAAAAACACTTTTGCTCAAATCTTATAAACCTTATGCTCTGATACCAAATGTAACACCCCACCTCCGCCAGGGTAACTCTTGCAAGCACTCTGGCTTTGGAGGGGTGTTTAGACAAGGTAAACATGCATGCAGATATCACAAGATAGAACATATAAGTAAAACAGAGTAGTAAAGCAGCGGATAAAACTTGCATTTCCAAAACCACAGTTAAGTTACAATAAAGTACTTAGTCATTATTTTCCAACAAACAAAGTCTAGATAAAAGCATAAACTGAAAAACTGAAATACATAAAGTACTATTCCCAAAGTGAAGTGATAAACCATAGCTAGTTCAATGTCCAAACCCGTACATGAGCAAATCCAGTAAGCAAGCTAGAAAGATCCAAGCTAAGCTCCAATGTTCCCACCCTGAGAACCTGAGAGGGTGGGGGGAAACGGAAGAAAAGAGGCGAAAGAAAACAGGTCAGTCAAAAAGACTGGTAAGCCCTACTACTATCTGTCTATGAACTAGTAAAGTTAACTGGCATGAGAAGCTGAGATGAACATAAGGATAACAACATACTGGCATGATGATTAACTAACAAGATAGATAAAGGTGACATCGCATAATCAAGGTTAAGTTTTGCACCACGGGTGTACTAGCATTCTAACATGTCAAGTAAAAACAAGAATTGATCCCTTGGCCCAAGCTTGACCCAATATAATGAGGTGACCTAAATCAAGGTCCAACTACACAGTCTAGTCGATCGGCTCCCTATAAGCCTAACTCGTCAAGTGTCGGTGTCATACGGCCTAATCATGTAATGTAGTTGACTGTGCAGGGTCCACCCTAGGGTGTATCAGGCCCTATGGTGTAACCCTCTGACACCATTACAGGATGCATAGTCCAAACCTACCGGTGCCCGTGTTCAAATCCGGACTTGATGTGCACGACCATGGTCCGCCTGAACAACCGGGGCATCATTCAGCCGTCTCTTTTGGTCTCTTACAATCAGCCCAGTAATCGTGCCCCACCCAAGCCTAGTCCTAGGGTCTTATGATACTACCTAGAAGGTTACTGCTGAAAAGGACCACGCAACTAGGGTTTCTTAACGGGTTAAATGTGGTTAACCCGATCCACACGTGGATTAAATTGGTTAAGAGTACCCAAGGCTCCTGACTTAACCTTGATTAATCCATCAAGCCCAAATTGGTTAAGTATTAAGTGGACCATGACTTAACCCTAATCAAGAGGCATTAATTAACTTAATGCGCTTTAACCTCTCACATTAGACTTTGTTGTGGTTACTAGTTAAGCCGGGCGGGTCCGGGTAGCTTTATACCACAACTAGGTCTAACCTCGGGTTCGAGCACAACATGACCAACTTCTCACATTGGGTCCTATTGTTTGTAGCCACTAGTTAAGCCGGGCGGGTCCCGGTAGATTTATGCTACAAACTCAACCCAACCTCGAGTTGGCCACACTCATATTTTCTAAGTGTCATGTCCATTATGTTTCCAAAACATAATTACAAGTTAACATATCACGTCATGTTACAAAAATCATGTTCCTGTCATTATGTTACCCAACCCCAACGTAATCCCATCGTTTACATAATCGCAACAACGCATAAAGGATAAAATAGGGAACTTGGCATAACCATGACATAAAGGTGTTGAAGCCACAAGTTTAACATGGTGGCATATGAAATGTACATATGTTCATATACTTGCATATTGCATTATTAGGATTCAAAAGCATGCATAAAACCAAACTTAGCATATGAGTGATACATGGTGATAATGACATGTAGAAGTTGCTAGAAGTTCGCATTTTGCCTCACATGCAAGTTATCATAAGGGATATGATAACTTTCATGTTGCCAAAATGCAACCTTTAATATAAAGCTTGGAGCTGTATGCTCAAAACCTCAAGTTTAACTTGCATAACATGATAACATGATCAACCCAAACTTGCATAACATAGCAACATGTGTCATACATAATGATTAAACCAACTTGCATAATGATCATCTAAACTTGCATATAATGATCAACCAAACTTGCATATAATGATCAACCAAACTTGCATATAATGACCAACCAAACTTGCATATAATGTTCGACCAATCTTGCATATAATGATCAACCAAACTTGCATATAATGACCAACCAAACTTGCATATAATGATCAACCAAACTTGCATATAATGACCAACCAAACTTGCATATAATGATCAACCAATCTTGCATATAATGATCAACCAAACTTGCATATAATGACCAACCAAACTTGCATATAATGATCAACCAAACTTGCATATAATGATCAACCCCAAACTTGAATCATTCATTTAACTTTAGAGTTCAAAGAAAGAAAGCAGAAAAGGGCTTACAATGCTATGAAGACACAAATAAATATTTATTATAAAGATTGAGACGAAGCCCTTATGCAAGCACCAAAAACCCAAATATGCAAGCTCCAAATGAAAAACCCTTGCTTTGAAATAGAAATGTTGTAACTTGACTTGAATGCAGGCTAAGAACAATCATACAAGCTTGAAAACACTTGTATGAACTCACAATCTCTCATAGAAATAAACTTAGGAATTTTAGCATGAGAGTGGAGGCCATGAGAGGAACAAATTTGGCATAGTTTAGTTGTAGGATTGAATAATGGCGATTTAGGCTAGGTTTAGGGGTCTTTTTATAGAGTTTTAGGATAGTATTAGCCATAGGATTAACCGTAGATTCAATCCAAGCCATCAAAGCATGTCTTGGGGAAGAGGTCAAGTGTAGGAACCATCTAGGGCCTTTAGATTAAAGCTGAACCATGAGAACCATTCAAATGCAAAATCTTCATTTGAGCGAATCGGCCCACGGGTTGACAGCCAAACACCCTGGATTAACCCCTAGTCGACCCAGCGAGCTCGGGTCGACCTCAAAAATCGGCCGGTTCGGTTATTCCCCTCTCCCAATTCGCTGTTTTGAACATTTTTGCATATTTATTTATTTAATTTTCAATTATATATATATATATCAATATATATATATATTTCTCTACGCAACCCATTTCACATAATTAAGTATACTTTAATTTGTGAATTTTTCGTGAAACTTCGCGAGGCCATATCTTGGTCATACGGACTCCGATTTTCAAAAACTCGGACTCTATTTCGCGTATTTTTCCGAGACGAACGCAATGGCACAGCCCGTTTCCCTTGATTCAGAAATTACAGTTTAATTCTGCCTCCATTTATGTTATAACATGTTATTCAAAAATACAGGTTGTTACATATAGTGCCTCCGGTATCGTTCAGACCCAGAACGGACTTGTAAATGGACTGTGTGTCTGACATTGGATTTTATTCTGTGTTGATTGATCTCTATTAAATATACATTTGTTTGGCGGCAGAGAATTTATTCTTTTGCTTAACGCCCTTCTCTGAAACGCACGAGCTCAGAGGTTGTATATCGATGGACATCAGTCGCATGGCATGAATTGCTAGTGTGGCATGCCTAGGTGGCAAATGATCAGGGCTTCTGTTGAAAAGCAAAGTCTTTTGGTGATGATCAAAGCACCGCCTGTGTGGCGTAGCTTTGTGTATAACGTGAATTCGCGAGCCTCACACCCCGGTACGAACCAGAAACGGGAGAAGGACCTCAGGGAGGGCATGCGTTTCTTTCTAGCTAGGAGTTGTGTCAGTGTTTTTACACGGCCTGACATTTTACTTATGTGGATGATGGATAGCGAGGCGCCTCAGATATATCGGTCGATCCGGGACCGATGGAGTCATTCGTTGGCTCATTTACGCCCCATAGGGCGGAGAAACGTAGTGTTCAGGAATTTTAATCCACATCGGTGGACCGGCCCTATCGCTCCAAGGGCCCACCTAAGTCTGGGCCCTGAGACATGGGCTAGATTGTCTCGAAGTCGGTAAGGACTATCTTTTGCCTTGGTTCATGACGGAAATCCAATTTCCAAATACGTGACTGTGCGGTTTTGATTGTACATACATATATGGCGACATGATATATGGTACCCATGCCGTCTATGATTGATAGTTATGATTCGAAATTGTTTTTGAAACATATAAACACTAGTAATAATATCAATTTCTTTTGTTTTATTCGTATCAAGCATATTTTGGCTATTATATGGTAAAACTCTATCCTCCGGTTTGCGTTGCATTGTGTGATGGGAACTGAGTCTTATAATGATTTCATTTTTATAAAAAGCATTGCGATGTTTCAAAGAATGATTTGTTTTAAAGCACTGGCAATCCAATGGAGTAAACCCGTTCCAAGAAAGTGGCATGGTCCTGTGATTAGCCATATATTAAATGTGTTGAGTAGATTTCTCATATCAGTCCCATGACTGACTCGTAGTTTGTTTCACTTTCAAACTCGGGTGCCCCTTTTCTACACGGCCAGCCTTGTATTCAGGTTTTAGCTGGGTTTATCCGGAGAGCTGGAGCTGAAGATGGATTCTATCATTTATCTATTTTATGTTGTTCAGCTCCTATTGTACATATTTTGTTTGTTTTCCGCTGTAGACATTTATGTATAGCTGAACTGTATTTGTACTAAGTATGATCCTGTATACTGTGTAACTCTGATGATTACGTTTATCTAGTATATTCTATTGTTCATTATCTGGTGTATTCATTTATTTCTGTTCTGCTATTATCTGTTTCTGTGTTATATTCCAAGTATTACCCTTGCCACCGTCAGTACGGGGTTTGGGGTCGTCTCATTTCATGCCAAAGGTACCTAACCTGCAACTCGGTTTAACACGAGTAATGAAAAAACGGTCACGTTAACTTACATTAGGTAATTAGTATAAAGCGAGATAAATGAAATCTATAAGGGTTCGTTCCTTTTGGTGAGTTTAATCCATATGAATGAAATCAACATACAAATACACAAAAATCTTTGCACAACTCAAAAATATGTGTATATATCTGAATAATCATCTCAAAGTGGTGAAATCAACAATAAAAACGAAAACACAGAAACACCATGATTGTAATGACCCGGGTTTTTGACGACTTTGGTTATCACCATAAACTCAATGATGACTAACCAAACATCGAAAAATACCAGTCATTAGTGAAAGAAATTAGAGGGTGAGGAAAGATAAGATAGAAAATTAGAATAGAAGAAGAAGAAGAACACAACATCAGAGTAACACGAATCTCACAGCGGAACGAATAAATATATTTCATAACATAACTTTGAAATACAAATCTGTACTTTAATATACATATCATTATCAAAGTACAACACTTACAACACAGCGGAAATAACTATAGCTATATGATCCTGAAGCCTCCTGCTCCTAGCTCTTCCAGTATATCTGTAAATCCCGACTACTTGACTGCCCGTACAAATTTAGGCACCCAAGAGTTTAGGGAAAACAACAAAATAAACTCCGGGTCAGTCATGGGACTGGTGTGAGTAAAACAGTTGAAAACAGTTCAAGCAGGTAATCGATATCTCATAAGACCACGCCGTATAACGGAACGGGTTTTTCCCTTATGAGAATCCAAATATCTTTATATCAAAACCTTTGATATTATAATAATGTCTAATAACCACAATACAATAATCATCTAGCAGAAACGCTTTCATCTCACATTCTACATATATAGTATACAATCAAAACCGCAAGCACGTATTTGGTAATGGATTTCCAACTATGACAAGGTATGGAACCAACTTTCGCTAATGTACCTCTAGAGAGGAATACACGGGGTTCAACAAGAACATCTTGCAACCCGGCCACACATGACCAACCACTCATTTCTCTTGAGTGTATCGAATGTATATCACCAACGGTTGGGATAAGCAACCGTTTCCCGAATGGGACAGCATCAACAATAGATTTATAGAAGTAAATGAAACTCTAGATCATGTGATTATACACCCTACTTCAGTGCGACCGACTTAGCCATGCTGCTTGCCCGATTTCTGTCATTTACCGGATGTGAGGCTAGAAGCTACGCTTTATCATCACACCAGATTCACTTTGAATGCCACATCGTCAAATCCATCAAACCACCGATTGACGTCCTCAACCATAGATTATGTGTTATCTAAAAGAAGTTTCCTTCTCCGCTTCCACTCTTGGTACGGTTGGAGACATCAATATACGTGATCGTCTGGAAATACTCTGTCAGACATCCGTCCATACAAGTCATCCAGGAACAGGATGAACCGAAGGCACTACTCTGTAAACAGGATAGCCCTTGCATAACTCCGTCTTCAATTTCCTTTGGCATATATGATTCGCAACGCTTTTGCCAATACAGAGTGGTTCTTTGGATAATAATCCAACCGGTCTCTCCATATTAACAACGTTAAAATGGTCAAAACTTCGATAGTCTGTGATTTAACTATCGAAGAAAAACAAGTGTGCAAACAACGATACTATTTCCAAATGGAAATTTATATCGATCAAACATCATTCAACATTTATCTCTTTATTTCATTAATTTACTTATCTCCTGTTTCCCTATATTCAATATTTCTTATTTTCTAAATTTTGGAAAATATACATTATTAACAATGGAAAACATTTCCATTTCTTGTTTTCTTTATTAGAAAACATTTCTGGTTTCTTATTTGAAAAACATTTCCAAAGCTTCTTCATTGGACTTAGATGTTTAAACAAACCATCGCGATGCCAACTCAAACCATTTCTTTTAATTACTAAAGTCACTTAACCATCCTTTACTATCGAACCTTAACCATTCCTTAGTTAAAAATGAAGTCAATCAAGTTGGGATAATACTACCTCTCAGACCTTAACTGAACAACGTTTCTAACATTGAAATAGACAAAGTTCACCCATCTAATTCTTTAACAACTTCCTTACGTAACTCTCTTTCAAATCTTTTCTATTCGACAATTCTTTCCTTCGATAAGGTATATTCGATAACTCTATTCAATTTATTT
The DNA here is from genome assembly GCA_030737875.1 of Allium sativum. Taxonomy (NCBI): domain Eukaryota; kingdom Viridiplantae; phylum Streptophyta; class Magnoliopsida; order Asparagales; family Amaryllidaceae; genus Allium; species Allium sativum. The sequence continues at coordinate 206,634,258 of CM060919.1, forward strand.
TATTCACTTAACTCTTTTGATTTAATTCTAACTCTATTCGCTTAACTTTTATCGAATAAACTGTATTCGATAACGCTTTTAATTCTATTTGAATAAACTATATATTCGATTAACTCCTTCTACTCTATTCGAATAAACTATATTCGATTAACTCCTTTTACTCTATTCGAATAAACTATATTCGATTAACTCCTTTGCTTTAACTCTAATCGGTTAACTCCACCTGGTTTAACTCTAACTGGTTAACTCTAATTGATTAACTCCATCTGGTTAACTCTTATTCGAATAACAAATATTCGATTAACTATATTCAACTGACTCGACTCGACTAACCCCTTTCGAATAACTAATTTGATTTACTACTTTCGAATACCATATTCGATTTAACTCCTTTCGAATAACTAATTCGATGACTCCTTTTACTCTATTCGAATAAACTATATTCGATTAACTCTATTTACTTTATATTCGAATAAACTATATTTGATTAACTCATTTACTTTAACTCTAATCGATTAACTCCACCTGGTTTAACTCTAACTGGTTAATTCTAATTGATTAACTCCATCTGGTTAACTCTTATTCGAATAACAAATATTCGATTAACTGTATTCAACTGACTCGACTCGACTAACCCCTTTCGAATAACTAATTCGATTTACTACTTTCGAATACCATATTTGATTTAACTCCTTTATTCGCTTCATAATGATTTCCTTTTTAACAACATTTATTCAATTTAAAGATTTACTTTTAGTAATGGTTCTCCACTTTAAAATGATTTCCTTCTTACAACAGTTTCCTTTTAATAAGTTTTCCCTTTTTCTAAATATTTCCTTTCTAATTCTATTTGTAAATGGTTTTACAAATATCTCCTTTTCGATTTCATTTGTAAAGGTTTTACAAATATTCCTCTTTCAATTCCATTTGTAACTGGTTTACAAACCTTTCTCGTTCTAATCTATTTGCAAATGGTTTGCAAATAATTCCTTTAGGGTTTCTTTTCTAAGTATTTTCTATTTATAAATAATCCATTTATAAATAAATTTCTATTTATAAATATTCCATTTATAAATAATTCCTTTTATAAAATCTCCTTTGATTGTTATAAATATTATCTCTTTATAAAATCCTTTGATTTTATAATTAATCTATTTTCAATATTCATTTTGAAAATTTCCTTTTCACCATTCCGGTATGTTATGGTATTCAACAAATCAAATCACGATGATCAGTATCGCCCAAACACATAAAATTGACAACAGATTATATATCACATCATATATCACAGTATATGAAAAACAATAAAATAACTGTTGAGGAATCCAGTCGGATTCCTCAAACCTGTTTCCCTGCATCCACAGATGTTACACAATAAAATCAACATCACTTTCAGTTCCATATGATATATTCTGTTAAACAGAATCAATGTAGAAATTCAACTTACTGACTAGCAGTTCAATCAAACAGTCAACACACAGTCAATCAGCCAATATTTAATAGTTCTAAAAATACAACATGAAATTATATACTGTTAAAAGTTAGTGAGATTTATTCACATTGGACGATCATCGTTAATAACGATAACCATCGCTTGATTCTGACGAACAATTTATTTTGTTATAAATTGTAACGGGCTCCAAATTGACTCGCGGTCAGTTCCATTGTGGAGTGCTCGTCCATACGATCCCAACGCAACTTATGGTTCATCAATCTGATTACGTATGAACGAGATATTACTTTTCAAAGTTTGAACAATTTTAAATTAAATTTAAACTAAACTTTGAATTAATTATATTGTTTGGGCCTCACCCTTTCACACCGGCCCAACAACCCTTTGCACCACCCGTTACCACTCCTTCTTCCCAAACAAACACGCCGTAACCTGCTCCTCTAACAACGCCATTCCTCCTTCTTTAGCCAACAACTGCTCCTCCATTCTCAAATGAAAACTCGAACAGACACTACCATTAAAAACCTCGTTTTCAACTCTACCACCTCCTCTCCATTTTGTACCACTCGATCCACATCCTCCGTCCGCGTCAAACGGTTCCTTGCTACATGCATCGATCAAAATAACAACCAAAACCCACATATCTTTCACCACTCGTGCGGTTTCCTCTACTGAACTCGAATACAATACCCATTCCTCGAATTAGAGCCTAAATCCGATGATTCTCCAAACCCAAGTAATCGCTGTACAAAACCTTGACCCCAAAAACTATCGTCGGACCCAAAGATTCTTATATGAGGCTGAAGAGAATTTGAATACGGCTTTATATATATGTATATGGATTTATAGGATTTGATTTTAGTTTCTTTTGATTTTCCAATGGACAATCTATGTTTTTACTGAGAGCAACAAGCGACGGTGCGATATTTGACCAAGGGAAAAATGAATTAGGTTTAGGTTGGTAATGGGTTATATATAGGATAGGTTATATATTTTTGATTCGATTTAAATATTTTATTTTAAGCCATCGCTAATTTTATTCGTCCTCTAAAATTCCGGCGATCACACACGATACCCAAAAATCACCAAACTGGACATGCAGCTACAATTCGACATTACGGTCCCAACGAAACTAGTTTCGTCGAATTCTGACTTCGTATGCTCACACAACGTATTTTTAACCGTCAAAATACTGATTGTTTCTAAATCTAAAAATCCGTATGACCACACAGTGACCCTAAAAATCACGGAACTTGGAAACTAACAATAATTTGACATTGCGGATCCAACAAAATTAGTTTCGTCGAATTCCGACTTCGTTTGCAAAAGTGGCTATTTTTTTAAAGCTCTGAATGACCCATTTAAATATATATATATATATATATATTTAAATATAATTAAAATTAACATTTAAAAATAGATATTATGGTCTATATTCACAATAGAATATCATACAGCTCCACTGGGATTTATAACTCGTCCTTTCAAATCTAGGTCAACCCAATATTCGATTTATATTGAAATTCCTTTTTAAAATATAAATAATTCCTTTATAAATTATAAAGGAATTCCACAACGACTTTTCTAAAATTTGATTTGGATGTAAATGAAAATCTTTACGACGAAATCCCTATTTTTCTCTTCCATTAGAAAGATATACTCCACCAGCTCCACACGTTTCTTGTTTCACAGAAATCCGGCTTAAAACGAATCCTATACATTCAGTTGAAGTTCAAATCGCCAAATATCAAACTGTAGCGCCATTTCCAACTCGATTTTAATTATATTATAATTATACATTCAAACTGTCGTTCAAATAATATATTCGTTATTCTAATTCAATTCTAAACTGAATTAAATATCACAGATGATCTAGTTTACACCATATCACCATTTCAGTCAATCTTGATTATTTCAGAATTAAATATATTATTTAGTTTATTATTTTAATTAAATATTCACCATTATTTAATTCCACAACCATTAAATTCACTATATCACCATTTATATAATTAAATTAATTAATTATAATACCTCTGCCAATGCGGGTCATTACAATCTTCCCCACTTAAAATAATTTCGTCCTCGAAATTGCTAAGGTGGAGAACGACCCTATCGACTGGTTAGAATATATTTGTTCACTTCTTACTTCAGTTTCTACTGAACCAAATAAATTTTAATTAAAATATTAATTAATCCTTATCAACGAAAATTTTCAAAAAATCCTGAAAATTTTCTAACGCCTTAACCCTTTCGAAAAATTTCGCCAACACCTCCTTTGTACTGGTCAATCCGTCAAACTCCAACTGGCCTCTCTGGGCCATCTCCAACCCAAAAGAAAATCAAACAGCCAAGCGGTTTGCCGATTCGGCTCATAAATCTTATATCCAATAGAAATATAAACTTGTACCTTTTGTCGGTATATCAACTCTATCACTTCCATATGCTACCAACTCAGCATATACCAATGTTATCCCAATAAAATTCCAATCTGCTTTTATCCACAACACAACCATTCGCTTTTTCCGAGCCAAATATCATTTCAACTCGAGTTTCTTCTCGATTCCCAACTCTTAACTTGATTATCACATTACACTTCAAATTTGAATCTCACAATCCAATTTGTCTTGATATCATTCTAATTCAATCTCAGTTACCACTTTACTGGCTTTACTTTAATTCAATTTTGCTTTCACAAATTTCTGTTAAATTTGTTTTTAATTCAAACGGTCTTTCCCTAGGAGTTTTTAAACAGTCTAATCTTTTCGAAAATCAAATTTTCCTTTTAAACATGTCACTGAGCCCTTAATTAATATTCCATTAGTTAAATCACTTCTCTATTTCTTTATCAATATTTGTTAACCAAATATTTTCAATAACCATATTGGCCTTTTATGTTATTTGGAAAACATTTCCGAATATCTCCTTCCTTTATTTTCTAAACTTTAGAAAATATATGCTATTTATAATTGGAAAATATTCCAATTACTAATCTCTTTTCCGATCTCGTTTATTTCTATACATAGGAAATATTCTTTATTATATTTCCAAGCTTACACTTATTTGGGTTAAAATGGATGTTGTGTAAAACATCGTTACGACAACCCAAATACTATATTCAACTAACTCTTATTCGACATTGATCTTCGAGCCTGAAATCTTACTATTTATTTGTTAATAATGAAATCAATCAAGTTGGGGTATAACTACCTCTCAGACCTTGACTGAATAACATTTATAACGTCAAAACAGATATGACTACTTATTCGAATAATCAATACCATACAACTACTTATTCACTTTTACACACGTATACGCTTCCTCTTTCTATTCTTACTAGATTTTATTCTTAGTCTTCCTTTTTGATTTTACTATTCTATTTCTAAGTTCGTTTCCTTATCGACTTCTATATATATATCGATACGTTGATTTCTAACTATCAAATTATCTTAAAAATATTCTAACTCCTTAAATTCCCGGAAAAATTCGCCATAACATCCTTTGTACTAGGAGCATCAAGATAATTCAAATAGCCTCCCATGGCTCTCACCAATCCAAAAGAAAAAGAAAAGCCAAGCGGCTAGCCGATACGGCGCATAAAATCTCATATATGAATTAAATACATACCTTTTCGTCGAGCATTCTATTTATATACCTTCATACGTTATCCATTCCTATCTCATGTATATTTATACCTGCCCAATCTATTTTAACTATACCTGATCGTTTTAACTCCATTCGTTAATAAATTTGTTAATTAACTCTTTAGTCTATTTCACTTTTATATTTGAACATGACATGTTCAAATATATTTTAACTTGCTTATTAACTAATTTGAATCCAAATTTCAAATTTAAGTTCTATATTCGATTTCGAATATCCATTTACAAATCAAATTCACCTTTCAAAGTTCAACTTCAAATTCAAAACTCGATTTACTAATTCCTCTTCGACTTAGTTAATTCTATTCTATTTCTATTCAAATTTTTATATCACTTCTATTATTCAAATTCTAATTCTATTTCACTTCTATATTATAAATCCCATTTGAATTTCTATATTCAAATTCTATATATTCAAATTCTATATATCAAATTCTATATTTTAAATTCCATTTGAATTTCTATATTCAAACTCTATTCCAATTCTATTGAATTTCATATATTCAAACTCCCTTTGAATTTCTATATTCAATTTCTATTATTACTCTATATGAATTCTATATTCAATTTTTCCATTATTTAAATCTTCTTTATTCAAATCTCATTTGAATTTCTATATTCAAATCCCCTTTGAATTTTCTATATTCAAATCCCCTTTGAATTTTCTATATTCAAATCCCCTTTGAATTCTCTTATTTAAATTCTATGTTTGAATTTCCTTTATTCAAATTCTATATTCAATTCTATATTATAAATCCTATTTTGAAATTCAACACAACTCGTCTTTCCCAAAAAAATTCAAAACAGTATCTCTGGTAGTAATTCGTCACACAACTCGAAAATGAATACTGATGATGCAGCTGTCATCATCAGAATCTATTTTCCAGCGATCGAAGTGAGTTCAATACTATAAAACAATTTCTAAACATTTCCACTTTGAAATTCATTTCAAAATATAATTCACACTGCTTGTAAAACAATTTAAAATCTCCTAAGATCTTAAATTTTCCTTATTTTTAATCTAAATCCATTTACAAACACTTATCCAATTTTCCTGAATTTTAATTCAATTTCAATTTTAAAATTTCCGATTCAACTCATCTGATTTCACGTATTTCAATTATATGAATTATGATTGGTTATTTACATAACCATTTAATTTATAAATCTTACTCGATTATAATAACAACCAGTATATCCAATATATATCAAAATATACTTTGGGTAAAATTATTTTCATTTACCCGCTTTTCAAAACATACCATGACGACCCATCATATTCGAGTGTTTAGTAACTCCTACCGATACAGCGGATCAAAATGATCGATCAGAACCCATAAACAACTCAACCAATAAATCTCCACAATATAAAACAATTTTTTTTATATCAATAACAAATACGTTCACTCGTATATATACACTCAAACTCAATCTAGGGTATTACTAACCCTATCTCTACCGAGTCACGCCACAGAGCCAAGGTAATTCACTTAACTTAAGCTCTGATACCAACTGTAATGACCTGGGATTTGGACGACTTTGGTTATTGCCATAAACTCAATGATGACTGACCAAACATCGAAAAATACCAGTCATTAGTGAAAGAAATTAGAGGGTGAGGAAAGATAAGATAGAAAATTAGAATAGAAGAAGAAGAAGAACACAACATCAGAGTAACACGAATCTCACAGCGGAACGAATAAATATATTTCATAACATAACTTTGAAATACAAATCTGTACTTGAATTTACATATCATTATCAAAGTACAGCACTTACAACACAGCAGAAATAACTATAGCTATATGATCCTGAAGCCTCCTGCTCCTAGCTCTTCCAGTATATCTGTAAATCCCGACTACTTGACTGCCCATACAAATTTAGGCACCCAAGAGTTTAGGGAAAACAACAAAATAAACTCCGGGTCAGTCATGGGACTGGTGTGAGTAAAACAGTTGAAAACAGTTCAAGCAGGTAATCGATATCTCATAAGACCACGCCGTATAACGGAACGGGTTTTTCCCTTATGAGAATCCAAATATCTTTATATCAAAACCTTTGATATTATAATAATGTCTAATAACCACAATACAATAATCATCTAGCAGAAACGCTTTCATCTCACGTTCTACATATATAGTATACAATCAAAACCGCAAGCACGTATTTTGTAATGGATTTCCAACTATGACAAGGTATGGAACCACCTTTCGCTAATGTACCTCTAGAGAGGAATACACTGGGTTCAACAAGAACATCTTGCAACCCGGCCACACATGACCGACCACTCATTTCTCTTGAGTGTATCGAATGTATATCACCAACGTTTGGGATAAGCAACCGTTTCTCGAATGGGACAGCATCAACAATAGATTTTTAGAAGTAAATGAAACTCTAGATCAGGTGATTATACACCCTACTTCGGTGCGACCGACTTAGCCATGCTGCCTGCCCGATTTCTGTCATTTACCGGATGTGAGGCTAGAAGCTACGCTTTATCATCACACCAGATTCACTTTGAATGCCACATCGTCAAGTCCATCAAATCACCGATTGACGTCCTCAACCATACATTATGTGTTAGCTAAAAGAAGTTTCCTTCTCCGCTTCCACTCTTGGTACGGTTGGAGACATCAATATACGTGATCGTCTGGAAATACTCTGTCAGACATCCGTCCATACAAGTCATCCAGGAACATGATGAACCGAAGGCACTACTCTGTAAACAGGATAGCCCTTGCATAACTCCGTCTTCAATTTCCTTTGGCATATATGATTCGCAACGCTTTTGCCAATACAAAGTGGTTCTTTGGATAATAATCCAACCGGTCTCTCCATATTAACAACGTTAAAATGGTCAAAACTTCGATAGTCTGTGATTTAACTATCGAAGAAAAACAAGTGTGCAAACAACGATATTATTTCCAAATGGAAATTTATATCGATCAAACATCATTCAACATTTATCTCTTTATTTCATCAATTTACTTATCTCCTGTTTCCCTATATTCAATATTTCTTATTTTCTAAATTTTGGAAAATATACGTTATTAACAATGGAAAACATTTCCATTTCTTGTTTTCTTTATTAGAAAACATTTCTGGTTTCTTATTTGGAAAACATTTCCAAAGCTTCTTCATTGGACTTAGACAGATGTTTAAACAAACCATCGCGATGCCAACTCAAACCATTTCCTTTAATTACTAAAGTCACTTAACCATCCTTTACTATCGAACCTTAACCATTCCTTAGTTAAAAATGAAGTCAATCAAGTTGGGGTAATACTACCTCTCAGACCTTAACTGAACAACGTTTCTAACCTTGAAATAGACAAAGTTCACCCTTCTAGTTCTTTAACAACTTCCTTACGTAACTCTCTTTCAAATCTTTTCTATTCGACAATTCTTTCCTTCGATAAGGTATATTCGATAACTCTATTCAATTTATTTTATTCACTTAACTCTTTTGATTTAATTCTAACTCTATTCGCTTAACTCTTATCGAATAAACTGTATTCGATAACTCTTTTAATTCTATTTGAATAAACTATATATTTGATTAACTCGTTTTACTCTATTCGAATAAACTATATTCGATTAACTCCTTTTACTCTATTCAAATAAATTATATTCGATTAACTCCTTTGCATTAACTCTAATCGATTAACTCCACCTGGTTTAACTCTAACTGGTTAACTCTAATTGATTAACTCCATCTGGTTAACTCTTATTCGAATAACAAATATTCGATTAACTGTATTCAACTGAC